>JADMNL010000028.1:107160000-108542500 GCA_016271365.2 Neoceratodus forsteri
CTCACGCAGGCGCGAGGGGATGAGTATATGTTTTGTAGGGCTTGGGTAAAGCCTGGGGGAAAGCCAAATTTATTCAGGGTAGCGTATAAAAAGGGCCAGGACACCCTGTCGAAGGCCTTTTCAGCATCTAAACTGATCATTACTGCTGGTGTGTTCGATTGGCTCATTTGGTTTACCAGATAAAGAGTGCGCCTGATATTGTCGGTGGTGGTACGGGTCCTAACAAAGCCTGTTTGGTCTCTGTGTATTAAAGTGGGTAGGATTTGATCAATACGTTTAGCTAGTATAGTCATGAACAGTTTGTAATCCTGATTTAGTACGGAGATCGGTCGGTATGAAGTGCACTCCTGGGGTTCTTCCCTGGTTTGGGGATCACAGAGATAGTAGCATAGGACCATGATTCCGGGGTTGGGCTACCCTCCAATAGCGAGTTAAATACACTGAGAAGGGAGGGAAGAATTTGGGATTTTGTCAGTTTATAAAACTCAGCTCCGTATCCATCGGGTCCTGGGGCCTTTTGGGATTTAGAGTTAGCTATAGCTTCGACTATGTCCGCAGCTGTAATATGTCTGATAAGGGAGTCCCTATGCTCATCCGTGAGGGTTGGTAGCGTAAGCTTCTCAAGGTGCTCAGTTAGTTTATCTAAAGGTGGACTAGACTCTGGGGTGTATAAGTTTCTATAGTATGTTTGAAAAGGTCCAGCAATGTCATGGGTTTTAAAAAGTGGTTGGCCTCTAACTGGGTGTCGTATGGTAATTATTGTTGAGCCCTTCTTCTGCCTGCGGGCTTGGTATGCTAGCATTCGTGTAGCTCGTGGTCCTACCTCATAGAATCTTTGGTTCAAAAATGCTAGTGCTATTTCAGTCTGCTGTAGGGCAAGTTTATCTAACATCTGCTTGGTGTGCTGTATCTGAGGCAGGAGAGGTTCGTCACCCTGCTGGTGAGCCTGCTGCAGGAAGTGCAGGGTTTCTTCAAGAGTAGCTCTTTGTTCATCCCTTTGTCTCTTCTTTCGTGTTGCGTACTTAATTATATGCCCTCTCAGGACTGCTTTAATTGTATCCCATTGGACCCAGGGGGAGGTATCAGAGATTGGGTTATCAATCATAACCTCCGTGATCTTGTCCAATATAAATTCCTGGAATTCTTTAGACTGCAAATAACATGGGTTTAGTCTCCATTGGGTGGTTCTAGGTTGAAGGCCCAGATCCCAGTGGGTGATTACGGGTGCATGATCCGAAATAGAAATATCTCCCAGTTGCGCTTCGCTTATGCTATGTAATTTTTCAATTTGCGTATAGGCATAGTCTATACGGGAATATGTGTTATGCACCTGAGTAATAGGAATAGTTTCTAGACTGTGGATGGAACTTTCGCCAGATGTCACACCACCCAATTTCTGAGACAAAGTTATTGAAGAACTTTTGGGTCGCGGTTAATTTCGGTGGCCTCGCTCTAGAGGAGTCTAGGTTTGGGTCGGCAATTAGATTAAAATCTCCGGCCAGTAACAGGGTGCCTCTGGTAAACTGCACCACCTTGTCCAGCAGAGGTCTCAACTGCGAAACTGTGGTGCCAGGTGGGAGGTACACATTAGACAAGGTGACTTCCTCATTATTAAGTTTACCCCGAGTTAATACCATTCGCCCTTCCAGGTCAGATCAAGTTTGTGCCGGGTGATATGGTATATGTGGTAATACAATTATGATCACCCCTCTGCTCCGACCCCCGTTACAGGATGCATAGAACGCTTGACCTTTGCTTAGTTTAGCTAGTTTTGCATGTTCTATTGGGCTCATATGGGTTTCTTGAAGGTAGACAACCTCGGCTTTATTTCTCGGAAGGTAAGCCAGTGTCCTCGATCTTTTAATGGGTGAGGCCAGGCCGTTTATGTTTAGAGAGAGTAGTTTTAATATTGGGGAGTGCATCATGGCCAATAGGTGGGTTTCTGGTGTACTGGAACCCCCGTCCCCCTTGGGGATCGCCTTTTTTGCTGTAAGGGCCAGAAGCAGTTCGATGACCTATTCACACAACATTCAACAACAATAACATTACCAAACAGACCTACACGCAACCTACTACTACTTAGAGAACAATTGACCAACATGGCCATAGAAAAAAACATTGATACTTCCATTAGTCTGGGCAAGCCCAGACCTGCGACAGGGCCCCTACACCCTATCAGTGCGGTCCTTTTTGACTCAAAGACCTTAGGTACCAGGGTACCTATGGGGAAAGGGTAATGGAGTTTGGTGACCACGAGCCACGAGACAGTGCTTCCCCTGAAGTCCCTTATGCAGGGGAGATATACTTTTATGGTGGTGGGTGTAGGTCTTCAAGCGACCATTATAAGTGTTGGCTCGCCTCTACAAAATGCCCACTTATATGTGAGAGTCTGGTGTGGCATCCCAGAGGATTCTTCCATGTCGCTGGGGTGTAATCCCTTCCCAAGCGACTCATCGCAAAGCAAGAAAACGGATGCCTGCCCCGCATCCGGAGCCAAATCAAGCAGGCAATGTCTGAGACCTGTGCTGGGTATGCTCCCGTGTGCAAAGCACCTCCGATTGGCCTGTATCCAGCCCAGGGAGGGCTCGTGACGCCCTAAGCTTTGATGAGTCTATCTAGCAGGACTGGTAGGTCATAAACCAGATATAGTTCCAAATACCTGCTTGAACTTTGGGCAGTTTGGGGGCCCATCACTGATCCATCTCAACACTCCGCTCAGGTTATTCAATGATGAGAGATAATAATAAAAAAAAAAAAAAAAACTCCAGCCCCCTTCCGTCCCTACCATCATACTTAGCAGTCCCCCTCCCCATAAGACCGATTACATTCTCTCTCATACTTCAAGTTTACTTTAAGGTCTACTCCCATCCCCAAAGCTATAGTTGCCCTCCTGCTTCACTAATAATTACTTCCGTCCTGCCGACCGCAATCAGAAAGCCACATCACCCCCCATAGGCGTCCAGAATCCCAATCCGTGGCCATAAGTATTAGTGTGCTGAAGTGTCTCATGCGAAGGGCAGACCATTGGAAGGCCTGCCACCACCATTCTACGGGGACCTGCGCAAAACATCTTTTTAGAATTGCCAGCGAGCAGATCCCCGGACATTCACCCGCCCTAAAGTTTTAAACTTTTGTACAGGACACCCCTTAGACCTCCTACCCCCCACCCCAATCCCAGCGTTTCAAATGGTGTGGGTTAGGCGTCGGTCCCTGTCTTCTTCATCCAGAAGACCCGCCAGCTACCTCGAAGGTCCGATTTGTGATCTCCTCTACCCAAAAAGCCGGGGGAGGCCGAGCCTAGCCGAACTGTGCAAGACTTCCGTGGGAGAAGAAGGAGCGAAGAGCTACCGCACCTTCCTCTTGCCCACGACCAACACCAGCAGTCCTGGACTCAAGGCCACATCCGCCCGCCCCGACCCCAGGCCCAACTCACCCCCAGAAGCCTGCCAGAGTCCGGCAGAGTAGGCCAACGCCGGCCAAACCCACTCCCAGATCCCTCCAACACCCCCATCCCGCCTCTCCACAGCAGGCGTTCCATCTCCAGGATCAGAGCCCACAGCAGGGAGACAGTCCCACCCGCTCACGAGATCCACCCCCGAAGCAAATCAAGGACGGAACAGGGGGGTGGAAGGACCACCCAAGCAACCACCTTCCATTCCCTGGTACAACCTCCGAGACAGGCGCAGAGGCCCTCCGTCTCCACCCCAGCAGCAAGGCGAAATCTTCCCTCATGAGCGACAGGCCGAACCAGCACTACCAGGCACAACAAAGCAGGAGGCCCCTGGTCCGCCAACCTGACTCGTCCCCATTGCCCAGACCCACCCCAAACAGCCCATTTCCTAGCCCAGCATCTTCCGCAGACCAGCATCTATATGTAACTGGCAGGCACCCCGGTTTCCACGACCACCCCAGCCCCCCTCCGCCTCCATCTCCCCTCAAAAGAGAAAGGCCCAAGCCTTCCGGAATCCAGTCCGATGCCAGCGGAGAGCACATCGACTTCACAGTCCCACCTCCGCAGTCCGTTCCACCACCCACCCGACCTTAAAAGCCCGCGGATCCCAAACTTGAGTGGAAGAAAGGCCTGCCGCACTATCAAGGGCTCACAGACAGGCAGAAGCCATAAAGGGGGACCAATCCTCACCATCTAAGGCGGGAAGAGTTACTCGGCGGGGCATTGCCGCCTCAAGGGGTAATACTAATTTGTTTATTTATTATTCTAAACCCTCCCTACCTCCCAATATTCCCCCCGTTCAGTAACATATTCAAAGTCTATTATGATTCAAATCAGGTCTCAAGGGAAGCCCAGGAGCGACAAAAAGTTCCTCAAATTATACTTGCAGTTCGAGGTGCTCGTAACACCGCTCCCCAGTCTTTCAGGTTTCAGTGTCCTGGGCAGCTATTCTGGATCCGGGCTTCATAGCTGAATCATTTTTTAAAGAGCTAATTATGTTCTGCAAAGCCTCAGCGCCTTGCTTGCGTCTGTTTTCTCGCTGACTAGTAGACCAGGCTCTCCGGGCCAGCTTCGCAGCAAGCGGGATCCTATCCGGAGGGCGCTGTTGCTGCACCTCTGTTTTCCTGGAGCTGAGTTCCCTCGTCACTGCATGGCCGATTCAAGGTCATGGCCCCCAGTAAAGTAAGCGACCAGCTTGGGTACAAGGACCTAAATTTAATTCCCGCAATCCTGAAGGCCTTCATCACCGGGAAGTACAATCTCCGTCTAGCCATTACCTCTGGGGCAAAGTCGTTTTCGAAGTAAAGCCGGTGGGATTTATACATCACTTTGCCTTGTTTCCAAGCAGTATGGAGAACTGTTTCTTTCTCCTGATGTCTGAGGAATTTAAGTAGGATCGCCCGGGGACGTGCGTCCGCCGGAGGTTTAGGACCCAACGTGCGGTGGACTCGCTCCATTTCCAAGGAGATGTTGTCGGGCAAGGGGAGAACTTCTCTCAGCAAATTCTGCATATACTTAATAAAGTCGGCACTCTCATGTCCTTCCGGCAATCCCGACAGCCGAATGTTGTTGCGCCGGTTTCTGCATTCTGCATCTTCAGCCCGCTCCTGAAGGGCTTGAATGTGTGTGTGTGTAGTTGGGCTATAGCCCTCTCAGTATTGTCCACACGCTTGTCGGTGGCGGTGAGTTGCTCCTCGAATTCTTCCTGCCGTTTTTCCAGCTTGCTGAGATCTGTTCTAATTGCTGAGACCGTAGATCGCATTTCTTTTCGGAATTCCCGAATTTCTGCAAGCTTCTGTGTCATTTGCCTCTGCAGAATATCGTGTGGGGCCAGTCATTCGACTGTGCTGGCGGGGCCGGCCAGAAACCTACAGGTCCTCGCTATCCGACTCCTCGAGCCTGGATCTGTTTCCATCGGGTTGAGCTGAAGGTCCCGATTTATCTGCCCTTCGCTTCTTGGGCATTATAGACATCAGTTGTAGCGAGTTCTAGTGAACTTAAATGCTTTTGCCTTAGTTAAATATTTTGTTTTAAACGGACTGCAGGGGAGCCTTGCGTTTGAGCTGCTCACTCGTTCATGACGTCACCGGAAGTCCCTCTGTCCTCTCCTGACTGGATTATTTAGTTCATTTCCAGGCATTACAGTCTTGGACTTTGAACTAGTTTGGTCTTTGTGACTTGTTTCCTGTAAGAGTATAAAGTTTTATTTATTTCCTTCCAACAGTGGGACAGTAGGCCTTTTTTCTTTGAGTACACCTAACGGTTACTTGGATTCTTTTTTCGTCAGGCAACAGAAATCTGTCTTTTCTCAGACCATTTCAAAGAATTCCACAAAGGGCCATCTTCACTTCCAGACCCCGGAGTTTTTTCCCATGGAACACACACCTCTAAGTTCAGTTTCATGGGGTTGTCCCTTTGAATCTGTGGAAATTCTGTCCTGAAGCGAGTAACATCGAAGACAATTTGTCTGCTTGTTTTTCTCTCAGACATTTTTCAGTGTTTCAGGTTGTTCTCTTAGGCCTTATCCTCTCAGTGCCTTTATGAACAAATTAGTCTTCTGGATGGACAGAAAATGTTTTTACCAAGTGTTCTACCATTTCCTTCATCAATCCCTTTTCTCTGCCTGTACTGCTCTCGGGCAAGTCCTGTCTAGGCTATCTCAACCCGCTTGGAAGGTGCATGAATTAGTCCTACCAGTCTGCGTCAGCAGTCCTAGCAGTTCAGGTTCTGTCATTGTCATATTTTCCTTTTCTGCGTTTTTGCAGAAAAGGAGAAACCAGTGACCAAGGGTATTTTCTCATGGGACTATTTTCCCATATTTCGGGTCTGCTTCAGTAAAGCTGACATTCAGCCCTTCTCGTGCTTAGGGCCTACTTACTGGAGACCAGCTGCCTCCTGGGCAGCGTTCAAGGCTATATCCTCACCTGAAGTGTGCAGACCACTTATTTAAAATTTGCTTTTCACATTCAACAAGATCTTCTTGGATGTGTAGTATGATAGGATGCCAATTTTGGCAGGATGGTACTTCAGAGACTCTCCTTAAAATAGGTTTCTGTGCCCTCCTCCCAACTACACTGCTGTGAAGTCTGCTTCTGTCAATAGATGCTTAAGAATTCCTGGGGTGAGAAAAAACAATTACTCACCGAAGTAATATTACTTTTTCCCCGGGTATTCTTTAGCATTGACACTCCCACCCTTCCTCCCCTGGAAACCTTGTCTAAAGGCCCTGCTAGAGGATTTAGCCAAATTTGACTGTCATTCGTTTGCGCGATTTTCCAAAAAAAATGTTTTCATAATAGTGGGTTAGAATATATAGTGGGTTATTGCTAACAGTTTTTTTTGCCCCTAGTGGGCACAGTTTTTGCTCCTCTTTTTCAGCTTCGAAATGCGTTCTGAAGTCCTTCAGGCTGACTGCAGGCAGCACTCTAACTGTATCCTGATTGGCCAGTGCCTTCCTCATTTGCATTGACTCTTCCTCTCCGGGGCAGGTGAACCCAGCTGGTATACTGCGTCTGTCAATAATGCTAAAGAATACCCTGGAAGAAGTAATATTACTTCGGTGAGTAATTGTTTCTTCTCTCTTGTCTCACCTCTTTTGGCCCTTGGCGGGAAAGAACTGGAAGGCGGAAGTGGGGAACCGCCCTTTTATACTGACGTTGTATGATTGCTAGCTACAGTTTTGCTGTGTGGTCCTGACGCTAGGGGGGCGCAGTCCTACTTGTGAAAAACTACTGCAGGAATCTCTCTCAAAGATCTGCTGTTACGGTAAGTTCTTGCGTAACTGCTGTTTATCCTAGTGTGGAAAATGCTAAATAATGCATGACCAGGTGCTAGTTAGAACTACAGTTACAGCAACATAAACTGTAGTTGTGATTGAGCCCCTGGTAGAATTGCTTACATCCATAAATAGAAGTCAAAATCAGTCTCCTATAGTCCTGCATGGAGAGAATGGCAGCACTTTCCATACAGCGATGACATGGTTGATAGGGAGATCAGTGCCCAAGGGCATGCTGGGAGAAGTATTGTCTTGGTGTTTTCTCATCCAGTCTAGATTTTTCATAGTGTCTCCCCCCCCCCGGCCTCTGGTTCCCCACACCCCACCCTTTGCTGGTGGTACTCCTCCTGCCTTGTCAGGGAAATAATGTTCCACCACTTACTAAGGACTACAGCTGTGATAGCTGGCCCACCTTGTCTGTCATACGAACATACAAAATGCCAGCAGAAACAGGCCTCATGGTCTATCAAGTCTACCTGATTGTGCAGCTAGCCCCTCAACTTACAGCTGCCTCATGTGAGAGCCTGCAAGGGGGGGGGGTGTCACCCCTGGCAGACTGGAGTTTCCACTCCTGCCTTTTTCCCCCTCCTTAAAGGTGTCGTCATGCATTTGACATACAGGTACCAGTGCCGTTCCATAATCAGCCAGTAGGAGGTACATGAAAGCAGTGCAGGTTGTGCCCCTCCCTCATCGGGTGCCAAGCACCATATCGTACTTGTTGAAGGTTTAGATTCTTTCATATTTTGCTGTCCGGATACTTTAAAGGACACACAAGCTGCGTTTGCACAACAGTCCTGTCTGTTTTCCCCTCAGAGGTTTTGTATTGACATGTTGGACCAGACACTGGCAAGTTATTCAAAAAATCAAAGCACTTGTATACGCCTCAGCTGCCACCAAGAAATGGAATGAACATGTGAGTCATATACTACCTGTGTAAAGGCAGCTTAAAAAAAAAAGGCACTCTTTCCTGACAGTCCACTAGTAGTGTGTTATGATTCCATGCTGGCAGCTTGAGTTTGTAATGAGACTCTGCCCTAATTACTGGTTGGTGACTCAAGGGTTGCAGGTACTGCCAATACTAGCGTTATGTGGTTCAGGTATGTGGGGCATGCTTTTTTCCTGCTCCCCAAGCAGCTCCTGTGGTGGTGAGACTTTGGACACGTGCCCATCCTCCTTCGCACGGTTGCTGTGGTGTGTGTTGGGTCTGGAGGAGGGTGGATGATGGGCATGGGAAAACAGTGCCATCCACAGTGATGTTGAGGGTAGCCCTGATGAGGTACTCGTGAGCTTGCCATACTGGATGTGTGCTCCAGAAGGGGAAGGTCTCGCCATGGGGTGCGACCTTAGAAGAGGCTCCGGCTGGGGTTGAGCCATTGTCAGGTCTGTAGGAGCAGTAAAGACCTAGCTTTTGAAGAAAAAAAAAAAAAACTGAGCTGAGCTGACTCTGGTTTGTGTCCATAGGCCAGGATGACTGAAGCATAGGCAGGAGGGTGAAAGATATTTTCCTCCCGGGAGGGTTCTGGTGTGCACTACTTCTGGAGCAGCTCCTGGGCTTTGGAAAGTGGACTAGTGAAGGTGTATTTGGCACAGGTGTCCGTCCGCCCCATCCCACTGTAAAATGCAGTAGCATGCTCACTTTTCTCTGAGGGAGGAGTAGCAAAATACCACCAGATCAATTCCAGTGTGTCCCATGTTCATTCCCCTTCCCCCCAACCCCCAGCCATTGTTTCAGGGCTCATGCGCGAGTGCTTCTCTTCTCTCCATGTAGAGGCCCCAGAGCAAGGATGTGATGGGTGACCATGAAGAGGTTGGAAGACCTTGGAACCTGCTGGTGACGATCACCAGTGAAGGGTGAATCCAGCGATGTTGTGAGGGGAGAAGGGCTTGGCCACCAAATGGATTGGGGGTGTCGGAAGGTAAAGCTGGAAAGCAAAAAAAATATGTACTAAAAAACTTTTCCCAGATTTGCCTTTTGCCTAAATTCTCTACCTTCCTCCCCTTGTTAACGTTCAGAGTCTGATTTCTACCCCATGGAGAACTTGAGCAGTGTTAAATATTTCTCCATGAGTCTGTTGTCTACGTGTCATCTGTTTTGTTTGCCATAGTGATCTGGACTATATTTTGGCCAGTAGGAATATTTCTGTCTCCTTAAGATGCAAGTTTTCAGTGTTTTGTGTCTGCTTCAGCATGATTTTAAGATCAGATTTACATAAAATGAGTATTTTTTTTAACTATTCATGCCCCGACACCTGACCAGCCCCATCACCTGCCTTCTCTGGGATTTTCACCCCCCCCTTCCAGAAGGGCCACGGCCAGCCCTTACCCCCAAGCAGAGTTGAAGTGTTGGTCGAAGAGAAAGAGCCTCAGTTGACTGTACGGGATCGGTGGGCGGCATCCTACATGGTCGGGATTTTCCTCTTTCTCTTCGTACCCTTCCCCCTGAGCGTCGCGAAGGTGTTGCATCTGATGCTAAGATGTCAGAATAATCACACTTCCCTCCCTGTGCACTAGCTGTGTGGCACTACCACCTGTGGTCACCCAGGTCTCGTGGCAGAGACCTGAATTCTGCCCAACCCCCAAGGAGAGACGTGTCCATCAGGCACTTGGGCATTGTCTACTGGCTCTTTGGCAGCCCCGATTAATTTCTGAACCCTGGTCACTGGCATGGAAGGCAGTAGTGCTAACATTGCACTGGCGGGCTGGTTTGTACTTTTTTTTTTTTTCCAGTCAAGGTGTTTGTCTCCATGTATGGTGCTGGCCCTCATTAGCCTTGCCATGCTCATGATAAGCACACACCTCCCCCAGGACGTACTGGTCACTCAGATTACCCCCCCTCCTCACCAGGAGTGGAGGGACCGTCTCACTCTTCCAGTGACCCAGTCTAGCGGTGGCCTTTCCTAGGTGACTGCGGGCCCAAAATGGGATGGGCATCTCACTGATTTGTCCTGCCTCCATTTTCTACCCCTTTGGCGGCTGGTGGTGTGCAGTGGCACAACTGCACAACATGATATGTCTGCTACTGCCTCCCACCACCCCACTTCCTGTACTGGCCACAGCTGCTGTCCCACCACACCGTCACATAGGAGTGGTGCGGCACAATCTTGTCTTCTCTCCCCCCCCCCCCCGAGAGGACAGCTGTCAGGCAGATGCTTGATCCTCTCTGACCCCTGGTAGCCAGAGTGTCTGTTTCCGAGCTGTGGTCAGCAGTGTGGTGGGAGCATGGGGTGTCCATCGCCTCAGCTCTCCACACCACTGGGCCAGCAGTGAGCTCACTTTTTAATGTGCTCCCCTCCTTTACAGAGCAACACTCTATTACAATAAAACACTTAAACATTAGATTTATACCAATTATGTTTTAACTGTATTGCTTTCTAGTTATTTATTTATTTTTTTTTAACTTTGCTGTTGGGCTACTAAATGTTGTAGATAATGCAGCAATTACTTAACGGAGTCTTTCAAAATGTATCTGATTCTCCCCTGCTAACCAAACAGTTGCTGTTTGTGACATCAGTCCGTCATGGTGAGCACTGTGATGTCATAAACAAACACACTGTGCGGTAAACAGGATAGAGGCAAATGTTTTCTATACACACTTTTTTTGGATAGACTGCCTAGATGTGCTGTAAATTTTAGAGAGAACATTGAAAATGAAAAAATGTATTCTCTAATAAATTGCTACAGCTCAGCATCTTATTTATGAAAGCACATAACCACAGTGCAAAGATGCTCTTTAAAAGGCAGTGGGTGTTCAGTTCCAAAATATATCAGAAGACAACCAGTAAGAGATTTCTTATTAAATTCTAAAACGCAAGGGCTAGGATTCAGTTAGTAAGAAGGAAAATTGCCCAAGTGCAGTTCTGTACATTATTAAAAAGTAGATTCATTCCATCTTTTTTTTTTTTTTCCCCCCTTGAACCTTTTTCCCTCCGGTCACTGTCTACGGGGCCTCTCTCAGGCATCCTGCCTGTTCCTGCCCTGCCTGAAGTCCTCCTACCTGTGCCTTCTCCTTCCTCTATCCACCATCGTTACCCACAGCTTAACCCCTACGGGGTGGGGCCACCCCTCCTCTTTGGGCGTTCTCAGCAGACGGACTTTGATGTGGTAGAGGACCCGGGCAGAGGAACCTGTAAGGCCAGGCAGGATGGACCCGGCTTTGGGCATGGGGGCAGGTGCCATCGCCTATCCCACAGACCAGGTTTTTCCTTGTTCTGGTGAGCGCTTCTCCTCCCTTCCATGCATGTGCACGTCCCGGCGCACGGCAACCCCTGTCTGCGCCAGGTCATGCCAACTACGTGCTGCTCAGCGAACTACAGCACTCCTGGTCTCCACCAGGAGCCGCAGATGCGCCCAGCAATCCCCAACCTCTCCCCCCGGGGAGGAGAGCAGCCCTGCGGGCGCCTAATCCTCTCCCGCCCCTGCCATCCCCTAGAGCCCGTGCTCGCTCCCGAACTCTGGTCGCCGGCGTGGCGTGAGGTGTGGCATCCAGCACCTCAACCCTCAGCGCCACTGGGCCAGCACCATCTTTATCTTATAGAAATGTAGTTAACAGAAATGTTGCTACAGTTTCTAATGTGTACTTCTCTTGTGTAGTGAAGAGATCTGTCTTTTTCAAGAGGGAGGCTGAGACCTCCTAACAATCCACCCAGGTACTTTCTTCTGTTGGTCTCATAAAGGGGACATAAGACAACATGCTTCAAATCATCAATTAACTTTACACCACATTTACAATAGGGAGAGTTGATACTATTTCGGTTTTGCCTATACTGGATAAACTGAGTATTATAAATTTATTTTCTTAATCTAGTATAAATTCTTAGTTTGGGACAAGTCAGATGTGTGAGATGATAATGTTCAAGCCCCCAGGTAGTCTTGAATTGTTTGTAATAATCATGTAATTTTAATGAAGATAACTGAGTAAATAGATTAATATCCAAGTCCCTAAGCCTCATTTTAACATCATAGCCAATTTCCTCCCATGGTCTAATGTAAATGGTGTGTAGCAAGTGGCCCAAGCCAGATGGCATTAATGTTTTTTTAATTAACTGAATGAATGAATGAATGTACACATACCATTGTTGCTAGCCTAATCCCTTCCTCCAGACACATTCTGGGGTATCAGTGTTCTGGGAGTAAAAAGGTTTTAAGTAGGAACATAATTTGTTTTCTTTAATGAAGATGGTGTTTGTTGTCCCAATTCTAGTTTAAGGATACAATTGGGAGTACCCTGGGGTAACATCGAAATACAGTATATCTGTATAGTGTATTCAGTATTATTTCTATAGTGCTGATATTGGTAAAGCCCCAGACTTCTGTTACATAAATTGTGCTGGCTCTGATTTTGGCATTGATGACCCTCAGAATCCCCCTAACCGAGGATTTACCAATTTTGGCATTAAATATTTTAAGAGCATTGACTGCCAAGGACATTTTATTCTGTATTAATTCCACATGTTTTTTCCAAGATAAATTGTACATGAATCTTACACCAAGGTAGTCATAATGATTTACCATCTCTATAGTATTTCCATCAGTCTTAAACCTTGAAGTATTCTAGTTTTATTTCCAAAAATCACTATTTGTTTTACTTTGATTGATCTTCAATTTCCTTTGTCTGCATACTGTCTCAAAAAGGCCTGTTTTTCCTTTCGAGACCCAATGCAGAGGTGGAAAGAAGCACTAAATCATCTGCGTAGGCCAAGCTATCTATTTTATGTTCATTGCCTTTTGGTGCATGGAAATCGGGATTTGTAATTTGTTGTAAAATAGTAAGTTCTAGGGACATGGATATGTTGTTCATCCACACTTATTGGCAGGTTCCTTGCCGCTTTAAATCTTGCCGGAAGGTCTTCAAGCTGGCTCCTCCCACCCACCGGGGTGGTAAAACTCTCGGCTCCGCCCCATGACGCCAGATCTTCCTTACCGCTTGGAAGCTCAGGTTCCCTCCTTAACGCTCTGCGATTGACTGGTTCCTAATTCTTCGAAAGTTTGAAATCAAAAGTTTTTTGGCTAAAAGACTTGGTCTTCTTCTCCTCGCTGGCTGCGATGGACAATCGACTCGGTTTCGGAGGTGCCTTGCGGGCAGAAGATGTCTAGGGCGGATCCGCACTCCACGTCGTCTACTGCCTGGGCCTTGAAGCACGACCGCGGGCCTGCGACTTGTGCTCTTCTTTTGACCTCGTCCTTGAGAGCCGTGCTGCCCGATTACAACTGGGCGCCCGAAAAAAATTCCACGGTGAAATCTAAAGAGGCCGGTTGGCGGTGTCCGCGGCGGCGGGCTCGGCGGATCAGCTCGAGCAGATGATCGCCCTCGAAGAGGAGGCGGCGCGGGCCACTTCTACCTCGGCTGCGGCATTTGTCCCGCTCTCTCTCGGTGCCTCGTGCCGGTTTCTTTTAAGGGCTTTGTCTGACCCTCTCAGCGAAGGTGGGGTCCATCTTCTTCGGGACCTTTTCCAGGTCCAAAAGAGCAAAAGTAAGTCTCCGTCGGCGCTCTTGGGAGCGGAAGATCCCCCTCCTTGTCGACGTCGACTGGATGACCCCTCAGCTTCGACCACTGGCTTCACGGTGTCCCGTCCAGGCCAGTTGACGAGACTCCTGACAACCGGGGTCGAGATTTTCTCGACCGTTAGGCCAGTTGTCGGCTGGAGAAGCTAGAATCCCCTCTCCGGTTTCCCGGTGGGAGTTGAGGATCCGTCGGCTCATCTGTGCCTCGGTTCCGGGCCTTCGGTGGGATCATCTGAGCCGAGGGGAGTGCCGATTTCCGCCACTTCTCCTCGCCTTCCTCGGTCTAGTCGAGACTCTCGGTCTCGGACATCCTCAGCGGTCCAACCGATCCGCCCGCCATGGCGGTCTCGGCTTCCACGAGCAAGGCGCGCCACTCTTCCTCTTCCTTGGGCGAGGGAGGCTTGAGCGTAAGTTGCGTCGAAATCCGAGGAACTTATGCGGCAACAGCTCCTTTGACCGAGAGAATAAGCCGCCCAGTCGTCTTCCCGGCCATTAAATAGCTGTCACGGCGGCCCGAAACAACCCCTCGCTGTAACCGAGGGCCTGTTCCCAGGCGGTTGTTCGGCCAATTCCAGCTGCCCCACCAATTCTGGTGGAACCTCCGCCTCCACAGCCATTAGTTGGGGCTCCGACCAAAATTCTCGGTCGAGCCTTGGTTTCGCCCATAGGCTGTCTGTCACCCTCCTCCCGATAAACCTTGGCAGGTGGAGGGTGGCTCAGGCCGAGACAGCTCTTTGAGGACTCTTCTGAGTCCGATGATGGTTCCTCCCTCTTCTCCAAGCGCATGGACTTGGAGTCCTCGGAAGGGCAGTCAGTGGACGATAGCCTTACGTCCTTCTTAGGGTTGCTTGACTCATCTCGAGTCCACCGGGATGAAGCTTGAACCCATTTCTAAAGCAGGCCAGGTATCCCCTCACGAATTCTGGACCGAGGGATCTCCTCGGAGGCCTTTCCGGTGGCGAAGCCATAGTGGGTCGGCCTTGGAACTTTGGCAGCGTCCTGCTTCCTGCCCTCGCCTTGACCAGGATGGCCAGGAAGTATGTGGTCCTACTGGTTCCCTGTCGGTTTTGGAACACCCCTCGGCCGAGGGTTGGTTACCGATAGCATTTTCCGGCATGCGGGAGCGCCAGGGATGTAGACAAACCTCCCGACAAGGATCAGAAATTGGATTATGCAGGCGAAAAGTCTATGCTGCGTCCTCTCGGCCTCGTCAGGCCAGTTCGGCCGATCCTCATGGCACATTTTTCTCACGCCCTGTTGGGCTCCTGGATGAGTTGTCCCTCATCTTCCTGAATCTGCAGACTACGGTCAGGCAGGTGCGGGACCAGGGCAGGAGCAGTGGCAAAACAGCAGCTCAGACTCGTTAGACATCGGGACTCATGTGCCAGGTCTGTGGCGGCCGCGAGTGGCCATGCGTCGGCGGGCTTGGCTGAGGATATCCACCTTTACTTCGGATACCCAGCACAAGTTGGCGGATGTTCCCTTTTTGGGGACTGACCTCTTCGGCCCTGGGGTGGAAGGTCACCTGCAGATGATCGAGAAGTCCAATGCTACCTTGGACTCGGTCTCTTCCGCCCAGAGGACAAAGGCAAGCCTACACCTAAGCCCTTTCGTCCTTCTGCCTGTGGCCCTTGACCCAACAGCGTCAGGGCCAGCGGGCTCGAACTCGCATCCCAAACCCAAGCTGTCGGCTTCCTCCAACAGGAAGCAGGAGGAAAAGGCCCAGGTGGTCCCTCGGCGGTCCTTCCTCCAAGCCTGCCCAATGTGGCGGGCTGAGGGTGTCGCCCCATCCTGTCACTTCACCCTGGTTCCCCGTGAGAGGGGCAGGCTCAACACTTCCTTTCCGCCTGGTCCGCTGTTACCACGGACAGGTGGGTATTGGAGGTGGTGGGAAAAGGCCTACCTCTGGAATTCGAGCAGGCCCCGCCCTTCAGAGCCGTCGCACCTCGGGGCCTCGGGGTCCGCAGCCTCACTGGCGGCTCGCCGAGCCGACATCGCTCTCCTCCTCCAGAAGGAGGTGATCACAGAGGTAGAGGACCCCCCTTCAGACCCGGGGTTCGTGTCCAGGTATTTCCTGGTTCAAGCAGACGAGGGCTGGCGCCCATTCTCGACCTACACGACCTGAACAAGTTCCTAAGGTCTCGAACCTTCAGGATGGTCACTGGCGCGAGATAATACCATCTCTGGAACACGGCGTGGGTCTGCTCTCTGGACCTACAGGGCGCGTTCTTTCCGTCCCTATCAAGTCCGTCACATTGGAATTCCTCCGCTTTCGGCGGAGGATCCCTCTTCGAGTTCCGAGCCATGCCCTTCGGCTTATCTCCAGCTCCCAGGGTCTTCACCAAATGCATGGCAGTGGTGACAGCATTCCTGTGGCGCCGAGGGGTCCGGGTGTACCCTTACCTGGACGATTGGCTGATAGCAGCCCCCTCCAGGCAGGAGGTGGAGCAGTCCAGAGATCTGGCCCTCCAGGTTTGCTCTCAAGTCGGCCTTCTCATCAAGGAGGCCAAGTCGGAACTCGAGCCGAAGCAGGTGATCCTGTTCATCGGGGCAGAGCTCGACTCTCTTCGAGCCAGAGCACGGCTCCCAGCGGACAGGGCCGCGGTTCTTACCTCCTTTGCCCAATCATTTCTGGTTGGGCAATCCCTGCCCGGGATTTCCTGGGTCTCATGGCGGCCTGTACCAAGCGTGGTCCGTTGCAGACGCGCTGGCACATCACCCCTTCGTGGGACTGGCCAGCCAGTGGTCCTAGCGCTGCGATCCCTTTCGACCAGCTAGTGATAGTGACCCAGGAGATGTGGAATGCTCTCCAGTGGTGGACCGTTCCATCCCATTTGCAGGAGGGCATCCCGTTTGTCCGCCCCGAACCGACGGTCTCTCTGTCGACCGATGCCTCTCTGATGGGTTGGGGTGCCCATCTGGGGGAACACCGAGTGCACGGCCTCTGGTCCCCGCGGGAGTCCCGATGCCACATCAACCTGCTGGAGCTCCGAGCGGTCCGCCTAGCTCTCACCGCCTTTGCTCCGTTTCTCCGGGGTCAAGTGGTCCGAGTCCAGACGGACAATACCATGACCATGTACTACCTGAACCGCCAGGGCGGGACGCGCTCCATGCTTCTATGCAAGGAAGCTCTCAGCATCTGGTCACTCGTGCGCAGCCTGGAGGCGGATCTCCTAGCCATTCATGTGGCAGGAGCCTCCAACACCCTGGCCGATGCCCTGAGCCGGATAGGGGCTGCATCTCACCAGTGGTCTCTCCTGCCGGAGGTAGTACAAGATCTGTTCTCCCACTGGGGCACACCTCAGGTGGACCTGTTTGCCTCCAGGGAGAATGCGAAGCTGAGGCTGTTTCATGCCGGCCCCCCTCAGCAGGGCTCGCTGCAGGGGGATGCCTTCTCGAGGCTGTGGACCCCGGGCCTCTTTTACGCCTTTCCCCCATTTCCCTTGATTCACAAGGTGCTTCTCAAGACAAGGAGGGACAAGGCGCAGGTGATTCTGATAGCCCCAGACTGGCCCCGCCAGTTCTGGTACCCAGATCTCCTCAGCCTCAGCTCCAGGCTCCCGAGGCAGCTTCCAGCTCGCCGGACCTGCTCTCAGTCAATCAGGGAAGGTGTTCCATCCGGACCTTCAATCCCTGCACCTGACGGCCTGGTTCCTGAGCGGCTAGAGTTCCAGGCCTTGGGTCTTTCCGACGAGGTCCTCAATGTTGTTGAGGCGTCCCGTAAGGAGTCGACCAGAAAATGCTACGCCTTCAAATGGAAGAGATTCTCCATTTGGTGTCAGGGCAAGGGCTTGGACCCTTCCTCCTGTTCTGTGGCAAGCATTTTGGACTATTTATGGTCCCTTTCTAGTCAAGGGCTTAGGTCGACAACCCTAAAGGTGCACCTGGCAGCCATCTCTGCTTACCGGGCGCGGGCCGGGAAGCAGTCGGTGGCATAAGGAAAAGGTGGTCGGGCGCTTTTTCAAGGCCTTGATACATTTCTCCGTGCAGAACCTCCACCTCCGTGGATTTACTGCTGGTACTGGCAAAGCTCATGGGCAAGCCATTCGAACCAATGCACAGGTGTGATCTCTCTCACCTGTCGTGGAAGACCGCCTTCTTGGTGGCTATCACGTCAGCCAGAAGGATGGGAGAGCTCCAGGCGCTTTGCATCGAGTCTTCTTACCTGGTCTTCCACAGGGACAAGGTTGTCCTGCGCCCCCACCCGAAATTCCTTCCGAAGGTGGTGTCGGAGTTTCACCTTAACCAGGTGCTGACTCTGCCGGTGTTCTACCCCAGTCACACCTCGGAGGCCGAATACAGGCTCCATACTCTGGACCCTAGAAGGGCTCTCGCTTATTATAAGGAGCGCACGGCTGAAATCCGGGGAGAGGTTCGCCAGCTGTTTGTCACCTACGCTGAAGCCGTACCTGGCAGACCTGCAGCCAAGCGGACGATAAGCAGGTGGGTCACCTCCTGCATAGATCTCTGCTATAAGTTGGCGGGCATGGAGCCTCCCAGAGGGATAAGAGCTCATTCTACCCGTCATACTGCTGCATCGAGTGGCTGCTTCCAGGGACGTCCCTATCCAGGATATCTGCAGGGCTGCTACCTGGAAGTCAGCACACACCTTTATTACCCATTACCACATCGACCTTGAGTCACGCCGGGATGCTAGTTTTGGGGCCTCGGTTCTCCATTCTTTGTTCCCTAAGTAGGGGGTGTGCGCCTTGCCTCCCTCCTCCCGGAGAACTGCTAGGAGTCTGCCAATAAGTGTGGATGAACAACATATCCATGTCCCTAGAAATACAGGTTACTCACCTGTAACAGGAGTTCTAGGAATGGTATATGTTGTTCATCCACATGACCCACCCGACCTCCCCGGCTTTGATGCACAACCTGAGCTTCCCGCGGGCCAGATCTGGCGTCATGGGGCGGAGCCGAGAGTTTTACCACCCGGGTGGGTGGGAGGAGCCAGCTTGAAGACCTTCCGGCAAGATTTAAAGCGGCAAGGAACCTGCCAATAAGTGTGGATGAACAACATATACCATTCCTAGAACTCCTGTTACAGGTGAGTAACCTGTATTTACTGAGTAGCGCTTTTTCCCATAGGGAAACAGTTATAATTTGTGCAGATTCTAACCAGGTTTCCCTCAGATTGCGCATGTGCTAGTCGTGTGGTCTTCCTTCAGCGTGTGATGTTTGGAACATCGCCCTGTCGCAATCATCGTTGAATTTAAAAAATAAATAAAAAGTCTCTTCCAGCAGTCACTGGCAGGGGAAACCAAAAACAAAATATTTAAACATACCAGCTGCTTTCGGTTTCCATGCCAGCACAGAAGAGCCAGCGGATATTTAAACCTCTTCCTACCGGAAGCACACCACAGCTCCACAACTGCCGTTCACTGGTAAGTTTGAAAAAAAAAAAAAGAAAAGGAAAAAATACGCATACTTGTTAGACATAAATAACTGGATCTCTGTAAGTTGGCAGACCACATTCCAGGACAGCACAGAATCCTGACTAGTCCGTGGCTGCCTGAACGCCCATCTATTTCTTAATGTTATATAATTGCTGAGGCGAAAAAGCACACGTCAGCCATTATATAAAAAATAAAATATGGGGTGGTGTATGTAAAACTCGATTTTTACACACACCCTCGTTGTGAGATGCATTTTATAAACCCCTCAGGCTTCGCCCTCTGGGTTTATGTAGCATCCCACAACTCGGATGTGCGTAAAATCTCATTACACACACCACCCCATATATAATTCTCTGTTTAATATAGATGTTGAAAAGAGTAGGGGCCAAAATATACCACTGTCTGACCCCTACATTTGTTTGAAATGCATCTGTGACATGCCCATATTGGTTATGCTGTATTCTCGCCCAGGTATGCTCACATAGTCTGATTTAAGGTGTCCAAAAGTGTCCTCTCCAAGTCAAGTCCTCAAGTGTGGGCCAGAGGATCTTCCTGCTGATGCTATCAAAGGCTGCAGAGAAATAGACAAAGCAGCAAGAAAGTCTACCTTCCGTATCTTAGTATACTTCCAAAACAATAACAATATTAAAAGTTCTCCTTTTATCTAATCTAGAAAAAAAATAGATTTAGAATGGGGTGAGAAAGGGATAAGGGCAATTCTTAAATAGAATAAATATAGAAACATAGAATTTGACGGCAGGAGACTGAAGGTTTCATAGTCTGCCCTTACTGTATTAGAATGGTGTAGAGCAAAATGTTGTTTTAACGTGCACTGCTGCTTTAACGGTCACCTGATTCCAAGCTTTCAGTTAAAAACGAGAAAGTTTCTAGCATCAGTGGTTCAAAACCTAACTCAAAGAAATTATCTTTAGGAAATACTTAATTTTGGAACCATTAGATCTTTGAAACTTCTTATTTTTATTTTTCCTTGATGAAAGCATGGAGTCAGGCGACATAGTTAAAGCAGCAGTGCATGTTCCATCTGTTAGCCCTCGATGCCCTGGGTTAGTTCCTGAACCCAGGTCGAAAGTGTTGTGAGCTGTAGCCCTGCTTCTGTGTCGATTGGGCCAGCCTCCAAAGGCTTGATCACAGGCTTTTGTTTCATTACATATCTGTATCTCGTTCATTCTGAGACCACCTATGCTGACTGAATATATATCCCAGTGTGCACCGCGACTGAGCCTCTGCTTAATAATTAGAGGTGTTCGTTATTTTGGCATATTCCAGCACTGAACATTGCAGACATTGTCTGGACTGATTGCCCTCTGTGAGACCCTTGAACCCCATCATTTTTTTTGGGGGGGGTGAGAGACTCTCATTTAGATACAGAATTGGAGGAGGAGGAGAACCAGCATCCCAGAGGTGACAGAGAGGGCTACCCTGGACTAATAACCAGCTGAATAGCCAGAGTTCCCTAGGAAGAGGTGCAAAATTCAAAAATAAATGAAGACAAAAAAAGTAAACTCTTCTTTGGAAACTTTGTTTTGTATTATGCATAGATGACAGCAGTTGCCTGCTTGTATCCATAAGCTTGCACCTCCACAGGGTCCCCACTTCTGAACTCTGGATCTTCCTGTATGTATCTTCACCATTCATCTTTGGCGGGTTATATGCTGGAGATGCTATGACCCTGCAGGGGCTTACAAATTTTTATCTGGGTGGAGGAGTTGGCACCGTCAAGGACGACGCACAGCTTGCTGCTCGAGTATCAGCCAGTATCCGACGTCAACTCCTCCCTCACCTCAGTTCTGTTCTCGCTGTCGAGAGTGCACCTCATAGGAGCTGAAGAGCCAAGTTACGCAGTCTGTCGAAGTTGCCAAAAGTTTGTTCACATTTACTCAATGCCGTAAATCTACAGACAGGTGAGTCAGTTCCTTTTTATTATATTTTACTGTTTCTGTGGCACAGAGTCTTTTCTGTGTTTTGTTTTATTTAGTGTGCGGTCGATCATGTCCGATCCGGGGCTTAAGTCGAAGTCCAAGGCAGGACGTGCCCCCATGCGTTGGTGCCTCTGTGGTAAGTCCATCTCCATAATGGATCGTCATGATCGATGTTTATCTTGCCTGGGCCCACAACACGACATGGACAACTGCGATGTGTGCTTCTCCATGGACCGCCAGATCCTCGAAACTCGAGCATTGAAGGTGGGTTGAAAACCTCCTACCTTAAGAGGACGACGTTGGTCCAGGGACGCCAAGGCAAAAACTTTGGACCCTTCCCCTGGGTCACCCTCCAGTACTATAGGTGCCAGGGAGCCGTGAGTTTCGACATAACCGGTCTTGCTGACGTCTCCGGCTCGCTAGAGGGTCAGGTGGACAGTCTGCTTCCGGGGAGTCGGTTGAGCACACCTCTCGGTCGTTGGCCTCCTCTGAGCCATGACAACCACAGGTGTTGCGGTCGGAGCTATACGCTGGATCCGAACTGGTGGGGCCCTCTACTCTGGACTCCTGGCCCTAGTTCTGGGGCCGGTGAGCAGGGCAGGGTCGAAGTTGCAGCCGGGCCTACGGTAACGTGAGCAGTGCCAGATCCAGTAGGGTGCTGCGGGTAGCCTCTCTTCCGGTAGTCCTGATTTCTTCCTCTTTGGAGGGAGAGGACGGGTCTGACACAGAGTGGTCACGCCACTCTGAAGAGTCAGTACAGGAGGGTAGCATCTTTCAGAAAAAGAGATGTGCAAGAACAAGGGGGCACAGTTTGAAGATGGAGGGGACGGCTCAGAGGTAATGTTAGAAAGTATTTCACAGAGAGGGTTGTGGATGCATGGAACAGCCTTCCTGAGGAGGTTGTGGAATTTGGGAACAGTGGGAGAATTTAAGAATGCATGGGACAGACATAAGGCAGTTCTAGTGGGGGTAGTAGGAAGTAAGCTGTTTAACTAGAATTTGCAGCTTATCCATCAGGTAGGGAAATGGGCAGACTAGATGGGCCAAGCGGTCCTTATCTGCCATCAAATTCTGTGTTTCTTCTGGTGCCTGGTACTCTCATGGTGCTGGTGGCGGATCTGGGTTGGGAGACGGTGCCGAATCTGGGAATGGTGCCACATCTGATGCAGAGTCTGTGATCAGCACCTCTGTTGAGGCCAGATCTGTGCTGAAGCTGAAAGCAGTGTTGCTTATGTTCCCAGATTGGGTTTATTTGTGGATGGCCATGGCAGGCTTGCAAAGGCCTGGGACCCTTCCAGGAGTTACCCCGTCGATGCCTCAGCAATGGACACTGGGCAGGTCCCTTTCTGAGGGGGGGAGCTTGAAGAGGCTTGGGGTGGCTTAGGGGTTTTCTCACAGAGCTGCTGGTGGCTCGGGGAGGAGCCGCAGTGCTGACCCTTAGCATTTGTTCTCAGCAGGGTGGGGGTATTTGCATCTGGTTAGGTGGGTCACTAGCAAGAGCAGACTGGTCCCAGTCTCCCATCATGGGGCCTTTCTCCTTGGGGGCATCACTTAGGCCACACTTGTAGGATATGCGCCTTCACTGGACTCTATGCACAGCCCCACTCTTCTGCAGCGGTCCCATGAATGGTCCCGAAGCCCTAGCAGGGATCCTCTTCTGATTCGCCACATTTCTCCTCCTCCTCCTTCAGATTCTCTGCCTCATCCTTCTGCGCTCCCAGGCATTTCGGGTCCTGCAGGGTCTGTGTCTTGGGCCCAATTCAGAGCTTCAGCTGCAGCTTTCCCTCGCTACTTAAGAGCTGTGGACCAGATCATTTTCAGACCAGAAACTCCTGCTGCGCCACAGTCTGAATCGAGCTCTTCCGCTTCCTCATCTTCCTTCCCTGAGGAAGAAGATTCCTTGGTCCACTTGTCATCAGACGCTGATATCACCAGTTATCAGTGGTTCTTGGTGAGGTTGTTGGAGGAGCTCCATTTATCTCACTTGGCAAGTCACGATCCTGCCCATGTGATGCGTGCTCTCCTTGGAGAGTTTTCCTCGGAGACTGTGGTTATTCCTCTGTGGTCTGTTACTTGCCAGAAAGTGTCTCAGCAGGTCTGGCAGAGTCCCTCTGCCCCTTCTCTGAGGGACTGTCATCACAGGCATGGTGCCCCCCACGTCCCCAGGTGCCATGCCTCACCCCACTCCGGGAATAGAGTTACTGGATACCCCCTCTGGGCATCATCGCCCAAGACATGACCATCCCCCGGAGTTCGACTCAGCTGAGTTTAACCGCTGGGGGAGAAAGATTTTCTCCAGCGTGTCTCCTGCTGTGCATTTCAACCCATCAGGTCTGTATGGCTTCCTATTCTAGACACTTATGGACGGTGCTAATCAGCTTCTATCCACTCTGCCTGACTCGAAGGCAACCAGGCAGGCCATCTGTCTTTCTGCTTCTGGCCTGGAGCTAGTAAGGCATCTCTCAAGAGCATTGTACAACACTAATGAGGTAGCTTCTAGGTTGGCAGGATCTGCAGTCTGACGGGCAGCATGGAGTCTCCTTTCCAGGTTATCACCTTTGGCCCGGCGAAGGGTGATTGCCTCCCCATTCCAAGGAGCTCATTTTTTTTCCCATGGGGTCAGATGGGAATTAGCGGTGTGCCTTCTTTCTCCCAGACCACGGGAGTCCCCGTCTCCCCCAACCAGTCGTGGGCTTCTTCCCCCTGTGGTTCTCCCCCACAAGGAGCTGAGGGAGGCTCCTCCCTCAGGAAAGTGCCTGATCCCCTTCAGGGAGGCTTGGTACTCACCCACCAGTGATGAATGGTGAAGATACATAAATTATGTACCTACCGTAATTTTTGATGATAATGTATATCTTTACCATTCATCACTGCTTAGCCCACCATCCCCTCTGGTGCCTCAACCTCTGAGCAATACCTCCTCCCTGCTTGCTCTCCCTTCCGTTGAGACTCATGAGCAGGAAGTCTTCTGGCTTCTGTGGTCCACTGATCCTTTTTCCAGGATTTCAGTAACACTCCCCGGGGGTGGGGGGGAGACAAGCTGGGCTGTTTGTCTTCTTCGAATGAGGGCTCCTTGGGACCCCTTCTGAACTCCGTTTTTGTCTTACAGATCAGGGCCAGAGTTCGGTCCGATGTCCTCATCAGAACGTCGCAGATCCTGGTGGAATCTGGGGAACCCCGCCCCTGTCGTCTTTCTTCCTTGTTAACCAGTCTGATTAACCTGAAGCAGTTTCCCTCCTTCCACTGCGCCTCTCCCCTTGCCACTGGCTCGGGATGAGTTACAGGAAGTAAACACCTAGATCTTGAATTATTGTTGAAGGGTTCTGCCCCTAGGGTGGGTGCTGCCCCATCTCCACGTCCTTTGGACAATCTGTAGCGACCCTGGCACCCTACTTCCCAGTGTGATTGGGGGACATCTCTTCTTGCTTCAGCCTTCAGCTTTCCCTCTGCTGTCTAGTTGGCTCAAATAGTCTGGACTCGTTTCAGATGCCTGACAGTCCTGTCTCTCGTGCATGTGGAAGTGACTGGGGAGTGTAGAGGTGGATGCCTCCCTTGGCATCTATTTGAGCCTAACTCCCTGAGGGAGTGGGGTACCATTGGGTCTCTCAATTCTTTTCTATCTCCCTTTCTCTCTTCTTCTGGTCTCTTCCCCCATTACTTCTCTATCCCATAGGACTGCCCCAATACCACTCCCTCAGGTAGCCTCCTCTCCCTCTTGTGTCAGCTTTTCTCCTTTCCGTTTATATCCTTTCCTTTACTACCTCTCGGGCTCCCTTGCCCTGCCCTCTTTGTGTTTTATTCTGGCTGACAGAACTGAGGTGAGGAGGAGTCTGCGTCGGTTACTGGCTGATGCCTGACAGCACGCTGTGCGTCGCGTAGGTGGTGGCGATCACGGCGCAGACTCGTCTGAAAAGAAATATGGCTGTAAGCTCCCACAGGGTCACAGTGCCTCCGGCGCCTAACCCACCAGTGATGAATGGTGAAGCTATACAAGAAGATCAAGAATTATGGTAGGTATGTAATTTCCATATTTGGGTCCTGTCTGTCTTATCTCACTTTTTGTTCCTATCAGATGGTTTCTGTTTAGTATGGAACTTTGTTCTGCAGTGTTTCTTCAGCTGCATCATAAACCACAGTGAGACTTTGAGATCATTCAATAAATTACTCTCACTGTGGAGTAATTTTCATCTCTGAATCTGCTAGTTACAAAATTCTCTTAAGGCATTGGTTTCTGAGGTCCCTAGCTTGTTTTTATCAATCAGACGAGCTTGCCTTTACTCTTCTGACTCACCAGGGGTAGATAGCAAGGAAATATTCTGGTGAGAGGCAGAATACCAGAAACCCAAATTTGATATTCCACCTATGCAAAAGGGCAGTGTAGTAGATGAAGTGGCAGAGTGGATGCATGGAGTGGTGGTATTCCAGTTGGAATACTAACGTGATAAAAATAGTATTCTGCCTTGCAAATTGGTATGCAAAAGAGGGCAGCATAGAATTCATTTTTAGCAGTGCTTATGGTGGTAAAGTGGCCCAATCTACCCATTCTGCTTTGTTTTTCGCAGTTCCATACTAAATTAGCACGACAGGGTGTGGGTTGTGCTGGGATAACCTCAGGCCTAGGGTGGCTGGGCATGAGGCAGAGTGCATTCAACATCCCAGAAATGAGGTTATCCCCTCAACCCATATTCTGATGTGCATTATTGCTATTATACAGTGGCTCTTATTTATTAATATTGTGGGGATACACATGTAGCTGGCTGTTAGGCAGAGAACAAGTGTTGGAATATCCCTTTTATGTGTGGGGATATATATTTTGTAGTATCAGTTGTACAGTTTTATTTAAAAAAAAAAAAAAAATTTTGATTAAACAATCCCAATATGAAAGCACTGCATCATGGGTATGCAAATCATTTTATCACTGTAGTGCGCTATGTAATACCAGGAAATTGGGTATTTGCATACCCATGATGCAGTGCATTCATATGTGGTGTTTCCTCATAAAACTGGTAACTATAAAAGAGATGCTCCCACACTATAAAGGAGACGTTCTGACACTTATTCTCTGCCTAACTTTGAAATGTTTTAGCGATGACAAAAATTGTCAATGCCAAAAAACCAAGGCCATGCTGTTTGCATCTACGCCACTCATAACCAAATCCACCGCCAACAATTCACCCCTTCTTATCCTCTCGCCTGACTGTCCTCCCCTGGAAAATGTCTCCTCCTTTAAATATTAGGGGGGGGTCACTCTCAATCCCACTCTTTCCTTCATGGACCATACCAACACTGTTATTCGTAAGATAAACCAGAAACTTGGGGCTACTTACCGCATAAAGCCATACCTGTCCAACGAAGCTCGCCTAGTTATAGTCCGAGGAAACCTCCCTTTCAAACCCAAGGAAATCTTACTGTATTCTGACAATTGCAGTATGGTCTCCCCATAGGACTGTCACAGAGCCAAAATGGTTAATAGAACCTATGCTAATGATGGAATGTTAGGCTCGAGCTCAGTTTTCAAATCGCTGTCCCTGGTTGCATTTCCTGCAGTCATCAGATTCATTACTCCACTTACCTCAATAAGACATCTCCGGAGAGCTCTTTCAGCTCATGTGAAGAAGTTTATTTCTCAGTTAAAATTTTAGTCTTTATTTTATTCGATTTTTGAAGCACTATCATTGGTTCTCAGATTTAGTTGGTGTCAAATTGGTAAGTTTTCTTGGTCCCTTTCCGGTTCTCCCTAACCGGGAGGGAACCGAGCCTTTATTTGGTTTATATTTGTTTAATTTAAGTACTTTTACCGTCCGGTAAGGCGGTTCAGTTTAAATTAGTTTTTGACTTTTTTTATTTAACCGAGGTAATTCTTGGTTTATTTCGGTTCTAACCAACCGATAAATGTCACAGCCTAAGAAACGAACGGGCCCCACAGGTTTCCAACATTGTTCAGATTGTGGGGAATCATTTGCTAAAGCAGATCCTCATTTAGTTTGCAGTATTTGTTTGAGGTTTGGCCCCCTCAAGGAGGATTGTGAGATTCATAAAAAAAAAATTCCCTCAGTCGACTTAAACGACTGCAGGAGAAAATTCTAAGAAAACCGCTGAACCAGTAGCAGACACTCGTAAGGAACCAGGGGACGAGCCCTCTGACAAGGGTGACTCCTCAACTACAAGAAAAAGACCTGCCGAACCAGCCGCTGACCCGGCTCATTCCAGCAAAAGAAAGAAAAGCACTCCGTGGTTAAACCGCAACCAAAGGCATCGATTCCAACAACTGAGGAGATAGCGAATGCAGTTCGCATTATTTAGTCCCTACAGACCAACCTGGTTCTGGTTGAGAAGAGACCGTGGTTGGTATGTGCAGGTCCTGCTTAGATTCCCGGTTCTGGGGAACTTGGAAGGGGACGTTGGAACCAGGGATTATTTTGGTGGTGGTGGTGGTGCCGACGATTATGGGGAGCCTACTGAACCGGATATTTCCCCGGCTCCTCACAGACCTGATTCCCGTGATAAGGGAATTGAGGATTATACATCCTATTTTCAATTTATTAGGTGGCTTTGTCCTTGGACCTTGCCACTCAGGAATCTACTGATGAGGAGGAGCAAGATTACAAAGAAAGGATGGATGTGCCAACTTCAAAAAAGAGTCCTGTTGCCTATCCACAAGTTCTTAAAGAAGCAGGTATTGAAAGTACTGCATACACCCACTTCCATTCCACCCCTGGAAAGAAAGGTGGATGAGAAGTACTGGGTAGCTAAGGGTGGGGCAGAATTATTGTTTGGCCACCCTAGCCATGAAGGAGTGGTACAGGCTGCAGCCTGTGATATGGCTGGCATTCCTTTATCCTGACATCCTCCTGACAAAAACTCCAGAAGGATGTTTTCCATTGCCAATGAGCAGTATCTTGGGTCTTCTCTTGCAGTAAGGCAGGCTTCTATGGCTTATGTTGCAAAGTATCAGAGAACTTTGTGGAACACTGTTTTGGAGATCACAAAATCAGTGCCAGCTCCCATGGCAGTGGATTTGGAGGAATCTGCAAAAAGTGGCATAGAGGCATCTATGGTGCAGTTTTGAATGGCAGTAGACACTAACGATACTTCTGCCAGGCAGATGGCTTCTTCGATATCTTTGCGAAGGTTTGCATGGCTCAGGACAACTAACCTGACACAGGACACTCAGTCCAAAGCAGTGGACTTTCCCTGTGAGCCTATGTCTCCGTTTGGTCAGCAGACAGAGGCTTACATGAAAAAAAAAATTCATGATTATAAGACAGCTTACCAAAGTGCTGCTGCAAAAGATAAATCCTCTACACCCCATAAACAGCATGTCAGAGGTTCCAGAAGTAGGCCCTGTAGGCCATTCTTTCAGCCCCAAGCTTTTCCTCAGTATCAGCAGTACCAGCACCAGAGGGGCTACTTCAGAGGTAGGGGCAGAAGAGGTAGTAACCAGATAGCCCCTAGCACTCAGCCAGCTTCACCACCTAAGCAGACCCCCTGAGGAGTCTGTTCGGGTTGCCTCCCTAGTATCAGTAGGAGGCAGGTTGGTCGACTGCCTTTAGGAATGGAAATCCATCACTACAGACAAGTGGGTCCTGGAGGTGGTGGGCCAAGGCCTGGCCCTCGGCTTCAAATTAAAACCAAGGCTGAGGGCAAGAGTTTTTCGACCGTCTTCCCCAGCAGAAAACCTGTTGCTGGAGAAGGAGGTATTAAACCTACTTTCTCTATGGACAATAGAACCAGTTTCCCTGCAACAGAGGGGGAAGGTCTCTATCCATGGTACTTTCTCACTGTCAAAACTGGGGAGTGGCGACCCATACTGGATCTCAGATATCTGAACAAGCATTTACTGAAACCATAATTCAAAATGGTCACTCTGGCTACAATTCTGCCCATTTTAAAAGCAAGGGGAGTGGTTCGCAGCCCTAGATCTCAACGATGCTTATTTCTGCATCCCCAATAAGGCAGTCACACAGAAAATTTCTCAGGTTCAAACTGCCCTCAGGCCATTACCAGTTCAAGGCAATGCCCGTCAGCCTCACTTCTGCTCCAAGGGTGTTCTCAAAATGCTTGGCTATGGTAGTGGCACGTTTAAGAAGAATAGGAGTGGCAGTATTTCCCTACCTAGACTATTGGTTACTGGTAGGGAAAAAATCCTCATCAGACCAAACAGTCCCCGGCACTTGCACAGAATCTCCTGCATTCCCTGGGGTTCTTAGTAAATCAGAAAGTCGGTGCTGCAACCAGTGCAGCTCCTAGAGTTTATAGGGGCTCAATTGGATTTGGTGGAAGGAAAAGCTTTCCTTCCACAGGAAAGGGCAAGCAACTTGGTACAGCTGGCAAGCTCCTTCCAGCCCAGCACTCTCAGGCCAGCCAGGCACTTTCTGCAGCTGCTGGGCCATATGGCAGCATCAACAGCTACAGTGCTAGGAGCAAGATTTCACATGAGATATTCAGTATCATTTGAAACTGTACTGGCTCCAAAAGAAGGATTCCAGTGACCAAAACACTTGTACAGGCTCTGCAGTGATAGTTAGCAGAAGAGAACCTCAGGCAAGGAGTTCCCTTCCTGCAGGTACAACCCTCCAGGGTGCTTACCACGGATGCATCCCTCCTATGTTGGGGAGCACATGTAGGGGAGCATACCGTTCGTGGTCCAAGCAAAGAGTCCGTGCTTCACATCAGTCTGCTGTAACTCAGGGCAGTCTTGTTAGCGCTTCGGGCATTTATCAGCATGCTTCGAGGGCAGGTGGTATAGGTCCGGACGGACAACACTTCCACAGTGTACTATATCAACAAACAGGGAGGCACAAGGTCCACTCCTCTGTGCACAGAGGCTATGTCAATATGAACCCTGGCCTACTCGCTAAATATCCAGTTGTCAGCTGTTCATCTGCCAGGCAAGGACAATGTTCTGGCAGAAGCACTAAGCAGAATACATCAGGGCCACCACGAATGGTCCCTGAACAGTCGGGTATTACAAGTGGTATTTAAAAGGTGGGGGACTCCAGAGATGGATCTCTTTGCCTCACCAGAACACTACCAGCTACCAAGACATTGTTGCAGACCACCAGTGGCAGGGTCAGTGCCACTGGATGCCCTAATCCTGGATTTGTCGGGGAAGTTTATGTAGGCCTTTCCTCCATTCCCATTATTATTAAGGGTTCTGATCAAGCTCAGATCCCAGCCTGCCACAATGAACCTAATTGCTCTAGATTGTGCCAGGCAGCCTTGGTACTCTATTGTAATATACATGTCAGTACCCACACCGGTCAGCCTTCCCACAAGACACAACCTACTGACCTCATCCCAGGGCAGGATCCTGTACCGAACCTTCGGTCACTCAGGCTGAAGGCCTGGCTCTTGAGAACCTAGAGTATGCCAATCTACACCTCTCAGAGAGTGTTATGGAGGCCCTCAGGGTTTCTAGAAAACTTTCTACCAGAAAGATTTATTCTTCCAAATGGAAAATATTTTTTATCTGGTGCCAGAATAGAAAGCTGAACCACAGCCAGGCAGGACTGCCTGTAGTTCTGGACTACCTTACTCACCTGCATTCTCTAGGCTCATTGCCTTCCACGCTGAAGGTGCACTTGGCCGCAGTCTCAGCTTACTTGTCAACAGGTAAGTCATCATTCCTGGCCTCTAATCCAGTGTTTAGGAGATTCTTCAAGGGATTGATGCCTTTGCACCCCCCCTCACAGAACTCCCACTCCAGTATGGGATCTCAGTATTTGCATGGCACAGCTTATGCAACCACCTTTCGTACTTTTGGCAACAGCTGATCTTAAGTATGTGACTTGGAAGACAGTGTTTTTGGTTGACATTACTTCTGCCAGAAGGATCAGTGAACTCCAGGCTTTGTCCATGGAGCCTGATTATGTGGCATTCCATAGGGATAAGGTGGTCCTTAGGACTAATAATAAATTCCTTCCAAAAGTGGTTTCAGATTTTCATATTAATCAGTCCATCACACTCCGTCGTCTTTACTGATCATTCTACTTCAGGAGAACGTAGGCTGCATAGCTTAAGTGTTAAAAGAGCTACGGGCTACCAGCTACTACCTGGAGCATACAAAAAGTCATAGAGGGATAAGACCCAACTTTTCTTGACTTATGGGGAAGTTGGGAAAGGCAAACCTGCCACAAAAAAGGTCCATAGCAAGATAGATTGTGGCATGCATTTAGTTCTGTTGTAGCAAGGTGGGTAAATGGTCCCCTCAAGGGCTCAGGGCCCTTGAACGGGGCTGCTTCAGCTCCCCCACAGTCGGCCGGCACCCAGCCAGCCACCGACCGAGACCAGGACGCCCGCGTGCAGCTCCGTGGAAGATAAGGGATAGCGCAGCCAATTGGAACGGGTGCTTCCAGCAAACCCGCTCTGACTGGCCAGGACTTTTCCGCTGCTTCTGCCACCTGGCACTTTTTACAAATAGATTTTAGATAGAACTAGGCACATTTCAAGTGTGTAATAGAAGGTTGTTTTTTGTGGCTAGTTTTCCATTAGCAGGTTATACAGACCTGCCACTAGAGGGATTCTTGGTCTTTCTACACAAATCACTGTATTCAGTCGTGGGCAGTATGGCCTGCATTATCATTCTACTTCTAATCCTGGCAAAAAGTATGACTCATAAAGCACTGATCCATGCTAAGTCAGAAGTCATCCCAGCCTGGGAATCCACAATCATAGTTCCTGCTGCATCTTCATATCGCTTCCCTACTCTTAATCTGTCGGGTTCTCATTTTAATTCTCATCCCTCTCCTCTGGCCCTCCTCCCTTCGCCAGTGTCTTTCCATGCACTTCCCCTGCTAGCCTTGAACAGCCATGTCAGCATCTCCTGTGCCCTGGCTAGACGTACCTCAATGACTGAACACCACAGAACCCATATGAAAAGAGCCCACTTCTACCTGATAAATGCCCTCAAGAAAATGTTTCTAATTCTCCTTTTCTGTTCAGGCAATGTCAAACTAAATCCAGGTCCCCCAACTCAAATCACTTCTCTGTCTGAGTTTGCAGGCTTGCAGCTGCTCCTGGGATGAAACTGATGATGGTCAATATTCTAAGCCTGCTCCAAAAACTTGATCATCTTCAAGTTTGGGCACCCCACACGGACCCAGATCTGATTATAATTACCGAGCCATGGCTAAAAAAGACCAACACTGATCTGCAAATTACTATACTGGGCTTCAAGCTCTTTAGGGCTAATAGGGATTCGGGGGTGTATCCGTCAAATCAAAATTTGATGTTGGCAGCATTTCCTGTAAAACTAAGCCCAAGGAATATGAGATTGTTTCGCTTAAACTTCACCTTCCATCCTCAGAGTGCATCACAATCATTGGTGGCTATAGATAGACCCCCCTCCAGGAGGCACAGAAATTCTTAACATGTTGAAATCCATAACTTTGGCTGCTAACACGGAAACAATCTTGGGGGACTTCAATATGGATTGGCTCACTGCTAAATCCCACTCCCTAAAAGCTATCTGTGATGAGCTGGGTCTTACACAGATAGTAGCTGCACCCACAAGAATCAATGCTTCTAACTCTGCCAACAGCTCACTCTTAGATGTCATCTTAACTTCGCATCCCCATAAAATCTCACACTCTGCAGTTTTCCATAACGACATGAGCGACCACAGTATCGTATGTACAAGATTCCAATCTAAAACCCAGCAGCACCCTAAATTTAGAATCAAACGCTTGTTCCGTAAATTCAACTCAATTAACTTCCTAACCGATCTAGCTACGATCAGGTGGCAAGACCTATATCTTGCCAAATCTGCTGATGCTGCCGTCTCTGTCCTAAATGATAACCTCACCACCCTAATTAACAAGCATGCTCCCCTTATTAAAATGAGGGTGCAGAAAATCTCACATCCGTGGTTCACCCAAGAGCTCAAATTTGCACTTACCAATAGAGACAAGCTATGGGCTAGGGCCAGGCACACAAAGAACCCGGCAGGCTGGCAGGCGTTTAGAACTGCCAGAAACGCCTGTGTTAAAAGTGTATGTGCTACTAAAGCAAACTTCTACATCTCCACTCTGGAGCAGGCCAAAGGGAACTCCCAAAAAATCTGGAAGACACTGAGATCCATTGAAGGCCATGCTGCTGTTTCCTCCCTTCCCACCAAGATTCTGGCCAAGGATGGGATGGTTGAAAATAAACTGCGAATCCTCCAAGAACTTAACCTTCACTTTGCCACTGCTGGGTTGGCATTCGACTCCTCCCCATATGCTAGCAGAGTGAATAGCAACACTAACCCAGATTCTACACATGCTACTCCACCTCATCCCTTCCAGTTGTGCCTGTTTAGCTACAAAGAAGTCGAAGACATAATTCTTAGCCTTGACACCAAGAAAAGTGCAGGGGACGATGGCCTTGCATCATTTTTCTTGCAGTTAGGCTGTGCCCAGCTCACAGCCCCCATTCTTCACATCTTCAACCTCTCTATTACCACAGCCACTGTTCCATCCTGCTGGAAGTCTGCCCATGTTCTTCCTCTCTTCAAATCAGGAGATCCTCGTGACTTAAACAACTACCGTCCTATCTCTATCTTGCCCGTTCTCTCCAAAGTGCTGGAAAAACTTATATACTGTACAACCAACTAAAAAAAATCTCCTTGTAGCGCACTCACTCCTAAACCTGGCCCAATCTGGCTTCACGTCGAAGCACAGTACCATCTCAGCCTTGGCTAAAGTTTCTAATGACTGGATCCATGCTATGGACACCAAGAAGGTTACTGGTGCAGTCTTTTTTAGACCTCAGTAAGGCCTTCGACACTGTAGACCATCACCACCTAATCACCTGTCTTGTCTGCATAGGTGCCACTCCACTTACCTTACAGTGGTTTAACAGTTATCTCACAGGAAGGATACAAAAAGTCAAAGTTAATGGCCTACTGTCTGCCCCCCTTAAAACTGCCAGAGGAGTCCCTCAAGGCTCCATCCTAGGACCAATCCTTTTTTCCCTGTACATCAACAACCTTGACTCCCACGTAAAGAACTCTAGCATACATTTCTTTGTGGACAATACGGTTTTGTATGCATCAGGCTCATCCTTAACTGAAGTCAGGGAAGCTTCATTACTAACTCTGCGTACAGGACCCACCACTGTGATCTTTGTGCAGCAGTTGGGTGGACCTCTCTTGCCACCAGATGCCTCCTACATGCTGGCATTTGGACCCTCAGATTACTAATCCACAAACTGCCTGTCTGTTTAACGTCTCTCATACACATCTCGCATAGCACCTACTCCCTAAGGAAATCTGACCTTATCCTACTAACTGTTCCCAGGACACGTACCACAGCTGGCCAAAGAGCTGTCTCATACGCCCTCCCAAACATTTGGAACCAACAACAAGCCATGCTGAAACTAACTAGCTATCTCTAAATTAAAAGACATATGTAGGTGCTACTAGGCCCCCAACGCCAAGTCAACTTCCTAGGTACCAACTGGCCCTCTACTTATTAAGCTAAAATGTGTTGCATAATTTAGGGTAAGGTTTAAAGCTGGAATGTACTGCATATATAGCATAAGGACTTCTATTGTGTATATCTCTTGTATTATATATTTTTTCTTTGTTGCTCTACATTTTATATCTCCTGTCTATGTAATTGCGAACTGTATGTGTATGTGCCTCAGGACCTCCTTGTGAATGAGCTTGCTCAACAGTCTCTTTCCTGCAATAAACTTGAACTTGAATTCTACCAGGAGGACAGCTGCATCTATAGCAGCTTCAAGAGATATCCCTCTGCTGGACATCTGAAAAGCAGCTACCTGGAAAACGGCCCATACATTCACTAAGCACCTTTGTCTGGACACACAAGCCAGGAGTGATGCCAGGTTTGGCACAGCAGTTTTTCAGAGTCTGTTTCCTAAATAGGCCCTCTGCCCGCCTCCGAAGGCACTGCTTGGGTAGTCTGCAAGTGTCAGAATACAGTACGATTTCCTGGGGTTTGAAGAAGGCATTACTTACCATAGTAATCTTGTTTCTTCTAAGAGAATCTTACTGTATTCTGAGCTCCCACCCTTCCTCCCCTGCTAGGACCTTCAGGACCCTGCACACTGCTGGTTGTTACGTTGGAAACCTGTGGGTACCTAGTCATTTGGACATCTGTTGACTTGAGTCTTAGTGATGCCCTTGCTATTTGAGGGTATTTGTTCTTACCATTGGGGGTATTTAGTCATAGTTAGTAAGCTTAAAGAGTTTTAGCTTCTGCATGCTTCATAAGAATCTGACAGTTGCAGGAAGTGCAACCAGGGACAGTGATTTGAAAACAGAGCTCGAGCCTAACATTCCATCATTAGCATAGGTTCTATTAACCATTTCGGTTCCGGGGCAGTCCTATGGTGAGACCATAATGCAATTGTCAGAATACAGTAAGATTCCCTTAGAAGAAACAAGATTACTATGGTAAGTAATGTTTTCGTATTTGACTACAGTTGCTCATTTACTCATGTCTCTGCCACCCTCAGGACTAGACTCGCGTTTGTCGCTTTGCGTTGTACTCCCCTTTCACCACATATCACTGTGACCTTTACCGTTCTCTCGGCTGGCTCACTGTACAGGGCCGCTTTGAATTTACCCTAGACTGCTTTGTAGACACCATCTTAAGACACATTGCTGTTTCCCCTCTCTCCAACCTCTGTAAGCTCCATGCCTCACCCACGTGCCGCTGTTCCTTCTCTTGAGATACTGGGCACCATGACCAAAATTGGAGGGAATGCCCCATCGGTTGCTGCCCCCACTTTCTGGAATGGCCTTCCTGCACCCCTTAGATCCTCCAGCGCCCATACTGCCTTCAAACAAAACCTCAAATTGTGGCTACTTAACAGACGCTGCTGTAACTGTACACACAGACAATCCCCCCCCATCCTCCTGACTACCCTAAAGTTACCCTACTCTTCTCTTCCCTTCTTGTAACCCCAGGAATCACTCATTATGATTAAATTGATGCAGTCATCCTCCTGTGTTGTTGAACTGCCCAGAAAGGTGGAATACTATGCAGATGATGAAACTCAAATTGGCTGTTGCCAATTTCAAACTGTTGCCCTAGCAACTGCTGCACTCTTGAGTGCTTCAGATTCTTTATTCCGCCTGCCTAGTGAAGACATCCTGGAGAGCTCTCCTTCAACTTGCTTCAAACACTTCACTTTGGTTGAGAAGTACCGTTGTAAGTTATTAAATTTAGATTGCTGCCCTTATAAGTTAGTTTGGTGTAGTTTCCTAGTGTTTTATTGTTATTGTGTTTTTGCAGTTCCCTCACGGTTCTGTGGAACCGAGGGACTCTCGGTTCTCTGAGGTTTTTACCTCAGATTTTAGGGTTAATGCTTGTTTGTTCAGTTCCCTTTAGGATCCGTTGACTGTTTGTATTTTTATTTAAATTTAGCTTATTTTCAGTCCCCTTTCCTGTCAGGGAACCGATTAGCGCTCGGTTCCAGGAACCATTATCGGTTGTTTCTATTTAAAGTTGTCAGTTCCAGGGAACAATTATTTTCGCAAACGTCTAAATTTCTGTACTTTGCTCAGTGTCTGAGGTCCCTGTTGATAAACCTAAAAAAACGCACAGGATCCACGGGGTTTAAAATATTGAGTCCTGTGATCAAGTTATAGCAAAAGTAGACAAACATTCTCTGTGTTTTGTTTGGGAACTAGTCATATATATTTTTTTTTTTTTTTCAAACACTGAAATATGTAAAACTTTCTGTCCCAAGACTTTGAAAAAAATCTAAAAATTAGAGGAAATGGCTTCTGCATCTGCTAGTACTGCAGAAGGAAACCCCTCTCCCTCTGCCCCTAATAAGGACAGGAAATAAGCCCAAGGGTGCTGACAAGGGGTCAGATAAGACTGAGCAAGGTAAATCTAAAAGGGCTGTTGACAGTAGCTGAAACGGTCGCACTTAAGAAAAAATACAAAGAAAAAAATTTTGTTGCGCCTCCTGCCGAGAAGGCTAAGGAGCTCCCAGCTGACAAAATATGCCCTCAGCTGAGGACATTGCAAAGGCTTTACAGATTTTACAAACCTTACAGGCTGTGGTCCCGGTTCCTACACCAGCTACACAGGTTCCTGTGCAAGTTCCAGCACCACAGGAACTGCAACCTCTATTGTAATCCAGAGGAGCATGAAGGGGAACCTGTAGAACCAGAGGTCTCCCCAGAACAGGACTTTGGCTCCCCTCCCAGGGGACCAGAAGACTACACCTCTCATTATGCCTTTGTAAAAAAAACATGGTGGATACCCTCAATCTCCCCCTCCAGGAGACTGAGGAGGATGTGGAGGAAGCAGATTTCCTGGATATGATGGGACTAGCTCCCACAAAATGCCTTCTGTTGCCTATGCACAAATCTTTAAAAAAGGCTGTGCTGCAAATATTGGCCTCCAAATTCGATACCTGGAGTGGATACGAAATATCAGCTGGATAGAACCACTTCTGATTTTCTGTTCAGTCACCCTGATCCTGAAGGGGTGGTCCAGGCTGCTGCCTGTGATAAGGCCAGGATCCCCTTAGCAGCCCATCATCCTCACAAGGACTCAGGAAAGATGGATACCATGGGAAAGAAGGGGTATATGGCTGCCTTACTCATTGTTAGGCAGGCAAATTGTATGGCCTGTGCTGTCCAACATTAGAAGGCACTACGGAATTCAGTCCTTGCTCTGTCTGATAAAGTCCCAGGTGAAGTGGCAGTCAACTTGCAAGAAACGACAAGGGCTGCCCTTGATGCCACCAAATATCAGTTCCACAAGGCAGTGGATGCTAACGACACTGCATCCAGACTGATGGCTTTATCTGTCTCCCTCAAGAGATTTACCTGGCTAAGAGCTACCAACCGAACCTTGGACATTCAAGCTAAGGCTATGGATTTTCCATGCAAGAATAATTCCTTATTTGGTGACAAAACAGAGGCCTAACGTGAAAAGGGTGGAGGAATATAAGGCTACCTATAAAAAAAGAATTTTAAAGAAAAGCCTACACATCTTATAGGGCCCAAAATAGGGGAGGTAAGGGATCCTATCCCAGACCTCTTTTTCCAAGCACAGGCTTCACAGGTCTACCAGCAGCCGATAGGATATTTCAGAAGGAAGGGTAGAAGGGCCATGATATGGGCTTCTCCCTCACCACAAACCCAGGCTCAGCCCATACAGAATCCCTGACGGGATGGTACAGGTTGCTTCCCCACCACCATCACCACCAGCGGTAGGTGGCAGATTGGCTCCCTACCTCCAGGTTTGGCGTGCCATCACCACAGACAAGTGGGTTCTGGAGGTAGGGAGCCAGGGGCTGTCGCTTAGCTTCAAATCACTTCCCAAGCTGAGAGCAAGAACCTTTGCCCCAGTCACCTCTGCAGACAGAATCCTACTGGAGGCAGAGGTAAAACACCTCCTATCAATCAAAGCAGTGGAACAAGTGCCCCTAAACAAAAGGGGCAAAGGCTTCTACTCCAAATACTTCCTTACCAAAAAAAAAAAAAGAGGACTGCCGACCTATCCTGGAGCCAAGGCTTCTGAACAAGCACATTCTGAAGCCAAAGTTCAAAATGGTGACCCTCTCAATAATCATACCCACACTGCAAAAACCAGATTGGTTAGCTTCCCTGAACTTGAGGGACGCCTGTTTTCACATTCCTGTCAGATCAACTCACAGAAAATACCTGAGGTTCAGACTGGCCTCAGCTCATTACCAATTCGCAGCACTCCCATTCGGTCTGACTTCTGCACCAAGGGCATTCACAAAATGCCTAGCAGTGGTGATCGAATACCTGAGAAAACATGGTGTGACATTCTTCCCCTACCTGGACGACTGGTTAGTTGTAGGCCAGTCCCTGCAACATTCAAGGCAGTCACTGGCACTGACAAAATCCACGCTGTCATCCCTAGGTTTCCTCATAAACGAGCAGAAATCACAGCAAGAGCCAGTACAAGTGCTGGTGGTCTTTGGAGCAGAGCTGGACACCAGCCAGGGCAGAGCTTTCATGCCCCAGGACAGAGTGGACAGCATTCTACAGATTGCAAGTTCCTTCATGCTGGGCAAGCATGAGCCAGTCAGGGAATTCCTCAGGCTACTGGCACATATGGCAGCTGCCACCACAGTGGTGCCAGGTTCCAGATTCCAAATGAGACATCCAGTTTCACTTGAGACAGTACTGGTCACAAAGGACTCACGCACAGCCTACTGTAGGCACTTCAGTGGTGGCTGGACGAACACAATCTCGGGGTAGGTGTACCCTTTCTAAGGGAACAACCCCTCCCTAATTCTCACAAAAGATGCTTCCCTTCTCGGTTGGGGGGCACACATGCTGGATCACGCACCAAATGGCACATGGTCTCCTCAAGAGTCCCTGTTGCACATAAATCTGCTGGAGCTCAGGGCAGTGTACCTGGCTGTGTTGGCATTTGCCTTGCATCTGCAAAACAAGGTGGTACAGGTCAGGACAAGACAACACCACAACCATGTACTATATTAACAAACAAGGAGGAACCAGGTCAGCCCCACTTTGCACAGAGGCAGTGAAGCTGTGGAACCTGGCATACTCCATGCCGTATCTCTCAGCCATATACCTTCCAGGGAAGGACATCGTACTGACAGATTCTCTCAGCAGGATAAGTCAGGACCACCACATATGGTATCTGAACCCTCAGATTCTCAACTCAGTTTTCAGAAGGTGGGGCACTCCAGATGTGGATCTTTTTGCCTCTGTAGAAAATCACCAATTGCCCCTGTACTGCTGTAGGCCCCCTCACAAGGGTACAGTTCCCCTGGATCCAATGGCCCTGGATTGATCAGGGAAGTTTGGGTATGCCTTCCCTCTTTTCCCAATGATATTCAGGACCCTCCTGAAATTAAGGTCCCAACCAACAGTGATACTGGTGGCACCAGACTGAGCGAGGCAGCACTGGTACTTGCTTCTACTGACACTGTGACCTCCCAGATTCATTTGCCCAGGAGGCACAACCCACTGACGACCTCTCAGGGCAGGATCCTGTATCCCAGCCTCAAATCACTGAGACTCGAGGCCCAGTTCTCGGGGCACATCTCCCCCAGGTTAATTAAGCAATAAGGCACAGCAGGATGTGTGTTGGTGTGTAATAATGTCACTCCTGGGGTAGGTTGAAGCACGAGGCGAAACAGAGTGCTTCCACCACCCCAAGAGTGACATTATTACACAATAACACACACCCTGCCGTGCCTTATTGCAATTATACAATGGCTCATTTGCTAATGAAAAAAGATAAAGAAAAGGTAAATTTTTATGTATTTTTATTTGATTTTTTTTCCTGTGTGAAGGGTATATGTTTAAAGAAAAAAAAAAATCAGACTTTTTTTCCACCACTGTCCACCAGTAGATGGAGCTGCTGCCTGACTGATCCTGCTTGTCCAGCCCTAAAGAGCATCTTGGCTAGACTGAAAAGCAATTTGGTATATCGGCTTCGTTTTTAGTTAGCTCTGTTTTTTAAGTTGTGCCTCACATTCAAGTATTTGGACTGTTGGTGTCTGTCTGTCTGTGGTGAAAGGAAAATAGAGCGACAGTAAGTAGAGCACGGTTTAAACCCCACACGGGCTCACTGTGGTTGTCACGGCTTCACTTTGTTTTTGTTGTCGGCACGAGGAAGGGAATGTGCGAAGCTGAGGACTTTGGTACTAAAACATTTTTTGTAGCATCACGAGTGGCTGAGCAGGGGGTCGGGTCAGAAAGTGATTTAATTTTCTTGCCAAACATTCTCCTCTTGAAGTGAGCGGGTCCAGTGAGCCGTGGCACTGGTAGTTAAGGTCAGTGTAGTTTACTGAAGCCACTTGATTTGGGGAGAAAATGCAGGCACAAAATTAAATAGATTTTATATGCTGAGCTGTCCTGTTTAGTGTCACTGCTGAAGTTAGGAGACTGGTTTTTTTTGAGGGGGTGTTAAATTGACAGTTTTCAGAGTGGTGGTAACTCGTGGAGAGGTGCCATGATTTGCTGTGAGAGGAGAGGGATTTCATTGGTTCTGCAGTCTTCTCTGTGTCTGTCCTAGATACAGTGATGTTATCGTGTGATAACATCACTGTGTCTAGAGGTCAGCAGCCAATCAGGTTGCTAGAAATGTTCTTGCCATTGCATAATCTCTAATGTTGCTACCACATAGATTTCACTCAACTCTGCTGCAGAGTCTTGGATGGAATAGGAATAGAGCCCTCTCCTTAGGATCCCAAGCACACAGGGAATGGGGCACACTCCAAGAGTGCAGATACACATGGAAAGAGGAGTCTTCTTGGAATGTTAGGTAAAAAAAAAGATCTCTTGGGTATACCAGGTGCCCTCTGAATGGATTTTGCAAAAGAATGGCACTGTCCACTGAACCAATTTAAAACACAGTACAAATTTATTAAAGTGCAGAACAAGTCACAACTTACAAGTTGTGCCGTAAAAAAAAGATGTCCCTCATGCTCACAGCCCAAAAAAAAAAGGTTTTATGCAAATGCTTTTCTTTTTTTTTTTTTTTTTTTTGCTTTGTACACTCTGAATAGAGCATTGTTTTTAGGATTCAGGGATGGACTGAGTCCAGCTCCACTAGTAGAAATATATCTTGCCCCTTTTCTATGTTTTTTTTTTTTTTTTTAAATTCCTGTGTTTACATCCCATTCTTCCGTGCCTTTCACTAGCTTTCCCACCCCCTGGCTTGCCTGGACTTAACCCCGACTATGTCCACATGTTCATGGTCTTTACTGTCTCACTGTCCTCCCAGGGCTAAGTACAGAGCCTCAGAGGACTTATTTAGCCTTGGGAGGACAGCGAGACCAGTGAACATGTAGTCTGAGCTTATAAAATCTCTTACATGCACTGCAGACTGTTGAATCTCCCAAGTGCTGCATCCTGCTCTGATGTCCCCTTTAATGTCTATCAGTGATATATCGGAGGACATGTGGGGTTGGGAGTGGAAAGGATTGGCAGAGATCTGGGGAAAAAAACTGGAGGACTGGTTAGGGGTATGGCAGTTGTGTTTTAATGCAAAACAAATGCAAAATAATGCACGTAGGTCATAGAAATCCAGGGGCAGAGTACAAAATGGGGGGGGGGGTAGTACTGACAACGACCAAGCAGGAAAGAGACCTGGGGGGTAATCGTATTGGATGACCTGAAGGTTGTCAGGCAGTGTGACAAGGCAGTTGGGAGGGTCAGTGGGTTTCTAGGGTGTACATGAGGAGTATTACCAGCAGAAAAAGGGAGGTGATGGTGCCCTAGTTAGATCTCCTCTTGAGTCCTGTGTCCAGTTCTGGAGATAGCATCTCAGAAAGGACATGGAGTGGAGGAAGGATAAAGTCGAGCTACCCAGATAATACAGGGTCTGCATCAAAAGCCCTATGAGGAGAGGCTGGAGGAGGAGAGGGGGATATGATAGACTTCTGAATACCTCATGTGAGTTAATAAAGTACAGGAGGAGGTTTTTGCAAGGTGCCCAAGAACAAGGGGACATGCTGTGAAGCTGGAAGGGGTATGTTCAGGAGAGACGTGAGGAAATATTTCCTCACAGAAGGAGTGGTGGATTCCTTAAACAGCCTTCCAGCGGAGGTGGTGGAGGCAAAAAGAATGGTGGGATTCAGAAATGTCTGGGATAGGCACAAGGGAGTCATGGGGTGGGAGAAGAGAGCACCATAGATAAGTGAGTCTGCAGCAAAAACGAAGGTAGGGAAAAAACAAACTGAGCAGACTGGGTGGGCCAAGTTGCCCTTATCAGCTGTCAGATTGTGTTTCTATGTCAGCTGCAGGGGGTTCTGGGATTTCTACTTACAGCATATGTCAGTGTGGAAGTCAGCAAAATCAGCCTGATGCACTTAAGTTTACTGCATTTTTTTTTTTTTTGCACAAAGTGCAAATTGGGACCAGTACCACACGTGGGTGTGGGGCTCTTAGTGCTGACAGTTCCCCTTTAACGTTCTGTGAGAAATTCTTAAAATATGTTGCAAACAACTTTTAGGAACGGCAAAAACATGCTAGCCGTGTACTGTGTATATAAGTTAGACTTTCATAGCAGTGGAACCTAACAGTTGCACCTGTGTAGCCACCTGCATAAGTGTAAGCCAAGTCATTTATGTAACGGACTGCTGCTACTGCTGTTTGAAATGCCACCCTAGGACACTGTTGAAAACTCTAATACTTCTAAAAGGTTAAACTTGGACTGAAATTTTGAAGTAAAAAATTGCCTGAGTAAAATATGTAAATACATTTTTGTACCATAGATGAGTGTTGGTCAGAGGGCAAAGTTGACCTGCACTCCAGATTATGCTTATGGGCGCACTGGACATCCAGGGATCATCCCACCAGATGCCACTTTGATTTTTGACGTGGAGCTTATCAGGCTGGAGTGAGGGGACCGCCGGGTCTAGGTGAGTGGTGCCGCAGGACTGGAAAATGTACTATGGCACAATTTGTCAAGACAAACATTTAAAGGTTTGCTGTTTAATTAAAGTGGAATTTTTCTAAATACTTAAGTTGCTTTTTGTGTGTGTGTTTTTTTTTTTTTTGTCTTTCAGTTTATTTTGCGTGCAAGTAGATACGGCACTGTGATCCAGAACTGAATCAGTAGATTGCAGAAACCCACTGCAACCACTGGCTCAGTGACCCCGAGCAGGACTGAACTGACTTCTTTTTGCTTCAGTCATCCTGGATGTAATATTGGGTAGAAGTAGAAACCCCACTGTGAAAAATTTACATCACAGCTGAGCTATCCTGGCAAAAGCAATTGTAAGAGGTTGTGTGTCTCTCCCCCACCCCCCCTACAGTGGTTCTTTTTTTTTGTAATCATAATTTTTATTATTTTCCAAAAAGACATACAACAGGAAAGAGTTTACAAATCTTATTACATAACTTGACATGTTCAGAGTCTTATTTAGTTTATCTAAATAAATATCTAGGTGGGAGGATTCATTAAACACATAAAGAGAAAAGGAGTTTGATAGCAAGCCCTCCTTCAAACTAAATGTGCCTTTTACCTCCTTAATTACCCAGATACATTTGCATGGCACTACGTCTAGGTACATTACCCGTGTTAGAAACCTCCTAACATTAAAGTTAACATTGCCCTAGTACTAGCCAGGATTTCCTGTTGGTTCCTTCCACCTCAGTGTTAGTCGGTGAAGTTTCAGAACCCTTATTCAGTTCATTGATTTGAAGTAACATAAACATGAACAACACAACAGTAACAAACGAATAAAACAAACCGAAAAGAAACCCATCCACAGGTAAAATCTGTAATGAAATGCGGGAGTCATCCTTCTCCTCCACATCAGTACATATTTTAGTGTGTGTGGTGTTGTCCCCCCCACCAAAAAATATGGGGGGGGGGGCCACAGAAAGGATCCAGTGCCCAGATCTGACCTCCCTGAAAGGGTCTGAGGGCCCCAGGGAGAAATTAGGAATATTCGGGGCGGGGCTCAACTACGCTGTGCCAGAACTCCTGATATATCTTTATTCTCCCTTTCTGCCTGGAAATGAAAGAAGGGTAGCCATCTAGCTATAAATTTTTCTTTGAGCCTAGGTTTGGCTGTGACCTCCTTCATCTCCAGTATTCTAAGACATATGGAATACCATGAATCAGTGGTGGGTGCCTCCTGTGTCATCCACCTGTGAGTAATAGCTTTTATGGCTGAGGCAACCAGAATGTTAAAAAGATACCCCTTGAGATTCTGAATTAATCCCTGAGAGTGCCAATCCCAGCAGCCAATACCGTGGCTCAGAGTGGAGCTGCTCATTGAAGATATGGGCAACAGTTTAAATAACTTTGTTCCAAAAATCTTGTAACTTGGGGCATGTCCAGAATATGTATGTATGTATGTGTGTCCTTCCCCGTGCACTCCCAACAGAGATCTGAGGTGTGATGTCCAAAATGTTTGAGCACCGGGGCCCGGAAGTAGCGCATAGCCGTTTGCCACCTGAATTCCCTCCAGAAGTTAGATGCCGTTTTGTAGAGTGAATATCCCTCCAAATCCGGTCCCATTGGTGTCGACAATTTGAAGCTTGCCTCTGAGTGCCATGCCGCCTTAAGGTAACCCATGGAGTCATTGGGCAGTGTCAGTGGCTCAGCAGGTAGCACACTCGCCTCTGAGGCTGGGAGATCAGAAGGCTGTGGGTTCTATCCCCACACCAGGCACTTGGGTTAATATCCCAATACTGACTGTAGTGCAGCATGAGGGGGACGCTGCACTCCTGAGGTGCCGTCTTTCGGATGAGACGTTAAACCGAGGTCCCATCTGCCTGTTCTGGTGGTAGTTCAGGTGGATGTTAAAGATCCCATTATACTTCTCGAAAAGAGTAGGGGAATTTCCCTGGTGCCCTGGCCAAATTTCCCCCCATTCACTAAAAATACCACCAAGCTTAATCTGGTTCCAGATCAGTTGGCATTCATCTGTATCCCCCTCCCCTGTGTCGTGCCTGAAAATAGGCAGGATTTGTCTAGTGCACTTACCCGGTCAACATAAACTAAATAAATAAAATTCACCAAGGTTGTAAAGAAAGTGACTATCTTGGACTCTAATTCTCCCCAACCCGGCGGTAAGACCAGGGACAGGAAAAGCTCATCGGCAGGACTAGCCCCCTCCAGACACCCTGTCTCCTGGGTCTTCTCCGTTAAATAACATCTGATCTGCAAATACCAATAAAAATCCCGGGAGGGCGAAATTCTTGTGCTAGTTGCTGAAATTTAATTACGTTACCCATATAAAACTGTCCTATGCGAGATGGACCCTTCCTGGCCCACCTACTAAACCCCAGGTCCAGCCTCAAGGGGGCAAAGTCTAGGCATGCTCTAATCTGGGTTAAAGCACTTGCCTTGAGCCTCATCCCAAATTCTTTACTCTTAACCATGTACCCTGCACCACCTCCAATCAGGGATTGTTCAGTCATAGGCTGACCAGGGCAGTTCTAGCAATAAAAATGAGGTCCTCGATTTGTACCTATAAATGCCCGGGGTCTTTCCAAGTCCACCCAGAGAGGGCCCTTCGTCATCTTCATTAATGGGATTAGGGCCTGTAATTGTGCTGCCCAAAAATATTTATGCAGGTCTGGCAGACCTAGAACCCCCCAGTGTTTAGGTCTTAATAATGTACCCCACCTTACTCTAGGTGGTTCTCTGCCCAAATGAATTTTGATATGGCAGTTTTAAGGGTTTTCCAGAAGGCCTGGTGGCTCCAAGGGTATTGAGAGAAATAGGTACAGAAACCTAAGTACAACATTCATTCTTATACATTCTGTCTGTCCTAGCAGAGAGATAGGGAGCTCATTCCACCTGACCAAGTCAGCGTGGACTACCTGCAGCAATTTAAGATGATTGGACTGGTATAATTTAGTTCTCGGATCGTGGATATGTTCTATCCACACTTCTTGGCAGGTACCTTGCCGCTTTAAGATGTGCCAGAAAGTCTTAAAGCTGGCTCCTCCCACTCACCCGGGTGGTAGAACTGTCGACTCTGCCCCATGATGCCAGATCTTCCTTTCTGCTGGAAGGTTCGGGTTCCCTCCTTAGCGCTCCCGCGTGTAGTAGGCCCTGGCTCTAGAATCTTCGGATTCGCTTCCAAAACTTATTTTAAAACTCCATAGAGTTTCTTCGCATTCTCTCTCTACCGCGATTGAAGACAAATCAGTTCCTGGGTTTTGCCAGTGCTCCTGCGGACAGGAGATGTCTTGCACTGATCCACACGCTGCATGCGTCTACTGTCTGGGACATGACAATGATCCTCAGGCTTGCAGTCTGTCGGTCCTTTTCACCTTCAGTTCTGGAAGACCGTGCTGCCCGACTTCAACTGGGGCGACCGGAAAAGTGTTACCCGCAGGTTAAATCCAGGGATGCCCGTTGGGTGGTCTCCTTAGCAGCGGGGTCCACCGAGCAGCTGGAACAGCTTAAGGCCTTCTAGGAGGAGGCGGCTCAGGCCATGGCAGGCTCCTCTTTGGCTTCAGCCTTCATTCCGCTACAGCTGGGATCCTCCTATCTGGCTTCCTTCAAGAAGTTGTGCCAGTCTCTCTCTACCGAAGGAGAGGGCCCTTCGGGGTCGCATGTTTCACGCTCTCGGAAGAAGGAGTCGAAAAAGGACGTCGAGCGTCGACGCTCTTGGGACTGGGAGCGGTCCCGCTCACAGGAATCCCGTTTCGACCTTCAGTCGCAGTCGAGGCCACTGGTTTCACGGTAACCCCATCAGACCAGTTGGCTGAGATGCCTTTCGATGCAGCTAAGATTTTTCTCGAGCTGATAGGCGGGTTGTCGCCTGATCCAGACGATGACTCTTTATTTCAGAAATAAATGCTTCTGGTGTCCTCAGACTGGTCAGCTCAGCCCACTGGGCAGGACCCACCCACCAAGGAACCTGACCAGGAGGAGCCCGGGGTTTCTCAGACTCCTTCTGAGGTCCCCCGTTGGTCCCACTGACTGTCAAAAGTCTCTCTCATTCCTTTACTTCGACGTGGGACACGACTCGCCCTCCTCAGCGATCTCGCTCCTGACACCATGGTAGCGTTTGCACCGCCTCCGGCCTTCGTCCTTCTCGGTGAGGAGAGGCCCGCCAAGTTGCGCCGTAGCTACGTAAGACCTCATGTGGCAGCAGTTGGTCCTGTCTGGATCGAAACAGATTCTGGTTTCTATCCTGGTGTTTGTGTCTTTTCGCCCGAGCAACCGCACGCCTGCCACAGTCACCAAGGTGCCGGTTAAGGCCCCGCCTGCTCAGCCGAAGCTGGCTACTCCACCGACCCGGGTTGAACTGCCGACCGAGCAACCAAAGTCCGGGGCTCCGACTATGGATTCTCTGTTGGCCCAAAGCCTGCCCCATCGGTTGTCTGTCACTTACTCCCAACTGCCCAAGGTGGGTTTAGGGTGACACAAGTGGTCGCCCGCTTTACGAGGACTCCTCGGAGTCCGAAGATTCCTCCATTATCTCCTGTCCTATCGACGCAGAATCTCTTGGGGGGGGGGTCTCTCCATCGACGAGGGCCCTACCTCATTGATGGGTATTTGTTGGCTCATTTCTGAGTTCACGGGAATGGAGCGCGAGCATGTGCAGAAATGGGCTAAGTATCCCCTTACAGAGATTCTAGACAAAGGGGATACTCCGATGGAGGCCTTTCTGGTGGGTGAGGCCATTGTGGGTCCAGCCTTGGAGCTGTGGCAGCATCCTGCATCTTGCCCTGTGCCTTCTGCCCACATGGCCCTCAAGTGTGGGGTCCCTTTCAGGATTTGTGGAGCACCCCTGTGCAGCGGGGTTGGTGGCTGACAGTCTTTTGGCGTTCAGGCAACAAAGGGGATGTGGACAGACCCCCGGACAAGGAATCCAAACAACTGGATCATTCCGGGAAGGTGGTCTGTTCAACCTCCTCCCTTGGCCTTCGTCAGGCCAGTTTGGCAGTTATGGCACATTTCTCCCATGCCCTCTTGGGCTTCCGGGACGAGGTGATCCCTTATCTGCCAGTGGACCTCCAGACCATGGTCAAGCAGGTCCGGGACCAGGGTAGGGCTGTAGCGAAGCAGCCACTCCAGACGGCTCTGGACATTGGTGACTCCTGTGCCCATTTGGTAGTGGCCATGCGCCGCAGGGCTTGGCTGCGCATCTCAACCTTTACGGCTGATATGCAACACAAGCTGGCAGATGTCCCCATCCTGGGCACAGACCTGTTTTGGCCCGGCGTGGAGGGCCACCTCTAACGTATAGAGAAGTCCAGTACCACCTTGGACTCCGCCACATCTGCCCAGAAGGACAAGGGCCCCCAGCGTTAGAACTGCTGGCCCTTTTGATCGTCCACTCCTGCGGCCAGACCAGCTTAGTCGCAGCAGGGCCAGCAGGCTCAGTCTTGGCATCCTCAGGTCAAGTCCGTGGCCACCTCATTCAGGAAGCCCAGGAGGAAAGGTCCCGGCAGCTCCTCCACTTGACCCTCCTCCAGGCCTGCCTAATGATGAGTTGGGGGGTGCCTCCTTCAATCCCCTCACACCTCCCCTGCGACCTCCCGTGGGGGGCCGGCTCAGCCACTTCCTTTCTGTCTGGTCCACTATCACCACGGACCATTGCTTTCTGGAAGTGGTCTGCCGAGGCCTGCTTCTGAAATTCGGGCAGACCCCTTCATTTTGAGCCCATGCCCCATGGGGGGGATCTGGTGTCCGCAGCCTCTGTTGGCTCTCAAAGACAGCTTAGTTCAGCTCCTCCTCAGGGAGGTGGTGCGCAGAGTAGTGGACCCGCCTTCAGAACCAGGGTTCGTTTCCAGGTACTGAAGTGGATGGGGGGCTGGCGCCCCATTCTAGAGCTGCACAACCTGAACAAGTTCCTCGGGTCCCGCACCTTCCGGATGGTAACTGTGGCTCAGATCATACCATCCCTGGAGCAAGGCATGTGGTTCTGCTCCCTAGATATTCAGGAGACATGTTCTTTCATGTCCCAATCCGTCCATCCCATCGACGGTTCCTCTACTTCTGAGCCGAGGGAACCCTTTGGATTTCCAAGCCATGCCCTTTGGCCTGTTTTCATCCCCCAGGGTCTTCACCAAATGCATGGCAGTGGTGGCGACTTACCTGAGGCACCGAGGGGTCCGCGTGTACCCTTACTTTGATGACTAGCTGATTGTGGGTCCCTCCAGGCAGGAGGTGGAGCGGTCCAGGGATCTGGCCCTCCAGACTTGCCTTGACCTTGGCCTCCTAATCAGTGAGGCCAAGTCAGAACTCGTGCCTTTGCAGGTGATTTCAGTTCATCGGTGCAGAGCTTGACTCCTGCTGAGCCAGAGCTCTGCTCCCGGCGGACAGGGCGGAGGTTCTCTCCTTCTTTGCCCAGTCATTTCTGGTTGGGCAGTCGCACCCTGCTCGGGACTTCCTGTGTCTTCTGGGCTACATGGCGACCTGCACCAGCATGGTCCAGTGGGCCCCCTGGCATATGCATTCTCTCCAGTGGGAACTGGCCAGCCAGTGGTCTCAGCGCTTGGGTCATCTCGACCAGTTGGTCTCTGTGACCAAGAGGTTGTGGGGCAGGCTACAGTGGTGGCTTGTCCCATCCCACCTGCAGGAAGGGATCTCGTTTGTCCGCCCCGAGCCGACGGTCATCCTGACGACCGACGCCTCTCTGATGGGTTGGGGTGCCTATCTGGGGGGAGCACAGAGCCCACAGGCTCTAGTCTTCTCTTCCCCCCCCCGGAGTCCCGATACCAGATCAACCTGCTGGAGCTTCAAGTGGTTCAGCTAGCCCTGACCACATTCACTCTGTTTGTTTGGGGTCAAGTGGTCCAGACGGACAACACCACGACCATGTACTGTCTCAACAGGCAGGGCGGGATGCGCTCCTTGATCCTCTGCAAGGAAGCTCTCCGCATTTGGTCCCTCGTGCTCAGCCTAGAGGCAGATCTCCTAGCCATTCACGTGGTAGGAGCCTCGAAGCAGCTGGCCAGTGCCCTCAGCCGGATGGGCAGGGCATCTCACGAGTGGTCTCTCCACTAGGAGGTACTACAAGATCTGTTCTCCAACCGGGGCATCCCTCAGGTGGACCTGTTCGCCACCAGGGAGAGCGCGAAGCTGAGTGTATCATGCCCACCCTCTTCAGCAGGGTTCACTGCAGGGGGATGCCTTCTCGGGGCCGTGGACCGCAGGCCTCTTCTACACCTTCCTTCCCCTTGATTCACAAAATGCTTATCAAGGTCAGCAGGGACAGGGTGCAGGTGATCTTGGTAGCCCCAGACTGGCCACGCCAGTTCTGGTGTCCAGATCTCCTTGGCCTCAGCTCCAGGCTCCCGAGGCGGCTTCCAGCACGTCTGGACCTGCTCTCCGTCAATCAGGGGAAGGTACTTCACCCGGACCTTCAGTCCATGCACCAAGACAGCCTGGTTCCTGAGCAGCTAGAGTTGCAGGCCTTGGGTCTCTCCAACGAGGTCCTCAACGTTGTTGAGGCTTCCTGTAAGGAATTGACCAGAAAATGCCATGCCTATAAATGGAAGAGATTCTCCATCTGGTATTGGGGCAAAGGGTTGGACCCATTGTCCTGTGCAGTGGCCAGCATTTTGGATTATCTTTGGTCCATCTCCCAGCGGGGACTTCGGTCGACTACCCTAAAGGTGCACCTGGCAGCCATCTCTGCTTACCAGGTGCGGGCCAGTCAGAAGTCAGTGGCGCAGGAGAAGGTGGTCTGGCGCTTCTTCAAAGGCCTGGATCACATATTCCCTCCAGTGCATGAACCTCCACCTTCATGGGATCTACTGCTGGTTTTGGCAAAGCTCATGGGCAAGCCATTTGAACCGATGCACAAGTGTGACATCTCACATTTGTGGAAGACCGCCTTCTTGGTGGCCATCACTTCAGCCAGAAGGACTGGGGAGTTACATGTGCTCTCTATCGAGTCTCCTTACCTGGTCTTCCACAGGGACATCGTTGTCCTGTGCCCCCACCCGAAATTCCTTCTGAAGGTGGTGTCTGAGTTTCTCCTTAACCAGGTGATTACTCTGCCGGTGTTCTACCCCAGTCGCACCCTGGAGGCAGAGTTCAGGCTCCATACTTTGAATCTGAGACGAACGCTCGCGTATTACAAAGAGCGAATTGCGGAAGTTTGTCACCTACACTGAAGCCGCACCTGGCAGACCTGCAGCCTAGCGGACAGTAGCTCGATGGATTACGTCTTGCATTGACCTCTGCTATAGGTTGGCGGGTAGGGAGCCTCCCTTAGGGCTTAAGGCTCATTCCACCCGCCATACTGCTGTGTCAGTGGCTACTTCTAGGGACGTCCCTATCCAGGAAATCGGCAGGGCTGCTGCCTGGAAGTCAGCAAACACCTTCATTTCCCATTACCACATCGGCCTTAAGTCACACCAGGTTGCTGGTTTTGGAGCCTCAGTTCTCCAGTCCTTTTTTCCTAAATAGGGGGTGTGCGTCTTGCCTCCCTCCTCCCGGAGAACTGCTAGGAGTCTGCCAATGTGGATAGAACAACGTATCCACGATCCTAGAAAAACGAGTTACTCACCTGTATGGTATATGTTGTTCATCCACACTGACTCACCCGACCTCCCTGGCTTAGATGCACAAACCTGGCTTCCAGCGGGCCAAGATCTGGCGTCATGGGGTGGAGCCGAGGGTTGTACCACCCGGGTGGGTGGGAGGAGCCAGCTTGAAGACTTTCCGTCACATCTTAAAGCAGCAAGATACCTGCCAAGAAGTGTGGATGAACAACATATACCACTCCTAGAACTACTGTTACGTGTGAGTAACCAGTTTTTCTAGGCACGTGGATATGTTCAATCCACACTTTTTGGCAGGTACCTTGCCACTTTAAGATGTGCCAGAAAGTCTTCAAGCTGGCTTCTCCCACCCACCTGGGTGTTAAAATCCTCGGCTCCGCCCCATGATGCCAGATCTTCCTTAGCGCTCTTGCGTCTCTAGGTCTGGATCCTAAACCTTCGGTTTTACCAAAAATTGTTTTGAAGTTTACGCGACTTCAGTCTTCACTTTCCTTCACGGCTGCGATGGACTCTTAATCTACTCCCAGCTTCTGTCTGTGCCCTTGCAGGCAGAAGATGTCTCAAACCAACCTGCACGCCACGTGCATCTACTGCCTTGGTCTTGGCCATGATCCGCAGGCTTGCGATCTGTGCAGGTCCTTTTCGTCATCTGTTCTCGAAGACTGCGCCGCCAGACTCTATCTGGGGCAACCAGAAAAACTGTTTCTGCCGGTGAAGTCGAAGGAGGCCCATTGGGCGGTGTTCACGGAGACTGGCTCCGCGGAGCAGCTGGATCAGTTAATCGCCCTCGAGGAGGAGGCGACCCAGGCCACGGCTTCATCATCCTCAGCGTCTGCTTTTATCCTGATCTCCTTGGGCTCCTCCTAGACTGCTTCCTTTCGGGAGCTTTGCCAGTCCCTCTCCACCAAGGGAGAGGGGCCTTTAGGGACTCACTTCTCTCGGTCGATGATGGACCTGAAAGGTAAGTCCCACCATCGACGTTGTTAGGAGCGGGAGAGATCTCGCTCCTCGGACCGTCCTCTATTGACTTCGGTCAAGGTTCCGGCCCAGGCCTCTGGCTTCTCGGTATCCCCATCGGCTAGCCGGCCAAGACACCTGTCTATGCGCTCGATCTTCCTCGTCCCGTTAGATGGGCTGTCAACTGGAGAGGCAGACAGCCCTCCTTCATCGGTTCCCCCGGTGCCTACCGAGGACCTGCTTTGGCCTCCCGAGCCGAAGTCCCCAAACCAGAGGATGTGCGGGTCTCCCCAACCCCTTCTTCGACCCACAGTCTGTGACCCCAACTGTCTCTGTCCCGACATCACGGAGAGCGGCGTCGCAGCTCATCCTCATCATCCTCCTTGGAAGAGAGGCTCCGGCACAAGTTGCGTCGGTGCTATGAGGATATGATGTGGCAGCAACTCTTGTTAGCCGGCAACAAGCAGACTCGGTCGCCTTCCCTGGCAATAAAGTGTCTGTTGCCAGAGTGGCGGAAGCGATCGCCTGTCCTCTGTTCCTTGGTCAAGGAGCCAACTCCGGCTCAGATTGCTCGTCCGAAACCTGCTGCCCCACCCATTGTGGTGGAACCGCCGCCTCCTGAGCCGAAGACTGGGGCCCTGGCCAAGGATTCTCGGTCGGGACTGGGCTTACCCCACAGGTTGTCAGTCACCCTCGCCCCCAATCGGCCTCGGTGAGTGCAGGGTGGCTCAGGCAGTCAGCAGCTGTTTGCGGACTCTTTGGAGTCCAACTCCTGTCTGTATTCCAGGCCCCTCGACCTGGAATCCTCTGGGGGTCTGTCAGACGAGAGCCCATCCTCATTCCTTGGTATTCTTCAGCTCATCTCAGAATCTGCTGGGATGCAGCTTGAACCTGTGCAGAAATAGGCCATATATCCCGTCACGGAGATTTTGGACTGAGGGGATTCCCTTGCGGAGGCCTTTTCTGTGGCTGAGGCCATTGTTGGTCTGGCCTTGGAGTTGTGGCATCGGCCTGCCTCCTGTCCTGCGCCTTTGTCCAGGATGGCCTGCAAGTACGCATTCCCGACTGGTTCTCTCTCCAGTTTTTCAAAGCACCCCTTGGCTGAAGGGCTTGTGACCGATAGCATTTTCTGGAGCTCTGGAAACGTCAGGGACATTGAGAAGCCCCCGGACAAGGAGTCCAAAAAGCTGGACTATGGGCGCAAACTTTATGCTACCGCCTCCCTAGGCCTTCGACAGGCTATCTCGGCTCTACTGATGGCACACTTTTCACACGCCCTTTTGGGTTCCCTGGATGAGGTGCTTCCTCATCTCCCAGCTGACTTTCAAACGACAGTCGAGCAGGTGTGGGATCAGGGAAGGGTGGTGGCCAAGCAACAGCTCTGGATCGCTCTGCGCATCAGACTCTTGTGCCTGGTCAGTAGTGGCTGCAGTAGCCATGCGCCACAGAGCTTGGCTGCAGATCTCTACCTTCATGGCAGATACCCAGCACAAGCTGGCAGATGTCCCCTTTTTAGGCACCGACTTGTCCAGTTCCAGGGTGGAGGGCCACCTCCTGCGGATCGAGAAGTCCAGTGCTACCTTGGACTCTGTCACATTTGCCCAGAAGGACAAAGGCCACCAGCAGCAGCGTAAGCCCTTTCGCTCCTGCGGCATGTCCGGCCCAGCAGCACCAGCAGCAAAGCCAGCAGGCTCATGCTTTGCACCCCAGGGTCAAGCCTGCTGCTTCCTCCAACAGGAATCCTGAAGGGAAGGGTCCAGGCGGCTCCTATGCTGGCCCTTCCTCCAAGCCTGCCCAGTGACGGGTTGAGGGGTGCCGCCCCAACCTCGCCACCCCTCCTCTGGGTCCCCCCATGGGGTGCTGGCTCAGCCACTTCCTTTCCACCTGGTCCGCTATAATCACAGACCGTTGGGTGTTGGAAGTGGGCCGGCAGGGGTCTGCCTCTGGATTCGAGCAGACCCTCCTTCCAAGCCAGCCTCCTTGTGGGGGTACATTGTTCCTGAGCCCCCACGGCTCATCCAGCCGACATAGCCTCTGCTCCCTCCAAAAGGGGTGGTCAGCAAGGTGGATCCTCCTCCATGTCCAGGTACTTCCTGGTCCCAAAACGGATGGGGGGCCTGCACCCCATTCTCTACCTGCATGACCTGAACAAGTTCCTAAGGCCGCACACCTTCACGGTGGTCACTCTGGCTCCGATCATATTATCCCTGTAACTAGGCATGTGGTTTTGTTCTGTGGATCTCCAGGACGCGTTCTTTCACGTCCCAATCCGTCGGTCTCATCGGCGATTCCTCCAATTTAGAGCAGAGGGATCCCTTTACGAGTTCCAGGCCATGCCCGTCTGCCTCTCTCCAGCTCCCAGGGTCTTCACCAAATGCATGGCAGTGGTGACAGCATTCCTGTGGTGCCAAGGGGTCCCGGGTATACCCTTACCTGGGTGACTGGCTGATAGCAGCCCCCTCCTGGTTGGAGGTGGAGCGGTCCAGAGATCTGACCCTCCAGGTTTGCTCCCAACTTGGCCTACTGATCAATGAGGCCAAATCAGAACTCGTGCCATCGCAGATGATTCAGTTCATCGGGGCAGAGCTTGACTCCCTTCGAGCCAGAGCCCAGCTGCTGGCGGACAGGGCTGCGGTCTTTTCTTCCTTTGCCCAGTCATTTCGGGTTGGGCCATTGCGCCCTGCCCGGGACTTCTGGCGCCTTCTGGGTCTTATGGCGGCCTGCACCAGCGTGGTCAATTCGGCCTCCAGGTATTTGCGCACCGTGCAGTGGGGGTTGGCCAGTCAGTGGTCTCAGCGCTCTCGTCCTCTGGACCAGCCAGTAACCGTGACCCAGAAGATGTGGGACGGCATGCCGTGCTGGCTCGTCCCAGTTCATCTGCAGGAGGGTATCACGTTTGTCTGCCCCGAGCCGACGGTTATCCTTATGACCACCTCCTTGATGGGTTGGGGTGCCCATCTGGGGGAGCTCAGGGCCCAGGGCTTCTGGTCCCCTCAAGAGTCCCGATGCCACATCAACCTGCTGGAGCTTCCAACAGTATGGTTAGCCCTCACCGCCTTCACTCGGTTTGTACGGGGTCAAGTGGTTCTGGTCCAGACTGACAACACCACGACCATGTACTGTCTCAACCGTCTAGGTGAGAGACACTCCTTGCCCCTGTGCAAGGAAGCTCTCCGCATTTGGTCTCTTGTGATCAACCTGGAGGTGGATCTCCTAGCCATCCGTGTGTGTGTGTGTGTGTGTGTGTGTATATGTATATATCAAATTAATTTAGTTTTTGTTAACCAGGTTAGGTGCGCTAGCCAAAGTTGACTATTTTCAGGCATGACCCAGAAGAAGGTTAGAATACAGATCAAGTCAGACAGTACTAGGTAATATATATATATATATATATATATATATATATATATATCTATATATATTATAGTGCACGGTAGTGCTACCATAGTTAGGGTTGAGGAGCCATTTCTATGTTAAACCCCAAAACTTTGCAACTGTTTGATGGATTTGCCTGAAATTTGGAATTTATGATCAAGAACCATAGGCCTTGGGATCTGCCAAGTTTCGTACTGGTCGGATATACGGCCATGGAGTTAAGTGTGATCTGTGCGCCGTAGCTTTTCTGGAATTCTGTGGTCGCGCCACAGGTCGTATGTGTTTGTCGTGATCATTCAAATCTTTAGGGAACATGCAGCCGGGTCCCCTGGCGTGCCTTTCAAGATTTCGTGAAAATATTAAACGGTTCAAAAGTTATTCAAAACAGTTTCCCATTATAAGTCAATGGGAAAGTTAACAAAAGTTCAACACTTTCGAATTATTTTATTTCACGAATGGGCCTGTTACTTTCGTGAATCGGCCATTTTGTTTTCAGTTGGTGATCAGAAAAATGGTTGGCATTTAAATTTGGGACCCTCTAGCAACCTAATTTTTTTGTATTCACCTAGTCGGGCCCTGAGGATGCTTGCATGTCTTTATTTTAGAAACACCCCAGAAATATGTTTTTCAAATTTCTGAAAAGTACTTTTCTGCTCAAGTAAACAGCAAATTTTTATGAAAGCTCAGAAATTGAGACAGTAATTTTCTAGTCTGTGGAAAATGACAGCAATTCTTTGGCACTGCACTGCAAAATAACTGCTGGGAGTTTTCGGTTGAAATTTGAGGAACGCAGCCGACATCTCACAGATGTGCCTTTCAGTGTTGTATTGAAAAATATTACACGGCGGCAAAGTTATGGCACCTCAAAGTTGACAGTTTTTCCCATAGGATAACATTACGGCGCTCAAGCATTACAGGAACTTTGGCACCCTGCTGCAAAATAACGGTTTGGTCTTTTTTTCTGAAATTTGAGGAAGACAGCCAACAGTACACAAATGTGCCTTCAGTAGTTTGGTGAAAAATATCACATGGTGAAAGTTACGTCACTCCAAAATTGACGGTTTTTCCCATAGGATAACATTACGCCTGACACTTAACAGAAATCATTTGGAGCCCTGCTGCAAAATAACGGTTTGGTCTTTTTTCCTGAAATTTGGAGGAAGACAGCCAACAGCCCACAGATGCCTTTCAGTAGTTTGGTGAAAAACATTACAGGAGGCAAGGCTATGGCGCCCGAACGCTTCTTTTGCCATAGGATAACATTACGGCGTTCACAGCCTTTTCAGCGTGATCTCAGAAACGGTGCGAATACGGACTTTTCGTCGGAAAATTTCTTAGCCCCCTAATGGGGCTAAGATTCAAATTAGCCAGGACAGTTGTAAATAATGACTTTTAAATTTTTTTTCTACGTCGTACGGTTCCTGAGATATAATGTATTTAGTATTCCAAGATCTCATTTTCTGCGCCAATACTCATTATTTTGCATACATTATTTGTACTCACTGTCTTTCTCAATGCAGGTTTTGGGGAAAACCAGCCTGTGCGCTTACATTACTGTTACTTTGCCCTTTCCGCTTATGGATCCGCACTCCATTTCACTTACCATTGACGCTGGCCACCATTGCGTTATCCTTATGCTTACTTCATGTGCCATGCTTCTGTTATTTTGCCATTTCTGTCTACAGTACTGTTTATCTTACTGTTTCACTTACATCACCATGCCCATTGACATTTCTGTTTGCAGGCACCATGTTACTATGTGACAACACATCACGTGGCAGACCATTCCGCCTACGCCACCATATGGCTATCCTTTCTGTTCTCATTCATGCTTGTGCTACTATGTGCGCCACTGTTAGCATTTCTGTTTGCGCTGTTGTCCCTGTTAGTATGCCACAACACATCATGTGATGGAGGCCCTGCTGGCCCCCCGCCTGCAACGGTATTGCGCAGCGTGCCCCGCGGCCTCGCCGCCAGCATTACATTCACTGTTTCGCACACCTCAAAGAAAGAAGAGGCAAAACTGCTTAGACAGTTACCAGCAAAGTGAAATGAGGTGAAAACCCCTGATTCTCCCTCTGCCCAGACAGCCGTGATTGGGACTGCGGGTCCCAACTCTCACCCCCATTCTCCCATACTTCTGCTGCTTTTACACATGTCATGGGGTGAGAGTTAGGGCTGACGCATCCCAATGCGCACCCCAATGCCGTTGGGGGTGGGCGGGTCCAAGGGGTTTCAACCCTACAGCTAATTTCCTCACTTTTGTCGCTGTGGAACAACCCTAACTAATGCATTAAATGGAGTTTTTTGCCTCTAATTAATATATATATATATATGTGTGTGTGTGTGTGTGTGTGTGTGTGTGTGTGTGTGTGTGTGTGTATGTACTGTGTATATATACATACATACACAAAATGTGTGTATATTATTGATTGACTTGATCCTCAAAGTATTTTTGGGGAACAAACCTACACCCTCATACACACACACACACACACACACACACACAGATTGTTACATCGATTTCATTTGAAGTGCTCATCAACTTTGTATGCTTATAGAAACATAGAATTTGACGGCAGATAAGGACTGCTTGGCCCACCCAGTCTGCCCATTTCCCTACCTAACGGATAAGCTGCAGATCCTAGTTAACCAGCAGCCTACTTCTTTCTACCCCCACCCCCTAGAATTGCCTTATGACTGTCCCATGCATGCTTGAATTCAACCACTGTTTTTGACTCCAGAACCTCCTCTGGAAGGCCGTTCCATGCATCCACAACCCTCTCTGTGAAAAAATACTTCCTTACATTACCTCTGAGCCGCCCCTTCTATCTCTTCAAATTGTGCCCCCTTGTTCTTGCACACCTCTTTTTTTGAAATATGCTACCCTCTTGGACTTGGTTGATTCCCTTGAGGTACTTGAAAGTTTCTATCGTGTCCCCCCCTCTCCCTCCTTTCCTGGAGGCTATACATATTAAGCTCCTTTAGTCTCTCTCCATATGTCTTCTGGTGCAGACCCTGCACCATTTTAGTTGCTTGCATTTTTTTTATGCTATTTCAGAGCAGTTTGAGGAAAGAAATGAGGTAGTCAGAGATGCAGGGGGGAAATAGTTGTTGGTGATATCTTTAATTGACTTAATGAAAAATTAAGAGGACCAACTTAAAAAACCAGGAAAGCAGAACGGCCCCATTCATATCTAAGTAGTAGGCCCCCCCATGCTCTCCATATAGTGACCTCACAAAACATGCTGTTGGGGGAGCAGATCAGTTTCAGGAGGAACCCGGAAGTGGAAAGGATTGGCATGGTGCGACTCCACAGAGCCAAAATACCATCCCTTTCCTTCCAAAATAGGGGCAATTACAAATTGAAAGAGTAGCAGCATTTGAATTGGGGACAAGTAAAATGGTTCTTTATGCTTCTTGGGGGTGAAATTTGATAAGTCTCATAGTTGCTGTTTGATGTCCTCCAGCAGACTTGTATGCATCACTAGTAAACTCTTTAGAAGAACTATCATTACTATGCTGAGTCCTTTTTTCATCTTTCCCTAATATCATCAGAAGACATCACCATTTATTTTTAACCTTAAAACTCATTTGGCATTTACTTGCCCGTCCCATAATTTGTTTCGGCATTCTGAAGCCCCTTCATATCCTGTATCCTCCTGCAGACTGAAACCTGTCTCAAACTAACCTTTTTTCTTCAGAACATTTTTGGTCAGTGTGAAAAATTTCTTGCTAACTAGTTGACCTGCTAGCTCAGCTTGTAGAGCAGCCTCACGTATGGTATTCTGGGGTTCAGGGTTCAATTCCCAGTTGGGTCACATTATTTCTTACTACAACTGTTAATTTCAAAGAAGATGCAACCACCAAGTTTCTTCCTTTCATCACAAGCTTCAAGCCCTTGGAAATCGTACTGTACTATGACAAATGCAGTATGGTCTCACCATAGGACTGCCCCGGAGCCGAAATGGTTAATAGAACCTTTGCTAATAGTGGAATGTTAAACTCTAGCTCGGTTTTCAAACCACTATGGCTGGTTGCACATCTGCAACTGTCAGATTCTTTACTCCACTTGCCTCAGTAAGATTTCTCTGGAGAGCTCTCCTTCACTTTCTTGAAGAATTTTATTTTGTCTCGGTTTATCGAAGTCTGTTTAGTTATTTTGATTTTTTTGAAGCACTGTCCTTGGTTCACAGGTAGACTTGGTCTAGAGTAGAGTGAATTTTGGTGAGTTTTCCTCAGTTTCTTTCAGTTCTTTTTCTAACCGAGGAGGAACCGATGCTGTTTACTTTATTCTACTTTCTGAGATTAACTCGGTTCTTTCTACCGTCCGGTAAGGGGTGTGTGTGTGTGTGTGTGTGTGTGTACACATATATATATATTTACCAGGTTAATTCTCTGTTCATCAGTTTTAACCAACCGGTAAGTGTCACAGACCAAGAAATTAATGGGCACCACAGGTTTCCAGCAATGTATGGAGCGTGGGAAACTGTTTGCTAAAGCAGATCCTCATTTAATTGGTGTGTTTTGTTTGTGGTTTGACCACCTCAAGGAGGATGGTGAAATTTGTAAGATCTTCCCTCAGTCGACGCTTGAGAGGAGACTTAAATGACTGCAGGTGAAGATATCTGAGAAGGCTGCTGACCCAGCTACAGACAAACCGGCCACCAGTCAGAAAGAACCGGAGGAATAGCCTTCTAAAAGGGGCGATGGTTCCTCTTCAAAAACACGTCCTGCCGATACAGTTGCTACCCCGGCAACCGCAGGAAAGAGAAAAAGAAGGGAAAGCATTCGGCGGTTAACCCAAGAACCAAGACATCGGGTTCCAACGCTGAAGAGATGGTGTTCACTATCAGAATTATTCAGGTGCTTCAACAGAGTGCCCCTGCCTGCTGGAGAAGCGGTCATGCTTGCCTGCCTCTCTGTAATTACCGGTTCCCAGTTCTTTGGAACACTAAGAGGAGCTTTTTGGTGAGGAGGAAGATGAGAATGCTGATGGGGATGAGGATTACGGGGAACCGAATGAACTGGATATTTCTCCGGATCCTCACCGTCCTAATTCCCCTGGCAAAGGGACTGAGGACTGTACCTCCCAGTTTGCTTTTAGTAAGCAAGTATCTCAATCCCTGGACCTCCCTACTTAAGAGTCAGTCAATGAGGAGGCAGAACAGGACTACAGAGAAATGATGGATGTTCCAGTCTCTAAAAGACTGGCACTTCCCATCCATAAATCTTTAAAAAAGCAGGTTAACAAGGTCCTGCAGACTCCCACTTCTGGGCCTCCGGTTGACAGAAAGGTGGATAAGAAGTACTGGGTGGCATGGGATGGAGCAGAGTACCTGTTTGGGCACCCAGGGCATGAAGGAGTGGTGCAGGCTGCAGCCTGTGATAGGGCAGGCATACCCTTGGCATCTCACCATCCAGACAGGGATTCCAGGAAGCTGGATTCCATTACAAAAAAGGTGTACTTGGGATCTTCTCTGATCATCAGGCATGCTTCATACATGGCCTGTGTTGCCAGATATCAGAGAACACTGTGGAATACTGTGATGGAAATCACAAAATCTGTCCCAGCCCCTATGGCAGCTGATTTGGAGGAGACTGCAAAAAGGGGTATAGAAGCTTCGAAAGCCCAGTTTAGGATGGCTGTGGACAACAGTGATACTGCAGCCAGACAAATGGCTTCTTTTGTGTCACTCAGGAGGTTCGCTCGGCTCAGGACTACTAACCTGACCCAGGACACACAGTCCAAGACTTTGGATTTCCCATGTGAGCCCACCTCTCTGTTTGGAGAACAGACAGAGGCTTCCATGCAGAAAATGGATGAGTACAAGACGGCTGCAGATAAGAATGCTGCTGCTAAAGAAAAGGCATCTACTCCCCAAAAGCAACAGGCCAGGGGAGGTAGAGGCAGGGGACATTATAGGCCATTCTTTCAGCCTCAAGCTTATCCCCAATATCAACAGCAGAGAGGTTATTTTAGAGGCAGGGGCAGAAGAGGTGGCAGACGAACTAACTCCAGCACTCCAACAGCATCCCAACACAAGCAGACACCAAGAGGTGTCTGTTTGGGTCACGTGCTCAACCCCAGTAGGGAGCAGGCTGGCCCACTACCTCCAGGAATGGCAAGCCATCACTACAGACAGATGGGTCCTGGAAGTAGTGGGCCACGGTCTGGCTCTTTGCTTCAAGCTCATGCTAAAGCTGAGAGCAAGGGTCTTCAGACTTTCCTCCCCATCAGAAACCGTATTACTGGAAGGGGAAGTATTAAATCTCCTATCCCTAGAAGCAGTGGAACCAGTTCCCCTGGTACAGAGGGGGAAAGGACTCCTCAAGGTACTTTCTCACAGTAAAGAAAACGGGGGAGTGGTGACCTATACTGGCTCTCTGGCACCTGAACAGGCATCTGGTAAAGCCAAAGTTCAAGATGGTGACCCTGACAACAATCCTTCCGACCTTAAGACAAGGGTACTAGTTGACATCTCTAGACTTAAAGGATGCTTATTTCCACATCCTCATAAGGCAATCCCACAGAAAATTCCTCAGATTCAGACTGCCATCAGGCCATTACCAGTTCAGTGCAATGCCTTTCGGATTTATTTCTGCTCCAACAGTGTTCACAAAATGCTTGGCTGTGGTTGTGGCACATCTCAGAAGATGAGGAGTGGTAGTCTTCCCTTACCTAGATGACTGGCTAGTCGTAGGGCAATCCTCTCAACAGGTAAGGGAGTTTCTGGCTCTTACACAGGAGCTACTACAGTAGCTGGGGTTTCTAGTCAGCCTGAAAGTCAGTGCTACAGCCAGTGCAGCTCCTGGAATTCATTGGAGCCAAGCTGGATTCAGTGAGAGGAAATGCTTTTCTGCCCCAGACAAGGGCAGACAGTCTGGTACAGCTGGAAAGTACCTTCAAGCTTCAAAGCCTAAAGCCAGCAAGGCACTTCATACGGCTGTTGGGCCATATGGCAGCCTCAGCAAGTGTCCAAGGCAAGGTTCCAAATGAGAGAGGTCCAGTATCATCTCAAATTACATTGGTGCCAGTCACACAAACACTCATACAAGCACTTCAGTGGTGGCTGGACATGGACAACCTTAGGCAAGGAGTTCCATTCCTACAGGAAAACCCTTCCTTGGTGCTGACCACAGATGCTTCCCTACTTGGGGGCACACTTCACGGCACATGGCTCAGACAAGAGTCATTGCTGCACATCAGCCTGCTGAAGCTCAGAGACATCTTCCTGGCACTTCAGGCATTTGCCAGCATGCTGCAGGGAAAGGTGGTGCAGGTGAGGACAGACAACACAACCACAGTGTACTACATCAGCAAACAGGGAGGCACAAGGTCAACCCCTGCCCAGAAGCTATGAAAATCTGGAGTCTGGCGCACTGTCTGGGAATTGCATTGTCAGCAGTCCACCTGCCAGGGAAGGACAATGTACTGGCAGATGCTCTGAGCAGGATCAATCAGAACCACCACGAGTGGTCCCTGAACAGGCAGGTGTTACAGATTGTGTTCAGAAGGTGAGACACTTCAGAGATAGACCTCTTCACAGCCTCAAACAACTATCAGCTTCCTCAGTTTTGCTGCAGGCCCCCAGTGAGGCTCCAGTCCCACTGGATGCACTGATCCTGGATTGGTCAGGGAAGTTTCTGTATACCTTCCCTCCATTCCCATTGTTGCTGAGGGTCTTGAACAAGCTCAGATCCCAGCCTGCCAGCTACAGTGATCCTCATTACTCCAGACTGGGCCAGGCAGCCATGGTACCCCTGGTTCTTTCACTATCAGTTGCCAAACCAATCAGCCTCCCCAGGAAGCACATCTTGCTGACTTCGTCCCAGGGCAGGATCCTGTACCCCAACCATCTGTGTCTCAGGCTCATGGCCTGGCTCTTGAGGACCTAGAGTGTTCCAACCTGCATCTCTTGGAAGGGGTCATGGAGGTCCTTAGGGTTTCAAGAAGGCCCTCCACCAGGAAGGCCATGTGTCTGATGTATACAATAGGGGTTTCCATAACTTTTTTTTTTTTTTTTCTTCACTTTATCTTGTGGAGTGAACAGACACAGGACAAAAAAAAGAAACTTCTGGTAAAACAAGCTGAAACACTATTGTGCCATTTGGGATGAAGCAGGCTGTATTCATTGGTGGTTGAGGTGTTCATGGATGTGAAAGGCTTTGCTGGTTTTTTTTTGGCTTTTTGTCAGTATGAAACTGGCTGCTGTTATCTTGCTTTGGTGCTCTTTAGGAACACAGTGTGCTTTTCTAGGGCTAGCAGGTGAGTTGCAGGTGAAACTGATGTACTGATTAGTTTCCTAGACTACTGAGGGTTTGGTGGAGTTCCTTCCTGATTGCTGTGTTAGGGAAACCTGCTTAGAGTGATGATCTACTTCGACAGAGTCCAGCTGAGTTTTCTGATTGGTCGGGATGTAATTAAGAGACCAGGAAACTGATTGTTTAGGTAGGGTTTCAGCCTGACAGCCCATGAGGTAAGCACAATATGTATAAATGTGATAATATTCCTGGTAAAAAAATCAGTGCAATTTTTCTTCCAGGATTTACATCACTGTGTGTAAGATGCATGGATTTATCCACTACTTGTTTGTCTCACTCCATTGTATAAATATAGATATGTAGATATAATTCTAGGGACATGGATATGTTGTTCATCCACACTTATTGGCAGGTTCCTTGCCGCTTTAAATCTTGCCGGAAGGTCTTCAAGCTGGCTCCTCCCACCCACCGGTGGTAAAACTCGGCTCCGCCCATGGCCTTAAGATCCTTACGCTTGAGCTCAGGTTCCCTCCTTAGCAGCGTTCGTTTAAGACTAGTTCCTAATTCTTGAAAGGTTCGAAATTAAAAGTTTTGCTAAAAAGACTTTGGTCGTCTCTCTCTCATGACTGCGATGGACAATCGACTCCCGGTTTCGGAGGTGCCCTTGCGGGCAGAAGATGTCTAGGACGGATCGCGACTCCACGTGCATCTACTGCTGGGCCTTGAGCACGACTCCGCAGGCCTGTGACTTGTGCTCTTCCTTTTACGCTCGTCCTCAAGACTGTGCTGCCGATTACAACTGGGGCACCCCAGAAAAGAATTCCACCGTGAAATCTAAAGAGGCCCGATATGGCGGTGTCGCGGCTCCATGGATCAGCTAGAGCAGATGATCGCCGAAGAGGAGGCGGCGCTGGCTGCTTCTACTGGTTGTGGCATTTGTCCGCTCTCTCGGTGCCTCTTGCATCGGCTTCTTTTAAGGAGCTTTGTCTGACCCTCTCGACCAAAGGTGAGGGTCCAACTTCTTCGGACCTTTTCCAGGTCCAAAAAGAGCGAAGTAGTCTCTGCCGATGCCTTGGGAGCGGAGATCCCTCCTTGTCGCATTAAAGTCGACTCGGGTCGACCTCAGCTCGCCACTGGTTCACGGTGTCCCCGCCAGGCCAGTTGACCAAGACTCCTGCCCATCGCCTCGAGATTTTTCTCACCTGCTAGACGGGTTGTTGGCTGGAGAAGCTGAGAATCCCTCCCGGTTCCCCCCGTGGAGTTGAGGATCCAGTCGCTCGTCCATGCCTCCGGTTCCGGAGCCTTCGTGGATCAGTCCGAGCGAGGGGAGTGACATTCCGACACTTTTGCCTTTCGCCTAGTCGAGACTCTCGGACTCGTCTCGGACATCCTTAGGGTCCAACCGATCCTCGCCGCCAGGCGGTCCCGGCATCACAGGTAGCGGGCGCCGCCGCCTTCCTCGGACGAGGGAGGCTTGCGCAAGTTGTGTCAGAGGTACGAGAACTTATGTGGGAACAGTTTTGACTGGGAATAAGTCACCCAGTCGCCTTCCCCGCCATTAAGTGGCTGTCACCGAGCAGCCAAACAACCTCCTCGTAGTCAAGGAGCTCTGTTCTCAGGCCGGTTGTTCGCCAATTCCAGCTGCCCCACCGATTCTGGTGGAACCTCCGCCCACAGCCATTAGTTGGGGCTCACCAAAAATTCTCGGTCGGCTTTGGGTTTGCCCCATAGGCTGTCGGTCACCCTCACTCCCGATAAACCCGGCAGGTGGAGGGTGGCTTAGGGCGAGGCAGCTCTTGAGGACTCTTCTGAGTCTGATGATGGTTCCTCCTCTTCTCCAAGCGCATGGAACCTGGAGTCCTGGAGGACAGTCAATGGACGATAGCCCTTCATCCTTCTTAGGGTTGCTCGACTCATCTCGGAGTCCACGCGATGAAGCTCAAACCTGCTTTCAACGGGCCAGGTATCCCTCACGGAGATTCTGGACCTAGGGATTCTCCCACGGAGGCGCCTGTGGCCTAGCCATAGTGGGTCCGGCTTGAATCCAGTGTCCTGCTTCCTGCCTGCGCCTTAGCCAGGTTGGCCAGGAAGTATGCAGTCTCTACCGTTCCCTGTCCGGTTGGAATACCCCCGCCGAGGGTTGTTACCGACAGCGTTTTCCCGCGTGCCGGGAACGCCAGGGATGTGGACAAACCTCCCAAGGAATCCAAGAAATTGGATTATGCCGGGCTGAAAGTCTATGCTGCGGCCCTCTCGGCTTCGTCAGGCCAGTTCGGCCGCCCTCATGGCACACATTTTCTCACGCCTGTTGGGCTCCCTGGATGAGGTTGTCCTCATCTTCCCCAGATCTGCAGACTACCGTCAGGCAGGTGCGGACCAGGGCAGGGCAGTGGCTAAACAGCAGCTCCAGACTGCGTTAGACATCGGGACTCTGTGCCAGGTCTGTGGCGGCCGAGTGGCTACATGCTCGCCTGGCTTTGGCTGAGGATATCCACCTTTACTTCGGATACCCAGCAATGTTGGCGGATGTTCCTTGGGGACTGACCTCTGGCCCTGGGGTGGAAGGTCACCTGCAGAGGATCGAGAAGTCCAGTGCTACCTTGGACTCGGTCTCTTCCACTCAGAAGGACAAAGGCCGCAAGCCTCAGCCTAAGCCCTTTCGTCCTTCTGCGCCCGGCGCGCCCTGCCCAGCAACGTCAGGGCCAGCAGGCTCGACCTTGGTATCCCAAGCCCAAGCCGCCGGCTTCCTCCAGCAGGGAGGTAAAGGCCCAGGAGGTCCCTCGGCCGGTCCCTCCTCCAAGCCTGCCCAGTGACAGACTGAGGGGTGTCGCCCCCATCCCTGTCACCTCACCCCTGGTTCCCCCCGTGGGAGGACGGCTCAGACACTTCCTTTCCGCCTGGTCCGCTGTTACCACGGACAGGTGGGTACTGAAGGTGGTGGGAAAAGGCTTACCTCTGGAATTCGAGCAGGCCCCGCCCTTCAGAGCTGCCGCACTCGGGGCCTCGGGTCCGGAGTTCACTGGCGGCTCACCGAGCCGACATCGCCTCCTCCTCCAAAAGGAGGTGATCACGGAGGTGGAGGAACCCTTCAGACCCGGGTTCGTGTCCAGGTATTTCCTGGTTCCGAACGACGGGGCTGACGCCCATTCTCGACTCCACACGACCTGAACAAGTTCCTAAAGTCTCAACCTTCAGGATGGTCACCTGGCGCTGATAATACCATCTCTGGAACACGCGTGTGGTTCTGCTCTCTGGACCTACAGGACGCTGCTCTTTCACGTCCCTATCCGTCCGTCCATCGAGATTCCTCCGCTCGAGCGGAGGATCCTCTTCGAGTTCCGAGCCATGCCTTCGGCTTATCTCCAGCTCCCAGGGTCTTCACCCAAATGCATTGCAGTGGTGACAGCATTCCTGTGGCGCCGAGGGGTCCGGTGTACCTTACCTGGACGATTGCATGATAGCAGCCTCCAGACGGAGGTGGAGCGTCCAGAGATCTGGCCTCCAGGTTTGTTTCTCGAGTTGGCCTCTCATCAACGAGGCCAAGTCGGAACTCGAGCTGAAGCAGGTGATCCTGTTCATCGGGCAGAGCTCGACTCTCTTCGAGCCAGAGCACGGCTCCGCGGACAGGCCGAGGTTCTTACCTCCTTTGCCCAGTCATTTCTGGTTGGGCACCACGCCTGCCCGGACTTCCTGCGCCTTCTGTCTCATGGCGGCCTGTACCAGCGTGGTCCGTTGGACCCGCTGCACATGCGCCCTTCAGTGGGGACTGGCCAGCCAGTGGTCACAACGCTGCGATCCTTTGACCAGCTAGTGATAGTGACCCAGGAGATGTGGAACGCCTCCAGTGGTGGACCGCTCCATTCCATCTGCAGGAGGGCATCCCGCTTGTCCGCCCCGAGCCAACGGTCTCTCTATCAACCGATGCCTCTCTGATGGGTTGGGGTGCCCATCTGGGGGAACACCGAGTGCACGGCCTCTGGTCCCCACGGGAGTGCCGATGCCACATCAACCTGCTGGAGCTCCAAGCGGTCCGCCTAGCTCTCACCACCTTTGCTCCGTTTTTCCAGGGTCAAGTGGTCCGAGTCCAGACGGACAATACCATGACCATGTACTACCTGAACCGCCAGGGCGGGACGCGCTCCATGCTTCTATGCAAGGAAGCTCTCCGCATTTGGTCACTCGTGCGCAGCCTGGAGGCGGATCTCCTAGCCATTCATGTGGCAGGAGCCTCCAACACCCTGGCCGATGCCCTGAGCCGGATAGGGGCTGCATCTCACGAGTGGTCTCTCCTGCCGGAGGTAGTATAAGATCTGTTCTCCCACTGGGGCACACCTCAGGTGGACCTGTTTGCCTCCAGGAGAATGCTAGCTGAGGCTGTTTCATGCCCGCCCACTCAGCAGGGCTCGCTGCAGGGGATGCCTTCTAGAGGCTGTGGACCCGGGCCTCTTCCGCCTTTCCCCATTTCTCTTGATTCACAAGGTGCTTCTCAAAGCAAGGAGGGACAAGCAGGTGATCCTGATAGCCCCAGACTGGCCCGCCAGTTCTGGTACCCAGATCTCCTCAGCCTCAGCTCCAGGCTCCCGAGGCAGCTTCCAGCTCGCCCGGACCTGCTCTCAGTCAATCAGGGGAAGGTGTTCCATCCAGACCTTCAATCCCTGCACCTGACGGCCTGGTTCCTGAGCGGCTAGAGTTCCAGGCCTTGGGTCTTTCCGACAAGGTCCTCAATGTTGTTGAGGCGTCCCGTAAGGAGTCGACCAGAAAATGCTACGCCTTCAAATGGAAGAGATTCTCCATTTGGTGTCAGGGCAAGGGCTTGGACCCTTCCTCCTGTTCTGTGGCAAGCATTTTGGACTATTTATGTCCCTTTCTAGTCAAGGGCTTAGGTCGACGACCCTAAAGGTGCACCTGGCAGCCATCTCTGCTTACCGGGTGGGCCGGGGAGCAGTCGGTGGCGCAGGAAAGGTGGTCGGCGCTTTTTCAAAGGCCTTGATCACATTTCCCCTCCGGAGTGAGAACCTCCACCTCCGTGGGATTTACTGCTGGTATTGACAAAGCTCATGGGCAAGCCATTCTCGAACCAATGCACAGGTGTGATCTCTCACCTGTCGTGGAAGACCGCCTTCTGGTGGCTATCACGCCAGCCAGAAGGATGGGAGAGCTTCAGGCGCTTGCATCGAGTCTCCTTACCTGGTCTTCCACAGGGACAGGTTGTCCTGCCCCACCCAAATTCCTTCCGAAGGTGGTGTCGGAGTTTCACCTTAACCAGGTGCTGACTCTGCCGGTGTTCTACCCCAATCACACCTCGAGACCTAATATAGGCTCCATACTCTGACCCTAGATACGCCGCTTATAAGAGCGTGAGGGCTGAAATCGGGGAGGTTCGCCAGCTGTTTGTCACCTACGCTTGAAGCCGCATCTGCAGACCTGCAGCCAAGCGGATGATAGGCAGGTGGGTCACCTCCGCATAGATTGCTGCTATGTTGGCGGGCATGGAGCCTCCCAGAGGGATAAGAGCTCATTCTACCCGCCATACTGCTGCATCGGTGGCTGCTTCCAGGGACGTCCCTATCCAGGAAATCTGCAGGGCTGCTACCTGGAAGTCAGCACACACCTTTATTACCCATTACCACATCGACCTTGAGTCACGCCGGGATGCTGGTTTTGGGGCCTCGGTTCTCCATTCTTATTCCCTAAGTAGGGGGTGTGCGCCTTGCCTCCCTCCTCCCGGAGAACTGCTAGGAGTCTGCCAATAAGTGTGGATGAACAACATATCCATGTCCCTATATAGATATTACTCTGTAACAGGAGTTCTAGGAATGGTATATGTTGTTCATCCACACGACCACCCGACCCTCCCCGGCTTCGACGCACAACCTGAGCTTCAGCGGGCCAGATCTACGCCATGAGGCAGAGCCGAGAGTTTTACCACCCGGGTGGGTGGGAGGAGCCAGCTTGAAGACCTTCCGGCAAGATTTAAAGCGGCAAGGAAGCTGCCAATAAGTGTGGATGAACAACATATACCATTCCTAGAACTCCTGTTACAGGTGAGTAACCTGTATTTTTTGTCCCGTTTTCCTTTCCAAGGTTTATAGCAAATTCTTGTAGCCAGCATAGGAACTGTGTACAAAAAGCATTTGACTACCCACAACTGACATCATAGTGCCTACCATGACAATAGTGATTTCACTTCTGTTGTATATTCCAAATCATACCATGGACCTTGGACAGCAACCAATCAGAATGACAGGCTGGCACCTTACCTCTGTTGTAAATCCTCTGATATTCACCGCAAAAGGTGCCAGCCAGTCAGCCATATATTTAAATAAAAAAACTACTCCGAAATAACGGAACTCCAACTGCCATCTTGTTTCCCCCCACTAAGCGGAGACCATAAAACAGAACCTTTGTACATCAGAAAAGCAACAAAATCCAAAAAAACTCTGTTTTAATACTGGGTCACTGTTGTGCTCTCTCTGTCTCTCTCTCTCTCTCTCTCTCGTCTGACACACAGAGCAGTCACTCTACCTGTCTCCGTGTCCGGAAAGACTGCTTTACCAGTGGCTCGCTGTCGCGCTCTGTCACTCTTTGCAGTGGGGCCGGGGAACTCTTAGGTGCTGGCGGCGTGAGGAGGAAGGGACTACATTTTGTGTCGTAACAGTTATAAAAAAAAGATTCAAACTGCAAAACTGTCTCCCCCCTTTTTTTGCGAGTCCTTGGTATAATCGCAGTAAGCCACTCTGGGGATGTGGGTTATCAGGGGATTTTCCATGGCTGGCGAGGATTTACCCACGAGGCACACCACTCCAGCTGTGGTAAATCCTCTGATTACCGACACCCCCTCGTGGCTTATTGCTTAAATATTTGACGGCCAGAAATGGGAGAAAGGAGCTTAAAAACAAACAAAAAAATAAACTTAATGGTTGTAAATATTATAGCTTATAGCCATGATTGCTCATTCAATAAAAAATGTTTTAAATTCCTAGTCTATATTCTGATTTTGTTCTTCTGCCTTCCTCTCTCCCTTAACCGCCGGGTCTAGGTTTCCTAATTGCTGTTTGCTGGTGGAAGAAAAATAAATCAAAGCTTGAAGTGTACACATGAGGACTGCAGGACCGATTTCAAATTTCCACCACACTCACTGTATAATATATCCATGTAGAATGTGTTTGATCTCTTAGGCTGCTTTTCTCTCATGTCATCTGTTTTTATTTTAAAACTGTGGGCCATAAACCTTAACTTTGTCATTTTTTTTTTTTTTTTTTTTTTTAAGGTGTGTTCTTGGTTTCTGTTTGGTTTTAATTGTGTTTGTGTATGTATGTCAACTCAAAGTTGTGTGATGCAGCACCATCAGTGGATTGAGTCGAGGGTGAAGACTCATCTTTTCTGGACACAACTTCTCGATTTGTATCGTTTGAAGACTTTGTTTATTTTTAAAGCCATAGCAGAAGGAATGGGGGTCTGTTTTAGAACATTGCATGAAGCTGCTAAAAATGGATGTTTCAGATAGATAACCAAGTAGAAACGAGCAAATCTTTCTGAGCTGTCATACTTCATTGTGCCTAAAATCATGAGCAGAAAGCTAAAGTATCTGCCTTCTCACGCTGGAATAGCAAATTAATATGGGCATTTTTATAGATGCCAACAGTATTTAAAAAAGGGGGTTATTTTGATATCTAAACCAATAAAATGTTGGATCAGACTTTAAAAAATTTAATACTTTGGTGGCCTGAATCTAATTGCATGGTCATAGCACTTTGTTTTTTTGGGGGTTGGGGTAGTGGATGAGATGGGGGTTGGGCCCTTTTTTATTAATCTGAAGGTGCTGTTTAAAACTAAAACAACTAGTACTTTATGAAAAGAGACAAAACCGATGCTGGACATCACAACTTTCGATGTATTCTGGTCAGTGCAGCTTGTAAGAATGCAGCATTTTTTGGGATGTTTTTTGCGCCTTCCCCATTGTGTTACTATACTCCTAGTAGGCAAGAGAAAATGATAACCCAGTAAATTTGAGTTTCCAGTTTGTTTATGCAATAAATTTGCTCTGTCAGCTTTTCTCAAATGCTTTGTCTAGTGTTTTTCTTGCCCCACATTTATAGAAGGCCATGACAAAAAAATGTTGATCTCTGGATTTGCTGCTTTTTCTTTTTTCTTTTATTTAAATAAAGTTTTTAACTTTTTTTGTACTGTTTTGTTTGTTTAAGCCATAAGATCCCTACCAGTGACCTCCCAGTCTAAACATCAGGATGGCTAGCGTTAGTGGATATGCAGGACACATACCAGCACATACTGGTGCCCCCCCAGCCATCACAAATACCTCTGGTTATGCTTGGAAGGTCAGCACTACTAGTTCAGAGTCCTACTGTTTGGGCTTTCCTCAGCACCGTGAGTCTTTTCAAAGTGCTTTGCAGTACTCTACGTTCACCACACAAAGCTAAGAATCTGGGCTACTGGCTAATTTTAAGCCTGTCCAGACAGGAAAATGAGCTAGCAGTGACTGCTGCCTCTCAACCTGAGCATCCAAGGGAGTCTTGCTGAATCCCTAAAAGTCTCGGCTGGAGCCCTTCCTGGAACTGCTGTTCTGGACACGATCCAGGCTCAGGCCTTTCAGACAACAGACTACAGGAAGTCTTGCAGATGGCATGCTACATCATGGAACACAAGACTGTGCCAGCCCACTCCATGCAATGCATGCTGAGCCTAATAGCCTCCTCAGTGCTCACAGTGCCTTAAGCAAGGCTGAACATGGACAACTCGGTGGACGCACAGGACCCAGTAGTCACAAGCATCACATCCTCAAACTTATCTTATCAAGGTGACAAAACCCTTTTTGAGGCCCCTGAATGTGGTGGTGAGTAGAGGATAACCTCCTCCAGGGCTTCCTCTTCTCCCCAGTGGAGCCGAAGGTGACTCTCACCATGGATGCCTTCCTGTTTGGGTTGGGAGTCCACTGTGGAGTCTCCAGTCACAAGGTGTCTGGAACTCGTCAGAAACGTATCTGCACATCAGTGTGCTGGAGATGCTTGCTGATCCTCTTCAAGGATGTCTCTTCCATTAGGCCACACCTTTGAAACGACAGCTGTCCAGTACTAGGACCACACAGAAACTTGCTAGCTGGGGGCCACCCATGACTACATCATGTGGCTACATAAACTTGGGCAACCCCATCACACCTGTGTTCTTTTCCCATCAGTTACTCTTGTTTGACCTGCCGAGGAACCACGATAAACTAGCTGTTGCTGTTCTACTAGTGTTTTTGTTGTGTCTGCACACCGCTGAAATCTGCAGCTGCGTTATTTCGGTATTTTAAGTGTGGAGACAAAATTTATAAAGAAGACTCACAGCACAGTTTGTACTGTTTGGGCCTGTCTCATAACGTGAGAACTTGTGATATCTGCCAGGGTTTCAGTCGAGCAGCAAGGCGACACATTGATAGAGCTCTAGAAACTTTCCTTCTTCTTTGTAACTTGTATTAGCAGCCATGGAGAAGTAGCAAGACCCCAAATCGCTGTTGCCATCCACGTCTGCTGAGACCTATCCATCAAAGTAGAACAACTGGCACAGGGAACAGTAGATCTTACTTCGAGAGGGCTCTTGCAGTAGGTAATTACATATAGGACTGAAGCCGGCAGGTGTCAGGACCCCATGGAAAAATTTCTAGCTAGCAATCTCTGGCGGGGGACCGCCCCCACGTCAGGTGAGTCAGTATAAAGGGGCAGTCCCCCACGCCCACCTTCCAGTTCTTTCCCGCCGTTAGCTCGAGTTAGCACCTCGAGGTTAAGTTCACTGCTTCGCCAGTCTATCATCGGTAGTTTTTACAGTCTTTTTGATATTCTTCGATTTTTGTCAGCATTTTCTTCAGCTGCCGTGTATGTCGTCCCTGACTCCTTCCGAGCACAAAAACAAGTGCGATTCCTGCGGCGCCCAGCTCCCGCACAAGGACGGACACTCCCAGTGCCTTTTTTGCCTAGGCCCCGACCACCCCGTGGAGAAGTGCCAGCACTGCCAGCAGTTCAACACGGCCACCCAAAAGCGGAGGCAGCAGTCCCAGGAGGCCCACGTTTTAAAACTGAAGATGTCCTCCATGGAAAAGAAGCTGAAAAAACTTAGGCCTCTACTTCCCCTGAGGGCCATCACAAGAAGCAGCACCGGGACTGGGACTCCTCTACTACGGTTGCCACAACTCCGACTGGGGTCGCGGTGCTGAAGATAACATCCCCTCCGGGGGACCGTCCCACGATGGCCATCTTGGAGGCTTCCAAGGCAGCGTCGACCCTCCAGTCAGGCTCGAACCCCTCGGGAGCCTCCAAGTCAAAGGAGGTTGCCGCTCCCAGTAAGCCCGCCACCGTGTGGCCCCCTGGTCCAAGCGGCCCCGGTAAGCCAGACGTCCGCTCCTCCACCCGCTCAGGTAAGGCTGGTAAGATGCCCTACCCTCCGGGGCAGCAGACTGCCTCTACTGCGCCCGCCAAGGTCACCCCTCCATCGCGGCCTTCGTCGAGTGTAGGGTTCGATAAGTTGGATGCCGGCTGCTCCATCTGCTCGGATCCCGCCAGTCAGCTGGACGTCGGCCCCTCCAGCCGCACGGCATTAGAGCAGACACCGGACCTGTCCATCGTCCCGAGCTCGCCGCAGCGTTCGTTGCATTCCGAGGCTCCAGCGTCTCCCTTGCTGGACTCTGGGGACGTTAGCCCCGCTTCCCCGGGTGACACAGAAGATGTTGTCACGCTGCTGTTGGGTCTCCTTCCTGCTGGGCCGGATGACCTGACGCCGGTTCCTTGGACGCAGACGCCAGCCTACCCGACGCCGGGTGACATCCCCTTGCTGGATACCGTCCCTCCGCTGGGCCTCCCGTTCCGGACCCGCCCACTGGGCCGTTCCCGGAGCCCTCTGCTGCTTCAGAGCCCCTGGTGACTGGGTACCGTCATATCTGACGCAGTCATATCCATGTCCGCGGTATCCGGCACCCCAGTACCCGATTCCGCAGTACCCAGTGTCCCAATACCCGATGCCGGGCTTCCCGCCATCGGGTCATGGATGCACGCCGTACGGATATCCCCAGTATCCGTACCCCCTCCTCCTTCGCCGCCCCTTCTGCCGCCGGTGGATCTGAAAGAGACTCTGGCTTCCTGGTGGGCTGAGGCCAAGGCTTAGCTCACCAAGGAAGTAGAGAGCTGTCTTCCGACGCTGGACCCGGTTCCGGACCCCCGACGTTGGAGGCAAGAGACTCCCTCCCCCCCTCCTGACACCAGAGGCGAGCCCTCCAGTTCCAGGACTGGGGAGGACACGCTTCCCGAGAGGTCCGTTCCTCCCCCGCGCCGGGAGTGGTCCTCCTCTTCTTCTTCCTCCTCCTCGGAGACGGATGACTCCCAACGGGCAGTCCGACCAGAACAACAAGCCATGCACTCCAGACAAGCCCAGGCCAAGGACTCCTCCGAAGTCTTCGGAAGAGGATCCTTCTTTCCTGGAGTGCTGCATAAAATCCAGGCTGTTCATCAGTGGCAATCCTTGGAGCCAGATCCACAGCGTAAAAAACTCACGCACCTGGATCTGCCTGGGACCGCTCCAACTCTGATTCCACCCTGGATCGATCCTCATTTTTATTTTTTTATTTATTTATTCTAGGATTACAAGTACCTTTGAGCCAAGGCCCTTTTACAAAGGTTCCACGTCAGACATAACAAACAAGGAAGCAACAGTGAAATAACAGTAAACAGTTCTGGGCTGGAAGTATAGCCTAGAGGTTAGAGGAACAAGGTGTGAACGAGCTTGATACATCCAGCAGACCAGACCTGAGTTTGATTCTCACAACCTCCACTTGCATACTGTGCGAGTCTGAGCAAGTTACTTAACCGCACAGTGCTCCCAGGTCACCCCTGAAAACAGGCACTTGTGCCTAGTGGGCCTTACCTGGTTACCAAAGACTAAAAAAAAAAATTCATGTACAACAGTGCTGTTGAAAGGGGGTCAATTATAGGAAGAGAAGGTGTAGAGGAGGAGAAGTGTAGGTTAACAGAGGCGGCTATAGTAAAATGGTGCACACAGCTAGGACACATGTGCCCATAAGGAATGGGTAGGGTCAGGCACCCGGGGGTGGCAGAGAAACTGGGATGAGAGGAGAGGGGGAGGATGAAGATGCCGGAGGCATTTGTCGAAAATAAATGGGAAGGAATGAGAGAAGAGGGTGGGGGATAGGTGCTATAATGGGGCAAGGAGAGACTAATGAGGTGGTATGAAGACCTGAGATTTGAAGTGGCACCTCAGGAGCAGGGGGGAGGGGGCCTGGGGTTAAGCAGTATGTAAGTTAGGATTAAAGCTGTGTAGGTCATCAGCTAGGAGAGGCAGTCACAGGAGCTAGAGGCAATGAGATGGGCTTGGAGCCTGGTTTTGAATAGACCTAGTGTTGAGGCAGAGGAGATGGTGTGGCTGAGACCATTCATCCATAGAGGAGCCCTATAGGTGAATAAGCGTTGGCCCTGCGTAGTTCGACAGCGAGGAACTTGTAGAATCTGGGTTGTCGAGCTCCTGATGTTCTGTCGGTTGGGTTTTTTTTATGTAACAAGGCAGTAACATCAGGAGGTGTTCGACCAAGGTTGATTTTTTTTTTTCCCACCATAGCACATGTGAGATACTTTATACAGTTGGAGAGTGGGAGTCATCCAGATTGTTCATAAAGGGCACAGGTGTGCTTGAGGTGGTGGGCACCAGTTGTGAGTCTGCATGCTTGAAGTGCAGTTGTTGTACGTCTGAGGGCAGACGTCATGGCAGAGCCATAGATAATGAGGCCATAATCAATAATTGACACCACAGAACTCGGGACGGCAATCTTCAGGGCCTCTGGGGTGAGGTGCTGCCTGTGCTTGTAGAGTAATCCAAAACGTGTGTTGGCAACTTTAGCCACGCTGTCAATGTGAGTTGTATAGGAGAGATTGGAGTCAAGCAGAATCCTTAGGTATTTGAATGAGTAAACTTGTTTGAGGACAGTCCCCTGCTTGGTGGAGATGGCAAGGGGGTGTTGCTTGTAACGGTTATGTGAACTGCAGAATAGCAATCGACACAAACTCGCTCAGCCGGTCAGCCCTCTATTCACAAAGTGCCAACCTCTGAGCGTATGATTTGTGTACAGTGTAACAGACAAGGTAACACTCTTGTCTGTTTTGTGGATTCAAGTCACCTTAGTCTCAAGCTCTAGAGGAATTCAAACTGATACGCTCTTGTTAGCGTACCCAGTTATCAGGCTCAGATAATTCTGTCTTCGGGGGGCCAGATATCTTTGCCTACGGGCACCCAACCAGGTCTTTCAAATGAACCCTTAGAACTCTATGCAAGACTTTAGAGAACTCTATCCATTTCCCAATTTGATATACAAGAAGCCCATACACAGTGTTACTATAACCTTTTAAAAGCTCCACTTAAAATAAAAAGAAATGTCAGGGCACTCCAGACAGTTTCATTGTAACATCTCTTTACTTTAAAATATCAAAACATAACAATAATTAGAGAACAAATATGTACCACAACACATACAGCCTTAAAACAAACCGGTAAAAAAAAGTACAGTTCCTACAATTCATAATTTCAGAATAATCTTGTCTAATGCTTACTTTCTTTCAGTGCTTTGAGGGTGTCTGTTCTCTGTCAGAAAATTGTCGTAAGTCTCTAAGGCTTGCTCAGTTGGATCAGATTTCTGAGCCAGCCTTCTCTCTGAGATCGTTAAACTCCGCCTTGGTGTATTAAGTTATGTTACCACACAGGATGTCCCAACAAGATTTAATAAAAAAAAAAAAGTGACATACTCAGTTTCCTCTCCTCAGGCTAACTAGTCTGAACTGGTTTTTGTCCTGCCACACACACACTGCATATGATGTCCTCTCAAGGCTTTCCTGGGAATGTGTATTTGACCTTCCAAATTTGTCTGGGTCTTCCCTTGCTCAGACATCAAACCTCTTCAATGTCCATTGTGCCCTCTCTCCGACACCCCTCCCCACAAGTCCTTCCTGGCAACTATGCAAGTCAAAGCATCTCCCTGAGGGCATTATGCATGGCTAATCTTATTTCCTGGGATGAAAACAAATTGACAAGGTAATTGCACCCCAGATCTCTGCAGTTTAAAATGCCTCCTGTCCTTTGAACTTATCCCTGGGGGGTTTTGATGTGTCAGTTCCAGTAAGATAGAAGTTTTCTTCCAACTGACCCTCCCATCACATATTTTATATGTAATAAAAAAATTAATACAGCACTCAAGCACTCCTCCCCACCTAGACTGAATTTGGGGGATCCATCCCTTGCATGGGATGAGCTTCCCAAATCAGTTCACTCCTCATAGACACTAGACAGTCCATCTGAGTTCTTATTCTTGGCTCCGGTCTTGTGTACAATTTTCAAATCATACCGTTGTAAAGCAAAACTCCATCTTAGTAGTCTGCCATTGTTCTCCCCATCTGTGACAACCAAACCAGTGGGTTGTGGTCATTCTGCACCACAAAAGGCTGCCCATACAAGTATGGCTCCAGTTTCTTTAGGGCCCATTCTAGGGCAAGACGCTTCTTTTCCACCATGTAGTATGCTTGTTCCCTGGGGAGCAGCTTTCAGCTCAGGTAGGCTATCGGGTGGTCCCTCCCTTTGCTGGATGTCTGACTCAGTACTGCCCCAATACCCACGTCTGAGGCATCAGTCTGAACTACAAAAGTTTTGCTATAGTCCGGACTTGTCAAAACAGGAGCACAGCACAGTGCCTCCTTCAGTTTGGTTAAGGCTTCCTCACAGGCTGGACCCCAGGTAATTTTCCTTGGAATTTTTTTCTTTGTCAGGTCAGATGGGGAGCAGCCAGGGCACTGAAATTTGGTACAAATTTTTTCTGTAGTACCCTGCTGTCCCAATAACTCTTGCCTTGCTCCTGTGTTTCTGGTCTGGGCCACGCCTGTATTACCTCTATCTTGATTTGGTTAGGACTGAGCTGTCCCCGGCCTACCACATGTCTGAGGTATGCCACTTCCCCCATGGCCACCTGGCACTTCTCGGCTTTGACAGTGAGCCCGGCCCTCTGTATTCTGCCCAGCACTTCGCTAAGGTGTGACAGGTGTTCCTTCCTGCTGGTACTGAAGATGGTAGTGTCATCTAGGTACGCTATGTCGTACTCCTCGGCACCATTTAACACCTGGTTCACCAACCTTTGGAAAGTGGCCGTTCTTCATTCCGAAAGGCATTACTTTGAACTCAAATAAGCCTATCAGAATGATGAAGGCCGACCTCTCCCTAGCTCTGTCCATCAACTCTACCTGCCAATACCCCTTTGTCAGGTCAATGGTCGTAAGGTAGGTCGACCCCCCCCCACACCCCCACACCTAACTTGTCCAGGAGTTTGTCCGTCCAGGGCATCGGGTGGGTGTCTGACTTCGTGACTGCATTCAGTCCACGATAGTCTACACAGAAACGAGTCGAGCCATCTGGCTTGGGTACAAGGACTACGGGTGAGGCCCAGGGACTGTGGGATCTCTGGATTACTCCTAAATCCAGCATCTCCTCCACTTCCCTCCTAATGTCCTTTTGGACAGCCTCTGACACCCGATATGCTGTCTGCCTTGTAGGCGTCTGTGTCCCTGTCTCACATCGTGTGTTGCTACGGGGTTAGTCAGGTTTGGCGCTAAACAAAGGGGCAAAGTCTGCTAAAATCTCCCTCACTTTCTGGATCTGGCCCGGGGTTAGCTGGGGAGACAGTTTTACTGCCTCCATAGAGGACTCCCGCTTACTCTCTTCCAGCAAGTCCAGAAGGGGGTCTCCTTCGTCCATCCCCTCCCCATGAATACACACTGTGAACACCATGTCAGCCCTATTTGCATATGGCTTCATCATGTTGACATGGTACATCCTCTTTGTCTGTCGGGTAACTCCACAATGTAGTTCACGTCATTTACCTTCCTAACTACTTTGTACGGTCCTGTCCACTCGGCTTGCAGCTTGTCTGTCCGGACCGGAATAAGGACCATGACTTCCTGACCCACCATGTACAAGCGAGCTCTGGCTCTGCGGTCGTATCATACTTTTTGTTTCTGTTGGGCAGCTGCCAGGTTGCTCTGGGCTGTCCCCATGAGCTCCTTCAGCCTTTCCCTAAACCTTAAGACATAATCCACAATGGGAGTTCCCTGGGTGGCTGCTTGCCTTCCAAGTCCTCCCGGATCAAGTCTAGGGGTCCACATACCCAGCGTCCATTCAGGAGCTTGAAGGGGGAAATCCTTTCGACTCTTGGGGCACCTCCCTGTATGCGAACAACAGGTGGGAGGTATTCTCCCAGTCCCTCCATGCTGTCTGTGCCAAACACCGAGCATTGACTTAGGGTACCAAGAAGCATTCCACAGCCTATTGGTTGTGGGTAGGTGTGGTGTCGCATCGGTGCACCACCCTACACTTTTTCCATAGACATTTCATTAGGCATGAAGGAACCCCCTCGATCGGTGATTACCTCCTGTGGAAACCCAACATGGGAGAAAATCTCAAGCAAGTCATCTGCCATTTTGTCTTTCCTCAGGGAGGAAAGGGCAGCTGCCTTTGGGTACCGTGTGGCATATTCCACCACAGTTGGGATGAATCTCTTCCCTGAGGAGCTGGGGGTATTTAAAGGCCCCATAATATCCATTTCTCACCCTCTGGAATGGCTCCTCCACTACGGGCAATGGAATCAGGGTGGCTTGGGTTTTCTGGACCGCCTTCCCTATTTCTTGGCACCGGTGACAAGACTTGCAATACTCCTTCACCTGCTGTGTGAAGTTAGGCCAGTAGAAATTCTGGGCCAACCACTGCATTGTACGCACGATTCCCAGATGACCAGACAAGGGAATATCCTGGGCAACCTTGAGCAACTGCTCATGATGTTCCTGGGGAATGACAAGCTGCCTGCCTAGCATACTTTCCTCTGTACTGTTTGTGTATACACAAGTCCATTTTCCCAATAAACCCTATGTCTGCCATCACCTCTCTGTGCATCATCCAACTCTGCCCAAGCCCTCAGCTTCTCTAAATTAGGGTCATTTCTCTGAACAGCTGGGAACCCCGCACACCTTCCCAACGCATGGGACAGGTCCCCTTCAATCGCTAAACTAGGGTCCCTAGCACTAGTGTTGGGGCCCACAGGATCACTGTCAATCCCAACCCTCTTACAACAGGTCACCCCTCCCTCTTCAGAGTAACCCTCTGTAGCTATGTGGTTACTTGCTACTGGGGAAATTTCTACCCTCTTTTTACCAGTCTCCCTCTCTCTGAGGACGCAGGCTGGGAACCAGCCTCTCAAATCTTCCCAGTAGGCTTCTGGGGGCTCAGGGAACTACAATTTTCCCTGAAGCAGCTAGCTCTGAGTAACTGCAACCATACCCTGCTGGAGATTGTTACCCAAGATCACATCCACTGCTAATGCTGGCTACAGCCACCCAAGCTTGCACAGTTCCCTCGTTCACCCCAGTCCAGGAGAACACTGGGCAATGTTTTGCTTCACCCAAGAAAGTCCTGTACAGTCACGCATTTATTGATATAAGCTGACCAGATCCCTTGCTAGTGTCTGGGATGCCTCTGTGTCCCTAACCTCATGCCTGTACGCCTTATTTATCATGACTGGGTGCATGTGTCTCTTTCATGTTCACTGGCATGCTTCCAGACACACAACAACCCACTTCCTTTCCGGTACTACTTTGTGTATTATTGCTTGCCCTTCTTGGACACTGTCTGGCAGTGTGCCCAGTTTCTTTACATAACCAGCAAACATTTCTTCAAACATGAAGTCTTGCTGTATTCTGACTAATGCAGTTAGCCCCAGCCTTTAAACTGCCCCGGAGAACAAAGGGTTAAACCTTCTATGCTGAGCTCAAGCTTGGTTGATGTCTCTGTTTCCCTTTGAAATCTAACCATCAGATTCTTTACTCCGCCTCACTAAACAGTCGCTCTGGAGATTTCTCCTGCAGCTTGGTTCGAAAGTCTGTTGAAGTGTCGGTTTACTGTCTGTTTTTAAACAAAATTTATTTCCGCATAGTCGGTTCGGTCTCTGTCTGTGGTACCGTGAGTACTAAATAGGTTTTGTACTGTTTTTCTGTGTGGAAGTTGTAAAAGTGTGAGCGGGTTCCTCGGCTGAACGGATCATTTGTTGATTCTTAGACCTACTTTAGTGTGTGAGTTGAGTCGTCCTTATTATCGTTCTAAGAAAACGTATTGGGTACGCTTTTTTCAAGACCTGTGACAGTTAGGAACCGATAAGGAGTCTGCCTGGTGGTTACCATAAAAAGGGTAAGTTTGGTTAGGTTGGCCATGTCTGAGAAACCCAAGAAAAAAACCAGGCCAACTGGGTTTCAACACTGCAGTGAGTGTGGGTAGGTCTTTGCTAAGGCCGATCCCCACACCACCTGTGTTTATTGTCTGGGGTTTGAACACCTGGATTCAGACTGCCAGATTTGTAAAAATGTTCCGAAATCTACCCTTAAAGAGATTAAGTAGACTGAGGGGAAAAGGATGTAGAGAAGTCCGCTGACCCAGATGGCCAGCTCGGTTCGGTTCCGACCGAACCAGAAGGATTGCCTTCTGACCAGGGCAGTACTTCGGGCAAAAGGAAAGCCGATCACAAGGGTTCGGGTCCAACAAAAGAAAATGCAAAGAGAAATCATCCTGTTCATATCCAGAAGCCCATGTTCCGACCGCCGAAGAAATGGCCAGAGCGATTCGGATTGTGAAATTGCTTCGACCGATCTGACACCTTTTGGCAGGGGTTTGATTCGATCAGTTCCCCTAGTTCATGATTATACCCCTGAAGAATTTTATGAACCGGAGTTTGAGGAAGAGGGGGAGTTTGAAGATGATGATGGTGAAAGTCTGGATGTGCCTGTGGAACCGGACATCTCCCCAGACAGACCTTCAGGTGTATCCTCTCCTAGGCTTTCTGAGTCCCCTTCTCACTTTATATTCTACAGAAAGGTGGCTGAGACCCTCCAGCTTCCTATGGAGGAGGCAATGGAGGATCAAGAAGAGCATGATTTTGTGGAAATGATGGACATCCTAGAGTCCAGGAGACTGTCTAGTCTCCTTCACTAATCTTTTGGGAAGCAGACACAAAAAATCCTGAAGTCTTCCAATTCTATACCTCCTGTTGATAGAAGAATGAACAAGAGGTTATACACTTTCAGGCACAGATATGGAGTTTTTATATCAGCAGTGCAGCCATGTTGGGGTTGTGCAGGCTGCTGCCTGTGATGAGGCAAACATTCCCTTGGCTTCACACCCCCCAGACAAAGACTCCAGGAAGATTAATGCCATGGCAAATAAACAGTACATGGCATCTTCCTTGGGACTCAGGCAGGCAAATTATATGGCCTATACAGCCAGGTACCAGAAGTCCTGGTGGGACACTGTACTGGCACTGGCTAAACAGGCCTCCCCCCAGCTAGCCAAGGAGCTGGAGGAGGTGGCTGCAGATGGGATTGAGGCATCAAAAGTTCAGTTTCATGCTGCTGTGGACTCCAGTGATGTGTCAAGAGTCATGGTTACATCTGTGGCTCTTAGGAATGGCTTGGCCTCAGATATACTAGCTTCTCGCAGGATACCCAGGCTAAGGCCATGGATTTTCCTGTAGTGGGTAATTCTCTGGGGAGCAGACAGAGAATTACATGAAGAAAATAGATGAGTACAGGACCACTTACAGGAGTGCTCAGGCCAAGGAGAGGTAGGCAGCTCCTAAAAGGCAGCAGTCTAGGGGCAGGAGTAGGCCTTTTCATAGGCCTTTTTACCAAGCAGAGGCCTCTTCTCCCTTTTCACAGAGGGTGTTTCAGAGGAGAGGCAGAAGGGGATAAGCAGGGCTGCATCCACCCTCAGCCTAAGGCCCCTGCCAAGCAGACACCCTGATGGGCCTGCCTGGCCGACTATCCTATTATAGTAGGGGGCAGGCTGACTTACTTCGTCCAGGACTGGATGTCTGTTACATCAGACAAGTGGGTCCTGGAAATAGTAAGCCAGGGACTGGTTCTCGGCTTCAAAAAATTTCCGAAGAGGAGAGCCAGATCTTTTCCACCTGCAGGTATCTCAGAAACCCTTGCCCTAGAGGTAGAGGTTTCCTCTCTGCTGGCTTTAAGATCCATAGATAGAGTACCTACCCTACATTGGGGCAAAGGTCTGTACTCCAGGTACTTCCTTACCCCAAAAAAGACGGGAGTGGCGACCCATCCTAGACCCAAGATACCCTTAACAAACATCTTTTAAAACGAAAGTTCAAGATGGTAACTCTGGGAATAATCCTTTCCTCTCTAAGGCCAGGGGACTGGCTAGCCTCTTTGGACCTCAAAGATGCCTATTTTCACATTCCCATCAGGTGCTCCCACAGAAAGTACCTCAGGTTCGAGTTGCCCTCAGTCCACTATCAGTTCAGAGCAATGCCCTTTGGCCTAACTTCAGCCCCAAGGGTCTTCATAAAGTGCCTGGCAGTAGTAGTTGCCTTTCTAAGGAGGCAAAAGATTTCAATTTTTCCATATCTGGATGACTGGCTAATAGTGGGCCAGTCTCCAGACCAAGTCAAGTCAGACGTGCAAGTGACCCAGCAAGTGCTCATTTCTCTAGGATTTCTTCTCAACCTTCCCAAGTCGGTTCTCGAACCAGTCCAGCTTCTTACCTTTATAGGGGCAGGACTGGATATGGTCAAAGCAAGAGTCTTTCTTCCCCTGCAAAGGGCAAGGGTTCTTGTAGAACTAGCCTCTTCCTTCAGCCTTCAGGTATCTCGACCAGCAAGGCGCTTCCTCCAGCTCTTCGGCCACATGGCAGCTTCTACGGCAGTGGTCCAAGGGGCAAGATTCCAGATGAGGGACATTCAGTTCCATCTGGGGCCTTTTTGGTCTCAGAGGAAGGATTCCTTTACCAAACTGATCCCAGTGACTCTGACCTTGATCCAAGCGCTTGAAATGTGGCAGGATCAGGACAATTTAAGGCAAGGAGTCCCATTTGCCACTCAGTCTCATTCAGTGGTCCTTACCACGAATGCTTCCCTTCTGGGCTGGGGAGCCCATCTGGGGACCTCACTGCCCAGGGACTGTGGTCCCTAAGAATCGCTTTCTCCATATCAATCTCCTAGAACTCAGGGCAGTTTTTCTGGCCCTGCAAGCTTTCTCTCAGTCAGTACAGAACAAGGTGGTTCAGGTCAGAACAGACACCACCACCACCACCACCATGTGGTACATCAACAAGCAGGGAGGCACTTGGTCTATGGCCTTGTGCACAGAAGCCATGAAGTTGTGGTCCATGGCTTATTCTCTGCAAACCTCTCTGATAGCAGTTCACCTTCCAGGGAAGGACAGTGTGCCAGCAGATGCACTGAGCAGGATCTCTTAGGGCCGAATGGTCCCTGGACCCTCTGGTATTGAAGGTGATTTTTTTCAAGGTTGTACACTCCAGAGATGGATCTTTTTGCAGCCCCAGACAATCGCCAACTTCCTCTTTTGTTGCAGACCCCCAGTCTTGGGCTCAGTTCCCCTGGATGCTCTGATTCTGAACTGGGAAGGGAAATTGCTGTATGCCTTCCCTCTTCTGTTCAAAGCTTTAGTCAAGATAAGGTCACAACGTTGCAAAGTGATTCTGATTGCTCCAGACTGGGCCAGACAGCCTTGGTACCCCCTGTTGCTGTCCTTAGCAGTCCATCTTCCCCTTTCTCTTCCCAGGAATTACAACCTGTTAACCTCCTCTCAGGGGATGATTTGGTACCCCAATCTTCAGTGTCTCAATCTCAAGGCATGATTCTTGAAGAGTTAGAGTTTGCAGATCTGCATCTGTCTGAGGGTTCTGGATATTCTCAAAGCTTCTTGAAAGCTCTCCATCAGAAAGACTTATAACTCCAAATGGAAGAGGTTCAGCATTTGGTGTTCCAAGAAGCATATTTCTCCAGATACTGCTGAATTGCCTACAGTTCTGGATTATATGGTCCATCTTAATGGCCTAGGCCTCAGACCAGCTACTCTCAAGGTACACTTGTCAGCTGTTTCTGCTTTTCTGTCAGTGGGAAGTCTTCTCACTATCATCTCATCCTGTATTCTGTAATTTTTAAAGGATTGCTTATACCAATCCTCCCTTTAGAGACCCTGCCTGGGATTTAAATGTTTGCATTGCTCAACTTATGCAATCTCCTTTTGAGCCCATGTCCTCAGCAGAGCTGAAGCGCTTGACTTGGAGAACTATGTTTTTGGTAGCCATTACCTCTGCCAGACATATCAGTGAATTGCAAGCCCTGTCAGTGGAACCTGATTTTATCTCCTTTCACATGGATAAAGTGGTTCTTGGAACCAATAGAAGGTTCTTGCCCAAAGTGGTTTCAGATTTCCCCTTGAATCAGTCTGTCTCTTCCAGGTTTCTTCACTGACCATTCTTCCTCAGGAGAGAGGAGGCTACACAGTTTAGATGTTAAAAGAGCCCTTAGCTACTACATAGTGTACCAAGGGTCACAGGTTTGAGTCCCTCCAGTTGTTCCTCACTTTTGGAGAAGTGGGAAAGGGAAAACCTGCCATCAAGAGAACTATTGCCAGGTGGATTGTGTCTTGTGTACAACTCTGCTATGAGAACCGGGGAAAGATTCCCACCCCTCAGGCCTGAGGGCTCACTCTACAAGAGGTACAGGTGCTTTCCTGGCTGCTGCTAGGGATATTCTCTCTTAGAAATTTGTCAAGCAGCCACCTGGAAAACAGTCCATACCTTTATCAAGCATTACTCTCTGGATATCCAGGTCTAGAGGATGCTCGGGTTTGGCACAACAGTACTAGAGCTTGTTCCCAAAGTAGGTTCTGTCCTCCTTCATGGAGGTACTGTTGGTAAGTCTGTATTGTTAGAATACAGCAAGATTCATGTTTGAAGAAAAATTACTCACCTTAGTAATTATGTTTTTCTGTTGAGTCTTGCTGTATTCTGACCTCCCCGCCTCCCTCTCAGAACCTGGTTTTTGGGAAGTGGGTGGGCAGGCGCAGTGTTGCACCTCAGGGGTTCTCCTTTACACCCTCTGCTTTTTTGTTTGGGTGTTTATTTTGTTATTCTTATTTGAATTGGTTTTGTGTTTTGCATTTCCTGACTTGAGTCTTCCTTTGGGAATCCAAAACTTTTTGTTGCCAGTTGGCTAGTAAAAATTTAACAATTTCTACATAGGATAACTAGTGAGTTTTTGCTCGTAAGAATCTGACGGTTAGATTTCAAAGGGAAACAGAGACATCAACCAAGCTCGAACTCAGCATTCTATGCTCTGCATAGAAAGTTTAACCCTTTGTTCTCCGAGGGAGTTTAAAGGCTGGGGCTAACGGCATTAGTCAGAATACAGCAAGACTCCCAATAGAAGAAACATAATTACTAAGGTGAGTAATTTTTTTTTTTACTTCAGAGAAATCTTTTCTTTGAAACCTGGGGCTAACTGGTTTCAGTGGAGGCAGTGAGGATTTTAGCTGTTACGAAGGCATGTTTTTCCCTTTCTGTGCTGCCACACTCGCCCCATTTGCTCTCAGAGCAGGTCTGCTCTTGGCATAGAGGTCCAAGAGTTCAGCAGCCTCTTGCACTGTTTTTGGATCTCTGTCCTCTAGCCAGGTTTTTAACTCTGTTGGGCATGCCCAATAAAACTGTTCTAATAAAGTCACATTTTCAATTTTATCAGCAGTGTTTGCCTCAATTCCTTCCCACCAACGTTTTGAAAACTGACGTCATTTCGTGGCTAGCTTCTCATAGCTCATATCGGGACTTCTCCTGAGCTTACGGAATTTAGCTCTGTATGATTCAGCAGGTAATTCAAACTTTTTTAGTAGTGCTGCTTTTAACTTGCTGTAATCATCACTGTATTTATTGTCCATGTGACCCAGTGCATCCCAAGCTTTTTCGGTAACTAGCAGGGATAGCTGGAAGCTCCAGGAGACTCTAGGAATTTTAGCCTGAATACACACTTTTTCAAAAGAATTTAAAAAGGTGTCTGTGTCCTCCCTGTCCTTAAACTCAGCTATTAATTTAGAGTTCAATTTGTAACCCAGTCCTGCAGTTAAACCCATGCCACTTACCTGCCCTGGTGCTGCTGGTTGGAGTCGTAGCTTCTCCAGTTCGTGTTGCCACTGGTGCTCCTCTCTCTCCTCTCCTCTGCAGCTCTGCATTCTCACTCTCTTCTCCTCTGCCTCTTGTTGGCGCTCACGGTCTGCCTCCCTCTGTTGTCGCTGTGCCTCCATTTCCATCTGGCGCAACTCAGTTTGCAACTTGAGCACCTCTAGATTCAGGAAACTGGTGACCTTCCCCTGCTGCTGTGGCCCTTCACTGACAGTGGCCCTGCTGTCCACATCATCGGCTCGGGACCCCTCACTGGCCACTAGTTCTGCCACACTCAAGGTCTGGTCCCTTTCAGTCACAGTTGGTGACTCGCTGCCCTGGGTATCTGCTGCCATCAGGGCCTCTGAGGTTCTGCTTACTGGCTTTCACCCCAAACAGGACTCCCCTGTCCCCGCACAACTGCTTTAAGAAATCTACAGTGTGCTTGCTATAGTCGGAAGCCATTTTCTTCTTCTCTCACTACTAATACTATACTGACTGGCACTTCAGAAAAAAAAAATGGGTGGGAACTTAACTGTAGGTCAAGGGATATAGTTCTGTTTCCTTTTGAAATAAACCACTGCCTTTATTTTTTTTTTTTCAAGTGAGCTAATCGGTTTCACGCTGAATAATGAAGCTTATACCACCAAACCTTTTATGCCACCGCTGCCAACCAATTTGTCACAAACTCACTCAGCTAGTCAACCCTGTACTCCCAAAGTGCCAACCTCTGAGCGTATGATTTGTGTACAGTGCAACAGACAAGGTAACCCTCTTGTCTGTTTTGTGGGTTCAAGTCACCTTAGTCTCAAGCTCTAGAGGGATTCAAACTGATAACCTCTTGTTAGCGTACCCAATTATCAGGCTCAGATAATTCTATCTTCGGGGGGCCAGATATCTTTTCCTACGGGCACCCAACCAGGTCTTTCAGATGAACCGTTAGAACTCTATGTAAGACTTTAGAGAACTCTATTTCCCAGTTTGGTATACAATAAGCCCATACACAGTGTTACTATAACCTTTTAAAAGCTCCACTTAAAAAGAAATGTTGAGGTACTCCAGAGAGTTCCATTGTAAAATATCTCTACTTTAAAATATCAAAACAGAACAATAATTACAGAACAAATATATACCCCAACACATACAGCCTTAAAAAAATACAGTTCCTACAATTTATAACTTCAGACTAATCTTGTCTAATACTTTCTTTCAGTGCTTTGAGGGCCTCTCTTCTCTCAGTCAGAAATTGTATTGTGCGTCTCTAAGGCTTGCTCAGTTGGATAAGAGTTCTGAGCTAGCCTCCTCTCTCAGATCATTAAACTCCGCCTTTTTGTATTAAAAGTTATATGTTACCACGCAGGATGTCCCAACAAGATTAAAAAAAAAAAAGTGACATACTCAATTTCCTTTCCTTAGGGTAACTGGTCAGAATTGGTTTTTGTTCAGCCCGCACACACACACACACACACAAGTCTATGATGTCCTCCCAAGGCTTTCCTGGGAATGTGTATTTGACCTTCCAAATTCGTCTGGGTCCTCCCTGGCTTGGACATTAAACCTCTTCAATGTCCATTCTGGCTTCTCTCCGGCACCCCTCCCCACAAGTCCTTCCTGGCAACTATGCAAGTCAATGGATCTCCCTTAGGGCATTATGAATGGCTAATCTTCTTTCCTGGGATGCAGGCAAATTGACAAGGTAATTTCACCCCAGATCGCTGCAGTTTAAAATACCTCCTGTCCTTTGAACTTATCCCTGGGGGGTTTTGATGTGTCAGTTCCAGTAAGACCGAAGTTTTCCTCCAACTGACCTTCCCATAACATATTTTATATGTAATAAAAAAAATTAATACAGTACTTGAGCACTCAGCTGGCTGTCTACATCACAGCAATGACCTGGTTTTCTTGTGATTGAGGACTAGTTTGATTGGAGAACCATGCTTCAATGGCACTGAATCATAGTTGGAGGCTGTGTTGTAATGGTGAAAGGTCTTTGTGCGTAGAAAAGACAACAGCATCATCTGCATACAGGATGATTTGTTCTGAGCAGGATTGTGTTAGGGAGTTTAAAAAGAGGCTGGAAGGCTGACCCGTCAGCGCAGCAGTTGGATTTCCACTTGCGACGCCAGAGATCTGGGTTCGGGAATGAGCTCGGGTTGCTGGAGGGCCGGCTGGAGGGAGGCAGCTTGAGCATCCCACGACTGCTCGCTGCCTTCAGGGAGGGAAGGGGCTGTGACCCGGTGTTGAAGTGACCACTGGTGGAGGCCAGGGGTAGAGCAACAAGTCAGGGTCATTTGGGGTGGTGCGTGATAGACGTCGGCTCTTGCCGTGACGTCCGGATGTTATGCACCTTAAGAAAGACAGGAGAATCGCTCGCTGGCCGCCGGATAACGGCTCTCTGTTCCCTGAGGGCCTCCAGCACCTTCCAGGGCCTCCTGTTCCTCGGCAGCATCCCTGGGCCCTAGAGAGTATGTGCTGGGGTCATGCCTCTCCCCCCGGTGTCTTCCCCCTCAGAGGAGGGGGATCCGCCCGGCGAAGGGATGCGCCGGGATGTCCCGGGGGTCTGCTGCACTACGAGGATCAGAGGAGGGCTGGGAAAGGACAGTAGGGGTTGGGGGGAACTTGGTAGAGTCCGAAGGAGTTGTGGACCAGCGAGCACGGGGGCGGAAAAATAGATTACACAAAAAAAAGGCTGAAAAGGAGAGGGTCCAGTATGGACCCCTGAGGGGCTCCGGAGTGGACAGGCAAGGTGTCCGAGATAGCAGTGGCAATTTTTACACTGACAGTGGTTGTCAAGGTAGCTTCTGAACCAACGGGCCGAGTCCGGTGTGAGGCCAGCAAGGAGTAGTTGGTCATACAGCAGCCGATGATGGACTGTGTCAAATGCTTTCGAGAGGTCTATGAAGACAGCCCCAGTAAGAAGACCTTTATCAAGGGAACTGTGCACTGCACTGGTAAATTCAAGCAGGGCAGTGGTGGTACTATGCCCTTTTCTAAAACCGTGCTGTTGTGCACACAGATTATTATATTTGTTCAAATAATCAGCGAGCTGGTCCGCAACAATACACTTCAAGGCCTTGGATAGTGGTGGCAATATGGAGATAGGCCGGTAGTTAGAGTGGCAGGTCTTATCCCCACTTTTGTAGTCTGGGTTCATGGTGGCAGTTTTCCATATTTCAGGGAATGTACTGGTGTGGAGAGAGAGGTTAAGAATTTTAGTTAGGGGACTGTGGACCTCGTCAAGTGTAAGTGATAGCAGCTTAAGGTCCAGGGTGTCACTGCTGATTCTGGAAGTGGAGATGGCCAAGGCGATGTGTCGGCAAGCTTCATTCATTTTAATCTCCCTGAAGTAAAAATGATGGTGGTTTGACAGAGTGCAGGGTGTGTTAGAGGGGGTGTGACTGACTGTGAAGAAATCAGGTGGTAGGACAGTACTGAGGTCATTAAAAGCCGTGTTAAAGGTATTTGCAATGACCATGGGATCAAGGGTAGTGGACCCTTCAACAGTTAACATGGCCGGAGGGGACTTTTAATTGTTTCCGGTAATGTCCTTGATATTGTCCCAGAAAACACGACCATTTCCCCAGGTGTTGGTGAGAACGTCCTTATAATATGAGCTTTTCGTGAGACGAATGGATTTTGTGCAGGCATTACAGGTGTTTTTGGATATCAGATTGTTTGGCTGTGGCTTTAGCCATGGCCCACAGGTGGTCCCTAGATTTCAGCTGTGAAAGGAGCTGCGCAGTTAACTAAGTTGCAGAGGGCTTTTGTTATCCATTTTTTTGAAGGAGCGAAGAGGTCACAGGCCTTATTGAAGGCGGTTATGAAGTCGCCGAGGGCTAGGTTAACATCTGTCGCCTTGTAGATGGGCAGTCAATCTTGCAAGGATAGGTACTGTTTGAGATGGGTAAGTTGACCACGGGGAGGACTCTGCTGGTAATGATTATAGGGGGTGGCTTTAGAAATTTATTAGACCATTCAAATATGTAACCAGGGAGTGGTCACTGAGAGATCCTGGTAGGGTGATTGGTGAGAATCCAGTCCAACGGGGTACTGGTACAAGTTTTGTAGTTTATCTGAGTTGGTGTGGTGACCAATTGTGAGAGGTTGACAGCTGCAAGGGCATCCTTATGAGTGTAGACATCAAATGTGAGCCAGTTTATATTGAAATCACCAAGCAGAATGTGTTCAGAGCCAGGAGATTGGGACCTGACGGAGTTAAGAACTTCTTTGATGCCAAGATCTTGATCTCGAGGTGGAATATATACAGAGATGATGGTGAGGGCATTTTGATTGGGACCTAGAAGAATTTTAATGGGTAGAAGCTGGGCCGAGGAGGCAGGGATGGGGATTGTAACAAGGTGCCCCAGGAGATTATCCTTAATGTAGATGGCACAGCCCCCTCCCCTTTTAGAGACACGGTCCAGTCTGAAAACATTGTAGCCCTGTAAGGTAATTGCCAGATCAGGAACTTTTGGTGTCAGCCATTGTTTCAAGTACAACAAGGATGTCAGGATTATGTTGGCTGATAAAGGCTTGGAGTGCATCAAGCTTTGGTAACAGGTTGCAGATGTTAATGGTAGCGATGGTGAGGGCCCCTGCGTTTTTCAGAAGGCTTGAACAGCCCGGGCCAGGGTTCAGACAGATGTTGCCAGAGATCAGTAGGAGAAGTAGGAGGAGCTTCATTGAACAGAGGCGCAGGTCCAGTAGTGATAATTTGTTTCCTTTTAGCAAATAGGCAGTAGGTGGAGGCCATATGACAGCCCCGATGATATGCAGTGTTGTACAGTAAGGATAGGCTGGCATGCCGACCTTGTTTCCACTATTTGGAAACAACTGTCGGCATTAGCCCCCCTTCCGAGGAAGGCGGACAGTCTATACCAAGCTCCAGAGGGTGCTGATTCCTTGAGTTCACACCCCAAAGCTGATTCGGTCATGATTAGTGCCATTCACGGCCGTATGGCTAATCCCAAGCACGTGAACTCATCACCACCCAACAAGGAATCCCGCCTTCTGGACCAGTATGGGAAGAAGGTCATTGCTTCTTCCACTCTGGGAATTGGGGCCCTGAACTATATTGCTCACATGGGGGATTACCAGAAGGCGATCCTTAGCAAGGTGGAAACTAAATTGGATTCCCTTCCTGAGTCTCAGACGAAGCAGAAAGTGGCTGATCTAGTCCGGTCTGCGCGTTCGGCCAGTCGGCACATGCTTTGTGCCACGTACGAAGCAGTGGACGCTGCTGGTCGGAGCTTGTCTTTCGCCGTGGGTTTCTGGCATCATGCCTGGCTCCAGGTGTCAGGTTTGGTCCCGGAGGTGCAGTCCGGTATTCAGGACGCGCCCTTCAGGGGTTCGGTGGCGATGTCAAGGACATCATCACCGATCTGCAAGAGAAGGGTACTACACTAAAGTTTGTTGACTTCATGTCCAGCCCCCTCAGGGTCAGTGTCTCCCCTTTCGCAGACATTCTCGGCCCAAAGCGAAACCTCAGGGAAAGCGGGCCATCAAATGAGGGTGGGGTCCCCCACCCAAAAAGTGTCTGGAGCTTCAGCTGTGACACTGCCCCACACCTCCTGACACCCTTCCTCTCCCACAGCCTCTGGGCATCCCAGAGGAACCGGTAGGAGGGAAATTCTCCTTCCATCTACCGGGTTGGGAGAGGATCACTTCGGACACTTGGGTGCTCCAGCTGATAGCAGAAGGACACTCAATAGAGTTTCTCCAGAAACCACCAAGAACCCCCCGGGTCATCTTTACTCCCCAGAACATTTTCTGTCTGGAAGAAATATCCTCCCTTCTTCTGAAGGCGGCGATAGAGCCCATCCCATCCTACCTTCGGGGGATGGGTTACTACTCTCATTTATTCCTGGCTCCAAAGAAATCTGGAGACGTGAGGCCTATTCTTGACCTCAGCTCCCTGAACCTGTTCGTGTAGTACAAGCGGTTCAGAATGCTCTTTGCAGAGTCTTCTGCCCTTCCTTCAGCTGGGACAGTGGCTGTGCGCTCTGGACATGCAGGATGCCTACCTACATATCCGTATTCGCCCTTCCCACCGCAGATATCGTTTTTCGTTCCAGGGGGACCACTACCAGTTCAAGGCCCTCACATTTGGTCTTTCCCCGGCGCCCCGAGTGTTCACCAAATGCCTTTCTGTGGAAGCGGCCTACCTGCGTACCCAAGGAGTTCAGGTTTTCCTGTACCTGGACGACTGGCTCCTGGCGGCCCCGTCCAGGGAGGAGCTCCTGAGCTTCTTTTCCCTTACCCTGCAGGTTTTCACCAGCCTGGGTATTACCATCAACCAGGCCAAGTCCCACTTGATCCCGTCCCAGAGGCTCTAGTTCATCGGGGCGATCCTGGACACAACCGCTGGCATTCCTGCCTCTGGACAGGTTGGCCACCCTTCAGGCTCAGGTAAGCCTGTTTTCCAGTCGCAAGCGAGTCAGCGCCAGGTCAGTCCTTCGCCTCCTCGGGCTCATGGCGGCTGCTATTCCGACAGTCCCTGACGCTCGGCTCCACATGAGAAGCTCTCAGTGGACGCTTCGGTCTCAGTGGGATCAATTGGTGGACGACCTAGATCTGGAGGTCCTGGTCTCCAATCCTATGGTTCGGGACTTGCAATGGTGAATGGTTTAGGAGAACTTTTGCTGGGGAGTTCCCTTCTGCCGCTCTCCCCCCTCCCAAACGTTGAGAACAGACGCCTCGGGCAAGGGTTGGGGAGCCCACCTGGGGTCTCACAGGACCCAGGACTCCTGGTCCAAGCATGAGCAGACTCTTCACATAAATGTGCTCGAGCTCAGGGCCGTGCTGTATGCGCCACACGCTCTGTATCTGTTCAAACACCATGAAGTCTTGCTATATTATGACTATATGCAGTCAGCCACTGCAGCTGAACTGCCCCGGAGAGGAAAGAGTTAACTCCAGAGTCTCTGGAGTTCCACAGCGCGAGGGCGCTATACCAAAGCTCTATCTGGCCAGTTTCAAATGAAACTGTCAGATTCTTTACTCCGCTTCACTGAACAGTCGCCCGGAGATCAGCTCCTTCACATCGGTTCATTTCTCGGTTCAGCGAGTATTTTCGTTCATTTGAACCGCAAAAGTATTTATTTTACCGCATTTCGGTTAAAGCTCTATCTGGTAAACCATAAGTAGAAAATTTAAAGTCTGTGGAAATTCAATTATCGGTCGGTTTTGAACCGATCGGTTTGCTTAAATTAACGCTTTAAAGTGTTGGTTGGCTTTTTAGGAGTGCGGTTCTCGGTTCTTATCGGTTCTAAAAACCTTGCTTTTAAAATAGGTTTTTCAATACCCGTGACACGGTTAGGAACCGATAAGGGTGTCTTGCCTGGCACTGCCATCAAAAGGGCAAGTTTTTGGTTAGGCTGGCATTATGTCTGAGAAACCCAAAAGAAAAACCGGGCCCACTGGGTTTCAACACTGTGATGTCTGTGGGGAAGCCTTTGCCAAGGCTGACCCACACACCACTTGTGTTTGTCTGGGGGCTGACCACCTCCTGTCAGACTGCCAGGTGTGTAAAAATTTCCCTGCAGCCACCCTGGAAAAGAGATTGGGCCGGCTCAGGGAACGAGAGGCCAAGAAGTCCGCTGACCCGGATGGCCAGCCCGGTCCAGTACCCACTGGACCAGAGGGAGTGCCCTCTGACCAGGGCGAGACTTCCTCGGGCAAAAGGAAGGCTGGTTCAGGGGAACCAGTCTCAGTGAAAAAGACAAAGAAATCAGTAGGTTTGGAGTCCAAAATTGTCTCCAACTGCTGCAGAAATAGCTAAAGCCATACAGATTGTCCAGTCACTGTCTCAGGGTCCTGCCGAACCACCTACAGTTGGTAAAAGGCTGGTCTGCTCAGTGCCAGTGGTTCAGGAGTATGATGTTGAGGAATTGTATGAACCACAGGAGAGGGAGGACTGATTTGATCATTACATGTGTGGCTGGGAGGGTCTGGACGTGCCTATTGAACCGACATTTCTCCAGACAGACCTTTAGAATCTCCTCTATTCTGTCTGAGTCCCTTCTCATTTTATGTTTTACAAAAGGTTGCAGAAACTCTCCAGCTTCCTTTAGAGGAAGCTGTGGATGAGCAAGAGGAGCCTGATTATGTAGAAATGATGGATATACCAGAGTCTAGGAGGTTGTCTGTTCCTTGCATAGTCATTTAGGAAGCAAACAACAAAGATTTTAAAATCTCTCATTCTGTCCCCTCCTGTAGATAAAAAATGGACAGAAGATATACCTTGTCAGGCTCTGATACAGACTTCCTCACTGAGCAGTGTAGTCATGTAGGTGTGTGCATGCTGCAGCCTGTGACAGACTAATATTCCTCTGGCCTCACATCCTCCTGATAAGGATTCCAGGAAGATTGATGCCATGGCGAAAAAACAGTATATGGCAGCTTCTTTGGGACTCAGGCAGGCAAATTATATGGCTTATGTGGCTAGATATCAGAAATCTAGGTGGGACACAGTATTGCAGTTAGCCAAGCAGGCCCATGGCCAGCTGGCTAGTGAGTTGGAACAGGTGGCTGCTGATGGCATTGAAGCCTCTAAAGTTCAATTTCATACTGCTGTTGATGTTAATGATGTTTCCTCTAGGGTCATGGCCACTTCTGTAGCTTTCCTGAGGTTGGCATGGCTCAGATGCACTAATCTGTCCCAAGATACTCAGTCAAAGGCTATGGATTTTCCTGTTGTGGTAATTCTCTGTTTGGGGAACAAACAGAAAACTATGTGAAAAAGATGGATGAATACAGAACTACCTACAAAGTGCTCCAGGTTAAGGAGAGGCATGCCACTCCACAGAGGCACGCCTCCCAGAGGTAGGGGCAGGCCTTTCCACAGGCCTTTTACCAATTCAGGCCTCCTCTGCATTTGCACAGAGGGTTTCTTTAGAGGCATAGGTAGACGGGCACAAGTAAACTGTCCCCTCCCCTCAGCCTAAGGCTACATTGCCAAGCAGGCACCCTGATGGGGTGCCCAGGGCCGATTCTCCTGTACCAGTGGGGGCAGGTTGGTTTATTTCAGCCAGAACTGGGTGTCCTAACTTCGGACAGGTGGGTTCTGGAGGTATTAGGCCAGGGTCTGGTTCTCAGCTTCAAACAGTTTCCAAGATGAGAGCCAGACATTTTCCACCTGCAATCCTTCAGAAGCCTTGCTTTGGAAGCAGAGGTTTCTTTTCTTTGGACTGCAAAGCAGTAGAAAGGGTCCCTCCTTGCCATCAGGGCAAGGCTGTACTCAAGATACTTTCTTGCCCCAAAAAAGACAGGAGAATGGTGGCCCATTTTAGATTTAAGGTACCTGAACAAGCATCTTTTGAAACCAAAGTTCAAAATGTTAACTCTGACAATGATTTTGCACTCCCTGAGGCCAGGGGACTGGTTAGCTTCCCTGGACCTCAAGGATGCCTATTTTCATGTTCTGATCGGGCCTTCTCACCGAAAGTACCTCAGGTTCGAACTCACCCTCAGGCCACTACCAGTTCAGGGCAATGCCCTTCGGCCTTACCTCTGCGCTTAAGGGTATTCACTTAAATGTCTAGCTGTGGTAGTGGCTCATTTAGAAGGCAAGGGATTGCTGTGTTTCCCTACCTGGACGACTGGCTCATAGTGGGTCAGTCCCCAGATCAGGTAAAATCCCACTTGCAAGTCACCCAGCAGCTTCTCACTTCCTGGGATTCCTGCTGAACTTACCAAAGTCAGTTCTCGAACCAGTTCAGGTACTAACTTTCATAGGTGCAGAATTGAACACAGAGTTAGCCAGGGCATTTCTTCCCTCGGAAAGGGTAGACAGACTCATTGCCCTGGCATCCTCCTTACCCCTGCGGGTCTCTACCACCAGCAAGGCATTTTCTGCAACTCCTAGGGCACATGGCTGCTTCCACAGCTAGTGCAAGGAGCAAGATTCCAGATGAGGGACATTCAGTTCCATTTGAGGGCCTATTGGTCTCAAGGAGGGACCCCTTTCCAAATTGGTTCCAGTGATCCAAACCCTGATCCTGGCCTTACACTGGTGGCAGGATCAAAGCAATCTAAAACAAGGGGTTCCTTTCATTCCTCGTCTCTCACACCCTCACCCTCACCACGGATGCTTCCCTGTTAGGGTGGGAGCTCACTTGGCGACCTGTCCACTCAGGAGTGTGGTCTCCCAGGAATCTCTGCTCCACATCAATCTTTTGGAACTCAGAGCTGTCTTTTAGCTCTTCAGGTGTTTTCAGCTTCTGTCCAGAACAAAGTAGTTCAAGTCAGGACAGACAACACCACAACAATGTGGTACATCAACAAGCAAGGGGCACTCGGTCATCAGCCTTGTGCACTCAAGCAATGAAGTTGTGGTCTCTGGCTTACTCCCTGAACACCTCCTGATAGCAGTTCACCTTCCAGGGAAGGACAATGTCCTGGCGGATGCCCTCAGCAGGATTTCTCAGGGCCATCACGATGGGCTCTGAATCCTCAGGTGCTGGGGTCAGTCTTTGCCAGATGGGGCACCCTCAGATAGATCTTTCGCAGCCCCAGACAACCACCAACTTCCTCTGTTTTGTTGCAGGCCTCCAGTGCTGGGATCAGTCCCCTGGACGCCTTTCAGTTGGATTGGAAAGGAAGTTCCTGTATGCCTTTCCCTTTTCCTTCTTTCAGGGTACTAGTAAAAATCAGATCTCAGCCCTGCAAGGTGATTCTGATTGCTCCAGATTGGGCCAGACAGCCCTGGTACCACTGCTTCTGTCCTGACAGTTCACCCTGCCTGAGCTGCCCAGAGTCCACGACTTACTGGCCTGTGCAGGGAGAGTGTGGTATCCGGACCTCAAATCCCTCCATCTCAAGGCATGGCTCTTGAGGGGTTAGAATTTGCTGACTTACACCTTTCTCAAGGTGTTTTGATATTTTAAAGGCTTCAATGAAGCCTTCCACTAGGGGCCACTTACAATTCTAAGTGGAAAGGTTTTCCATCTGGTGCTCTGAGAAGCAGATTATCCCAGAATCTGCTGATCTGCCCATTTACTGGACTATTTGGTCCATTTAAATTCCTTAGGCCTTAGGCCAGCTACCTTAAAGGTTCATCTGGCAGCTGTCTCTGCTTTTCTGTCAGCAGGGAAGCCTGCTTCCTTTTCTTCTCACCCTGTGCTTTCCAAGTTTTTTAAAGGGTTACTTCACACCAACCCTCCTTCGAGAACCAGCTCCCGCTTGGGACCTGAATGTTTGCATTGCTCAGTTAATGTGAACCCCTTGAGCCTCTGTCCTCAGCAGAGCTCAAGTTTCTGACTTGGAAACTGTTTTCCTAGTGGCTATCACTTCTGCCAGACGATAAGTGAACTACAGGCCCTGTCAGTGGAAGAAGATTTTATCTCTTTCCACAGAGATAAGGTAGTCCTCAGGACTAACAGAAAGTTTTGCCTAAAGTGGTTTCAGATTTCCACCTGAACCAATCCATCTCTTTCAGTATTTTTCACTGAGCATTCTTCCTCAGGTGAGAGGAGTCTGCACAGCTTGGACGTCCAAAAGAGCCTTAAGCTACTATTTGGAACGCACCAAGGTCACAGGTTCGAATCCTCCAACTCTTCCTTACCTATGGCGAGGTTGGCAAGGAAACCTGCCACTAAGAGGACAATTGCAAGGTGGATTGTCTCTTGTATCCAATTTAGCATCAAAAACTAGGTAGAGAACCCCCTTCAGGACTGAGGGCTCACTCCACCAGGGGTACAGCTGCATCTCTAGTGGCTGCTAGAGATATTCCCATTCTGGAAATCTGTCAAGCTGCTACTTGGAAAACAGTTCACACTTTTACCAAGCATTATTCCCTGGATATTCAGTCCAGGAGAGATGCTCGTTTTGGCACAGCTGTGCTTCAGAGCCTATTTTCTAAGTAGGTTCTGACCCTCCTCCATGGAGGTACTGCTGTGTAATCTGCATATAGTCATAATATAGCAAGACTTCATGGTGTTTGAAGAAAAAATTACTCACCTTAGTAATTGCTTTTCTTCTCATGGAGTCTTGCTATATTATGACCACCTCCTCCTGCCCTCTCAGAACTTCTACTTGGGTAGGGTGGCAAATTAGTGAAGCACTGTGTCATGCCATTTTAGTTCTTCCCTTCACCCCCTTTATTTAGGGTTGAATTAGGCATTTGGTTTTAAGTATTATGTTGGCTCTCTCCTGGACTTGAGTCTCTGGAAGGGGGGGTCTAATAGTGCTTGTTAGGGAGAAACTAATAATACTATTATTCATTGTTATTATTATTATTATTGCTGTTTATATTGTTATTCCTACTAGTAGGTAGCCACTTGGCTAGTGTAGAGCTTTCCACACAGACTTGTTGCTTAGTGTTAGCTTCGTAAAGATCTGACAGTTTCATTTGAAACTGGCCAGATAGAGCTTTGCTATAGCGCCCTTGCGCTGTGGAACTCCAGACTCTCTGGAGTTAACTCTTTCCTCTCCGGGGCAGTTCAGCTGCAGTGGCTGACTGCATATAGTCATAATATAGCAAGACTCCATGAGAAGAAAAGCAATTACTAAGGTGAGTAATTTTTTCTTTCTGCTTCCCAGTCATCTAGCTGTCCAGACGGACATGTGCGTAGTCTGGTACATCAACAAAGGGGGGGAACCCGTTCCTACCCTCTTTTCAGGGAGGCGATGCAAGTTTGGGATTGGGTGGTACAACACAACCTTCACCTCATGGCAGTTCATGTTCCGTGGGTCGAGAACATGTTGGCAGACCACCTCAGTTGGTCGTCTGCCCAGGCTCACGAGTGGGAACTGGATCGGGGGTAACAGACGATATTGTCCTACACTGGGGAACATCTCAGGTAGACCTGTTCGCGTCTCCTCACAACACAAAACTTCCCGCCTTCTGCTCGCTTGCACCAGGGCAAGGCATTCTTTGGAGAGACGCTCTGTCTCTAGACTGGAAAGGCAGATTCGGTTATCCCCCAATTCCCTTGATTCCGAGGGTCTTACAAAAACTCAGCTCAGAAGGAGCTTGCATGATCCTAATCGCTCCTTTCTGGCCCAGGCAAGTTTGGTTCTCTCTTCTGCAACAGTTTTCAGAGGAACTTCCTCTTCCTCTATTGCAGCTTTTGCTGACCCAGGATCAGAGGACCCTGGTCCATCCAGGCCTCAAGTCCTTTCAGTTGCACGTGTGGCTCCTGCGGACGTAGCTCAAGCCCGATTCGGGGTTTCCCCGCTGGTGGCTGAGATTCTGGTGGAGACCAGAAAGCCCTCCACTAGATCTACCTGTGCCATGAAATGGAAACAGTTCTCTGGGCCTCTTCCAGAGATTTTGAGCCATTCTCTTGCTCTGTCGGGAAGCTTCTGGACTATATGCACCATCTCTTTGATCTGGGTCTGTCATTTCCTCTCTGAAGGTTCACATGGCGGCCATCTCCACTTACCATGTTCATTTTGGGGACAGAACTTTTGTGCAGTTGAAAGTCTCTAAGACTTTTCTTAGAGGGGGTTCTCCACTTGAGACCCCCATTAGCGTTTCTGCCCCTCCTTGGGATTTGAATTTTATTCTTGAGAAGCTTACCCTGCCTCCTTTCAAGCCGGCAGCCTCAGCAGACCTAAAGTTCCTTTCCTGGAAAACTCTCTTCCTTGTGGCCATTACTTCTGCTCGAAAGATTTCCGAGCTCTGGGCCTTGGTGTGCAAAATCCCGTATTTGACTTTTCACAAGGAACGTGTGGCTTTGTGTACCAACCCAAAGTTTCTCCCTAAGGTGGTAGCGGAATCTACGCTGAATCAATCCATTGAGCTGTCTGCTTTCGTTAAGCAACACTCCAATCAAGGGGAGTTCCTCTTGCATACTTTGGATGTTCACCGAATTCTGAGATACTATACCGCCAGGACAAAGGATCTCAGAAAGACTGATCAACTGTTTGTCTCTTTTGCTCGTAAAAGGGAAGGCAATACTGTTTCCAAGCAATGCATATCTAAATGGTTGGCTCATTGTATCACTTTCTGTTATGACAAGTACCACAAGACCCTGCCGGGTCAAGTCAGAGGCCACTCCACCAGGCATGTCACTGCCTCTGCTGCTTGTTTCAAGAATGTGTCAGCAGTAGACATCTGTGAAGCCGCAACTTGGACTTCTGTCCATACCTTTACGAAACATTACAGTTTGGACATTGCCTCTCGCTGTAGAACTGGTTTCAGGTTGGCTGTGCTACAGGGTCTTCTCTCCTAAGACCTTCATAGCCAGATGGTCTACATTTGAGTAGTTTCCTCGTTCCGTGTGCTTCTTTTTGTTCCAGACTGCTGAGGATTCAGTTCTATATGTAATTACCTACTGCAAGAGCCCTCTCGAAGTAAGATGGTAGTTGCATAAGAACTCACCGTAACAGTAGATCTTCGAGAGAGGCTCTTGCAGTAGGTAATACCTTCCCGCCCTTCATCCCCTTAGCTTTATCAGCTTTTCCTGGAAGGGAAATATCCGCTTCTCTCTCAACTTGCCTTTTTGTCCCTTGGCGGGAAAGTACTGGAAGGTGGGCGTGGGGGACTGCCCCTTTATACTGATGTTGCATGATGTCGGTCACCTGACGTGGGGGCGGTTCCCCACCAGAGACTGCTAGCTAGAAATTTTTCCGTGGGGTCCTGACACCTGCCCGCTTCAGTTCTATATGCAATTACCTACTGCAAGAGCCTCTCTCGAAGATCTACTATTACGGTAAGTTCTTACATAACTGTACTTTGTCATAGCTCTCCTCATTGTTGAAACATAAGCATAAAGACAAGTAGTAGTCTGCTGCTTCTGTGAGATCCCAGTTGCCGTTCAGACCAGGTAATCATTCAGCATCATCACCTGCTCCAGTGGCTTTGATGACAGCCCCCCCCCCCCAACCATCATTGCGACACCAAGGTCTGTGTCTGGCTTAGGCACTGCTACACTTGCTGTGGGCGGTATGACACCATTGTCAGGCCAAGGCCCATCATCGATACAAGTGGTCATGACCTCTGGTTGGGGCATTGTCATCTCTAAGGATATGCTGCTGTCGTTTTCAGAGATGATGCTACGCATTCTGCCTGACTTACCTGTGCAGGCTGCTACACTGTTGATGGGGCAATCAAGCACTCTGCTCCCATCAATGACTACTTCCAGTGCACAGGAAATACCTCCTCAGCACTGCCATTATCTCAGACGACTTCCACGGCTAGCATCATCAACAGGGAGGTCAAGGTGGAATATTATCCTGACCTCATGGTATTAGAAGGGGATTATGAGGGAGAACAGTATGTTGGGCATTGTTCTAGTGCTACCCTTTCATCCTGCATTGAGGACTCTGTGGTGTACACTCCAAGATCTGCTGAGGATCCCACTTTTCAGGCCATGATGCAGCAAATGGAGACTGCCATGGTCTTTGCAGTGGAAGAAGATTACACTAGAAAGAATTTAATGGAATTTTGGAGGTTCCTTGCTCACCCTCCCATTATAATTCCTCCTACATATCCTGCATTGGAGGATGCTACCTTTGCTGCATGGCACAGACCAAACTCACTGCCTGCAGTGCCCAGAAAGGCTGACAAGCAGTATCTTGCCTCATCTGCAAAGCCTGATTATATTAGGCATCCAGAAACGGACTGTAGTTCTAGGGACGTGGATATGATGTTCTATCCCCACTGTTTGGCATGTCCTTTCCTCTATAATCTTGCTGGAAGGTCTTAAAACTGGCTCCTCTGACCCACCCAGGTGGTAGATCCCTCGGCTCCACCCCATGACGCCAGATCTTCCTTTCTGCTGAAAGATACAGGTTGCCTCCTTACCGCTCTCGCGCTCAGTTGGTCCTGGCTTCTAAAGCTTCGAATTTGTTGAAAATTAAATTCGTCAGAGTTACTGAACATTGCTTCGCGATCTCAACCGTCGTGGAAGAAAAATCTTCTCCTGGTTTCCGCTGCTGCCCGTGCGGGCAAAAGATGTCACACACAGACCCGCATGCCACGTGCGTTTACTGCTTGGGTGTCTGCTATGACACACAGGCCTGCAAGATGTGTCTCGCCTTTCATCCTAATGTCCTCGACAGTCGTCTCATATGTTTGAAGTTGGGCAGGCCAGAGAAACGGAATCCACCAGTCAAATCTAAAGAGGCCCTATGGGCGGTCTTCGCGGTTGCGAGGTCCGCCGAGCAGCTCGAACAGACGCAGGCCTTCGAGGAAGAGGTGGGTCAGGCCGCAGATCATTCCTTAAGGCCCTTTTTTGTCCCAGTTTGGGCTCAATCTTCTCGGGCTCCTTTTGGGAGATGTGCCAGTCTCTCCCCACTGAGGGAGAGGGGGCTTCGGGCTCGCATGGCTCCCAGTCCAGTAAACAGGACAAGGAACCGAGAGATTCTTCGTCTCAGTGAAGACGTTCTTGGGATTGTGAGAGATCTTGGTCTCAGGAATCTCCAGTCTCGACAGAGGTCGAGATTGCGGCCTTGGCCGCTGGCTTTCAAACAACATGAAGTCTTGCTATATTATGACATATGCAGTTTGTCCCAACCTTAGAACTGCTCCGGAGGTGAAAGAGTTAAAGTCCATGCCAGGCATGGAACTTAGAGCTCGAGCTCAGTTGAAAATTCTATCTGTTGTTCTTCAAACTTAAACTGTCAGATTCTTTACTCCGCCTCACTGAACAGTCGCTCCGGAGATTCCTCCTTCTGCTCGGTTCATTTTGTCGGTTAAAGTATGAAAGTTTTTGGTTTTTTAACCGAAATTTGGGGGAGCAAACAGAGAATTACATGAAGAAAATGGATGAATATAGGACCACCTATAGGAGTGCATGGGCCAAGGAAAGGCAAGTCACTCCCCAAAGGCAGCCTCCCAGGGGCAGGGGTAGTCCTTTTCATAGGCCTTTTTACCAAGCCCAGGCTTCCTCTTCAGCTTTTGCACAGAAGGGGTTCTTTAGAGGGAGAGGCAGACAGGGTGCAGGCAGGCCTGCTTCCACCACTCAGCCTAAAGCCCCTGCCAAACAAGCACCCTGATGGGGCGCCCAGGGCCGATTCTCCACTACCTGCAGGGGGCAGGCTGGCTTACTTTGTCCAGGACTGGGAGTCTCTAACGCCAGACAAATGGGTCCTGAAGTAGTAAGCCAGGGACTGGTTCTCTGCTTCAGAAAATTTCCAAAGATGAGAATCAGATCCTTTCCACCTGCAAATCCTTCAGAGGCTCTTGCCCTGGAGAAGAAGTCTCTACCTCCTGGCTCTCAGAGCTGTGGAAAGGGTTCCACCCCTACACCAAGGCAAAGGGTTGTATTCCAGGTACTTCCTTACCCCAAAAGACAGGAGAATGGTGGCCATCCTGGACCTCAGGTATCTAAACAAGCACCTTTTAAAACCAAAATTCAAAATGGTGACACTGGGAATTATTTTACCTCTTTAAGGCCAGGGGACTGGCTAGTGTCCCTGGACCTCAAGGATGCCTATTTTCATGTTCTCATCAGAAGCTCCCATCGAAAGTACCTCAGATTCAAACTGCCCTCAGGTCATTACCAGTTCAGAGCAATGCCCTTCGGCCTTACATCTGCCCCAAGGGTATTCACAAAATGCCTGGCAGTAGCAGTTGCCCACTTAAGAAGGCAAAAAACTACCATCTTTCCTTACTTGGACGACTGGCTCATAGTAGGCCAGTCCCCAGACCAAGTCAGGTTACACCTTCAAGTAACTCAGCAACTGCTAACTTCTCTAGGTTTCCTTCTCAGTCTTCCAAAGTCAGTCCTAGAGCCTGTCCAGCTTCTCACCTTCATAGGTGCAGAACTGAACACAAAAGAAGCCAGAGCCTTCCTTCCTCTGGAAAGGGCAAATACCCTGATTTCTCTGGCTTCCTCCTTCACCCTGCAGGTGTCTCGACCAGCAAGGCACTTTCTACAGCTCCTGGGACACATGGCTGCTTCGACAGCAGTAGTGCAGGGAGCCAGATTTCAGATGAGGGACATCCAGTTCCATTTGAGAGCCTTTTGGTCTCAAAGAAAGGACCCTCTAACCAAATTAATTCCAGTGACTCGAACCCTGATCCAGGCCCTTCAGTGGTGGCAGGACCAGGGCAATTTGAGACAGGGGGTCCACTTTACCCCTCAGTCTCACTCCTTAATCCTTACTACAGATGCATCCCTGTTGGGGTGGGGAGCTCACATGGGCGACCTCACCACCCAGGGATTGTGATCCCCTCAGGAATCTCTGCTCCACATCAATCTGTTGGAACTCAAGAGCAGTTTTTCTAGCACTTCAAGCTTTTTCCAAATCTGTTCAGAACAAGGTTATTCAAGTCAGAACAGACAATACCACCACAATGTGGTACATCAACAAGCAATGGGGCACTCGGTCTACGGCCTTGTGCACCGAAGCAATGAAGTTGTGGTCTCTGGCTTACTCCCTGAACACCTCCCTTGTAGCAGTTCACCTCCCAGGCAAGGACAATGTCCTGGCAGATGCTCTCAGCAGGATTTCCCAAGGCCATCACGAATGGGCTCTGGATCCCCTAGTTCTGGAGGTGGTATTTGCCAGATGGGGCACACCCCAGATAGATCTTTTTGCAGCCCCAGACAATCACCAACTTCCCCTTTTTTGTTGCAGGCCCCAGTGTAGGGCTCAGTCCCCTGGATGCCTTCCTTCTCAGTTGAGGAAGTTTCTCTATGCCTTTCCACCCTTCCCTCTCCTGTTCAAAGTGCTAGTAAAATCAGGTCTCAATCCTGCAAGATGATTCTGATTGCTCCAGACTGGCCCAGACAGCCCTGGTATCCACTCCTTATGTCCTTAGCAGTCCACCTTCCCCTGTGTCTTTCCAGGAATCACAGTCTGTTATCCTGTGCTCAGGGGAGGGTTTGGTACCCAAACCTCAAATCTATCCATCTCAAGGCCTGGCTCTTGAAGAGTTAGTTTGCTGACCTACACCTTTCCCAAGGTGTATTGGATATTCTGAAGGCTTCCAGGAAGCCTTCCACCAGGCTACTTATAATTCCAAATGGAAGAGATTTTCCATATGGTGCTCTGGGAAGATATTTCCCAGGATCTGCTGATTTACCCACAGTCCTGGATTATATGGTTCATTTAAATACTTTAGGGCTGAGACCAGCTACCCTAAAAGTGCACTTGGTAGCCGTGTCTGTTTTCTCATCAGCAGGTAAGCCCTCTTCTCTTTCAGCTCATCCTGTATTCTCCAAGTTTTTCAAAGGGTTGCTTCACACCAATCCCCCATTCAGGGATCCTTCCGCTGCCTGGGATCTTAATATTTGCATTGCCCAGCTTATGCAACCCCCTTTTGAGCCCTTGTCTTCAGCAGAGCTCAAGTACTTGACTTAGAAAACTGTGTTTTTGGTAGCCATCACTTCTGCCAGGCACATAAGTGAGTTACAAGCATTATCAGTGGAGCCTGATTTTATCTCCTTTCACAGAGGTAAGGTAGTCCTCAGGACTAACTGAAAGTTCTTGCCTAAGGTGGTTTCAGATTTCCACCTTAATCAATCTATATCTCTCCCTGTGTACTTCACTGACCATTCCTCTTCTGGTGAGAGGAGGTTGCACAGTTTAGATATCAAAAGATCACTTAGCTACTACATAGATAGTACCAAAGGTCACAGGTTTAACTCCCTCCAACTGTTCCTCACTTATGGTGAGGCTGGCAAAGGGAAACCTGCCACTAAAAGATCCATTGCCAGGTGGATCGTCTCTTGTATCCAATTCTGCTATGAAAAACTGGGTAAAGTTCCTCCCTCAGGCCTGAGGGCTCACTCCACCAGAGGTACAGCTGCGTCTCTGGCTGCTGCCAGGGACATCCCTATCCTAGAGATATGTCAAGCAGCTACCTGGAAAACGGTGCACACTTTTACTAAGCATTACTCCCTGGACATCCAGGCTAGGAGTGATGCTCGTTTTGGCACAGCTGTGCTTCGGAGCCTATTTCCTAAGTAGGTTCTGTCCCTCCTCCATGGAGGTACTGCTGTGTAGTCTGCATATGTCATAATATAGCAAGACTTCATGTTGTTGGAAGAAAAATTACTCGCCTTTATAATGTTGTTTCTTATAATGGAGTCTTGCTACATTATGATCTCCCCTGCCTGCCCTCTCAGAACCTTATTCTTGGGGATGTGGGTGGGCAGGCAACATTAACACTTTTAGATGCCCACCTTGTTTTCACCCCTCTTTTGGGGTGATCGTTGTGTGTTGTCATTTTTGGGTTCCTGACTTGAGTCTTCATTGTGGCACCAAAAAATGTGTTTATTTAATTAAGTAGTCAGTTGGCTAGTGTAGGTTTACAGCTTCCACACAGAGTCTTAGTGAGTTTTTGCTCGTAAAGATCTGACAGTTTAAGTTTGAAGAACAACAGATAGAATTTTCAATCGAGCTCTTAAGTTCCATGCCTGGCATGGACTTTAACTCTTTCACCTCCGGAGCAGTTCTAAGGTTGGGACAAACTGCATATGTCATAATATAGCAAGACTCCATTAGAAGAAACATTACTAAGGTGAGTAATTTTTTTCTTTCGGTCCCACTGTCTAGCTGGCTGAGACTTCGGTCGACGATGCGGTTGAGATTATTCTCAATCCTGTCGACCCGTTGTCACCCAAGGAGGCTGACAACTCTCTCATCAGGACCCCAGTCCTGCCTCTTCCCGATGAGGAGACCCAGCCCGCTGATATTACCGTCGAGGAACCGGTCCCAGACCCAGGAAAATCGCTGGTGTCTCCTGAGCTACCCAGTTGGGCCCCCCGACGATCGAGGTCTTGGACCCATTTGACTGACAGGCCGAGGAAGGTGCATAAGCGCTCTAAAAAGAGGCGATGCTGACATTTTTCTTTGTCCTCCTCGGATGAGGAGAGGCTTCGTTGGAAACTCCATCGACACTACGAAGATTTAATGTGACAACAACTGATTTTGTCCGGTCAGAAGCTGATTAGTTTCCACACAGGCCATCACTTGGCTTTCGCCTCCCAGGCTGAAGCCGACTCCCTTGGAGCCGGGTAAAACCATTCCTCCACCCGCGGAGCTGGTCAAATCTGTCCCGCCGCGGTCAAAATCGACCTCTCCACCGATTAGTGGTGCAACCGCCCCCTAAGCAGCCCTTGGGAGGGGCTCCTACTAAAGAGTCTTGGACCATTGCAGGGAGGAGCTCCTACTAAAGAGTCTTGGACCATTCCAGGCCTCCCGTGTAGGCTCTGTCACCCTCATGCCTGATCGCCCACGGCGGGTTAAGGGAGAGTTAGGTGGCCAGCCAATTTACCCGGACTCTTTGGAGTCTGATGACGCCGACCTGAATTCTCATCCCTTAGACGAATCGGTTGGCAGTGTCTCAATGGAGGAATGCCCTTCTTCCTTCCTAGGCATCCTCCATCTGATCTCTGAATCTTCGGGGATGCCTCTTGAGCCTGTTCAAAACTGGGCCGAATATCCCCTCACGGATATTCTTAATAGAGGGGATTCACTGATGGAAGCCTTCCCGGTGGCCAAGGCCATTGTCGGTCCGGCTTTGGCAGCACCCTGCCTCCTGCACTGCACTGTTTGCCTGTATGGCTCGCAAGTACACGGTGCCCATAGGGTCCCTTTCAGGGTTCACAGAGCATCCCTCTGCGGAGGGTCTGGTGACCGAATCTGTGTTCGGGTGCTCAGGTAGTTTGGCAGATACAGATAGAGCTCCGGACAAGAAATCCAAAAAGTTGGACCACTCTGCCCGAAAAGTCTATGCCGACTCTTCGCTGGGCCTCCATCAGGCAAGCTCGGCCGTCGTCATGGCACATTTCTCCCACGCCCTTCTGGGCTACTTGGATGAGGTCCTTCCTCATCTCCCCACAGATCTCCAGACTACGGTCAAGCAGGTCCGGGACTAGGGTTGGGCTGTTGCAAAGCAGCAACTCCAGACGGCTCTGGACCTCAAGTGACTCTGCCAGCTCAGTGGCAGCCGCGGTTGACGTGTGTGGCAGGGCTTGGCTGAGGTTCTCCACCTTCACGGCGGACACCCAGCACAAGCTTACGGATGTCCCTTTCCTGGGCACTGACCTTTTCGGCCCAGGTGTGGACAGTCATCTCCAGCGCATCAAGAAGTTCAATGCCACCTTGGACTTTGTCACTTCTGCTCAGCGGGAATCCCAGGGTTCCAAAAAGCAGAAGAAAAAGCCATTTCGGCACCCTGCTCCTGCGACCAAGTAGTCCCACTTTCAGGTGGGACAGTAACAGCAGGCACAATCTTGGCACCCTCAGCCCAAGCCCAGGGCTCAGGTGGTCCCCAATCTGGGTCCTCTTTCTCCAAGCCTGCTTAGTGACAGGTTAGGGGCTGCCACCCCTATACCTGTCGCACTAACTCTGGGTCCTCTCGTGGGGGGTCGGCTCCACCACGTCCTTTCCGCCTGATCCTCTGTTACCACAGATAGGTGGGTTCTAGAAATGGTCAGCCAAGGTCTGCCTCTGGATTTCGAGCAGTACCCTCCCAGCCTAGCCCCGCCACACAGGAGGAGATGGTGTCCATTCTAACTTGGTCGGCTCTCCGAGACGACATTACTCAACTCCTCTGCAAGGAGGTCGTGGCCAGAGTCATGGATCCCCGGTAAACCCAGGGTTCGTTTCCAGGTACTTCTGGTTCCAAAGCGGATGGGGGGCTGGCGCCCCATTCTGGATCGCACAATCTGAACCAGTTCTTCAGGTAATGCACCTTCCGGATGATAACTCTGTCTCAGATCATACCATCCTTCGAGCAGAACATGAGTCTGTTCTCTGGATCTCCAGGACGTGTTCTTAAATGTCCCAATCCGTCCGTCCCACCAGCAGTTCCTTCACTTCCGAGCCAGAAGGGGAGCCCTCTTCGAGTTTCGAGCCATGCCATTCGGTCTGTCATCAGCCCCATGGGGTCTTCACCAAATGCATAGCAGTGGTGGCAGCCCACCTTCGGAGGGGGGAGTGTCAGTCTACCCCTACCTCGACGATTGGCTCTTGGCGGGTTAAACCCAGCAAGAGGTGAAGTCAAGGGACCTGGCCTTCCAGACCTGCACCGAACTTGGTCTCCTGATCAACGAGACCAAGTCAGAACTCGTACCTTCACAGATGATATGCTTCATCGGGGCAGAGCTCAACTCCTGCTGAGCCAGAGCTTGACTCCTGATGGACAGGGCGGAGGTTCTCTCCTCCTTTGCCTGATCATTTGTGGTTAGGCACTTGCGCCATGCCCGGGACTTTCAGCGCTTTCTGGGGTACATGGCTTCCTGCACCACCATGGTCTAATGGGTCTGGTAGCATATGCACCCCCTACAAGTGGGAGCTGGCCAGCCAGTGAACCCAGCGTCACGGTCACTTCGACCAGCTGGTCACTTTAACCCAGAAGATGTGGGACGCTGTCCAGTGGTGGACCATCCTGGATCACTTGCAGGAAGGGATTCCGTTTGTCCGTCCTGAGCCGACAGTCGTTCTTACGACCAGTGCCCCTCTCACGGGCTGGGGAGCCCACATGGGGAACCACAGAGCCCACAGATTCTGGACCCCAGAGGAATCCCTATACCATAGCAACCTGCTGGAGCTCAGAGTGGTCAGACTGGCGCTGTCAACATTTGCTCTGCTCCTTCAGGGTCAAGTGGTATAACTCCAGATGGACAATACTACGACCATGTACTACCTCAGCACACCAGGCGGCACGCACTCCCGGCTACTGGGCACGGAAGCACCCCGCATCTGGACCCTCGTGAGCCGACTGGAGACTGATCTCCTAGCCATCCATGTGGCAGGAGCCTCGACTCAACTGGCGGACGCTGTCAGCCACGTGGGCGAGACGTCCCACAAGTGGTCTCTCCATCCAGAGGTAGTACACAGCCTGTTATCTCACTGGGGCAAACCGCTGGTGGACCTGTTCGCCTCCAGGGAAAACACCAAGCTGAGGCTGTTTAATGCCTGCCCCCCTCAGCAGGGCTTGCTGCAGGGGGATGCCTTCTCGAGGCCGTGAATCCCAGGCCTCTTCTACACCTTCCCTCCATTCCCTTGATCCACAGGGTGCTTCTCAAGGTGAGGAGGGACAAGGTGCAGTTGATCCTGGTTGCCGCAGACTGGCCACATCAGTTCTGGTATTCAGATCTTCTCAACTTCAGTTCCAGGCCTCCGTGGCATCTTCCAGTACGCCCAGACCTGCTATCCATCGATCAGAGGAAGGTATTCCATCCTGACCTTCAATCCTTGCACCTGACCGCCTGGTTTCAGAGCGGCTAGAGTTCCAGGCTTTGGATGTCTCTGATGTGCTCACAGTTGTGGAAGCATCCAGAAAGGATTAGGCCAGAATGTGCTATGCCTTCAAATGAAAACGTTTTTCTATTTGGTGCCAGGGCAAGAGCCTGGACCCTCTGTCCTGTCCAGTGGCTAGCATCCTAGACTACCTTTGGTCTCTGTCCAAAGGGGGTCATCGACCCTCAAGGTGCACCTGGCAGCCATCTCTACTTACTGGGCATGGGCCGGTCAGCAGACTGGCGCAGGAGAAAGTGGTCTGGCATTTCTTCAAAGGCCTTGATCACATCCCGTCCGGTGCATGAACCTCCATCTCTGTGGGATTTACTGCTGGTTTTAGCAAAACTCATTGTCAAGCCATTCGAACTGATGAACAAGTGTGAGATGTCATATTTGTCGAGGAAGACCACCTTCCTGGTGGCTATCAAGTCAGCCAGAAGTACTGGGGAGCTCCAAGCGCTTTCGGTGGAGTCTCCTTACCTGCTCTTCCACAGGGACAAGGTTGTCCTGTGCCCCCACCTGAAATTCCTCCCGAAGGTGGTGTCAGAGTTCCATCTTAACCAGGTGTTGACTCTGCTTCCATCTTAACCAAGTGTTGACTCTGCCTATGTTCTACCCGAACTACACCTCAGTCGTAAGTACAGGCTCCATACCCTGGACCTGAGACGAGCACTGTCTTATCATAAGGAGCGAACGACGGAAATTCGGGGAGAGGTTCACCAGCTGTTTGTCACCTGCGCTGAAGCCGCACCTGGCAGACCTGCAGCAAAGCGGATGATCGGTAGCTGGATCACATTGTGTATCGAGCTCTGTTATAGGTTGGCGGGGATAAGATCTCATTCTACCCGCCATACCGCTGCGTCGGTGGCTGCTTCCAGGGACATCCCTATCCAGGAAATCTACTGTGCTGCTACCTGGAAACACCTTCATCACCCACTACCACGTTGACCTAGAGTCACACTGGGTTGCTGGTTTTGGGGCCTCAGTTCTCCAATCTCTATTCCACAAGTAAGTGTATCAAAGTGGGTGTGCGCCTTGCCTCCCTCCTCCCGGAGAACTGCTTGGCATCTGCCAAACAGTCTGGATAAAACAACATATCCACATTCCTAGAAAAACGGATTACTCACCTGTAAGAATAGATCTTTCACAGAATGGTCTCTTACAGTGTCATTACTTTTGGGATTTTCCAGCACAGGGCGCTTTCACATGGTAGCTCTTATAGCAGTTCTCACCAGGGACCGCCCACACATGACAACATGTCCTGCTTCCTGCAGAAGTGTGGGCAGTCCCTAGTATCCTCAGTTCAATTTCCCGCTGTCTTCAGCTCGCACATCAGCTAGTTCAACTTCTGTTTAGCAGTCATCGAGAAATTGGATTACCGAATGTCTACAGATTCTTCAAAAAAAAAACAAGCCTTATTTCGTTCCTGCCATTGCAGTAGGAAGATATATCGCTTTGACAACCACACATTTTGTGCGAGATGTCTGGGACCCACACACGACACCAAAACCTGCAGTTCCTCTCAGGAGTTCAGTAGAGCAACTCGACAAGTAGAGCAACTCGACGACGATTCCTTGAAATTGAACGTTTGCTTACAGAGCAGAAAATGTCTCTGTTGGAGAACCAGGGGGCTCGTACCAAGGGCTCCCCCAGCTCTGGTTCTCAATCCTGGCAGGGTAAGGAGCGGGATAAACCCCCCACTCAGTCCCAACCGCGTCGCCCATCGACTTGCCACTGTTTCAGTGCCTCCTCAGTCAACAGAGCATTCTCCCACAGCTTGTTCGTCGACGGGTATTCAGACCCTCTCATCGGCGCTTTCTAGCACTTTAAATGTTGTGCAGGCTTTGCTCAGTCAACTGGGCAATACACTCTCTCGTCGATGACTCTTTCCAGCATCCTAAACTCAGCCAAATACACAGCTGCTCCATCAACGGGGGCTCCTCTCCTGTCAGCGGCATCTGACAGATTCCATGATAATTATTCCACGGGCTCGTCGACGATGTCCCGTGATCTTACTTCGAGAGGGCTGTTACAGTAGGTAATTACATATAGGACTGAAGCCGTCAGGCGTCAGGACCCCACGGAAAAATTTCTAGCTAGCAGTCTCTGGCGGGGGACTGCCCCCACGTCAGGTGACCGGCGTCAGGCGATGTCAGTATAAAGAGGCAGTCCCCCACGCCCGCCTTCCAGTTCTTTCCCGCCGTTGACTTGTGAAAGTGCCTCATGGTTAGGTTCCTCTGCTTGTCTGTCTCGTTTACCAAGTTTTTTTGTTATTTTGAATTTTTTCTTCAACGAAGTGTATGTTCTCCCTGACATCCTCCGATTTCACATAAGAACAAGTGCGACTCATGCAGATCACAGCTACCACATAAGGACGGTCACTCCCTGTGCCTGGAACACCCCATGAAGAAGTACCAGCACTGCCAGCAGTTCAGTGCTGCCACCCATAAACAGAGGCAGCAGTCTCTGGAGGCCCATGTTTTAAAGAAGAAAATGGCCTCCATGGAGAAGGAGCTGAAGCTTAGGCAGGCCTCCACTTCACCCGAGGGACACCATAAATAGAAGGACCGGGACTCCACCTCCAAGACTACTGTGACTCCGGCTGGAGTTGCCGTACTACAGGTAACATCTCCCCTGGGGGACTGACCCTCGACAGCTGTCTTGGTGGTAACCAAGGCAGCGGTGGCAGCCCTCCCGTCTGGCTCACGCTTGGGCCCCTCTGGTGCCTCAGGAACAAAGGAGGCGACTGCTCCTAGGAAGACTGCTGCATCGCGGCCCTCTGGGTCGAGCAGGTCCGATAAGTCTGACGCCAGTGCTACTGACGTCTGCTTGGACAGGGCTGGTAATATGCCAGCCCCTTCGGGGGGCGCACGGTGCCACCAACGCTCGCCAAGGTTGCGTCCCCTATGCAGCCTCCGTCGGGCGCAGGATCCAATAAGTTGGATGCCAGCTCCTCCGCCCACCTGGGTCCTGCTGATAAGGCGGACGCCTGCACCTCCGATGGACGCACGGCGACAGAGCTTATGTCCAACACCCTGGACAAGTCCGCCGTCCCAGGCTCGCCGCAGTGCTTGCTGCTGCTGACCAAGGCTCCAGCATCCCTTCTGCTGGACCCCAGGGATTTCAGTCCTCCATCCCTGGGCAATGGAGGATTTAGGTGCGCTGACTTCAGGGCTCCCTCCCATAGAGCCGGATGGACCCCCTGACGCTGGACCCTCAGACACCGGCCTGTTTGACACCGGACGACATACCTTTGCCAGACACCCTTCCGACACCCACGGGGCCACCTGTACCTGGCCCACCTGGCCTCTTCCAGGGTCGTCTGCTCCGGCATAGTCCCTGGTTCCTGGCTATCCAACCCCACCTTATCCGGGGCCATCCTACCCGGGACTGCAGTATCCCACGCCACAGTACCCGACCCCGGGCTTCCTGCCATTGGGTTACGGATACTCGCCCTACGGATACCCTAAGTATTTGTATCCCCCTCCTTCTCCACCGCCCCCCAGCCGCTGGTGGATTTGAAGGAGACTGTGGTGGGCTAAGGCCAAGGCTCAACTCACCAGGGAGGTGGAGAGCTGTCTGCCGGCACTGGACCTTGCACAGGATCCCCTTCGCTGGAGACGAGCGACTCCCTCCCCCCTACCCGACACCAGAGGTGAACCCTCGGGTGCAAGTGGTGGGGAGGATACGCTTCCCCGAGGTTTGCCCAAGGGGTCCATTCCTCCCCCGTGTCAGGAGGAGTCTTCCTCCTCTTCTTCGGAGACCTCTGACTCGGGGGTGCTCCGATCCTGAAGATGAGCCACGTACTCCAGACTGTCCCAGGCCAAGGAGTCCTCTGAAGTCCCCTCAGGAAGATCCTTCTTTTCTGGAGTTACTGAGAAGGATCCAGGAGGTCCACCAGTGGCAATCTCTGGAGCCAGATCCACAGCGGAAGAAGCTCATTGCCCACTTGGATCTGCCCGAAACTGCTCCGACATGGATTCCACCCTGGATTGAGCCTCACGCTGACCTTGTTTCCACTATTTGGAAACAACCATCTGCATTAGCCCCCCCTTCCGAGGAAGGCGGATAGGCTGTACCAGGCTGTTGAGGGTGTGGATTCCTTGAATACACACCCCAAGGCTGACTCGGTTGTGATTAGCGCCGTTCACGGATGATCGGCCAATCCGAAACATCTTGGCTCATCTCCACCAGACAAGGAATCCTATCTTCTGGACCAGTACAGGAAGAAGGTGTATGCTTCTTCGACACTGGGGATTAGGGCCCTGAACTATGTCACACATATGAGGGACTATCAGAAGACTATCCTGAATCCGGTGGAATCCAAATTGGACTCCCTTCCTGAGTCTCAGACCAAACAGGAAGTGGCTGATCTTGTCCGGTCTGCTCGTTCGGCCAATTGGCACATGCTCCATGCCACATACAATGCAGTAGACGCAGCAGGTCAGAGCTCGGCTTTTGCCATAGGTCTTCGGCTTCATGCCTGGCTCCGGGTGTCAGGATTGGTCCCTGAAGTGCAATCCGCCATTCAGGATGCGCCCTTCAGGGTTCGGTGGGGATGTCAAGGACATCATCACCGATCTGCAAGAGAAGGGCACTGCACTTAACTCTGTTGACTTTCTGTACAGGCCCCCTCAGGGACAGCGTTGCCCTTTTCGCAGACGTTCTCGGCCTAAAGCGAAACCTCAGTGCAAGCGGTCCAACAAACATCAGGGGCTCTCCAACTGCCAAGCCCTTCCCCTCGCCCAAAAAAGCGGCGGAGCTTCAGCTGCGATGTTGCCCTACACCTCCTGGCTCCTTTCCTCTCCCACAGCCTCTGGATCCCCCTGAGGAACCAGTAGGAGGGAGGTTCTCCTTCCATCTGCCGGGTTGGGAGCGGATTACATCAGATGCTTGGGTGCTCCAACTGATAGCAGCAGGACACTCGATCGTAGTTCTTCAGAAACCACCCAGAAAACCACCCCCCTCAAGTCGTCTGATTCCCTGGAACATCTTCCTCTGGTTTTGGGAAGAAATTTACTCCCTTCTTTCGAAGGCGGCGATAGAGCCTATCCTGACCCACCTTTGGGGAACCGGTTACAATCCCCATTTCTTCCTGGTTCCAAAGAAAACAGGAGACATGAGGCCTATTTTAGACCTCAGTTCCCTGAACGTGTTCAGTGAGTACAAACATTTCAGAATGCTCTCCCTGCCAAGTCTTCTGCCACTACTTCAGCAGGGACAGTGGCTGTGTGCTTTGATTATGCAGGATTCCTACCTGCACATCCCCATCTGCCCTTCCCACCGCAGATTCCTTTGGTATTCATTCCAGGGGGACCACTACCAATTCAAGGCCCTCCCATTTGGTCTTTCCTTGGCTCTCCGAGTGTTCGCCCTCCCATTTGGTCTTTCCTCGGCTCCCCAACTGTTTGCCAAATGTCTTTCTGTGGTAGCGGCCCACCTGCATACCCAGGGAGCGCAGGTTTTCCCGTACCTGGACGACTGGCTTCTGGCGGCCCCGTCCAGGGAGGAACTTCTACGCTGTCTTTCCCTTACCTGGTCCCTTGCCAAAGTCTCCAGTTCATAGGGGCAGTCCTGGGCATGACCATCGGCATGGCTTTTCTGCCTCCGCACAGGGTGGACACCCTCCAGGCTCATGCAAGTCTGCTGTCCAGCTGCAGACGGGTCTGCGCCAGGTCAGTCCTTCGCCTTCTCGGGCTCATATTGGCTGCTGTTCCAACAGCCCCTCGCGCTTGGCTCCATATGAGGATCTCTTAATGGACACTTCGGTCTCAATGGGAACCAGACTTTGGACGACCTAGACCAGGAAGTTCTGGTCTCCGATCCCATGGTTGGGGACTTGCAGTGGTGGATGGTGCAAGAGAACCTTTGCCAGGGTGTTCCCTTTTGCCTCGAACCCCACTCCCAAACATTGACAATAGATGCCTCGGGAGAGGGCTAGGGAGCCCACCTAGTGTCTTACAGGACTCTGGGATCCTGGTCCAGACTGGAACAGACTCTCCATATAAACATGCTAGAACTCGGAGCCATCTTGTGCGCTCTCCAGTTCTGAACTCTTGTGTTCTTCCCGGCCATCTGACTATCCAGACCGACAACGTGTGTAGTCTGGTACATCAACAAGCAGGGAGGAACTCGTTCCTACCCTCTGTGCAGGGAAGCAATGAGAGTTTGGAGTTGGGCGGTTCAGCACAACCTTCACCTGATGGCAGTTCATGTTTCAGGAGTAGAAAACACACTGGCAGACCACCTCAGTCGGTCTTCAGCCAAACACATAAATGGGAACTGGATCATGAGGTAGTAGACGATATCTTCCTGCACTGGGGAACCCCTCAGGTAGACCTGTTCGCGTCTCCTCAAAATGCAAAACTTCCCGCCTTCTGCTCGCTTGCTCCAGGGCGAGGCATTTTCTGGCGGGACTCTGTCTCTCGACTGGAGGGACAGATTTGTCAATGCCTTCCCTCTAATTCCCTTAATTCCGAGGGTCTTACACAAACTCAGTTCAGAAGGAGCCTGGATGATCCTCCTTGCTCCATTCTTGCCCAGGCAAGTCTTTTTTCTCTCTTCTGCAGCAGTTTTCAGAGGAACCTCTGCTTCCTCTTCCTCTGTCACAGCTTTTGCTGACCCAGGATCAGGGGACCCTGGTTCATCCAGGTCTCAGATCCCTTCAGTTGCACGCATGGCTCCTGCAGACATAGCTCAAGCCTTGTTTGGGGTTTCTCCGCTTGTCGCAGACATTCTGGTGGAGGCCAGGAAGCCTTCCACTAGGTCCACCTATGCCATGAAGTGGAAACGTTTTTCAATTTGGGCCTCTTCAAAGGACTTCAAGCCTTTCTCTTGCCCTGTCGAGAGAGTCCTGGACTACATGCGTCATCTCTTTGACCTGGGTCTCAGCCATTCCTCCTTGGAAGGTTCACATGACAGCTATCTCGGCCTACCATGTCCCCTTTGGAGACGGATCTTTCGTGCAGTTAGAAGTCTCTAAGACTCCTCGGGGGTCCTTCATTTAAGACCCCCCATCCGCATTCCAGCTTCTCCTCCTTGGGATTTGAATTTGTTCTCGAGAAGCTTACTCTGCCTTCTTTTGAACCGGCAGCTTCAGCAGACTTGAAGTTCCTCTCTTGGAAGACACTCTTCCTAGTGTCCATTACTTCTGCTCAACGAATTTCCGAGCTTCAGGCCCTGATGTGCAAAATCCCTTATTTGATTTTCCACAAGGAACGTGTGGTTCTGTGCACCAACCCTGAGTTTCTCCCTAAGGTGGTAGTGGAATCTACGCTGAATCAATCCATTGAACTACCCACTTTCTTTACGCCACACTCAAATCAAGGGGAGAACCTCTTGCATGCTTTGGATGTTCATAGGATACTGAGATACTATACCACTAGGACTAAGGATCTCAGGAAATTGGACCAACTTTTCGTCTCTTTTGCTCACAAAAGAGAGGGCAATGCAGTTTCCAAGCAATGCCTCTCAAAATGGTTGGCTCATTGTGTCACTTTCTGTTATGACAAGTATTACGAGACCCTGCCGGATCAAGTTAGAGGTCATTCCACCAGAGGAGTTGCTGCCTCTGCTGCTTGTTTCAGGAATGTGTCAGCGGCAGACATCTGTGCTGCCACGACCTGAACTTCTGTCCACACCTTTATGAAACACTACAGTTTGGACATTGCCTCTCGCCGAAGAGCAGGCTTCGGGTTGGCTGTTTTACAAGGTCTTCCCTTACAGCCGGAGGTTCTCTGAGTGTGTTAGTTTTCCTCCTCCTGAGTGCTTTTTTGTTCCAGACTGCTTGGGATTCAGTCCTATATGTAATTACCTACTGCAAGAGCCCTCTAGAAGTAAGATAGTACAGTTACGTAAGAACTTACTGTAACAGTAGATCTTCGAGAGAGGCTCTTGCAGTAGGTAATGCCTTCCCGCCCTCCATCCCCCTTAGCATTTTCAGCTCCTTTTCCAGGAAGGGAAATATCTGCTTCTGTCTCGTCTTGCCTTTTTTGGCCTTTGGCAGGAAAGAACTGGAAGGCAGGCGTGGGGGACCGCCCCGTTATAGTGGCGTCTCCTGGCTGGTCACCCTGATATAGAGGCGGCCCCACTGAGACTGCTAGCTAGGGAAATTTTCTGTGGGGTCCTGACGCCTTCCGGTGTCAGTCCTGTATGTAATTACCTACTGCAACAGCATCTCTCAAAGATCTACTGTTGCGTAAGTTCTTACGTAACTGTACTTTCCTCTGGGCAAACCAATGGCTTTTGCCTTACAGTATGCTCCTTCGCCCTCACAGGTGCCATCTTATAAAGGACAAGCAGACCGAGACCTGCACACTCTACCCATCCCCTCTATTGCCCCCATTATTTCTCAAACCCCGCTTATTACCCCCCCCTTTCCTCCCAAGAACGGGACATCACCAAAATAGTGACACAGGTCTTGCATAACATGAGGTATACCCAGCCCTCCTACCTAGACAAGCATGTGGATCCCTTCCAGGCTCCCTGTCCTGCGCCTAAAAGATTTAGTGGTGACAGGGATACACAGCCCCCCGGTCACCTCCTAATATGGAAAATTATTTGTCAGATGAACCTGAACTACTGGTGGATCCCCCCGTGATATTGATAAAGAAGAGTTCCAAGAACTGGACTTCCCGAATCCAGAATCCCCCTACTCTGAAATCTCTTCCCTGGATGAGGACCTGCCTATGCAAGCTGCCACCTCTCCTCCAGATGACCCATCCTTTAGTGAAATGATGGTCCAAATACAAAAAGTCATGGGGTTCTTTACCACAGAACATAACAAACAATGTAAGGATATGGCAGAATACCTCTAATTACCAGAGGAGCTGCCCGTAGTGGCACCTCCACTGATTCCAACCTACGAGAATGCCATGGTGGCTGTCTGGCATCTGCCATCAGCTATTACAGCTGTTTCCAGCAAAGCAGATCACATATCAAGCTCCCCTGGATCATCCGTATCTTCCCTTGTCAATCTTCACCATTCATTACTTCCTGGGTGTAAGCCGGAGGCGCGCACTCGTCACGGGAGCTTTTTTTAAAGTTTGCACTAACGGCACCGCCCTCGAGAGTGACGTCATGCGCGAGGGCGTGCCAGTGGCGACCAACCCTCCTCCAACTCAGTTCTGTTTCTCCTGCCGTCGGAGGCGCACCTGTTTCATGGAGCGAAAGTTTTTCTACCCGTAGTTCCGACTCCTGTTTTCCTTCTGCATCTGCGCCATTCCGGTAAGACTGTTCTTTTTTCTATCATCTGGGTCGGGTGTGTTTCCTACTGTGTTTTATCCTTATTAGTTTCGCGTGATGTCCAGTTCGAGCTAAGCGCTTTTGACAAGCCGTATGCCCTATGCACCAGTGCTCCTGTGGCCAGCATTTCTCCGTCTCGGACCCGGCATGAGCGTTGCCTTAGTTGCCTAGGACCCAACCATGACATGGATTCGTGCAACGCCTGTTTCTCCATGGACCGCCGTGTCCTCGAAGTCCGCGCGTTCAAGCTCGGCAAAGCCCCGCCGACCTTCGGGGGCCGACGTCGCTCAAGGGATTCTCAGGTAAGGTCTCTAGGCCCTTCCCCCGGGTCCCCTCCCGGGCCTATACGGTCCGAGGAGGAGGGGGTCTCCTGGTCTTTTCTTGCCGAGGAGGAGGCCCCTTCTGCGGTGTCGGGGGAGCGTCGTAGTCCCTCCCGGGGCCGCGACGCCGACACCGCCTCGGCAGTCACCTCCTCGGAGGTGCAGGCTCCCCCCATGTCGAGGTCCTCTGCTCTTGGGCCTGGCACAGGTGGACCCTAGACGCTGCCCTCTGGCGCTGTTTTGGATCCTGGCGCCGTTCGCGGTGCTGGTGATCAAGGCGGCGCCGTTGGTGGCGCCGCTTTGGGTCCCAGCGCCGTTCGCGGCGCGGGTGATCATGGCGGCGCCGTTGGCGGTGCGCGCTATGCCCTCGGACCGTCATGCACCGGATGGTCATGGCGGCGCCAGTCAGTGGTGCCACCTCACCTCCTGGAGCGCTGCTGGCAGCGCCGTGGCCTCACCTTGCCTCCTCGCCAGGTCAGTTTCCGCACCGAGCGGTGCCATTTGTCCTACCGGGCGCCGAGGGGGTTGGGAGTTGGGCCTGGCTTGCCAGCGCTGGGGGGCGAGCGCGCCGCTGGTACCGGGCCGTCAGCGCAGTGGCCTCTGGGACCCTGGGGTGGCCAGCATTGAGGTCCAGCTGGTCTCGTCTTCCTCGGAGGACGATGACTCAGACGTGGACCCATCCTGGCACCCCCACTCTTCGGGGTCTGGGTCCCCTGTGGCTAGAGGTACCAGGCGGCGCAGCTGGCCCTCCTCTGTCCCCCTTCCGCCTGCCTCCTGAGGGCTCCCGGCTGGGGGTCTCAGGGGGCAGGCGAGGGGTGACGGAGGGGAGGCCCCTCTGGAGGCCAGTGACAGCTACCCCCAGGGTGCTGTTGCCCCTCTGGGACAGGGAATGCTGCTGTCAGGGAGGAGGGCCCTCTTGGAGTCCGAGGGGTTGAGGGCAGAGGGTCTGGCTCTCGGTCTTCTGTGGCCACCTCGGGGGTGGCCAGGGTTGTAGCTCAGAACCCGCCCTTCCCTCCGGGGCTCTAGGGTGCCCTCGGCGGCGTTCTTGGACTGCCCTTCTGGATCCATGCAGTCCCGGCGCCACAGGGAGGTTCTCCCCTGGGCTCTTCCAGGCTCCGCTTCCCCAGAGTTCCGTTCTGCGGCCTGGTCTGTTGTCCGGGATCCCTCCAGCTAGGGCTCCGTTCCCCGGATTCCAGAGCCCTAGCAGAGAGCTGTTGTCTCCTCGAAAGTGCCCCTCTCCTATCTCTCTGCCTTCACCACCCCTGCTCCCAGGCCATGTCGCTCCTACGGGTCCGTTATCCTGGGAGCAGTTCAGGGGTTCTGCAGCGGCCTTCCCCTCATATGTTAGGTACATGCATGAGCGGGTCTTCGACTCTCCTCCCTCACAAGAAGAGTCCTCTGACATTCCAGCTCCCCATCATCCTCGTCTCCCTCCTCTGAGGAGAGGAACCCCTGCTCATCTTTCCTCCGATGCTGATTTCATGGAATATCAGCGTTTCCTTTCGAGGATGGTGAGGGATCTTCGGATTTCCTATGTTCGGAGAGACAATACCGAGCGGAGGCGAAATTCCTTGGTGAATTCAGTGCCCAGCATTTGGTGGTACCTTCCTGGCCTATCCCCTTCCAGGAGGCGTCTATCCGGTCCTGGCAGTCCCCAGCCACTTCTTCTCCAGCCCCGGCTGACTGTCAGCGTAGGTATTGTGCACCCTCAGAGTCTCTAGGTACCCTTCCCAACCCCCTCTGGTTTGGTCTACCAGACACTCCTTCCGGCGCCGCTGCCTGGTGCACCGCCCACCGGATCCGGACTCTCTCAGTTCGACCATTGGGGGTGAAGAGTGTTCTTTTCTTCTCGTGCGGTTGCCTGTATTGCATCTCATCAGGCTCACCACGCTGCCTACAACCGGCACTTGTGGTCGATGATGTCCCAGCTGTTGGCATCAATGCCTGACACGGAGCAAACCAGACAAGCCGTTGCCCTCTCCGCGGTAGGTCTGGAGCTGGCAAGACACCAAGCAAGGGCATCTTACGACGCCAATGAGGTGGCTTCCAGGCTTGCGGGGACAGCGATCTGCATCAGGCGGACGGCATGGCTTCGTCTCTCTAGGTTGTCACCCCTGGCCCGGCGTAGGGTGATTCGCTCCGCCTTCCGGGGGACCGGTCTTTTCTCCTCTAGAGCTAGGAGACTTTTGCAGGGCTCCTCCATCTCCTCGTCCTCGGGAGGCACCTCCTAGCTCTTCTCCCAGTTAGGCTTTCTGAATAAGTCAGGGTCTTCTCCTTGTTTCTCACCAACAGGAGGCTGGGGTCTTGTTCCCTCAGGGTATTTTACCTCTCCCCCGAGGAAGAGGAGCTTAGGTACTCACCAGGAGTAATGAATGGTGAAGATTGACAAGGGAAGATATGAAATTACGTACTACCATAATTCTTGATCTTCTCTTGTATCTTCACCATTCATTACTCACCCCCCACCATCCCTCAGTGGCCTCCTCCTGTGGCTTCCACCTCCCGTCTCCTTCTCTCTGCAAAAAAAGGAGGGAAAATTACCCAGTTTTCCCAAAAAAAAATTTTTTATATCTACATCCTTAAAGGGGGATCCTTATTTCTCCAGAAAATTATTTACTCTAAGATTCTTGGGCCTTTTCCTGGATTGCTGATATGGTGATCAGGCTGCACAACTATCTCTTGCCATACCTTCTGGCAGATACTTCTGGGATTTTAGCCTGACTCTGGCTATACAGTTTGATCCTGCAATTCCCTGCTACCAGCTGTTAAGCCCTAGAATCTCAACCCCATTCTTGCCTTGCAGAGCAGAGGAACGTTACGACTATTTTTTCTTTAAAAAAAAAAAAAAAAACTGAGGGAACTCTCTCCGACTGCTATAAGGCAATCTCTAATTTAAGGTCATGCTCCTAAGCCGGCAGGCTATGCTCTGTAAAAAAAAAAAAAAAAAAAAAGATGGAAAAACAAGGGCGAAGAAAATCCTTCTTGTAATATTTTGATGATTGGTTTTTCCCTTCTAGTGTCCTCCTGGACAGTTTTACACAGAAGCAGTGCTGACCATGACCAATCTTAAGCAGCCTAAGCCTCTGGCCTGCCTTGGCAAGTCTGGCTGAGTTCCATTTCTATACCTATAAACCACCTGAAAGGCCTAGATTTTCCATTTCTAAACCCTTGAGCAGCTCTCACATGCTGCCTGGGATTTATCCTTCCCTCCTCGGGTGTCCTCCAGTTAAAGGCCTTTCCTCGGCCAGGAGCCCAAAGTGGGGATCAAGGACCATGGCATGTTGAAGATGAGGACTATGCCCTCCTGAGTCTGTCTAGCGGGTTCGGTGAACCTTCTCTTCAGCTCTATCACCGGGGATTCTTGCTTCCCAGTTAATCGAGCCTTAAGCTATCAGCTAACTATGCTCGATAGGCATTCTGGTCCTTCAACATCCCATCTTTTCTTCTTCTTCTTCTTCTTTCTTCCTTATTACCTTCCTTCTCTCTCCTCCTAGAGTCGCCCAGGTAAGGAGGCCCTCAGTCCCTAGGTTAGGATACTCTTATCTCCTCTGTCCTTCCTCCATCGGCTTCTTCCTTTTCAGTTCATTCTTCCTTACTTTGCTATCCCTTGGCTATCTTGCCTCGCTATCTCTATCTCTATGCTTTCACTTTTGCCTCTCTGGCTCACAGAACTGAGTTGGAGGAGTGAGTCGCTTCACTAACGGCCGCCCCTCGCGCATGGCGCCAGCGTCACTCTCGAGGGCGGTGCCGTTAGTGCAAACTTTAAAAAAAAAAAAAAAAGCTCCCGTGACGAGTGCACGCCTCCGGCTTACACCCAGTAAGTAATGAATGGTGAAGATACAAGAGAAGATCAAGAATTACGGTAGGTACGTAATTTTCATTTCTGTCCACTATCCCAGAAGCTGATTCAGTGGTCATAACTGCCGCTCATGATCGTACTAAAAAACCCAAACACGAGCTCCTTACCACCTGATAAAGAATCCAGAAGGATTGACTACCTGGGGGGAAAAAAGGTTTTTGCCTCAGGCACCACGAATATTCAAATCTTGAATTATATGGGTCATATGGTTAAATACCATCATACTCTGGGTACTTCCAGCATCGAACTTATCGATAAGCTTCCTCCTTTCCAAGAGAAGGAGAAATTATTGGCCATGGTGTCTACTAGCAATTCTATATCATGCCACCTGCTCCGGTCGGGATATGCCATTGATATCTCAGCCCGACTCTCAGCTACTGGAGTCTTTCTGTGTCGCCATGCTTGGCTTTGCGTTTCAAGTTTTACTCCTGACACACAACATAAAGTCACTAATGCACCTTTTAATGGGTCCAAACTGTTCGGGCCAGGCACTCAAAGATTGTTAGACGACCTGCAGGCATCAGGCAGAACCTTTCTTACGGTTCATAGCATGCACCATACTCTGCAGCCACCCTACTGTATACAATACTCTTCCTATTCCAAAAGAGGCCACACCTCTGCCACCCATGGTTCCCATCCCCGTGCCTCGGGTGGGGCTGGACAAACCAATACCCAGTGACCTATCAGGACTTTCACCTTGCCTCCTCAACCAGGCCTCGGAGGTGGTAGGGGGTCATTTTGCCCTCCATTTGAAGGCCTGGCAAACTGTCACTTCGGACAAATGGGTACTTCATTGAATTCAAAAGGGACACGCATTGGAATTCCTTTCCACTCCACTGCCGTCCCCCCCCCCGTGGACAATTTCATTACCCGCCAGCCCATGTCCCTATTCTTTAAGAAGAACTGATGACACTTCTAACCAGACAAGCTGTCTTACCAAAGTGCCTCTTGCAGAACAGAAAGGGTTTCACTCCCACTTCTTTCTGGTACCCAAGCGAACTGTAGATCTCAGACCAATATTAGACCTGCGATCCCTCGATCAATACATTCAGTACAAACATTTTTGCATGATAACTTAACGGCCATCATGCCTATCCTAAAACAAGGAGACTGGTTGTGTGCCCTGGATATGAAGGATGCCTACCTACATGTCCCCATTCATCCTGCCCATCAAAAGTTTCTGCGCTTCCACCTTCCAGGACAAAACTACCAGTTTTGAGCATTCCCTTTTGGCCTCTCATCGGCCCCAAGAGTGTTCACCAAATGTTTAGCGGTGGTAGCTGTAGCCTTATGGGAAAAAAAGCACTCCTGTCTTTCCACACATAGACGACTGGCTAATCAAAGCAAACTTCAAAGAAGCTCTGCTTGCCTCCCTAGCCGCTACCTTCAACATGTTTAACGATCTAGGGATTACAGTCAACTGGCCGAAGTCCAGTCCACAACTGACAGGCTCTCCAATACATTGGAGCTGTACTAGATACAGTCACAGCCAAAGCTTACCTTCCGCCTGCTCGCCAGGCTGCTCTTACATCTCTAGCCTCGCAGTTAGACTCAAAAAATAGTCACGGCTAGACAAATGCTGAGCGTTCTGGGTCACATGTCAGCCGCCATTTCAGTGGTGACATTCTCCCGCCTTCATGTGAGACCTATCCAGTGGACCCTTCAGAATCAATGGTCTCAAAGAACTGGACAGTTCAACGACAAAATCAGGGTCACTCCTTTCCTGTCCCTGACGTGGTGGACAATCAAAATCAGTTTGTGTCAAGGAATGTCCTTGCGCTTCCTCCCTCCCATGCAGACATTAACCATCGATGCTTCCCTGGATGGTTAGGGTACACACTTGGATACTTATTGGACCCAAGGCCAGTGGACTGCATCTTCCCATCACCTGCATATCAGTCTCCTAGAGAAGAAAGCAGTCCGTCTCGCCCTTCAAGCATTCCAGCCCTACCTCAAGCCAGGACCATTGCTGAATTCAGTCAGACAACACTGCAGTGGTGTTTTTCCTCAACACGCAAGGGGGCACAAACTCACGCACATTCTGCATGGAGACCCTTGCACTCTGGCAGGAAGCCATCAGACAACTAACGCTAACAGCTATCCACCTACCGGGATGAGGCAATCAGTTAGCAGACCGGCTAAGTCACCAGTCATCCGTTCACGAATGGACACTTCACAAAGAAATACTCCAAGAAATCTTCGACCTATGGGGACCTCCACAGCTGGATCTGTTTGCCTCTGCAGTCTATCATGGGATCCCCAGTTACTTCTCCATTATCCCGAGCAACAAGGGACAATCTATAGATGTGCTCTTCCGGCCTTAGACAGGACTTTACTTATATGCCTTCCCCACCGTCCCTCTCTTGCAACGGACTGTATTGAAACTTCAAATGGAGCCAGCCACCATGCCTCTCATAGCACCAATGTGGCCTTGTCAATGTGGTACCCTGTTCTCCAACTGTCAATCAGGGAACCCATTCAGTTGCCAGTCAGACTGGACCTCCTGACTCAGTGTCACGGATCCCTTCTGCACCCCAACCTGAAGACCCTTCATCTTCATGCTTGGCTCATGAGGATGCAGTCATAAATAGATTCCAAGTGTCCTCTCCTGTTGCCAACATTCTCCTGGCTTCTCATAAGCCAGCAGACAGAGAAACATACAATTCCAAATGGAAACGCTTTTCCATATGGTCTGCCTCTTGCTCCCTGGACCCTTACTCTTGTCCACTGATGAAGGTTTTAGATTACCTGGCCTCATTATCAGAGTCAAGGTTAAGTTATTACTCCATCAAAGTCCACCTGGCTGCCATATCAGCATTCCACAAACCTTAAGATGGCAAACTTTTGTACCCACATCACTTAGCCAAGATGTTTTTTGAGAGGAATGCTACATATTAAGCCTCCTATTAGAAGACCCACTCCTCCGTGGGATCTCAATTTCATCATAGAAAAACTGACCCTCAAACCCTTCAAGCCAGTGGCCACTTGTGATCTCAGTTTCCTTTCCTGGTAAATGTTGTTTCTAGTGGCTATTACTTCAGCTCTCCGTATTTCTGAGCTTCATGCCCTCGTGTAGGGAACATTACTTGCTTTTCCACAGGGACAGGGCAGTTCTTTGTACCAACCCATCCTTCCTTCCTAAAGTAGTCTCTGAACATACTCTAAACCAGTCCTTGGAGCTTCCGGTATACTACCCTGTCTACTCCAGTCCCGGTGAACATCTATTACATACCTTAGATGTCCATCGCATCCTATGATATTACACTAATTGTACTCCGTCGATTAGAAAAACATCTCAATTGTTCGTCACCTTTGAATGGGGCAAGGCAGGACTTCCTGTTGCCAAATGGACCCTGTCTTCGTGGTTGGCGAACTGTATTACCTGTTATAAAAAGTACAAGAAGACTTCACCTGGACTGGTCAAAGCCCACTCCACGAGAGCTATGGCCACTACTGCAGCTTGCTTTAAGGGAGCCTCCATTTCAGATATCTGCAATGCAGCTACCTGGTCCACAAGCCATACTTTCACAAGGCATTATAGTCTGGATATTGCCTCAAGACATAGGACGTCCTTTGGACGTGTAATCCTACAAGGTCTCCTATCACAACTGCTCTCCCACATGGACGGAACTGCTTGGGATTCTCCCAAAAGTAATGACTTACTGCAAGAGACCATTCAGTGGAAGATAGTACAGTTACGTAACATCTTACTGTAACAGTAGATCTTTGAGGAATGTCTCTTGCAGTATGATCCCGCCCTCCATCCCCCTCCTTCTCTAACAGAGCAAATTCTGGTCCAGTGACTTAGGGTTGGGACTCCTTGGTACCTCTGCTTCCCCTCAGCCCTCACCTTTGTGAGATGAATCCGGCGGGGGATCTGAAGATACCAGGGAACGCCCACACTTGTATAGGAAGCAGGACATGATGTCGTGTGGGCAGTCCCTGGTGAAAACTGCTAGAAGAGCTGCCGTGCGACAGTGTTCTCTGCTGGAAACTCCCAAAAGTAATGACTTTCTGCAAGAGACATTCCTCGAAGATCTACTGTTACGGTAAGATTTTACATAACTACTTTCTAGGAGTGGTATATGTTGTTCATCCACACGAACCCACCTGACCTCCCCAGCTTCGACTCACAATCTGAGCTTCCAGCGGGCAAAGAACTGTCATCATGGGGCGGAACCGAGGGTTATACCACCTGGGTGGGTGGGAGGAGCCAGCTTTAAGACCTTCCGGCAAGATTTAAAGAGGAAAGGACATGCCAAACAGTGTGGATGAACAACATATACCTCTCCTACAACTACCGTTACAGGTGAGTAACCTGTTTTTATGGCTGCTTATGATGGGTTCAAGTCCCTTAAACACCTTGGTACTTTGCCTTCTGACAAGGAATCTATGATGCTGAATGTGGTGAGCAAGCATACTCACACCTCTTTATCATTGGGTCTTAGAATTGCAAACTACCAGGCCCATATGATTAAATAACAGAATAGCATGTGGAAAGCTGCTAATAAGGCTGCAGTCCAGGCTTTACCTGAGGGTTCTGCCAAGAATGAGTTAATTAAAACTAACCTCTGGGGCGGAGGTTGGAAAACATTTGATAAGGTCTGCCTGTGATGTCTCTGGTTCTGCCAGAGCTGCTGCTTCAGGCATATGCATGAGACTCTATTCTTGTCTTGGAGATACTGATTTTACTAATGATGTGAAGCAGGTTGTTTTGAATGCCACATATTGGGGGTACAAAACTGTTCGGTTGTGTTGGAGACACTCTGGAGTCTTCAGACTTCCAAAAAGACTCTCATAACTGTCAAGTCCCTGTATCTCACTCCTAGGGGACATGGGAGGGGATCTTTTCGTCCACCCATCTCAAGAGGTGGTCATTCCCATCGTCAGCAAGGTAGAGGCGGTGGCTCTTTGCCAGGACCCATTCCCCCATGTACATTCAGAAGCACCTAAAGCAATCTGTGCCGGTGGCTCTTTCCCCACTGGTTCCACCTGACTTCTCTTAGACTATAACCCTATCTCCATTGTTACCTCTACGGGTGGTTGTGGGGGGGGGGACAGGATCTCCCTGCATCTAAACCAGTGTCAGGACAGTACAACAGACAAGTGAGTACTGGAGATAGATAATTGCAAGGGGGCATGCGCTGGAGCTGTTAGCAACCCCTCCAGATCATACTCCACACAGTAATCGTTCGGGCTGTCTGTCCCTTCTGAAGGAAGAAGTGCAGTCACTTTTTAAAAAATGGGCTATAAAACCAATTCCTCCAACCAAGAGGAAGAAAGGGTTCTATTCCAGATATTTCCCAGTCCCAAAATGGACAGGGGATCAGAGTCCTGTACTGGACCTCTGGGATCTCAATTTCTACATAGAATACAAGAAGTTTCGTTTGGTATCCATGCAAGCTCTGATGCCCTTTCTGCAAAAATGGGAATGTCTGTGCTCCCTAGACATGAAAGATATGTATCTTCATATCAAGATCAGAAAAGCTTGCAGACGCTGTCGGAGTTACATGCTGGAAGAGAAGCACCATCAGTTTAAGAGTATTGCCCTTTGGCTCATCAACTGCGCCACAGGTCTTTACCAAATGCTTGGCAGTAGTAGAAGCAGCCCTTCACAGGGAAGGCCTATACATGTTCCCCTATCTGGACGACTTGCTTCTGATTGTCATCTATAGAAAGGCCTTACAACACATCCTGTCAAGAAAAAGGTGGCAGTTTGACTTGGGAGTCACAGTGAATATCCACAAGTTGGTATAGACTCCCTGCCAAAGACTGCAGTACATAGGAGCAGTCTTAGATACAGAGAAGAGATGTGCTTTTCTGTCATGGCAGTGTGTAAAGTCTAATTGCTCTAGCATAACTGATGTTCAAAAGTCACTATGTTCTTGCACAGGCAATGTTATATTTTCTGGGCCTTATGGCTGCAACCATTGTGATGGTGCCACTGGCATGCTTGCACTTGAGGGATACCACAGGGACATTCAGGTGCTGGCGGAATCGGCTGACTAATGAGCTGCGCCAGATGGTCCTTGTCATGTCTCTGTTGCGCAGGGTGCTACTGTGGTGGATGGATCGCACCAATCGTTTACAGGGCATTCTAGTCCTTGTCCCAACTCCTGCACAGATCCTCACCATGGATGCCTCGGGTTCCGGGTGGGGTGTGCATATGGGTCCCTACCACACACAAGAGTTGTGGTCCCAGGTGGAGGCCAAGTTACACATCGGTGTCCTTGAAATGAGAGCTGTCCTATACAGTCTCCAGGCATTCCAGGAGCAGTCAACAATGGGCCCCCTTTTTAATCCACACAGTCAACATCAGTGTGATGCATTACACAGACAAACAAGGGAGCATCCATTCCTATCCGTATGTATGGAAGCAATGAGAGTATGGAACTGGGTTCTGTCACACAGCCTCCAGCTTGTCAGACCTTTATCTCCCAGGTACCCAAAACATCTTAGCAGACAAGCTAACAGGTCACAGACGCATATGTATGAATGGAAACTGCTGACCTCCATGGCAGACTACCTATTAACAAGATGGGGTTGTCCAGAGTTGGCCTTTTTTGCATCCCCATGCAGTGCAAAACTGCTGCATTTCTGCTCGCTCATTTCAGGGCTTGGAGTTTACTGTTGAGACATGGTTGTCCCTCTCTTGGGCAGGGACATTCCCATACGCATTTCCCCCAGTTCTGCTAATAGTGGGTGTCCCATGAATTGGGCAACTCAATAAGAACGAGCCCAGAAACAGTGCACGTATTTGAGCAAAGACACAGACGACCGTACATATGAGCGATCACTAAAATGGCAACAAATACTTTCCCCCTCCCCGAGTTGCTGTGACCTCTGAGGCGGTTGTTTAAGAGGAGGGGTGCGGGGGGCAAAGCCCCCTAGCAGAAAGCATTTGTCGCCGTTTGTGTCCTTGCTCAAATGCATTTGCAGTTTTTGGGCTTCCTCTTATTGAGCTGCCCAAATTACATAGGACCCTAATATTGTCCTCCTCAAACTGCAGATGGAAGGTGCTACCCTCTGCCTCGTAACCCCATTATGGATTTGCCAAACATGGTTTCAGACCCCAGGAAAACTTACTGTATTCTGACATGCAGTATGATCTCACCATAGGACTGCCCCAGAGCCGAAATGTTCAATAGAACCTATGCTAATAGTGGAATGTTGGGCTCTAGCTCGGTTTTCAAACCACTGTCCCTGGTGGCACTTCCTGCAACCGTCAGATTCTTTACTCCACTTGCCTCAGTAAGATGTCTCCAGAGAGCTCTCCTTCACTGTACTTGAAGAATTTTATTTTGTCTCGGTTTATCGAGGTCCATTTATTTCGATTTTTGAAGTACACTACTTGGTTCACAGGTAGACTTGGTCTAGATTAGAGTGAATTTTTGGTGAATTTGTCTATTCCTTATCAGTTCTTTTAACGGAGAAGGAACCGATACTGTTTATTTTAAAATTTCTGAGACTTTATTCAGTTATTTCTGCCGTCCAGTAAGGCGGTATACATTTATTTTATAAAATTTAACAAAGTTTACCAGGTTAATTCTCAGTTTCATAGGTTTAACAGACCAATAAATGTCACAAACCAAGAAACGAACGGGCCCCACAGGTTTCCAACATTGTATAGAGTGTGGGGAAACATTCGCTAAAGCAGATCCTCATTTAATTTGTGTATTTTGTTTGGGGTTTGAATACCTCGAGGACTGTGAAATTTGTAAGAACTTTCCTCAAGTCGACGCTTGAGAGGTGACTTAAACAACTGCAGGAGAACATGTCTGAAAAGACTGCTGACCCAGCTAAAGAAAAACCATCTACCAGCAAAAATGAACCGGAGGAATAGTCCTCTGACCAGGGTGACGGTTCCTCTTCTAAGAAACGTCCTGCAGATACTGCCACTAACCAGGCAACCGCAGGGAAGAGAAAAAAGAAGGAAAAGCATGCAACGGTAGAACTGCAGCAGAAGAAGGCATCGGTTCCAACTGCTGAAGAGATAGCAAACACTATCAGAATTATCTAGGCACTCCAACTGAGTACTCTGGTTCCAGTTGAGAAGCATCCGTGTCTATCTACCTCTGGCACTACTTCAGTTCTTGGTTCCTTGGAAAACGAAGAGGGGCCTTTTGGTGAGGATGATGAGGATTACAGGGAACCGATTGAACGGAATATTTCTCCAGATCCTCATCATGCTGACTTCCCTGACAAGGTGAATGAGGACAATACCTCTCATTTTGCCTTCATTAAACAAGTAACTCAGTCCCTGGACCTTCCTATTCAGGAGTCAGCCGACGAGGAGGAGAAACAGGACTACATGGAAATGATGGATGTACCAGTCTCTAAAAGACTGTTACTACCCATCCACAAATCCCTGAAAAAGGTTAACAAGGTCCTGCAGACCCCCACTTCTGTGCCACCAGTTGACAGGTGGATAAGAAGTACAGTTGTCCCTCGTTATAGCGAATCTTGTCATAATGAATCCCGCTTAAAACGAATGTTGTTTTTATGGCTTCCACTACAACCCATTCACTTCGTCTGCTCGTTTTGCAATTTTATTATTTCAGGCTCACATTCAAACAACATGAAGTCTTGCTATTTTATGACAATTGCAGTTTGTCCCAGCCTTAGAACTGCTCCGGAGGTGAAAGAGTTAACTTCCATGCCAGGCATGGAATCCTGAGCGCGAGCTCGGTTGTAAAAGCTCTGTCTGGAGATATTCAAACCGAAACTGTCAGATTCTTTACTCCGCCTCACTGAACAGTCGCTCCGGAGATTCCTCCTTCTGCTCGGTTCATTTCTCGGTTAAAAAAGTGTTATTCTTGGTTTATTTTAAACCGCAATTATATTTATTTTAACCGCAAACCGGTCGGTTCAAGCTCTGTCTGTGGTATCGTAGGTAATAGATAGGTTTTCTTTCTCTGTGTGGAACTTGCAAACATTGTTATCGGTTCGGTTTGAACCGATCAGGTTGTTATTAAAACTTGTTAAATTACATTTAGAGTGCGGTTCCCGGTTCTTATCAGTTCTAAAAAAAACGGATTTCATTACGTTTTTTCCCACGACCCGTGACACGGTTGGGAACCGATAAGGGTGTCTTGCTTGGCGATTTGCTGGAAAAGGGCAAGTTTTTGGTTAGGCTGGCATTATGTCTGAGAAACCCAAAAGAAAAACCGGGCCCACTGGGTTTCAGCACTGTAGTGTCTGTGGGGAAGCCTTTGCCAAGGCTGACCCACACACCACATGTGATTATTGTCTGGGGTTTGACCATCTCAATGCAGACTGCCAGATTTGCATGAATTTCCCTGCAGCTACCCTGGATAAGAGAGTTGGTAGGCTCAGGGAACGAGAGGCCAAAAAGTCCGCTGACCCGGATGGCCAGCCCGGTTCGGTGCCAATCGAACCGGAGGGAGTGCCCTCTGACCAGGGCGAAACTTCCTCTGGCAAACGAAGAGCTGACTCGGATGAGCCAGTTCCAACAAAGAGGACTAGAAAATCAGCAGGTGTGGAGCCAAAATTTCCTTCTCCAACCGCTGCAGAGATAGCCAAAGCGATCCAAATTGTCCAGTCACTTTCCCCGGTTCCGTCCGAACTGCTACTATCAGATAAACAGTCGGTTCCACCTGTTCAAGAATATGATATAGAGGAATTTTATGAACCGGTGGAGGGGGAGGAGGATTATGAAGAGTGTGAATATGATTTTGAAAGTCTGGATGTGCCCATTGAACCGGACGTCTCCCCAGACAGACCTTCAGGAGTGTCTCCCCCTAGGCTTTCTGAGTCCCCTCATCATTTTCTGTTTTATAAAAAAGTTGCTGAAACCCTCCAGCTCCCTTTGGAAGAAGCTGTGGATGAACAGGAGGAGCCTGACTATGTGGAAATGATGGATATCGCAGAGTCCAGGAGATTGTCTATTCCTTTACATAAATCCTTTAGGAAACAGACAATAAAAATTTTAAAAGCTCCTAATTCTTTACCTCCTGTGGATAAAAAGATGGACAGGAGGTACTCATTGTCAGGCCCTGATACGGAGTTCCTTTCACAACAATGCAGCCATGTTGGGGTAGTGCAGGCTGCAGCCTGTGATAAGGCAAATATTCCCTTGGCTTCACACCCCCCTGATAAGGACTCCAGGAGGATTGATGCCATGGCAAAGAAACAATACATGGCAGCATCCTTGGGACTCAGACAGGCAAATTATATGGCCTATGTTGCAAGATAACAGAAATCCAGATGGGATACTGTTATGGCTTTAGCGAAACAGGTCCCTGGCCAGCTTGCCAAGGAGCTGGAACAGGTGGCTGCTGATGTTATTGAGGCATCCAAGGTGCAATTCCATGCTGCAGTGGACTCTAATGATGTATCTTCAAGAGTCATGGCTACATCTGTGGCTTTTGTAGAATGGCTTGGCTCAGGTGTACTAGCCTGTCACAGGATACCCAGGCTAAGGCTGGATTTTCCTTGTTGTGGGTAATTCTCTGTTTGGGGAGCAGACAGAGATTACATGAAGAAAATGGATGAGTATAGGACCACTTATAGGAGTGCACAGGCCAAGGAGAGGCAAGCCACTCCTCAGAGGCAGCCTTCCAGTGGCAGGGGCAGGCCTTTTCACAGGCCTTTTTACCAAGCCCAGACCTCCTCTTCATCTTATACCCAGAGGGGGTTCTTCAGAGGGAGAGGCAGACGGGGTACGAGCAGGCCTGCTCCCACCCCTCACCCTAAAGCCCCTGCCAAACAGGCACCCTGATGGGATGCCCAGGGCCGATTCTCCATTACCTGTAGGGGGCAGGCTGGCTTACTTCGTCCAGGACTGGGAGTCTTTAACATCAGACAAGTGGGTCCTGGATGTAGTGAGCCAGGGACTGGTTCTCAGCTTCAAAAAATTTCCAAAGATGAGAACCAGATCTTTTCCACCTGCAAATCCATTAGAGGCTCTTGCTTTGGAAACAGAAGTCTCAACCCTCCTGGCTCTCAGAGCTTTGGAAAGGGTTCCTCCCCTACATCAGGGCAAAGGACTATACTCCAGGTACTTCCTTACGCCAAAAAAGACAGGAGAATGGCGGCCCATCTTGGATCTAAGATACCTAAACAAGCACCTTTTAAAACCAAAATTCAGAATGGTGACTCTGGGAATTATTTTACCCTACCTAAGGCCAGGGGACTGGCTAGCATCCCTGGACCTCAAGGATGCCTACTTCCATGTTCTCATCAGAAGCTCCCACAAAGTACCTCAGATTCAAACTGCCCTCAGGCCATTACCAGTTCAGAGCAATGCCCTTCGGCCTTACCTCTGCCCCAAGGGTATTCACAAAATGCCTGGCAGTAGCAGTTGCTCACTTAAGAAGGCAAAAGATTGCCATCTTTCCTTACCTGGACGATTGGCTCATAGTGGGTCAGTCCCCAGACCAAGTCAAATCACATCTTCAGGTTACCCAGCAGCTGCTTACACCTCTAGGTTTTCTTCTCAGTCTCCCAAAGTCAGTTCTAGAGCCTGTTCAGCTACTCACCTTCATTGGCGCAGAACTGGACACAAAGCAGGCCAGAGCTTTCCTTCCTCTAGAAAGGGTAAAGACCCTGGTGGCTCTGGCCTCCCTTCACTCTGCAGGTCTCTCGCCAGCAAGGCACTTTCTACAGCTCCTAGGGCACATGGCTGCTTCCACAGCTGTAGTGCAAGGAGCCAGATTTCAGATGAGGGACATTCAGTTCCATTTGAGAGCCTTCTGGTCTCAAAGGAGAGATCCCCTAACCAAATTGATCCCAGTAACTGAACCTGGTCCAGGCCCTGCAGTGGTGGCAGGATCAGAGCAATCTGAGACAGGGGTTCTTTCATCCCTCAATCTCACTCCTTGACCCTTACTACAGATGCATCCCTCTTGGGATGGGGAGCTCACATGGGCGACCTCACCACCCAGGGATTGTGGTCCCCTCAGGAATCTCTGCTCCACATCAGTCTGTTGGAACTCAGAGCTGTTTTTCTAGCACTTCAGGTTTTTTCTGCATCTGTTCAGAACAAAGTGGTACAGGTCAGAACAGACAACACCACTACAATGTGGTACATCAACAAGCAAGGGGGCACTCGGTCCTCGGCCTTGTGCACCGAGGCAATGAAGTTGTGGTCTCTGGCTTATTCCCTGAACACCTCCCTCATAGCAGTTCACCTCCCAGGCAAGGACAATGTCCTGGCAGATGCTCTCAGCAGGATTTCCCAGGGCCATCACGAATGGTCACTGGATCCCCTAGTACTAGGGTTAGTATTTACCAGCTGGGCACCCCTCAGATAGATCTTTTTGCAGCCTCAGACAACCACCAACTTCCACTTTTTTGTTGCAGACCCCCAGTGTTGGGCTCAGTCCCTCTGGATGCCTTCCTTCTCGACTGGGAAGGGAAGTTCCTCTATGCCTTTCCCCCCCTTCCCTCTCTTGTTCAAGGTGCTAGTCAAAATCAGATCTCAACCTTGCAAGATGATTCTGATTGCTCCAGATTGGGCCAGACAGCCCTGGTATCCTCTCCTCCTGTCCTTAGCAGTCCATCTTCCCGTGTCTCCCCAGGAATCACAATCTGTTAACCTGTGCCCAGGGAGAGTTTTGGTATCCAATCTCAAATCCCTCAACCTCAAGGCCTGGCTCTTGAGGAGTTAGAGTTGCTGACCTACACCTTTCTCAAGGTGTACTGAAATCTTGAAAGCTTCTAGGAAGCCTTCCACCAGGGCTACTTATAATTCTAAATGGAAAAGGTTTTCCATATGGTGCTCTGGGAAGCATATTTCCCCAGAATCTGCTGATTTGCACACAGTCTTGGACTATTTGGTCCATCTAAATAATTTGAGGCTGAGGCCAGCTACCCTGAAAGTACATTTGGCAGCTGTCTCTGCTTTTATTTCAGCAGGAAAGACCTCTTCTCTTTCTGCTCACCCTGTATTCTCCAAGTTTTTCAAGGGATTGCTTCACACCAACCCTCCATTCAGGGACCCTGCTCCTGCCTGGGATCTTAATGTTTGCATTGCTCAGCTGATGCAACTCCCCTTTGAACCTTTGTCTTCAGCAGAGCTTAAGTACTTGACTTGGAAAACTGTGTTTCTAGTAGCCATCACTTCTGCCAGGCGCATAAGTGAATTACAAGCTTTGTCAGTGGAGCCTGATTTTATCTCCTTTCACAGAGATAAGGTAGTCCTCAGGACTAACAGGAAGTTCTTGCCTAAGGTAGTTTCAGATTTCCACCTTAATCAATCTATATCTCTTCCAGTGTACTTCACTGACCATTCCTCCTCTGGCGAGAGGAGGTTGCACAGTTTAGATGTAAAGAGAGCCCTTAGTTACTACATAGAGCATACAAAGGGTCACAGGTTTGACTCCCTCCAACCGTTCCTCACTTATGGTGAGGTTGGGAAAGGGAAACCTGCCACTTAAAGATCCATTGCCAGGTGGATTGTCTCTTGTATCCAATTTTGCTATCAAAAACTGGGTAAGGTTCCCCCTTCAGGCCTGAGGGCTCACTCTACTAGAGGTATGGCTGCGTCCCTAGCTGCAGCCAGGGACATCCCTATCTTAGAGATATGTCAAGCAGCTACCTGGAGAACAGTACACACTTTCACCAAGCATTACTCCTGGACATCCAGGCTAGGAGGGATGCTCGTTTGGCATAAGCTGTGCTTCAGAGCCTATTTCCTAGTGGTTCTGTCCTCCTCCATGGAGGTACTGCTGTGTAAGTCTGCAATTGTCATAATATAGCAAGACTTCATGTTGTTTGAAGAAAAAATTACTCACCTTAGTAATGTTGTTTCTTCTAATGGAGTCTTGCTATATTATGACCTCCCCCCTGCCTGCCCCTCTCAGAACCTCTGCTCTTGGGATGTGGGTGGGCAATGCAGTGTTGGCACCTAATGATGCCCACCTTGTGTTTTTCACCCCTCCTTTTTGGGGTGTTTGGGTGTTGTATTTCATTTTATTTTCTGGGTCCCCTGACTTGAGTCTTGCTTTTGGGACCAGAAAAAATGTGTTAATATTTTAGTAGCCAGTTGGTTAGTGTAGGTTTACAGCTTCCACACAGAACCTTAGTGAGTTTTTGCTCGTAAAGATCTGACAGTTTCGGTTTGAATATCTCCAGACAGAGCTTTTACAACCGAGCTCGCGCTCAGGATTCCATGCCTGGCATGGAAGTTAACTCTTTCACCTCCGGAGCAGTTCTAAGGCTGGGACAAACTGCAATTGTTATAATATAGCAAGACTCCATTAGAAGAAACATTACTAAGGTGAGTAATTTTTTCTTATGGATCACATTCAATTAGTCAAACTGGTAGTTCAGAAACAAGCAACTGCTGAAGGCTTTAATTTAATTTAGAAATACCCTGTGAGTATGCTTTCCTGGCTATAATCCTAATTGCTGATTAATTAGCTATCAAGCATAGTATAGATGTGGTAGCTGTAACTCTCTTCAGTCTTTTGCAGTCACTGCAGTTAAGTTGTTAAGCACGTGAAAGCACACTTTTAGACACAGGAACTCATTAACACTGCAGTTCTCAACAGCAACCCCGGTCCAAACTTCATGGCTGAGATTAGAAAAAGGAAGGCACTTGATGTCAATTCCAAACTGACCATCGTAGACAGGCTAAAAAATGGAAGGGGACTCGCGAAACTTGCCTCAGAATTTTCACTTGCCAAGTCGACGATTTGAACCTTCTGTAAACAAGAGGAGTCTCTTAGAGCTTTCGCGGACAACTGATTAGAGAAGGAGGGCATGCAGCAAAAAAATTAAGACTTGCTGGCAGTGCTGAGGTGGATCAAGCTGTTAAAATATGGTTTAAGAGTCAGCGTGCAGTGGGTGTCCCGATTTCCAGTGCCATTGTTAAAGAAAAGGCTGAGTCCTTGGCAAAACAGCTTATGGGTGATGAATGCAATTTTAAATCCTCTCCTGGCTGTGGAGATTCCAATGCTGAAATGGTATCAGACAACTTAAAATCGTAGGTGAGCAGAGGTCGGCAGATGATATTGCCGCTGCTGAATTCATGCCAAAATTGATAGACATTTAGAAGAGGGAGATTATGAACCTTGTCAGCTGTACAACGCTGACAAGACAGGGTTGTTCTGCAAGTGTTTGCCTGACAAAAGCCTCACTGCAAGAACTGAGACAAATGCCTCAAAAGGATACAAAATGTTTAAGGACTGGGTGACAGTGCTTGTTTATACAAATGCAACTGGAGACCATAAGTTAAAGCCACTATGCATCGGTCGCTTTGCGAACCCAAAATGTTTCCATCACGTAAACTGAGATTCCCTCTCTTTTTTGTATGACTATAGTGCAAACTCATGGATGACCAGGGATATTTTTAGACAGTCGTTTCATCATGAATTTATACCCTCTGTACGCAGATTCCTTTGATCGAAAGGGATGGACACTAAGGCTGTTCTCCTACTAGACCAGTGCCCTGCACATCCAAAAACCGAAGAACTGGTAAGCAGAGATGGGAAAATAAAAGTCCAGTTTCTGTCCAGTAACACCACATCAATCATCCAGCCGATGGACAAGGGTGTAATAAATCTGAAAAAGCTTTACCAGAAGCAACTGTTAAAGGAGATTATTGCAAATGAGAACGGGACAGAGCTGGTAAAATTTCTAAAGTCATACAACAGTAAGGATATGATGTACGTTGCCAGTACTGCATGGGACTCAATCACAGCTGAAAAAGTGACCAACTGCTGGCGAGACACTCTCGGGCCAATATTCGAGGAGAGCAGTACCACTGTTAGCCCTGCTGTGTCCACCCAAGATGATGAAATTGTCACACAGGATGTTACCATTGCTGCTCGATTGGGGCTGATTGAAGGGACTGACCCTGATGCCCACGATCAACTTCAGCAGTGGTTTGCTCAGGATGACACTATTGCTGTGTCGGATGTGATAATAGACGCAGAGATTGTGGCCGAAGTGAAATCTGGGCACCGCACTTTATCAGACAGTGAAGATTCTGTTGAAGGAGTGACTGGCACCGAAGAAATCCAAGTAAACTCAGCAGAGGGAATAGCAGGCTTGGAGACAGGGTTGCAGTATCTGGAGTGGCAGTCCTTTGTGTCCTCCTTACAGCTGCTGCAGTTAAGACAGCTCATATTGCTGTGTAAAAAGGACGTGCTTAACAATGGTCTAACTCAGAAAACAATGGACTGCTATTTCAAATAAATACATTGTACTGTATGTTGAGTTAATACTGTATTTTAAACTTTCTACATGAGCTTTCAACAATCTGTTGTGTTTATCATGTTTGTAATAAATTATGCTACAGTATGTACACATGCGGTGCACTTAAAATTATTGCAAATTTATTATGACAAGGATGCTTTTTCATTTGTAATGATACTCGCTATAACGAACTTTTAATATGGCCCCCTTAGCATTCGTTATAATGAGGGAGAACTGTATTGGGTATCTAAGGGTGGAGCAGAGTTCTTGTTCGGGCACCCTAGCCATGAAGGAGTGGTGCAGGTGGCTGCCTGTGATAAGGCAGGCATCCCCTTGGCATCTCACCCTCCAGACTTGGATTCCATTGCAAAGAAGGTGCATTTGGGATCCTCTCTGATCATCAGGCAGGCTTCATGCATGACCTATGTTGCCAGATATCAGAGAACACTGTGATGGAAATCACAAAATCTATGTCAGCCCCTATGGCAGCTGACTTTTGAGGAGACTGCAAAAAGGGGTATAGAGGCTTCAAAAGCCCGGTTTGGGATGGCTGTGGACAACAATGACACTGCAGCCAGATAAATGGCTTCTTCTGTGTCAGTCAGGAGGTTTGCTTGGCTCAGGACTACTAACCTGACCCAGAACACTCAGTCCAAGGCCTTGGACATCCCATGTGAGCCTACGTCTCTGTTTGGGGAACAGACAGAGGCTTACATGAGGAAAATGGATGAGTACAAGACAACAGATAAGAGTGCTGCTGCTAAGAAAAAGGCATCTACTCCCCAAAAGCAACCAGCCAGGGGAGGTAGGGACAGGGTACACTATAGCTGTTCTTTCAGCCTCAAGCTCATCCCCAATATCAACACTAGAAAGGTTACTTCAGAGGCAGGAGCAGAAGAGGTGGCAACCGAACTAGCCCCAGCACTCAGCATCTCAACCCAAGCAGACACCCTGAGGTGTCTGCTCAGGTCACCTCCCCAACCCCGGTAGGGGCAGGCTGGCCCACTACCTCCAGAAATGGCAGACCATTACTACAGATAGGTGGGTCCTGGAGGTAGTGGGCCAAGATCTGTCTCTCGGCTTCAAGCTCATGCCAAAGCTGAGAGCAAGGATCTTCAGACCCTCCTCCCCATCAGAAACAGTGTTACTGGAGGAGGAAGTATTAAATCTCCTATCCCTGAGAGCAACAGAACCAGTTCCTCTGGCACAGAGAGGGAAACGACTCTATTCAAGGTACTTCCTCACATTAAAGGAAATGGGAGTGCCGACCCATACTGGATCTCAGGCACCTGAACAGGCATCTGGTAAAGCCAAAGTTCAAGATGGTGACCCTGACAACAATCCTTCCGACCTTAAGACAAGGGGACTGGTTGGCATCTCTAGACTTTAAAGAATGCCTATTTCACATCCCCATAAGGCAGTCCCACAGAAAATTCCTCAGATTCAGACTGCCATCAGGCCATTACCAGTTCAAGGCAATGTCTTTCGGACTTGCTTCTGCTCCAGGGGTGTTCACAAAATGCTTGGCTGTGGTTTGGCACACCTCAGGAGACCAGGAGTGTTAGTCTTCCCTTGCCTGGATGACTGGCTAGTCGTAGGGCAATCCTCTCAACAGGGAAGGGAGTCTCTGGTACTTAGACAGGAGCTGCCAGTCACTGGGGTTCCTAGTCAACCTGACAAAGTCAGTGTTACAGCCAGTACAGCTCCTGGAATTCATAGGAGCCGAGCTGGATTTGGTGAGAGGAAAGGCTTTTCTGCCCCAGACAAGGGCAGACAGTCAGGTACAGCTAGCAAATACCTTCAAGCTTCAAAACCCAAGGCATTTCTTGCAGCTGTTGGGCCACATGGCAGCCTCAACAGCATCAGGGGCAAGGTTCCAAATGAGAGATATCCAGTATCATCTCAAACTACCCTGGCATCAGAAAAGAGATTCTCTTATCAAAGCTGGTGCCAGTCACACAAGCACTTCTACAAGTGCTTCAATGGTGGCTGGACATGGACAGCTTCAGGCAAGGGGTGCCATTCCTGCAGGAAAACTCTTCCTTGGTGCTAACCCCAGATGCTTCCCTACTGGGGTGGGTAGCACACCTGGAGGAGCACACACTGCTCACTTCACATGGCTGAAACAAGAGTCATTGCTGCACATCAACCTGCTGGAGCTCAGTCTTCCTGGCACTTCAGGCATTCACCAGCGTGCTGCAGGGAAAGGTGGTGCAGGTCAGGACAGACAACACAACCACAGTGTACTACATTAACAAACAGGGAGGCACAAGGTCAACCCCCCTGTGCACAGAAGCCATGAAAATCTAAAGTCTGGCGTACTCTGTGGGAATTGCCTTGTCAGCAGTCCACCTGCCAGGGAAGGACAATGTAGTGGCAGATGCTCTGAGCAGGATCAGTCAGAACCACCACGAGTGGTCCCTGAACAGGCAGGTGTTACTGATTGTTCCAAAGGTGGGGCACTCCAGAGATAAACCTCTTTGCAGCCCCAGAGAGCTGCCAGGTTCCTCAATTTTGCTGCAGACCCCCAGTGAGGGTCTCAGTCCCACTGGATCCTGGATTGATCAAGGAGTTTCTGTATGCCTTCCCACTATTCCCACTGTTGCTGAGGATCCTGAATAAGTTCAGATCCCTGCCAGCTACAATGATCCTCGTTGCTCCAGAGTGGACCAGGCAGCCATGGTACCGCCTTGTTCTGGCACTGTCGGTTGCCAAACCAATCAGCCTCCCCAGAAAGCACAACTTGCTGACTTCTTCCCAGGGCAGGATCCTATACCCCAATCTTTGGTCTTTCAGGTTCAAGGCCTGGCTCTTGAGGACCTAGATTATGCTAACCTGCATCTCTCGCAAGGGGTCATGGAAGTCCTTAAGGTTTCTAGAAAGCCCTCTACTAGGAAGACCTACATGTCCAAGTGGAAAAGATTCTCTATCTGGTGCTAGAACAAGAATCTGGACCACACTCAGGTGAGGTTTTGCCAGTTGTCCTGGATTATTTAACCCACCTTCATTCCCTTGGTCTGAGACCATGCACCCTGAAAGTGCATTTGGCAGCTGTCTCAGCTTACCTATCAGCAGGCAAGGCATCATCTCTGGCCTGAGATCCAGTCTTCAGGAAATTCTTTAAGGGGTTGCTACACTTACATCACCCACATAGGACTCCCACTCCAGTATGGGACCTAAACATATGTATTACAGCGCTCATGCACCCACCTTTCGAGCCTATGTCATCAGCTGATCTCAAGTATGTAACTTGGAAAACAGTGTTTCTAGTTGCAATTACTTCGGCCAGGAGGATTAGTGAGCTCCAGGCTTGTCCATGGAGACAGACTATATCGCATTCCACAGGGACAAGGTGACCCTTAGGACCAATATAGTCCATTACACTACCAGTCTTTTTCACTGACCATTATTCTTCAGAGGAATGTAGACTGCATAGCCTGAATGTAAAAGAACTATCAGCTACTACTTGGAGCATACAGAAGGCCATAGAGGGGACAAGACCCAGCTCTTCTTGACCTATGGGGAAGTAGGAAAAGGTAAACTAGCCACAAAAAGGTCCATTGCAAGGTGTATCATGGCATGTATCCAATTCTGTTATGCCAGGGTGGGCAAGCAGGCCCCACAGCGGCTCGGCCCACTCCACCAGAGGAACAGCTGCATCAATAGCAGCTTCAAGAGATATCCCTTTGCTGGAAACCTGCAAAGCAGCTACCTGGAAAACAGTGCACACATTTACCAAACATTACTGCCTGGATACCCAGGCTAGGAGTGATGCCAGATTTGGCACAGCAGTCTTGCAGAGCCTGTTTCCTAAATAGGTCCTCTGCCCATCTCCAAAGGCACTGCTTGGGTAATCTGCATTTGTCAGAATATAGTACGATTTCCTGGGGTTTGAAGAAAACATTACTTACCACAGTAATCTTGTTTCTTCCAAGGGAATCTTACTGTATTCTGAGCTCCCACCCTTCCTCCTCTGCAAGGACCTACAGGGCACTGCATACTAACTGATGTTGGAAACCTGTGGGTACCTACTAGATCTTAAATCGAGAGGGTTCCTTCAGTAGGTCATAACATGAATGACTAGTGCCATCTGGCATCAGGACCCAATGGCAGACTTTTCCAGCAATACCCGACGGGACCGCCAACCCGACATCACATGACGACGTCAGCATGAGCCTATATAGTGGGCTGTTCCCAGGCCCACCCTCCAGTTCTTTCCCACCGTCACCTTGTGCAGCTCCCTCTGGTAGACTCTCTTCAGTGATCGCCGGTACTTTTGCATGTTTTTCTACTAAAAACATCCGTTTTTTTCTTGAATCTGTGGTTGCTCTGTCTCCACCTAAAAAGAAGTGCGAATCCTGTGGCACTCAGATCCCGCACAAAGACAGCCATCGATGCTGCATGGTCTGCTTAAGCCCCGACCATCTGGTGGCCACCTGCTCAGACTGCCAGCCGTTTAACCAGGCCACATGGAAATAGGGGCAGCAGGTTTTGGAGGCCCATCTGTTGAAGACCCATCTGGCTTCTAGTGAAAAACAGATGGAGAAAATTAGGGACTCGGCTTCAACTTCTTCTTCACCCTCCAAACACAAAAGGAAGGAGAAGCATCGAGAGAAGGAACACTCTACAGAAAGTAGGCCCGAGGCTTCGAGGCCTGTGTCTAGCAAAGCTGCTCCCCTGCCACCTGCAATCAAGGTCCAGGACGCTAAATCGAAGACACTTCTGGTTTCAGTTTCAGGTAAGTTGGTCCACGGCTCCTCTACGGACCACGCTGCACCTGCCACTAAGCTGCTTCTCTGGGGACCGCATGGCAGCCAGCAAGTTGGTTTCCCATTGTTCGGGGTCCTGCACGGCCGAAGTCGCCAAGTCGGAGGGGGGCTCCTCCCCTCCTCGATCAGTGCAACCATCCAGTCAGTCGATCTCCACTGGGGATTCCTCAGACGTGGCTCTCCTGTTGAGGACTGATGTCTGTCTACCAGATGTCTGGCAGAGTCAAGGGAAGACAGCCCCTCTTCCTCCTCCGCCAGTTGCGACTACCTCTGATCCTGCTTCCCCAACTGGAGATAGCATAGGTCCCCTGGAGATTGTCCTCACCCCAGGGTTGCACTCGTCTTCCCCTTCAGGAGTCTTGGACCAGGAGGCCCCTCCTTCTCCACTGGAGCTCCCCATGGAGGTTCCCTGCTGTTCCTGATACAGGGAGCCCTTCCCGGCTGGTCGGCCAACCTTAGCCGGGTCTTACTCCCTCATCAGACCCATTCCTTCCTCCTCTTTTACCACCTCCTCCAACGAGTCTCCCAGCCGGTACCCGCTGATCTGCGTCCACTGCCAGACCTTTCGGCAGGAGCGGGTCCATCATCAGACATCACGCAATGGGCCCCAACGCCGGTGCCTCCGACGTCAGATATTGTTCTGACGGTGGTTTCACTTGTCCTGTTGACGGTGGCTCAGATGCTGGCCTATCCAACACAGGACCCCACGTGTATATATACTATGCCGGGCCCGACATGGATGCCTCTAACGTCGGGTATTTTTGCGAAACCCCACTATGCTCCTCACTGCCCCTCTGGGTTCCCTGTGGATCACACCCCAGTGGGACCGTTGCCAGATTGGCATCATTTGGGGCATTATTACCTGGGTTACAACCCTTTCCTGGGCTATCATCAGGGATATCATGGGTACTCTTACCCTCACCATGCTTACCCCCTCCTCCACCCCCTCCGCCTACACCTACTCCCCCTCTGGCCTCACAGCTGGATGTCAGAGAGGTTATCCAGTCCTGGTGGAAGGAAGCGAGAACTGAGCTGGTTACGAATCTGGAGAGTAGGCTCCCCATCCTTCTCCCTTTCCCAGGTCCAAATCCCCCATGGACTCTGAATCCGACATGGTCCACATCCGAGGTGCAGCATTTGCGGACATCTCTGTTCTGGATTTCCAAGTGGGAGATGATCCGGGCTAAGGGGGGGGACTCATCGGGGGATTCTTCGTGCCCACAGTCACCAAATCCAGGAGGACCCTTCTTTCACGGCTCTCCTGAGGTCACTCCAAATGTTTTATGAGTGGGAGACAGAGGAACAAGATCCAATGCGTCAGACACTTGCTGAGCATCTGAATCTGGAGGCTTTATTACTTATTCCAGTTCCTCCATGGATTACACCTCACCAAGACCTCACCTCACCTATCTGGCAACTGCCTAACTCTATCCCGGCTGTCCCTAAGAGAGCTGACAGAACATACGGGCACCTAAGGATGCCCCTTTTCTTTCTGTGCATCCTAAAGCAGACTCTTTGGTCATCTCTGCTGCTCAGGATTGTTCTTCGGCTCCTAAGCACTTGAGTTCAGTTCCTTCTGACAGAGTCTAAGCAGTTTGACCAGTTCAGGGAAAAAGGTGAATTCCTCGGCTACGTACTCGTTGAAGTCCCTGAACTACGTAGCCCATGTGGTGTCCCACAGAAAGGCCACCCTCGCCAGGCTAGAGGACCAAATTCAGTCCATGGCAAATTCAGACCTTAAGGAGGAACTCGCCCGGGACATCCGACTTTAGAAGATTTCTTGTCGGCATGCTCTTTGAGCCACCTATGACTCCGTTGATTCGGTGACCTGAACTTTGGCCACCGCTGTCTCCTTTTGGCGGCATGCCTGGCTCTGCATTGTGGGCCTCGCTAATGAGGTCCAGTCCACCATTTTGGACTCTGTGCCCTTTGGTGGGGATGCCAAGGACATCATCACAGACCTTCAAGAATGAGGCCAGGCTCTTAGGTCTGTGAGGTCTGTGTACCGTCAGGGCAGCCAACTGAGTCAACAACAGCAGTCCTTTTGGAGACGGACCTAGAGGCAGAGATGTAGACACACTCAGTTCGGACAGGGTAAGCGTAAGGCCACAGGGACTGTATTGACCGGCCCTGCCTCCAAAACCCAGTGTCGCTCTGGGGGACCTCCTCCAGTCCGACCTGCCACCTCCTGACTTCTTGGCCCCACCCTTCCTCCATCCCTGGAAGAGGAACCAGTGGGAGGGAGGTTCACTCACCATGTGCATGAGTTGGCAGTGTATTACCTCCGACAAATGGGTCCTGCAGTTAGTGTCCCTAGGGCACAGCATAAAATTCTTGGAGGTACCACCAGATTCTCCTTCTCGAAGGTCCGCCTACTCCCGAGACCAGGTACTTCTAGTGAGGGGGGAAGTGCAAGCTCTCCTGCGAAAACAAGCAATAGAGCCAGTCCCTCTTCGTTGGAGAGGGTGGGGGTTTTACTCCCATTTCTTCAAAAAAGACAGGCAACCTGAGACCCATCCTCAACCTCAGCAAGTTAAACCTGTTTGTTGAGTACAAAAAGTTCAGGATGCTAACACTCCAGAATCTGCTGCCGCTTCTGCAGGAGAACCATTGGTTGTGCGCTCTGGACATGCAGGATACTTACCTGCACATCCTGGTCTTAGAGTCACTGCCACTTCCTGTGGTTTACCTTTCAGGGGGATCACTTCCAGTTCAGAGTGCTCCCCTTACCCCCCATCTTCTTAAGTGGTACAAAGAAATCCTGTTCGCCTTACAGGCAGAACTCTTAATGGCCAATATTTCTGGAAACCGAACTAGATATAAGATTTGGGAACCACTGCAAACTCTATTGACTATATAAGGACTAGAACCTTCTTGTCTCCTGCATCTGGGTAATACCTCTATTGTTTTTGTTATATACTTACAGACATGAGCCTAAGTAGCTAGGTTGGAACCTATAAGAGAACAGATACACCCTCTGTGGCTAGGAGGAGGGCAGAGAAGGGGGGTGGGTTAAGTAGGCTTGACAATTATAAAATTAATGTTAGTATTCACTCAGTCTACAGAGTTGTTAATGTATTTCCTAGTTGTCTTGTTTTTTCTTTATAATAATAATAATAATTCTTTATTTTTATGGTGCCTTTCAAAGACCAAGGTGCCTAACAAAATACAAATAGCATATCAAACATTCCAACATCTTAAAAATATAAAACAGCTGATACAAGTTACAAGTAAGATCAATCACCAATTTATGTCCCTGAAATATCAGGTGTAATTACTAGACACTGTTTAGATTTTTATTATAATTGTTTTATGACTCTGCTTCATTCATAAATAAAGTATATTAAATTTGAAAAAAAAAACAAAGTGCCCCCCTTTGGCATTTGCTCGGCACCCAGGGTTTTTACCACGTGCTTGGTGGTGGTTGCATCATTGAGATGCCAGGGTATTGCGGTTTTCCCGTACCTGGATGACTGGCTAATCTCGGCCCCCTCTATGGAGTCTCTTGCCAGATGCGCTCCAGATTACCTTGGACTTGTTTTCCAGATTGGGGATTACTGTCAGTATCCCCAAATCTCCCTAGCTCCATCACAATGACTTCAGTTTATTGGAGCAATTCTGGATACAGTTCAGGGCAGAGCTTTCCTCCCTCTGGACTGGAGGGACACTCTGATGGAGCAGGCCACCTTGGTGGCCTCTTCCAGGTACCTCCCAGCCCGCGAAGTCCTCCGTCATCTCAGCCTGATGGCAGCCTCTGTCTCCACAGTCCACATGGCGAGGCTCCACATGAGAGTGCCTCAGTGGTCCCTCAGGGTTCAGTGGGACCAGCTTCAGGATCAGCTGGATCAACATGTCCTCATCTTCTCTGCCTTTCAGAAGGATCTTTTTTGGTGGAGGGATCCCACGAACCTCTCCCTTGGCCTCACATTTCGAGGCCCAGCTCCCTCGGTAGTCCTCACTACGGAAACCTCAAATAAGGGGTGGGGAGCTTATTTGGGGGACCATCAGATACAGGGACTTTGGTCCCGACAGGAGATGTCTTTACACATCAACGTTCTGCAGATGAGAGCAGTGCTGTATGCTCTTCAGGCATTTCAGACCATTCTCCCAAAGGGACTCTTACTCATTCAGATGGACACTACGGTTGTCTGGTAACTCAACAAGCAGGGCGGCACTCGCTCGTATCCCCTGTGCAGGGAAGCAATGAGAGTGTGGGACTGGGCAGTCCAGCATGGTCTGTTGCTCACAGCTGTGCGCATTCCAGGAGTGGAAAATGTTCTTGCAGACAGCTTAAGCAGATCATTCACCCTTGATCACAAATGGGAGCTAGAGCAGGAAGTGGCGGAGTTACTATTCCAGAAATGGGGACAACCGGAACTCGATCTAGTCGCCTCCCCATTCAACGCAATCTTCCCAGCTTTTGCTCGCTCGTTTCAGAGCATGGTGCTTTCTGGCACGATGCGTTGTCTCTCTCTCTTGGACAGGGAAATTTTTATACGCCTTCCCTCCATTTCCTATTCTTCAAAGGGTGCTCCTTAAGATTCAGTCAGAGGGAGCATGAATGATTCTAATTGCTCTTCTATGGCCCAGACATATGGTTCCTGCTTCTTCTTCAGTTGTCAAGGGAACCCCCAGTTCCACTTCCATTGCAGCACAGCCTCTTAACCCAGGACAAGGGCCGGCTGGTGCACCCGGTGCTCAGGACCCTGCATCTTCATGCTTGGCTCCTACAGACATAGCGATATCCCACTTCGGGGTCTCATCGAGAGTCACTCAAGTCATCATGGAGGCCCAGAAACCTTCCACGAGATCCACTTATGCTATGAAGTGGAAACGTTTCTCCATTTGGGGCGACCTCCAAGGGTTGGGATCCTTTTACTTGTTCAGCCCCTCACTTAACGGAATACCTGCTTTATCTGTCAGATTCTGGGCTTTCTTATTCTTCATTGAAAGTTCACTTGTCTGCTATCTCAGCCTACCACGTGCTGGTGGATGGTAAACCCGTGGCTCAGTTGGAAATTGGCAAGACATTTCTGAAAGGAATTCTTCATCTGAAATCCCTCATCCGCAGCCCTACACCACCTTGGGATTTTAATTTTGTGTTGGAGAAGCTCACTCTCCCTCCTTTTGAACCAGCGATGAGCTGCGATATGTGCTACCCTTCTTGGAAGGCGCTGTTTCTAGTTGCCATTACTTCTACTCGAAGGATTTCCAAACTTCAGGCTCTCTTGTGTAAAGAGCCGTACCTTATTTTTTATAAGGACCGAGCAGTCCTTCGCACTCATCCTAGGTTTCTTCCTAAGGTGGTATCGCAGCTCGCCCTCAGTCAGTTGGTTGAGCTCCCGCTTGACTATCCGGCCCCAACAAATAGAGGTGAGGCTCTGTTACATACGTTAGACGTACACCGGATTCTTAGATGTTACACCCTTCATACAAAAGAGACACGCAGATCTGATCAGCCCTTTGTGTCCTTCGCACCAAGGTCTTTGGGTAAGAATTTATACACAGTGCCTTTTGAATTGGCTAACCAGTTGCATCCACTTCTGCTATCAGAAGTACGAGAAGCCTTTGCTGGGGTCTGTCAAGGCTAATTCCACTAGAAGCGTGACTGCTTCTGCAGCATTTCTCCATCACATTTCTGCAGCAGAGATCTGTGAGGCAGCAACCTGGAGTTCCATCCATTCCTTTACCAAGCATTACAGTCTGGACATTGCTTCTAGGCGAAGGGCCGGTTTTAGTGTAGCTGTCCTGCAGGGCCTTTTGTCCTAAGCATGCTCCTTTTCTGTGTTTCAGTTGTTCTTTCTCCCATGTTTCTCTTGGTCTCTCTTTGAGGGACTGCTTGGGAATCTGTCCTACATGTTATGACCTACTGAAGGAACCCTCTCAAAGTAAGATAGTACAGTTATGTAGGAACTTACCATAACAGTAGATCTTCGAGAGAGGTTCCTTCAGTAGGTCATGTTTTTCCCGCCCTCCTTCCCCACAAAAACATTTTCTTTTGGGTCTCCAGACCAGCTTCCTCTCCTTCTGGGGCTCCAGTGGGAGAGAACTGGAGGGTGGGCCTGGGGACCGCCCACTATATACGCTCATGCTGATGTCGTCACGTGATGTCGGGTGGGCAGTCCCCTGTTGGGTATTGCTGGAAAAGTCTACCATTGGGTCCTGATGCCAGATGGTGCTAGTCCTACATGTTCTGACCTACTGAAGGAACCTCTCTTGAAGATCTACTGTTACGGCACGTTCCTACGTAAATACAGGTTACTCACCTGTACCAGGAGTTCTAGGAGTGGTATATGTTGTTCATCCACACTTACTGGCAGGTTCCTTGCCGCTTTAAATCTTGCCGGAAGGTCTTCAAGCTGGTTTCTCCCACCCACCCGGGTGGTAAAACTCTTGGCTCCGCCCCATGACGCCAGATCTAGCCCGCTGGAAGCCAGGTTGCGCGTCGAAGCCGGAGAGGTTGGGTGGGTTGCGTGGATGAACAACATATACCACTCCTAGAACTCCTGTTACAGGTGAGTAACCTGTATTTCTAGGGACGTGGATATGTTGTTCAATCCACACTTACTGGCAGACTCCTAGCAGTTCTGTAGGAGGAGGGAGGCAAGGTGCGCACCCCCTACTTGGGAAATAAGGACTGGAGAACCGAGGTCCCAAAACCAGCATCCCAGCATGACTCAAGGTTGATGTGGTAGTGGGTAATGAAAGTGTGTGCTGACTTCCAGGTAGCAGACCTGTAAGATTTCCTGGATAGGGACGTCCCTGGAAGCAGCCACCGAAGCAGCGGTATGGAGGGTAGAATGAGCTCTTATCCCTTTGGGAGGCTTCATGCCCGCCAACCTATAGCAGAGATCTATGCAGGACGTGACCCACCTGCCTGTCATCTGCTTGGCTGCAGGTCTGCCAGGTGCGACTTCAGCGTAGGTGACAAACAGCTGGCGAACCTCTCCCCGAACTTCAGCCATCAGCTCCTTATAATAAGAGAGCGCTCTTCTAGGGTCCAGAGTATGGAGCCTATATTCGGCCTCCGAGGTGTGATTGGGGTAGAACACCGGCAGAGTCAACACCTGGTTAAGGTGAAACTCCGACACCACCTTCGGAAGGAATTTCGGGTGGGGGTGCAGGACAGCCTTGTCCCTGTGGAAGACCAGATAAGGAGACTCGATGGAAAGCGCCTGGAGCTCTCCCATCCTTCTGGCTGATGTGATAGCTACCAAGAAGGCGGTCTTCCATGACAGGTGAGAGATGTCACACCTGTGCATCGGTTCAAATGGCTTGCCTATGAGCTTAGCCAATGCCAGCAGTATATCCCACGGAGGTGGAGGTTCTCGCACCGAGGGGGGGATATGTGATCAAGGCCTTTGAAAAAGCGTCCGACCACCTTCTCCTGTGCCACCGACTGCTTTCCAGCCTGCACCCGGTAAGCAGAGATGGCTGCCAGGTGTACCTTAAGGGTCGTCAACCAAAGCCCTAGCTGAGAAAGGGACCAGAGGTAGTCCAGAATGCTAGCCAATGAACAGGAGGAAGGGTCCAACCCCTTATCCTGACACCAAATGGAGAATCTCTTCCATTTGAAGGCATAGCATTGCTGGTCGACTCCTTACGGGATGCCTCAACAACATTGAGGACCTCGTCGGAAAGACCCAAGGCCTGGAACTCTAGCCGCTCAGGAACCAAGCCGTCAAGTGCAGGGATTGAAGGTCCAGGTGGAGTACCTTCCCCTTGTTGACTGAGATCAGGTCCAGGCGGGCTGGAAGACACCTCTGGAGCCTGGAACTGAGGCTGAGGAGATCTGGATACCAGAACTGGCGGGGCTAGTCTGGGGCTACCAGAATCACCTGCGCCTTGTCTCTCTTCACTTTGAGAAGCACCTTGTGGATCAAGGGAAATGGAGGGAAGGCGTAGAAGAGGCCCGGGGTCCACGGCCTCGAGAAGGCATCCCCCTGCAGCGAGCCCTGCTAAGGGGGGGCGGGCATGAAACAGCCTCAGCTTCACATTCTCCCTGGAGGCAAACAGGTCCACCTGAGGAGTGCCCCAGTGGGAGAACAGATCTTGTACTACCTCCGGTAGGAGAGACCACTCATGAGATGCAGCACCTGTCCGGCTGAGGGCATCGGCCAGAGTGTTGGAGGCTCCTGCCACATGGATGGCTAGGAGATCCGCCTCTAGTCTGCTCACGAGAGACCAAGTGCGGAGAGCCTCCTTGCACAGAAGTAAGGAGTGCGTCCCGCCCTGGTGGTTTATGTAGTACATGGTCGTGGTGTTGTCCGTCTGGACCTGTACCACTTGACTCCATACAAACGGAGCGAAGGCAGTGAGGGCTAGTCGAACTGCTCGAAGCTCCAGCATGTTGATGTGGCACTGAGACTCCTGAGGGGAAAAGAGGCCATGCGTTCTGAGCTCCCCAAGATGGGCACCCCAACCCATCAGAGAGGTGTCGGTCGTCAGAGTGACCGTCGGCTCTGGGCGGACAAATGGGATACCCTCCTGCAGATGAGCTGGAATGAGCCACCACTTGAGGCCGTTCCACATCTCCTGGGTCACTGTCACTGGCTGGTCCAGAGGACCGGAGTGCTTTGACCATTGGCGGGCCAGGCCCCATTGCAGGGGACACATGTGCCATCGGGCCCAATAGACCACACTGGTGCAGGCTGCCATGAGGCCCAGGAAGTCCCGGGCAGGGCGCAGTTGCCCAACCAGAAATTATTGGGCAAAGGAGGAAAGGACCTCGGCCCTGTCTGCCGGGAGCCATGCTCTGGCTCGAAGAGAGTCGAACTCTGCCCCGATGAACTGAATCACCTGCGATGGCACGAAGTTCCGACTTGGCCTCTGGTGATGAGGAGGCCAATCTGAGAGCAGACCTGAAGGCCAGATCCTGGACCGCTCCACCTCCAGCTTGGAGGGGCTGCAATCAACCAGTCGTCCAGGTAGTACACCCAGACCCGCACCGGTGCACGAGAAATACTGTCACCATTGCCATGCATTTGGTGAAGACCCTGGGAGCTGGAGAGAGGCCAAAGGGCATGGCCCGGAACTCGTAAAGGGATCCCTCTGCCCTGAAGCAGAGGAATCGCTGGTGAGACGGATGGATTGGGACATGAAAGAACGCATCCTGGAGGTCCAGAGAACAGAACCACATGCCTCATTCCAAGGATGGGATGATCTGAGCCAGAGTGACCATCCTGAAGATATGAGACCTTTGGGACTTGTTCAGGTCGTGTAGATCTAGAATGGGGCACCAGCCCCCCGTCCGTTTTGGGACCAGGAAGTCCCTGGGTCTGGAGGAGGATCTGCCACCTCCCTGATCACCTTCTTCTGGAGAAGCAGGGCAGTGTTGGCTCAACGAGCCGACAGAGAAGCTGCGGAACCCATAGCACCCCATGGGGCGACGGCTCGCTAGGGTGAGGACTGCTCGAATTCCAGAGGCAGACCCCTGCCTACCACTTCCAACACCCAGTGGTCCGTGGTGATATCGGACCAGGTGAAAAGGAAGTTGCGGAGCCATCCCCCCACGGGGGAACCCGGGGAGGAGTGACAAGGTTGGGGGTGACACCCCTCAACCCGTCACTGTTCAGGCTTGGAGGAAGGGCCGGCTGAGGAGCCACCTGGACCTTTCCCTGCCAGCTTCCTGCTGGAAGAAGCAGCAGGCTTGGCTTTGGGGTGCCAAGTGCGAGCCTGCTGGCCCTGATGCTGGTGTTGCTGTGCCGGACATGCTGCGGGGGCTGAAGGATGAAAGAGCTTACGCTGCTGCTGGTGGCCTTTGTCCTTCTGGGCAGACGTGATGGAGTCCAAGGTGACGTTGGACTTCTCAATACATTGTAGATGACCCTCCACCCTGGGACCGAACAAGTCGGTACCCAAGAAGGGAACGTCTGCCAGCTTGTGCTGGGTATCTGCCATAAAGGTGGAGATCCGCAGCCAAGCTCTGCGGCGCATGGCCACTGCGGCCACTACTGAACGGGCACACAAGTCAGCAATGTCCAAGGAAGTTTGGAGCTGCTGTTTGGCCACAGCCCTTCCCTGATCCTGCACCTGCTTGACCGTCTTTTGAAGGTCAGCTGGGAGATGAGGAATCACCTCATCCAGGGAGCTCAAACGGGCGTGTGAAAAGTGTGCCATCAGGACGGCCGAGCTAGCCTGATGAAGGCCTAGGGAGGAAGCAGCATAGACTTTCCTCCTGGAGTAGTCCAGTTTCTTGGACTCCTTATCAGGTGGCTTGTCCACATCCTGAATGTTCCTGGAATGCTGAAAAACGCTGTCGGTCACTAGCCCCTCCACAGAGGGGTGCTCCGAGAAACCGGAGAGTGAACCAGCGGGAACAGCATACTTCCAAGCCATCCTGGCTGAAGGTACTGGACAAGAAGCTGGCCGCTGCCATAGCTCTATGGCCGGGCCAACAATGGCTTCGGCCACCAGGAAGGCCTCCGTAAGGGAATCCCCTCGGTCCAGTATCTCCGTGAGGGGCATACATGGCCCATTTTGAAACAGGTTTGAGCTTCATCCCAGTGGACTCTGAGATGAGTCGAAGCATTCCAAGGAACGAGGATGGGCTCTCGTCCACTGACTGACCCCCAATGGACTCCAGGTCAAGAGACCTGGAGAACAAGGAGGAGTCATCGTCAGACTCCGAGGAGTCTGCGAAGAGCTGCCGAGCGCCTGAGACACCCTCCACCTGCCGAGGTCGATCAGAAGTGAGGGTGACCGATAACCGATGGGGCTAGCCCTGACCCGACCGAGAATCCTTGGTCGAGGCCACAGTTTTAGGTTGTGGAGGCGGGGGGTTCACAACAACGGGTGGCACAGCCGGTTTTGGCCAAACAACCGGTGCCGACTTTGGCTCCTCAACTACTATGAGGGGTTGTTTGGCGCTCGATGACACAGCCACTTAATGGTCGGAGAAGGCGACGAGTCAGCTTATTTCGACAATAAGAGCTGCTGCCACATTAGATCTTCATAGCGCCGACGCAATCTTGGCACTGGAGCCTATCCTCTGAAGAGGACGATGAGGATGAGCAGCGCCGGCTTCCATGGTGCCGAGACCGGGCCAACGCCGAGTGGGACCCGCTGGACTCTGGAAGAGGGTCTGAGACTGAGGCTTCCTTCGGGATCCCGAGGTGGGTCTGGGGGGGACCTGCTCCTCCCTCGGTTCAGGGACCTTAACCGGGGACTCTGGCACAGGAGGCATAGGCAAGTCCTCGGTTTCCACCGGGGGAACTGGTGAAGAAGGGTTGTCAGCTTCTCCAGTCGACAAACCATCCGACGGGTTGAGATAAATCTCTACCGCATCGACAGTTGTCTCTGCCGGCTGACCTGATGGGGACACTGTGAAGCCAGTGGCCTTAGCTGCAACCTCGACCGACGTCGAGTGTCAACTATCCAGGGAAGGGGACCTCTCCCGCTCCCACGAACGTCGATGGTGGGACTTATCTTTGGAGTCCTTCTTTTTGGACCGAGAGGAATGTCCCGAAGGCCCTTCTGCCTTGGTGGAGAGGGATTGGCAAAGCTCCTTGAAGGAAGCTGTGTAGGAGGAGCCCAAGAAGAACGGGATAAATGCCGCGACCGAGGATGATGATGATGTGGCCTGGGCCGCTTCCTCCTCGAGGGCGATCATCTGCTCCAGCTGTTCAGCCGAGCCCGCAGCCATGGACACTGCCCAATGGGCCTCCTTCAACTTGACTGGAAGATAACGGTTCTCGGGTCACCCCAACAGCAATCGGGCAGCACGGTCCTCCAAGACCAAAGCCAAAAAGGATTTGCACAACTCACAAGCATGTGAGTGATGGCCGAGTCCAAGGCAATAAATGCACGTGGAGTACAGATCGGTCCAGGACATCTTCTGCCCACAGGGGCACCGGCGAAATCCAGGAGTCGATTTGTCCATCGCAGCTGCGAGGGAAAGAGAAGACCGAAGTCTTTTAAATTTAAGAATAAGTTTCGGATTGATCGAAGAGTGTGGATCCAGGCCTAAAATGAAGAGCGCTAAGGAGGGAACCTGAGCTTCCAAGCGGTAAGGAAGATCTGGCGTCGGGCGGAGCCGAGAGTTTTACCACCCGGGTGGGTGGGAGGAGCCAGCTTGAAGACCTTCCAGCAAGATTTAAAGCGGCAAGGAACCTGCCAGTAAGTGTGGATTGAACAACATATCCAAGTCCCTAGAACTGTACTTTTCTTCGGCATCTGTTGACTTGAGTCTTAGGAGATGCCCTCTGTTATTTAAGAGGTGTTTGCCCCTAAAAGGGGGATTGATTGTTATCATTAGATTAGTTAGCTAGTTTGTTTAGCTTCTGCATGCTTCTTAAGAATCTGATGGTTTCAGGAAGTGCAGCTAGGGACAGTGGTTTGAAAACCAAGCTCGAGCCTAACATTCCACTATTAGCATGGGTTCTATTAACCGTTTTAGCTCTGGGGCAGTCCTATGGTGAGACCATACTGCATTTGTCAGAATACAGTAAGATTCCCTTGGGGAAACAAGATTACTATGGTAAGTAATGTTTCCATCTTACTTCAAGGGGGAGCTGTTGCAGCGGGCTAGAACTATTAGAACTATTGCCACAGGCCTTAGGACCCACCGGAAAAAACGTAGCTAGCAGTACCCAGTAGGGACCGCCCCCTGACGTTGGCTCCGCCCCGACGTCGGTTATGCTACAAAAGGGGTAGGACCCCGGCTCCACCTCAAGTTCTTTCCCGCTGCAACCCGCTCACGTTGGGAAGTTCTTAGTGAGTTTTTTCACTGCAGTTCCAGCAAAACCATTCGTTTTTCTCGAATTAAAGTGTTTTTTTCCTCTGCATTCGTTATTTTGTCTATAACATTGTTCTCCCTCCTCTTGTCTTCAATACCGTCACATGTCGTCACCGTTGTTGGTCTCCTCCAGGCCCAACAAGATGAAGTGTGCCTGTGGCCACCAAATTCCATCGAAGGATGGCTACAGCTAGTGTATCTTTTGCGTGGGACCAGACCACGACCTTAAGACCTGTGACATCTGTCAAGGCTTTACTAGCAGGATGAGGATTAGATGCCTGAAGGCCTTGAAAGCCCACCTGCTTGAGAAAGGGATGGACGTCCTGCAGTCTTCCCCTGGGGATGAGGGCAAATCGCTGGAAAAGGCACATAAATCCCGCGACAAGGACCGTAGTCGATCTCATCACCGCTCCCGTTCTCCCCACAGGAAGGCCTCTTCCTCCAGCTTGGGCAAGTCTGACCATTCCAAGTCCAGGCACAGAGAAAAATCAAAGCCTGAAGCTCCCGCCAAAATACTGACGTCGGTCTCGGTGGGAGTCTCTTTTTCTGCATCCAAGCCAAAGGCCATGATGCTGCATGTGTCCTCCAGCGGAGTCGGCTAAGGATACTTCAGCACAAACCTCAACGCTGCCGAAGAAGGCCCCGACTATGGCTTCACCAGATGTTGGTAAGCCATCTAGCAAGGACCAGGACCCCAAGGCTAAGGCCTCCTCTGGGTCTCGCCTTGCTAAGTTGTCCACGTCGGATCCGGCCATGGCTGTGACACCGGTCAAAGTACCTGCAGCCGACGGGGCTTCCATAGCGCTGGCGCCAGTCAAGGTGCCGATGCTGGCCCCTAGGGACTCTACCCCGGAATCCTCGGGTTCTCCCCTCAAGACCTTCCAGACCCCCCTATTTCTCTGATCCCCCCCACAGGGGGCGGTGGCATCTCGATTTGCCAAGGAGGAGCTGGGAGAACTATTTTAATTTTGGTGGAGCCAGGTTCACAAGGACACACCTCCACCTCAACCGGAACTGGCACCGGTTCCGGACCAACCGGACAACCAGGAGCTGGGGGGTTTGCTCACAGGCTTGCCGGAAAAAACTCCTGAAGACCAGCGTGTGTCCTCTGTTCTTCGATCCCCTTGGGCCATACGTTCCTGGTCAAAGTCCAGGGACCGCGGACAGCACCACTCAAGGTTGGCCAGCCGTCATCAGTCAAAGCCCAGGAGCAGATCCTGTACCCACTGCAGGTCTTCATTTATTCATTTGGAGGCAGTATAGCGCAGTGGTCTAAGGCTCTAAGCTGCAAATTTGGTGACATCCAGCAGACCAGACTTGGGTTTAAATCCCACAGCTTCCACTTGCATACTGTGTGACCCTGAGCAAGTCACTTAACCTCCTTGTGCTCCCAGGTCGCTCCTGTAAAAAAGCTTTCAGCTTAGTGTGCTATACCTGGTTAAACAACTAAATTTAGTCGGGCTCGCTCCAGTAGACGACGCCGGTCCCATGACAGGTGTCGGTCCCTGCTCCGTCGTCTGTCTAGGAGCCGATCTCAGGACTGGCATCAGTCCAGGAGTCACAGACATTCGTCAGACGGTAGTCCCCGGAGACGTACTTTGGACACCTTGAGGACCAGGAGCAGATCTTCCTCCTCTTCCTCTTCATTTTCAGGAGTTGGGGGATCTCCTGATGATAGGGATCTACCCCGTTCGCCTCCAGACGATCCCACTTTCATGGATGTCATGAGGCAAATCCAGGCCTCTAATGAATGGGAGACAGAGGACCTGGATCCGGAGCGCCGGAGACTGGCTTGTTATCTGAGGCAGAAGGAGCCCAAACCCCTTGTGGTGCCTCCTCTGGTTGGCACATTCCAAGACCTTAACAGGACAACTTGGAAGCATCCAGCCTCAGTCCTGGCCGTTCCTAAAAAGTCAGACAGGCTATACAAGGCCCCGAGGGATGAGCCTTTCCTGGTGGAAAACCCTTAGGTGGATTCCACTGTGATTGCGGCTGCCCATGACAAATCAAAGCAGCCAAAGCATTTGAGCTCCCAGCCTCCTGACCAGGAGTCCCATTTATTGGACCAGGTGGGCAAGAAGGTCTATTCTACCTCTACCTGCTCCATCCGTTCCCTTAATTTCCTCACGCATATGGTCCAGTACCAAAATACGCTCTGGGAGAAGGGACAGGAGCTTGTAAGTGCCTTGCCAGATTCCGCACAAAAGATCGGAATTTCTGGACATACGGAAATCGGGCTCAGACGTAGGCACGCATGTTCTAAGAGCCTTGTACGACACTGTGGATACAGCAGCCAGGGCGGCAGTGTCAGGTGTCTGTCTTCGCTGCCATGTGTGGCTGAGATGCTCCGGCTTTCAGAATGATCTGCAGTCCGGAGTTGGGGACCTTCCGTTACACGGTTCCGTCCTCTTTGGGCAGGAGACTGAGGGTTTGATCTCTTGTCTCCAGGAGTCGGGCAAGTCTATTTGGCCTGTCCACCAAATGTATCGAGGAGACAAAAGAAGCTTCTGGAACAGCCATTTCATAAACCCTCAGGCCAGCAAGCCCGTGGTAACAACCAGGGACAGAGGAATGGCTTCAAAAGGAAGGCCAGCAAACAGCAGCCCGGTGGCACACCCGTTCGAGGCCCCAAGTCCTCCCAAACCTCTCACCCCACCCCCGGCTCCACCCAATGACTCACCACTGAACTCCCCTCCGGAGGAGGCTTCAGGGGAAGCAGTAGGGGGTCGCTTCTCCCTCCATCTGGAGGGATGGAGCTCTATTACATCAGACCAGTGGGTCTTGGACATCATAAGGAGAGGTCACACCCTGGAGTTCATCCAGATCCCTCCAGAAACTCCACCAAAGTCCTCGAGATACCCTCCTTCTTACATTCCTCTCATAGAAGGAGAAATCAGGGCCCTCTTGCAGAAAAAGGCAATAGAGCCAGTTCCTCTGTGACAGCGGGGAAAGGGATATTACTCCCATTTTTTCCTGGTTCCAAAGAAGATGCAAGATCTTTGGCCCGTCCTGGACCTCAGCTTTCTAAACAATTTTATAGAATACCGAAGGTTCAGGATGATGACCCTTCCAGGTCTCATTCCTCTGCTGCACCAGGGAGACTGGCTCTGTTCCCCGGACATGCAAAATGCTTATACGCACATCAGGGTCTTTCCCCCTTACAGGAAGTTGCTGAGGTTCTACTCCTGGGGGAACATTATCAGTTCTAGGTTCTTCCTTTCGGCCTCTCCTCTGCTCCTCGACTCTTCACCAAATGCTTGGCAGTGGTAGCTGTGGCTCTAAGGTGCGAGGACACTACGTCTTCCTTTACCTCGACGACTGGCTCCTAGCGGTCCCGTTGAGAGAGCGCCTGCTTCAAGCTCTCGGAGACACTTATACAGTGTTCTGAAAGGTGGAGATCACCCTGAATCTACCAAAGTCTTACCCAGAGCCCAACCAAAGACTCACCTTTATAGGCGTGGTCCTGGATTCATTCCAGGGCATGGCCTTTCTTCCTCGAGAAAGAGGAGATCTCCTGAGAGGTGGCCAGTTTGGTCCTAGTAACCCCACAGGTCCCAGCCAGTACCTTCCTCAGACTTCTGGGGCATATGGCGGCGGCCATCCCGGTAGTTCCCTTGGCCTGCCTCCACATGAGGGTCCCACAGTGGATGCTCAGGGCACAGTGGGACCAAGGTTCTGACAGTCTGGACCATGTTGTCAGGATCTCAGAGCCAGTCAGGAGGACCCTATGTTGGTGGTTGGACCTTTTGAATCTAGGCAAAGGGATTCCCTTTCATCAGGAACCCCCAAGCCAGATTCTGACAACAGATGCCTCCGATTTGGGCTGGGGGGCTCACTTAAGGGATCACTAGACTCAAGGTGTCTGGACTCCGGAGGAGTGCAGCCTCTACATCAATGTTCTGGAAATGTGAGCGGTCCTCAAAGGCCTACGGGCCTTTCAAGAGGACCTCACGCCAGGCTCTCTTCTCGTACAGACCGATAACATGGCGGTTGTCTTTTACGTCAACAAGCAAGGGGGAACTCGCTCCTACCCCCTGTGCAGGCAGGTGATGAGTCTGGTATTGGGCACTGGAGCATCACATTTTGCTGTCTGCCGTCCATGTTCCAGGTACCCAAAATGACTTGGCAGACAGCCTCAGCATGTCTCTGTCCAAGGCGCTCGAGTGGGAGCTGCTACAGTCCATTGCAGACCAGCTGTTCGACACATGGGGTCGTCCGGAGCTGGACCTCTTTGCGTCTCCACGCAATGCCAAATTGCCATTTTTTTACTCGCTAGAGCACATGCCTGGTGTTTTTTGGCCAGACGCGTTGTCCCTTTGCTGGGCAGGGAAGTTTCTATATGCCTTACCTCTCCTTCGGTGAGTGTTGCTGAAAGTACAGGCTGAGGGGGCTCGCATGATTCTGAGTGCCCCACTGTGGCCCTGGCAGTTTTGGTTCCCACTACTTCAGAGGTTGTCCTCAGAATCTCCAGTCCCGCTGCCAATACGCTCACAACTGCTGTCCCAGGACTGGGGCAGACTGGTGCATCCAGAGCTCAGGTCCCTACACCTTCATGCTTGGCCCCTGCAGATATAATCAAATCCAGGTATGGGGTCACTCAAGAGGTGGCAGACATCCTCGTTTCTACAAGGAAGCCCTCTAACCCACTCCACTTATGCCATGAAGTGGAAACGGTTCTGCCTTTGGGCTTTGTCCCACCCTCTAGATCCCCTTTCCTGCTCAGTGAACTCAGCTTTACAATATCTCCTCTCCTTATACCAGCAAGGCCTGAGTTATTCATCCATAAAGGTGCACATGTGGGCCACCTCTGCTTATCATGTCCTGTTTGGAGACAGGACCCTGGCTCAGTTGAACGTGTCCCACACCTTTCTACGGGGCATTCTGCACCTATGACCTCCCATCAGGCATCCTATCCCTCCCTGGGATCTTATTTTTATACTGGAGAAATTGACTCTTCCCCCTTTTGAACCTGCAGCAGAATGTGAGCTGCGCTTCCTTTCCTGGAAGGTTGCTTTTTTACTTGCTGTTACTTCAGCTTGACGAGTTTCCGAGTTGCAGGACCTGATGTGTAAGGAGCCTTATATTATTTTCCATCGGGAAAGAGTTTCCCATAGAACAAATCCTAAGTTCTTACCTAAAGTGGTCTCGGAGTTGACCCTCAACCAGTCGGTTGACCTTCCAGTCTATTTTCCTACCCCCTACTAATAGGGGAGAGTCTCTCCTGCACACATTGGATGTTCACAAGGCGCTGAGGTGTTACCTTAAGTGGACAGCGGCGCACCACAAATCAGAGCAATTGTTTGTGGCCTTTGTGCCTCAACACCTGGGCAAACCGGTGTCAAAACAGACTATTTCCCGGTGGCTTGTACACTGCATAGTGTACTGCTATAACAAGTACAACAAACCTCTACCGGTCAGAGGTCATTCCACTAGAGGAGTCTCTACCTCCTTTGCCTCCTCAAAGAATGTCTCTCTTCGAGATATCTGTGCAGCTGCTACTTGGAATTCAGTGCACACCTTCATGAGGCATTACAGTCTGGACATTGCTTCCAGGCGCTGAGCCGGTTTGGGCCTGGCAGTTCTTCAGAGACTCTTGTCCTAGTTTGCTGATTACAGCCATAGGCTTTACCATCACTTCATCTGTCATCCTACCTCCCAGAACTAGTCACCTTCTTGGTGTGGGATTGCTTGGGATTCCGTCCTGGTAGTTATAGCCTGCTGCAAGAGCTCCCCCTCGAAGTAAGATAGTACAGTTACATAAGAACTTGCCGTAACAGTAGATCTTCAAGAGGAGCTCTTGCAGCAGGCACTGCTTTCCCACCCTCCGTCCCCCAGGAGAATTTTTCAGCATGTCTAGGACAGGCTTCACCCAGTTCTCTTGCTGAGTTCCATTCGCGGGTCTTGGCGGGGGAACTGAGGTGGAGCCAGGGTCCGCACCCTTTTGTAGCATGACTGACAGGGTGGAGCTGACGTCAGGGGGGCGGTCCATGCTGGGTACTGCTAACTAAGTTTTTTCCAGTGGGTCCTAAGGCCTGCGGCAATAGTCCTAATAGTTATAGCCTGAAATGTTGGGGGGAAAGATAGAGATATAGTTTAAAAGATTAGATAATGAATGAAACCTAAAATGGGCTGCAATTCAGACATTGCCCACTAGAGGTCGTCTTCCCTCTTTCTTAAAGTGAAATGTCCATGTCCCATCGAGCCCCACCTCCGTGTGAAGCGGGGCCCGATTAGCAGATGTAAAAAAAGTATTAAATGTGGCACTTACTGATTATTATATTATTCTGATTCATATCTGGTTGATCCTGCGCCCTCCCCACCGGCATTTTAGGTTCCAACACTCTCCCCATTGCACCCACAAGCACCCACGGTTGTCCCCGTGATGATGTGGCAGGCGGGGAGCAGCCAGGGTGTCTCCATATACTTGCCATACTGCAGAATTTTTAAACAGCCCCGGTTTGGAGCCCGTGTACTGCCGAGACATACGGAGACCAGGTACAGACAGCTTGTGTGCCTGTTAGTCTGTACCTGGTCTCGGTATTGCAAGGACACCGATAGATTCCAAACCGGAGCTATTTGAAGCTGCCGCAATACAGATTATATGACCAGTATAATTCCAACAGTAGTAGAATGGAGATCCACCATGTCTGAATTATATGAAATAGAAAATCTTAATGGTAAAATTCAGGGTAAAGCTCCAACATACATGATGAGATAGCAGAAGTGGGTTCTCTATCATACTAAGGTGGAGCCACACTCCTGTCCTTAAGTTTGGTGGGGAAGGTAACGGGGATGATCGAACAACTACCAAAAATCTGAAGGGAAGAACATTTAATTGAAGGAGGAGTTAACTGAGAAGAGGAAATTACTCATTTGGTTATATTAGAAATGAAGGAGTAAACAAAACTTAAGGGGCAAACAAGGTGTGAGCTAAAATAGAAAAGAGCTGGAGCTTCACCTTCCGTATGGTCTCTGTCAAAAGAATGCATAAGACTTTATATCAAACATTTAACCCTCAGGGTGAATTACAAAAAACTGTCAATAGTACACATAGAACTTAAGACATGTGACAATATTCTGAAATGTACTTTTGACATAAGTGTAACAAAAAACATTTAATAAAAAGGAAAAAAAAATAGTTATAGCCTGCTGCAAGAGCTCCTCTTGAAGATCTACTGTTACGATAAGTTCTTACTAACTGTGCTTTCCACTCTTACAGCAACTGGTAGTGAAGCCTCCAGCACTTCTACCATTGTGTAGGTGCATGTTGTCACCAGTACCTCTTCCATTGTTCAGGGGTCTGTCACAGGACAGAGGGTCCCTGGTCCATCTGGACCTGAAGTCCCTACATCTGCATGCATGGCTTTTAAAAACAGAGCCATAACACATTTTGGGGGTATCACCTAAAATTGCTGATGTTCTGGTCGTGGCTTGAAAGCCTTCTGTCAGATGCACTTATTCCTTGAAATGGAAGCTGTTTACTTTGTGGGATGCTTCCAAGAATCTGGACCCATTCACATGTCCTGTAAATGAAGTACTGGAATATTTGCTGTCCCTGTCAGATTCTGGCCTACAGTATACCTCCCTTCTAATGCATTTGGCCACTATATCAGCTTTCCATTCCCTTATTGATGGCCATAGGCTTGCACAACTAGAGATGTCCCGTACTTTTTTTGAGAGGTATTCTGCACATGAAACCTTCTGTTCGTAATCCAGTCCCTCCCTGGGACTTGAACTTTGTACTTGATGTTGGCTCAGTTTTGAGCTGGCCATGAGTTGTGGCCTACATTTTCTGTCATGGAGGATGTTATTTTTAGTTGAAATCACTTATGCTCAAAGGATCTCAAGGCTGCAGGCTCTAATGTGAGCCTCATTTGATTTTTCACAAAGGGAATTTATTTGTGTACAAATTCTAAGTTCCTACCAAAGGTGGTTTCTGAATTTACACTGAATCAAACAACACACATTCCTGTTTACTGTCCCAAGCATGCCAGTCAGAGTGAAGCATTGCTCCATACTTTAGATGTACATAAAATACTGAGATATTATGTGATGCCAAGAACTGCTTGTTTCACCTCTGGGGAAAGAGGGCACTCCTGTATCTAAATAGTGCCTGTCCAAATGCCTGGCACATTGTGTTACGTTCTGTTATAGGAAGTATGGTAAGGAACTTCATGGTGCGGTTTATAGTCATTCCACAAGGGGATGGCCACTTCTACAGCTTGTTTCAGACACATCCCGGCTGCTAACATTTGTGTTGCAGCCATATGGAGCACTGTCCACACCTCCACTAATTATTACAGGTCTCAAAGACATGCTGGTTTTGGAATTGCTGTATTGCAAGGCCTCCTGTCTTGACTGTGTCAGAATGTACCAACCTCCCTGTGCCTTTTGGGACTGCTTGGGACTCGTTCCAAACGTGTGGCCTAATAGAGGAGAGATCTTCAAAGATAGAACAGTTACATACCTACCATAACAATAGATCTTCAAGAGAATCTTCCATCAGGTCATGCCATCCCTTCCTTCGTCCCCCCTTCTGATTTAGTGACAATAGCATCAGATATTGTGCCCAATCCTTAATCCATGACTGTTATATGTAGCACCATGTATCACCTTGTATGTCTGGTGCTGGTCCGATCTCCTGGTTCCCCATGGGTGGCAGTCCTCCAAGCCTAATCTCCAGGTTACCGAGAAGTGATGGTCCGCCCACTTTTATGTAGACACTGATGCATGGCAGTGTTGTGGGTGGCTCTCGGCTAGCAAGTTTTGGTGTAGTCCTTGATCAGATGGTTGGCCAGCTGTATCACTTATTGCTACAGGAAGTATGGCAAGGATCTTCCTGGTGTTGTTCTTGGCCACTCCACCAGAGGCATGCCACTTCTGTTGCCTGTTTCTAGAATGTGTCAGCTGCAGAGATTTGTGCTGTGACTGCTTGTAGTTCTGTCCACACCTTTACCAATCACTACAGTCTGGACATCGCCTATAGGGATAGGGCCAACTTTGGCCTAGCTGTCCTCCAGGGCCTACTTTCCTAAGCTTGGGGTATACTTCACCCATACTGGGCTGCCTGCTAACAGAACTGCTTGAGACTCGTGCCATAGGTGTGGCCTGCTGCAAGAGATACCCCCAATGTCAGATAGTACAGTTAGATAAGAACTTAACATTCTTACCCCAGGAGTCCTTTAGCTTCAGTAACTTTAGCAGTTAGCTGGCTAGGTGCAACTGCCCTGGAGGTATGCCTTTAATATAATTTTTATTTAAATTAGCTTAGGGCCATAGCCAATCAAAAAACAGGATCGGGGAGTGAGCTGAGTGAGAGCTGCCTGAATACTTCAGAATTTTTCCTCCGCTGGACTGAGCAACATTGTCCTTGAGGTGCCTCTCAGCTTTCCTAGTTGACAGTCTCCTTGCGTTTATCTGGGCAAAGTTTTCCTCATATTTCAATTCTGTTTTTTTTTTGGTAGTCTTGGAGTAACACCTTTGAGGACAAGCTCATTACATAGGTTCCACATCTGAATTACATAAACAGAGATTTAAAGGGAAAAAACATGAAATGTTTGGTTTACAGTAGTGCTTTAAGTGCAGGCTAATACCAAGTTTTGACTAAAACCTAGTGTAAGAAGACAGAGTGGACTAAGTCAACTGGCAAGTAAAAGCACAAGGAGTCCCTCAGAGGGATTAAGGCAGTATAAAGGAGTGAGGATAAATCAGATTGTGAGGTTCAAGATAGGCAGGGGTGGGTGCTGCTACAGACTATGCTAGTCAGTATGGGGTGGGCATTGTACAGGAAACTAGCAGATTTGGACAACAGGCAAGAATATGCACAGGGAGAATCTGGGGGGGATTAGGGCAGTATGAGGGAGAGAGAAATTCGGTCTGTCTGACTTGGGGGGGTTCATGTGAGGCACTGGTAGAGAATGCTGCAGACTGTGTATGTCAGAGTGAAGAGGGCGAAGAACACTGAAGTAGCAGCCAGGGGTGGCAAAGAATAGAAAACCCCACTCAAGCAGCAGGGAGTCATCGGCCCATGAGGCCTTGTCGAGAGTTTTGTTGGGGGTTGAGGGTAAGGGTAGATGGGGGGGGGAGAGGGGGTGGTGGGTAAAGGAGAGAATGACGTAGGAGGGATAGAGAGGCTAGATTATAATAGGACACAGAGAGGAGAGAAGTAAGTGCTAGGTACAAGGGGCCGTGTGGTCATGAGGGAATGTTGCCTAGGCACCAGGTAAGACAGCGTTGATGGGCTGCAGGAAGCAATCACAGCTGGTACTGGCAGTGAGATGTTTGCGCAGCTGTCGTTTGAAGGGGCCCAATGCTGCTGTAGAGCAGATAGCAGGTGGAAGATTATTTTAATAGTGTGCTGAGTGAAAGTTTTAAATTTTCGTTAGCGCTGCACTAAATGTTATTTTTTTAGCGCAACCGTACAATTTTGTTCTTATTTTACTTCGACTGCTCATTTCTTAGTTGATTTTACCACAGGTAATTAATTTAGATGGTTCCTCCCTTTTTTTACTTAATTCTTGAAGAAACCGTCGAATTAGGAAGTTGCCTTGTTTTTTTTTACCTCAGATCTCGTGGGTTTTACCATGAGGCACCCCATTGGAAGTCAGACCTCAACAGTGCCTGGGGAGGGTTATCTCAGGATTGGCAATTATGAGAAACCCATAGATATACAGTATAAAGAAACTGGACCTAAGGTAGCATCTGTCACAGGAAGAGTTCAACAGCAACCTGTGTGCAGTTGACCAGTATTACTGGGCTTTTTTTTTTCCCCCCCCAACTCTTTCTACTCCCACTTGGCCTCAGAAAACTCTCTCAGATATTCTCGGTACTCCACGACTCTACATCCCATCTGAGACCACTTAGCCCCCCTCCCCTCCCCTCGTGAAGCCTGATACAACCCCCAGATCTACACCGCCCCTGGAGGAAGGGCCGCCTTCTCCACCCAGGGCACTCTATCTACAGTTTAGAGTGCCAGAGCTTACACAAGGTCAGCCGTGGAGGGGTGGCTAGAGCTAAAGAGTGAACATTGGAGCCTGAGGTGCCACTGCCTATCCCCAGGAGTGGGGGATTTTTCTGCTTATGTTGCTGTCCCCTCGGAGTGCGGCTTGCAAGGTAACGTACGCCTCAACTCCGCCCCCTGCCTAAGCACGCATCGCTGCTGTTGCATCCCTAAGCTACCTCCAGAGGTTCCGCTTTGAGCGACGGAGATCCAGCAACCCCCCCCCAGGAACCCAGGAAGAGAGAGCAGTCCTCTGGATGCTCAATCTCTTCCTGCCCCTGCCGACCCCCGGTGACCCGGGCTCGTTCCCGAACCTGGGTCGCTAGCATGGCGCAAGGTGTGGCGTCCAGTGCCTCAACCCTCAGTGCCACTGGCCCAGCATTACTGGGCTTTCTATTAAGAATGGCACTGGTTCTGAGTATGGGGGAAAGAATGCTGCTGGAGGGTAGTGGCTTATTCAATTGAGAGATTGGACCTCTGAGTAAGGTAGAGAGGAGATAGAAAGAAGGGACACAGACTGAGTTAATAGTTAATTGTTAGGGGTTAGTAGGTTAGAGGGAGGATAGTTAAAATTAAAAAGAAAAAAGGACAGTAATGTGGAATGAAGTCTGAAATGTTGCTGTATTCAAGTGTTGTGGCAAATGAATATGACTGTACTATATGGATTTCCTATCGCTGACGGCTATGAACTGTATATGGATAACTGTCCATTAATAAACACATGAAACAAAAAAAAAAAAAAAAAGAATTGCACTGGTATATGTCCCAGTACTATCAAAAAAAGGTACTTACAATAGACAGATATTTAACTGGGGCGGAACTGGCGGTGGCATTTTCACAGAAACCTGCACTCAGTTCATAAGGTCCAGGACTGGGTTGCTTTGCTTAAATTGACAAATACAGCAGAAAAAACTTTGATTATTATGGCTGAGATAAATCAAAGGCTTCCGACAAGAGGCCATCTAAAAGTACTAATAATAAAAGCGTAAGCAGAGGTGCTGAGGAACCCTCCAGATCCCAGCCAAAAAATAAAGCTTCCAAAGATGAAGGTCCTCACAAATTAAAAAAAACAATAAAAGTGATGAAAAAAGGAAGAATGATCAAGCCGCCGATGAAGTGGATAAAAAGAAACTCTGTCAAGATAAAAATGCTCCCGTAGCTCCTGGGAAAGCCAATAGCGAGACAACAGGCAGCTTAAAGCATACAGAAAAAACAAAACACTTACAACCTAAGTCTGCACAGGATCTTCCATCTGTGCAAGATATGGAAAAAGCATGGCAACTGTTTCAGAACCTACAAAAGATGGGTCCTTTATTTACTGGAACTGGCAAGCACTCTTCCACAGTTCTCTCTTCTATAGACTGTGAGGGTGACGCAGACAATGATAAATAATTTAATATGTCCCTGCTTGCAGGGGCTGCCAACACTCTTCCACAGTTCTCGCACCAGAGACTGTGAGGGTGACACAGATGATATGAGTATTTTACGATGCCCCTGACATGCCTTTCGAGGGCCTAGAACCTTATGTATCCGCTCCCTCTCCTTGGAGCGTCCTCGACTAACCAGGAGGATTCCCCCTCTATGCTTTTGTTTTTCCAAAACACCCTGAACACCTCTTCTCTAACCAATGCCAATCTTAATAGAAAACCCTGTGAGGTCTGAGGTAAAAAAACAAGGCAACTGTCCCTAATTCGACAGTTCCCACAAGAATTTGCCCCAAAATGAAGGGAACCATCGAAAATATGCACCCATGATAAAATTAAAGTTTAAAATGAATAGTCGCGGTAAAAATAAGTCAAAATAGCGCAGTTGCGCTAAAAATTTAAAAAATGAGTGCAGCGCTAACAAAAATATGAAACTTTCACTCAGCACACTGTTAGAAATGAAATATGAGGAAAACTTTATTCAGATAAGCACTAGGAGGCTGTCAACAAGGAAAGTTGAGAGACACCTCAGGGGCAATGTTGCTCAGTCCAGCAGAAAAAAGATTCTGAAGCCTTCAACAGCTCTCACTCAGCTCACTCCCTTTCCTGTCTTCTGATTGGCTTGTCCCTAAGATCATTTAAATTCTCTTAAAGGTACACCTCCGGGGCAGTTGCACCTAGCCAGCTAAATGCAAAAGTTACTGATGTTAAAGGACTCCTGTGGTAAGAAGGTACGGTAATAGTTCCTCCTTTTTCCATCTGAAAACAGGTTATCAATACCTGTTCTAAAAGGCTCTTTATTTGTGCTTAGAATTAGATCCTTAGGCAAACCATTCCATACATTAATCAGTCTTTCAGTGAAAAAGAACTTCCTTTTATTCATTCTAAAATGGCTACCCTTAACTTGTAATGAATGCCCTCTGGAACATACTTAGATATGCCTTTAAGAGAAATTTAAATGAGCTTTGGGCAATAGCCAATCAAAAACCAGGAGGGGGAGTGAGCTGAGTGAGAGCTGCCTGAAGGCTTCAGAACTTTTTCAAAGGAAAACAAGGGCACATGCCCCGAAAAAAGAATCAACAGGATTTAAAAACATGCAAATGTCCACAAAAGTGGATACAGAAACAGCAACATGAGTTAAAAACTCATCAATAAGAAACTCCAGATTTGGTAAGAGATGTGATACAGAGCCCTTCTCTGATAGGTGAACCAGAGAGGAAGGGTGGGAGCTTACTGATGCTAAAGGATCCCTTGGAAAAAAGAAGATTACTGTGGTAAGTAAGTTTTTCTTCTTACCCCAGGAGTCCTTTAGCATCAATAACTTTAGCAGACTACCGAGCAGTACCAAGTGGGAGGTGGGCAGAGAACCCACTTAAGAAAGAGGCTCTGCAGAACCACCCTGCCAAATTTGACATCAGATCTGGTCTGCACATCCAGACTGTAGTGTTTCACGAAGGTGTGCACAGATTTCAAGGGAGCTGCTTTGCAGATGTCCAAAAGGGGAATGTCTCTTGCTGCTGCGAGCGAGGCTGCAGTACCCCTGGTGGAATGGGCCCTGAGCCCCACTGGAGGTTGGTGATCAGCTTTCTCATAGCAGAATCTAATGCAAGAGACCAACCAATGGGAAATCGTTCTCTTGGTAGCTGGTCTTCTTCTACCTACATCCCCATAGGTGAGGAACAACTGAGTGGAAGAGCCTCTAGACTGTCTAGTATGCTCTAGGTAGTAAAAGATGGCTCTTCTGACCTCCAAGCTGTGAAGCTTTTGCTCACCAGAAGTGGATTTCTCAGTAAAGAAGACAGGCAGGGTAATGGACTGGTTTAAGTGGAACTCTAAAACCACTTTTGGCAGAAATCTCCCATTTGTCCTGAGCTCAGCTTTATCGTTATGAGGGGTGATGTAATTTGGCTCAGTGCACAGGGCCTGTAGCTCTGAAATCCTCCTGGCAGAGGTGATAGCTACCAGGAAGACTGTCTTCCAAGTTGAAAACTTGATGTGAGCAGTGGACATAGGCTTGAAGGGTGGCTTCATGAGCCTGTCTGTGCAAAGGTTCAGGCTCCAAGAAGGGACTGGCTCCCTGATTGGAAGCTGGAGGTGCAAGAGGCCTTTGAAAAACTGTTAAAATATGGAGTGGGAAAAAAATGATTTTGTCTTTCCCATCGAAAGACAGGCTGAAATTGCCACCAGGTGTAGCTTGAGGGAGGATGGTTTCAAGCCTGATGCCTGTAAGTGTGCCAGGTAGTCTAGCAGCTGAGGGTCTGATGCTGAAAGGGTTTCAACCTTTTTGCTCTTGCACCAGAGGGAAGACCTTTTCCATTTGGCTGCATGTCTTTTTAGTGTGTGTTTTTTTAGCCATCCTCAGTATCTTAAGGACCTGTTCAGAGTAATGTGAGGATGGAAACTCCAACTCCTCAAGAACCAGGCCTTGAGGTGAAGAGAGTGCATGTCGGGATGCTGCACTCCTGTCTGAGGAAGGGTCAGCAGGGAGTGATCTGGAGGCAGGCGAATGGGCCTGCTGCAGGACATTGAGAGAAGGAGAGGGCACCAGGCTTGCCTCGACCAATCCGGAGCCACCAGGATAATTGATGCAGGCTGTAGTCTGAGTTTCATAAATACCCTGAGAATCAGGGAAAAAGGAGGGAAGCATATAGGGACCTCCCTGACCAGACCAGGATCCAGGGGAAGCGATCCCGGGACTGGGGCCTACAACAGAACTGAGGAAACTAGAAGCTGAGGGAATAGGCAGATTCACTTCTGGAGTGCCTAACCGCCTGAACACTGTGGCCTTGACTGATGCGACTTAGAGCATCTGCCAGAGTATTGTGTTCACCTGGGAGGTGGATAGCTGAAAAGATGACTCCCAGGGGGAAGGCGAGAGACCGGAATTATACAGCCTGTGAACAGAGTTCCTGATCTGGTCCACCATTTGTGAAAAACATTGCAGTGGTGTCTGTTTGACTTTGTACAGTCTGTCCTTTTATGACAGGAGCAAATGCTTTGAGCTAGAAAGATTGCTGTGAGTTCCAAAAGAATTATGTGTAATTGTGACTCTTGTAGAGTCTAGGTGCCACTTACTGAGGCACTGTCTATATATGCTTCCCACCACAGGAGGGAGGTGTCTGTGGAACTGCTGCGTCAGAGGTCTCAGCTTTGAAAAATGATTGCTTTGAGACCAGCAAGCTTAAAGGAAGCTTGTGGGTGTTGCGTCTTGTATCTGAACCCTGGGACCACTGAAGGCATTGAAGCCGTGTGACCCAATAGCCTAAGGAAATGTCAGTTACGTGATATGCTCAGAACCACTTCATATACTGACCCAGTGAGGGTTAATGATTCAAACCCAATCAAGTGCCTACTGGCTGGTCTTGCTATCCCTGGATGAAGAAATCTGTCAATGAGGGTCAGCGTAAATTCTCGCATGCCGAAGGGAAGCGTATCCTTTCTAGATGCTGGGAGGGTCCCAGGTGAGACTTTGTTTAGATGCACATGCACCAGACGACCCTGAGACTCCAGAGTGAGCCCTGTAAGGGGAAAAAAAACTCCTTGACCTGACAAGGAGACTTTGGCACTATGAGCCAATTGGTAACTTAGGTGTAGCTAGAGACGCCCAGACTGCTGAGGTGTCCTGCTACCACTGCCAAGCACTTTGGAAAGACTCTTGGTGCCGAGGAAGGTCGAAGGGCCACAGTAAGCCCACACCTGAGAAACAGCCATTATGGGTAATTGGAAAAAAGGAGCCCTTTAGGACCAGGGAGGCTAACCAGTCTCCCTATTGTAAGGACTGTATGATTAATAACAGAGTGACCATCTTGAATTTGGGTTTTAACAGCAAGATAGGTCGCCACTCCCCAGTTGTCTTTTTGTGTCAGAAAATACCTGGAGTAGAGGCCCTTTCTTCTTTTTATGGGCCGGGACCCTCTCCACCATTCACAAAGCTAAAAGGTATTTACCTCCCAATCCAACAGCAACACCTGTGTTAGGGATAGAGGCTTAGGCACCTGGGTAGTACACAAGAGGTCTGCCCACACTAACGTCAGGGCTTAGACTGTGAAGCTGCTGGCTGGGTAGAGGTGGCCACCTTTGACCCTTTCTGTCCCTCCCTCTGAAAGCACCCCTGTACTGAGAGAAAGGGGTAGCTGGGAAAATAACCTCTGCCCCAATGCCCTCGAGAGGAATTTCCGTGGTGCAGGAGGCCTTGTTGAAGTCAGATGTTCTGGAATCGAACAGTATGATTTGATCACAGGGAAAGTCCATGGGCTTAAACTGGGAGTCTGAGGGTAGACCGGTAGTTCTAAGCCAGACAAAGCGCTTCAGATGGCATGGGCCATGACTCTGGAGGCGGCATCCTTGTCATCTGCGGAAGTGGTACTACATAGCTTCCAGGGCAGGTTTGCCGTATCCACCGGCTCCTGCACCATAGAACCAGGACAAAGTTCCTCAGTGTTTTTTTTTTTTTTTTAATATATTTGGCCGAAGAGCCAAGTAGGAAAACATTTTGACAAGCATCTGTGGTTAACTAGGGCAGGACTGACTGGTGGTGTTTTCACAGAAATCTGCACTCAGTTCATAAGGTCCAGGACTGGTTTGTTTTGCTTAAAACTCGTTACCTCCAATAGCTCCATATGAAGTCCAAACTATCCATTGTTTACCTGACACAAAATGGCTGCCCAGGAGGTAATGAGTTGGCAAATGTAGCAGACAAGCCTTTGATTATTTTGGCTGAGGGCATATCAAAGGCTTCAGACTAGGGGCCATCCAAAAGTAATAAAAATGTAAGGAAGTGTGAGGAACACTCCAGATCCCAGCCAAAAATAAAGGTTCCAAATATGACGTTCCTCATAAAACATAATAGAAGTGATGAAGGAAGGAAGCTATTTCTAGCCGCTGATGAAGCGGCTAAAAAGAAACTGTCTAGACATAAATGCTCCCATTGCTCCTGGGAAAGCCAGTTGCGAGACAACAGGCAGCTTAAAGCATTCTGAAAAAAACAAAGTACTTGCAAAGTCCATGCAGTTTCCATCTGTGCAAAATATGGAAAAAGCTTGCCAACTGTTTCAGACCCTACAAAAGATGGGTCCTTTCTTTACTGGAGCTGGCAATCACTCTTCCACAGTTCTCATTCCCATAGACTGTGAGAGTGATACAGTGATGATAGATAATTTTATGAAGCCCCTGCTTACAGAGACTGCTAACACCCTTCCACAGTTCTCGCCCCAGAGACTGTGAGGGTGATACAGTGGATGGTAATAATTTTATTCTGCCCCTGCTTACAGGGGCTGCTATCACTTCCACAGTTCTTGCCACAGAGACTGTGAGGGTGATACAGATGATTGAGAATATTTATGATGTGGAGGATCTAGAACTCTACGTATCCAAGGAGGTTCTCTCTCTATGCCTTTGTTTATCCAAAACATATTGAACACCCTGGACCTCCCTTCTCAGGAGTCCTTCCAAGGTGAGGATAAGGATAAGAAAAGATTATTTGGAGATGAAAGGTTCCGCCTCCTAAAAGCCTGTCTATAATGAAGAATATAAATAAAAATACCATGAAACTGCTTCAAACCCCCACTTCTGTGGCAGAGGTTCACAAGCAGTCTGGAAGTGTTAATAAATAAATACATAAATATATCAATTGTTTAACAATACTGAGTGCCTGTCTGTACATCCCAGCCATGTGAGTATAGTGCATCAGGCAGCTTGCGAGAATGCTGGGGTCTCCTTGTCCTCCTTACCCCCCAGATAAGGACTTCAGAAAATAGATTCTTAGTTACCCGCAGATGCTTGTTAGAATTTTTACCTACTTAGCTTTTTGGCCAAATATAAAAAAAAATAAAATAAAAGGCACTGCAGAACTCTGTCCTGGTTCTTGGTGCAGGAGCTGGTGGTTACGGTTAACCTGCTTCAGAAACTATGTAGTACCAATTTTCCACAGGACGATAACAAGGATGCCGCCTCCAGAGTCACGGCCTATGCCATCTCTCTGAGGTGCTTTGTCTGGCCTAGAACCACTGGTCTACTCTCAGATTACCAGTTTAAAGCCACGTACTTTCCTTGTGATCAAAACTTATTGTTCAATTCCAGAACATCTCACTGCAATGAAGCCCCTGCCCCATGGAATTTCCTCTTGAGGGCATTAGGGGCAGAGTTTTTTTCCCCAGCCTTCTCTCAGTACAGGAGTGTTTTTGCAGTCTAAAGCCTGATGTTAGTGTGGGAAGACCTCATGTGTACCCAGGTGTCTAAGCCTCTATCCACAACACAGACGTTTCTGTTGGAGTGGGAGGGGAAAAAAACAAACATTCTAGCTTTGTGAATGGTGGAAAGGGTCCCTGGCCATGAAAAGAAGGGCCTCTACTCCACGTAATTCCTGACACAAAGACAACTGGGGAGTGGCTTCCCATCTTGCTGTTAAAACCCTAATTCAAGATGGTCACTGTGCTACTGTTCATATAGCCCTTACAGTAGAGAAACGGGCTAGCCTCCCTGGTCCAAAAAGGGCCCCCTTTTTTTTCCATATACCTTTAATGAGGTCTCACACAAGGGTGGGCTCACTGCGGCCCTTCGGCCTTCCTCAGCCCCAAGAGTCTTTCAAAGTGCTGGGCAGTGGTAGCAGCTCACCTCAGGAATGTGGGCGTCTCTAGCTACACCAAAGTTGCCAGTTAGCTGGCTAAAGTCTCCTTGTCAGGTCAAGAAGTCCCTTTTCTCACCTTACAGGGCTCTATCTGTAGTCTCAGGGTTCCCAGATAAATCTAAGCAGTCTCACCGGGAACCCTCCTAGCATCCAGAAAAGACCTTATTAACTTTACTTTACATTGGGTAAAACTGTAGTGTGTCTTTAATTACTTAATTCTACTTCAGGGGAAATTAGTGTGTCTTTAATCAACTAATTCTTTATTGAGGAAAAACTGTAGTGTGCTCAATGTGCTTAGTTCTTTGAGATAACAGTAGTGCTGGCTCCTTAACCTGAATGTAGGTAAAATAAAAACGCTCCAGAACAAAACAAAAAAAAAGAATTACAACACTGCTGTGCACAAATTCGCTTGAGAACTCCTCCCCCTTGCAATCTCCTACTATATATAATTTTCACCTGCTCTATTTTTCTACAGCTGCTCCCAGGATCCAGAAAGGGTCCATCAAGGTCGCGAGGGCTGGAAAGCAGGTGCCCTCCCCCCACCCTTCGAGTCCACCATCCATCGAGGTCGCAAGGGCCAGATAGCAGGCGCCCTCCCCCAACCCCGAGACCACCATTCAGGTACGGCGCAGGCAGGCCATGCTGTGGAACTCCAGTCCTGTGGCACATGAAGGACTTGTGTCTTGTGTTGGCCCCGCCGACGCTCTGCGTCGGCTCCCCACCACCACCCTTGGTCAGCTTGCCCGTATATAAGGCTGAGTGCTGAACCAATCAGCCCACTTCTCCACTAGGAGCTTATAACCCATAGCCACTTGAGGCAGCACTGTCCTGCATCTCCAATTACTGATTCCCCTTGTCCTACGCATACCCTTTTTCTTTTCTATCTCTCCTACCAATTTTATTACTGTGCCACTAGAGGCAGCTTCTTCTCTGCATCTCCAATCCCTGGCATCTCTCATTGCCCTCAGCACACTATTTCTTGCTCTAGAATGCTCATTTTAATCTTCACCTCAGTCATCCTCCTCCTCCTCCAGGGACTGCCCAGTCCTTTGCCCGTGGCTCAACTTTCTGGCCTCCCCACTACGCAACATCGGCTCCCACCTACTCTCCCATTCACTGTAGCTCACCTGTCCTCCCCTCCCATTCATCTCCCAGCTGTCACCTCCCACCACCACCCACCATGTCAAATTACATTCCTCTCCTTCCCTACTCTCATCTCACTGACCATTCCTTGTTCATATGGCACATCTGTTAAGAAGCCAACGCCAGCAAGCAGTGTGTACTGGCCCTCCTCAGAATCTTTGCTCTGCTGCTTCTAATTTCAGGCAATGTGCATCCCAATCCAGCTCCTTTCTCACACAATCCTAGCGCCTCACACCATGGGCTAAGAATGGCTGCAATGAATATCTGCAGCTTGCCCAAAATGTTGGTGCCACTACAATGCTGGATGCTGCAGCATCAACCAGATGTGCTAGCCCTCACAGAAACCTGGCTGTCAAAAAAGACCCCTGACACCTTTGTCGCACTCCCAGGCCTCACCCTTTTTAGAGCCAACAGAACTGGCAAACGGGGAGGGGGGGTGTGCATTTTACATCCGAGACTCCCTGTTTTGCCAAAACCTACCGGCTCCCTCCCTGGATCATGGGGCACAAGCCCTGACCATAAAACTCACACCAGACCCCTCCAGAGCCCCTGTAACTATTACTGTGGCTTACATCCCACCAAGAAACCAAGTCACAGCCTTTCAGTCCCTGGCCAACTATATCTCCAGCTTCCCTCCCAAATCCGAGCACATTATATTAGGGGATTTTAGTGAGAACTGGCTGTCAAGCTTGGCCTCCCCTATAAAAGACACCCTTTCTGCTCTAGACCTGGCCCAGTTAATTAATCAGCCAACCAGGGTGAATCCCAGAAATGGATCTAGCACCCTGATCGACCTGCTACTCACCAGTCATCCAAACAAAATTTCAAACCTGACTACTCTCAGATTCATTAAGCGATCACTCCCCCATTTTCTTCACCAGGTCATGTCAGCATGTCAGCGGCAAATACCCCAACCAAACAGTTTTACCCAATGCTGTTTTCAACCTGGGGGCCTCACTAAACTAAGGAGACATCTAACCCAGTGTGATTAGTCCCCCATCAGCTACACCCATTCCATAGATGAAGCCCTTGATTACTTCACCCTCACGTTCAGCAATGCGTGTGATAGATTTGTCCCCCTCACAAAGGTTCAATCCAAAAAATGTAATGCTCCCTGGGTCTCACCAGCCCTGCTTCAGCAAATAAAGAACCGTGACGATCTCTGGCACAGAGCAGTTGCCTCTGGTGTGCCGGCGGACAGGTTTGCCTACAAGGCAGCTCGCAATAGGTGCACCTGGGCCATAAGGATGGCCAAATCAGACTACTATAAAACTACCCTTGCCTCCTCCTGGGGGAATGCTAGGTTGTTCTGTTACAGCCTTAAAGAACTGAACAGAAAATCCAGGATGCCACCCCCCTCCCAGCTTACTGTCAACAATGATAATATCTCAGACCCACTTACCATCGCAAATTGCCTAAATGCTGCATTCTCTGATCTGAGTGCAATTCTTCCAAACAACTTATTTGATCCCACCCCTACAACCCCTGAGCCAAACAATGCCTACCCCCCCTTCTACCTCAGGGTTATTACAATGAGTGAAGCAAGGCCATACCTTGAAAATGTCCTGGGGGTTCAAACTACTGCAAAGACTCCTTTGATATGAAAATCCTTAACTTGGTGCTAGACTCTGTGCTCTCCCCACTGACTGATCTCCTTAACCACTCTCTGTGTCTAGGGCAGTTTCCAACCGACTGGAAGATGGCCACTATCACACCAATACTGAAGAGTGGGGACCCCACCTCACCAATAATTACCGGCCCATCTCCATTCTTCCACCCCTCTCAAAAGCCTTGGAAAAATTGTTGCCATTCAACTCACTGACTACCTGCTTGTGCACAACATACTATGTAGAGAACAACATGGCTTTAGAGCAGGGCATAGCACAACAACCGCCCTCACAGAATTCTCGAACTCGTTGCATAATGCCCTAGATAAGAAACACCTTTCAGGAGCTATATTTATAGACCTGTCGAAAGCATTCGATACTGTCTCACACACCCTGCTCCTAAATACTCTCCGCCTCACCAGGCTGTCCCCTGAACCCATCACATGGTTTACAAGTTACCTTTCAGATAGGTCCCAATGTGTGAAGGTAAACAGCACTCTCTTGTCTACTCTGCCAGTCCGCTCTGGGGTCTCCCAAGGCTCCATCCTCAGTCCTTTATTATTCAGCATCTACCTGAACACCCTGCCAAAATCCTGCCCAAGTAATCTTCTGCTCTACGCAGATGATGCGGTACTGTTTGCCTCCCACTCAGATCCCACAATCCTACAGTCTTCCCTGCAACTTGCCTTCAACCTCATTGAAAGCTGGTTCACCGACCACAGACTGGTGGTCAATGTGAAAAAGACTAAGTCAATGCTCTTTGCCCACTGACAGAGCAAGGACTCCGATGCCCAACTAAAAATCTTTTCCAAAGCCCTCCTCCCACTGGAACAGGTCCATACCTATAAATACCTGGGCCTTACACTTGATCCCAACCTCTCATTCCACCCACATATCAATAATCTTTCTTCAGCCATAAATATTCGCACAGGACTACTGTATTGGCACGGAGACTGCCTACCGCCAGAGGCCCTTAACCTTGCTGTTACCTCCTCTGTTCTCTCTCTTTCTCTAGTAGATTATTGGCTAACTGTATACTCAGCCACTGACCACACTGCTTTAAATAAAATCCACTTAGCCATCAACAAAACATGTAGACTCCTCACCGGAGTAGACAGGCGTACCCACAGCTGCGCCCTGTATGCCCTAACAAATATCCTTTATTTATTTAGTTTTTGTTGATCAGGTAAGTGCACTAGACAAATTCTGCCTATTTTCAGGCATGACCCGGGGGAGGGGGATACAGATGAATGCCAACTGACTTTGAACCAGATTGAGCTCTTGGTGGTATTTTAGTAAATCCTTACTCTAGACGAAAGAGTTTGTTACCAAACAAGTCTTCTCACCAAAAAAATTCAACTAGGCCTTACCTCCCTTGGAGTTTCTGCCTCTCTCCGCACAGTTCATGCCTCAGCAAACACCCACTCGGCAAATAAACTGATATGGGCTGTTCCCAGGGTTGCGACCTCACTAGCCCAAAGGTCCTTTCTTACAGAGCACCATTATGGTACATTGAACTCCCCCCGGCCGTTACCTCTGACACCAGACTAGGCCCATTCAAAATAGCCCTCAAAGACCACATACTCTCCAACCGCTGCTGCCAGTGCACCGGCTAAGTATGGGCTGCTGCGCAGCACCACCAATACCTGGCTACCGGGCCCTGGCTAGGCCTGCCCAGTCCTGTCTCAGCAGTGGAGCTGGGATGTAGTTGCCAGCAGGTGCATATAAACCTTCAGCATCACCTATGCCACATGGAGTAAGTATGAGCTAAAGTGCTCTGTATCCTACTGCTGTTAATTCTCTACAGAAGATTGACTGTGTTAATGACAATGTCGGTTTCTCAACAGCTTGCATCATGGCAATTACAAGCTCCTTAGCCAGACCTGTATTGCTATTTAATTGTATAGACCTCACCCTCCTTATTAATTGTACTGTACATTGACAATTACAAGCTCCTTAGACGGACTTGCGTAGCTACCCAATTGTATTGGCTCCATCCTCATTATTGTATGTACTGTTCATACCCTGTGTTTTCCTTTTCCCTCTTTGTATTACTGTATACTGCTTGCTTATTGAGCTGTATTGTACTCTGACGAGGAGCCTTTGTAAATGAGTCTTTGACTCAAAGGTTGTATATCTGATTTATTCAATAAATAAAAATAAATAAATAAATATGTCTTCCTTCCGCAGGCAAGAATTCAAGATATCCCTCATAGGCAGTTTTCTTCTTCCAGGGACAGCGAGACCAGCCAGCAAGCACTTGACTGGGGTTGCATCATTAACCCTCACTGGTTCAGTACAGGATGTGGTCCTGAGCAACTCACGTCACTTTGGCATTTCTTCATGCTGTAGGAACACATGGCTTCAGTGCCTGCAGTGACACCAAGGTTCAGATACAGGATGCATCACCCTCAAGTCTCCTTGTAACTTGCTGGTCTCAGAAAGCAACAATTTTCAAAGCTGAAAACTCTGACAGAGCAGTTCCACAGACGCCTTCCCCTGGTGGTGGGAAGCACATCTGGACAGTGCCTCAGTAAGTGGCACCTAGACTCTCCAGGAGTCAGTTAATCATATTTCTTTTAAAACTTGGAGAAATCTTTCTAGCTCAAAGCATTTGCTCCTGTCATAAAATTGTCCGACAGACTTACAGTCAAACAGACACTACTGCAATGGCCAGATCAGAAGCTGTCTGTGCGCAGGTGCTATAAAACTTGGTCTCGCCTTCTACCTAGGAGTCATCCTTTCAGCGAGTCTCCTCCCAGGCAAACTCAGTACTCTGGCAGATGCTATAGTTGCATTAGTTAAGGCCAGAGTTAATGGACTCTGAACAAACTAATACTAGTCACGGTGTTCAGGTGGTTGGGCACCCAGAAGTGAATCTGTCTGCCTCTCCACTGAGCTTCCTGTTTCCTCAGTTCTGTTGCAGGCTCCAGCCCCAGGATCGCCGCCTCTGGACAACTTGATCCTGGTCTGGTCAGGAAGGTTCTTATACGCAATCCCTGATTTTCCCCTGATTCTCAGGGTAGTTCTGAAACTCATACAACAGTCTGCATCTATGATCCTGGTGACTCCGGATTGGCCTAAGCAAGCCTGGTACCACTATCCTTCTCTCAGTGTCCTGCAGCAGTCCATTCACCTGCCTCCAACTCACTCCCTGCTGACCTTTCCTCAGACAGGAGTGCAGTATCCAGGCATACATTCCTTTCACCTCAAGGCCTGGTTCTGGAACAGTTAGGGTTTGCATCTTCACAGTACTCTTAACAGGTCCTTAGGGTACAGAGGGTGGTTAAAAAAACAACCACTATGAAGATTTATGCAGCCAAATTTAAAAGGTTTTCCCTCTGGTGCAAGAGCAAAAGGATCGAATCCTGTTCTACTTCAGATCTTCAGCTGCTAGATTGCCTGGCACTCTTACAGGCGTCAGGCTTGAAACCAGCTTCTTTCAAGCTACACCTGGTGGCAGTTTCAGCCTACCTTTCAGTGGGAAAGAAAAACTCATTTTTTTCCCCACGCTATATTTAAACAGTTTTTCCAAAGGCCTCTTGAAACTCCAGCCTCCAATCCAGGAGCCTTTTTGGAGCACGAACCTTTGCATAGACAGGCTCACGAAGCCACCTTTCAAGCCTATGTCCACAGCCCTCATCAAGTTTGTAACTTGGAAGGCAGGCTTCCTGGTAGCCATTTCCTTTGCCAGGAGGTTTTCAGAGCTACAGGCCCTGTGCACTGAGCCAAAATGACATCATCCCTCAAAACAATAAAGTTGAGCTCAGGACAAATAGGAAACTTCTGCCAAAAGCAGTTTCAGAGTTCCACTTAAATGAGTTCATTACTCTGCCTGTCTTCTTTATCGAGAAAACCACGCCTGACGAGCAAAAGCTCCAAAGCTTGGATGTCAAAAGAGCCATCTTGTACTACCTAGAGCATACTAGGCAGTCCAGAGGCTCCTCCACTTAGTTGTTCCTCACCTATGGTCATGTAGGCAGGGAAAGACCAGTTAGTAAGAGAATGATTTCTCACTGGTTGGTCTCTGGTATTAGTTTCTGCTATGAAAAAGCTGGTCACCAATCTCCAGTGGGGCTCAGGGCCCACTCCACCAGGGGCACTGCAGCCACATTTGTAGCAGCAAGGGACATTCCCCTACTGGATGTCTACAAAGCAGCTACCTGTAAATCTGTGCACACCTTTGTGAAATACTGTAGTGTGGATGTGCAGACCAGATCTGATGCCAAAATTTGGCAGGGCGGTTCTGCAGAGCCTCTTTCCTAAGTAGGTTCTCTGCCCACCTCCCACTTGGTACTGCTCGGTAGTCTGCAAAAGTTACTGATGCTAAAGGACTCCTGGGGTAAGAAGAAAAAATTACTCACTGCAGTAATCTTTCTTCCGAGGGGTCCTTTAGCTTCAGTAAGCTCCCACCCTTCCTCCCCGGTTCACCTGTCGGAGAAAGGCTCTTTATCTCACCTTTTACCAAATTTGGAGTTTCTTATTGATGAGTTTTTAACTCGTGGTGTTGTTTCCATTTCCACTTTTTGTGGAAATATGCATGTTTTTTGAATCCTGTTGATTCTTTTTTGGGGCATTTTTCCTCGTTTGTACTTCAAAAAAATTCTGAAGCCTTCAACAGCTCTCACTCAGCTCACTCCCTTTCCTGTCTTCTGATTGGCTTGTCCCTAAGCTCATGTAAATTCTCTTAAAGGCACACCTCTGGGGCAGTTGCACCTAGCCAGCTAAGTGCAAAAGTTACTAATGCTAAAGGACCCCTTGGAAGAAAGAAGATTACTGCGGTGAGTAATTTTTTCTTATAGGAGCACACATGGGCGTTGCCGTTTCAAGCTTCTTTTCAATAGCAACAGTAGTGACATACCTCCTGGGCAGTTGCACCTAGCCAGCTAACTGCTAAAATTACTGATGCTAAAGGACCCCTTGAAAGAAAAAAGATTACTGCGGTGAGTAATTTTTTTTCTTACTGCACTTATAGGGGCTGAAGGCGCTTGGCCTGTGGCCTCGTATCTCACTATGCCCCTGGGCGTGCAGTAAAATCTGTTCCATGCACACCCCATCATGTGTTATTGCTAACCTATCCACACTGTGGCAGTTCCAGTGGAAGTGCTGACTTGTTGAAAGTCTTTAAGCTAAGCTCCTCCCAACACATGGGTGGTATATCCTCCAGCTCTGCCCCATGACATCAAATCTTTCTTTCTTCCTTCTGGAAGGGACAGGAAGGTCTCCTCCTTTGCTGTTCTACAGTGTTAGAGTCTACCCTTTGCAGTTTGGTGGTTTTCTTCAAAACAACAAACTTCGAGTTTCACTCCTCGATTAACACCATTCCTTTGCTCTGCAAGAAGATGGATATGGATGAAGCTAAGCCATTCCGCTTCATATTCTGTCACTTGTCAAAAAAAGGTATTGAGCATTGACCCCCAGCTGTTATGCATTTACTGACGTTGCAGCACAATGTCGGTGGCTGTGGCCTGTGTCAGGCAATGCTTCCAGTGTCACTGGAAGACAACATGGCCAGACTCGTCTTTCTCAACTGGCCAGCAGAAACCATAAAATTTGACCTAAAGGCTGGAAGAAGACCTCTGCTGTGGCTGGGCCAGCAGCTCAACTGGCTTCCTTAGAAGAGGAGGCAGCTGCCACAGTGGGCACCTCGTTAGTCTCAGCATTGCTCCCGGCTGGGGCCAATGTCAGAATGTCCTTCTCAGACGGTTTCCAGGACATGTGCTGGCTACTTCAGGCTTCGGGGAGAGCCCTGACCACCATGGGAAAAGAACAAGCACCAGTCATGGGATCGGGAGAGATTGAGGTTCAACTGCTCGACTCCGGTAGAGCTCCTTTGGGACGAGGGGTTGGTCAACAGCTCCTCGATACCTCCATTGGGCTTGTCGACCAGTTTGTTGGAGATCAAGGGGTTGATCTGCCAGACCTTGGTTCTCCAGGTTATCACCCAAGAGGACATGGGCAGGTCGGCATACCCAACTGGTTCCATTTGGGACCACTCTCCACCGTTGGTCTTGCTTCCCAAGCTGATGCTGGTAAACGTGGCTCAGCATGTGGTCTACATAGACCTTCCAGAGGCTTCTCAACATTGGCCCCCAGCTCGATGGTCGAGGTTGAAGTGATGTTTGCACTCTTATCTCTCTTGACCGAGGGGCACTACCATCAACTCTCTTCAATATCCTTGTCCTTGGGCAAGGAGAGGCACTGCCACAGGATATGGAGGTGCTATAAGGAACTCCTCTGGCAGCAATGGACCATTATTTGTTGGGGCAGGGTAGGGCTCTGCCCCCAGACCTTCGGTCACCTAGCAGCCACCTATGATGCCCACGTGGTCCACCCTCAACAGATGTCTCCAGCATCTGCGTCTCCCCTTTGCAGGTTGAGCCTCCTCCACCACAGCCTTTGGTGGGAGCCCTGACTAAGAACTCCATTGGTGCAGCTGGCTTGCCTTTTCTTTAAGTTTATTATTATTGTTCAGTCGAAGACCGTTACAACGCAGATATAATATTTAAAAAATAGTGAATCAGAGTAAGTACAATAAGTGCAATTACAAAAAACATTCATAGTGTAGCAGTTCTTCATACACTATAGAAACAGATAACAATAGAACATCATTGCAAAAATACAGAGAATTTAGAGTAGATCCCAAGTCCAAAAGGTAGTCAGCCACTTTGCTTATTATCCGTTCATCTTCTGTGGTGAAACATAGAAGTTGATGGCAAATAAGAACTGCAAGGCCCATCCAGTCTGCCCATTTTTTCTACCTTATGAATGTGCCATAGACCTTTACTCTGTCAATGGCCTATCTGTTCATACTCATCTGTATTGCTCCCTTATGCCTATCCCATGCCTGTTTGAAGCTCTGCACTGTATTCATATCCACCACTTCCTGAGGTAGGCCGTTCCATGCATCCACCACCCTTTCTGTGAAAAAGAACTTCCTTACATTACCCCTTAATCGGCCTCCCTCTAATCTCATGCTGTGTCCTCTTGTCCTGCTATTTTTTGTGTATTGAAACATGTTAGACTCTCACCTTGTTAATGCCCTAAAGATGTTTGACTGTTTCGATCATATTACCTCTCTCCCTCCTTTGCTCTAGCGTGTACATATTGAGCTCCATTAATCTGTCCTGATATGTTTTCTGATGCAGTCCCTGCACCATTTTGGTTGCCCTTCTCTGGACTGCCTACATTTTGTTAATGTCCTTGTGCAGGTGCGACCTACAGTACTGCACGCAGTACTCCAGATGAGGCCTAAAAAGTGTTTTGTAAAGAGGGTTTATTACCTCCCTCTTACAACTTGTGATACCCCTACTAATACACCCCAACATTCCTCTAGCCTTACCTACAGCTCTAGTTGTTTGCTTGGATGATTTCAGATCATCTGTGATGATGATGCCCAACTCTCTTTCTTTCCTTGTGATTGCCAGAAACTCCCCTCCCAACCTATAGGTGGCTTCAGGCTTTCTCTTCCCTATGTGCATGATCTTGCACTTCTTTGCGTTAAACCCCAGCCATCCTTCCGACCATTTTGCCAGTTTATCCAGATCTCTTCTTATTCTGCCCACCCCATCTGGATCATCTGCTCTGTTGCAGATCTTGATGTCATCTGCAAACAGATAAACCTTACCCTCCAGTCCATCTGCAGTGTCACTGATGAAGATGTTGAAGAGGACTGGCCCCAGGACTGATCCCTAAGGTACTCCATTTATGACTTGTAGCTCTTCTGACTGTATACCATTTACCACCACTCTCTGTTTTCTGCCCACCAACCAGTTTGCCATCCAGTTGACCAACTTCTGACCCACCCGGAGGCTACCCAGCTTATTCATCAATCTTCTGTGTGGAACAGTATCGAAAGCTTTGCTGAAGTCAAGGTAGATGACATCAACTGCACCCCCTTGGTCCATCACTCGGGTTACCCAGTCAAAGAAATCTATGAGATTAGTTTGACAGGACCTTTCTGTTGTAAACCTATGCTGTCTTGGATCCTGTGCTCCTGTGGATTCCAGGTGTTGCACTATCCTTTCCTTAAGGAGTGCCTCCATAATCTTGCCCACTACTGAGGTAAGAGTGACTGGCCTGTAGTTCTCTGCCTCCTCCCTGCTACCCCCCTTGCGGAGCGGGATCACATGAGCCCTTCTCCAGTCTTCCGGGACTTCTCTTGTGCTCACAGACTCACTAAACATTTCTGATTAGGCCTGCTAGTTCCACCCTTAGCTCCTTTAGTACCCTGGGATGTATGTCATCAGGTCCTATTGCCTTGTCCACCCTGAGTTTAGCGAGCTGTTGTAGGACCCTCACTTTTGTGGAAGGACTTGTGCACACCTCCCTCCCCATGTCCATGGTGCTGAGCTGTGGGCCCTGCTCTACCTTTTCCTCAGTAAATACTGAGCAGAAGTATCTATTTAGGATAGATGCTTTTCTTTGGTCCTCCTCCACACACTCCCCCTTATCCCCATTGATCTTAGCAGTACCCCCTCTGGACTTTCTCCTTTCACTAATGTATCTATAGAAAGTTTTGGCCCCTTCTTTTACTGTTCGTGCTAGTGTTTCCTCAGTTTGGGCCTTTGCCTGCCTTATTGCCTTCCCTGCTTCCCTTAGGGAAGTTTGGTATGCCTCCCTATCTTCATCTCGCTGTGTTCCCCTATATTTCCTGAAGGCCAACCTTTTGGCTCTGACTTTTTCTGCTACTGTTTTTGAGAACCATAGTGGTTTCCTCCTTTTGCACTTGCTTTTCTTCCTAACACAATGGGATGTTGCTTCAAGTATTGCATCTTTAATGCTTGCCCACTTTGCCTGTACCCCCTGACCTGTATTTCTTCTTGTCAGGGCTAGCTTAACTCTTTTGGCCATCTTATCAAAGTCAGCTCCTTTTAAGTCCCATATTTTTGCCTTGGAATGAACATAATAATTTAAAACCATATCCTTATCTTGAGTCTGGATTTTTTCTCATAATGGTGCTAACCAGATCTGTTTAGGCCTAGAATACCAGGTGCAATGAATAAATTGTAAATTTTCATATTCGAGGCAATTGCATGAACATTGTCTTTCAGATTAATCTGTTAACTTTTTGTATTTGGCTTTTAAGATATTACTATTGAAGAGTTTCATCCGACATATTGTATACAGTTTTCTTTTAGTGGGATCTGATATTACATCTAGGCAATATCAAGAAAAGTGTCTAATGTCATTCCCTACTAGCCAGGGAGACATTTTGAGCCTGGTTATCTTTTTCATATCATATGAGCAGCTGATATTCACAGTCTTATATATTAATACATACCCCGGCGCGGGATAAGAGTGGTTTCATGTACGTTCTGATCAAGAGAGTACAGCGAAGCGAAGCTGAGCTATTCTGACTGGAACAGAACGCCAAGCGACACCACCTTTATCCTGCAACGTAGGTGCTAGGGACATATTAAATATTATAGATAAGGAGTGTTCACTGTAATAAAAATTTTTTTTAAAAACTGCTCCGGAATGTGACAGTTTTCAGTGCATCTGCATGTGGGATACTTTTCACAACATTAGTGTCTCGCGCACAGGGGAAAGGAGCGCTCCGATTGGTCAGGAGCACTCCCTCGATCTATAATATTGGGCTGAGTAGAATACCCTATAATACTTTTTTTTTTTCAACTTTATTTTTGCTCTTTACACTGGCCCCTTAGACCTCTCTCCAGTGAGGTCACTCAATGCAGCCTTTTTCCCATCCAGCCTGAGATCTTCCCAAATCTGGTCCCCATTCCCAGGATGTGCTCCCTCGCAACCACCGACTGCCCTTCCCCACAGCTCTGAGCCCCCCAAGGTGGGACCTCTGTAACTCCGGCGCTCTAGCTGTAATCTAGAAGGGCACCTGGGAAGCGGAGGAGACACATGGGAGCCAGCCGGGAAGGATCCGGCTGAGGACAGGTGGGCTGGCCACTGGACCTACCTTCACCTGTCCTGGTACCAGGGTCCAGTTTCCTTGTTCCCGGAGGCACGGATGTGCAATGACATCCAGTGCCCGGCGGGCGCACTCCCCCGCCCGCAGGACGTCTGCCACCTCCAAACCCCTTTGCATGCTCCTGCTGGCTGCGATGCTCCCAATCTCCACTGACAGCTGCATTAGCCATGGGGTTAACCAGCTACCCCCAGGAGAGGAAAGCAGTCCTCCAGACGCTCAATCCTCTCCTGCCCCTGCCGACCCCAATGACCTAAGTCCGTTCCTGACCCCAGGTCACCAGCATGGCGTGAGGTGTGGTGTCCAGCACCTCCACCCTCAGCACCACTGGGCCTGGATCTAGTTTACATATTTATCAAAAAAATTCAGACCATCAAGATCCTTGTTTAATCTCCTTAACCAGTTTGACTGTTTAGAGCCCAATTGTTGCCAACTATTCTTTTTGGCTAGGCATTTATAGGGAAGTCTATAATATGACAATCTGGTAAATCTAATCTGGAAATGTATTCTCTTTATTGCTGTTAATGCCACAAGACTAGTTGTACCTAGTTCAGCCCTCAGAAGATGAGCCGGGACCAAATTACCCACACCCACAGTAGATCTATATAGTTTATTTATAGGACTCTCTAAAAGGTCATAATTAGGAGGAGTCCAGATTTCGATTTGATGAAGTGCCAGAGAGATATATTTTGTTCCGGATGCTTCCAGTAGGGCGTTAACAGCATTATCCCCAAACTGTCTGAAGAGAGCTCCTACTGTTTGACGTAATCCAATGGTAAGGTCTCTCATGTGATCACACCAAGAACCATTAGTTGCAAAGGTAAGTCCTAAATAGGTATAAGTATTCACTGACTTTATTTCTTTGGATCCTAATTTCCATCTCTTGCCTAATTTGTTTGATCCGAAAACCATAGCTTGACTTTTATTTTCATTAATTTTAAGTTGATATTTACCAGCATAAGATGTTAATTTATCTAGTTTTTGCTGTAAACAAAATTTTGTTAATGAAAATAGTGTCAGATCATCAGTGTAAGCGAGCACCGAACAATTGTTGCTACCAATTTTTGGAGAGTCTGTTGCTGACTTTTCTAGCTGTAAAAGTAATTTGTTGATGTATACTATGTACAGAAAAGGGTGGATGCTACTATGCACGCCTAATGAACTCCCATATTAGTTGGAAAAGTAGCTTACAGTTGACCTTCAGTGCCCTAACGTATCTGTGCCCAAGTATTGGTGTATTGCTCTCTGACAGTGCTGATCAGATTTGGTTTGATACCCCATTGAAACATAAATTCCCATAGGGAACATCAAGAAATGATGTTGAAAGCCAAGTTAAAGTCAATGAATGCCACATAAAGCTTTTGCTTCCTTAAAGAGAAGGTTCTTATTAAAAAGATGTTGCTCTCCCCAGCACATACGGCAGCTTACTTTTTGCAAAGTCACTGTGCCACATTGTTTTAATTATTTCCAGTGATATTTTGGAAAAAACACTTGTAATTTTACTGTTTCAGCCTAGCAGCCAAAATGCCCTGACTTCCTTAGTTGGAGACACGCCACCATGCTACCACGTTTTGTGACGTCAGTAAAGGATGAACATGGGGGCACGCTGCATAGACTATAATGTGGCAGTGTTTAACCTTTGTTTTTTAACTTTCCGGTACTGAGTTTCACCAATCCTGGTCACAGCTCGATTAACAGGGGACCTTGTTAGTTGCGTGGCGAATTGGTGAAACTTTCGAGAACATGTCTCTGACTAGCGGAAGTCGAGGGTTTTGACTGCTAGGCTAAAATAGTAAAATTACAAGTGTTTCTACACAAAATATCACTGGAAATAATTAAAACAATATGGCACAGTGGCTTTGTGAAAGGTAAGCTGCCACATGTGTTGGGGGGGCAGCATCTTTTTAATAAGAACCTGCTCTTTAATGCTATATATTTTTCATACAGATGATTCATAATGAAACAATTATCAGCTGTACAGTAGCCTGCTCTAAACCCAGCCTGTAATTCTGAGAGTCCTCCCAATAAATTTATTTAGTCTAATAATCTGGACAAAATGGTTTTGGCAAATATTTTGCCAGCTATATCTAAGAGATATAGGCCTATACATCTTTGGATCTTTTTTATCTCTTTTTTTGGCTTGCCAGGCCAGCTGTCAATAGAAATCACCCAGTCAGAGGGCACTTGGGCGGTCCATGGCAGCAAACTGTCAAGGGGCATTTTTAAGGAGTCCTTAGACAGCTCAATCATGTTGTCATCGGGGACCCATACCTTTGATCAGGCTTTGATTGAGGAACTGTCCACTGACCATGGGCTGGTGACATCTCCAGCTCTCCTCTGCCTAATGTTGGGAGTCCATGAATGTTTCCTTGGAGCCAGTCCAGAAGAGGGTTAAATATCTCTTCACAGATACCTTGGACAAGGACAATTCTCTGGGATTGTCTTTCCCATGGCTTTGGCCATCTTGGGACCAACCCTGGAGCCTTGGTAGCATCCTGCCCGGCACCCTACACCTGTATTGTCCTCAAGTACATGGTCCCTACAGGGTCACTTTTGAGGCTCTCGGACCACTTCCCATTCAAGTGGTTGGTCTGAGGCTTGGCCTTCTGGATGTCTGGGCGTCAAAGGGATGTGAACAAGCCCCTCCGACAAGGAGTTGAAAAAGCTTGACCATGCAGCCATAAAGGTCTACACTGCCTCTCTAGGCATGTGATGGCCAACTTTAGTCACTCAAGTTATGAGTGTTAGATGAAATCCTCCCTCACCTCCCTACTAACAAGCAGTTGCCAATGAAGTTAGTCAAGGATCAGAATCAAGCACTGGATAAACACCAGCTCCAGTTGGCCTTGGACATGGGTGGTGCAGCCACAGCAGCCTCGGCAGCAGCCCCAGCAGGGACAATACAAAGTTTGGCACCCCAAGGCCATATTCGGTGACCAGAGGCTGAAAAAAGAGCCTGGGGTAGGGAAAGTGGTGCCCCGGTGACCAGTGCCCCTTCCAGATCTGCCCAGTGATGGGTCAGGGAGTGTCATCCTCTGGCCTGTCCAGTCCCTCACCCAAATCCCTGAGGGGAGGTTGTTACGCCACTTCTGGCCACATTAGTCCATTATTACCACAGACAAGTGGGTACTGGAGGTGGTTGGCATAAGGATGCCTTTCAACTGTGAGGCTCTCCCGCCTTACCAATTCCACACTCCTCAAGAGTCCTCTGTATCACAGGACACATCTGCCCTAAGGGAGGAGATCGCTCAGCTTCTGGCAAAAGGAGCCATAGTCCTGTCCCAGATGCCTTTGCAAGTCAGGGGTATGTGTCCAGGCATTTATTGGTCCTTAAACAGATGGGGGCCTGACACCCCATACTGGATCTACATGATTTGTACCAGTTCATGTGGAAATGCAAGTTTGGGATGGTCACTCCAAGTCAGATTGTGTGTTTTTTCACTCTGGATCTTCCAATTCCCGGTCAGTCTGTCCCACTGGTGGTACATTCGGTTCCATGCAGAAGGGGTTCTCTTTTAGTTCCAGGTCATGCCCTTTGGCCTTTCATCTGTGCCCAGGGTCTTAACCAAGTGCATGGCAGTGGTGGCAGCCTTCCTGCAGCATAAGGGCATCAGGTTGTATCCCTACCTCGATTACAGGCTGATAGCCAGGTCATCCAAGAAAGCTGTAGTGTGGTCCAGAGATTTGGGCCTGTTGATCAACCCAGACAAGTTCAGACTGATCCCCTAGCAAGTCTTCAAGTTCATCGGGGCAGAGTTAGACTCTGCAGGCCAAAGCTAATTTCCCTGTAGACTGTGCTCAAGACCTTACCTCCTTTGCCTGATCATTTCAGGTTGGGCATTCGTGCCCTGCTTGGGTTTTTCTGTATCTGCTGGGGTACATGGCTTCCACCACCAGCGTGGTCTGTTGAGCATGATGGGGGATGCACCACCTGCAGTGGGAGCTGGGCCACCAGCCATCCTAGTGCCTAGGTCACCTGGACCAGCCAGTCTTAGTGACCCAGTCAATGTGGGGGGCCATCCAGTGTGGCTAGTCCCTCACCATCTGGAGGGGGGAATTCCATTTGCCACCCAAAGCTGACCATCATGCTTATAACTGATGCATCGTTAGTGGGATGGGGACTGTGACGTAGACAGCCAGTTCTGAGTGCTGTATTATATTTTTTTAATATAAAATGTATTAATGTCTCTGCTGAAAATTCAAATGCTTTAGGAATGACCTCTCTCATCCCCCACCCCAGATTTTAGCTGACAGATGCAGGCCAAGAGAACTTCTGACAGTATTGTATCACACACTCAGTCTTTTTAGAGACAATGTGTTACTGGAAGACTTTTATTAAGGATCCTGCTTCTCTGAGCTAATTACAGAGTTGTTAAGTTAATTTTGTTAAGAGAGAAATCATAAACTAGTATTATGATGTTAAAATAAGGGAAGCTAGAATGTTACATAGAGGTGTAAGGTTGTAAATGACCCTATGAAGCCTGTGTGAAGAGGGTACAGCATGAGATCAAAGGAGGTGTCATTGAAACTTGAGTTATGCTAAGGTTGCAGAATTAATACATCCTGTATAGCTGTATAGTACAGATTAATAAAATTACATCCTGTGGTTGTATAAAAATATATTTTTGTTAGATATTTGACCAGAGGAGGGGCTGGATGACTTCATCCAAAAGGGGTTGGCCAATACTGCTTGAAAAGATTATTTTCTTTCACTATAGATAGGCACTTTTTATCTGACACTGACTAAGGAAACATCTGAGCACTGAAAACAGGTATTTAGAAAGCTAGACAAAATCTAAATATAGTTGTAGAAATTGCACTGTTTTAAACCTTGTTTTGTTTTAAAGATTTGTATGTCTTTTGATATGAGTTCTGTATTGTGTGTTTGACGTATTATTATATATTTTAGTAAAAACTCTAATTTTAGAGCAAACCTGGTCTGTCTTTGAATTGCTTTCCTTTGCTAAGAAATATTTATGGTTCAGCAGACATAAGCTTGTATGGTGGTACCAAACTGGAAACAGAAGCATTTTAAATCTGAGGTCTTTATTAAGTTTTAAGGGTTCATCTCTGAATACCTGGTTAGGTGCCTGTAGGGAAAGATTTCTGGCTCCCTGAAGACAGATATATCTGAGCTTGTGCATTGGGTATGCTAGCAAGAGGTTAACAGTTTGAATCCCTTCAGAGCTGGAGACCAAAGGTTGATCTGAACTCATAAAAACAGACAAGAGGGTTACCTTGTCTGTTACACTGTTCAAGAGACTGCACTCAGAGGTTGGCACTTTGGGAGTAGAGGGCCTGATCTGCTGAGTGAGTTTGTGACAGATTGGTTGGTAGCGGTGGCATCATTTTGGTATCACAAGCTTTATTGTTCTGTCAGCTGAGACTATAAGCTCTCTTGCAAAGAAAGAAAAAGACAGAGTTTTATTTTAAAAAGAAAACAGAACTATATATCACTTGGTCTACAGTCAAGATCCTACCTATTTATTTATTTCTTCTAAAGTGCAAAGTCAGAGTAGCAGTAGTTAGGAAAGATGGTGTCCTACTACAGCAGGCACACTGTAGAACAGTTAAAACAGTTATGCAAGGACAGAGGAGTCCTGTTCAAGGTGAAAGCCAGTAAGCAGAACCTCATAGAAGCCCTGATGGTAGCAGATACCCAGAGCAGGGAGTCACAGACCGTGACTGAAAGGGACCAGACCTTGAGTGTGGCAGAACTAGTGGCCAGTGAGGGGTCCCGAGCCGATGAGGTGGACAGCAGGGCCACTGTCAATGAAGGGCCACAGCAGCAGGGGAAGGTCACCAGTATCCTGAATCCAGAGGTACTCAAGCTGCAAATTGAGTTGCTGAGGACAGAACTGGAGGCAGAGCGACAACAGAGGGAGGCAGACCGTAAGGCAGAGCGACAACAGAAAGAGGCAGAACGTGAGGAACGTGAGCACCAGAGAGAGGCAGAGGAGAAGAGAGAGAGTGAGAATGCAGAGCTGCAGAGGAGAGGAGAGAGGAGCGCCAGTGGCAACACGAACTGGAGAAGCTACGACTCGAGCCAGCGGCACCAGGGCAGGTAAGTGGCTTGGGTTTAACTGGGACTGCAGGACTGGGTTACAAATTGAACTCTAAATTAATAGCAGAGTTTATGGAAGGGGAGGACATGGACGCCTTTTTAAATTCTTTTGAAAAAGTTTGTATTCAGGCTAAAATTACTAGAAAGTCCTGGAGCTTGCAGCTATCCCCACTACTTACCGGAAAAGCTCGGGATGCATTGGGTCAAAAGGACAATAAAGACAGTGATGATTACAGCAAGTTAAAAGCAGCATTACTAAAAAAGTTTTAATTAACTGCTGAATCATACAGAGCTAAATTCCGTAAGCTCAGGAGAAGCTCTGATATGAGCTATGAGGAGCTAGCCACGAAACAACGTCAGTTTTTAAAACGTTGGTGGGAATAAATTAAGGCAAACACTGTTGATAAAATTGAAAATGTGATTTTATTAGAACAGTTTTATTGGGTGTGCCCAGCAGAGTTAAAAACCTGGCTAGAGGACCGAGATCCAAAAACAGTGCAAGAGGCTGCTGAACTCTCGGACCACTATGCCAAGAGCAGACCTGCTCTGAGAATGAATGGGGCGGGCGTGGCAGTTCAGAAAGGGAAAAGTGCGCCTTCAGGGCAGCTAAAACCCTCACTGCCTCTACTGAAACCAGGTAGCCCCAGGTTTCAACAAAAAGATTTCTCTGAAGTAAGAAATGCTTGTTGGTTATGTAAAGAAACTGGGCACATTGCCAGATAGTGTCCAAGAAGGGCAAGCAATAATATGCAAAGTAGTACCAGAAAAGAAGTGGGTTGTTTGTGTGTTCCTGACAGCATGCCAGTGAACATGAGAGAACACATGCACCCAGTCATGGAAAATGGCATACAGATGCAGGGGTTAAGGGACACAGGGGCATCCCTGACATTGGTGAAAGGGGATCTAGTACAGCCTGATCCGCTTATCCCAAACAAATACGTGACTGTACAGGACTCTGCGGGTGAAGCGAAAACATTGCTACTGGCCAGTGTTCTCCTGGACTGGGGTGAAACAGGGGGAACTATGCAACAGGTGGCTGTAGCTAAAACATTAGCAGTAGATGTGATCTTGGGTAACAATCTCCAACAGGGGATGGTATGTGTTGTTACCCGTAGACAAGCGGCAAGGGAAAATAGTAGTTCCCTGAACTCCACAGAAACCAGTGTGGAAACTACAGAGAGGCTGGTTCCCCAGCCTGTGTCTCCAGATGGGGAGACTGATAAAATGGGGGTAGAAATTTCCCTGGTAGTGAGTAGCCACACAGCTACGGAAGGTTACTCCGAAGAGGAAGGGGTGACCAATTGTCAGAGGGTTAGGATTGACAGTGATCCTGAGGGCCCTGACACTAGTGCCAGGGACCCTAGTTTAGCAACTGAAGGGGACTTGTCCCATGCCTTGGGACTGTGTGAGGAGTTTGCAACTGCTCAGAGGATCGACCCTAGTTTAGAGAAGCTGAGAGCTTGGGCAAACTCTGAAGGCACACAGGGAGGCGACGGCAGACATAAGGTTTATTGGGAAAATGGACTTATGTATACACAGGCAGTACAGACAGAGAGAGGGAGGGATGCTAGTCAGGCAGCTTGTCATTCCCCAGGGGTATCGTGAGCAGTTGCTCAAAATTGCACATGATATTCCCTTGTCTGGTCATCTGGGAATCGCACAAATTATGTAGCGGTTCACCCAGAATTTCTACTGGCCTAACTTCACCCAGCAGGTGAAGGAGTATTGCAGGTCTTGTCACCGGTGCCAAGAAATAGGGAAGGTGGGCAAGAAAACCCAAGCCGCCCTGATCCCTTGCCCATAGTGGAGGGCCATTCCAGGGGTGGGAATGGATATTGTGGGACCTTTAAATACCCCCAGCTCCTCAGGGAAGAGATTCATCCTTACTGTGGTGGATTATGCGGCCCGGTACCCAGAGGCAGTCGCCCTATCGTCACTGAGGACAGACAAAGTGGCAGATGCCTTACTTGGGATTTTCTCCTGTGTTGAGTTTCCGCAGGAGGTAATCACCGATTGAGGGGGTTCCTTCATGTCGGACCTGAGGAAGTGTTTATGGGAGAAGAGTGGGGTGGTGCAGAGATGCATGACACCGTATCACCCACAAGCCAATGGGCTTGTGGAACATTTCAATGGTACCCTAAAGTCAATGCTCCGGGCGTTTGCTGAACAGCATGGGAGGGACTGGGAGAAATACCTTCCCCACCTGTTGTTTGCATACATGGAGGTGCCCCAAGAGTCGACAGGATTTTCCCCCCTTTGAACTCTTATATGGATGCTGGGTACGTGGGCCCCTAGACTTAATCCAGGAGGACTGGGAAGGCAAGCACGCCACCCAGGGAACTCCCATCGTGGATTATGTCCTTAGGTTTAGGGAAAGGCTGAAGGAGCTTATGGGGACAGCCCAGAGCAACCTGGCAGCTGTTCAACAGAGACAAAAGGTGTGGTACGACCGCAGACCCAGAGCTCGCTTGTACATGGTGGGTCAGGAAGTCATGGTCCTTATTCCGGTCTGGAAAGACAAGCTGAAAGCTGAGTGGGCAGGACCGTACAAAGTGGTTAGGAAGGTAAATGATGTGAACTACATTGTGGAGTTACCTGACCGTAGACAGACTGAAAGGATGTACCATGTCAACATGATAAAGCCATATGCAAACAGGGCTGACATGGTGTTCACAGTATGTAGTCATGGGGAGGGGACGGATGAAGGAGACCCCCTTCTGGACTTGCTGGAAGAGAGTAAGCGGAAGTCCTCTGTGGAGGCAGTAAAACTGTCTCCCCAGCTGACCCTGGGCCAGATCCAGAAAGTAAGGGAGGTTCTAGCAGACTTTTCCCCCTTGTTTAGCGCCAAGCCTGGACTAATCCCCTTAGCGACACACGATGTGGAGACAGGGACACAGACGCCCATACGGTGAACAGCATATCGGGTGTCAGAGGCTGTTTTGAAATTTCCAAAAGGACATTAGGAGGGAAGTGAAGGAGATGCTGAATTTAGGGGTAATCCAGAGATCCCACAGCCCCTGGGCCTCACCTGTAGTCCTTGTGCTCAAGCCAGATGGCTCAACTCGTTTTTGTGTAGACTATCGTGGACTGAATGCAGTCACGAAGTCCAACGCCCACCCGATGCCCCGGACGGATGAACTCCTGGACAAGTTGGGAGGGGCGACCTACCTTATGACTGTTGACCTGACCAAGGGGTATTGGCAGGTAGAATTGACAGACAGAGCTAGGGAAAGGTCGGCTTTCATCACTCCGATAGGCTTATTTGAGTTTAAAGTAATGCCTTTCAGAATGAAGAATGCCCCGGCCACTTTCCAAAGGTTGGTGAACCAGGTGTTGAATGGTGCTGAGAAGTACGCCGTAGCGTACCTGGATGATATTGCCATCTTCAATACCAGCTGGGAGGAACACCTTTCACACCTTAGGGAAGTGCTGGGCAGGATACAGAGGGCCAGGCTCACTGTCAAAGCCGAGAAGTGCCAGGTGGCCATGGGGGAAGTGGCACACCTCAGGCATGTGGTAGGCCAGGGACAGCTCCATCCTAACCAAATAAAGATAGAGGTGATTCAGGCATGGCCCGGCCCAGACCAGAAACCCAGAAGCAGGTCAGGAGTTTTCTAGGGACAGCAGGGTACTACAGAAAGTTTGTACCTAATTACAGTGTCCTGGCTGCTCCCCTATCTGACCTGACAAAGAAAAAGATGCCAAAGAAAATTACTTGGGGCCCAGCCTGTGAGGAAACCTTTACCAGACTGAAGGAGGCACTGTGCAATGCTCCTGGTTTGACAAGTCCGGACTATAGCAAAACCTTTATAATTCAGATGGATGCCTCAGACGTGGGTATTGGGGCAGCACTTAGCCAGACGTCTAGCCAAGGGACAGATCACCCAGTTTTGTACCTGAGCAGAAAGCTGGTTCCCAGGGAGCAAGCGTACTCCACGGTGGAAAAGGAGTGTCATGCCATAGTGTGGGCCCTGAAGAAATTAGAGCCATACTTGTATGGGCAGTATTTTGTGGTGCAGACTGACCACAGCCCCCTGGTTTGGCTGACGCAGATGGGAAAGAGCAATGGGAGACTACTAAGATGGAGTCTTGCTTTGCAAGGATATGATCTGACAATCATACGTAGGGCAGGCATTAAGAATCAAAACGCCAATGGGCTGTCTAGGGTCTAAGTGAACTGATTTGGGAAGCTCATCCCATGTAGGGGATAGACCCCCCCAAATTCAGTCTAGGTGGGGAGGAGTGTGACGTAGACAGCCAGTTCCGCGTGCTGTATTATATTTTTTTAATATAAAATGTATTAATGTCTCTGCTGAAAATTCAAAGGCTCTAGGAATGACCTCTCTCATCCCCCCACCCCAGATTTTAGCTGACAGATGCAGGCCAAGACAACTGCTGACAGCATTGTATCACACACTCAGTCTTTTTAGAGACAATGTGTTACTGGAAGACTTTTATTAAGGATCCTGTTTCTCTGAACTAATTATAGAGTTGTTAAGTTAATTTTGTTAAGAGAGAAATCACAAACTAGGTTTATGATGTTAAAATAAGGGAAACTAGGCTGTTACATAGAGATGTAAGGTTGTAAATGACCCTATGAAGCCTGTGTGAAGAGGGTACAACATGAGATCAAAAGAGGTGTCATTGAAACTTGAGTTATGCTAAGGTTGCAGAATTAATACATCCTGTATAGCTGTATAGTACAGATTAATAAAATTACATCCTGTGGTTGTATAAAAATATATTTTTGTTAGATATTTGACCAGAGGAGGGGCTGGATGACTTCATCCAAAAGGGGTTGGTCAATACTGCTTGAAAAGATTATTCTCTTTCACTATAGATAGGCACTTTTTATCTGACACTAACTAAGGAAACATCTGAGCACTGAAAACAGGTATTTAGAAAGCTAGACAAAATCTAAATATATTTGTAGGAATTGCACTGTTTTAAACCTTGTTTTGTTTTAAAGATTTGTATGTCTTTTGATATAAGAGTTCTGTATTGTATGTTTGACGTCTTATTATACATTTCAGTAAAAACTCTAATTTTAGAGAAAACCTGGTATGTCTTTGAATTGCTTTCCTTTGCTAAGAAATATTTATGGTTCAGCAGACATAAGCTTGTATGGTGGTACCAAACTGGAAACAGAATCATTTTAAATCTGAGGTCTTTATTAAGTTTTAAGGGTTCATCTCTGAATACCTGGTTAGGTGCCTGTAGGCAAAGATATCTGGCCCCCTGAAGACAGATATATCTGAGCTTGTGCATTGGGAATGCTAGCAAGAGGTTAACAGTTTGAATCCCTCCAGAACTGGAGACCAAAGGTTGATCCAAACTCACAAAAACAGACAAGAGGGTTACCTTGTCTGTTACACTGTTCAAGAGACTGCGCTCAGAGGTTGGCACTTTGGGAGTAGAGGGCCTGACCTGCTGAGTGAGTTTGTGGCAGGGACCACACTTGGGAGACCACAGCATCCATTGGTTCTCATGGGAGTCCCGTCATCACATCAACCTATTGGAGTGCCATGCAGTGTGACTGGCTCTCACAAAATTTGCTCCTCTGGTCAGGGGTCAGATTGTGCAGGTTCAGGCAAACAGTACCATGACCATGTTTTCCCTAAACAGGCAGGGCAGAACTCACTCCCTTCCACTGTCTGGAGGCCCTCCACACCTGGATCCTCATGCGCAGCCTGGGTGCAGAACTCCTGGTGATACTTGTTGCAGGAGTGACAGTCAGCTAGCAGATGCTCTCAGCTGGGTGGGAGAGACATTGCATGAGTGGTCCCTGCATCAAGAGGTGGTAAGCCACCTGTTTTGCAGTGGGCACCCCTCTGGTGGATGTTTGCCTCCTGGGAGAACAGAAAAGCTGAGGCTGTTTTGTGCTTGCCTTCCACAGTCTGGAACACTGTTGGATGCCTTCTGTACCCCAGGCCTCCTGTACGCTTTCCCCTTGATCCTCAAGAGCAGTGGTCAAGACTCAGAAGAACAAGATGCAGAAGATCCTGATGGCTCCAGACTGGCCCAGACATTTCTGGTACCTGGATCTCCACAGCTTCAGCAACAGCCCTCCATGGCAGTTGCCTCTCTGCCTGGACCTGCTGACCAGACAACAGGGAAGGTCCTGCACCTTGACCTTCCATCTGTGTACCTCCCGGCCCGGTTCCCAAGTGGCTAGAGTTCCAGGCCTTGTGTCTTTCATAAGCTGTGCTCTATGGAGTGGAGGCCTCCTGAAAAGAGTTGACTTGCTGATGCTACACCTTCAGTGAAAGAGGTTTTCCATTTGGTGCCAAGGCAAGGAGCTTAATCCCCTAGCCTTCCCTTTGGCTCATCCTGGAATACCTCTAGTCCCTCTCGCAGTTGGGGCTGTGAGCAACAACCCTCAAGGTGAATCTGGCCCCCATCTCAGCATACTGGGTGTGAGCTGGTATGCAGACAGTGACCCAGGTAAAGGTGATCAGGTACTTTTTCAAGGGCCTTAATCTCCTGTACCATCCGGCGTGTGAACTACCACCACCATGGGACCTACTGCTGCTGCTGGCTGTGCTCATGTGCAAGCCATTTGAGCCTCTGCTCAGGTGTGAGATGTTGCATGTGTCGTGGAAGATGGCTTTCATGCTGGCCATAATATCAGCCAAAAGGATTAGTGAGCTCCAGGCACTTTTAGTAGAGTCTCATCTGGTCTTCCACAGGGACAAGGTCATCCTTCGCCCCCCACCCAAAGGTCCTCCTGAAGGTTGTATTGGAGTTTCACCTTAACCCAGGTGATTAACTTTTACCAACCCGACTTCTGAGGCCAATCACCAACTCCATACCCTGATCCTGTTTTTTTTTTTTTTTGGTTATTTAGATCTAGGATTACATTTACCTTTAAGCCAAGGCTCTTTTACAAATGTTCCACGTCATGAGAGTACATACATGTTAAACAAGGGCATACAACATTAAAGAGAGCATACAACCATATTCATCAGTTCAGCTACGGCATCACGGTAAATAGGATACATGAATAACACATTCAAGGAATCATTTCAGAAACCTAGAAGAAATCAGGGAGGAAGGGTGAGAGGATAGGGGGGTGGCAGCTGAAAAGAGACTAGAGCAGCTCACGGCATTGTCAAAGAACATTGGGGGGGGGGCAATTTGATCCTGTATGTCGTCCATATAGTGAGAGGGTGCTCTCACTATATGGAGTGCATGACAGGAGTTTGAGGTGAGATTCACCGTTTGTTACTTTTTTTTTTTGTTTTTCACCAGGAGAGACACTAAGGTGAAAGCTTGTTTACAGGTGCAAGCTGGGAGCACAAGTAAGTTAAGTGACTTGCTCAGAGTCACACAATATGCAAGTGGGGGCTGTGGGATTCAAACCCAAGTCTCCAGGCTTGCAGCTCAGAGCCTTAAACCACTGCGCTATACTGCCTCCTTGCCTGGCATACTGGCAGTATAGTGGACGATTGACAGGTGGATAACATCTGCCTTGACGTCTGCTATAGGTTGGCTGGTAGGGAGCCTCCCAAAGGGCTTATGGCTCATTCCAGCAGACACACTGCTGTTTTGTTGCCATCTCCAGAGGCATTCCAGTGCAGGAAATCTATAGGGCTGTTACCTGGAGGAAAGCATACACCTTCATTTTCCACTACAGCATCGACCTTGAGTCATGTTGGGACGCTGCTTATGGAACTTCTGATCTTACTTCAAGAGTCAGCTCTTGCAGCAGGTAACACATATAGGACTGAAAGTGGCAGGACCCCACAGAAGACTTCTAGTTAGCAGTCAATGGTGAGGACCGCCCCCCCAATTGGCCCGCCCCCAACGTCACATATGGAATAAAGGGTGGGCGGTCCCCGGCGTGCCCCAGTTCTTTTCCCGCCATCAACTCACATTCATTGGCTCCACGAATTGCCTCTTGCTAGTTTGACCACCACATTTGCTATTCTACTTAGCCAGATTTCTTATTTTTCCTGCAAAAAAGTACCGCTTTTCAGCAATTTGATCCTGTATGTCGTCTTCTCCGATGCCTTCTTCCAAGTGGCACCCCTTCTAGTGTGCTTGTGACAAACAGATTCCATCCAAGGATGGCCACTCAGCCTGCCTGCTTTGCTTGGGGCCCAGACCACAACACCCAGAACTGCCTGCACTGTCAAAAATGTAATAGCTGGATGTGGATCTGACGCCAGAAGACCTTTCAGCCCTACCTCACTGAGCAATGTCTGGCCGCCATGCAGAGGGATTCCTCTTCAAAAAAAGGCTGATCTCATCTGTGTCAGTCTTCACCATTATCACCTTTGGGTACTGGCCGGAGGTCATGACCCCACGGGAGCTCTTTTTTTTTTTTGATGGGCTGGAGTCGACGCACCTTCGGTGCTGCCCTCAAGGCCAATGCACTGTGTAGCACTTGCAGGTTGGCTGTTAGGTGTTGTCAACTCTGCCCTCCTGCCAGTTCTTCATCTCCCGCCGTCGAGGTCACCTCATAGAAGCTCTACTATGTGAGAGGCCTGTTGTAATTGTTGAAGCCTTTGGCTCTGATACGAGTCCGTCGACTCCGTTCTCTTGCTCCTGCTGGTTCTGTTTCACTGCACTCGATGTCACCTGAGGTTTAAAAAGTAAGACTGTTCCTTTTCTTTATTTGTGATGGCGGGTCTTGTTTGGTGTTATTTTTTCCGTAGGTCATGTCTCGGTCGGGGGGCAAGAAAACAATGAAGATGGGACATCCTTCTATGCATTGGTGCCCGTGCATCCGTAAGTACTCCGTCACCGACCAACATGACCATTGTCTCGCATGTCTTGGCCCACTACACGACATGGATTCGTACGACATCTGCTTCTCCACGGACCGTCGTGTCATCGAACAATGTGCGTGGAAAGTTGGATGAGCTCTGCTGACTTTCGTGGGACGGGCATGCATTCGTCGGGCCAAGCCGCATTCTCTCGGCCTTTCCTCTGGGTCCCCTCCTGGTTCTATACGGACCGAGGAGGAGGGGGTGGCTTTTGCTTCTTGTAGCCTAGCCGTGGCAGAAGCCCCTTCCATGGTGCAGGAGGCCCAGTCTGTCCCCCTCGGGGGACGGGCAGGAGGCACCACCTTATCAATCGCCCCTTCCGGTGAAAGTCCCCGATTAGCCGTACCCTAGAAGCGGAAGGCCTGGGTGGCACCTATCCCTAATGCCATCTGTTGGCACCATTCACGCCATCGTGGGCCCTGATGGCACCGTCATCAGCGCTGGTCCGTCACTCAGTGCCGTTGCTGCCATCGACTCTATTCGCAGCACCAGTGGTGCTCACGGCACCGTGGGAGGCTCTATGGCACCCTTCTTGACTGTCTCTCACCCTGGCGCCATCAGCGGTGCCGTGGTTGAGCACAGCGCCGTGTCTAGCTCTGGTGCTGCTCGCAGCTCCAAGCAAGGACATGGCACCATTGGGGTTTCCAATCAACGGTGCCGACAGCGTGGTCAGAGCCATCGTTGCTCCATCTCTGGCCTCGGTGCTGCTTGCAGTGCCATGGGTTGGGACGACACCATGACAGACTCTGGCTCTGATGCTGCTGCCATCGTTGGAACCGTGTCTTCTTCCCGCACCATTTGCGGTGTGGCTGGGGATGTCAGCACTGACTCTGGTGCAGTCTCTGGGTCTGGTGTCCCTTTCAGTCGGGATGGCAGCAGGCATCCATGCACTGTTTGGCACAGAACTTTGATCTCCACTTCTTCGGAGGAGGAATCGGACTCTGAGTCAGATAGGCAGTCTGACTCTTTGGAGTTGGCTGCTGGCATGGACACCTTGGTAGTGTCCTCAACAGGCCGGAGCCAGCCCCCCTCTGAGGAGAGGACAGTGGTTCCTGGGACCAGGGTCAGGGGTGCTGACCAGCAGGCAGTGGTGCAGGCCACTATTGCTCTCCAGCCTGGACTCTGAGGGTTTTCTTACCCCCTCACTGGTGGTACCCCCTCATGTGGTGTGCCTGGATTGCCCAACTTTGGGGCCGATTGGAGCACCCACAGGAGGGAAGGGTGCTGCTCCCTGGATAGCCCCTTCAGGGGCTGACCAGGGTTGCCAGCTGCCTAGGCTGGCTCTTTCAAGGAGGAGGGCACTTTCAGATTCCAAGGGGTCAAGGGGTTTGGGTTCCATGTGGCGACCTTTTTCTGGAGCCCACCTGGGCTCTGGGAGAAGTCGTAGCTCGGACCCTCACCCTTCCCTTTCGGTTTCCATGAGAGGGCTTTCATGGCCCCGGTCACCTCACAGGGGGGATTCTTCAGGGCGCAGCCTAGGCAGTTCTAGTATGGTTGACCAGCTGTCAGCTGTTGAGTTTTCCAGAGCTCCCTCCTCTCTTGGCACTGCAGGTGTGCTCTCTAGCCCAGGCGGAGGACAGCCTCTCCTCTGCCACATTCTCCTGCTCTCCCAGGTATTCTTGGTCCTAGTGGCCCTCTCTCCTGGGAGCAGTTCAGAGCTGTGGCTGCTCAATTTCCCTCTTATGTTAGGGTCATGGACAAACAGGTTTTTCAACCTCTCCCTGAGCAGCCAACCTCTGAGGTCCTCTGACTCCTCATCCTCTTCTTCAGGAGTTGAGGAACCATCTGTCCACATCTCCCCAGCTGCTGATCTCGCTGAGTATCAGCGTTTTCTCGTGAGGATGTTGGAGGACCTGCAGGTCACCCCTCCCACTCAGCACAATCCAGAGCATTCGGCGCATGCCTTTTTCGGCGATTTCAGTGCGGACACTCTTGTAGTGCCCCCTGGCCTACTCCCTTTAGGGAGGCATTGATATGCTTCTGGCAGAGACCCTTTTCCGGAGTCCCAGCCCCTAGGGATCTCCACCAGAGGTATTGTGCCCCGCCCGGAGTCTCCAGGTGACCTGCCTCATCCTAGCTCAGGATTGATGCAATTCGATACTCCCGATGGGCTTCGCGCCCTGCACCGTGACCGGCCCCCAGATCAAGATTCCTTGGATTTTGACTTCTGAGGTAGGAGGACCTTTTACTCAGCATGGTTGCTTCTCTCAATATCTGCTCATCAGGCACACTATGCTACCTATGATAGGTTCCTGTGGTCCAGGCTAGGTCAACTCCTAGCCTCGATGCCTGACACGGAGGAAACCAGACAAGCCATTGCACTCTCTGCCTGTGGCCTAGAGCTAGCAAGGCACCAAGCAAGGCCATCGTATGACGCCAATGAGGTAGCTACCAGGGTCGTAGGGACAGCGATCTGCACTAGTCAGACAGCATGTCTGCATCTCTCCCGGTTGTCACCCTTGGCCCAGCATAGGGTGATTAACTCCGCTCACCAGAAAACCTATCTTTTCTCCCATAGGGTGAGACGGCGTCTGTCGAGGCAACTTCCTACCTCCTCCGGGGTTCCCCGTCTCACTCTCCCCACTCTCAGGCCTCTCCAGACCCATGAAGGTTCTCCCTCTTAGTGTGTCACCCACTGAGAGCTAAGGGACTCAGTCCGTTAGGGTTGAAGCCCCCTTCGGGGGGGCTCGGCACTCAACCAAAGGTGATGAATGGTGAAGATTGACACAGATAAGATATGAAAATTATGTACCTACCGTAATTCTGATCTTTCTGTGTATCTTCACCATTCATCACAATCCTACCCTCCGTCCCCCTGGGGCCTCAGTCTCTGGGTCCCCCTCTCTCTCTCTGTGCTCTCTCCCGCGCCCCCCTCCTTTCTGTTGGCAGGAGTGGGATGACTTGGGGTACATTAGGGGGGTAATTTTCTCTGGGGGTAGAGTGATCAGGATGGGGGGCACTCCTTCAGTGCCTTGGCTCCACTCCTGTGAGGTGGGGGTTGGTAGTTGCCCTCTTTTCTGTTCCCTCTCCCCTTCTCCCCGTCACTTTGCTTTTATTTTCCTTGTCCTTTGGACACAATCTCAATTTAATTTAAGAAACTAGGTTTCTTACACCAAAAATTTCTTTTTGAGAGGGGGAGGATAATGCCTGTATCCTGTCTTTTCTTCCAGAATAGCCGATTCTGCTTCTTGGAGTTATTGCCAGTGATTCTGTGCCTTGAATTCTGGCAGTTAGATTTTTGGCTACTCCTTCGCAGTTCCTATACAGTCTGGAGACAGGTCAAGGTTCCAGGGTGTGTTCCCTTTCTCCCCCCCCACATCCTCATCTCTACATTTCTTAACCCTCCCTCCCTCCTTTTTGTACTTCCAGAGATTGGGGCCCCTACCCAATCCCCTTAGTTTTTCAAAATTTATTCTGTCCTCTGTCATTTATTTCTCCTTTTACTTTATATATCTTTTCCTTTCTCTGTCCCTTGGACTTCCTTTCCCTCCCTCCCCCAACCCTTTCTTACTCTAGGCGGGAGGGCGGAGTCGACAACACCTAATGGCCAACCCTCGAGCACCATGCAGTGCGATGGTCTCGAGTGAGCTCCAATGGTGCGTCGACTCTGCCCATCCCCCCCAAAAAAAGTTCCTGCGGGGTCATGACCTCCAGCCAGCACACAAAGGTAATGAATGGTGAAGATACACAGAAAGATCAGAATTACAGTAGGTATGGGATTTTCATTTCCCACCATAAATCTTCATGGAAGCACAAAGAGAAAGGAGAGAGAGAGAGAGAAGTAGAGGTCCCTATCGAGATCCAGATCTTCTGGCTCCCACTCTGCCTCCAGGTGCAGTTTGGACTCAGCCTTGTGGTAACCCGTTCTGGGTGTTGGGCACTAAAGACTGTGGCTCCGGGTCTTCTAGCCCCTCCATTCAGCCACTGAAAATTCGACTGTCAAACCTACCTTCAGGTCATACTACTGATGCCAGTAAAGGTCAGGCGTCGGTACCTTCCCGGTCAGCCTCTGTGTCTGGCGCTGACTCCTGGGACAGGCATAAGACCTTGGGGCACTCCTTAGGGAGATCCACTTCCCAGCCCCTGAGGCACTCCAAAGAGTCATCGGATGAATGTCCGTCGACTAAGCACACGTCGGGTGGGGACCACCACTGACGTCAGGCTACCGACATCGCTGCCTCGGCTTTTCAGATGCCAGCTCTGCTGAACCAGTCACCATCGACACTGGTTTCTCCCCAGCCACTGGTGGACAATCGGTCAGGCCTCATCCCTCCAGAGGATGATCGGGCGATGGCACCCAAGCAGACGCCGGCTACTGGCATCAGGTCCTCTAACGCCACCCCGACAACACCACCCGTTCATCCACAGTCGCCAGACCATGGCACCACACTGGATGCAGGCACTGGACTGGCGTCAGGTCTAATGACAGACTCAGACCCAAAGCTGAATCTGTCCCAGGTCAAGGACCTTTTTGGCTACTGGTGGGAGACTATCCGTACTGACCTCCTCCCACCTAAGCCCCAAAGAGATGAGAATCCCACTCCGGATGCTGAGCTCCATCAAGAGTTCTCACCCCACCTCCAGACAAGGGCACAGGCACAGAGCCTACCCCACCTTCAGGCAGAAATAAAGGGAAGATTCCCCTGTAAGCACCATTCCAGATCCTGGTCACGGAGCCCGAGTTCCTCTGGCTCTCCGAACCATCACAGACACAAGCGATGATGCTATCAGTCTCAGTCCTCTTCCTCCTCTTTGGACTCTGACTGGTCATTTGACACGTCCTATTTGGAACCCTTGTCCATTGGGGACTTGCCCCCTTAGACCCGAGAGACACCCTGAAATCACTGCCTGATGATCCCTCCTTCATGGAGGTCATGAGGCATATACAATCCAATATGGGATGGGAGGCAGAGGATTTAGACCCAGAGAGACTCTGCCTGGCCAAATATTTATGCCAGAAGGACCCTAAGCCGGTGGTTATCCCACCCTTTGGATACCTTTGTGGACGTTTCCAAGACGGCTTAGAAGCACCCCCACACATCTGCCGCAATCCCCAAGACAGCGGATCACCTCTGCAGGGCTCGCAAAGAGCAGCCCTTTTTGGCAGAACATCCTTTGGCAAACTCGGTTATCTCAGCGGCCCATGACCAGTCCCAGAGGCCAAGACACCTCAGCACTCAGCCCCCAGATAAAGAATCCAAACATCTGGATTCCGTGGGGCGTAAGGTCTATTCGTCAGCCACCTGTAGTATATGGAGTCTGAACTTTCTTACCCATATGGTTCAGTTCCAGAATGCTCTTTGGAAATAAGGGATCGATATCGTAAAAGAGATCCCAGACTGTCCACAGAAAGCAGAGCTAGTGAAGCATCTGCAGACCAGTTCGGATGTGGGTACACATGTCCTCTGGTCAGCCTATGATTTGGCAGACATGGCAGCGAGGGGCTGCGGCCACAGGAGCGTGCATATGCAGACACTCCTGGCTCCGAGTCTCAGGGTTCGCAGAGGATGTCCAGGCCAACCTCCTAGATGCGCCCTTCCAGGATTCAGTCCTCTTTGGTGAAGATATGGAGAGGATTATCACCAAACTGCAGGACTCAGGTAAGGCTGTTCAGTCAGTACAGTCCATATACCAACTGAAACAAAGGCATTTTCGAAAGCCTAATTTTCGAGGCCATGGGGGACAGCAACAACAGTCTCGTTTCCAGCCTCAACAGCAACAGCAAGGTGGTTACAGTCACAGAGGCGCCTCTAGAGGATCCACAGGGCGCACCTCTCGATCTGCCAAACTGGCCCAAGCCGCTCTCTCCGCTCCCTCCACAGCCTGACTCCTTGTTGGACCCACAGCCTCCTGTGACCCCTGCAGGGGAGGCAGTTGGAGGCCACTTTTCTCTCAACGCCAAGGGTTGGCAGGAGATCACCTCTGATCAGTGGGTCCTTTAGCTAATTGACAACATGACACTCGATAGGGTTCATCCAGTTTCCACCAGACAGGCCTCCCCCTCCATCCCACTACTCCCCGGCGCATGCCGGGCTCATCCAGGTAGAAATTCAGGCCCTGCTGGTCAGGAGAGCCATAGAGCCAGTTCTTCCAGCTCAGAGGGGCATGGGCTTCTACTTGCACTTTTTCCTCATGCCAGAAAGACAGGGGATCTGCAACCCATACTGGACCTCAGCGACCTCAACCAGTTTGTGGAATACAAGTGGTTTTGGATGGTCACCCTCCAGGGACTGCTTCCCATGATACATCAAGGGGACTGGCTGGCATCGCAGGACATGCAGGATGCCTATCTCCACATCCTCATGGCCAAGACCCACAGGAGGTTCTTCAGATTCTACTTCCATGGGTGGCATTACCAATTCAGGGCATTGCCCTTTGGCCTATCCTTGGCACCAGGGGGTTTTACCAAGTGCCTCATGGTGGTCGTAGTGGCCCTTTGAAGGAAAGGGCATTATGTCTTCCCCTACCTGGATGATTGGCTCTTGATGGCCCCGTCCGATGAGCAGCTACAACGATCCATTTGGGACACCTGTTCTCTCTTCGGAGAACTGGGTATCACTGTCAACATCCCAAAATCCTCCCTGGTCCCAACCCAAACCCTCCAGTTCATCGGAGCAGTGCTCGATACCACCTGAGGGAGAGCCTTTTTGCCTTAGGACAGAGCTCTTTGTCTAAGGGACTTAGCTCATCACATCTCATCTGTGCCATCGGTCCCAGCCAGGACTCTGTCACAGCTGCTAGGCCATATGGCAGCATCCATCGTTACAGTCCCTCTAGTGAGACTGCATATGAGGATGATTCAGTGGACTCTGCATGTCCAGTGGGACCAACGAAGGGACAGTTTGGACCAACCAATCTCCATTATGGACCCAGTCCATCGAGAACTCAGTTGGTGGATGACATCTCCCTCCCTTGGGGAAGGGATGCCCTTTCAGAAAGGAGCTCGGACCAAGTTTTAATGTCCGATGCCTCAGGCACAGGGTGGGGTGCACACCTTAATGTTCACAGAATGCAGGACTCCTGGTCAGCGAATGAGGAGGCTCTCCACATTAACATTCTGGAGATAAGAGCAGTTGTCTATGCCCTACAGGCCTTGAGCACAGTGCTGCACCCAGGACACTTTCTCATGCAGACAATATGTCAGTAGTGTTCTACCTCAGCAAGCAAGGAGGCACTCACTGCTACCCCCTTTGCTAGGAGGCAGTGCGGACTTGGAATTGGGCCATATCCCACCACCTAGAGATCTCAGCGGTCCACATTCCAGGGATCCAAAATACTCTGGCCAACGCTCTCAGCTGCACTCAGTCCAGAGCACACAAATGGGCCCTACTTCAGTCTGTCATCGACACTGTCTTCGACAGATGGGGCAGACCAGAGCTGGACCTCTTTGCCTCCCCTATCAATGCAAAGTTGCCCAGTTTTTGCTTGCTAGATCCAGGGCCTAGAGTTTTCTGGTGAGACACATTGTCCTTCTCCTGGAGAGGGAGATACCTTTATGCCTTCCCTCCTTTCCTGCTCCTTCAGAAGGTCCTTCTCAATTTGCAAGCGGAAGGAGCAGCAGTGATCCTTGTGGCCCCACTGTGACCAAGACAGATTTGGTTTCCATTGCTGCAACAGCTGGCTGCCAAACCTCTGATTCCCTTGCCACTGAGAACCCATTTGCTCTCACAGGATGACGGAACTTTGGTTCATCCGAACCTTCAGTCTCTGCACCTCCATGCATGGCTCCTGTGGACCTAGCCAGAGTCTGTTTTGGGATCTCGGACAGGGTCGCTAATGTTCTGGTGGCTGCCAGGAAACCCTCCACCAGAGCCACTTATGCCATGAAATGGAAGTGCTTTTGTCTCTGGGCTAACGGCCCGTCATCTCGATCCCTTGGCCTGTCCGGTGAACTCGCTCCTTGAGTACCTATTGTCGCTCTCAGACTCAGGATTGGGCTATTCCTCCATTAAAGTGCATTTATCAGCTATTTCTGCCTACCATATCCCTGTCCAAGGCAGAACTGTAGCACAGATGGAGGAAACTCGTACCTTTCTCCCCCATAAGAGACCTTGTCCCTCCTTGGGACTTGCTTTTCGTGTTGGAAAAGCTGACCTTACCCCCGTTTGAACCAGCCACAGATTGCAAGCTTCGCTTTCTTTCCTGGAAAGTGTTATTTTTAGTTGCTCTTACTTCTGCTCGAAAAATTTCCGAGCTTCAGGCCCTGATGTGCAAGGAGCCTTATTTAGTGTTCCACAAGGACCGGGTGGCCTTGAGGACTAATCCTAAGTTTTCACCAAAGGTGATGTCCGAGCTAACCCTAAATCAGGACATCCATCTCCCAGTGTATTACCCTGATAACTAAAACCGGGGGGGGGGAGCACTTCTCCAAACACTTGATGTCCTTCACATTCTGCAGTTTTATCTGTCCAGAATGAAAGACGTTAGACGTTCTGATCAGCTTTTTGTTTCTTTAACCCCAAGGATCCACGGGGCTCCTGTAACCAAACAGACTCTTTCAAAATGTCTCGTCAATTGCATTTCCTGCTACCAGAAGTATGACAAACCCTTGCCAGGCTCGGTGAAGGGTCACTCCACAAGGGGAGTAGTGCCTCCTTTGCCACTCTCAGAAATGTGTCTGCGGCTGATATCTGTGCAGCAACCACGTGGAATTCTGTCCACACATTCATCAGACACTACAGTCTGGACATTGCCTCTTGACACAGAGCAGGCTTCGGCCTTGCAGTTCTGCAGGGATTCCTCTCTTGAGGGTACTTCCCTCTTCACTTTCTCCTTTTCCTCCACCCGAGACTAGTCTGGTCTCTTGTACTGCTTGGGACTCCAGTCCTGTATATGTTACCTGCCTCAAGAGCTGACTCGCGAAGTAAGATAGTACAGTTATGTAAGAACTTACCATAACAGAAGATCTTCAAGAGAAGCTCTTGCAGCAGGTATGTGTCCCGCCCTCCTTTCCCCTACAGGTTTCTCTCCTGCAATTGCTGTGCATCAGCAATACTATAATTGCTGTGTGAGGTATTGGCCTTGGTTTTCTGCTTCTGATCACCTTCCATCTTTAAGACCAGAGTCTCCGGTGGGAGAACTGGGGCACACCAGGGACTGCTCACCCTTTATTGCATATGTGATGTCGAAGGCAGGCTGACATCGGGAAGGGGTCGGTCCTCGCCATAGACTGGTAGCTAGATGTTTTCCATGGGGTCCTGCTGGCTTCAGTCCTATATGTGTTATCTGCTGCAAGAGCTTCTCTCGAAGATCTACTATTATGGTAAGTTCTTACGTAACTGTACTTTCTCCAGTCTCTGTTCACCAAACAGGGGTGTGTGCCTTGCCTTCTCCTCCCAGAGTGAGAACTGCTATGAGTCTGCCAGAATGTGGATAATGAACTGTTTCCTTGCCCTTTGAAGTATAGGTTACTCACTGTAACATTAGTTCTGGGGGTGGTGTGCAGTTCACATCCCCACAACCCACCCGGTTTCTCCTGCCAAGTGGCATACAGATTCCTGCTTCTAGCATGCAAAACTTTGATGTCACAGTGCAGACCTGGAGGATATACCACCCAGGTGGTGGGAGGAGTTTAGCTTAAAGAGGTCTGATGAATCAGCACTTCCAGTGCAACTGCTATAGCGTGGATGTGAACTGAATGCCACCCCTAGAACTATGATTACAGGTGAGTAAACTATATTTTCTTGTGTTTAAATGCCAGCTTCTTTCAAGGTGATTGGAAACTGTTATTTTAAACATGCTTATAACGTTGAGAAAAATTTACAAGAATAAGAGCAATCTGATTGGCTAGTGCACCATGTAATTAGTAGCCCATGTTTACATTCCTGTACTAGTTTTCTCTGTGCTGACCTCATTGCGGGCACCACATTAACGGATCGGTACACCTGCTTGCAAACTATGCTGGGAAGCGGCTTACCCTGGTCAGGATGAGGAAACAATATTCCTCTCTCCAACACATTTGAAATGACAGACAACTGAACCTATTAGAAAATGATGAATGAAATAAAAATATTGTGGGGGGGTGGAAGGTTTTTGATTCGCATGTAAAAACTTGTCTCATCTGGGTCTACTTTAGATCTCAAGTGTTAAAAAGAAAAGTTCTCTTATTTTGAAGCATAAAAACATGTTCTCAGTTTGTTAGCATAACATTTTTTTAACATATTAAGTACGTTAAGACACTTCAGGGATGTGTGATTATAGGGAATAATTGCACTTTTTTCTTGTGTTTAACATTCGAACCATGCAATTATTCCCTCCTAATCACATCCCCTGGTGTGTTGTATTGCTTAGATAATAACTGGTTACCATTTTTTTCCCATAGGGAAACCAGGTTATAATTCTGTCATTATAACCAGTCAGTTATATTGACAGACATCGCCGGTTCCTACTTTTTGCGCTCATACCATAGACTTTCTATTCTCGCCGTCTGACCCCACTCTTCAGTGCTGGAAACTCCCCTACAGTAGTAGGCGGTAAGTTCTTTTTTTTTTTTTAACTTTCAATCTTTATTTTGTAGCGGTACATAGACAAAACTTTTACAGTACCTTTAACGAACAAGGGAAAACACATAGAAAATTTAAAGAAATCTTAATTACATACATTGGAAGGAAAAAAGAAAAGGGAAACAGTTAGTGTGCACTTTTGGTCAAGCAATCCTGCAGATTTCATTTGGTGTCAACAGTAAAAGGAATTAAACATGGGATGCTGCCCAGTTGATTCTCTATAACAGATTTATAGCATAATACTCTGGTTAGCTTAAGGCACAAAATCTGAGCATATGGGAACAATGTATAAAACCCATTTTTCTCCACTCAATTTCGAAGGCATTTTGAGATTTGTTAATTATGGCAGTGAGTCTCTCCATCTTGTAAATATCTATCATTACTTGTTGCCACAAGTCTAGAGTGGGCAGCATGTGGGAATTCTATCTCTTTGTAATGGCTTTTTTAGCAGCTGAAAGAGCCAGATTGAGAAATTTCTTGGATGGAACGTCAGTAAGTTCCAGGGGGCTATCACCGAATAAGAAAAGTTGGGAATCCAGAACTAGGTTTGGAGATATTAACTGATGGAGAGCCTCCCTGAGATGTGAGAGGAACAGTTGAAGGGCCTCACATGACCAAAAGATGTGACCCAGAGTGGCTGGGGAAAATCCACATTGCCTCCAGCAATTTGCCTCAGCATGGGTAGTATATTTCCCGAATCACTACAGGGGCCCTGAAATACCTTACAGTAAGTTTCCAGGCAAATTCCTTCCAGTTACCAGAACTGGTACCATTATACATTTTCTTCAAGTGGCTTTCCCAGCCTGATAAGGATATCTCTGTCTCCAAGTCCCTTTCCCAAGCCAATCTGATTTTATCTAGGGGCTTATTCTGTAACTTACAGAAACTTTTATATAGGGTGGATATCATATGGAGTGGGATTGGTCTCCCTTCTATGGCTGCTATTAAGATCAACAAAAGGTTAGGAAGGGGGGATCCCTCCCACTGCATCCTCCCCAATGAGTTGAGGTGATTCCTGGTCTGGAAATATCTAAATCTGTCTAAGTAGGAGATATCATACTTTTGGATCAACTCTGTCAAGGACAGAATTGTGCCCTTGGACATAAAATGGTATACCAAATGTAGCCCTTTCCTTAACCACTTAACATACCCTTTGTCCATTTTGCCCGGGGGAAAAGCGTCCAAATAAGAGAGGGAGAACATAACAGGCCTCCAAGATTTGAATTCCTGTGAAGACAAAAATCTTTGCCAGCATTTAAGCGTAGACTGAGTATACGGGTTAGCTATACTTTCTACCTTGACTACCTGAGGAAAGGAGAGCAGAGTACAATAAATGTCCACAAACTCCTTTCCCTGCCCCTCTACAGATTTCCATCTGGATACATAGGTCTTGTCAAGCCAGTATAAAGGGATTCTTATTTGGCATGCTTGGTGATATAATCTAAAATTTGGCAGGGACAAGCTCCCCAGGTGTCTAGGAAGCTGTAATACTGCAAGATTAATTCTAGGCCTCTGATTTGCCCAGATAAAAGAAGAAATTTTCTTCTGCAAAGTTCTAAAAAATACGTCTGGAATCTGCGTTGGAAGGGTCTGTGACAAATAAAGAAAGCGGGGCAAAATCGCCATCCTAATTGATTCTACACGTTGGTGGAGGGACAAGGGAAGGGCTCTCCATCTCTCAAGATCCGACGAAGTCTTAGACATAAAGGGAATATAATTCAGTGAGAATAGATCATCATATGAAGAGCCAATATGGACTCCTAGATATCTAATGCTTTTCAGGTTCCATCGAAAATTGTAAGCTTGCCTCAATTCGGCCTGTGGGGTAAAGTTCCAGGCCAGAACTTCAGTCTTATTTTCATTGATTTTGTATCCTGATATTGCCCCAAATCTTTTCAGTTTGTCCCAGAGGAGGGGGAGGGAAGTCTCAGGGTCGGTCATGTATATTAGGAGGTCGTCTGCATATAATGCCAACTTATGAGTTATTGAGTCAACTTCTATCCCTGCCAGCCCATCCTCCTGTCTCAGGGCCTGAGCCAAGGGCTCCAAATACATTGCGAACAACAATGGAGAAAGGGGGCATCCCTGTCTGGTGCCACGAGAGAGGGAGATGGGGCTGGAGAAAGAGCCGTTTATCCGAATGTAGGCTTTGGGGTCTGAGTACATTGCTTTTATTAGTTCAACAACCGACTGTGGGATTCCAGCTCTCCCCAGTATCTCCCACAGAAAAGGCCATTCGACCCGGTCGAACGCCTCCTCTGCATCCAGAAAGAGAAGGAGGAACCGGGACCCAGCATTTTTCACCCTCTGCAACAAGTGCAAAGTTCTCTGTATGTTATCCTGTGTCTGGTGTCCAGGGACAAGCCCAGTTTGGTCTAGATCAGGAGTTCTCACGCTTTGTCTTAGTGAGCCTCCCCCAAGCCTTGGAAAAGATCCTGAGCCTCCCCTACTACAGAAATAATTTTGGGCCTCCCCATAGTTAGAACAACTATCATACTTTGCACATTACAGGAAGAATACAATGAAGTGCATTTGAGTCATTGAGTTTATTCTCATTTTATTGAACTTGTTATTCTCCCTTTCTATAACCCCCAGGTCAGCCTACTTGCTCCACACTTCTGACTTTTGGACCCTATTTACCCCTCATTGCAACACCTCCATAGAGTCAAACTGTTTTTCTTTGTCAGTTTCCTGCTCTTAAACACCTTCTCAGGACCATTTTGCTCCCTCCTGGGCTTGCTCCTAGTATCTCTCTTAGCCATTGTATTTGCTGCTTTTCTGCAGCCAGTATAATGGGTCGGTTGTTACCTTGTTCCTATTCATTTGCATTATTTTGCATTTTGTTTTGCACAGTTTCAAAATTGATATTTTCTCCATACAGCTTTTCCCATGTCATACCAGGAAACAAGTGTTTTGTTGAGCATGTCTTTCCTGGTAACCATTTTTTACACAAATTCGCATGCCATTATTCACTTTCAGTTTGCTGCATCCTTTCACACAAAGCATCCAAAACTTGACATTTAAATATAGTACATTTTAGAGCTTGCTTGAGCCTCCCCTGGAACAGGTTGGGGCCTCCCCTGGGAGGCTGGCCTCACCATTTGAGAAACCCTGGTCTAGATTTATTATTTCTGGTAGGAAAGTTTCAAATCTTTTGGAGATTATAGATGCGAATATTTTGTAATCGGTATTGAGAACCGAGATAGATCTGTATGAAGAGCAAGATGTTGTGTCCTTACCAGGTTTTAAAATACTAGATACTGTATATACACATAACGCCACGAGTCAGGGATGGGTTCACCTAGTTGTATATAGTCCTGCAAGCCTCCAACAGGGTAGGGGATAAATCCCCTCTGAAAGCCTTATAAAAGTCCCCGGTATAGCCATCCAGTCCAGGGCTTTTATTTGTTTTGAGAGCTGCCAATGCCTGTTCTAGTTCTGCTGGAGAAATTGGCCTTTCCAGAAATTGCTGTTGTTTTTGAGAGATCTTCGCAAGGTTGAGCTCCTTCATGAAGGCCTCCATTTCCTGCGGTCCCTCCACACATTCTGTGCTGTACAGGCCGCTGTAATATTTCTGGAAAGCCTGTTCAATTTCCTGAGGAGGTAACTACCCTCTTAGAACCGGATCCTAATTTGAATAATATTGGATTTAGATTGATGCTGCTGAGTCTATGAGCTAACAGGCGGATGGCTCTTGGACCCCCTTCATAATATTTTTGTTAGAGAAGCTGCAGTGCTTGCTCTGTACGAATGTCTAAGATTGCCTGGATCTGTTGTTTAGTGGCCTGCAGGAGACGGTATACCCCTTCATCACCAGCAGCATGTAAAGTCTATAAACTATGGAGTTGCTGCTGCAGATTGTCAAGGTGTTGTTGTTGTTTCTTTTTATAATGTGCCGCATATTTGATTATCTCCCCCCTAAGGACAGCTTTGACGGTATCCCACAATACTCCCACCTCTTAGTTCCTTGTTTTTTATTGTTGTCTAGAATCTGCTTTATTTTTTGGTGTATCAGCTCTCTAAAATCCTTAAGATTCAGCAAGAAATTGTTAAACCTCCATAAAGTATTAATTTTTTCTCTCTCCCAGGACATGTTTAAAGTGAGGATCGAATGATCTGACAATACAGTCGGAGTCTGCGTGCAGCTCTGCATTTTATACAAATGCTCTTTAGATACATGTAGATAATCTATGTGGGTATACACCTTATACATGTAGATAATCTATGTGGGTATACACCTTATGGGGGGCAGAATAATGTGTATATTCTCTTTTGTTGGGGTGCAAATTTCACCATATATCTACCCAGTGTGCTTCAGAGAGATAAGCCTGCATTGCCCGATGTGCAGGGGATTTCTTGAACGATTTCCTACTGGATGTATCTAGGTAGGAGGTAGTCAGATTATGATCTCCCCCCATTATCAATATCCAGCTGCATCTTTCCATAACCTTCTGAAACAGCATTTTTCTCACTTCTGGCCCTTCCCCCGGAGGTACATACAGGGAGGCAAGGTTGAGCTCCTGCTCCTCCAGCCGACCCACTACAATAGCGAGACGACCTTCTGGATCTGAGTACAAATTCGTCAGATGGAAGGGAACATCTTTGGGGATCAAGACAGCAACTCCCCTTCTTTTCCCTCTACCATATACCGAACTCACTATTGTAGAAAAAACAAATTTGGCAAGTTTTTGATGTTCCTGTTTACCTAAATGCGTCTCCTGTAACAGGAGAAAAGAGGGCTTCAGCTTTTTAAGAGAGGAGATCACCCTGTACCTCTTTATGGGGTTATTTAACCCGTTAACATTGTGTGAACAGATCTTAACTGTAGGGATTTTATCCATCACAAAGTTATGAGAACCTGAGCTGAGCAAATAGATACAATTGAAAAGGTTGTGGAGAAACTCTGAACTCCGTTTGTAGGTGCCAAAAGTGAGTCCCCATTCGTTTTGTCCATCTTCCGTGTGGCTATATGGGGAAAAGCTATTTCAAGTAATAGGATTAGCCTTCCTAAGCAACTGCCCGAGAAGGTAAGAGACAGCATGTGCACATTGGGAAAAATAATATAATAACTAACTCTAACATAGTAAGTCTTCATTAACCTATTTACAATAGTATTTCCAAAACAGGAGGGCATAGAAACTACCCCTCTAGGGAAAAAGGGCCCAGACCTAGAATCAGGCAGGGGCCCCATGGGAGGAATTGTGACCTCCAACATGGTCAGGCCTCCCCGACCCCTCAGAAACTCAGGGTCGAATGTTAGGAGCGTCAACCAGAAAAGGGAGACCATCAGGGCAGTCGCCCGATGGATGTCCCTAAAGTATGCCCTATAAGGGCATGATTGGTAATGCTGCATGGGATTTTAGATGTTGAGCATTTGCCAGCATAGCCCACGCCTGAATAAACAACTTGAAAGTGCTCTAGAACTTTATTAGTTAAACTCCCAATTAAATGGCAGTGAAGAGGCTCCGAGGATAACCAAATAAGTGATTAATAAATGATTAAAGCCTTTGAACAGGGGGGGTGGGGCTAAGAAGATAATTTGCAAGCAGAAAAAAAACACAGTATCGTCCATCTAACCCTGTTGATGCCTCAGTCCCATTAGGATAGCAAGGAAAACCATCAAACTCCCATAGGATAATCATATCCTGCAGAAGGCTCAAGTGTTTAAGATACGGATGTCCATTTCTAACTCTTTAGGGAGAGGGTGCTTCTTCCCAATAAAGTATTTAACTTCCTGAAGTGAGCGGAATCCTCCTAGTTTCCCTGAACCTCTTCGAGTGGTCGTGGAGCTTTGCCAATGAGAGCGAGGGGGACACTTTTCTTGTTACACTGGACCTGCCGTCTGGAAACTCCATCCTCTCTTTTTTAGTTCCGGGGAGATTTCTTCAGGACTAAAGTAAACTACACTTCCAGAGTCCCAGAAAACCCGAAGTTTAGCCGGGTAAGGCGTTTGAAATCTAATTCCTTTCTCTCTCACTAGTCTCAAAATTGGTGCATATGCCATTCTTTTTGTCATGATGTCTGAGGGATAATCGCTGTCAAAAAGCAGCCTGGCCGAATTGTAAGTAACATTTTTTTTAGCCTACGCTGTCTTCAGAATCAGTTCTTTATCTCTGAAGCTGGAAAGCTTTAGAACAACTTAGCAAGGCCTTGCCGCTGGGTCTGTGAATTTTCGGGAGAGGGCTCTATGCGCTCTTTCAATTTTAAATAGAAATGTTGGGGGAGGTCTAAAATGTCCTTAAGCATGTCTGTCAGGAAATCTTCCATTCTGCCGGTTTCCAAATCCTCAGGTAAACCGTATATACGGAGGTTGTCCCTCCGGGACCGAGCTTCTAGGTCAGTAATCTTGTCTTGCATAACTTCATGCTGATCCACTAGGAAATCGACAGCATTGTGAAGGTGTTGGGTTTCCTCAGCAAACTCCCCGGTTGCCTCTTCGGGGCGGTCTAGTCTCTCTTCTACCTCCGTGAGCCTGTTTTGCAGCGCGGTGAATTCCCTTTTATTTTCAGCTCGGATTGCTCTTATTTCTGCCAGGAACGTTTCCTAGCAGGATCAAGATAGTCTTTCACTCTCTCTGTCAGTGTCGGGGTCTTGATCTCCGGCCACACTACTTGCTGGAGAGACGCAGCGGCTGAAAGTAGGCCTCCTCTCAGATCTGAGTGCATCTACCCTTTTTATGATGTCTTCCAGAGCATGATTTCACCATATTTTTACTCCCTGTCATCTTATTTGCTTCAAATGTAAGTTTTTAGGTTTTGCTTTAGCAGACTAGGGAGAAATAACTGGTGGGATATTCTGGAGCTTCTCCCCTATGCAGCCATTCCAATTGCTGACGTCACCGGAAGTCCCAAGTTCTTTTTTTTTTAACAAAAAATACTACAGGGCACAAAAAAAAACACTTACCTAACTGGATGCAAGTTAGGAACAACAACAAAAAAGCTGCTCCAGTTTACGAGCCAGCCACTGTGGACCACGTTAAAACATCATGGGTCCGTGGCTTGACTCCATACAGAATTCCACTTATTTTGTATAATTGCTGCGGTGAAAAAATGACCCCCAGCAATTATACAAAATAAAGGATGGGTAGGTTTGTAAAACTCGGATTTTACATACACCCTCGGGATGGGATACCTTAATAAACCCCTGGTGCTTCGCTCTCTGGGTTTATGTGGTATCCCACCCCTCAGGGGAGTGTATCATCCTTGTTATAACTACTTACCCATCCATTGTCTATTTATATCTTACTATCAGTTGCATTATATCCACTGTTCTGTTTTCATCATTTTCTCCACACCATCCACTGCACTTAACAGATGTGTGCTCTTCAGGTAGGTCTCTGAGCCACTCTGGCACTCTTACTAGCCTCTTACCAGGACCCCCTGGCATTCTACATCACCACAGCCTTGCTATTTGCTGCAGAATGCATTTTATGGCAGAATTTGTTATTTATGGTGATTTTTCTTAAGAGCATAGTTTTTCCATAGTGTTTTTTCTCTTCCCCTCCTTAAGTAAGAGTGCTGGGGGGGCCTTATAAAACCAGCAGGATAGCCAGGATGTTAATGGAGAGGGGGGAGGGGAGGAGAAATGAGAGAGGAACTCACAAGAGGGGAACTGGTACAGGCACAAGCCAGAAGGCAGTCTGCCTAAATGCTGGGAGCCTGGGAAAAACAATTAGCGAGCTCCAGATGCAGGATTAGACCATGTCACCATTACAGGAACATCGGCCACAGAAATAATGACTGGGACTTGGCAGTAGTATACCATGTATAGGAGAGAGAGGGGTACAGGAAAAGAAGGTGGGGTAGCCCTCTGTCAAGAAAAGCATAGAGGCCGGCCCGGTGGCACTGAGGATCAAGGCGCTGGACGCCACACCTTGCACTACACCAGCACCGCACCAGCGACCCAGGTTCAGGAACGAGTCCAGGTCAGCGGGGTGCGGGGAGGCTGGGAGTTTGATTGAGCAGCCATAAGGCAGCTCTCCCGGGTGGGGGACCCAGCCGTGCCTGCTGCAAGGCTGCCCCTGGGTGGAGGTCCGGAGGTAGTGCAGTCAGGAGCGACTAGAGTTGGGAGGGTGTTATGAGTCACTGCATGCGTGTGCCTCCACACATGTGCGAGCAACTGCGGCAAGGAGGTGGGGAGAAAAATGTGTAAAAGATGGGGCTAATAGGCTTCATGATGGCCCCGCAACAACGGCCCCCCAGAATCTAGATGCTGGTCTCGGGGGGGGGGGGTCAGTGCCCTTCACCCTCGGCCCTGCCATGGGGGATTGCTGGGAGGATTGGGTGCAGAGAAAAGGAGTCCTGAGACTGAGCCCCAAGAAGAGGGGGATGGAGCCACCTGCCAGCTCTACCATGTACCCCTGTCACCAAAGTAGGTGGGAGGTGGCAACAGGGGTCAAAAAAGCTCTATTTAAAAACAAAATAAAAGCATGGCGGCAGTAGAGGATAGGTCCATCAGGGGAGGAAAAAGGGAGACTGAATTGCTGTGGGTACAGTTCACAACAGCATCAGGAAAGAACATACGAAATTGCCAGTAGATACAGGCCATATGGTCTCTCTAGTCTGCTCGAGTGTGCAGCACTTCAGCCCATTAGACTGCAGCTGCCTCCCCCTCCCATTAACTCTTCCCTCCCCCAACTGTCCACTTTCCAATTGAAATTATCCCACCCCCTCTTGAAGCACTCCACAGTCTGCACTGATACGAATTGCTCAGGCAGTGCATTCCACTGTTACCACTCTTTCAGTGAAGTAGTGCCTCCTCCTTTCCCTCCTGAATCTGTCCCCCTTTAATTTCAGGGAGTGCCCTCTGGTATCTCTTCTGTTCTGGAAAGTGAATCCACCCTGGAAGCCTACTGTGTTCATCCCCTTCAGGTACTTGAAGGTCTTGATCATGTCCCCTCTCTTCTATCCTCCAGGGTATACATGTTAAGCTCTTTTAGTCTTTCCTCATAAGTTCTATCCCCAGCCCCTGGATCATCTTTGTTGCTCTTTGCTGCCCTGTCTCCAGTAGTTTGATATCCCTTTTCAAGTACGGGTGCCAGAACTGCCTGCAGTACTCTAAGTGCGGCCTCACCAGGGACCTGTACTGGGGCAATGTGACTTTATTACATCTGTATTGTAATCCCTCTTGCTATGCACACTAGCATCCTGTTAGCATTAGCCATTGCCTTCCTACACTGGGCTGAGTGGTTTAATTCCCCAGTCACCAGTGCCCCCAGATCCTTCTCCTCGTTGGATGTGGACAGTTTGATACCATCCATCCAGTAGCTGTATCCATTCAGTAGCTGTATCCTGGGTTTTTGGCTCGGAAATGCATCACCTTGCACTTCTTGGCATTGAACCCAAGCTGCCAGGTGTGCGACCACTCCTTGAGTCTTGCCAAGTCCTCCTGCAGTAATTTTCCACCCTCCTCCGTGTCCACCTCAGCATAGATCTTGGTGTCATTGGCGAAGAGGCTGATCTTATTCTTGATCCAACTGCTATGTCTGCGATGAAAATGTTAAACAGGACTGGTCCCAGTACTGATCCCTGAGGGACACCACTTGTCACTGCCCTGGGCTCCGATGTTTCTCCTCCCACAACTACCTTCTATTGGCTGTCCCTCAGACAGTTTTCTACCCATTAGGCTAGCTTCCACCCTATACCAAGACTCCTCAACTTGCAGGTCAACCTTCTGTGTGGCACTGAATCGAAGACTTTGCTGAAATCCAGGTAGACTACATCTACCACATGGTCCTTGACAAGTGCCTCTTTGACCCAGTCAAAAAAATCAACCAAGTTTGTCTGACAGGATGTGCCAGTGATGAACCCATGCTGTCTGTCATCTTGCAGATAATTACCCACAAGAAACTGCACCAGCTTTTCTTTGAGGACAGATTCCATCAGTTTCCCCACAATTGTGTCGAGGCTCACTGGTCTGTAGTTCCCTGGTTCATCCTTGGGCCCACTTTTGTGGAGGGGTACCACGTGTGTCTCCCTCCAGTCTCTGGGCACACATCCCATATTTAGCGAGGTGTTTAACAGATCCACCAGTGGCTCTGCCAGGACCTTTGCCAGCTCCTTCAGCACCCTGAGATGTACCTCGTCTGGCCCAGGTGCCTTGTCTACCCTCGGGGACCTAAGGCCCTCCAGCACCCTTTCCACCATGATGACCCCGTCTGTGGTTGTCTCACCCCCCATGCCTGCACCCCCTTTCCCTGCAGGAACGGGCCCATTCCTCTCCCTTGTGAACACTGAACAGAAGTACTCATTAAGTACTTCTGCCTTCTCGGCCCCCTTGTCTACCCACCCACTGCCTTTCCTGATCCTAACTATTTGATCCTTGCACTTCCTCTTTTCCCTAATATTCCCAAATAAATCCTTTTCTCCGTCCTTAATCCCCTGTGCTAATTTCCTTTCCCTGGCTGTCTTTGCAGTCCTGACCGCTCTGCTCAGTTCCCTGGATTTCCTCACATAGTTTTCCCTATCCTCTGCCCTGTTGGTTCTCTTGTAGGTTCAGAAGGCCCTTCTCTTATTCCTCACCTTCTCCATTACTTCTTTGGTCATCCAGCTTGGATGCTTGGTCCTTGATTTCTTTTGCTGGCTCCTGACACAAGCCTTTGTGGATTCAATCAGCCTTAGTTTTATGATCGCCCATTTCTGCTCTGTGTCCATGTCAGGGTGGATGCCATCTATGTGTGATCTCATTAATTGCCCCATCCTGCCAAAGTCTACCATTCTGAAGTCCAGGACCTTTGTTTTTGTATTGTGGATCTCTCTACCCAAACTGATAGAGAACCACACTGTGTGTTGATCGCTACCAGTCAGTGGTTCCTCCACCCTTACATCTGTGGCTTGTTCTCCATCCTCCAGGACCAGGTCTAGAATATTTTCTTCCCTTGTTGGTACTGTCACCCTTTGGGTCAGGAAGCCAACCTAGATTGCTTCCAGGAGGATCTGCTTCCTGGCGCATGTGGTGGCTGGGATGCTCCAGTCAACGCCTGGTAAACTGAAGTCTCCCACCACCACAGTGCTCCCTTTGCCACAGAGTCTCCTTAGCTGCTCCCCTAGCTCCCCATGCATGTCCTCTTTCTGGGTTGGGGGCCTATAAACAACCCCCAAATGGACCCTAGTCCCCTTTGGAGCATGGAGTTGTATCCAAATGACTTCTGACCTATCTTCCTCCCCCTCCTCCTTGACGCATCCAATCCCTTCCCTTATGTAAACAGCTACTCTCCCCTTACCTTTTTTTCTGTCTCTCCTGAATAATTTATATCCTGGGATGGCCAAGTCCCAGTCATGATTTTGGGTTGCCCACGTCTCAGTGATGACCGCTATGTCCACCTCTCCTTCTGCCAGTAGTGCCTGCAGCTCTGACATCTTATTCCCCAGGCTCCTAGCATTTAGTGATACCATCCTCCACCCTGACTCTCTCCCAGTTGCCCACTTACTCTCCCCTCCCCCCATCCTACACAAATGAAAATTACGTACCTACCGTAATTCTTGATCTTCTTGGACGAGTCTCCACCACTCATTCACACTAATGGGATCTGCACTGGAGGCACTAGGACCCAGCGGGAGCAAACTTTTTTGCTGGAGGGCTGGCACCAGAGATGGGGCCACGAGGAGCGGCACCGCGAGCCTCAGCTCGTGCAGTGGCCAACTATCTGGTGTCGACCCTCCAACCACCTCAGTACCTTTTTCCGAGGGAGGTGGCATAACGCTAACCTAGAAGGATAGCCTAACCAAAACCCGGACCTAAAGATAGTCCGGGTGACCACATAAGAAGGGTCAACAAAAGTCTTCACAGCCTAAAGATTTGAGGAGTGAAGACCAACAACAGAGAGTGAGCTCGAGGGGATGGAGGGTGGGCGTGTGAATGAGTGGTGGAGACTCATCCAAGAAGATCAAGAATTACGGTGGAGTGCGTAATTTCATATCTTCTGGACATAAGTCTCCACCACTCATTCACACTAATGGGAAATACCGAGCTAATAATCCCCAGAGGAGGCGGCAGGAGAGACCAAGAGCTCTACAGTTTTAGGACAGAAGTCCATTAAGGATGGTTCTGCCAAAGGAAAGATGTAGTCTGGCATGGACATCCAGGGCATAGTGTTTAGCAGTATGCACTGGGCTCAGGACAGCGTTGCAAATATCTGCAATGGGCACATTGCAGATTTCAGCCGAGATGCCAGCGACCGCCCTAGTAGAGTGAGTGTAAACTCTGCCCTCCAACTTAACCTGCGCCATGGAATAACAGTGGCGAGGCATGCCGATAGCCATGCTGAGATACATCTGATAGCGACAGGTTGACCCAGCTGGGTCTCGCTGAAGAAACAAACAGTTGTTGAGCTTTACGAAAGTCTTTGTTCTATCTAGATAGAAACAAACTCTCTTAACATCAAGGAATGAAAAGGCGTTCTCCATCATTTGGAAGTTCGCCAAAGTAAGAGGAAGGACCAAGGTTGGTTTAGATGGAAGTCAGAAACAACCTTAGGAAGAAATTGGATGGGTTCTAAGGACTACTTTGTCTTTATAGACACAGTATACAGAGGTCTGTGACAAGGCATGTATCTCAGAGACCCTGCGGGCTGAGGTAATAGCTACCAGGAAGGCCGTTTTCAGGTGAGAAATTTTACTCACAGGTAGCCAGAGGTTCGAGAAGGTTTCTGGTAGGCATGTCTAGCACAAGATTAATGTCCCAGGCTGCGACTGGGCGTCTTGTAGGAGGTCTGGTATGCAGAATTCCTTAAGAAACCTCTAACAACAGTAACTGGCCAGTGACAAGGAAAGTGACTCATGATAAGCTGAAATGGCACAAAGGTGAACTTTGACTGTAGAGTACTGCAGACCTGAATTTGAGAGGTCTAGAGGTACTCCAAAACTTTGTCTAGTTGGCAGGAAAAGGGATTCAAAGAGGTTTTACCACCAGAGTGGCAGCACCATTTAGCTGTGTAAATTTTCCTAGTAGCTGGCTTCCGCGCAGAGAGGATATCTGAAACCCTGCGAGAGTCATTGAGACACTGTTCACTTCTACCTTTTCAGGAGCCAAGTGTGAAGGTAGGCGGCCTCAGTTGGGATGAACAACAGGCCCCTGAGTCAAGAGGTTCGTCCTGAAGGGGAGTGGTTCTCAGGAGACTGCCGACATATTGTTGAGTAGTGGAAACCACATCTGACGAGGCCAGAAGGGAGCAATGAGGATCATTTTGTCTCCCTGGGATTCAAACTTGAGAAGCACCCTCTGAATTAGAGGAAGAGGCGGAAAGGCGTATAGAAAGAATTTTGTCCACTGCAGCCTGAACGCATCCTGACAGAAAATGCCAGGCCCTGGATTTCTGGAGCAGAAGAGAGGCAGTTTTGTGTTGAGTGGGGATGCAAAAAGGTCCAGGTCTGGAGTTCCCCACTCTGCGAATATTGACTGAACTACGGCTGAGTCGAGAGACCATTCGTGAGGATCTGCCTCTGTTCTGCTGAGGTGATCTGCCAGTTCGTTCTGCACTCCCGGCAGGTAGACCGCTTGAATGAGAGCCTTGTGCTCCAAGCACCATTGCCACACTCTCATTGCTTCTCTGCATAAGGGGTAAGAGTGAGCACTGCCCTGTTTGTTGATGTAATACATCACTGCTTTGTTGTCCATTTGAAGGAGAATGTTCTTGTGACAGAGAATGTCCTTCAACGCCCGGACCGCATAAAGAATGACTCTCATTTCTAAGACATTTATGTGAAGCTGGGACTCGACCTGAGTCCACGTACCTGTAGTGTGGAGAGCCTGACGGTGAACTACCCACCCCATCAGGGGCGCATCTGTGGTAGTAAATCTGATGATCCAGAGGAGCAAAGGGATACCCTCCTAGGAGATTGTTCTCTTGCGACCACCAGGTGAGTGACCTCTTTAGGGGTTCTGTCACCTTGATGAGAAAGGACTTCGGGTGAGTGGTTGGGGACCACTGAGTACTTAGCATCCACTGAGAAGTTTTCATGTGACGGCGTGCTAGGGTACAGTAAACATAGAGGATGCCATGAGACCTAGCATCCGTTGCATCGAGAGAGCTGGAACAGAGTCGCTGTCCCCGATGTGATGGGCCAACTGAAGGATATCGCTCCTCCTGTCCTCTGGAAGAAAAGCCTTCGCACAGGAGGTGTCCAGAAGAGTTCCTATAAAAGAAGCCTCTGGGAGGCTGCAACTGCAATTTTTGAGGTTTGCTTAGGACTCCCATGGACGTGCGAAAGCTCGAAGCTATGTCTACGGCGTCCAGAGTTCCCTGCCTAGAAGGACTTGCCAGAAGCCAATCGTCCAGCTAAGGAAACACCTGTATTCTGATCTTTCTGAGATGAGCTGCGAGAACCGCACAACACTTTGTAAAAACTTGTGGCGCCGAGGGTAGCCCAAAGGGCAGGACTCTGGACTGATAATGCTATCCCAGAGCCACAAACCTTAGGAATTTGTGATGCTTTGGGTGAATAGAAATGTGCTGGTAAGCATCCTGCATGTCTAGGGAGGCTAGCCAGTCATGTTGATGAAGCAAAGGTAACAAGGTTCCTAGTGAAATCATTTTGAATTTCTCCTTGGGCAGAAATTTGTTTAGTTTTCTGATGTCCAAAATCGGGCGCATGCCCCCGGTTTTCTTCGGAACCAGAAAGTAATGGGAGTAGAACCCTGTGTTCCGTTGATGCAGCGGTACTACTTCTACTGCCCTGTTGTTCAGAAGGCCCTGAATCTCGGCAGCAAGAAGGTCTGACTGAAGGGTTGGCAGCTTGGGCTGCCATTTGGGGGGGGTGATCCGGAGGGGTCTCCACAAGATTGAGTGAATACCCCTCACGGATTATCCGGAGGACCCATCTGTCTGAGGTTATGGACTTCCATTGATTGTAGAAGTGTGACAGACGACCTCCCACCACTGAGGAAGAGTACACCTCGGGCAGCTGAGGTTGGACTTGGGCCAACGACTCAGAAGGCGGCGCTGGGCGCTTTGGGTCCTTGAGCCTTCTGCTGCATTTTCTTTTGAGGCTGGGGGGCTTGTTTTTTATGAAAACTTCCTCTGCCTCTGCCTCAAAAGGACTGACAGTTATGGAACTGGCATTTATTAACACCCCCTCGAGAGGGGACAGGAGGAGGTCGAGCCAACTTAATGGCTGACCTAGTCTTTTGTGTAGCTTCTAGAGCCTGTTCTACTTGAGGGCCGAAGAGATACACACCATCAAAAACAGCGCCATTACCTGCTGCTGTGTCATTAGAGAACAGAAGTGCGCAGCCAGGAATGAGGTAGAGTACAAATGCCAGCCGCCACTCTGGAAGCTGTATCAAAAGCATCCATAGCCGCTTTAACCTGCTGGTTGTTAGATTCAATACCCCTGGTAATGGTTTGAAGTAGCTCTGACTTTATGTCCAATTCCGGTAGAGCTTCGACCATCTGTTTGAGTGAGTGCCAAAGGATATACTCATATTGAGAGAAATAGCCTTGGTAGCTGGCAATACGCATACACAGGGTGGAGGCAGCAAAGACTCTCTTACCTAAAGTGTCTGTCTTATGAAATTCTTTGTTAATAGGTCGAGCTGTAGTAGTCTGGGGGAGGACGATCTTATCATTCTCTGCCAAAACTACAATAGGATCTGCAAAGGCTTGGGACGCCAAAATGGGTCGATCCTTGGGGGCTGAGTATTTCCTATCTATGGATTTAGCCACCAAGGAATGAGAGCAAGATTATTTCCATACCATTTGAGACAGAGTCTCAAAGGAGAGCTATACCGGAGGAGTCAAATCCGTAGGGATCTCAGAACATGGAGGTATTGGAGTCTTAGCAATTTCCAGGATCGATGTCTGTAGTTTGGAGAGAAAGAGTGAAATCAAGTTTTCAGCAGAGACTTAAAGACAGGTCCTCAACCACAGGCTCTGCAGCGAGAATAGATCCTGTTTCTTCCACTTCATCACCCAGCCTAAGGTCTGGGTCAGGCTCGTGTCATCTCCTGACAGTCCAAAGGGACTGCATGGACAGGAAAGGAGTGAAAATCAGAGGGAAATAAGGAAGGAAAAGGGTTAAAGGAGAGTCCTGAAAGATGGATGATGCCCTAAGAACCCCGGCGCGGCAAAGCGCGCTGGCGCCCGATGAAGCATATAGCACCGAGGATGGCGCCCGATGAAGCATGGCACCAAGGGCGGGGCGCGCCAGCCACATGGCGCCCGAGAAGGCCGGACGAGCGCCGCAAGGCCACGCTGAGCGCCGCGATCACACACAGTGGCTGATGATGGAGCTAACAGGACGCATCGGCGCCAAAGATGGTGCCGAGCATGCCACTGACGCTGAGGGCATCGAAAACACCCCAAGACTCCAAAAGACAGGATTTGAGGAGAAGGGAGGAAGAAGAGCAGGAGATAGAGGCATCGGTGTGGCCCCCTGCGCCGCAGCCATATGAGGGGGGGAAACACCTAAGTGCGGAGTCGAAGGCACCGAAGACGGTGCCGCGCGACCAGGGAGGCTCAACCCCCCCTACCTGGTCTCCCAAGAAGCCCGAAGGCCCCTGAGTGACCGGGCCAGGCAGCTGGACCAACATCCGAGCCCATTGCTCCATAAGAGCAGCCCACTGATGAAACTGCTCATCGGAAGACCTACCAGAGGGCGGGGTAGGGCTCCAATGTCGAAGACGCTGGCTACCAGAAACAGAAGCAGGAGACCAGCAACTAGCCCCAATAACTGACCGTCTACACGCAGACATATCAGAGGGCGACCTCGAGTGATGCCTTCTCTTTTTTGACCTGTGGGCCAAAGAAGAGCTCGAGGCCGAATGGTGCCGAGAATCGACTGTTTATTTTTATACTGAGGGACCGCCCGTTCTTCCCGAGCATTGGACTGACCGTTGTCAGACCCCCCCTCCGGAGAAGGTGGCGGACCGGACCCAGCCCGACTGACTGAACAGCTTTCATATGAAGTCTCCCTACCGTCACCTGACCTGCTCATGGTCGACTCCGTCAAAGTAGGCTGAGACTTCTGTGTAAATAAGAATAAACTTAAGCAATACTTATTTGAGATATTACTACAAAATAACAAAACTGAAAACTGTGCTGCTAGTTTGAAGTTTGACTCCCGGCGGGTGAGCGAAATCGTCACTGAAGCGCACTCGACGGAGGGAAAAGGAACTGAGGCGGTTAGAGGGTCGACGTCGAGACAGTCATTACCGCACGAGCTGAGGCTCATGGTGCCACTCCTCGTGGCCCCATCTCTGGCGCCGGCCCTCCAGCAAAAAAGTTTGCTCCCGCTGGGTCCTAGTGCCTCCAGTGCAGATCCCATTAGTGTGAATGAGTGGTGGAGACTTATGTCCAGGAAGATAGTAGGTTCTGTCATTGCTATGGGGGGAGGTCCTGTGGACCTCATCTCCTGATTCACTCCACCTCCCAAGCCCCCCACAGCAAGTTTAAATGATACTTTGTGGTGATAAATTCCCTAAGTCTCTGCTTTAACACCCCCAAACCCTCCTTACTTAGATGTAGCCTGTCCCCTGCATATAGATCTGGGTTCTCCCATGTGTTGCCCCACTCTCCCACCCAGTCATACCCCATGGGCTCACACCATTCTCTCAGCCACTTGTTGAAGTCCATGATTCTGCTTTTTCTGTCCGTACTTGCCCTTGGCACTGGCAGAACTTCTGAGAATGCCACTGTGCTTCCTCCTCTCTGCATAGCTTTCCCACTTCTCTGAAGCTCCCCTGAACCTCCTCTATCTGCCTTCCTTCCAAATCATTTGTTCCCAGGTGAACAATTATGTGTGGTTCCCCCCCACCTTCTATACACACCTACTAATGTGCCGCTGCACCCTACCTGCTGTCATTCCAGTTATGCACTCTACCCAGATACTGCTTTTCCTGGCCCCTCTTCCCCCCATCTGATCCCTTAACTATAGAGTCCCCCAGAATTATGACTGACTTCTTTATGTGCTCCCTCTCTTTTTACAGGCTCTTTTCCTTCTCCCAAATTCTCCTTCCCTATCCCCCAGCTATTCCCTTTGCCTTCTCCATTCTGTGTCCTGACTTCTCCCCTTGCCAACTATGGCTGGTGCATCAGCTTCACTTACTAGACCATTCCCCTTGTGTCTCTCCCTTATGTTCCCCCATGCTGTTTCCTCTGCCCCCCCCATCCTGACATCCTCCCAACTACGGTTTTCCTGTGTTTTTCTTGAGTAGCTTGTGCCCCATCCCCAAGGTTCCTTCCTCAGCCTTGTTCCTTCCTTATTCTTGCTGCCTCCTGTTTCTAGCTTCGCTGCACCTCCCTGCTCCATTGTCCCAGGTTTTGCTTCCTTACCACCTTTCTGCTGCTCCTTGTCTCTAGGGCTATAGGTAGCGCCTGCCACTTCTGTGATGCATCCTTTCTCCCTGGAAGCGACCCCTCCTTTAACCTTCTCAGTGATTACACTGCCTTCCCCCCTCCTGCTTCTCCCAGTTAGCCATACCATTGACCTGATTTGCTCTGTCGATCCCTTTTCCCTGTTTTCCCAGACCCCCTTTCCTGAGGCTTATGACCTTGCGCTGGCCCTGCTGTAGTCTTGTCTCCTAAACTACTTCAACCCTTCTCCACGTCTTGCATGTGACTGCACTGGATTTTGCAGCCCACCACTTGATTCCTCTGGAATTTCCTTGTGGTGGCCTGCTGGTGACTGTATTGTGTGTCCCAACAGGTTCCCCTTATAACCCCAATCTTCCCTCGGCCTCCCCATGCCTGCAGCTCCCTCCTCAGGCACCCAATTTCTTCCCTCATTTGCCCCATCTGCCAGCACACCAAGCAACCCCCAGCCCTCCATGCCACTGCCAGGAACATGGCTGCTCTGCACCACTGGCAACAAACTACCCTCCCTAGCCCTTGTTGGCTGCCAATCCCCTTCCTCCTTTCCCATTGATTGAACCCTCTCCTGTCCCGACCCTTCCCCATGCTGGCCTCCTTTCATCTGCGTTGGTCATGTTCGCTTTTGTCACTCCCTGTAATCCCTACATTGTCTGTTCTCCTTCAGCCTTCCACACACTATGCCTGCCTGCTCCGCTTCCCAGTTGAACACTACTAGTACCTGATATTGCCTAGTTGATGCCCCCTCCACAATATTCACCTATCACACCAATCAGCAATTCATTGTGAGCTGTGCTCCTATTTGAGACCAACCAGTGCTTTTTCCCCATCCCGTGACTGCACTATTGGATAGGAACTACATGAGCTGCACCTGAAGTCCCTTCCTCCAATCGCAGGACAGGTGTTCCCCTATAAATGTGCTGTGTTCAGGGGAGGGTGGGATTAGGGCTCACATCCAACTCTCACGAGAGAGTATCAGCCCTATGTCTGCCCCTCACTGCGCCTCCAAGCACTGCAACTTCCTCCGGAAGCTCTCCTAGGCATTTACTTTGGCAGACGAAAGAACCCCTCCCCCAAGCTACAGGGCTAGACAAAACACATTTCCTGCCCTAGAAAGTTAATGGCTTAAAAACACACGCACAAGATAAGCAGAAATGTTTCCCAAGTAAAATAAGTATAAAAGAACTAAAACCAGCAATGAGCAGAAGCTGCATAGAGGGTGGTCAATCGATCACCGGCACAAGGGGATGAGAGAAGTTTGAGAACTAGGGGCAGAAATTGAGAAGGGGCCACAAAGGTGGAGGTAGTGGTTGTGGGAGATATCAATCTACCAGACATAGATTGAGATATTCTAGCAGCTAAGAGCACCAGAAGTCAGGCCCTGTTAGACATGCTGCAGGACTGCCTGCTGCTGTGGCTGGTCAAAGAACCTACAAGGCAAGCTGTCATTCTCAACGTGGTACTCACCAACTCAAAAATGGTTGGTGGAGTTCCAGCTGGGGAACCATGGGGTTCAGTGACCATAACACCACATGGTTTGAACTGGCCCTGGATATCCTATACCCTAGGCTGTGGTTCTGGGTTTCGTACAAGCAGATTTTTATCAGATGAGGGGAAATAGTTAAGGTTAAGTTGGTTGGAGTGGACAGCATTGGGGGTGGAGGACTTGAAACAACCAATCAGTGCTTGAGAACTGTTACCAAGGGTAGTGGGCACAAGAGACCAGTCTGGTTCTCTAAGAATGTCAGGGAGGCAGTAAGGGCCAAAAAAGGGCCTTGATTGGCTACAAGGACAAACCGGGATGAGGCAAATACCAGGTGAAGATGAAGCAGGCCAAGAAGGCAGGGATAAAAAAAAAAACAACAAAGCTGTGTATTGCAGAAGAGGTCAAGGGAGGGAGAAGAGCACTTCAGGTACATCAGGTAAAAATGAAAGGTGAGGAGGAATTTTTAGCCAGATTGGGGGCTTAGGGTAGTAGAGGAGGATGAGCAGAAGGCAGCTGCCGTAAATGATCTGTTTAGTATTCACAGTGGAGGATAGTGGGCCTCTGCTGGCACATGGCATAAAGGCAACTACAAGTGGATCTCATCCCAGAATTTGGGCAGGTGGGAATCACAGGAGAAAGGGTTAGAAAGGGGGATAATCTAATATCCCCTCCTCCCTGCCTGTGCAACCCAGCACAAGCTGCATTCCTGACCTCCTAACTGCCTGGTGAGGGCATTTAGAGCAGAAGTAGTGGATCTTCATTGAGAAAATCTCCTCCATTGGGATACACCTTTGGAATTGTAAGCCACTGGCATCAGGACCACTCAGAAACTTTTGCTAGCCAGGGGCTGCCCACGATGACCTGCAGCATTGACACCTACAGTATATAATTGTGGGTGGCCCCATTGCTCCTTGGTTCTTTCTCCAACCGTTAACCGTTCGGTGGACCTGCGTAGAAACAACGCCATTGTTTTCTTTGACTTTATTTTTTAAACTTTTATTTCATGTGTCGACCATTTGGCCAGAGGTGCGGTCTTGTAATGTATCAAGAGACACCTCATGATACAGTCTGATTGCTTACATCCACAGCAGGGAGTGTGGAGATCCGGGCCTGCCATTTGGCAAGGGCAGTGTGGTTCCTCTGGGTGATTCTGTGTGCATGTGTAGAGATTTTTATTAGGCTTTCAAACACCGGTTAAGTGATTGTGCTTCTGCCATCTTATGACTGTTTGTAATCTGTCGCAAACAGATCCATGGAAGTTCTAGAAAGGTTAACGACTACCATCCTCTGACCCACCTTCCAAGAAAAGGGGACGAAGGAAACACATGGCACCCTTATTTACAGGGCATCCTATCATCAGCTTATGGGGCACTGCCTCCCAGTGTCTGCAGCACCACCAGCCCTAGAGGTCCTGAAACCCTGGGGGGAACCCTTCTTAGATTCATAGATAGAAGTTGGCAGAAAAGAACTTTCTTCGCCCATCGAGTCTGCCTATTCCCCCCACTTTACTTAACCCCCTCTCCCATAGATTCCACTCTCCGCTCTCTAATCAACCCCTTGTCTTTGTCCCATTCCCTCTTGAATCCCTCCACAGTTCTGGCTCCCACCACCATCTGGATCCTTTTTTTAATTTACGAGTTCTATTTAAAATAAAAGGCCAACAACATACAGTACAGGTTTTTTGTTGTTTATTTCTTTAGAGCCTACCTCTCAGCTGGGGAGCTCCTATGGATCCCCAAGTCCAGCTCTGCAGGTGACTCCTACATCCGCCACCTTGCCCGAGTTACACCTCCACTCCCTCACCCTCTCTTAGGCCACATCGCAGTCCCCAGTCACGGCAGGCCAAGGGGTCAGGACTGGAGGGAGCTTCAAGGAGTGGCTGATGCAACGCCGTGGCCCGCCATCATGCACCGAGGGTTCACCAGGATTTTCTAGCCCACAAGTCTCCCCTCTCAGCACAGGCGTGCAGTGATGCCAATGGCACCGTGGTGCACGCTCACCGCACGTCGGGCATCTGCCATGCTGGCCCCTTACTCTACTCCGTGACTCACCCTAGGCCCCAGCCACCGCTTGGAGCCAGTACTTGTGCGAGTATCCTTCCCCCCTCCCCAGAGGAGAGCAGTCCCTGGGACACTCAGTCCTCCTCCCCCACCCGACCCCTGATGACCCGAACTCGTTCCCGAACCCAGGTCACCAGTGTGGTGCGAGGCGTGGCATCCAGCGCCTCAACCCTCAGCACCACCGGGCCAACAACATACAGTACAGTAATCAAAAAAGGTACAAAAGAATAGTGTGCAGGATTAGACACGTCTCTTAATTATCAGTACTAATATTTCTAAATATTAATTATAATTCTAAGCCTAAAATAAAATACTAGCTGGGTCTGGCAACTATAGGTAAAGATAATTTAGCTTACATGCATACTGTATATACCAGCTGGTGTAATGCAATAAAGTATGTTTGAGCAATCCTATAAGGTGAAAAGATACAAGGGTTCATTCTTTTTGGATCCTTACAAGATGGTAACAAGTAGGTTTATGCAGATAGTGTTGGATCTGAGCTGTTAGAAAATCCAGAAGCTTGGATAGCGCAATACCCAGATGTATCAGTGACCGATGAGCAGTATTTGATCCGAAACAGGTTACCTGCACAGTAAAGAGCTCAAGAAACCATCACAGCTCTGCAGTTTTCTGTTTTCAGCCTTTGCAGATTAAGTGAGAGGCCATTTTTAGTACCATACACTCCTGCTTAATGCAGAACCAGTCTAAATTCTTTCATGGGGTTTGCATACACTTCCCATGATGCTTTGCATTGTTTGGGTATGTGTAATTTTCATTTCCCAGCAGTTGCCTCCTTAAGCCCTCTGCCTTTTCCTTAAGCCCTCTGCCTTCTCTTCAGCTTCATGAGTTTCTTGCTAGTTCTTTCACACCTAAATACATGTCATCATTGACAACAAAGAGAGGCTAGGCAAACACACAGAAAACCAGGTCAAAATGAGGTCAACCGGTCATCTGAAGCGGCTTGGGAGGACCTGTGCTCTGGGGGCTCTGTGCAGCTGCGCAGTTTTCACTATGCTAAAGCCAGCTCGGAATATCTTATTTCTCTTTGTAATGTTGCATCCTGCATAGACCCTTGAACTAAAGTTTCCATGAGAAAAAAAGATTTAGGAAGAGACCACAAAAACTGAAATGACTTTTTTGTTCTTACTAAAGATTTTTTATTTTAAAAATGTACATCATTCCCTAGAGTGGAGACATAGCATGTAAAATTATTACACATGTGAGTTTTTTAAGCATTAATTCATGACCAGGGGTTATGTTTCTACCCGTTAATCTAACCCTAAAAGGTAAAAGGTCCAGTTGAGGGCTTCACATCTTTAGGGTAAGATTAACAAAGGTAACCCAACCCCTGGAGTGCTCAATTGCTATTATGAAACTAAGAGGAATTAAAATTCTCTTTTGTGTCATAAAATTTAAGGGGGACATTAATTCAGTAGTAGGGAATTGGGATAAAAGTAGAAATTGGCTGATTTTGTGAGGGGAGATCCCCCCTCCCCCAGGTGTTCCTCAGATTGCGAGACTGGGTTTAAAATTGTGATTCTAACCCCCGGAAATCTTACTGTATTCTGACATAGGCAGTATGGTCTCACCATAGGACTGCCCCGGAGCTGAAATGGTTAACAGAACCTATGCAAATGATACAATGTTAGCCTGGAGCTTGGTTTTCAAACCACTGTCTCTGGTAAATATCCTACAACCATCAGATTCTTTACTCCGCTTGTCTAGTCAGACGCCTCGGACAGCTCTCCTTCATCTTTTCTGAAGATTTTATTTTTCTCTCAGTTTTATACAGTTCCATTATTTTTTGCATTTTTTTAACCACTATCTCTGCTGTACAGGTAGATTAGTCTAGATTTAGCACTATTTGGGTAAGTTTCATGGTTCACGTCTGGTTCCCGCAACCAGGTGGAAACTGAGCCTTTTGCTTTATTTTGAGGTAAAAAAAACAACTCCCTCTTGTTTACCTTTTTCTCTGGTACCTGCCGATCAATTTGTTTGTTGGGGTTTTAACCAGGCTGACACTTGGTTTTTCCCTCAGTCGCCGAACTGACAAAAAAAAAAAAAAAAAAGAAAAGTACCAGGGAAGTATCTCTTTATTATGTCTCAAACTCCCAAAAAGAGAACCAGCCCTACAGGGTTTCAGCATTGCACTGAGTGCACTGAACCCTTTGCAAAAGCTGATCCACATTTTGTGTCTTGTGCCTAGGGTTTGACCACCCAAAGGCAGACTGTGAAATTTGTAAAAACTTTCTGCAATCGATGCTTGACAGGCGACTTAATCAGCTGAAGGAAAAAATGTCCGAGAAGGCTGCTGACCCGATTATGGACAAACCACCTTCTTCTCACACCAAAAAAAAAACACAGAGGAACTGAAGGAATCACCCTTTGACAGGGCTGATGGTTTCCACATTAAAAAGTGAACCACAGTAACTGCTGCTGAACCGGCAACTTTTTAAAAGAAGAAGGAGAAGCATCTGGGAAAGGAACCACAACCGATGAACCTGATGGTTCCGACCGCAGAGGAAATTGCCAATGCTATAAGAATAATCCAGTCTCTTCAGACTGGTGCCAGTTCGGTTCCGCGGTCAAGTCCTCAAGTTCCCTCTGTTCAGACCCCAGGTTCTTCAGCCTTATACCAAGGGTTATGGTGAGGACGAGGATGACTATGATGAGGATTACAATGAAGACTTAGGGGAACCCATGGAACCTGATATTTTCTCCTGTTCCTCAGAGTCCTGATTCCCCTGACAAGGGATCAGAAGATTTCACCACACATTCTGCATTCATGCAACAGGTTGCACAGACTCTGGACCTCCCCACTCAAGAGACTACAGAGGAGGAGGAGGAACCAGACTATGTAGAAATGATGGATGTGCCACCAGCTAAGAAGCTGTTGCTCCCTGTCCATAAATCCCTAAAGAGGCATGCTTCTAGGACTTTGCAAACCCCGACATCTATCCCTCCAGTGGTAAGAAGCTAGATAGGAAGTACTGGGTGGCCATGTCTCAGGTTGAATTCCTTTTTGGGCACCCCAGCCATGAGGGGGTGGTTCAGGCTGCTGCTTTTGACAGGGCTGGCATCCCATCCACCTGACAAAGACTCCAGAAAAATGGACTCTGTGGCCAAGAAGTCCTATTTAGGCTCCTCATTAGCCATCAGGTAGGCTACCTACATGGCTTCTGTAGCCAGGTTTCAGAAGAGTCTTTGCCAGGTTTCTGCCACATCATTCCACTATTTTAAATCTGGCAGCACTAGCGATCTTAATAACTACTGCCCCATCTCCTTACTCCCTACCCTGTCTAAGCTTCTGGAAAAAGTGGTAAATATCCAGCTTAGACAGCACATCAACGACTCGGACCTTCTAAATCCTGCTCAGTCTGGCTTCCAACCTCACCATAGTACCACCTCAGTGCTTGCTAAGGTCACGAACGACTGGTTGAGAGCCTTGAAGGCCAGAAGTTATCTGTGCACTCTGTTTCTCGACCTTAGCAAAGCCTTTGACACGGTAGACCACTCGTTGCTCCTGGTTGCTCTACGGAATATTGACGTCAGTGACACGCCCCTAGAGTGGTTTTCTAACTACATCTCTGATCGACACCAACAGATCAAGGCTGGGGGGGGGGCTCTCTCCTCCCTAAAAACACTCTCTAGAGGAGTACCACAAGGGTCCATCTTGGGTCCTCTCTTGTTTGCCATCTACATAAATGAACTAGATGCTGGAGTCAAGTCGGCTAACATACACCTCTTTGTGGGTGACACTGTGTTGTATGTAGCCAGACCTACTCTGGAACTCGCGTGTAGTGACCTCCAAATAGAATTTAACCACTTACAGAATAATCTCCTTTACTCTAAACTTCTGCTAAACGCTAAGAAAACAAAGGCCCTGTGGTAAACTCCCCCTACTCTATCACAGTGGGGACAGCCCCTCAAATCCACACCTTGCTCTGCAATTTGCTGGACTATGTAGATTCCTTCAAATATCTGGGGGTGTGGATTGACTCCAATCTTCCCTTCAAAGTCCATATCAAGGAACTCTCCAAAAAACTTCAACAGAGGCTTGGGATTTTCTTCAGAATCAGGCATCTATTAATGCAGGAGGGGAGAACTAGGTTGGTACAAACAACATTCTTGCCCATCATCAACTATGTAGACCTTCTGTATGGGCACTGCTCTAGTGTGGCCCTTGCCAAACTAGACACTGTACCACTGGGCGCTCAGGTTCATTACTGGTGCCCCCTACTCAACACACCACTGTACCCTCTACAGCACTGTAGGTTGGGGCTCACTTAGTCTTAGACAACAAAAGAACACTGTGCTCTGGATATATAGGGCCATCTCTAACAAGCTGCCTTAATATATTAAGGATTGCCTACCTTCTTGCATTCCTGGCAGCTATCTGCTGAGAAGCCAAACTCGTATCGCCTTTACATACCCAGAGTTAGGAGGTGCTTTGGTCGGGCGGCGATTAGTCATGCCTTACCAGTCCTCTGGAATACTGCTCAAAATTTACTGCAGCTTGTTTCACCTGTACCATTAGCTGCCTTCAAAAATCGTATCTAACGATCATTTATGGAGTCCTGCAACTGCTTCCAGCACTGAATCTCTGACTCTCCCTCCTACTTGTTTGTCACCTTCCCCCTACTAATGGCACCTTTTCACCCCCATACCCTCCCCTTACCCTTAGCCCTACTGTGCCGACTAATGCAGCTATGTCAATCCTGAAGGTATTACAATTGCCCTTCCAACCCCTCCCACCTCTCCTCCCTCCACTATCCTTGGCACATCCTGTGCCCTCAGTGCCCTTGCTTTATAGTCTTCTCCTAGGCCACGTAATGCTTTGCTGGTCTAGACCTCGTCCAATATAATATTGTACTCTACTGTCTATCAGAGACCTGCCTTTCATAGAACTAGCACATAGCGGTATGATGACTGCCTTTGGTACAATGCCTGTGAATTATGCTGCCTTGTTCTGTTCTCAGTGTCAAGCCTTACGTTGCTATTAGTAAATTATTGTACACCACCATGCCAAGTCATGCCTTTCTCACTTGTAATGACTGTACATAGGCTGCTAATGTTGCTACACCTACTCCAAATTGTTACATTATGACTTGCTGTCGTTGTTTAAACTACCAGGTCCATCTTGTAAATGAGCCCTGCTCAATGGTGTTCCACCTGGCTAAATAAAGATATTGATTGAAGAGTCTCTGGAGCACAGTTATGGAGATTTCCATAGCTTGCCCTGCCCCCATGGCATCTGATGTGGCAGAGGCTGACAAGCGAGGTATAGCAGGTTCCAGTTCAGGATGGCAGTGGATGCCAGCGACACTGCTGCTAGACTTATGGCTACCTCAGTGTTCCTACGAAGGTTTGCCTGGCTCAGAACTATTAGCCTTTTCCAGGACACCCAAAGGCTCTGGATTTCCCCTGTGAGCCCACATCCCTCTTTGGGCAGCAGGCGGAAGCCTATATGAAGAAAATGGATGAATATGAAGTAGCCTATAAGAGTGCTGCTGCTAAGGAGAAGGTAGCTACTCCCCAGAAGCAGCAAAACAGAGGTGGTAAAGGTCGAGCCCACTATAGGCCCTTCTTTCAAATCCAGGCTCTCCCAGGCTTCCAGCCACAGGTTATTTCAGAGGCAGGGGCAGGAGGGGCAGTGGTAGGGTTGGTCCCAGTCCCCAGCCAACCACACAGACTAAGCAGACTCCCTGTGGGGTCTGCCAAGGGTCAGCTCCTCTCTTCCAGTAGAGGGCAGGTTAGCCCACTACCTCCAGGCCTGGAAGTCCATTATCACAGACAAATGGGTCCTGGGGGTGGTGGGCCAGGGTCTTGCCCTCGGCTTCAGAGTTCTGCCCAGGCTGAGGGCAAGAGTCTTCAGACCTGTCACCCCATCAGAAGTTCAGTTGCTGGAGGAGGAGGTAAAACTGTTATAGGACAAGGCAGTAGAGCCTGTCCCCTTGGCCCAAAGGGGGAAGGGATTGTACTCAAGGTACTTCCTCACAGTAACAAAAACAGGGGAGTGACGACCCATCTTGGATCTCAGACATTTAAACAAGCATTTGACAAAACCAAAATTCAAAATGGTCTATTCTGACAAGGAGACTGGCTGGCATCAATAAACCTGAAGGATGCCTATTTTCACATCTCTGTCAGGAAGTCCCACAGAAAGTATCTCAAGTTCAGGTTGCCATCAGGCCACTGTCAGTTCAGAGCCATGCCTTTAGGCCTTACATTGGCACCAAGGGTGTTTACAAAATGCATAGCAGTGGTGGTAGCCCACTTAAGGAGGCAGGGGGTCACAGTCTTTCCATACCTGGATGACTGGCTTAATGGTAGGTCAGTCCCTTCAGCATGTTACAGAGGCCTTAACAACTGTTCAGGATGCTCTGCAGTTTCTGGGCTTCTTAGTAAACCACAAGAAGTCAGTGCTGACTCCACTTCAGCTGTTGGAATTCATAGGGGCAGAGCCAGACACTGTAAGAGAAAAGGCTTTCCTCCCTCAGGGGAGGGTAGAAGCACTGGTGCAGCTGGCCAGCTCTTTTCAGCTGCTTACCCCCAGACCAGCAAGGCACTTCCTCCAGCTGCTAGGACACATGGCTGCTGCAACAGTGCTAGGCTTCAGGTTCCAAATGAGGGACATTCAGTTTCATCTCAGATCCTACTAGTCACAGAAAAGGGACCCCCTGTCCAAAATGGTGCCAGTCACGAGAACTCTGCTCCTAGCAATTTTGGTGGCAGGAAAGGGAAAACCTAAGAGAGAGGGAGTGCCCTTCCTGCAACAGTCACCTTCAGTGATACTAACTGATGTTTCTCTCCTGGGGTGGGGTGCTCACCTGGGAGAGCAGACTGCGCATGGGACCTGGCTTCCAAAGGAATCTCTGCTCCACATAAATCTGTTGGAGTTCAGGGCAGTCTATCCGGTCATTCAGTCTTTCACCCTAATGCTGCAGGGCAAGGTGGTTCAAATCGGAACAGACAACAAAACCACAGTGTACTACATAAACAAGCAAGGGGGTACAAGGTCATCCCCTCTGTGTACAGAGGCCATGAGGATATGGAGGTGGGTATATTCTCAGGGCATCTCTCTCTCTCAGCTGTCTATCTCCCAGGGAAAGACAATGCCCTTACAGATGCCCTAAGCAGGATCAATCAGAATCATCATGAATGAGCGTTGAACAGGCAGATCATTCAGGCAGTGTTCAGGAGGTGGGACACCCCAGAGGTGGACCTCTTTGCAGCCCCAGACAATCATCAGCTGCCACAGTTCTGCTGCAGACCACCTGCAGTGGGCATGTTGCCCTTGGACTCACTGTTACTGGACTGGACAGGGAAGTTCCTGTATGCCTTCCTTCCATTTCCCTTGTTACTCAGGGTGCTGAACAAGCTCAGGGTCCAACCAGCAACCATGATCCTCATTGCTTCGGATTGGGCCAGGCAGCCCTGGTACTCACTGCTTCTGACCCTGTCTGTGAGCAGACCAATTCCCTTCCCAGGAGGCACAGCCTATTGACCTCCTTACAGGGCAGAATCCTTTACCCCAACCTCCAGACCTTCAGGCACAAGGCCTGGCTCTTGAGGACTTGGAGTATGCTGGCCTGAGTCTTTCTGAAGGAGTTCTACAGGTACTCAGGATCTTCAGGAAGCCATCTACTAGGAAAACTTACACCTCTAAGTGGAAGAGGTCTTCAATCTGGTGCGGGGTATAGACCGTGACCAGGCTAGCCTGTTAGTTGTTCTGGATTACCTAGTGCACCTTCATTCCCTTGGCCTTAGGCCATCTACCCTTAAGGTGCATCTGGCAGCTGTCTCTGCCTGCCTTTCAGTGGGTAAGGGCTGATCCCTGGCCTGGTACACTTGCATCCCCCGCAGAGGGTGCCCACTCTTTTGTGGGACCTCAACATTTGTATTGGCCAGCTGATGCAGCCACCCTTTGAGCCCATGTCTTCATCAAAGCTCAAGTATGTGACATGGAAAACAATGTTCCTAGTAGCCATCACTTCAGCCAGGAGGATTAGTGAGCTTCAGGCCTTGTCCACAGAACCGAACTACATCTCATTCCATAGGGACAAGATAGTCCTCAGGACTAATAGAACGTTTCTCCCCAAAGTGGTGTCTGATTTTCATCTAAATCAGTCTATCACTTTGCCAGTCTTTTTCACTGATCATTCCAGTTCAGGGGAGCGTAGGCTGAATAGCTTGGATGTCAAGAGGGCTATCAGCTATTACCTAGATCACACAAAAGATCACAAGCAGGATAGGACTCAGCTTTTCCTAACATATGGCTAGGTGGGAAAAGGAAAGCCTGCCTCAAAGAGAACTACTGCATGCTGGATTGTTACCTGTATCCAGTTCTGTTATAACAAAGCAGGCAAGGAACCCCCTGTAGGCCTCTGTGCCCACTTTACAAGGGGCACAGCTGCTTCCATAGAAGTCACAAGGGATATCCCTTTGCTGGAAATTTGTAAAGCAGCTACCCAGAAAACTGTTCACACATTTACCAAACACTATAGCCTGATAGCCTGGACACCCAGGCCAGAAGTGATGCCAGATTTGTCACAGCAGTACTGCAGAGTTTGTTCCCTAAATAGGTTCTGTGACCGCTTCCAAAGGTACTGCTTGGGTAGTCAGCATATGTCAGACTACAGTAAGATTTGCTGAGTTAGAATTAAAAATTACTTATAGTAATCTTGTTTCTTCCAAGGGAATCTTACTGTATTCTGAGCACCCACCCTTCCTCCCCCACTAGAACCTAGAGGCACTGCACTACAGCTGTGGTTTCTATTAGAAACATCTGTGTTGTTTTTCTCTGGGACATCTGTGACTTGAGTTTTGGTTATATCCATTTTCTTTTTGAAATGAGGAAGATAGTTTATGGGGGATGAGTTTATGCTTATATGTTAGGTTAGTTAGATAGTTTAGACAGCCTCTTCTTGTGCACGCTTCGTAAGAATCTGATGGCTGCAGGATGTTTACCAAAGACAATGGTTTGAAAACAGAGCTTGAGCCTAGCATTCTATCATTTGCATAGGTTCTATTAACCATTTCAGCTTCAGGGCAGTCCTATGGTGAGACCATACTGCCTATGTCAGAATACAGTAAGATTCCCTTGGAAGAAACAAGATTACTACGGTAATTTTTTCTAATTTCACAATCCCCATTTTAAGCCCTGACCAAAAAATATTTTTTTTCATCATGTCATTTAGTGCCTTTGATGACCATCAGCCCCTCATGGGACTTGATCCCCAGACTCATTTACTACCTTCTTCAGGACTTACTTCATCACTTTTTCCAGAGCCACTGTGTGGTGGGTGGGCTCCTCAGAGGCCTGCAAGGTTTCGCTGGCATATCTTGCGTTTTCTCCATTAGTTTCTCCTTGTGGCCGAGTCATGTGTGCTGATGCACATGCATGTTACAGACTTCTGCGTCAGGTCCGGTTCCCTTGGCACTCGCCTGTTATACCACCTAGCCTCCACTACATGATAGTAGAGCAGCAAGATGCACTAACTCCCCTCTGTGAAAGAGAACAGTTCATGGGATGCTCAGTCCTTCTTCCCCACACTGGACCCCAAGTGACCTTCGTCGATTTCCTAACTCCAGTCATTGGAGAGACAACCAGCGCCTCAGTGCACCATGCCACTGCTCTGGCAAATGTTTTCATTTATTCAAATCAGTGTTTTTATAATCAAAATTTAAGCTTTCTTCTGTACATTATAAATTTCATGTAATATTTAGTGGGAAATTCTGCATTTTGATTGGTCCACTAGCAGTCCTTATTCCACTGATAATTTTATTTATTTGTTAACCAGATTGGTGCACCAGTCCAAGAGACTGTTTTCAGGCACGACATGGGCCATCAAGATGGCACACAAGTTTTGGCACATACTCAACAAGATTAATTTGGAAAATATAATCAAAGACAGGGCAGTTTGTCAAAAAGGGTATAGGACATGGTGCAATGTGTGAATACTACACAGAGAAATCTGAACTCAAAAATTCAAGCAATTAACACAATAAACAGAAAAATTCACACACTACACACAAATGTACAATGTATGCGACAGCATTACAAAGCAGAATTTGATAACTAAAGACCAAATGTGAGGATTTAACAACTTGCAGGGAGACATCTGGCAATATCCGGGGGGGGGGCGCACTTTCAGGCGCAGATAAAGTTACAGCTGTAAGTCATCTTATAGGTGGTTTTGAATAGGGAGCGTGCTCCTAGAGAGCGGAGTGAGATAGGCTGGCTGTTCCAGTGGTAAGGGGCAGCGAAAGAGAAGGCCTTTTGACCCATACAGGTTGACACCTGGGGATGTTCCAGGGGTAGACGAAATGAGGACCTGAGGCTGTGGGGGCATAGCTTGGGCATGAGGAGGTAATTCAAAGCGGAAGTCTCCAATTCCCAAAGGGATTTATCCATGAGGCAGTCAAGCAGGTACTCCCAGCATACTTGTGGAAGAACCAGCCAAGGGACTGATAAAGAGAGCAGTAGTGGGTGGAGTAAGAGGCCATCAGAGCAAACCTACAAATATTGTTGTAGGCTGTGTTTAGCCTAGAGGTCTTGGAAGAGGAGGTTATACAGATAAATAGGAGAGCAGTAGACCAGCAGGGGGAGTGGCATCCTCTTAGCAATGGCCACCCGTACATCAGGAGTCCCATGGTCCTTAGACTGGAAACCAATCCGAGTTTCTGACTGATGCATTTGGTCTTGAGCCCAGAATGTTCTGAATAGGCCGGTGGGGGAGGAAGAGATACCGTATGATCCTATGGTATTTGAAGGTTTTGACTAGTTCAAAGGGGTACCATAAGGTGGCACAATGCGCAGGAGATTAGTTTCTGTCGCTACCTTGTAACGAACTGCTAGTGGAAACAAAATGCAGAACCTGCTACATGCGTGCATCACTACAACCATTTAAAACTGAAATAAGTTTTTCTTAGCTTTATTTTAATTATGGGAAAAGGGAGGTTTGTAAAAGCAATAAGGGCCTCTGTATCAGGCCTTACCAGTCAGATATTGCTCTGGGCAGGTAAGCATCCTCTGCTGCACGACGAGCACGTCCCTATCCGCCTGAGGCATTAACTGACTGATAAGGTCCTTTCTGTCGAGCTTTACTTATCCTAACTATTTAGAAAATGGTTCAGACAATCAGAATGCTACATTTCCAGCTTTTTGTTTTATCATTTAAAATTGGAATATTCAGTAGTGGAACAAGGCTACTTTTTTGCAGACGTGGAAATTGCGGATCATACCGTGTGTCATTCCTGCATGAGAACTGATTACTTTTAAATGTACGTTTTCTTTTGGCACGTTCTTTACCATGTGGTTTAGTGTCTATTGATGCTTTAACATACTGTGAATGTTCGAGGACAAACTCTTGCTTCCTTAAAATCAGAAGAGAGCCTGAATAGAAAAAAAAAAAGAAGTCAGTTTGTGCATTTTTTTTCCAAGAGAAAAGTAGGTAAATTATTGCATGCTTGTTAACATTTTCTTTAAGAACCTAGCAGGACCTTCTGCTGTTCCATCCCCCTTCCCCCTTCCCTCATCCTTCATTTGTCAGGTTCCTCCCCAGGGGAGAGAAAGGCAGACTATTGTTCAGCTGTTACAGACTTGACAAGGTAACAGAAACTACAAAGGACCCATTACAGATGACAGAATAATACAGCAGCAACGAGCAAAGAGGGGGCGTAGGAACATGTGAAGGAGTGAGGACTGAGGGAATTCATCATGAGTCAATGTGTAGAAAAAAAAGTTAATGTTGTACAAAGTTTCACAGAGAGTAATTAAAGGACTTGCATACAAAAAGTTGAGTTGCGTGTGTTGATGTGAAGCAATGATTTGTTAATATTGGCTTATTTTTGCATTTTAGTTCAGTTCGGTGGTGTAGGGTTTAGGGTAGCAACCAAGGTGGGGGGGTCATCCGTACTTTTTCTGAGACCATCTGACCTTTCATGTTAATGCTGCATTTTGTGTCATTTGTACTGTAATGTGTCATTTACTAAGCTCACTCAATTCACCAGTCCCAGATGCAGAAAACAGAAGTTGTTGGTAGCATCTTTTTTTTTTTTTTTGTGCTTCACCAGTCCTGTCTTTGTCACTCGTTCAGGCCCTACCATCCCCCCATTCTGACTGGAAGTATGACTTCACAAATTATTTCCTCCCAGAGAGGTCCTACCCCTCAGTGCCTAGCTCTGAATCTGTCCTTAAAAGGGGAGGTCTCCTTTTCCTTGAGGGTACCCAGGGGAAGGAGGGAAGCTTGGAGGAACTGTGTGGAATGTTAGATGAGTAGGACCTTGCTGAGAGTGCAGACCACATTGATGTTGGAATCGCAGGCTTCTGTCAGCTGACATGAGACCAGTCACATTTCCTCCTTTTTTGAAAACCTCCTCCCTACATCGTGACATGGAACAGCGATGTCAATATGCCCCTGTGAGCATCAGCTATCCTTTTTGATCATCAGCCCCCACCCGTCACCAGGTTAACATTTCTTTAAGTGCTGCCTCCTACCTAATGACTTAGAGGAAGCCACATAGCAGGATAAATAATCCCTCTTGTGGGGAGGAGGGATGAGTATCAAGTCAGATGCTCAGTCCTCTCCAACAGCCTCTGCTTCTGTCTGACATTCTAGGCTCTGGCATAAACCAAATGGCTAGCAGGACAATCTATCCCCAGGGAGTCAGCAGATGGTGATACAGTGCTACCTTTGATTGAACTACCCAAAAAATCTTATAATATGAGCATACTATAGTGGGAGGGTATTTTCTTCTTTCTGCTACACTATCTCTTTAGGGAAGCACACAGTTACCTCCCCCCAAACAGGGGAAACCATACTTGTAAATCAGCTACGTATCCTTTAATGACCAACTGTAGTTTGTTTGGAACCTAACAACATGGGTAGAAGCACTAGCTGTCACTGGGTTCCAGTCAGAATCGGTCACTTTTCGTGTTACTAGCCACTGAGTGTAGACTGCATCAGTACTGGACACAACTGTGTCCTGTAACCCTCCGAGCTGATTGTTACGTATCTCCACAGTAGTGCCAAAGTGATCTTTTAATTTGCCCCTTCTGATCTGAAGAATGTGCTGGTTAGTAACAGGATGTACTCATTTCATTTTATTTGTTATACTGGAAAGGCATGTGAGCAAGAACTGCCCGTATTCCCAAGCATCCAGTTTAAAAGAACAAAATAATTCCACACGTTACAGCGTACAAGGAGAAGTAAGAATTAAACAGTAGCTACATATGACAAAAGTGGGCAAAATAACATTTCAAAGACAACAGTTATGAAACAGATCGGGTAAGTGCTAAGGAGAAAGTGCTATTCAGGAGGACAACTGCTAGTTGTTTATTTATTTATTTTTATTGGTTTTGTATGTCGTGAAATCAAAAGCAAGACATGGAGGTGAGTGAACGAGGAGGAGGAGAAGTAGAGTGTGGGAAAACGAAGTGAAAAGGAGGAAAGAAAAATCAGGCCATGTATGTACTCATTTTGACTGTTCTGCTATTATGTGGTTATCACCTTCTCTCAAGCTTTGTACGGAACTTAATGTAGATACCTGCTGTACTATTATATGCATTGCTGATTGCAAAATCTCTACAATCTGATAAAAAAAACTTTTATGGAAAAGAAAGTGATTTGACAGTTTCTTGTGAAAACAATTACATCAGTAGGGCTCAGTTTCCCCCACAAATCAAATTTTGGGGGAGTCCATTCTCTATTACTAGTGGCATTTTTATGAAACCAGGCTATTCACATCTGTTCCTGCTACTTTTCCTGCCCTGAAATCCTAATCCTCTGCTTGTGACATCACACAGGCTGTGATGTCATAAGCAGAGGATTATGATTTAATGGCAGGAAAAAAATCAATGTGAAGAAATAAAGTCCAAGGGACAACAATGCTGATTGAATAAAAAAATGTCTGCAGTAATAAATATTGATGTAACTGTGTAACTGGATTCTGCTGTTGCAAACTAAATTTTTTTGCTGAGAACTGGGAAATCTCTTCAAGAACAGTAGTCGCAGGCTGCCCAGGTAGTGCAGTGACAGCGTGTCTGCTCGATACTCCAGCCACCTGGGCTCAGGTTGCTGGGTGGAAGGCATGATGAGCGTTCCATGGGACAGCTGTCTTCCTTCAGGAAGGGGGACTCTCCTCTACTGCTTGCTCCCTGATGAAGCCCTAGACTGAGCGAAGCGCTGGAGCATTTGAGGCCATGCTGGGAATACCTATGCTTTGTAGGGCAATAAGAGACAAACCAGTTTCTGTACATTTTACTTTTTTTGGACCCCTCCTCTCCGACTAGGCCTCCATTGTGCCGACTGCCACAGCCCTGTCACCTACTTCTCGTGGGCTTGTCTATGTCCCCCATGGTTATTCCCTCCATGGCAGGGGCAGTAGGGTATGTCATCAATGCATGCCACCAAACGAGGATCCAAATTGTAGGAGGGCCAATTCACCAGTGTGGGGCCAACAGGAGGCTGGAATGTCACCCTGCCTGTTGCCAGTACATTTCCACCTTTTTTCTTGTCCCGACTTATGAACACAGGAGATGTGAGTGCACAGACCGCATGCACGTAAGCATGCATAACATAGAACCAGCCTGCATCTCCCCTTTCCTTAGCTGCTGTGGTTGCAATGCCACCTGTGGTCACCCAGGTGGCAGTATAACAGCACAGCTGACTGCCCTCCCTCCCCCTCGAGGAGAAGAACGTCCTGTTGGATACTCAATCCTCTGGCCAGCCTCTATTGTCCCTGGCTTGTTCCTGAGCGCGGGTCACCAGCATCGTGAGCGTAGTTCTATTGCTGCACTGACCAGTTGCCCAATTTCTGCATTTTGCTTTTAGCACTGCTAAAGCCTTTCTTGGTACTGTTATACATAGGAACTGCTAGCATTGCACATTGTGTGCAGGTGAACAAAAGACTGCACAGTCAGTGGCTCACTAGGTATCATGCTCACCTCTGGGGCTCGAAGATCAGCAGGTCATGAGTTCATACCCTACACCAGATACTTGGGGTAATACTCATAACTAACACTGCAGTGCAGTACGAGGGGGTGCTGCACTGGTGAGGTGCTATTCTTCGGATAAGATATTAAACCGAAGTCTCTTCTGCCCATCTCTGGTCACTGTCCAGGTAGAAGTAAAAGATCCTATGGCACTTATCAAAGAAGTGTAGGGAAAGTCTTTATCAAAAGAACAACAAAAAACAAAATAATGCATCTGTTGATTACAGTAAAATCATAAAATGGGGAAATAAAGATTAAAAACCAAAAACCAGTACAATAAAGATCTTAGAAAGAAGATACACCAACCAGAAACGAGATAATACAAAGAAAGAAAAAAAAAAGGGGGGGGGGTGATGATAGGGCAGCAGAAAGAGGTCAGAAAATGCAAACTGTTCAGCGACAAACAATATTCTTCCATCTAGCGTGTACTGTTTGTGCAGTGAAGTAATTGCATTCATGAGTATATAAAGTTCTCAGACCATGTTCGATCAGTTCAGTAAAAGACTATAGACGTATTTCCTTCTGTTGAAACTGAGCAGTTTACTCTAAGCCTGCCAGATATGTAACTTTATGCAAGCAAATGTCACCCTAACAGTACTCTTACGGTAACTGTGTGATTAAAGCAGGAAAGATCTTGAGATATGTGTTTATGTGACCCTAGCCAGACAGGGTTCTTCAAGCGGACAACCAGAGCACTCCAGAGGTTCTTAATGGAATGGCATTCCAAGAAAAGATGTTACAGAATTTAAAAATAAGCTATGTAACAGTTCCCTGGGCAGAATCTTTCATCCAGACTTTAAGGCACTGTACACACTAGACATCTTAAACTGTGTTAAGAAGCTTAACAAAGTTTAAGACACGCTAACACGGTTTGCGGCCACATAACAGTTGGACTTAAACCATTTTTAAGAACTATGTTTATACCCTGGTAGCTACCTAGTTTTTAAAAACAGTTTAAGGTAAGCATGTTTGCCTTGCAAGCATGTACATATTCCTCTTCCTATGCACAGCGCTCAATTGTAAAACACAGGTGCTGACATTGATCCATGGGATTCTATGGTGTGTATGGGAAGCGTGTTTTAACCCATTTTAAAAAGACGGGTTAAGATGACAGGACTTGCAAATGTGGATGCACAAACACTGTAAGTCTTGACCCATGTTTGAAAACATTTTATAAACCTGATCGCAAGTGTGTACAGGGCCTTATGTTTTAAATTGTCTTTCACCACAAGTGTTCCATGATTGGAGAGCCACATGACATTCCAAGTTTTAGGTGGAACTCTTGAATCTGTCAACTGCAGGAGTGTTTTAGGGTGATGATGCAAGGGAATATCTCCAAAATCTACTTGTGCCTTAAAGTCTTTAATTCTGCATCACATTATATAGTTGTTTTCTGGTACAATTCAAAAAATGTTTGGGCAGTCGTTTCCACTTTCTGATTTTTTTCCAACAGCTGTGTTCCCATAAGAAGGAAAACATGTTTACTTTTTCAGTTTAGATAACCCCCTAGTCCATATAATGCAAAGAGATTGCAGTGATATTGCAATCCACTGATGCTATATTTTACACTTACTATTCAAAAAAGGTACAACATTAAAAAACAGAAACCTGCTGAAAAGGAAAGCTGTGGTTTATCATATGCAGACTCCCCCACCATATATTTTATTGACAAATATAGTATATTTCTCTTTATTGGGTTGAGCTGGATGCCCCAAATTTATCTGGAAAAAAGACTATATATTCTGGTGTTGTACTACAATGGAGGAGGAAAAACTGTGCTCAATAGGCCAAAAATAGGGAGCAGGAAAGTTTTCCTAATGAACTCTTTTTTCTTCTTGGATTGTCACCAAGATTTCCGCACTACCATTTTGGAGCTACGCTCATCAAGTTTTTCTGACCTCTTGAATCCTGCCATGTCTCCATGTCCAAACTTAATTCCCCAAACTTGGATGGGATTTCTAGAAATAGACATTCCAGCAGTCTCTGTTACCTGTAATGGACTTGGGTTCAGAGAAAATCCCCAACTCTTAGCTATATTGATATTGGATCCTGAGACTTTAGAATATTCTGCCAAAACACTTGGGGATTGTTCCCCTGAAACCATGCTATCCACCATCAGACACATATCATCTGCATATGCAGCAACCTGAACAGGCTGGGAGATGCTGAATACCTCTATTCCCCATGTATCTTGGCTTTGTGAGATTATTCTTAAACCCAGGTCCAGCCCAAAGACATATAAAAGTGGACTGAGAGGCCAGCCTTGTTGCACACCTTTCTTAGTGTCTGTACTATGCCATGGTTTGGAGGGATGGGAAGCGGATCCTGAGGATCGCTGGGGCTGCAGGATGGGAGGGAGAGCCAGATGTCATTGTCCACCTAGGGATGAGGTTAGGATAGTGCAGGAGAAGTTCAGGGAGTTGGGAAGGAGTCTTAGGCTACACTAGGGACGGGGTCCCATCCCACCTGGAGGGATAAAGGCCTATACAGGGGAGATGCCCTGCATCCATCCAAGAGGGGAAACACAGTCCTCAATGAGCAGTTTAAATGTTACATTGGCAAGCATTTAAACTAGCCAAATAGGGTGGCGGAAGGAACCAGGGAGACAGAAGCTGCCCACACACACACGCGCTAGCTGAAGTAGTCAGTAGGGAGAACCCTGAGGGTGCGAATTCACCAATAATACCTGTTAACAGGAAAAACAAAATGGTAGAAATGAAGAGGGTTGGAAATGAGGACAGAGGGGGGTGAGGAGAGAAGGGAAAAGAGGGCGTTGACAAGCAGGGTGATAGCAGAATTTGGAAGGCCATGTGTGCAAATGCTCCAAGTCTGGGAAATCCCACACTTAGTGACCACTATGGCAGAGGCTGACCTTGACATTGTCGCCATTACTGACTGATGGTGCAATGAGAACCATGATTGGGATTTATCCATACGGGGCTATACTCTGTTCAGAAAGGACAGGGTGGGTAAGAAATTGGGAGGAGTGGCTCTTTACAGGAGGGACGGGATACAAGCAACAGAGATACAAGAAACACAGGGGGGGCAGAGGTACTGTGGGTCACTCTAGAGATGAGGAATGGAGCCGCTATGCACACTGGTGTGGTATACAGACCTCCAGCTCAGGGATAGTGAGATGAATAAGGTTCTGGTGAAAGTCATCCAAAAGATGGCAAATAAGGGGAGGTGCTGCTGGTGGGGGACTTTAGTCTGCCAGATGTAGATTGGAGCACTCCAGCTGCAGCTTCAGCTAGGAGCAGGGACATCCTGGACTCCTGCAGGGGGCGTTCCTCAGGCAACTAGAAGAGGAACCCACTTGTGAGGGAGCAATATTGGACTTTGTGCTCACCAACAGGGACAGTGTTGCAGACGTGACAGTGGGTGGCTACCAGGGGAACAGTGATCACCATACGGTGTGGTTCAATATAAGAACTGTGGCAGAAGGGAACCACACAAAGGTGAAGGTCCTGGACTTGAGGATGGATGATTTTACAATGATGGGGAATGCCTCAGTGATGCCCTAGCGGGAGGGGGACTTGAGTAGAGTGGAGGAACAGTGGGTGAAACTAAAAGCAAGAATAGTGAAGCAACAAACCTCTGCATCAAGCAAGTAAGCAAAACCAAGAGGAAAAGGAGACTGCGATGGTTCTCAAAAGAGGTGGCTGGGAAGGTAAGGGAAAAAAGTTAGCATTCAGGAGTTATAAGGAGACACAGAGGGAGGAAGATACAGAGGTATATCAGGAGAGGCCACATTTAGAGTATGGAGTTTAGTACTGGTGCCCACACCTTAAAAAAGGGCATTAACCTGCCAGAGAAGGTCAAAGGAGGGCCACAAATGTGATAGCTGGTCAGCAGGGTAAGGAATACAAGGAGAGATTGAAGGCACTGAACATGTACTCCCTGGAGGAAAGGAGAGAGAGAGAGGGGACGTGATTGAGACCTTAAAGTACTTGAAAGAGATAAATAAGGTGGATAAGGAGGGTCTCTTTAAGCTGAGTGGCAACCATAAAATGAGGGGGCAGTCTTAAAGGAAAACTGCACCCTCATATCTTCTAAAGTTTTGTTTCCATGTCAACAGACAACTCTTTTCATGTAGCTGTTAGAGATTCATGCAACTGCCTTAGTCTGTTTCTACACTTCATACTAGGCCCTGTAACTGTTCTGGGAGACTCTATTTGGTGGTTGCTGAAATCTCATTGTCCCTGAGAGTTGCATTAGCATATGAGAACATTGATGCATAATCAACCTTTAAACTCCCCAGTATGCCTGTCTGCTTAATTAATCTTCAAAGAAACGAGCTGCAAGAAGGTAAAAAAAAACACTTTTACCTTCAATGAACTTTGCAAACTATCTGAGTTGTAATGCACAGTTTTTCCCTTTAAACTTCATTCAGTTTGTGTTTCCAGAGAGTTTTTGCAGGGTATTTGTTCTTTCAGCATAGAGATACAGGATACAAATGGTTGCTCTGACATCACGTTCTCATATTTATTTTTTTATTCTATTTATTTAGTTTTTGTTGACCGGGTAAGTGCACTAGGCAGATTCTGCCTATTTTCAGGCATGACCCGGGGGGGAGGGGGGAGATACAGATGAAATGCCAACTGACCTTGAACCAGAGTAAGCTGTTAATAGTATTTTTAGTGAATGAGGGAAATTTGGCCAGGGCACTGGGGAAATTCCCCTACTCTTCTCGAGAAGTGCCATGGGATCTTTTCACATCCACCTGAACTACCACCAGAACAGGCAGATGGGACCTCGGTTTAACGTCTCATCCGAAAGACGGCACCTCAGGAGTGCAGCACCCCCCCTCATGCTGCACTACAGTGTCAGTATTGGGATATTAACCCAAGTGCCTGGTGTGGGGACAGAACCCACAGTCTTCTGATCTCCCAGCCTCAGAGGCGAGTGTGCTACCTGCTGAGCCACTGACACTGATAAAATATGCTAATGTAGTTCTTATGGACAATTAAATTTCAACAACTATGAAATGGAGACCCCCATGGCAGCTACCATGAGCAGTAAAAACAAACTTAAGGTAACACATATAGCCCTAACAGCTACAGGAAAGGACTTGTCTGTTGGCATGGAAACAAATACAATTTAAATGATATGAGGGTGTAGTTTTCCTTTAAGCAGGAGGAGGGGAGGTTTAGGAAGGAGGTCAGGAAGCACTACATCATAGAAAGGGTGGTGGATATTTGAAATTCACTGCCAGAAGAAGTGGTCTCATTGAAGACAGTGGGCAGCTTCAAGAGAGGCTGGGATAGGCATGGGGGAAGGAAAGGATCATGGGTAGGGAGGAGTGGGGAGGGGGGCAAGGACAGTAGCTCAAGCTGTAAACCCTGCAATCCGAGCAGGCTAGATAGACCAAATAGCCTTCTTCTGCTTGCTTCTTCATATGTATGTATGTAGAAGAAGCAGAGGGAGGGAGGCAGGGAAAGCAGTCAGGAGCACAAAGGCACAAACAGAGGAGAAAATAGCCCAGGCAGTAAAGAAAGGGGACAAGACATTTTTTAGGTATGTAAGCAAAAGGAAAAAGACAAGGGGAAGGATTGTAAGGCTAAGGAAGGAAGTGGGAGAGTGTGTGGAAGGGGACAAGAGAAAAGCAGAGATCCTGAATGCATACTTTTGTTCAGTGTTCACAGAGGAAAGGAAACATGAGGGACCACAGATAAGTGTCAAGGGCATTGAAGGAAGGAAGAGAGGTGGACACTAGTCCATTTACAGAGGAGAGAGTCCTGAAGGAGCTTGCAAATCTGAAAGTGGACAAGGCAATGGGACCAGATGGGATACATCCAAAGATATTGAGGGAGCTCAGAGAAGTGTTAGTTGCACTTCTGACAGTCCTTTTCAACCACTCACTGGAGACAGGAGTTGTACCGGAGAACTGGAGGAGGGCAGATGTAGTCCCATTTCACAGAAGTGGTAGCAGGGAGGAGGCTAGCAATTACAGGCCAGTCAGCCTGACTTTGGTGGTGGGGAAATTAATGGAATTGCTAGTGAAAGAAAGGATTGTGGAATATCTTGAATCCAGTGGCTTACAAGATCCGAGGCAGCATAGATTCACTAGGGGGAGGTCATATCAAACAAATCTGACAGATTTCTTTGACTGGGTGACCAGGAAAGTAGATTAGGGTGGAGTGGTGGATGTGGCCCACCTAGATTTTAGTAAGGCCTTCAACACTGTTCCACATAGGAGACTCGTAAACAAGCTGGGCAACCAAGGAGTGGGTCTTAAAGTGATAAACTGGATAAGGACTCTCTGCCTAACATATAAGCTACTGGGCCCTTCCCCTCCTCCCAGCCTCAAAGGGCTTGTCAGGGTTAAATCCAATCTGAGGAGCCTCCGCACCTCAGGACAAACCCTCCTCGTGGTTCCTAAAACTAGGACTAAAGCTGGGTCTGGGTCCTTTGCGTTCACCGCCCCTTCCAACTGGAACACCGCCCCTTCCAACTGGAACAACCTCCCACTTGAGATACGTGAGGCAGGGTCTGGCCCCTGCTTCCGGTCCAAACTCAAAGCACACCTGCTCGTCAGGAGTACTTGCCAATGCCTTAGGACAGGATCCCACTGCTCCTCCCTCCTAGGAAGGTGACTTGACTTTTGGCAACTTAGCCACTATCTCATGCACTCCCATGTTCTTCAGGCTTTGCGCATGCTTATGTTTAAAATTCCGACACGAAGAGATCTCATTGTCTGTATGTGCATGTTAATGTTCAAATATCCAAATCTAGGAGGTCTCACTGAATGTATGTTCCCGAACCACCTATCTGACTGTAGCCCTATGGAAACCTTCACTGTATAACAATATGTCATTTATTAATGTGTACTGCTCTGTTACCTGTTTGTCATTATCTTTACCCCCGGGTCGCCCCTGAAAAAGGGACCTCTGGGGCCCAGTGGGCCTACCCAGTCAACAAAATTCAATAAAATAAAATAAAATAAATAAGGAATTGTTTGGGGGGGCTAGGCGACAGAGGGTGGTAGTAAACGAAGTTCACTCCGAGGAAGGGAGGGTGACCTGTGGGGTGCCACAAGGATCGGTACTGGGACTGGTCCTCTTTAATATGTTTATTAGTGATATTGCAGAGGGACTAGAAGGGAGTGTATGCTTTTTTGCAGATGACACTAAGATCTGCAATAAGGTAGACACTCCGGGGTGGGGTTGGGGTGGAAAACATTAATAGAGGTCTAAGAAAGCTTGATTAGTGATCAAGAGTGTGGCAAGGGGCAATCTACGTCGACTTGACAAAAGCATTCGACACTGTCAATCACACTGTACTCCACTCCCTCCCCTCCTACTATTTCTCCCCTGAGGCCATCTCCTGGTTCAAAGACTATCTCACCGGCTGGACGCAACAGGTCAAAATCAACACCACCCACTCCACCAATAAACCAGTCCTAACTGGTGTCTCACAAGGGTCAATTCTAGGGCCACTGCTCTTCACTCTCTTCCTAAACTCCCTACCTCAATCCTGCAGTGGGAAGCTCTTACTCTATGCGGAAGATGCAGTAGTTTTCTGGATACACCCCCATCCTCACTCCCTCCAAATTGCCCTGCAAGGTTTTTTCAGAGAAACAGAATCCTGGTTCACTGAGCATCGCCTAGTACTCAACTACAACAAGATGAAATCCATGATCTTTGTCCATCATCAAAGCCCCCTCAGTAGTGCCCCCCTAACTCTCTCCAAATCACAGGGCCTCCTTCTCGAACAGGTCTCAAACTTCAAATACCTGGGTATCACTCTTGACATGTCCCTCACCTACCACACACACATTCAACACCTCACCTCCGCTGTAAACACCAGACTGGGGATTCTATATAGACACAAGCACTGCCTAACCCCTCATGCCCTACGTCTTGCTGTATCCTGCTCAGTCCTCTCATTGGTGGACTACGGGATTGTAGTCTATGGCACTGCCAACCAAACCGCCCTTCACTGCATCATCCTAGCCCTTAACAGGGCATGCCGTCTGGCAACAGGCTGTGATAGATCAGCCCAAACATGTGAGCTCTACAAGCTGGCGGGCTGGCTTACATTCGAAGGGAGGCTTAAGTATCACACTTGCCTCCAAGCCAAACAAATATGTATGAACTTAACACCCAGAGGCCTCCACTCCCTCATCCAGCCAGTCCCACACAGGAGGGCCCGTAGACCTTCCTCCTTGTTCCCCACTGTAGGACCTCTCTAGGACAAAGGTCCTTCTATTATCGTGCCCCCCTCTGGCTCAACAAACTTCCACCCTCCATCTCTCTCTGGCCCCTAGTCTGGGACTATTCAAAATGGTCTCATGAACCTCCTCCTCGACTCTGATGATTGTGGCTGCAGCTAATACTCTTCCCCCTCGTCAGACTCCCAAAAGAAGGCACAGTTAAGAATAAAGGTCTAGCTCATCCCCTAACTACATCCTCAGGTCTACGATCTTGCTGTTAATAAACTCACTGACTCAGGGCCCTGCGAATGACCCTCCCGTATCTGAGACCAGACTTGTCTCACAACTATGACACAGGGTCTTCTCTGGCCCTTGAGGCGGTAACTAATAGGTAATGTAAAAAAAAAAAAAATGTACTGTGTAACCAATGTAAAACTGTCATTAAATGTAATGTTTGTGCTTTTCTGTACTGACGTGGAGCTTTTGCAAAGGAGTCTATGACTCAAAGGATTGTAATTCCGATTTCTCTCAATAAATAAATAAACTAAGTTTCAATGTGAAAAAGTGCAAAATCATGTACTTGGGGGCACAAACCCAGAGGCGGAGTACAAAATGGGGGGAATGGTACTGGTGACCACCAAACAGGAAACAGACCTGGGGTAATCATATCTGATGACCTAAAGGTGGCCAGACAGTGTGACAAGGCTGTGGGGAGAGCCAGTGGGATGATAGGGTGCATAGGGAGGGGTATCACCAGCAGAAAGAGGGAGGTGGTGATACCCCTGTGTAAATCACTGGTGAGACCTCACCTACAGTACTGTGTCCAGTTCTGGAGCTCTCATCTCCAGAAGGACATAAACAGAATAGAGGTGGTCCAGAGGAGAGCAACTGAAATGGTGCAGGGTCTGCATCTGAAGCCCTATGAGGAGAGACTGAAGGACCTTAATATGTACACTCTGGAGAAAAGGAGAGATGGGAGATATGATAGAGACTTTTAGATATCTCACGCGTATAAACAAGGTTCAAGAGGGAAGCCTTTTTCAGAAAAAAAGATGCTCAAGAACAAGGGGACATACTATGAAGCTGGAGGATGTAGATTCAGGGGAGATGTGAGGAAGTACTTCTTCACAGAGAGAGTGGTGGATGCCTGGAACAGCCTCCCAGTGGAGGTGGTGGGGCCAAAAACTGTAACAGGATTCAAGCATGCATGGGATAAGCATAAGGGAACCTTAATGGTAAGGAAAGGGGGTGGGTAAAGCTCAATCAGTTAGGGTCTGCGGTGTTACAGTAGATAGGGGAAAAGGGCAGACTAGGTGGGCCAAGCGGTCCTTATCTGGCATCAACCTCAATGTTTTTGTGCTTCCATAAAGCTTGTTCAGAGAAGGAACAATCATACATTAACATATAACATCAGTATCCAACTAATAAAGGAATTTCGAATCCCATACCACCTTAGTACAGACAACAAATAAACATGAAATACTTTGTGAAGGCCTTCTTCTGGTCAGTAGTGAGTAAATATCCATCTAAATTACCCTGTTCCCCTTACCCTTAAAATCAGGTTTTTCTGCATGCATCTGTTAGGTACAGAACATGTCTGGCACCTTGCGATTAATTTTTCTGTGGGCCTTGAAAGTCTTTGGCAGAGAACTTTAATCAATATTTTAAATCAGTATTCAATACATGGGGGGGCACCAATTTCTCAAGTTGTGAGTATCCCCTTTTGGAAAAAGAAAAATTTGGATAGCTTTACAAAAATTTCCAGTAACTAAACTATCCAGTAGAATGCTGTTGTACAACAGGAGTAAATGCTGTGAAAAGAATGAGATTTCAGATTTGTAAAGCTCAGAGATAAGGCCATCTATACTACGAGCTGGTTTATTGTTTAACTTGGTAATGGCCCAACATACTTCAGGCAAAACAAAACTGGACAGTTCTTGTTCCTCCACACAGGCTTTCTACTCTACACTTTAGTAGAAATTATGACATGTCAGGCAGCCCACCAGCATAGCCTCAAGGCATCTGTCTGCGGTGCTGACATCCTGGGTTCGGAGACAGACCCGGGAGTCAGAGGGCCAGCTGGGGGGAGAGGGATTGAGCGTCCCATGGACTGCTCTCCCTCTCTGGGGGAAGAGTGTCCAGCACAATGAGGACCCTAGCGGAGGCTGGGGTCCCATGCAGCTAATTGCCACACGTGTCGGGGCAGGGCAGAAGCTAGCGCCATTGCACATCCTCGCCTGGGGAAAAACATCACAAAAAAAATACAGCCAGAAATGAAGGGCCTCACTGTGCTGCCACCTCATTCTGACCAAAGTCCGCTGGGGGCAGGTCCCACTCGCCAGCTCGACAACCCATGTTCTCATGGAGGGGTCACCCGCCCAGTGACCCCATCCAGGGGGGAAGCCTGGAGATTAGGGGAGTGGTGAGTGGGTTGGGGATCTGAGATCAGGCCACAAAAAAAAAAAAAAAAGAAATGATGACGTTACTTGATTCAGGGGCCTGAAGTACCAAACATATTTTATAAATAGGTTTCCACTGTCACAACCCCACTCAGCAGGTCAGGCCCTCTGCTCCCACAGTGCCAGCCTCCGAGCACAGTATTATGAACAGGTAACAGAACAGGGTAACCCTCCTGTCTGTTTGTGGGTCCGAATCACCTTTGGTCTCAAGTTCTGGAGGGATTCAAACTGTAAACCTTATGCTAGCGTACCCAAATGTACAGGCTCAGATAATTCTGCTCTTTGGAAAATGCCAGATATCTTTCGCCTAAGGGCACCTAACCAGGCATCCAAAATGAACCCTTAAAACTCTATGAAAAGACCTTAGGTATTCTTACCTTTTTCCAGTTCAGTAACACCATTAAGCTTATAAACAGTTGTCAACTTTAACCATCTATACTTCACATGCAAAAGAAAGAACGTAAAAGGCACACCAGGCAATCTCTTAAAAATAAGAGGTTTACTTAGAAAATGGATAAAAATATGTAAAATGTAAACACAGAATAATATATCACAAAGCATACAATCACTTAAAAGAAAACAAAGAAAAAGTACAAACATAAACTCCTACCACAATACAATTAGACTTTCCTGTCTAATGTATATCCTTCTTACAGTGCTTATAGTTAGATGTTGTTTCTAAGAGCCCACCAAGAAAAGTGTATAAATAATCAGACACACAATAGTTTAAACTGACTTTCAAACACACCTCTTCCATGATGTCACCCAGCTCCTCCCTGTTAAATACAAAAAAATAATACACACAGGATGTCCTATCGGGAGGTATATTAAATAAGGTGACATCAGCAAAAACTTATTTCCCAATATGACTCTTTGATCTACATTCCCTCTTTGATCTCTGAGCATTTCATGTTCCCAGCCCATATCCAAAGACCTTTACACGTCTGCAGTTTTCTCACCTAGATGTCATATAGCTTCTTAACACCAGTTGATATTAACTGTTCTTCCTCTAAGACGTCATAAAATGTATATTTTAAGTTCCCACCTTCAAAGAAGCACAGCTCATCAACAAGGCCATAAAATGCAACTTCTTGAAAGTTAAATCACATTACAGAGCTCTGCTGTTTAACATATATCCTGTCATTTTAACTGAAACCTTGGGGGGGGGTCATCCCACAGGCTGCCTCATGAGAGACACTCAATAACACATTTTATATATAAATATCATAGAGCAATCATAACCAGCTGGCCAAGCGTCACATCCACAACCTGCGTTGTATCCTTTTTATCCCGTCTTAACTCCCTTGTTCCATTAAGTAATCCAGAAAAACTCTTTGGCACTTTTTCTTAACTTTCATATATGTTTTCTGTCCCAGTACAGCCCTGAGACTTGAGTACTATAATTATGTTCAGCTAAAAGTGAGACAGCCCTGTCATACTGTAATAACTGCATTTCACCCTTGATATGTTGAATTTGGTCTGCTAGCATATGTGGCCCAGTTCTGACCCGAAATAGTAAGTGTGACAACTGTTGCCACAGATCTAAATATTTGTGATACTTACTTTTTGCTGCCTTTGAAACATGGGGGTAAAAACTTTGAGACTGTACGTAGTATCCTACCACCAGGTAGCCATATTACCATAGATACATTGAACTGACTCTGGCTTGTAGGCGACTGCACAGGGTTTTTTTGAACTGTAGGATCAGAACATAATAAATTATTTAAACACCATGTTCCTTTACCAGAGGTGGAATTTCTCTGGGGAACCATGGTGAGGCTTAGGAGCACATGGTCAGAATTTTCAACAGGGATCAGTGAGGTTTGTTTGTACTGTAACATGCTTGGAAATGAAAAAAGTCATTTCTTGTGGCCAGTGTATTTTTGTAATATGTAAAACCTTTTGATTTATGTAATACTCAAGTCCTGTAAGCAGGCGTCAGATATTTTTAATTAGGAAATTGGAATCACAGTACATTTTATCTGTCTTCATCTCTATCCTCTTTAGACAGAACACAGTTGAAATCACCTCCTAGTGCTAGGTTTTTATGTTTGCTTGCACGCATGTGCAAGAAACATAGTGCCATCATCCGAGTTTTCGGAGGTGTGTCACCCCCTCTTCCAATTCAGTCAGTGTGTTGGCAGGCGCGGCCCCAGTCCTCCAATGCATGCTGGAGCTGTCTATGACAGCTCCAAAATGCAGCGGCGTACAGTTGAAAGGGGGAGCTACACTTCAGTGAGCAGCGATCGATATCGCCTGCTCATCGCAACTCCCCTACACACACATACATACACACACACACACATACACACACACACATATGCATGCCCCCCCGCACCTGCGCAGCGGCCAGGGTGCCCAATCCCCGTCGGCTGTATGCGCTCCCCAAAGCCTTCCACATGCCACGCTGGGTGCCACCCCAGCATGGCAAGTCATCGATAATAGCCAACGGGGTGCCCAATCCCTGTCAGCTCCACTGTCCTCCCCAGAGTACAGGGTGCCACGCTGGGAGCCCACCCAGCGTGGCAACTGATGCTATATGCGATGGTGGTGCCCAATCCCCGTCGGCTCCACCCCCAACCAGCCATCCTTGTGCCGCGCTGGGAGCCCACCCCAGCATGGCAAGCGTCCCATGTCATCATTTTAAAACAAAAACCTGAAAATTAAAACTGTCCCTCGGCGCTTCTCCTGCCCCCCACAACCCGCACCCACCCTCGTACCTGCCTCCCCACCCCCATCACCCCCATACTTACCTCAGGAGTCTGGCGCGGCGATCTTCGGTGGACCGGGAACACGTCTGCACTCTTTCCAAAGCCGACCTGAACTGAGGAAACGCCGTAAGCTGTATAATGGGATAGATAGGGTTTTTCAACTTTGTTGCATATCTCAGGCATTTTTGGAATTTTTGCACCAAATTTTCAACATGGGGTTTTAGGACCCTTCTCATGAATGATGTCACTGCCATGGCGTTATTCATGCCAGAGGTGATTTACATGATCACTGTGTGAAATCACCTTCGAACCTGATTAATGAAACGACACTGCAGCGTTCATAAGGTGGGCTCTCGAGAAGCCTATTTTGAAAATATGGTGGAAAAATTCAAAAAAATGACTGTTTTACGAGCGTGCATTGCGCAGTTCCTATGCAGGCTCGTAAGTTCGCAAATTTTCAATATTTTCACTCCAGATTTTCAACATTGCCATTTCACCACACCTTCTTATAAGTAGTACAGCTGTCATTTTCACATCTCACCCAAAGCGTGTTTCTGCATGTAGCGCTAAATGGTGTAGTCAGTGTCTTGAAATCAATGTCGGAACAAATTAAGAAAATCACAGTGATACTGTTCATGGCAGAGGTCTTAAAATGGCTATGTTAAAAATTTGGTGGAAAAATTTAAAAATTACTGTTTCACGAGCGTGCGTTGCGCAGTTCCTACGCACGCTCTTAAGTTTGTGAATTTTCAATATTTTCACTCCAGATTTTCAACATTGCCATTTTACCACACCTCCTTATGAGCAGTACAGCTGTCATTTTTTACATCTTGCCCAAAACATGCTTCCGCCCATGTAGCGCACAATGGCGCAGTTGGTGTGCGAAATCAATGTATGGGACACATTAAGAAAATCACAGTGACACTGTTCATGAGCAGAGGTCTTAAAATGGCTATGTTGAAAATTTGGTGAAAAAATTCCTAAAAATGACTGTTTTACGAGCGTGCGTTGTGCGGTTCCTACACACGCTCATAAGTTTGCGAATTTTCAATATTTTCACTCCAGATTTTCAACATTGCCATTTTATAACACTTCCTTATGAACAGTACAGCTGCCATTTTTCACATGTCGCCCAAAATGTGTTTTCGCATGTAGCGCACAATGGTGCAGTCAGTGTGTGAAAGCAATGTTTGGGACAGATTAAGGAAATCACAGTTACACTGTTCATGAGCAGAGGTCTTAAAATGGCTATGTTGAAAATTTGGTGACAAAAGTCCATAAAATGACTGTGTTATGAGTGAGCATTGCGCAGTTTCCACGCACCCTCGTAAATTCATATTTTTACTACAGATTTGCAACATTGCCATTTTTTACATCTCCCCATGAACAGCACAGCTGTCATTTTTTACATCCTGTTCGGAATGTGTTTGCACCTGTGGTGCTAAATGCCGTAGTCGCTGTGCATAAGCAGCTTTCGGCTAACAAACTGATATTGCCACTGTTCATGAGGTGGGGTCACAAAAAACATGTTGAAAATTTGGGTGAAAATACCAACGAATGCCTGAGGTATTATGGTTTCCAACCATAACACCCAACCCGTAGAGAATGACAGGCATCAGGGATGTGACTTGGGATTCTTGCCTGCAATGCTCATACCATTCCACCCCTGCAGCCAGTGAGAAGCATCGAGGTATGCCTTGGACTCTTTGGCCCCAAAGTTCACCCCATTCTCCTATACGCACCCATCTCACCGTATTTCCTGATGGAATGGGGTGCGACAAGGGCCAAAGCACCTAAGGTACACCGTGACAATTTGGCTGCGTCTGCAGGGTGGGTGTGGTGAAATGGCATGGCCGCTATGCCTGACGACCCAAAGGCACACCCCAATGCCTGTCACTCTCTGCAGAGTGGTGGTGGGGTTGGCTTCAGTTCAATACTTCACTGCCATGCCTATTATGCAGCTCTGTAACTTCTGCAATGCCAATGCCAATGCCAGCAAGCAAACATTCGGCATTGACAAATGCTTGTTATTAGTGAAAAGATAAGGATGAATTTAGGTAAACAGATCTGCTCTAGCACTCTTAGTCTGAGAGGCATAGATGTTGAGTAATCTAAATTTGGAGTTACCCAATTCAACGTCCAGCACTAACACTCTCCCAGGACTGATGTCTAGCAATCCTGTGACTTATCTTGTGACTTTCACCTGTGTAGTGTTAAACAGAATGCCAACCCCATCACATCTGTCAGCACAAAAAGTCCAGAAAGAAGGAGCCCAATACCAAGATTTCCTAGTGTTATTCAGTTTGTTATTGGAGTCCAACCCGTTTCCTGTAATAAAAAAAAAAAAATACACATCAGAGGCTAATCTTTCAAAGCAGAGTGAGTCAGAAGTAACAGTTTTGATGCTATTCACAATGACGGAAGCAATTTTTTGTTGTTGCATTTCTTTAGTCATGGTTGGGGGGGCTAATCACTTGCTTTTAGTGCCATGACCTCCTCTCATCTTGGATGAAGTTACTAACATACTAAGATGCCAGCAGAGTAGGCCTAAAGGTCTGTTGAGTCTGGTTGAAAATCAGCACCCGGTCTGGACACCATTGCTGCCCTCCCCTCCTCCCCCATAATTCCCCTCGACCCCATCCCCCCAACAGTGTCACCTTCAGATCTGGCATTTTCCAGTTTTGCCTTCCCCATATATCTGTCCCAGACCCACTTGAATCCCTCCACTGTATCCACAGCCACCAGCTCCACAGGCAGTGTGTTCAATGGGTCCACCACCCTCTTGGTAAAATAGTGTCTCCCTGCCTCCCCCCTTAGCCTCCCTCCAACCAGCCTCATGGAGTGCCCCCAGGTGGCCTTCTCCTCCCTGAGCTGGAACACCCTATTCAGGCTGACCTTGTTTACTCCCTTTAGATATTCAAAGACCTCGATCATATCCCCTCTGTCCTGCCTCTCCTCCAGGGTGTACAAGTTCAGCTCCTCAAGTCTCTCCTCATAGAATCTCTCTCCCAGGCCCTGTATCATCTTGGTCACTCTCCTCTGGTCCCTCTCCAGAGGTGCAATGTAATTTTTAAGTACGGGGTCAAAACCGCACGCAGTACTTAAGGTGCGGTTGAACCAGGCAGTTATACAGAGGGAGAGGCACCTCCTGTCTCCTCGAGGTTATCCCCCTGGTAATGCACCCGATAATTTTATTTGCTTGGGCCACATCCCTCCTACACTGCTCAGACTTATTCATTCTGGCATCCACGACCACCCCAAGATCTTTTTCCCCACCCGAGACCTATAGTTTCTCCCCACCCAAAAAGTACTCCTAAGTGTTCCTAAGCCCCAAGTGGAGAACCCTACATTTCTTAGCATTGAACCTCAATCTCCAAGTGTGTGACCACCTCTCCAGAGTCTCCAGGTCTCCCTGTAGGGCTCTTCAACCCTCTTTCCCCATCCACCACCACCCCCAGCTTCGAATCATCTGCAAAGAGGCTCATCTCCCTCCTGATACTGTTTCTGATGTTCAAGATGTAAGCATTGAACAGGAGTGGGCCCAATACCAACCCTTGTCAGACCCCACTAAGGACCCTCCTTGGAGATGATACCTCCCCCCAACCACCACCCTCTGAGACAGCCCAGTTAGCCAGTTCCCTATCCACCTCACCATCCTTTTTCCTACCTCGATTCCCCCCAGCTTGTCCAGCAACCCTGGGTGTGTCACCGAGTCAAACGCCTTGCTGAAATCTAGAAAGAGGACATCCACTGGCCTTCCCAAGTCCAGCAACTTTGTCACCCAATTGTAGAACTCCACAAGGTTAGTCTGACATGATCTGCCCTGAACGAAGCCAAGCTGGTGATCATCCAGATGGTCCCTTGTCTCCAGGAACACCTCCAGCTCCTCTTTCAAGATGGTCTCCATTATCTTGCCTACCACCGACGTCAGACTGATAGGCCTGTAGTTGCCCGACTCCTCCTGTGAGCCACCTTTGTGGATAGGCATGACATAAGACATCCTCCAATCCTGAGTTACCCACCCCATCTGAAAGGAGGAGTTAAAAAGGCCAGAGGTGCAGCAAGGACGTCCGCATTCTCCTTCAGCACCCTGGGACGAAGGCCATCTGGACACGGTACCTTATCCGTTCTCAGGGACTTAAGGGCCTCCCATACCCTTCCAACTGGAATATCAACATCAAAGAACTCTCCCCTTCCTCATTCCTAGCCTGCCTCCCCCCGTCAGGTGTCCTTCATCGTCTCCTGTGAATACCGAGGCAAAGTATTCGTTAAGTACCTTCGCCTGCTCCCTGGCTGCCTTGGCCCACCCACTCCCTGACCTCATTCTACTGATCTGCCTCTTCACTTTCCTCCTTTCCCTAATGTACCTAAAGAACCCTTTTTCCCCTGTTCCTGATCCCCTGTGCTAGCCTATGCTCCGTCCTCGCCTTGGCTGATCTCACCACCCTGGATATCTTTTTGGTTAACCTATCATACTCCACCTTGTCCACGTCCCCTCGTATCTTCTATAAGCAGCTCTTTTCTCCCTCACCACCTCCTGGACCTCCCTGTTTCACCAGCTCGGCTTTCTGGCCTTCACAAACTTGCATCAGACCTTCATGCAGGCCTCGGTAGCTTCCAGGAGTCCTCTTTTAATAATTTCCCACCTGCTCTCTGTATCCATATCCGGTCTGATCCCCTCCATACCCTTGAAGTCCGCCCCCCCCAAGTCAATCACCACCATTTTAGTGTCCTTCCAGTCTTTTTGACTTGCTAAGATATCAAATTTGTTTTCAACCAGTATTGTAGTGCTGTCCAGATCCTTCCATAGGACTTTTGTCTTTATGGGGTGATTTCTAGCACTCTGTCACCTTGATACTACTGTGATCCTTGGGGCATCATATCTTCTTTCATGATCTGTGTTTCTGGAACCACTGCCTGAACTGGGATAGTGTCACCCACACTAGTACTGGTTTGGTGATCCTCCTGTGTTGCTGCTGGCACTGTAGCTTTTTCCACCATGTCAGTATCGGAGACTGTGTAACCTTCATTGTTTTGTTCCTGATCAGGAAGGATGGGAGCAGGGACTGTGGTGTTTTCAGAATAGTTATCTTCATGATCTGACTCATTCCCATATTGGTTGTCAGGTCCATTATGCTGCACTTTGTCCTGCTGTCGTTCAGATTCCTGCTGTTGTTCCCATTCTTGGGCACGGGTTTGTTGCTAGCATATGGAGTCATCTTTCTGTGCTTAATTTACTATGTCATCTTGATCTGAATTATCTGTTCTATTGTGAGAAGCCAATGGACAAGACCTGTACGTGTGACCGGGCTCCTCACAAAGTCTGCAGCATGTCATTTGAACAGAAATTACTAATATGTCCACACTCTAAACAAGAGCTGCACTTTTGATAACATCCATTGCTAAGGTGATTTGACGAACCACACTTAATACAGGTTTTAGGCTGCCCTGGATAAAAGCAGTAGCCTCTATCTTTCCCAAGGTAGAAACAGCTGGGAAGGTGATAGATCCCTTTATTGGTGTGCTTCAGTTTCACTCGGAATTTCCAGCCACCTGTCCATATTTGCTCAGAATCAGTTATTGGTTCTGGTGGAGCTAGGATGTCGTATCTCTGAGCAAGCCAATATCGGATGTCAAAAACATTCACATCCTCATTTCTGAACAAGATGGTGACTGTGCGCAGTGCAGGCTTCATGAGGGGGATGACTTGAAAAGGCAGCCATAAGGCAGAATATTTCAGTTTCTCATATTTTGCCCTGATCGCTGTAAGGTCATAACTTTCTTGAAACTAACATCAGATATGTTGTCTCCAGAGATATGAATGAGGGCATAAGTTACAGGAGAAAAAAAGTTAATTGAATCCTTTGGAAGAGTTCTACCCATGTGTGCCTGATCAGGGGGTAGTTCAAGAACCCCTCCGTAATGGGAACATGTAAATTCGCTCCTGGACAATTTGCTCCTGGGTCAGTTCACTCCCCAACAGTTCATTCTGGCAACAGTTGTTTCCCCTGACATTTCATTCTCATGACAGTTGCTTCTCTGACAGATTCATTCCCTGACAGCAGAAGCACTAGTTTTAAAGACCTAAAGCATATTGAGTCATTCAGTGGGTCAAACAGCATTCACCTGAAGGTAATATACAAATATACAAACATACAAAAATTGCCAGCAGACACAGGCCATTTGGTCTATCTACTCTGCTTGAGTGTGCAGCACTTCAGTCCATTAGACTGCAGCTGCCCCCATGCCCTCCCCATCTCTCGCCTCCTGCTGGTTTGTACGCTCCCCTTGAACCTGTCCCACCCTCTCTTGAAGCTCCCAACACTCTGCAGCAATACAACTTCCTCTGGCAGAGCGTTCCACCCTGCCACCGCCCTTTCTGTGAAATAGTGCCTCGTCAGGTCCCACTTGAACCTGCCCCCTTCCAACTTCATATAGTGTCCCCTGGTTTCCCTTCCGCCCTTCAGATTGAACATACACCTGGTGTCTACTCTGTTCTACTCTGTTCGAACCCTTCAGGTACTTGAAGGTCTCAATCATATCCCCTCTCTCCTTTCTTTCCTCCAGGGTATACATATTGAGCTCTCTCAGTCTCTCCTTATATGGTCTGTCCCCCAACCCCAGGATTATTTTTGCAGCCCTGCACTGTACCCCCTCCAGTAGTTTGATGCCCTTTTTCAAGTAGGGGTGCCAGAACTGCATGCAATACTCTAGGTGCGGTCTCATCAGGGACCTGTACAGGAGCAAGATGACCTCCCCATGTGGTGGGCTTATGTTCCACCTTAGTTAAAAAGGTAGGGTCCCAAGAAATCTTTCTCTGTTCTTCTGTATTTTCTTCCTTAAAACCTACTGTGCAGTAGTATCTCTTTTTCTTTATCTGTTCTGGTTTCAAGTTATGGTGGGTTGGCCACCTACTGTAACCCTGTTCTCTAATCTTCTATAATTATTCCTACACTGCTTTTATTATCCTTCTTATTTCCTATTTCCTTCCTGGGGGACCCTAGAGAGAACGTGCCTAAACAAAAGGAGTAAGGCACTAAAGGTATGCCAAATTAAATAGGAATGGCATGTGTGTATATATATATATATATATATATATATATATATATATATATATGGAGTGCACTCATGAATTTATAAAAGAAATAATGGTGCCCAGAGTGATTAGGCTATAGCCATGGTTATTTGTAAAATAAACGTTGAAAGAATGTCCTGCTTGAAGGAGTAATTGAGATGCCTTTAAATGATGTGCAGAACAAGAAAATGTGTAGCTGTGCGGAGTGGGTTTTAAAATAATAATGACCCAATAAGAATAGGTTGCATTGGGATATTCACCTTACTAAAAAGGAAAGTGGAATAATCCCCAAAGTATTTCCCGGTATAACAAACCAGATGAGAATTAAATCTGAAGCACATATCTATATTTTTGGTTGTTTCATAACAAATAAACTGCTCTCAACAAAATAAAAGAAAGAATATTAGATATTCCTGTTATACAGGGTAAAACAGGTGGTCCGGTGAAACTACCGAACACTCGCTCACTCTTGTTACTGTTTTAGGGGATTTGCAGAGAAAATGAAAGAAAATCCCAGCAAAGAAACTGGAGTGCAGTAAAGCAATGAATCGAGCGGCTTGAACTTTTACTTTTCAGCCGCTCCTCAGTACTCCTTGCTCCTGCTATTGTTTTCAGTTTGTTTTGCTTTTTCCGGTTCTTTAGCCATTACCTTTATGGCAGAGAAAGGCAAGAGAACTAGGATACATGATCCAGCTCTGAAAAAGTAAAGAGAAGTACCGCGCAAGAACGAGCGGCTGGCAAAGTGCCAATGTGAAATATTTCAGCCACCACTCTCAGTCGCTCTCTGCCTTGGTACTCCGCAGGGCTCCCATACCCAAATAAACCTGCAAAATAGGAGAAAACCCGAGCGGGAGCCAAATAAGGAACTAGCATAAAGGTTCCTTGCTCCTGCTAACAGTGTTAACTGTGTTAGAAATATAAAGCGAGGGGCAGTCAAGCTACTCTTGTACAGTTCTAGCAACTACTAGTTTTTGTTTAAATATTCAAATTGTCAAGACAGAATACAGGTTAAGCTTTAACATTAATCTGTGTACCATAAACACGAAGGGCCAGCTATTCAAAAATTTGCCCCGGGGCTAACTTAGCACTGCCTGGTGGGAAAACTAAGCCCAGAGCAAAAAGCAAGCTGTATTCAAAAGGAATAGTCCAGTGCAAAACCAGCTGAATATAGCAAGCAAAGGAAGCCGGGCAAACAGGGTCAGGAGTGCAGGGCAAAAATAGCCCGGGAATAAGACAGCACTGACTATAGCAACAGGGAAGTGCACGTTGCTACTGCAGCTCATTAGACCCTGGAGAAAGCCAGTGTTGCAGGTGGAGGACATTGTGTGTGATTACCAGAGATGTCTCACATCTACTGCAAACAACAATGTAAGCCACGCACTGCAGAACTGAACTATGCTGAAGTGAGGTTTGACCAGGGCTAACCTGATTGTACAATGCTAACACATTAGCCCAGGGCAAACAAGAGCTGTATTCAAAGCGCCCATGCAAATGAGCCTACTTAAGTAACCTGTGGGCAAACAGGTATATTTGCATCTCATTAACTGCTGCTTAGCATACATTACCATGCAGTTTGCCCGGTGCTACTACATGGAGCACAAAGCTCCCCCTTTTGGTTGGAATGGACATACAGGCTGGATGCTGCAGGCCAAGGCATGCCCACAGCGTCCCCTGTTGGTCGGAATGGAAGTACAGGCTGGAAGCAGCAGGAAACACAGGTCAATAGCTAAACACAGACACACTGCCCATGGCCACTGTGGCCATACATGCCCTGGAGGATGCCCCCCCCAACAACATAGGTACCCCACTGCAGTAGTGGGTGAAATACAGTGGGGGGACTCAATGCACAGGACAGGCATAAGGTGAATCTGGTGGGGGCAGGAGGCCATAGGCCGTAGGTTCACTAGGATATGCAGCGTATCCATTAGCTAGGAAACAGGGCAGACTGGCTGGGCCGGGCAATTCTTTCCCTGCCGTCATGGTCCCTGTTCCCATGCGTACCTGTTACACACCCTGGCATACCCCTCAGCTCTTGTGTCACTGAAAAGAGGGACATGGACATATTTGGACACTCAAGATGAGGGACAGATGAAGGACAGGGCAGTTTCAAGGGCTAAAATGAGGGCTGTCCCTCATAAACAGGGACAGTTAAGAGGTATGCACCCTGGTAAGCTAGTGTCTCCCTCCTCCAGCATGGTCCCTGACCCCTGGTAGCCCTGACAATCAAAGAAATGCATGGTGATCTAGTGGTCCCCCCCCCCAGCACAATCCCAGACCCCCGGTAGCCCCGTAAATCAAAGGAATACCTATGGATCTAGTGGTCCTCCCAACCCCCCGGCACAATCCCTGACTGCCAGATCAAGTAAATATTAGATCTTTTCCCTGGTAGTCTAGTGGTCCTCCCAGCATGTATCCGACCCCGTTTCAAATAAAATAAATAATTTCCCTGGTAGTCTAGTGGTCCCCCAGCATGTATCCGGCCCCGTTTCAAATAAAATAAAATAATTTCCCTGGTAGTTTAGTGGTCCCCCACCCCCACACATATCCGACCCGGTTTCAAATAAAAATAAATAGTTTCCCAGGTAGTCTAGTGGTCCCCCACTCCCCAGCACGTATCCCGACCCCTGTTTCAAATAAAAATAAATTAGTTTCCCTGGTAGTCTAGTGGTCCCCCCACCTGGAAGTGACACCCTGCTCATCCCAATAATGTCCAGAACAGAGCAGATGATTGGCTCAGCCCTCCTCTCACCACCATGGCCGGCCGCCGACTGAGGTAGGAAGGAGTGGTACCACTCCTTCCTATCTCAAGTCGTTAACCCTTCCTCTGAAGGAGGTTGAGCGATCACCGATCTGTTCTGGATACTAATGGAATGAATGAGAGTCACTGCTGAAATGGGGGACCTGACTAAGACCACAGGCTTTTTGAAATGAGGTTGAGATCGTGCTGAAACATGGGGACCACTGAACTTCATGGTAAATTTATTTTTATTTGATCTGACGGGGTCAGGATACATGCTGGGGGATGGGGACTACTAGCTACCAGGGAAACAACTACATTTTTATTTGAGCAGAGGTCGAGATACGTGCTGAGAGGTGAAGAGGACCACTAATTACAGAAAAGATCTTCTACTTACTTGATCTGGGGTCAAGGATTGTGCAGGGGACCATTAGACTACCAAGGAAACTATTTTATTATTTGAAACGGAGGTCAGGATACATGCTGGGGGTGGGGACCACTAGACTACAAGGAAACTATTTTATTTTTATGTGAAATGGGGGTCGAGATATGTGCTGGGGGTTGGGGGACCACTAGACTACCAGGAAAATGACTTCATAGGGTGGATACCAGGGATTGGGAATCGTGCTTTGGGGAGGGCACCACCACCACATTACCACTGGCCTTTTCTCAGCGGTATTCAGCGCCACGCTACAGATCACGTTAATGCCTGTAGCGCGGCGCTATACTTTTGAATATGCCAGTGCACCGGCATTCAGGGCCCCTCCCCTCAGTCCCTTCCTGCACACATTATACTTTAGTGTTGGTGCTAACACCTAGCTCGGGTGCTAAATGTCCTTTTGAATATTGCAGTTGAGCGCAAATTCGGCACTAGTCCAGTGCAACAGATTTGTGCCCGGCGCTAAGCTTTGAATATCTAGCCCATAGCTTGCTAACTATGTATTTAAACTGGTGTTTGAATATAAATTGTGCCTGCAGCCAACATATTAGCCAATATCCATTATTCCGTACTCTACCAAAAGCCTTATGCCAGACTTACCTACCTCTAGGAGAGCTGAGCACCCTTCAGTATAGGGAAAACAGTGCCCTGACCTGGTTGTTTTTATATTATATAGAGTTATCACTCTAAGAGGAATGGGAGGAGCCTAAAGCTCATTACGGTGTAATTAAACATGCACAGCACAAAATAGGCTTCCTGTATATAATCTACATGTTAAAGTTAGCCTACATGTTTCTTCCGTTTACATTGTATTAATACCAGGGTCATCCTGCCTGATTGTTAAACCATAGAGGTAGATATTTGTATGTTTAGCTTACCCGGCTCAAATACTAACCATGCACAGATCTCTGCCTTCAGCTGAGTACTTGATGATATGGTCCCCTGCTGCACTCTCACATCTTGTTGGTAGCGTACACAGACCCTGCCCTCAGCAGAGTACTTGTTATGGTCCTCTGCGGCTGGGCTCATCTAGCTGCTTACACCCTTCTGTAATTTATGGTGCTCTCATTATGCACCTCCAAAATGTATTATATGGGCCTAATGTATGTAAGGCACTTAATTTCTTGCAAGAGTTGAAGTGCTAATCTCCTGCTTATCACTCTGATCTCCCATTTACCGTGTAACCTTTTGGGATATTGGCTCTGCAGCCTTTTATATTGTAGTTGCCTCGTTATTGTTTATTGTATTGTATTATTCTTCTTCTTCCTCCCCAGGACGCATCTGGAATAGAGAGGCTCTCTGCTCAGCATGCCTTTCTGGTAAAACTCTTAAATAAATAAAAGGGCCAGGTCAGGTGACCCCTGTGTTCACTATAAATACTCCTCCTTGAGGAGACTGCTTCAGTGGAGCCTTGATAGTGGTAATAGAAAGAGCTACCTAAGGGAAGTAGCCAGATATAGACACAGAGATAATATACCTGTATTGACAGGTGAGAACTGTGCAAACCACTGGATGCAGTGAACGTTTTCTTCCTATTTTGATTTTTAATTTTTGTTTGCCTATCTTTGTTTAAATAAATATCACACCAAGGTGTGTTTTAAAACTTAAAACAGTTGTGTCTGTGTTATCCATCCCACACCCATCTACACCCCACTCCTAGAAGTAACCCCCCTTGCTATGCACCCTAGCATCCTGTTTGCCTTCGCTGCTGCCTTCCTGCACTGAGCAGAGTGGTTCATCTCCTTGGTTACCAGCACTCCCAGATCCTTCTCCTCCTTGGATTTTGTTAACAGGACACCCTAAAGCCAGTAATTGTGTCCTGGATTCTTGCCTCCTAAATGCATCACTTTGCACTTCTTGGCACTGAAACCAAGCTGCCAAGTGTGAGACCATTCCTCCAGTTTTGCCAAATCCTCCTGAAGTACTTTTACTCCCTCCCTTCCCCCCATCTACCTCGGCACAAATCTTTGTGTCATCTGCGAAGAGACAGATCTTGCTCTTAATCCCTACTGCAATGTCGGCTATGAAAATGTTAAATAGAACCGGTCCCAGCACTGAGCCCTGTGGTACACCACTTGTTACTGCCCTGGGTTCAGATGCCCCCCCAACTACTACCTTCTGCTGTCTACCCTGCAGCCAGTTCTCGACCCATCTGACCAGTTTCCTCCCTGCTCCCAGACTCTTCAACTTGCAGGTCAGCCTACCATGTGGCACCAAGTCAAAGGCCTTGCTGAAATCCAGGTAGACAACATCCACCGCATGTCCCTTGTCCAGTGCCCTCGTCACCCAGTTGTAAAAATCAACCAGGTTCCTCCAGCAGGATCTGCCTGAGACAGATCCATGCTGCCTGCTGTCCTGAAGGTTGTTATGCTCAAGAAATTGCACCAGCCTTTCATTGAGGATCGTCTCCATCAGTTTTCCCACAATTGCAGTAAGGCTAACCAGTCTGTAGTTCCCCAGTTCATCCTTGGGCCCACTCTTATGGAGAGGTACCACATGTGCTTCCCTCCAGTAGCTGGGCATGCACCCTGAGTTCAGAGAGGTATTGAACAGGTCAGTCAATGGCCCTGCCAGGACCTCTGACAACTCTCTCAGCACCCTGGGGTGGACTCCGTCTGGGCCAGGTGCCTTGTCCACCTTTAGGGACTTAAGGCCCTCCCTCACCCTTTCCACCATGATTTCCCCATCCATGGTTGCTTCTCCCCCACCCTCTCCCACCTCGCCCTTCCTCTCAGGTATGGGCCCATCCCTCTCCTTGGTGAAGACTGAACAAAAGCATTCATTAAGTACTTCTGTCTGCTCAGCCCACTTTTCTACCTACCCACTTCTCCTCCTGATCCTAACAATTTGATCCTTGCTCTTCCTCTTTTCGCTGATATATCTGAAGAAATCCTTTTCTCCTCCTTTGATCCACTGCACTAACCTCTGTTCCCTAGCTGCCTTTGCTGCCCTTACCACTCTGCTCACTTCTCTGGATTTCTTTGCATATTCTTCTTTGTCTTCTACCCTGTTGGATTGCTTGTAGATCCAAAATGCATTCCTCTTTTCCCTCACCTTCTCCACTACCTCTCTACTCATCCAACTAGGTTTCTTGGTCCTGGCTTTCCTGCTCCGGCTCTTGACACAAGTTTTAGTGGCTTCAGCCAGTCCTGTCTTGATGACTGCCCATTTTTGTTCTGTGCCCATTCCTGGGCAGATGCTTTCCATATGACTTTCCAGTATGTTTCCCATCCTGCCAAAGTCTGCCCGTTTGAAGTCCAGGACCCCAGTTTTTGTAGTGGCTATCCCTACCCAGGTTGATTGAGAACCACACTGTGTGGTGGTCACTGCTTGCCAGAGGTTTCTCCATCCTTACATCCCTGACCTGTTCCCCATCTTCCAGTACCAGGTCTAGTATATTCCCCTCCCTCGTTGGCTCCATTACTCTCTGGGTAAGGAAGCCATCCTGGAATGCTTCCAGGAGGATCTGCTCCTTGGTGCAATTGGTTGCTGGGATGCTTCAATCCACCCCTGGTAGATTAAAGTCCCCCACCATCACTGTGCTCCCTTTGCCACTATGCCTCCTTATCTGCTCCCCCAGTTCCCTGTCAATGTCCTCCTTCTGGGCTGGAAGTCTATAAACAACCCCCAGACAGATCTTGGTCCCTTTCTGGCTGTGTAGTTGCAGCCAGATAACTTCTGACCTGCCCTCCTCCCCTTCCTCCCTATTACATCTGATCCCTTCCCTTACATAAACGGCAACTCCCCCCAGCCTTCTCTTTATCTTTATCCCTCCAGAATAGTTTGTACCCTGGGATGGTTAGGTCCCAGTCATGGTGCCTGGCTGCCCATGTCTCAGTCATGGCAGCTATGTCCACCTCTCCCTCTGCCATCAATGCCTGCAACTCTGCCAACTTGTTCCCCAGGCTCTTAGCATTTAGTGAAACCATTCTCCACACTGCACCTATCCTTCCTGCTTCCTTATCCTTCACTCCAACCCCTATTTTGCCTAAGGTCGTATCTATCCCTGTGGTGGGGGGAGGTCCATGGGATCCCCCTCCTGGTGATTTCCAGCTCCAATGCCTCCCCCCTACCTAGTTTAAATGATACTTCTCATTGATGAAATCCACCAGCTTCTGCTTCAACACCTGTGAACCCGCCCTACTAAGGTGTAACCTATCCCTTGCATAAAGATCTGTGTTATCCCATGTGCTCCCCCAGTCCCCCACCAGTCCATACCCCTTGGTCCCACACCATTCCCTCAGCCAGTTGTTGAAGTCATTGATTCTTCTCTTCTTGTCTGTACTGGCCCTTGGCACTGGCAGAACTTTTTTGAAGGCTGCCATTGTTCCCTCTTTGCTGCATAGTTTTCCCACTTCCCTGAAGCTGTCTTGTACCTCCTCTATCTGTCTCCCTTCCAGATTATTTGTTCTCAGGTGCACCACAATGTATGGCTCTCCCCCACCTTCCCCACATATCTGCCCATATGCTGCCCCACTCTGCTTGCTGTCATGCCTGGCATGCACTCTACCCAGGTGTTACTTTTTCTGGCACCCTTCCCCCCCACCTTATACCCTTAAGTATAGAATCTCCTAGAATTATGACTCTCTGACACTTTTCCTGCTCACCCTCTTGTTGCCTCTACTCCCCTGCCCCCAACTTGCAAGGCCCCAACTCATCCCCCGTCTCAGCCCCTTTGCCTCCCCTAACCTTTGCCTTGTCCTCTCCCCCCTCGCAACTATGACCGGGCTACTGACCTCCACCTTTGAACTATTTTCCATCTATGGAACCTCCAGTTTACACTGATTTGTTGCTCCATCCACCATGCTACCACTCCTCTACTATTACTTCCCCGTGTCTTCCCCGAAATGTGGCCCTCCCCCACTCAGACTCCCCTCCTCTCAATATTCTTAGCCTTCCCTGGGCTGCCTGCCACTTCCCCCTTCCTCCTGTCTCCTTGCTCCCTCTTTCCCTCCAGAGAGATTGCATCACCATCACCTCGCTGCCCCCTCCTTGCCAATGTGTCTTCTTGGTGTACTGCCTACTGCCTCCCAACTGTATACCTTTTCCCCTGTAGTGTCCTCTCCCTGCTCCTTCACTGTGGCTTCCCTCCTCTCTGCTACCTGGTCTTCTGGACTTGCCAACACTGAGAATCTGTTTTCAGTGCTAATCTCCTTTCCTTTCCTTGAATGAGTCCAGTTCCCCTTCCCACAGGCTGATATCTTTGCTCTGACCCAGTCTTAGTCATGCTCTTGTGCCCGACCCTCCTCCAGTCATCACTTCCTTCCCTTGGCTGCACCCACTTGTGTGGCCCTCCTGCTGTCCCACCGGGTTCCCCCTTATTTTTGCCTGTTTTGAACTCATTTGTATGCCTCGTTAGTTTCCCCTCCTGGCTGTGTTCCCCCCTATTCTGCCTCCTTCATGCCTCCAGTTCCCTCCTCAACCACCCTATTTCATGCCTGAGCTGGCTCACCTGCCAATACAACCTACAACCCCCTGCCCTCCAAGCCACTCCCAGGAATATGGCTGCTCCACATCCTTGGCAACATACAACCCTTCCCATCTCCCGCCCTCTTTGACTGCCCCTACACATCCTCTCCTCCTTTATCCTGGTCCTACCCCACTCCATAGAACACTTCCCCCACCTTGGACTCCCCATATCTGTACAGGAAATATGCAGCCCTCCCAGCTAGGCTGTTCCCTGTCTACCAGCATGGCCCACTGCCTGCTGACCTCCCTGCTGATGCCCTGCAGACGCTACTCAAGATGCCACACTCCTGCTTTGTGGCACTTAAGCTTCGGAGTCGCTTGGTCCCCTTTGAAATATAAATGGACCACAGTATATGCTCATGGGGAGTAAACTGTCACTGGAGCAAGAGTGTTGGGGGCGAATTGACCTCAGAGAGCAAATTGTCTGGGGAGCAGAATTGACATGTAGCCCGCTGTAATGCAGTCTAACTGCAGTTCTTTTTTGGTCAGGGACTATATGGGGATAAAGCATATCTGCCATTCTGAAACTGCAAGAATTTGGCTGTGGTATGAACGGTCCTGAGAGACTAGTGCTAGGGTTTGTGTTATGTGAAGGTTGGTCTGAGTCAAGTGCAGATGCCGCCTGTGGTCTACCAGTGTGCAGAGTACTTGTGCCTTCCTCAGGGTTGCTGTGTATACCAAAACCTTCTGGGTTGTTGCTTTGATTCTCTGCTTCTACTGCATGTCAAGGGGCAGCAGACATAGGCATTGGTGAACACTGTAGGTGGGAAACATCATTATTAATGTCTACACTGTTGGTTCTTAGGGCCACAATAGTTAAGGTTGTGTCAGAAGACTCTTGGTGATTCAAACCAACAGTCTTACCTGACCTCGTGGCTGCAGCTGTTCCTGATGTAGCAATTTTGGGTGAGTGGCATTCCAGGATACTCTGGGGTGGAGCAGCCGGCATTTCCCTGGGAGACATGACATCAGGCTTGGTTGCTGACATGGCACGTCTTTGATCTATGCACCCAACTGATTCAACAGCTGGGGGCCTGATGATGGGGCTTTTCCTGATTGACAGTGTTGTACCATTGTACTTTGGGAGTCATACTTTCCCATTCGGAGACTTACCCAACCAGCAGCTTCTGGAGCTTTGGAGATGCTTCATCCCTTATCCACGGATTTACCTGGAGGTTCTTGTGCACATCTCCTCGGACGCTCATTGTGTGGAGTCTCGTCAAGCTGCAGAAGGTTCAGCCTCTCCTCCTGATCTGCTTCATCAGGCAAAGTCAGTAAGTCCATGAGGTATCCACTCTGGGAGTCGTATGCAGTCTCCATTTTTCAGGTTCATTGCCGACAGGGCAATTGCTATGTTCAATGTCCATAGTACTCTCAATCAATCATCTATTTATCAGTGCTCTTCCAAGTGATCAGAGTGCTTTACCATCAGAGATAAAAAACAAGACATACAGATAAAATTACAGTAAAACATCTAATGCCATATAAAATACAGTGGGCCGGATATTCAAACTGCGCCCAAAAAGTGCACAACAGCAGGAGCAAGCACAAGTCAATTGCGCACATGCGCAATAGATGCGATATTCAAACATGGAGCAAGCCAAATTGCGCAACAAGCCAGCGTCTGAATATCGCACAACATGCGCTATAGCGCAACCAGGAAGGGGAAGCTGAGCGAATCGATGTGCGCCCGTATGCAACAAGGGCTGCCCAGCTGATAGCCCAGAGGTGCCATAGCACAAGCAGGGAGCCCCCCAGCAGCAGAGCAATGGAACTGCACAACCAGGGAGGTAGGCAGGGGCCCACCACCCATGCCACAGATGGGCACAGGGACACACTGCAGAACCAACAATGTACCCCCACACCCCAAGCACAGCATAACTGGGGGAGGGATGGAACAGCCACCAGACCATGGGGACAAGCAAACAAAGCACAGCTGGGCCATGGTGCCCCATCACACCCACTGGCAAGCTGAGACTGCCACACAAGGAGGGCGGACCACCCCATGGCACAGCAGCCCCCCCCGTGCACAGCACACCCTGCACCGTGACCCCAAGACACAACCCATGAGCAGTGACCACCACTGCGGGAAGCCCCATGCATACCACCACCCCCCCCACTGCCACACTGCAACCTCGTGTACCACAGAACCATACAAGCCAGACCCACCATGAGCCACAGCAGCCAGCACAGACACCCACAGTGGTGTATGGAAGCATGCAGCACACTGGATGCAACACAGTGCAGGGGCAAACACACACCCATACCCAAGGGGACACTAACAGAGGGACACAGTAGTGTGGCAACCAAGCCCCCAGTGTGGGCCCATGAAAACTGTGCACACACAGCCTGCAGTCCCTCATGGCACAGGGGTGACACCCACCCTGTGCATGAACTGTGGCCCTGTACGCCACCAGCATATGCCTAGATCACAAGTCACAGACAGTGGTGCACAGCCCCTGCAATACACACAAGCCACAGCATGGAGGTGGGACAGCAACTGCGGAGGCCATAGTGTCACCCGAGGCAAACATGCACCACACCATTGACAGGAGGCAATCCAGCATTGTGACGGTCACAGTGGATGACCTGCAGGGACAGCCACCACTGACAAGGCAGCAGACCTCGCAGGCCACAGACATGCAAGGGTGTCAGCTGCACAGGCCAAGGATGGGTTGACAGGGGCACAATGGACACAGAGCAGGCACCATGGACCACTGCACACAGTAATGCAATGCACAGAGAACAACACACACACCACAAATACCGACTGATAGCCACTCCCACACCAGAGACACTTCACCATGCACACACACACATACCCATGACTGAACCACCCCAGATGCCATGCACACCACTGCAACTGAGCACCTATAGCCAGCTGCAAATCAGAGACCACCACAGTATTCATATCAAAATAACTGTATTCAAAAAATATAACAACTATTTACAATTATGTACAAACATGGGGTGGAGGGACAGGAACAAGGTGGGGGTGGCTAAGGGGCAGGGGTGAACATATGGGAGAGGGAAGACAGGGTGTGAGGGTTGGTCAAAGGGGGGAGGTTGTCTCTCTTCACTGGCGGCCAGCCTGGTCCTCTGCTGCCTGGGGCTGTTGCCTGGGCGCCTCCTCCTCCTCACGCCATGCTGCTGCAGATCCCGCAGGATGGCAAGGGACTCTTCGCCACCCGCACAAGGTCCTGGATGGACCGCTGCATTGCAGGAGTATCCGCACACCTAGGACAAGGGATCAGAGTCAATGGGTGTGACTGTCCATCCCCTGCAGCCACCCATTATGCATGGCAGACAGCCATGTGCCACGCTCCTGTGATGGTGTCGCCCACCCACAGTGACCGTGTCCACAAGACATGCCCAACCAGGCAGCAACAGCCATGTGTACCACTGCACACACCCACTGCCCATGTCCAGCACAGCACAACCAAAGCAGTGCAGGTAACATGGCTATGCGGTGACAGGCAGTGCCACAGCCATGTGCCCAGTGCACACATGGACCACCATTGACGCACCCAGACATGCAGTGCCACTGGACAGGTGCTGACTGTCACGCAGTGCATGGCAGTGGTGTCCATGGATGGTGGCCATGCCCTGCCTCCCACCCTGTCACACAGCCTGCAATAGCAATCATGGTGTCATGGCACTCACCCTCATCGGGATGTTGCTGGCGTTGGGGTTGGTTCCCGACATGCCCCCCGTGCAGCGTCCCCCATCCTCTGCTGCTGCTTCAAATTCCTCCTCCACTTGGCCACGTCTGTGGGAGACAAAAGGAGAGAAACACATCAGTACAAACCCAAAGCATATTCCCCCTGCCCCAATGTGTGTGCCCACCCACCCAGCCAGACCCACCCATCCCATACCCTGTAAACACTGCCACAGCCAACCCTAGACCATCCCTCCCCTATGTGCTGGATACATGAGACAGTGTTACCCATATGGACCATACAAGTGTGTAGACATATCACCCACCTGGATGAGGCACCACGCCCCTCCTGGCACGCGACCGCAGACGTGCCAGTAGCTCCAGCTCCCTCCGTCTCAGGTCCCCATACCGGTGCCTGCACTGTTCGGCCATTCTCCTGCGTCCAGTGGCCGCCTCCAGGTCAGTGGCCACCTCTTCCCAGACCTGGGTCCTGGCCCTGTCCAGTGGCACCTCCACCAAACAGTGGGCCATGTGTGGCTCCACAGTGGCCTAAGGTTGGCCAGCTCAAGGGCATCCCACTGAGGGGCTCTCCTCGTGCCATCTCTAATGCTATAGTAGACAATATGGTGCTCACAGGCGTAGCAGCCGCGATGGAAGTGCTGCGCGGTACATCGCCGCCATTCCCTATCGGCTGTCGGTACAGCGCTGCCATTCCTATCGTGCTGTCGAACAGCACAATGAAACCATACACATGCCAGACGTACAACGCCAGGGGGCAAAGGTCGGGCACAAGGTCAGAGGTCAGTGGCGCAAGGCCATGCACAGCGCTATCGGACGTCTACACGTCCTGCACGAATGGTCACCTGCATGCCAGTGCCACAGTGGACTATTGCGCAGTTGTGCCACAGTGCCATTTGGTGCCCAGTGCTGTAGCACCACTGGCACAATGGTGGCCGTGTCCTTAATTGCTGATCGCACACAGCACGTCATCAGCGCGGCAGATGCCTGCGTAAGCTACCTGGGCATGCGCAATGCAGTGTACTACACAGTCACAGAAATGCGCCATTGGCTCAGCCGGCTCAACCGTATTGCGCAAAGCGCAACAGCGCGATATTCAGCTGACACATGCAAATCATCTGATCAGCCATTCAACGGCGCAGTGGCGCGATTTGCATGTCATTAAAGTTGAGCCACTCCTAATTTGCATGCATTGCACTATAAGTACGCGACATTGGGCTGCGCTGGCCAGATTAGGTTACTGCAGGTGAGGGGTGAGTTGCATGCTGTGTGATGTTCTGACCAATGGTCATGGGATAACGCTGTAGACTGCACAGTGACAGGTGTCCACTTCCACCCATACAGACCGACATGACCGAGAAGAGCCAAGGTGAGGGTGAGGATGGTGGGCGAAGGCCCAACTTCACCAAGGCGGAGACAGAGGCCCTCTTCCAGGCCTACCTGGAAGAGGAGCCACTACTGAGTGGACGGCGGGGCACCCCTCAGGCCCGTGCAGCTGCATGGGAAGGGGTAGCTCGGGCAGTGAACCTGCATGGAAGCCACCAGCGCTCCATGCAGGAATGCAAAAAGAAGATAGGGACAGACCGCAGAAGGGTGAAGGAGAAGGTGGCAGCCCTCAGGGTGGCACGTGCTGGCACAGGCGGGGGCCAGCCAGCGGTGGCGGAGCTGACCCTGGCTGAGGACCGACTGGCTGCATCAATGCAGTGGAGTGCTATAGAGGGCGTACCAGGAGGTGGATTCCAGACAGGTGGAAGCCCATTACTGCATGGTATGCCATGGTGGTGGTGTTTGGGGAGGGGAAGGTTGATCACATGCACTAACCTGTCCTCACTTTCTGTTACAGATCCCGTTCGTCTGCAGGGGACGGTGGTGGTGGTGGTGGGACCATGCAGTGAGGAAGACCTGCCAGAGTTGGAGGAGGGTCCATCCACCTCTGTCACCAGCCAGCATGCACTGCACCGGCATGCACACCTGGCTGCCACCTCTGTTGTCAGTGAGTCAGGTGTGGGGGGTGCACAGCCTGTGTCTCAACAGTCTGGCATGCAAGCATGCCAGCACGCTGTGACTGTGGCTGTTGCACGTACCTGCACCATTGGTGATGCAAGGACTGCAATGGGCCGTGACACGTGTGTGTCCCATGATGGACACACAGCAGGCCAGCACGTGCCCCTGGACCTAGCTGGTTCCAACGTGTGTGCCAGCACGTCAGCACAGTCCCAGGCTGTGCCTGTCAGCACCGGTGGGGCAGCACCGGTGGCTGTGCAGGTCTCTGGCACTGTTGCGGCCACAGCAGCGGAATGAGTGGTCCCTGGGGCACAACAGTTGGAGGGGCAGCAGCAGCAGTCACCCACCAGGTCTGGGGGTACAGGGTCCAGCGGTGGCACATGCACACCACCCGTTGATATGCCCATACCTGGTCCTGGTGAACAGCGCCCACCCTCAAGGGGTATTGAGCATCAGGCCCTTCCATACCCTGGGGGACAGGATGCCGATGTGGCACAAGACCCATCTGACGAGCACACCCGCCTGCTGTGGCAATCAGTACAGCAGCAGGGGCGGGTTGCAACATCCGTGGAGGCACTGTGTGTGGCTGTGGAGCGGCACAGCAGGGACATTGCTTTGATCCATGCAAAGATGGTCCAAATGCGGATGGATGTGACCGCCGCCATTGACAGGCAGACCCAGGCATTGGTCGCTGTCGTGGCTGCATTGGGCACACAGTCAGGTGCCCCTGTACCGCGCACCCCACACAGTACACTCTCCACTCCCGTTCCCGGCATCGTGAGACACCCAGCCTGTCGACGCCGGGTTCTGATGTGGCCATCCCGAACACCCCTGATGCAGGTATGTTTGGCATGCTGCAGACCCCTGTGCGGACAAGGTCGCGATCGCGCAGTGGGACCCCTGGTGGTCCATCAGTGCCGCCCCATATGGCCCATGCTCAGCCTGCCAGTGCTGCTGGGTCATGGCGGGGCCACCCACGCATCCGAGGTGGCTGTGGCACAGTGCAACATGACTGACCTGTCCCCCAGTGTGGGCCCTGTCTGGTGCTGCCCTGTGTGCAATGTGTGTCATGGTGGGCAGTGCACTGGTGGGTGCCCTTCCCAACACGCCGACACACGAACCACCTGCACACCCACCCGACTGCCGTCCACAGGTGCGTGTGCATGATGATGCCTGCATTGTACTGTACACCAAGGTGCAAGGGTGCCCAGCATCTGACACACGTACTTGGACAGTACAGGTGGTGGGGGTGGTCTGTGGATCTGTGTGTTTGGCATGTCTGTTCCTGCTCTGCTGTGCACCTGCCCATGTATGCTTTGTGCCTGGTGTGTGTGTGTGTGTCCATATGACTGTTCACCCCTCCCTGATGGTGTGTTCATGTGCCTGGACCCTTCCACTCCCCTTGCCGTCATGCACCCCTGGTGTGTTACCCTGTGTGCCTGTGGGTTGCGCCTGGACAGTGTTGGTTGCACATGGCCCCTTGACTTACCTGTGTTGTGCAAAATGCTCCTCCATGATGGTGTCCCGGTGCAGCTGGGCCTGTCGGATCAGTCGGGGGTCCCGCCATCCAAGGGGGGGCTGCTCATCACCATCATCACCGGCGTCGCTGGCGTCCCCATCGCTGTCCCCCTCCTCGACCTGTATGGCTATCCCACAGTCTTTGGCCATGTTGTGCAGGATACAACAGGCCAGGAATATCCCACAGGCCTTTGAGGGGCTGTACTGTAGGGCACCGCCGGAGGTGTCTAGGCATCGGAAGCGTGCCTTAAGCATCCCAAACACCCGCTCGATGATGTTGCGTGTGGTGGCATGTGCCTCATTATAGCGTTGCTGCGATGGGGTCATGGGGCACCGGTACGGTGTGAGCAGCCAGGGACAGAGTGGGTATCCGCTGTCACCTGTGTGGAGATAGTGGAGATAAGTATCATGTTCAGGTCCATATTGCCCATATCCCTGTGTGCCATTACCATGGCACCTGTGGCATTCCCACCCTTGCCCCAGGTTTGCAAATTCCTACATGCGTACTCACCCACTAGATGGCCTGTGGGGATGTCCCCACTCTCGAATCGATGGCACAGTGCGGACTGATACCATATGAAGACATTATGTGCTCCGCCAGGGTGTGTGGTACAGACATTGATTATGCACGCACTGGCATCACACACCACCTGGCAGTTGACACTGGAAAAGCCCTTCCTGTTCCTGTATGCGGCCCCATCGGGGCCAGGTGGCATGCGAATAGCCACATGGGTGCAGTCTATGGCCCCTAGCATGCCAGGCATACGTGCTACCCTGTGGAACTCCTGCATGTTTGCTGTACGCTCTGCCGCGGTGCTGGGGAAATGGATGTACTCCGCAGCATGTGGCAGCAGTGCGCTGAGGGTGGGTGAGAATGCATGACGTGGCCGACTGTGTTATGCCTGTGGTGTCCCCTGTCGGCCTCTGGAAGGTACCCGTGGCGAGCAGGCACATGCAGGATGTTACCTTTGTCTCCACTGACAAAGCGTGACTCCGTCGTGAGGGTGCCTGCATCACATCACTGCACAGCTCACAGAGCAGCCTCAGTATTGGCCTGTTCAGGCGGTACCGGCCCACAATCTCTACGTCTGAATACAGCTCAAAGCTGATGCGGGCACGGTACTGCCTGTTGGGGGCATACCGCTGACGGGCCCTTCCACGGCCATGTCCCCCTGCAGCATGCCTTCTCACCCCCCTCATTACAGCCTCCATGTGGAAGCTGGCACTGTCCATGTCCCTGGCTTGTGTTCCCCCCTGGCTGTTCTTGCTGTGCTACCCCCGCTGTCCTGTCTGCTACCTCCACTGCACCGGATACACCTACTGGCCCTGCAGTCTGTGGCCCAACACACCTCCTTGTCCCTCTCTCTCCTGTGCACTCCCTGGCCTGCACTCTTTCACTGTCACACTCGGTTTCTCCTACCTCATGTGGCTTCCCTGTAGCGTTCTTAGCCTCTTTCTTGAGCCTTTTTATTTGGCTCATTCCGGCGATAAGCGCACCTTCCAGCTCATCCGCTGTTGCACATTGCAAGTCTTTGAATATCGCATTGCGCTGTTTATGCATGGGTCCATCCCTTCGGTTGCACATTCCTTCATTTGCATTGCGCTGTTGCTCAGCCTGTTTTCAGTGGTTAACTGCCTCCTGCTGAATATCGCAGAATGGCGAAATTCGATCTCCTGGCGTGATGTGTAACCCTTGCTGGCGCATGGCGCAACCCTTTGAATATCCCACCCAGTATGTCTGAGTACCACTCTAATCAGGGAATGCCTGGCTGAATAAATGGGTCTTTAATTCAGATTTAAAAGTATCAGTGGTCCGGCACTCCCTAATCTGCTGAGGCAGAGAATTCCACAGGGTTGGGGCAACAAAAGCAAAAGTACACACCCCAGAAGTCTTCAAAGGGACCCTAGGAACCTCTAGAAATCCCTCGTCAATGGAGCGGAGTGAGCGGAGGGGGTGGTAGAGGTGAAAAAGATCTTGCAAGTAGCTGGGTCCCTGTCCGTGTAGGGCCTTATAGGTCAGTAATCTGACCTTGAAGGTGATTTGCCAATGCACTGTCAGCCAGTTCAGATAGCGGAGCACAGGCGTGATGTGGCAAGATCTCGGTAGACCAGGCAGCGACCTAGCCGTTGTGTTCTGCACTAGCTGCAGTCAGCGAATATCAACCCCAGTAACCCTAGGTATAGGGCATTGCAGTAGTCAAGGCGCGAGGTTACAAAGGCATGAACCAGAGTTGGCAAATCGCCAGGTGGAATCAGGCGCTTGATCCGAGTGATGTTCTCAGGTGATAAGACGAGGTCTTTACAATGGATGACACCTGAGAATTTAGTGTCAAGCCGCTATCAGATACAACGTCCAGATTTCACACCTGATTTGAGGTCAGCAGCTGGGCATCTCCGAGCCAAAGCCCAGAGGGTTGTCCAGCCTGCAACCCCATGTCCTGGTGACCTGGCTCCATCAAACACCTCAGTTTTATCCAGATTCAACCTCAACCAGTTGGCATTCATCCATTCATCCAACCCTGAATTTCAGTGAGGCGGCAGTTGTTAAAAACTCTCATTAACAGTTGCAGTAGTGAAAATGCTAGACACAGTTTCCATAGGGCTCATCTGAAATACAGTGGGAAAATGATCTGTAGGAGGGGAAAACAGCACACATTCCTGTTTTTCTGCTTTGAGTTTCTGTAACTCACAAGTATATTTCCATTCTTCTTCCATCATAGCCAACAAGTGTTTCTTTTTCTCAGACCAATTACCCAGATGGTATATACCTCAGCTCCGCCCCTGTGATGCCAGATCTTAGCCCGCTGGAAGCCAGGTTGTGTGCGTCTGCAGCCGGGGAGGTAGGGTGGGTCCGTGTGGATGAACAACATATACCACTCCTAGAACTACTGTTATAGGTGGGTAACCTGTTCTTCTAGGATTGTGGACATGAGGCAGGACGCTGCCACTGTTCGTGCGCCGGACCAACAATGGCCTCGGCCACAGGAAAGGCCTCTGTTGGGGTATCCCCTCTCTTGAGGATGTCAGTGAGAGGGAACTCTGCCTTTTTCTGGATGGGTTCCAGGGGCATCCCTGTGGAATCAGAGATGAGGCGAAGGATCCCTTGGAAGGAGGAAGGACCTTCCTCCATCCCTGTGCCAACGGGCGACTCATCATCCCCGGAATGAGAGTGAAGTCCGGTGACATCTGAGTCCAAAGAGTCGGGGTACAGTGGCCTGCCACCCAAATCACTCTCGACCTGCCGAGGCTGTCTGGGTTGACCATGACCGACAGACATCGGGGAAGCCCAGTATCTGGTCAGTCCTCTTTAGAAGGAGCCCCTCCCACAGGCTGCTTAGATGGCAGCTCCACCATTATCGGTGGAGAGACTGGTATAGGCCGAACAAGTAGTCGCGCCGGCCCTGCAGGCAGGGGAACCGAAGGCTTCGGTTCCGAGGGGGTCGGCCTCGGCCTAGGAGGCGAAAGCCAAGTAATGGCTGGGGTAGGAGTTGAAGTCGACTTGTGCCCAGACATTATCAGTTGTTGCCACATGAGGTCCTCGTAGCGCCGATGGAGTTTCTGTCGGAGCCTCTCCTCATCCGAGGAAGATGAGGACAACCGGTGGCATCGCCTCTTTTTGGCGCACTTATGGCTCTTCCTCGGCTGTCCGGATGAGGGGGTTCTGGACCTCGACCGAGACTGGGCAGGCTGACTTGGTCACTTGGGAGACACCGGGGGAACCAGTGAAACTGAGGGGTCTGGAACCAGGTCCTCGATGAGGATCAGTGACTAGGGTAAGAGGGGTGTGGCAGGCAGTGGTGGGGTGGTGGATGCACTTTTGACAGGGGGGATCCATTAGATCACCAGGGAAATCATATAACAGCCCAGATGGGTGATCAGGGATGGATGGTCCACTAGACCACCAGGATATTCATTTTACAGCCCGGATGGGCAATTGGGGGGTCCACTAGATCACCAGTATATTCATACTAAAGCCCGGACAGGTGATCAGGGGGTCTATTAGACTAGCAGGGATCAACTCAGTAGACAGGATGGGTGCTCCATTGGGGGGGGGATGTACAGACGCTAATGAGCCCATAATGGGCATGCAAATGTCACAAAGTGCCTTGCATGCCTAGTGGCCTTATTAGCACACCGAATATGGCCCATAGGAGCCCTGGTACTATCCCGTTTGGGATGCTCTCTCTCTCTTGGGTGCCTGTGGGCCATATTCAGTCTAAGGCTGTGTCAGTATGGTCCCTCTGACATCTGGATTATGCTCCAGAGGGGCCTGGTCAGTTCTGTCATGCGGAGTAATCCAGTGGGGACTCGATGGAGAGAAGTAAAGCTTAGAAAATGTGGATGAAGGGGCTGGTGAGCTGGGGCCAGTGGGAGCTGTCCAGCACTCAAAGGAAGGAATACCATGATGGTAAAGAGACAGAAACCACAGTATTTCAGTTTATATTTCATGGATTTTCCATTTTTTTTTTTATCATAATTGTACATTAACATGACAGTAGGATCACTTTCCCCTAAACTTCATCTATTCTGACTGCTTGTCTACACCTGACATTGGGTCTGTTTTATATCTACACTTTTTTGTTTACTAATCATTTACTAATTAATCTTGACCCAGGACATAATGCAAACAAGGGTACTGATGCTACACACATTTTTTGTTTGTTTAATGAGGATTTTTGCCTGTCCCACATACAGCTGTTGGGAACCAGTCACGTTTGGGTATACAATGTGGGTTACTCTCTCAAAAAGGTTATATTTACTCCTGTCAGTTTCAAACAATGAGAGACCGTGGTGTCTATATGAATTTAAAAAGCATTTCTTGGACAGGTCACCTGCAATGTGTGGTTTTTGAAAAAGAGTAAAATCATTTCTGGTTAAAAAGAGCTTTAATCGCCTTTATTTTATGTGTGCACTTCATGCTGAGATGAGGTGATGTGGCATACATTTCTTTCTTGATACAGTGATTTACCCTGGGAGAAGCACCAAACTGGTTAACTCTGTGGTGTGAATTTAGTTGTGTATGTTTATTTAATTTTGTCAACAACAGAGCGCACACACAAAACATTTTTTTCTCACTTCTGAAATGTTTCATCTCAGTTTGTTCCTTGAGAACAATTTTGCTGTCTGACAAAGTGTTGAATTAAACGCAGGCCCTCTAGCGACCTCTGAAGATGGTAACTCATTATTTTAAATTTGTTAAAGGTGGTTTGAAGATCATGTACTTTAAAGAGTAACTTTCTATTATAATAAAAAGCTTAAAAACACTATATTTAAACTAGTTATGTTTTAACTTAATTGTTTTCTAGTTATGTGTTTGTTTTTTACTTTCCCCTGCTGTTGGTTTGCTACATATTGTATCTAATGCAGCAATTATTTCACTGAGTCTTTCAAAATGTATCTGATGCTCCCCTGCTAACCACACAATTGCTGCTTGTGACATCACAGCCTGTTGTCATGGTGAGCACTATGATGTCATAAACATAGACGCTGTGAGGTTAACAGGGGAGAGGCAAATGTTTTTTATACAGACTGCCAAGATGTTCTGCATACCTTGGAAAGGAACATTGAAAATGGAGACATGTATTCTCTACTAAAGTGTAGTAACTGAAAAATCTTATTTATGAAAGTACATGCTGAAGTGCGGAGTTGCTCTTTAATGCTTGAAGTATTGTTGATAAGATGCACAAGGTTGAGGCCTGGGTTGCTTATTACAAACTAGACATACTGGCCATTACTGAGTCCTGACTTCATCCAAAAATACCAGACAGTGAAATCTCTATTTTGAATTATTTTAAGGCAGGACAGAGTTAAGGGAAGGGGGTTATGTTCAATGTTAAAAATACTTCAGTTGTGGATTCCTTTAACATAAATAATCCAAAGTACTGTATTAGGAATATTTGGGAATTCAAATTAAATTGGGAGAATACAAAAAACAAAGGGTATTTTGTGTTTATAACCCTCAAAATCTAATAATAAAGGTTTTCAGGACTTTGTGGACTTGGTACCACTCCTTGGTAAACAGGTACTTATTGTGGTAGGGGATTTTAATTTGAACTGGGAAGGGAGTAATATTTTCAAACATAAGAATGCCCTATTTAATCCTGGACTGTGACAATTGATTAGACTGCCCACCTGTCTGAATTTGAAGTCAAAGAAACACACCATACTGGATTGGTTTCCGGCTAATAAGAGGGATCATATTGTGTCTAGTGGTTTGGTTGCTGACAGCATAAGTTGTCATCACCCAATTTTTGGAATTTGGAAAGGAGGATGTGTGGGACCAAGCCTTCTCTGAGGATCTTGGAGTTCAGGGATTTTTCAGAGTTGGATGTCCTGATTTCTGGAGGAGGTTGTCTGAGGTAGACTGGTTCTAGTTAGAACTGATACCTGATGTTAACTGTGCCCTAGATTATTTGGCTGGTAGTGACTACTCCACGGTGTGTTTTGCCATGGACATAGGAAAGGAGAGGAACCAAACGAAGACCACGGTTGTGAACTTCAGGAGGGCAAACTTCGGGGAGATGGCAGATATCCTCAGGGAACATTTAAGTAAAATCAGAACCAGAATGGACACGGAGAGGCAGTGGGAAATCTTGAAGCTGGGCATACTGGAATCCACGAAAGCCTGCGCTGGGCACAAAACAAGATGGCCAGAGCTAGGAAACCTTACTGGTGGACAAGGGACGTATAGGAGGAAGTGAGGAATAAGAAGTAGGCCTTTAGAAAGTGCAAATGCTCCCATAGTGAGGCAGACCATGAGGAGTATCACAGGATATCCAGGGAGGTTAGCAGAAGGGTAAGAAAAGACAAGGCTGATAAGGAGCTTAGATTAGCAAGAGGGAAACGGGTGGGGGGGGATTCTTTAGATATGTTAGGGAATGTAGGAAGGGTGGGGGACAGATAAACAAGCTGAGAAAGGAGGAGGGACGGGAAGAGGGGGTAGAACAGTCTGAAGTGTTAAACGATGATTTCAGCTCAGTCTTCACTGGGGATGGGGATGGGCCATTGCCTCAGGGAGGGGGCAGCAAAGGGGACACGTGGGGGGCCCTTCGCAGATGGGGAGATCCAGGTAGGGAGGGGGAGGGAGGCTCTCAAGTCCTTGAGGATGAATAAAGCTCCAGGGTCAGATGGCATCCACCCCAGGGTTCTGATGGCACTGGCGGATGTCCTGGCAGCTCCAATGATGGAACTATTCAATTCCTCCCTCCAATCAGGATGTGTCCCTCCAGACTGGAGGTTGACCCATGTCATGCACCTCCACAAGTGTGGACCTCAGGAACTACAGACCGGTCAGCCTGACATCCATAGTACGGAAAATGTTGGAGGTCATCTTAAAGCCGTCTTTCGGATGAGACATTAAAACAAGGTCCCATCTGCCTGTTCTGGTGGCAGTTCAGGTGGATGTTAAAGATCCCATGGCACTTCTCGAAAAAGAGTAGGGGAATTTCCCCAGTATCCTGGCCAAATTTCCCCCATTCACTAAAAATATCACCAACAGCTTAATCAACGTCAGTTGGCATCCATCTGTAGCCCCTTCCCCCGGGACGAGGCTGAAAATAGACAGAATTGTCTAGTTCTCCTTTCCCGGTCAACAAAAACTAAATAAATAAAGGTACAGTTGGTGGAGTTTCTGGAGGTAAATGGTTGTCAGGATGACAACCAATATGGACTTTTCCGGGGAAAATCATGTCAAACTAACCTGGTCGAATTTTCGACTGGATGACAAGATCCCTGGATGGAGGAAAACCGGTTGATGTCCTGTACCTGGACTTCAGCAAGGTTTTTGATTCGGTCCCGCATGGAAGGCTAATTTGGAAATTGAGGGAACTGGGGGCGGGAGATAATTTGGTGGGATGGGTAGCTAATTGGCTTAGGAATAGACAGCAGAGGGTGGTGATAGGGGGTGAAGTCTCGACACCCAGAGCGGTAATCAGCGGGGTTTCACAAGGTTCAGTTTTGGGCCCTACCCTGTTAAATGTATTCATTGTGGACATCGAGGAGGGGGTTGGTAGTAAAATGAGTTTGTTCACAGATGATTCTAAATTGGGGGCAGTGGTAGACAGTGAGACGGGTAGGAGGGCACTACAGGATGACCTGGAGAGGCTAGAAAACTAGGCCCATGCGTGGCAGTTTGGGTTTAACACACGCAAATGTAGTGTTCTGCATCTGGGTGTTGGTAACCCAGGATATAACTACCACTTGGAGGGGTACAGCTGACTGTCATGATGATGGAGAAGGATCTGGGGGGGGATGATTGATGCTAAAGGGAACCACTCAAAGCAGTGCAGAAGTGCAGAAGCTAAGACAAACAAAATGCTTATAGCCAGGGGGATAACGTCCAGGAGAAGGAGGTTATACTTCCCCTGTACATCTCACTGGTGAGGCTGTATCTGGAGTACTATGTGCAGTTCTGGCACCCCTGCCTAAAAAAGGATATCACACTGCCAGAGAGAGTACAGAGAAGGGTGATGAGGATGCTTAGTGGTCTGGGGGGGCTGTCATATAAAGACAGACTTAGAGAGCTGAACATGTACTCTCTGGAGGACAGAAGGGATAGGGGGATATGATAGAGACCTTCAAATACCGGAAGGGGTTCAACAGAGGGAACAAGGAGGGTCTGTTCAAGTTAAGGGAGGAGGGGACTATGAGAGGCCATAGTCTAAAGTTGGCTGGGGGGGCAGTACAGCGGAGAGGCGAGGGGACATTATTTCACAGAGATGATGCTGGCACCCTGGAATGCACTGCCGGATGATCTGGTAAAAATGGCAGCTGTGGGAGGTTTCAAGAAGGGTTGGGACAGGCACAGGGGTGAGGTACAGGGTGGGGTTTGGTGAATAACAGAGGTTTACAGGGAGGGGAAGGGGGAGAGAGGGGGGAAATGGGGGGGGGAGCAGTTACTATGCACTACCAGTGAACTGAGTTGGGCAGACAAGATAGACCATTAGGCCTAATCTGCTGGCAACTGTGTATGTACAGTATGTATGTACATACAGTACGTAGGTACATATGTATGTATGTATGTGTGTATGAGTGTATGTATGTATAGTGTATGTATGTGTGTATATATATATATATATATAGTGTATATATTATATATATATGTGTAGGTGTATATATGTATATATATGCGTATGAGTGTATGTGTATATATATATAGTGTATATATATGTGTGTATGTATATATATACGTGTATATAATATATATATATATATGTATATATATATATATATATATATATATGTATATATATATATATATATATATATGTATATATATATAGGTATATATATATATGTATATATATATATATATATGTATATGTGTATATATATATGTGTACATATATATACGTGTGTATATATATATGTTTATATATATATGTGTGTGTATGTATGTGTATATATATGTATGTGCGTGTGTATGTATGTATGTAATCAGGGTATTTATGGATATTGTTGACAAATGTTCTCTCAATTAAAAGGAGAATTAGTGGGAGGAGTTCTTAGTGGTTAAACAGTAGCTTATTTAAAGGAGATAGGAAGCAGTTTTTATACCTCTAGGTGCCTCCAGTTGTTTTTTTATTGGCTACCCAGCATTCCGATATGTTTTTGACCTACTGTGTTAAATTAATAATCTAATTTTTTTGCCTTTGTAACTACTCTGAATCCCTCTCTCCTTCTGTCTCACTTTTCATATTGCCTGAACATTCTGTGACATCGTTAACACCATTCCAGGCCATTCAGATGAATAGCATGAAATGGGAGTTATTTATGTCATAGAATATCTTAGAAATATGAAGATCAAGAGCAGTAGCTGGTGAGGAGAGTGGAACTCTGTAGATCTGAGGGCACACAAAAGCTAGATTATTTATTTATCAAAAAATCATCAAAGCATATCAGAATACATAACTGGCATGGAAAGGAAGATGGAAGGGCAGTAAACTTTGTAAAAAATAATTTCCTGTCTCATTTAAGATGATGAAGAACAGAGATTGTGCTTGGCCAATGTATAAAAAGTGTAATGTTCTTGAAAATTTAAATCTGTATAGGAGTGAAAGAAATCTTTGTAAAATAGAAATTAAATTAGCAAAAAGAAACTTTTTCAGATAACAACTGGAAAATTTGCCCCCCCCCACCACCACACACACACACACACAATTCTGGGGATCAATAAGATCTCTGCTGTCTCCTCCTCTGGCACTAGTAAGATTAAGGATGGTGAGGTATTGTCTTGTCCTAGGGCCATAGCTGTGGGGTTTAACTCACATTTTACACACCTAGAAGGTAACTGTGTAAGTCTTTTTATGCCCCCTCGATCTCTGGCCCCTTAGATCTCCTCCAGCACGGACGCTAGGCTCTGGCTTTCTCCCGCTCTGCCAAGGTCCTCCAACCACACCTCCATCCTGGGACTGCTGTCTACCCCTCATTCCGACCTAACCAACCCCCCGGCTCTGAGCCCTCTATGGTGGGACTGCCACTCCTCCAGCGCTCTATCTAGAATCTTGTAGGCAGCAGGAGGGGGGTAAGAGCTGGAGGCTGGTCAGAAGGACCCTGCTTGAGCGTGGGTGCAGTACCTTGGGTCCCGCCGTTTTCAACTCTGTTTATGCCCCCTCAATCTCTGGTCCCTTAGACCTCTCTCTGGCGTGGATGCTAGGCTCTGGCTTTCTCCTGCTCTGCCAAGGTCCTCCAACCACACCTCCACCCTGGGATCGCTCTTTACCCCTCACTCTGACCTAACCAACCCCCTGGCTCTGAGCCTCCTGAGGTGGGACCGCCACTCCTCCAGCATTCTATCTAGAATCTAGTAGGCCACCGCAGTGGGGTGAGGGCCAGAGGCTGGTCAGAAGGACCCAGTGTTTAGCGTGGGTGTTGTACCGTGGGTCCCACCTTCACCTGTCTGGGTGCCAGGGTTTTTCTACTTTTCTTCCCCTTGAGGTGCAGGTATGCAATGGAGCCCGGTGTGTGGTGGGCACACTCCTGCACCCGCATGTAGAGCATTCTGCCTCACCTCTCCCCAGCTATGTGTCTCCTAGGCTACAGTGCCCCCCCATCTTCACTGGGAGCCACTAGACCCTCGGAGCCCACAACCCACCCTCCCCAGGAGAGGAGAGCTGTCCTCTGGATGCTCGATCCTCTCCTGCCATGACCGACTTCCGATGACTCGTGTCCATTGCTGATCACGGGGTCGCCAGTATGGCGTGAGGTAAGGCAGATGCCTCAGCCCTCAGCGTCACCAGGCCGGCTACCATGTAAGTCTTAATGGTACAGTGTCTGTAGATCATGAAGTTAACTTAGATAGAGCTAGACTTTATTTAAAAACTGTTAGTAGATTGGAAGCATTTAACCTATTTAAGAAATTGAAGCCAGACAAATCTCATGACTGTGACAAATTATCCCTCAAACTCCTGGCTCTTGCTGCACCTGAGATTGCTTATCCTGTTAGAGTACTATTTAACTTGTCTTTCCAGCTTGGACAAGTTCCAAGCTTATGGAAACAAGTATATGTAACACCTGTCCATAAGTCTGTCTCTTTAAGTGATTTTTGCAACTACCGACCGATATCCATTCTTTCGGTCTTGACAAAGCTGCAAGAAAAAAATTGTATGCAATCAATTTAATGATTACATTAAAATGCATAATTGGATTTCTTCTAATCAACCTGGGTTTAGGGGTGAACATAGTATAGAGACTGCCTTGGTTAGGTTCACAGATGCAGTCCATATGGCAGCTGATGCTGGCTGCCTTACTGGGGCTGTGTTTGTGGACCTAACCAAGGCATTCGATATAGCTAGCCATCCTCTCTTGTTAAATCATTTACAAAGCGTGGGTGTGAGTAAACCTGCATTATCTCGGTTCAGTAATTATCTTTATGATAGGTCTCAGTGTGTCAAGTTTTCAGTGGCAGTGTCTCCATGCATTAGAGGTCAGTATGGGGTTCCTCTGGGCTCCATACTGGGCCCTTTACTTTATTTATTCTTCACTGATCCTGTAGGTATTGTTACTCATGACTGTGAGTTACTTTTATTTGCAGACAATGCCGTTTTGTTTTTTTCATAATTCTTCAGTTAATACAATCAATACAACTTTGACTAATGAATTTGCCAAACTACAAGAATGGCTCTGTCATAATAACTTGGTCCTCAATAAATCTACAACTAAGACCGTGTTTTCTGGCACTGCTCCAAAAAAAAAAAAAAAAAGGAATTATGTGTTGATTTCAGTGTCTCGGCCTTGGATGGTAATTTGCTTGATCATGTCAACTCTTTTAAATATCTTGGGGGTCATATTAGACCCAGTTCTGAATTTCAGTCCTCATACGGACAAAATATCAGCTAACACATACTCAAAAATAGGTACATTATATCGAGGTTGCAATTTCTTATCCCAAAAAAAGTGCTTGGCAATAGCACAACAAAATCTTTTATCATTATTGAATTATTCTTCTGCTGTTATTGATGCAGCACTAGCCTGTACTTTGGCTAAGAAAGAAATGATACTTCAAAAGACTGGAACATTTGGCACCAACTGTCATGTATTGGAGAATTTAAACTGTCTGTTCAGTAAGTAATAAGCCACGGCAGGGTGTACATTAAAGGATTTTAATGCACACCCCAGGGATGTACTAAGGCACGAGGCCAAAGGTCGAGTGTCCTTACACCCATGGGAAGTGCATTAAAATCCTTTATAAAATGGCAAGAAAAAATCTAGAAATCTCATTGGCCAAGAGACATCAGCTGACTGTATGTTAAATCTCTATATACACACAGTCATCCTGGTCCTAAACCACATTACAAATGAGCAAATCATTCCTCCTACAACCAGAACTATCTTCCATCAGTCCCTCTGCGACCAGAACTGATCTTCCATCACAAACATGGCTGCTACCTTTACACTGTAAAAACCTTCAACTGGGCCCTAAAAATAAAACTACATTAAATAAAAAATAAAACAAATGAATTAAATGTTGTTTCTCTGATCATCACACTCTCCTTACACACACAAACAAATAAGAAACATTAAGTATTGTTTTATAGTTTTCATTGCAACAGTTTCTTTACTAACAGTGAAAAATCCCCCTTCTGTTCTTACCTGCTCATCAGGGAAATCTCTTCTGCTTGCCCTGACAGTGAGATAATTGAGTCACTGGCTCTAAAACAGGTCTTTGTTGTCTGTGTGTACAGTATGTTAGAAGAGTAACATTCTACCAGCAGAACTGAGCAGAATTTTGAATTCCTGTATCCCATGGTAAACATTCCATGATAAACATTCTATGTCTTGATTGAGGGGAAAAACAGAAAAAAAACAGGATGAAGAAAGTAGGCAATACAGTAATACTTTATAAACAAAAAAAAGGTGGGAAAACACAGTTACATAGGTAAAGGCAAACCCAAACCCCTCAAATAATACATTCCTGTCCCTCCAACTTGCCGGTTTAGCATTTTTCACCCAAGTCTAGGGGTTATTTTTCACTACATTTAAATAAAATAACATGCTGTTATTACATCTTTAATAATGTGTCCATAGTTTTGTTTAATTGTTATAGAAATTGTTGTTACCCATTTTATAAGAGCAATAAGACACTTCAGGGTGTGGGTTGTTGATTGATAAGAGCACTATCCAGCTACTGTAGTCACTCGGCACGCGCCTCATGCCTAACAACGCACCTGGGGGCGTGCGCTTATCAATCAACAACCCACACCCTGTCATGTCTTATTGCCTTCTTAATGTACATCCTGGAGTGGCTTATCACACTTATAAAAGGCAGTATAGCGCAGTAGTTTAAGGCTACGAGCTGCAAATTTGGAGACCTGGGTTTGAATCCCACAGCCCCCACTTATATATACACTGTGTGACCCTGAGCAAGTCACTTAACTTCCCTGTGCTCCCAGGTTGCACTTGTAAAAAAGCTTTCAGCTTAGTGTGTCTCACCTGGTTAAACAATTGGGGGGGGGGGATATGGGCCACCATCATAAAATAATTAGTTTGATTTACTCTGCTAGGGATTAAAACATATTTACTATTTTCAAAAGAGTGTACAATACATCCAAAACATCTAAAAACTGAAAAAGTCGTCCCTATTAATGCACAAAATAGCATATCTCAGCCATAGGTTAACTAGTACAGTACTTTTGCAGTAAAAGTATTTATCAATAGAGTTGGTTGAAAATAAATATTTTCTCTGTAACATAAATTTTCATATAAATGCAATGTAAGATCTGTAAATTTGTAAAACATAAGCAGTGTTTAAAACATAATTTTCATTAAACTGTAGTTATATAGTTTCATTGAAGGCAACCTTTTCTTTATTTTTGTTTTTTACTTTTGTTTTGTGGTCTAGTACATAAAAGAAAAACTGCTGTAGGACTGAGGTGAAAGGTTAGTAAGAAAAAAAACTTAAAACCTGCCAAATTGCCTTTTTTTGGTGGGGGGTGGGTAAGATTTCACCTGAAAACACTTACATATGATTCAAATGTATGTGCTTTAATAAACATCAGCAATGTATTTGAGCAGTTTGGGTCTGCCTTTGCCTATGCAAAACCACCCATGCTACACGTGATCTCCAATCCTATAAACATCTTAGAAATAACTGCACCAAGGCCATCCAGCAATCGAAATCTTCTTACTTTAAAGCTCAACTTACCCAAACCCATAACTCCCCTGCATCCTTCTGGAAGTTGATCAACTTCCTTCTTGACCCCCCCATCTAAGCAAGCATGTTCTGTCCTGAACATCGAGGGCAGATCTGTCTCGGACCCAGAGTGTGTAGCCGAACTTTTCAATAAATTCTTCATCTCCTGTGCCATGTCCGACTCCCTCTCTCCCATGCCCATCTCCCCCCAACCCAACCACAACACTACTGAACCTACCTACCCTACCCTTGGTCTCCTTTTTCCTCCTTTCACACCGCTGGAAGTATACAACTTAATCACCGCCTTAAACCAATCCAAATCTAGCCCTGATGGTTTGCACCCAGACTGCTCTGTATCTCTGCCACTGCCATAGTTGCCCCCTTGACACACATAATAAATCTCTCTCTCTCCACAGCCACTGTTCCTGCAGCCTGGAAACTGGCCAAGATCATCCCTCTGCACAAAGGTGGAGATCCTACATTACCAGGAAACTACAGGCCCATCTCGCCCCTCCCCTCCCTTGCAAAGGTCCAGGAATCCCTTAAACTGTCAGATTTTCTCTCCTCCAACAACTCCCTCTTACCTATGCAGTCAGGATTCAGAAAATACCACTCCAACATCACCACTCTGCTGCGCGTTACCGAATCCATCCTCTCGGCCATGGATCATAGCCAAACTTCTGTCGCCATCTTTATCGACTTGGCAGAAGCCTTCGACTCCATCTCCCACCCACTGCTATTCCATAAACTCAGCTCCTTTGGCATAGTACTACCTGCTGTTGACTGTTTTTGCTTGTACCTCCAAAATAGACTACAATCAGTTCAAATAGGCGACACCCTCTCCTCTCCTCTCCTCTCCTCTCCTCTCCTCTCCTCTCCCTATCCTATCAGGTGTCAACCAAGGCTCTATCCTAGGCCTCATCCTCTTCTCTCTTTTCATAAATGACCTTCCCTCTACCTGCCTCTCCTCCAATGTGCATCTCTATGCAGATGACACTGTCATCTTTGCCTCTGGCCACTCCTACGATAGCGTATTTCCCAATCTCCAGAATGACTTCAACTGAGTCCAGTCCTGGTTCCTGGAAAACCAGCTGAAACTAAATACCAATAAAACTGTAACCATGATTTTTAGATCAAGACAGAAGCTTGCCTCCCTCCTCGCCCCCCCCCCCCGTGAGCACGACCCTGAATGGCTCTGCCCTTGAACTGGTCCCAGCCTTCAAGTACCTGGGTGTCTGGTTGGACAGCCACCTCAGCTTCTCTACTCACATTGAGACTATCTGCACCAAACTCTGGCCAAAACTTGCCGTCCTCTATTGGCACAAAGCTAGCCTACCCCTTCCCACCCAGCGCAAGCTCGTACGTAAAACAATCTTGCCAGTGTTGGACTACGCCGACATTGTTTATGGAATGGCCCCAACCTTGTCTCTCTCCAAACTGGAAATTCTACTCAACTCTTTCTGCTGCTTTGTCACTGCCTCCTCCCCACGTACTCACCACTGCACCCTCTATGCACCACTCTCCCTTGCCCCGCTCTCCCACAGAAGAACCATCCATAGCACCTCCCTCATAGCAAAATTCTGGTTTCCCCCCCCCCACCTCACTTCCTGCCTGACCCCAGCAAACTCCCTTGATTACTCTCACCGACACAGAGACTTGCGCACTTTTCACATCCCTTGCCCACAAAATGTTACCAGTCAAGTTACCTTTCCGTACCATCTCCCCCTTCTCTGGAACAGCCTTCCCTCTGATCTGCACCAGGCCTCCTCTCTTTCATCCATAAAAAAAACTCCTCAGGCTCCTCCCTACACTCTCTGCCCCGAATGTCCCAGTAGTACCAGAACGCCTCCCTAAGCCCTACCACCTGCAAATAGAAATCTTGCAACAGTCCAGTACATTTTTCCGTGTACTGGTCTACTTTATTATGTATGTAAAATTTAGTGTACTGTATGAAACATTGTTGTGTATACTGTGTCTTTTTGGAATTTCTTTGTGTAATTCTTCTCATTTCTGTGTACGCTCTGTACCCAGGTCACACCTGGAAATGAGCTTCAGCTCAGTGTATCTTTCCCGGTTATCAATTTTTAATAAATAACTGTTTTCCCACCTTTTCTGTTTGTTTATAACGTATTACTGTGCTGCCAACTTTCTTCATCCTGTTTTATTCTGTTTTCCCCACATTCAAGACTATAGAATGTTTATCATGGAATGTTTACCAAGGAATGCAGGGATTTAAAATTCCGCTTACTTTCACTGGTAGAATGTTACTCTCCTAACATACTGTACACATAGACAACAAAGGCCTGTTTTAGAGCCAGAGACTCAATTATCTCACTGTCAGGGCAGGCTGAAGAGATTTCCTTGATGAGTAGGTAAAGACAGAAGGGGATTTTTCACTGTCAGTAAAGAAACAGTTGTAATGAAAACTATAAACAATACTTAATGTTTCTAATTTGTTTATGTGTGTAAGGAGAGCGTGATGATCATGGAAACAATATTTAATTTATTTTATTTTTTATTTAAGGTAGTTTTATTTTTAGGGCCCAGCTGAAGGTTTTTACAGTGTAAAGGCAGCAGCCATGTTTGTGATGGAAGATCAGTTCTGGTTGCAGGGGGACTGATGGAAGATAGTTCTGCTTGTAGGAGGACTGATTTGCTCATTTTGTGATGTGGTTTAGGACCAGAATGACTGTGCATATATAGAGATTTAATGTACATCAGCTGATGTTTCTTGGCCAATGAGATTTCTAGATTTTTTTCTTGCCATTTTATAAGACAAATTATAAACTGTCAGTATCTCGATTTGTATTTAAAGTAATGAAATCATGTGTTGCTAGCTGTTTAAATACCTTTTTGGTTAGATATATTCCTACCTTTGCTTCACGGTCTTCAAGTGAATTTCGTTTGACTCAACCACTTGTCCATATAATTGCAGGTTAAACTTTTTGCATGTTGTGCAGCAGTACTATGAAACTCATTACTGGATGATAGTAAGCAAATTTCAATTTATGTTTCTTTTTCTTTTGCCGTTTCTCAACTTTTATTTGAGTCTTAATACTTGATCCTGTTCTTGACTGTTGATATAAGTTCTATATAATGTATTTACTAAGAAATTACTTTGCATCTCTATGTATCTTTCTGTATTGTCGCTATTCCATGACCTCAGGTTGTACCTGAAAAAGGAATGCATGTTCCAGTGTACCCACCTGATAGTAAAATAAAAATGAAATGAAATATCATAACCCTTAACTTAGTACATGACAGTCAGTAACTGTGGAAACAATAACATAATCTCAGGTTAAGTCGGATGCAGACAGGCAGCCAAAACCTATAGAACCTAGGGGTCAGTGAGCTTGTTTTGATATTAATGTGTATAGCTATTTTTTTTATCAATAAAATGTTTTTGAGTTTCAAACAGAGCAAACATCAGAAACGTTTTACAAGTAAATGTTGTTTTAACATAAATAACCAAATATACTCACCTCTTATGAGGTAGAGCAACATCCAAGTAGCTAGTGCTTCTAAAACAGATTCATCACTCTAGGAATTATTTAAAGATAGCAAGTGCAGCTAGTGATTTAAAATATCTAAAACATATCATACCATTCATGCTTCGATCAAATATTCCTAGTTTAAAACATTCCTAGAATACTGAACAGCAATCCCCTTATAGACCAGTGGATGGCAGTAGCCAATCTTTATAAAGGAAAAGAAAAGGGGAAAGGAAGAAAACAGATAGAGAAAAGGGAAAGAAAGAGGAAAATGAGACAAGGTCAGCAAATTACAGGGTCTAATTAGAGGATCTCCTACTATAGAGCCATCACATGGAAAACAATACACGAGTTATACCAATAGTAACGATATCAAGGGACTTAGGAATGAGTGAAGAATCGGTACACCGTACCCCATTTTGATTTAAAAATATGCTCCTGGTCAATCATCAAATGAGCCAACCTTTCTAGGCACAAGACCTCTAAACATGTGTTCTTCCAATCTTTTGTGGAGGGGGGTTTATCTTCTAACCAGTTACGAAGAATAATATTTTTAACAGAGGTAAAAATAAGATGGATGGTATATCTCTTCTCTTTTGACCAATTCAACTGTCTCATAGGTCATTTTGATGAACAGTTGAATTGGTGCATAACTATTTTGGAAACAGGAAAGCTAAAAATAGAAAATGTAAGAAGATTGAAGTTGAAATTATGTTTTTCCTAAGGGGTCTTCTGTGATGTCAGGTGCTATTTAAAACAACAGTGCATGTCACAGGCAGGGGTTCAGTTAATTTGTATTTAGAGAAAGTCTAATACTTAGCCAGCCCAGTGGCACCGAGGGTTGAGGCGCTGGATGCCACACCTCGTGCCACGTCGGCGACCCAGGTTTGGGAACAAGCCCGGGCTGCAGGGGGTCGGTAGGGGAGAGAGAGGATCAATTGTCCGGAGAACTGCTCTCCTCTCTTGGGGAGGGATCCAGGGACAGCCCGGCACCACATCGGCCTCTGGTGGAGACCGGAGGCACTGCAACGCCTAGGGCTAGCACAGGGAGGAAGGCGGGTTGGGCGGCTGCCCTTCCAGGCGATGGGTGGAAGCATCCACATCACAGGCAGGGTGGTACCAGTGTCACCCATGTCTGGGGACAAAACCAAGAAACACCCCTGCATGCCGAGGAGGCAATGAGGGCCATATGGACCTCCCTCTCATCCCCAACACCAGACAAGCCACACCGGGGATCCGTGGCTGACTTCCTCAGAGGGATGGACCCTCTAATTCCAGAAAGACGCCACCAAAGGGAGTGGCAGGCCCTACCCTGTGGGGTGATCCGGGGAGCTAGGAAGTCCCTTGAAGGAAGGGAGAACCATAGTGTTAAGTCACAGTGTGGAGTAGCAGGGGATAGAGTCACATAGGTACCTCTGAGAGATGCCTCGGTGTGCAGGAGGAATAAACAAAGTTTGGGGGAAAAAAAATCTAATACTTCTATGAGTAACAATCTGGAAGTCATTCTAGTTTTCTGAAACTCAGAATACTTCCCGGTTCCCACATTTTGAAAGTCAGTATTCTAGGAAGGACCAGTTTATGGATATGAATATTAGTGGTAAAATACGATTTCTTTCAGGAAAATCCATCATTTTTGACATCCATGTCTGCAATTTTGAACATCACCTTATTTTTCTGATTAAAATTTGAAAGTCAATGACTTCTTCCCCCTTTATTTTCAAATTTTTATTCTTATATTTGTAAGTCAAATACTCCCAAAATGGAATTAACGGAATCCCTGGTCACAGGGAACTGTCTGACCTACTGTATACATCTTTTTTAGCATGCCCTTGTTCTCTTGCCTTGAAGATATTGTTTTGTTCTTGGTCTGAGTCTTCTTTAGTACTTTTGTTTTACGTTCGAAATAATTAAAGAAGCACTCCCCGGGTGTTCATCATATTTGTCTGGTGTTTTTTATCATTAGGCTGGATTCAGGATTCAAACCATACCGCTGTAGTTACTAGCAGAACTACCAGTGCCTGTCTACCATGGCATGCAGGACCCCATGCCATGATGGTAGCAGGCAGCGGTAGTTTGTCCATGTACGAGGCTGGTGGCTCCTCATAAGTATTCATGAGCCTATGGAATGTACGGCGAGGCCATCTGCCCACTGCTACATGTGCAGTGGATAATGCTCTGGCAAGATTCAGCTGCAGTGCCTTGGCAATGAGGAACTACAGAGCTGTGACATGGTGGGGGGAACATGGCAGGTAACCCACACACCCCTCCATGGTGCACCATACACTGAGAGTACCAGGGTCCTGCCAGCACCCTGCAACATTCCCGACTTCTGAGTAGGTGCCTCCAGGAAATTCAGGTGGCAGCTGTCTGCCAAGTCAGAAACAATTTGGATTCTAGTACCATTTCCCCAGACCGTCGTCGAGATCTGTCCTACATGTCGCACTCCTGTAGACATGGGGCACAGTGGGTATGCAAATAGGGCTAGCAGTCCACTAGCTGTAGGGCATTCACACTGCCACCCTGCACCACATGTGGCAACCTGACAGCAGTTCTGTGGTGGTGTACAAAGATGGGCCAGACCTGTATTGGATGGGACTTACTGGCAGTGTGTTATCACTGCCATTACACCACCGGAGTCAGGTACTCTGCATACAACCCATTGTCCTGTAAAATTAGTGAGCAGTGTCGGTTGCATCCTAGTGCACCTTAGTCACTAGGGAAGTGATGTTAAACAATGGGTTCTCAGAACAGTGGAGAATAATGAAAACCTGGGGACAGCTGTACTAAGAGAACTGGAAATCATTTCTAACTGGCAGCCATTAATAATGTTCCTATCTACAGAAATGATATTGAAACCCTAAATGATCCCTAAGTAACTGTAGGTAAATAAACAGTGATGCGAACAACTATATAATGTATGGTAGAATGGTGTTAACCTTAGGAAATCATCATTTCCTAAGGTTGTTAACCATTGTTCGTCCGTTCCAGTGTTGTTAACCTATCGATGCTACGTCACATTGATAGGTTAACAACAGGGATCGCTTTGCACATGTGTAGTACACAACCGACAGCCTTCCAGAAATGGCCGCGGTAGTGAAAGCATGACCCGGAATGGCTGCGACGGTGACTAACATTTACACAGTAAGGATTGTCCTTAAGTTTTTAAATTGAAATGTATAGCCATACACTATAAAATATAATGTATGGTCATACATCGGCAACTGGTTTGAATAACTGGCTCGAGGTCGCCATGGCGATATAAACCTCTCGAGCTTCACTCTCGAGGTTTACATAGTTGCCATGGCAACCTCTCACCAGTTAACAAACCGGTTACTGATGCATGCCCATTGTTACACGAGGTCTCTGCACCCTTATTGGTACACTCAGAGGTACACCGTAGACAGCTAGTGCTTAGGTATATGTTGTACTAACATATAGGGCTAAGGGCATCTACCGTATAAGAGTAGATGTCAGGATATGTACGCATGTTATTGTAATACACTTTGCTTGCTAATACATATATATTCTTCTATGTATTTTCTGTGTATTTCTTACTTATAAGATGTTAGGACACCTGTGTCCTTGTAATAGTTATGATATATAAGTCGGCAAGATTTGTACCACTACACTGAGTTATGTAAGACTCTGTATAAGTACTCTTTTGTTTCACAAACTGATGACTACTACAAAATTGTATAATGTTATCTTGGACCATGGAGCCTCCTCTAATTTAGCCAATAGGGCTCATCTCTGTAACTAGAAATGTTTCTATCTTACAGTAACCATAGTAATTATCATAGATAGGAATATAATGTGAGACACTAAGTCTTGTACCTCGGAGATCCCAAGAGACACAAAGAAACCTCGAGGTATAGGGAATGCTTAGCACTGGCTCCCGATTTGTATTGGTAAGAACTGCTTAGGGCAACTGTGATTTTATCCTTTTGGTAGTAATAAACAAGTTTATTACTCTAACACAACGTGTCTGTGATTACTTGCATTCCCAATATTGCCAACAACCTGAGAGTGAGGTTTAGACCTCCTGACACTTGTCGACCGTGTGCAGGCAATACTTGGTGTTTGTAAGCTTTCACTAGTTGCTACAACTTTCCCCTTCCCATCGGGGACAGTAGGTGTACATTTCCGTATCACCTCTCCTGTTTTCAAACCAGTTTGGAGTCACTTACAAAGTCTGGCTGTTTTTCTCGGGTGTGGTCGATGCCAACTCGACCCACTCCACAGCAGCTTTGAATTGTAAGCCTACAAATTCTACAGTAGCCCGACTGCGTATAACATGCTCCTGCTGTGGATCGATACATAGCACAGCGCCTTTTTCACAGATTGATTTTTCGTTCCCTCCCACACAATGGCCACCGTATCAAATATCTGCGCAGAACTGAGACTTGATGTCTCAAACTTCCTTGCCTCCCATGGAGGATGGGCTGACTTCACGCAGGACGCAAGTCAATCCGAAAACCCTATACTGAGGATTTTAACCCAGTACACAGAGACGAGACAATCAACCAATAAGCGTCATGCCAAAGGGCTGATGGTAGTGGCGCTCTACGCTGCTCTGGAAGCCTCCGAAGCGAGGTTTCGAACCCTTGATCTGCATATTTTGTCTCTTAAGCAAGAGATGGGTTTGCAGGAAACGGAATGTATTAGACTGCAGCAGAATTTGGAGTCTGAACTTCAAACACTGCGAAATGAAAAGGATTCACTTTTGCATCATTCAGCTCAGGCTGGAGAACAGAAACTTTGTATGTTGAAGCAGGCGTGTGAAAGTTTGAGACAGGATAAGGGATAGGCATTGCATATGAATAACTTGTTAAGTACAGTGAACACATAGTTGAGTGAGGAGATGGGAGAGCTACAGGACGAGATAAAACCGGTACGTAATGACTTAGAAGTGGCAACTAGGGACAATCGCGAATTGAGCGCCGCGTATAGAGTGTTGCAAAAGCAAATGCAAGATGAGGTTGATATGGATCTTGCAACTGTGAGTCATGCTGAATGTAAAACCAAGATGGCAAAACTGCGCCATCAGCGGGAGGTTCTGGCTGGACATGTTAAGGTGATGGGAGGCATAGCCCTGCCTTACACCAGTCCTCCGAGGGGAGGAATCAGATGGCGACATCTCTCAGTACTAGCAGTCACACCCCTACTATGGCCCAGAAACCCGCAGCCATTCCACAACATGGCGGGTCCCCACTCCACCACACCATGTCATCGTCGTCGATGTTGTGGCGCCCATCAGGGGAGATGCCAACATGGTGGCCCCCATGATGGGGGGGAGCAGGCCCAGGCCTGGTCCGGACGGCACCACCGATAGCCGTTATTAATGTGGAAGACAGGCAGGAGACAGAAACAATGATTGAAAATGCAATTGGTAATGTACCTATTCCTGAGAGAAGTAAATGGGCCATTAAAACCCAAATCAGGCAGCTTCTACAAGAGGCTGGCACTCAGGCTGGCATTGTTCATACTGCGGCTGAGGCTGCAGCCCGGGCTGCCCTAGATGGCGCCCGAAATAACCTACCTCTACCTGATCGGCGCAATAATCCCCTACAAATGGCCTACTCTGTTCAGCAAATAGCTGACAGTAGCGGTTGGGTGAACCCGTCCAACAACCTCAGCTGCCACTTGGAAAAGGTGCATTCCAAATGTGAGATGCTTAGCCTCGCTGCAGAATATCAGGTCCAGATACTATGCCAGACCATCGATCCTAGTGTGTGGGCCAAACTCCCTGATGCCATCCGCCAGGATGGCAACACCACCTTTGATGAGGTTGCAGCTGAGCTCATTTCTGCACACAGCCCAGGTGTAGTAGGAGTGATGCTTGCATACCCTGTAAAACAGAATGTAAAGGAAAGTCCAGCGACTTACCACCAGAGACTCTGGATGGCCTACCGAGCAGGAAAGCACCCTGCACAAGAAGCTGCAGATGTAGATCTTATTGAGTACAAGACCCTGTTCCTTAGGAACATAATTCCTGCAGTAAGAGAAAAGGTAGAGCCAACCACTTATCCCAAAATGGACAGGTTTGCCGACATCCTTCGGAAAACCGAGAGCGTCTACCAACTCTACATCCATGATCTGGGCTCCAGTTCCAAGAAAGTAGCCGCCATGGAGCCTACTCAAGAGGCCGTGATGCACTACATGGTGGAAGGGCAGGCCCAACACAAACAGCCCCTCCCCGCAGACAACCAACACCCCCAACAGGCCCAACAACAACAGCAACAACCACAACAGCAACAGCAGCAATGGGGTGGGAACCGAAACTATCATAAGAATAAGAAGCACAAGAATAAGGGCAGACAACAACAACAAAGAACAGGCCCTTCGTATAGGGAGATAGCCGAAGAAGATCAGAAATTTCGAGAGCTCCTGGGGCAAGTGCGCTCTTTGGCAGATGCTGTTCCTGCTCAGCCCCTTGCGGCTGTACAACCGGTGTCCCAAACCCCGATGGGCCATGGCGACACTGGAAGTACAGGCCTTCAGGCCCATAGTGGCCTGATCCCAGAAGCTCCTCCCTATATAGCATCAGTGCAGCATGGTGAAGTGGTTCAAAGGAGCCAGGCCCAACCTCTCCATGCTCCCAGCATACAGATTGACAATTACAGGCCCCAGTCTGGATTGTAAACAAGTTGGTCTTGGATACAAACGGAAGGCCCTGCACTGAGGCCGAGGTCGGGGGCCGCCTGCTTATAGTGTTACTAGATACAGGTGCGGCTGTGTCTGTATTACATGATGACCACCCGGACACATCTCCTTGGTCCACCAGACAGAGGACCAACATGTCAGGAGTAGATGGTACTAGATTACCTGCATATTGGTCTCCACCCTTGTAGGTAGAGTTAGGCCACTAAAAGGCCTCACACACCTTCCAACTGATGGTATTGCATGATCAACCTAGTATCATAGGAATTGATTTTCTTGCACCACATGGCTGTGTGGTGGATTTAGCTAACATGCTATTGATACAAATTCAGGGTCAATATCACACTATTTTGATCCTTGATTCACGTGTTGTGGCAACAATATCTACTAACAACAAAAGTATGATGTCATAGATTTGTTCAAAGACCATGAGCTTTTCCCAAAGCTTCTCCCCATTTTGCAATGGCATTTGGAAGCGTTTGCAATCAACAAACATGACTGTGGCAGAATGCACACTGTCATCGAAGTGCCAGGTCCAGCACATGAGAGGCAAAGGCAATATCCTTTTCCAACTGAGGCCTTGCCTTCTCTCAGAGAAACAATAAAGTCACTTCTCAAGCAAGAGGTAATCAGAACATGCGTTTCTACTGCTAACCCCCCCAGTGTGGCCCGTGAAAAAACCCACAGGCGCCTGGAGACTTACTATTGACTACAGGAAATTGAACCAGGTCACCCCCAGTTGTACTCCAACTGTAGCATCCGCACCTGATGTGCTATGACTTTTGACCCCTGACCTAAAATGGTTCAGTGCCCTGGATATCTCCAATGGTTTTGGTCACTACCATTGGCTCCAAGAGTCAATATAAGTTCGCCTTCACCTTTGAAGGAAGACAGTATCGTGACCTTGCTTACCACAGGATTCCATAACAGCCTGTCCTGTTCATCTGCATATGATGGGCGCCTTGAGAGTTTCTCTACTCCCCAATGTCTCTTGCAGTATGTGGATGACCTGTTGCTGGCAACCGCCACACGGGAATAACACTTGGATCTCTTGGATGAACTACTAACTCTCATTCAGAAAGCAGGCCTAAAATGCAATCCAGCAAAAGCACAGCTATGTCAGAAAGCAGTACTCTTTCTGGGTCTAAAAATAACTGACCAAGACTGAAGCCCTACCTGCAAGAAGATACAAGGACTGCAAGACTTGCCATTGCCTACCAGTGTGGCAACTCTTCGACGGTTTCTAGGTATGGTGAACTACTCTAGAGATTTTATCTGTGATTTTGCTCAGAAAGCCACTCCTGTGTATGAGCTATTAAAAAAGGACATTCCATGGACTTGGGGCCCTATACATACCCAGGCTGTGACGTCATTGAAGCAGGCCTTGGCCTCAACCCCAGCTCTAGTCAACCCTAATCCATCACTACCGTTCCATCTGGAATGTGCCACCTCTGGCATTGCCATGTCAGCAGTGCTGGCTCAAAAGGTTCATGGCACCCTGAGACCTATTGCATATGCATCACAGCTCTTGACCCCAGTGGAACAGAAGTACAGCCTTTGCAAAGGAACCTTCTGGCCACCTACTGGGCTGTCAAGCACTTTCTGTATATCATTGGGTACTCTCCACTGATTATTAACACCAACCACACACCAACTACCTTTCTGCTCTCAGACAGAGTGAAGGACGGTCAGTCTCTAATACCAGGCTGACACACTGGTCACTTCTTCTCCAGGATAGAGACATACAGGTGCACCCAACAAAAATTCCATCTATGCTGGCTCATGGACTCTTTTCCAAGAAGAACCCCATGACTGTACACTGCAGTCACCTGATCTTCCAGATCCAGGTCCTTTTCTCCCTGCCACGCCACAAATACTTGACAACACCTCTTTGTGTCGTATTTTTACTGATGGTTCAGCATCCTACTATCAGGGAGAACAAATTGCAGGGATGGGCATTCTAGTGATTTACCCTTATGGTGACACTGTTAAGATCTCTAAGCGTTGCAGTGTAGCATCATCATCACAGTATGCAGAGATGGCAGCAGTGGCTTGTGCCCTCAAGTTCATCCAGCATGGGACCGAGGATACCATCATTTTTACAGACTCTAATTGGGTTTGTTGTTCTCTGACAGAATTCCTTCCTTTCTGGCAGAAGAACTCCTTCCTCTCTTCTGATGGCAGCCTAGTAAAGTACAAGGAACTGGTAATATACATACATTCACTGGCACAAAAATTTGCACACAAACTCTATGTACACAAAGTTAAAGCTCATTCCCTCCATGATCCCTACCATGCCTTCAATGATACAGCAGATACTCTTGCCAAGGAAGGGGTCCGAGGGGGGGACACATGGATGATAGATCATCCAGAGGTCAATGCGGCCATACATATTGCAGCACTCAGGAAAAAACCTGAACCCTTTTCCCCCTTGGACCTCTCAGCAGCCCAACAAGTTGATACTGAACTCAAAGAAGTGTTTGGATTCCTTGACAAGAGTACCGAAGAGAAACTTCCCACACATAACCCCTACCGGAGGCATGAAGGTAAGTTACGCTTGTCACCAGATGACATGCTCATCTGGTACCAGCCAGATGATTCCACCACCAAGTTGTGGGTGGTCCCCAGACACCTTAGGTCTGAATTTTTGCACCAAATGCACAATACACCCACTGGTGGGCACCAGGGAGTGGAAAACACCCTCCAGAGGCTTAAGACCACCGCCTGGTGTCACCAAAGATGTCAAACAGTACATAGATAACTGCCTTGTTTGTGCACAAAACAACCCCATCCCCACCAAACGAAATGCCAAACTTTTACCACAATGACACTCTGGCCCTTGGAATGCCATAGAGATTGATTTTATTGGTCCCTTAACCAATACCAGCAGAAATAACAAGTATGCTCTTGTGGTAACTGTCCTCTCCTCTAAGTGGGTTGAAGCTTTCCCCACTAAAACATGCACTGCTAAAACCACTGCCAAAATCCTGGTGGAACAAATTTTCTCCAGGTGGGGCCTACCTCTTAAGGTGGACTCTGACAAAGGAACCAGTTTTACAGGTGAGTTAATGAAAGAATCCCTTGAACTCCTTGGAATTCAACAAACATTCCACATACCCTACCACCCCCAATCTTCAGGTCAAGCAGAGAGAGCCAACAGACGGATTAAGCAAATGCTTTCCAAATTCATTGAGGACAATCCCAAAACCTGGGATTCCCTACTGCCGTTACTCCTTACGGCAATTAGGGACACACCCAGCCAGTACCCAGCTCACACCCTTTGAGTTGATGACTGGAAGACAGATGAGATTACCTGAACACCTGTTGTTTGACCTGCACACTCCCACTGCAGACCGTGTGTCTGTAGATCAATATGTGGAAAAACTCAGAAAAGACCTTATACACACACACACTTGTATGCTGCTAATTGCATGGGTAAGGCCCAGCAACAATTGAAAATACAGTTTGACAAGCACGCACAAGAAGTGGATTGGCAGGTTGGAGATCAGGTAATGGTCTTCCAATCTGCACATCCCACACATTCCTTCTCCAATAAATGGGAAGGCCCATATTCCATTGTCAACAAGCTCAGTCCAGCAGTCTATCAAATTAGACTCCTGCAAAATAATAAACTGCCTGACAAATGGTTACATGCAAACCAACTGAAACTGTATAAAGGAGTTTAATTACTTTTCCTCACCCCATTGGGTGGAATAGTACTGACTTACTAGTGTTTGATTTTGCTTTTCAGATACACTGACAAGATGGCTATCTTGTTCCATTATTTCCTCATCTCAGGAGTTATCTCCTGCATCCAAGGCACGGTACAGAACCTCCTACCACACCTTGATCATCCAGCATCTCCTTCAGAGGGAGTATCCATCAGAATACCCGATAGTCTGATTACTGTCCAGGAAGGTTCCGATGCTTACCTCACTGCCTCAGTTGTCACTCCTGATCAATCTACCCTACAAGTTGAGTGGCAAACCACATCGGCAGGACAAATTCTCCCTGTGGCCAAACTCTCCAAAGGAACTTTCCAGGGTTGGCCCAATGCTAAATTATCCCCAAATGGTTCTCTGTCCTTGCTGCAAACTGCTCTCAGGTATTCTGATTTATACAATATTACTGCCTTTAATTGATCCTTCATATTGTAATTCTCTGTCTAAGGATTCTGCTTGAAAATTTTGTGCTGTACACAACATGGCTTCTGCTGCCATGTACCTCTCTGTATTACCACCCACTGATAAACAGCTTTTGGAATGTCCAAAGCACACCCCTGGTCCCCGCAGTGGTCTAACAGCTACTGCCCTCCCTGGTTCATTGATTAACAATTTACAATTTATGCACATACCTGTGTTGTTTAATCTTACTTACTGGAATATGAAAGAATTTGGTATGTGTCACAATACTAATACGTCACCATTTTATAGTACGTTATTGCTTGATAGTTTAGCTGCATTTCAGATTCGTACTCAAGGCCCTATTGCCAGGTCCAAACTACTGAACATAGAGGCAACTTCAGGAGAAAACCCAATCCTGATGATCAAAGTCATAAACGTAATACACGTGAAGTTGATAGTTCTGATGTCACTGGTGCAACAGGTACTGTCACAGGTCTCTTTGGGACGGCCATGTCTGTTTGGAATAAGGCAGACATTGCTGCTATCAAATCTCATTCTGCCAAATTTCAGACTGGTTTGGTGAATAATATACTACCCCCATTATTGCATGGTGTGGATGGCCTTAGTCAGGAAGAAAGATACACTGCATACAACATGCATGACATTGCTAAGGCATTTACAGACTCTAAAGAGAAGATTAACGCACTCACTGCACAGAATAACAAAGAAGCAGATAAACAATACAAAACTAGAGAAATTCTCTGCTCTGCCTATGGCTCATACATTATCACTACCATCAACAATCTCTTCCATGATCTAGAATCTGGAAGAATCCCTGATATCATACATGACAGATGCATTTCCAAATGGTATTGTCCATGATGTAAAACCCCTGGCTGTATTGCTATGTGTATGCAACAATCTCTAACTATTCCTCTCTCTACAGCTAGAAACCTGGGTTTTGTGACCAGACACCCTAATACTGGTCCTTGTTTTACTTCTAAGAAATGTTCTATAAGAGATACTATGTCTGTTTCTTTTACTGTCTCTTTACCATGCTTTGATCCCACTACAGCTTTGTTTGACAAGCTGGCACTGGTACATTCCATTGGACACCTTGATGAAGACATCTACAGAGAACGCCTGGATCTGCCTCCTCTACTGGTTTTCCATCCTTTCCTGGACGCCTGGGTCACTCCGCACACAGACTGCTGTGCGAAGAAACAATTTATTTACTTGTGTCGATGTGATGTATTTGATGTTATTCAACCTGTATGTGGTTATTCTCCAGCTAGCATTGATTGGACTTTTTCCATGGATGATGACATCAGCACAAATGGCACAGATTTCTCAGACTCAACATTGGCTCCGGATAAACTCTACCGATCTTATCGTGAGGAGGTTCATCGCCTGTCAACACGGATTTCCAAGATGACCTACACCTGCCTGGTACAGTTGCAAAAGTGGAGACTCCCCACTGTTAGATCTCAGTATAATTCCGATGGAGAGTGTTGCGTGGTTACTAATCTCAAAGGCTATACTTATGGATCTGAAACGTGTTATTGATACCCCCAATTTCTGTTTTGTCCCACACCAGAAAACTGTTATTGGACATACCATTATAACCCCGGTCCCCTTTATTGATGCAGACATAATTGATGGTAACCCTGATTATCTGATCACCCTTCCTGAATATTTACCATATTTTAATGCACACATAGATCCACTTACACTTACATTAAAATCACCTTTAGACAGGAAAGATACACACCTCATCCACATCAGCAATAATATGACCAAGGCCAATGAAGCTATCCTTTCATTAATTAATGATGGTGATATGAATGATGCATTAACTAATACCTGGTTAGAAATTACTTTTAAAGGTTTTGTTATTATACAAGCATTTTTGATATTTTTCTTGATTATTATGCTATACTGCCTACGGCGCACACTGTGCCAACACCGTGAGCAGCTCGAGTTCCCTTAGAAAGCTTGCACGTCGGGTATGTAAATGACCACTGCTCCCTGACCTTTCCCTAGATTTGCCTGTGTCGCCCTTGGAGGCAACAAGGGAGGGGAATGTTACATGAGGTCCCTGCACCCTTATTGGTACACTCAGAGGTACAACGTAGACAGCTAGTGCTTAAGTATATGGTGTACTAACATATAGGGCTAAGGGCATCTACCGTATAAGAGCAGATGTCAGGATATGTACGTATGTTATTGTAATACACTTTGCTTGCCAATACATATATATTCTTCTATGTATTTTCTGTGTATTTCTTACTTATAAGATGTTAGGACACCTGTGTCCCTGTAATAATTATGATACATAAGTTGGCATTGCCACCTTTCGGTGATTTGTACCACTACACTGAGTTATGTAAAACTCTGTATAAGTACTCTTTTGTTTCACAAACTGATGAGTACTACAAAATTGTATAATGTTATCTTGGACTGTGGAGCCTCCTCTAATTTAGCCAACAGGGCTCATTTCTGTAACTAGAAATGTTTCTATCTTACAGTAACCATAGTCATTATCATAGGTATATAATGTGAGACACTAAGTCTTGTACCTCGGAGATCCCAAGAGACACAAAGAAACCTCGAGGTATAGGGAACGCTTAGCACTGGCTCCCGGTTCGTATTGGTAAGAACTGCTTAGGGCAACTGTGATTTTATCCTTTTGGTAGTAATAAACAAGTTTATTATATTACTCTAATGCAATGTTTCTGTGATTACTTGCATTTCCAATATTGCCAAGAACCTGAGAGTGAGGTTTAGACCTCCTGACACCATACATTATCCTCTATCTTTTGCATTGTTTTGTTTTTATGGGCAGTATTATGTGACAGTTCTCTTCATGAAACCATTGATCTGGAGTTTTAACTATGTCACGGTTTGTGTACAGAACTCAAAGTGAGGTTCTGGTAAGTCAAGAGTTCAAAATTAGCATTCTGTACACAACTCGTGACATAGTAAAACATTTCAAATGATGACTGATTCCACAAAGGGAACTGCGAAGAATGTTACCCAGGAAAAGTAAACAACAGCTACACTGTAACAGAATTATTATGCAAGGATGACTAAGCAGACATCCACTTCTTCATGTAGTGTCATTCAGGAAGAGTTGGTTATTGTTTGCATATTCTAGTTCAGCAATGACTGGAGTGGAGTTGAAGTAACTGCAGGTCATCACCAGTTTGAGAGTGTGTTACTGAATTGATCTCATGAAATGTCAGTCTTGGCTCCCTAGTAATTTTAGGTTTTTTTTTTTACAATTTGGGCAGGGATTATGCATTTAGATCTGTGCCGACCATATAGAATGAACTTCCCCCAAAGTTTGATCTGCTGACTCGCTTTACCATTTCAGGTCTTTACTAAAAATACTATCTTCACTCCATCATGGCTTATAACTGTTAATGTATGTAATGTAATACTTGTTTTGTCACGTCTATAAACTTTTTAATCTTTTCTGCTTTATATTCCATGTGATTCATATGATTATTTACTACTGTAGCCTTTTCTATTATTTGTTTATGACCCTCACTCCAGCATTCCCCCGCTTCCGGCCCACACCCACCTTACTTTTTTTTTTTTTTTATTCTTTTTATCCCTCCTGGACGCCCTCTTAGTTCCACTCCTTCAGGCCCTACTCAGTGTCACCCAACCCTCCCCAAGTCTGCCCCTAGAGTGCTCCGGTGTCCCCTACCTCCTTTCTCTTCCTCCTCGGAGCACCACCTTTGCACAGTGGGGTTTGCCTGTGATTACAGGCTGGGTGGCTGGAGCAGCCGTCAACTGGAACGCCGAAGGAGGTTTTCCGGTTTTCTTGTCCCTCCCCTCCATCCCACAGAGGGCCTTGGGCTCGGGCGGAACATGCACGCTCACATGCCTGCCAAGTGCCTGGTGGCGTCCCCCTCCCTGGCTTCCCCAATGGAAGCCGCACGTTACCGAGTCAGTGCTTCCACGGCTCTCTGGGCGTCGGGTGTATTAACCACCCCTGGTGTCCCTCCCGAAGGAGGAGGCATCTGTGGGGCCGCTCAATCCTCCTTCCCCTGCCAACCCCCGGCAGCCGAGTCCCGTATCAGACCAGATTACGCCGGTAGTGCAGTGTGGCGTCCAGCGCCTCAACCTTCAGCGCCACGGGCCAGCTCCACCTTACTTTTCTGTTCATCTTGCTCCCACAGAGTGATGGAACCCCCCCGGCAGGGTGCGAGGTGGCAATATACCCCCGAGTGAGTCATGCATCGGGTGATGGACTAGGCTGTGAGGCCAACCTGGATATGTGGGGTCTCTCCCAGAAGCCAGAACCAGGGTCATTTTTCCTTTTCCATTCCTCTCTGGTCCCCCAGAAAGATGTTGGTGTGTCAGGGGGATCAATGCATGCACAACACGAGTCCCCATCTAACACCTTCCCCCCACACAGTGCCCTCAGCTGCACTGCCACCTGGGGTCACTCAGGTGGCAGTACTGCAGAAAGGATGGTGGCCCTTCCATACTCTGAGACACTCAAACATCCCCCCCCCCCGGCTGGTCCCCTATGACCCAGGCTCATTCCTGATCCCAAACCCTAGTGCCCAGCATCACGGGCAGGCCAGCCCTGTATCTTTTTTTTTTTTTAAATCAGTACATTTACCTTCTTTGTCTACCCCACCACTTGACTCCTTCAGCAGTTCCAAGGTACCTCCCCAGACACACTGTCCAGACCTACCTGACACTGCTGGCTCTCCCAGGGGCCTTGGTTTGCCCCCCAGGCAGGGTTGTGGGTGGGGGGATGTACCTCCAACAGAAGTTTCTCATCATGAGGCAGTGCATTGATAGGGTGGGGGCTCAGATATATTGGTCCATCTATGGGTGCCAAGGCCATCTTCCATTGTTTCTGCCTTCCCTCGAGACACTGGCTATTGTGACACCATGCGCCAGCATGCCCAACTGGTGCTAAGCCTTAAACCTGTGATTGCTTGGCACTGTAACATCAAGACCCAGTCTAAGGGTAAAATGCAGCGACCCATTGTCCTACCTCATTAATTTGGTGCCTATGGCCGGATGCTGCATCAGCACTGGCTAGGAGGGTATATACCTCACCCTGCATGTAGGGAGACCTAATCACTGTGTATACCCATACTGATGAGGCCCGTGTAAACCCCGTGCTGCTGTATTCCCCAGTTACCTTACTGGGATCTGTATGTAGGATGTGTAAATGAAATCTACTTTTTGACCAGCCAAAGAGGGCTCTGAGGGGCTGGTCATTGCTGTGGGACCCTGCTGGTGAGGTAAAGGCAGCAGATATCCAGACTGGGAGTGCTGTCAAAAGCAGCATGCAGAGCAGCTCTGCTGGGGTGATGTAGGGACATTTATAGATGGTGCCCCAGAGGTCACGCATAGGAAGGACGTGGCAGCCAGATCCAGAATTGTCTGCAAGGGGTGGCTCCTGGCAAAGTGTTACCATCCAGATACCACAAGACACAGGAGTCACCCCTGGGCTATGGCCAGACCCCCCCACCCCCCAACCAAGTCTTGGTGCTGGCAGATAAGGCTGGACCGGAGGGGTTATCAAATTTGCATTTTTTTTTAATTTATTTACAATTTATTTACCCAGGTTAGCCCAACTGTGATGTAACATCTTGTTTTCCGTGGGGTCCTGCCTCAATGCAGTTTCACAGCTGGGAGGAAGTTCAGCACAGGGAAGTCAGGTGACTTCCTCAGAAGCCAAGTCTCCAGGCTCCCAAACCTGTTAATCTGACCTCAGGACTACACTGCATCAGATAGGAGTGATCACTTAAAAGAGACCAACTGGTACAAGCTCACTGAGAATGGCAACACAAAATTCTGTCACAAAGAATATAATGCCAGTACTGTTTTTCACTGAACATGCAAATGGCTGGTAGGAAAAAGTGATCACTGCTATCCGATACCGTCATGTGGTAGTCATTAACCAGTGTCAGATAACAGGAGGTTCAACTGTTGCAGGATATCATTCAAGAACAGATGGTCAAAGGCTTTTTGAAATTTGTTATTCTTATAGGTGAGGGCCGGGGGAATCCTTCAGGTTGGCACAAACAGGCATGGCCTAAAAATCCATATTTCAGAATCACTAGTAGATCTGGCTACAGTAGTTAGGGGGAAGCAGCATATGCCCCTCCCTCCGCACCTGTAGGTCTGAAAACAGCAGCTATTATTAGGGATGTAAGTTTGTCATGGATGAGGTTTTAATGACTCATTGTTTGTTCATGAAATCATTAGTAAACAGTAGTAAATGTTGTGGCACTGTCATCATTGCTACATTCTGATGACACTAGTGAAAGTCATGGAAGTCCTGAATAAAGATCAAACGTCATGGAATCAATGACGTGTATGACTGCCATGACAAACTTACATCCCTAGCTATTATAGCCTGTTCTCAGGTTTAACAGGGAACATTTTACATTTTTCGAGGAGAGGAGGAGGGGAGAGCTACCCCATGACAAAATTCTAAATCCACCCCATTCAGAATGCTGAGTTATTTTAAAGATTCAGCTCCTACCTCAACCCCCCCCAACCCCCATTGCTATCTTTAAGAATACTAAAGGCAAGGTAGCCAAAAACCCATTCAGGTTTTTCCTTCATTACAGTGCTTGCTGCAGGTGAGTTCTCTGCAAGCAGCAGGTTTCAAGATATCGACCTCACCTATATGAGGTAAAAAAAAAAAAAAAAAGCTTACCTGGGTCCCCATCCACAAAACTGAATCATCTTGACTCCCCACCCACAGAGCTGAACTCTGGTTGGATGCAGGGTCAATTCTAGGGTATAAAAAGATTGGTGTGTAAGCCCCTTCCCAACCCTCGCACAGTGATAAAGACAAAAACATAGGCCAGGGGTCAGGTTTAAGCACTGTGAATCCTTTTCCTGTAGAAGTCGGTTTTTGAATACTTGTTTCAGTTCTGTTATTATTCCATCTTTACTGGCCTTCTAGTCTTGGCGATATTTTTTAGCACCTTTTTTGTCCATCAGGTCCGCCTGCATCCCCGGCTAAATATCCCATTACTGAACCTGATGCTGCCACCATAAACTACGCTGGAACGCTGCCTCACACCCTGACCCTGCTCCACTCTATCTACCTACATTACCTGTTGCAACCTAGTGCCTCACTTACTGACCTGCCTGACCTACTAATCACATTGCTCAAAATCACCTCAGCTGCTCCCTATATTGTTCAATTACCCAGACGCACTACCCGGTGCTACTCAATAACCTGTAAATACCGTAGAGCTAGATTTCTCGCTTTCCTGCTCCTCCTACTGCTTGCTGGTGATGTCCACCCTAACCCTGGACCTCCCTCCATGAACTCCCCTACCCCCCAGCTCACCCCCTCTACTCCCTTAGCCCTCTCAAGCGGCCTAAAAATTATCCACCTAAATGCCGCAGCCTTACCAGTAAACTACCTATGCTGCAGATTATGGTCCTCGAATATAAACCTGACGTTATCGTCATCTCAGAAACTTGGTTCTCGGAACATATCACGGACCAAGAAGTTTCAGTTCCTGGGTTCACTATAACTCGGATGGACAGACTTGGACGAGGAAGTGGAGTTACGATCTATGTCTCTACCTCCCTTCAGCACACAACTGTGTTGCAAGTCACCTCTCCTTCCTCTCACAAGGCTATCCTCCTCAACCTGAAGCTACCTTACTCCTCCCTACTATTTGTTGCAGGAGTTTATTGTTGTTCTGGCCAACCCCCCTCCCAAGTAGGGGTACCAGATTTTGGGATGCCAAAAAGAGGACACTTAGTCCCTCCCCTGATGAGCCCTTGTGCCAGACCCCGAGTAAATAGGTTTAAAGTCTCCACCGCCTTCAGAGATCATTTACAAGGAGATCCTGGGTAGGTGAGAGTAAAAAAATTATAACAATAATACAACAGGATAAAGAAGGTACATGAAAAATATTTGGCAGCTGGAAAAGAGGACATGTCCTCGTAAAAGAGGACATCTGGTAATTCTACTCCCAAGTCATGGAACTGATCAAGAAACTGATGGCCCTTGCTCACTCAGGAGAGCTGTACCTACTGGGTGACCCAAACATCAACTGGCTCTCTTAACACGCTAGCCAAAACTCGATCCTACATTGAGTCACTAAATTTGACACAGTTAATCCAGGAACCTACTTGCCTGAACAACAAAACTAAAAACCATTCCCTTCTGGACCTAGTCCTCGCGTCGCATCCCCACAGGGTCAAGGCCTCTGGCCTCCTGCCTGACACCTTAAGTGACCACCATCCTGTGTATATGGTGTGCAAAATACACAGGCAAAAAAATACCACACAAAATCCTCCTAACCCTTTCCTACTCCTCTCTTGACACGCGACCTCTTCATCGTGATCTCGCCAACACTGATTGGACCCCACTTGTCACTTGCTCTTCAATTGACGCTGCTCTCCAGCTGTTCAGCGATAAGTTCCTTCACGTTTGGAATCAACACACCCCCTTGCATAAAACCAGAGTCCGAGGAAACCACCTACCCTGGGTAATTCCTGAGCTCCTGTCCTGTCAAAGAGCCTGGGACACTGCTTGGTGCATAAACACGAGGTAACCAACTGCCCTAGGGATCTCCAATGATACAGGGAGCTATGAAACAAGTGTACCAAAGCTATTTGGCTGGCCAAAGCTGAACACTACCAGGCTACCTTCCAAGCTAACTTAAACAAACCTTCTAAATTTTGGAAAGTTGTTCAGTCCCTCTTTTCCCCTTCCACCAAGTCCCCCACTCCTACCCTTAGGCAAAATCTCTCGGTCATCTCTGAGCCTATGGCTGTCGCAGAATGCTTTAATTCCCATTTCACGTCCTGTGCCTCAGTGCTCCAAGCGGCCCCCCAGAAGCCCATGCAGCTTTCCAGTTGCCTCCCCTCCTTGGTGGACACCTTCCCTCCTGCTCTCTCCCCCCTTCCCTCCTTGCAGCCCCTCTCTCATCACCTAGCCCCTTTCCTTTGACCCCCGCCCACCTCTCATCATCCCTGGCTACTACCCTCCTTCTTTCTACTACCGTAGCGACTACCTGCCCCCCTCTCTACCTCCCTCTGCTTCCGTACCTGCTACCCTCTTCTCTGCTTCCTCTTCCTCTACCCCCTCAGCTTCCTCTTCTTCTACCTCCTTTTTCTTCAACCACATCTCACCTGCTGCTGCCTTTCAAGCCCCTTTGTCCATTAACCCTGCCAAAGGCTCCTCTCCCGATGGTCTGGACCCTAAGCTCCTCTCTCTGTCTGCTCCTGCTATTGCCTATCCTGTCTCCCTCTTGCTAAACCTCTCCTTTGTCTCTTCCACTGTCCCTATAGCTTGGAAACACACTACAGTTCTACCTCTCCCTACTGGCAGTGACCCCTCCTCCCCTAGCAACTACTGCCCTATCTCTCTCCTTCCCACACTGGCTAAGCTCCAGGAACACATAGTACTTGAACAACTCTCCTCCTATCTTACTGACTCATTTCTCACTCCATTCCAATCTGGCTTTAGAAAACACCACTCCACCATCACATCCCTGCTACGGCTGACTGATTCTATCTCTACGGGCATGGACAATGGCCTCATAACCTCTGCTATATTTATTGACCTGGCCAAGGCCTTCTATACGGTCTCTCACCCTAGACTCCTGTCCTGCCTCAGGTAAGCTGGTCTCTCCCCTAATGCCACTGATTGGTTCAAGTCTTATCTGTCAGGCAGATCACAATCTGTCCATATGGCCAATGCCATCTCCCCACCCCTCCCCATTATCACGGGAGTCCCTCAGGGATCTGTACTTGGGCCACTCCTTTTTTCAACCTTCCTCAATGATCTCCCTCTGATTTGCACATCGACTAACATACACATGTAGGCTGACGACACCATACTGTACACAACAGGCAAATCGGTCTTTGATGTCACCTCCAGACTCCAGCTGGATTTCAGCAATGTCCAGCTCTGGCTTAGAGAGCACCACCTCTTCCTAAACTCAAAGAAAACAGTCTCTATTACATTTGGTACTAGGCAGAGGTTGGTAAGGCTCCCCTCTCTGCCCACTTTTTACACCATTGATGGGACTATATTAGATGACACCTCCTCCTTCCGCTACCTCGGAGTTTGGTTAGACAGGCACCTAAACTTCTTGGTCCACATCGATGCCATTCAGAAGAAACTCTGGCCTAAACTAGGAGCCCTTTACCATAACAGTAGAAGTATCCCACTTCTGGCAAGGTGTGAACTGGTACAAAAAAAATGATACTGCCAATATTCGACTACTGTGACATAGTATACGGTGCTGACCCTCAATCCTCCTTATCCAGGCTGGATCCTCTCTTTAACTCCTTCTGCCGGTTTGCCTTAGATGCCTCTGCTCTGACCCACCACTGCACACTCTACCGCTCTCTAAATTTTCCCACCCTTGTCAACAGGAGAACGCTGCACACTGCCAAATTCACCTCAAAATTCTGGTTAGGTCTTCTCCCCTCTTACCTCCCCACCTCCTTATCTGCCCCTCACCCCTCCAAATACTCCCTCAGATCTGACGACTCACGGTCTCTGACTATACCTTACAGAAGCACACTCGTCCAGGCCAGTACCACTCGCCTACCTAACTTTGGAACCAACTACCGACCAATCCGCCACTCCTCTTCAGTCAGTTCTCTATCTACATCCCTAACAAACTACCTAGAGACAAACTGCAATGGCACCTAGTCGCACTGGGCCCGTCTCAGCTGCTGGTTTATACCTCCTCTTCCTTCCTCCAGCTGGGCCAAATAAGTCTCCCCCATTCTAACCCCTCCTGCAACCTAGCACTTTCTGCACTTCTCCTGTACCACCCCCTTCCTTAGTCTCTAATACTGCCCTTTCTGCCAAACTCCCTCTATATATTCTATCTGGAAATGCTACTACTCATGATGGTTGTAATCTCGTACTGTCTGTCTTATGTACAGTTAACTATTATCTGATTTATGTATACTGTTTGTATTGTGTTAAGCTCCCAACCCCTTCCCCCAGGACATACCGTGAGATGAGCATTTTGTTCCTCAGTGTAATTTTCCTGGTGAAACATTTCAATAAATAAATAAAATAAAATAAACTTAGTGGATGTTTCTGATATAGACAGTGATGGTAAGGGCTATTTTAGAACTGTGTGACATCAGTGCTTGGATTTTGTTACTAAAACAGCTAATTGCGAAAGGGCATATATCTTATTTACATAGAGACATAGAATTTACCAGCAGATAAGGACCGCCTGGCCCATCAAGTCTGCCTATTTGACCTACCTTCATTTGCACTATAGATTTAGCTGATCTGCAGCTTCCCCCACTTCCCTGTTTTAATTATGCCATGTATCTGTCCTACACATTTTTGAATTCCTCCACCGTTTTTGCCCCCACCATCCCACCAGGAGTCTGTTCCACTCATCCACATCTCCCTCTCTCTCTCTGTCTCTCTCTCTGTAAAGAAATACTTCCTTACATTTCCCCTGACCCTTCCTCCTTCCAACTTCAGGTCATGTATTCTAGTTCTAGTACCTCCGTCTGGGTAACATAGAATGATTGCAGAAGATTACACATAAATGGGAAATGGGAGGTCTAGGTATAGCTCTTATGGCTATAGACTGGGAGACTATATGGGAAGTGATCCAAGACACCACTTCCTCAAATAACTAGTAGGAATTCCAATGGAAGAGACAATGACACTTTATTTTAATATTCCAAAAAGGACTAAGCGTGATCTAATTACATATGTTGACTTGTACTGAGGAACTTTAGTGGTAGGCATGCCCATTTTAATTTATTTTGGGAATGCCCCAAAATTTGGATGTGTTGGCAAGATTTCTAAAATACAGCAAATGATGAAAGTGACAGACAATTTTGATTTTTTTTTGTTGTTGTTGTTAACTCTATTTATCCTCCAAAGCCACTGACCAGGACCTTTCTTAGTCATCTCCGAGTCTTATCTCGCCCTAGGGTCTGTTCATGAAAAGGGGTTACCAATGTCCACCATACAGTGCATACCACATTTTTAAAAATCAAGAACTGTCAGACATATGTTTTTGACTAAATCTGAATGCTGGCTATATGTGCAGATAAATAACATAACTATATAATTCTAGGGTATCCATATTTTTTTTTGATGGGGTGTCCTGCTCCATTTTGCTGCCTTTTTTACCTGAAAAAGTGTGACATGCAAAAACACATGTTTTACTAATTGTTTTTGCAAGCTTTATTTACTGTTTTCCCTTAATAAAGTGACTGCTTACTAATCTGGAGTTGTGTTTTTTATCTTTACTCTTTAGCCCATTGTAATGCTCCATTTTTAATTTGTGCAGCTTTGTATTTAGTATGATGAATGTAACAGTTGGTGTCACAACATGTTACATTCACCTGCATGGCCCCCAAATCTGTAATTGTGCTATTAACACTTTAAAAGATTTTCTGGCTTCTCTCCTAGTTTGCCTGCTTTTGATGACTGACTGTGTTACTGCTTGATCTAGCTTTCCCATAGAAGGGAGAGCAACCTTTGACCCTCACTCTGCTTGGAGTCACATCAGGCCCAATGTTTACCTGTCAGTCTGTGACAGTTACAAAGTCATAACCTGCCCATCAGAACCAAGGAGCAACCATAGAGGGAGGAGCTGAGTTGTGGTTTAAAACCCATTGTTTGCACATGGCTCCTCCATTCTGTAGGGCTACATTCCATGAAGATAAGCACTGCATGCAACGAGGGTTGCAGTTACATTCACCACAGGTAGGCTTTGGTTACCATCATTCACTGACTGTTGGGCAAATTTTCAGGGAGCATATTTCAGTGACAACTGCATGTCTATGGAAAGTCCTGGGCATCAGTTGTAAAAGGGATTATACTGTGTATATGGGGTGAAGGGTTAAAATGGATTTTCTTTGTTGCGTCATTCGTTACATTCACCATGATATGTGGTGTCAACCATCATACCTGCCAGTATTGTTATTGTCAAATTCCTCCAGGTTTTGTAACACTATGTCAGTTATTAGTGGTAGTACGATAGCCATGAGACATGTTCAGCAAACTTTTTAAAACTGAAACAAATACGTGGTGTCACTTGTTACATTCACCACGTTATGTGGTGTTAAGCATCACGCTTGCCAGTAATGTAATTGTTGAACTTTTTCATGTTTTATAGCAGTATGTCAGTCAGTAATAGTAGTATGTTAGTTGTAAGGCAAGTTTAGTACAGTTTTACTAAGCCAAACATAAGTGTGGTGTCACTTGTTACACTCATCAAGGTATGTGGAGTCCGATATCACACCCATCAGTATCATTAATGTTGTCAGATTTCTCCAGGCTTTGTGGCACTATGTCAGTCATTAGTAGTAGCCTGTTAGCCATTAGGCATGTTCAGTTAACTTTTTTCTACTGAAACAAATGTGTAATGTCACTTGTCACATTCACAAAGGTATGTGGTGTCAAACATCTCACCTGTCAGTTCTTTTATTGTCAGATTTCTCCAGGTTTTGTAGCACTGTGTCAATTATTATTAGTAGCATGTTAGCCATTAGGCATGTCCACTAAACTCTGTAAAACTGAAACAATTGTGTGGTGCCACTCGTTACATTCACCACGGTATGTGGTATTAAGCATCACACTTGCTGGTAATGTAATTGTCAAGTTTTTTTTCATATTTTATAGCAGTATGTCAGTCAGTAGCAGTTGTATGTTAGTTGTTAGACATGTTTAGTACAGTTTTAGTAAGTGAAATATAAGTGTGGTGTCACTTGTTACATTCACCACGATACGTGATGCAAAACATCACATTTTTAATTAATGTAATGTAATTCTTATAAATATTTGTTTCTCATGTTTTAATATAACTCATTGCATATGTTTATTAAAGTTTTTACTACTAAAACAGATGTCTTGTGTCAGGTGTTACATTCACCACGGTATGTGGTGTCACTAGTTACATTCACCACAATACAGTCCTTTTATCTCAGGAACCTGTGAGACTTTTATCTCCCAATATGTTTCTTTTTTCATACTTGTGTCATAATATCTCGAAATGTATCACAAATGTAATCTAGAAATAATTTGAAAATTTGACCCTCATGTCACACTTTGGTAACCCCTTTTCATGAACAAACCCCCTACTGAGATCCTCTCTGCCTGTAGCCCTGGTCCTCCTCGGTCCACTCATAACTAACCTGCTAGGGGCAGCCCCTCAGCTTGCACCCCCAGGGAGGGGCCACCTTCAACTCCTCAGCATTCCTGTACCTGAATCCAATAACCCCTCTAGGTGGAGGTGAAGACTGGAGGGGATGTCTGGACCCGGGAGGGCAGAATCTGGAAGTGGGTGTGGTGGCTGTGTGGAGCAACATCGCCTATCCCAAACAATGGGCTTTTCACTTGTTCAGCTTCCCCGATGGGATCGGACGTGCAATAACATCATGGAGTAGTGCTCCCGCTCCTGTGCATGCCACATTGACGTCCTTCACAACCCATCACTCCAAACTTTCTCCAAGGCTTCTGACTCAGTACCTCCAGGCCACTGCCAGGAGGCATGCTGTTACTGGAGCCCTGAGCACCAACCCACCACAGAGGAGGTGAACTGTCCATCAGATGCTCAAGCATCCCCCCGGCCAACCCTCTGATGCACCAGGCTTGCTCCCGAACCTGGGTTGTTGGCGCCACAAGTGCTAGTGCTACCACTGCACTGGTGGGCCAGTGACAATTTGGATTTTGCAATTTATATTTTATGCCCATTCTATCTTTGGCACCAGCTCCACCTGGGACCCACTCACACCTCCCCCCAGCCCCTGCATACCTGCACTTGCCATCCTCCATGGATCTTCAGCTTACCCCCCCCGGCAGGGTATGAAGTGTAGGGGTTATACCCCTGAATACAAATGATATCAGGAGCTGGGTGAGGAGGCTGGGCTGGCCCCAGATATACCACAGTCCTGTCAAGCTGACACCAGGGCAGCTTCCCTGTTTGCTCCCTGATCCCCTGGAGGAGGCTGACAAGTGAGGGAGACCAATGCACATGTGCACACATTCTTTGCACACTGCCACCCCTGACTTGGCATTCTCCCCTCCCTCACAGTGCCTCACTGTACTGCCACCTGTGGTTACCCTGGTAGCAGTATTGCGGCACAGACAGCATCCCTCCCTCCTCAGAGGCGAGTGTTCTCTGGGATGCTTAATACCCCCCCAGCTGGCCCCCTAATGACCCATGCTTGTTCCGTAAGCCGGCATTGTGAGTGATAGCCAGTGGGCCAGCTGGCAATTTGGATGCTGAACATTGGGAGCACTAATATGAAATTAAATTCAAGGGACAAAACAAACTACCATATATTGATAGCAGCAGCGATAGAGGCACTAGCTAAATGCTGGCTGCCACATCATTGCCCAGGTAGGTCAAAGTGGGTGGGGATCATTAAAATCATAAAATAGCTTAAAGCAGTACCAGCGGAGCTCTGCTTTCAGTGTGAGATAAGCACACTATGATTTTGTTACCATTCATCCATCGTCTAGAAGAAATCCATGGTCAATCAACTCTAACCCGACTAGTCTAAAATAATTTAAAATTAAACGGGCGGCAGCAGAATGTTACAGGGTATCGATTATAGAGGTCCATTTGGTTTGATTTTTATTTAGGATAGAACCATTGAGCAGACCTCATTTACAATGGTGGGACACTCATACACAGTTACTGTTAAATCTGAGTCCATCATGCACTCAGATCGTTGGTTATAATCATAGTTTATTGGTTAAAAAGTTACACCAAATTTATTGGCAGTACAAAGCATGTAAACATGATAAAACTTTAGACTCACATATGAACTGATGGTGCATGTGCATAATATGGACTTGAAGAGCATTTGTGAATGTCAACCCAGAAGTGGATCATCAACAAAAAAATGGACACTGAAGAAAAGAGAGACACTGTAAAACTGGAAAATGCTGTGAACTGTAAGTGCAACATATAGTTCAATGAAATGTGTGGCTGAATAATTACAAATGTATTATGTGACTTATAGATATTATATATTTAAAACAATAAAAGCAGTTTAAAAAAGGAACTGTATGATCATGTTTACATCCCACTCAACCGCAGAGTTCTACAGAACACAGATGCAATGTGACAAGAGGTTATTTAAGCAGTTAGGCATGACAGGGTATGCTTTGTGCTGGGATAACGGCACATCTTGAGTGGGTTAAAGCACGCAGCCAAAGGCCGAATGCTTCCACCACCCTAGAAGTGATGTTATCCCAGCAGAAAGCACACGCTGGAATGCCTTATTGTGATTGTGAAATGAGTTCATTAGGATTAATAAAGAAATCATTTTAAAATGTTTTAATTTAAATGAGGAAAAATGAAGAAAAAAGGAGACAAAGAAGAATTCCCATGGAGCCATTGTAATTTTGCTATTTGGCCAGTAGGTGGCAGATGTTGTATTTTTTTTCCCTTTTAAATACAAATGAGTGAATGGAGGTGTATTGACACAGATGTGCCTGCTTAATGTAAACAGGTCAGTAAGGCCATGGATCTGTTTCCCGTGCTGTTGTGCTGGGATACCACTGGATTCTGAGCTCCTCAGTCTGTCAGGTTGCTGGATTTTCCTTACCTGTTCCATAATTACAATTGTAACATGGGATCGAAGTGAATGAGGAAATGGGGAAGATTGATTGGCTCAAACAGATCAGGTGGTATAGTTTGGAGCAGGCATTAATCCAGCACTAATACCGTCCCCAAACTGAACTACCACGAGTATCCAGATAGTTAGAAAAGCAGCACCGTGGAGAGGTAAGAAAGAAGTATAACAGAGACGCAGCTCTTGGCTAGGCAGGGACCGAAAAGGTGGTGAGTGTCGGAAAGGTGAAGCATCGGGACAAGAAGCACAGCACAAGAAGTAGTAGCACATTGAGGAACACACAGAGCGCAGCAGATCGGAGGTATCTTAGAGCAGCATTCAGAGGTGAGCGACGCAGCATGCAAATCTGTGGCAGAAGTGCAGAAAGCGGCACTGAAAAGAGCGAACGGTGGACCTCCTACGGCTAGTATGAAAAGAATACCCATGTGGAAGTCTAAAGAAATCATTGTAACATGTGAAAGGCACCATTGTGCACATGTAGGACTAGATAATGTTTTGACCGCATCACCATATAAATGCTTGTGTGTAACAGTTTTCAGAAGTGCAGTAAAAACTTAATGAAAACATACAGACTAGCTGCATTATGTTGTTCACACTATGTGAGATACAATCATGGGACCTCTATACTCGTGCATCCCATGTTACAAGTGCATTAAGCCACTCTGAAGGTGGCATCTAATGGTATTAATGCATGGTTGGCCCGTTGTATGCCAAGGGCCACAACCCTCCCAACCATGCATTAATCCACCATTAGATGCCACCTTTGTTGTGGCTTAATGCTTACGTAGCTGCTACCTGTCGTCGGGAAAGCACTAGTGTGCAATGAAAAGCGCACTTGTGTGACATCTGGCAGCATTACTATACTGCTCCCTGCTATTGCACTAGCATTTCCCTAATGCTGGAGCACTTCCACAACAGGCACCAATTACCTGTAAATAGCCTCAATGAAGGAGCTTAATAAGGATATACACAACCGGAATTTATTAAAAAAATATTTTATAAACAGGTCAAGAAATGTAGTAATAGCAATGTATAGATCCACAGTTTGACCTCTGTCTAGAGTATAGTATACAGTTCTGGTCAATGTACCATAGAAAATATGTAGATATCCCAGACAGAACTCCGAGGGCAGCAACACAAATAGTTGTTATGGAGGGTTTTAACTAGAAGGACAAACCACTGATTGGGGGTTGTTCTCTGTGGGGGAAAGAAGATTTCATCTGTTTGAATTCTGAGCGAGTTCACTGCACCCAAAGGGCCCATTTTCAGAAATGACCCAGGCCACTGAGTATTAGTACAAGAATAAAACTCAAATCAGGTACCATGGCACTCAGCGCTCCCTGAGGAAGACTCAGCACGATTCAAAGCTCTGGGGTGAGTGTCGAGGCAGCCCGTTTTCACAGTATCCTGTTATTTGTGAGCACTAGCACTTTTACACCATTTGGTGAATACATGGACTATTATTTGTGACTCACTATGGGAATCCGTCTTTTGTTTTCCCTCTTTGAGTGCCACAGTATCTGGTTTGTGTCTATATGTGTGGGGGCAGACAACCCCACTTGTGTGCACCAGCCACCTACCATTGATTTGCAGTCCCACCGCCAGTGCTTTTTTTATATATTTATTGAAATGTTTCACCAGGAAGGCACACTGAGCAACAAGTTGCTTGTCTCCCGGTGCAACCTGGGGGGAAGGGGTACAATAAGGATGAGACATTTTACATTCAGGTTAGAAAAGATCAACATAGCATGCAATTAATTAAGGTAGTTGTTACAAACAGTGTTGCATACGTATGTAATTTGTGAGAACAATTAATAAGTGCAATGGTAGCCGGCCCAGTGGCGCCGAGGGTTGAGGTGCTGGATGCTACACCTCGTGCCACACTGGCAACCCATGTTCAGTAACGAGCGCAGGCCATTGGGGATCAGCAGCGGTGGAGAAGGATTGAGTGTTCCAGGGACTGCTCTCCTTCTCTGGGGAGGGGGGTACCAGCAGTCGATGAACACCTGGCCCCTAGCGGAGGCTGAGGGACAGCACGCCAATGCTGCAGATGTGGGCCGGCATGGAGCAGATGCCTGGAGGAGCACCGCCACTGGCATCACTGCACGCTCCATTCCCTGAGGGGAGAAAATGGGAAAAATAAGGGACCTCTGCCACACAAAGAATGACGAGTGTCCCCCTCAACGCCACCCCGGGAAGACACCTCCCCAAAGCTGGATCTGGTCTGGTGGGTTGTGGCACTCCCAACCCCCTGCCATGAAGGGTAAGTCATGGGGACATAATTGGGAAGGTGGTCTCATACCTGGGGGGCCGGTGCGGGGGGATGTCACATACACACCGGCAGAGTCCCTGAAGAGAAAAAGGACTAACAAAAATAAATAAATAAGTGCAAATGTAATAAGTGAACAAGTGCTATCATGAAATAAGGGGTGAAGGAGAGAGAGGATGAGATGACAGATAGTGCAGAGTCATGTCCTGGAGAGACCCCTTCAGGATGTGGGAAACCCTGCAAGGGGACAGGGGACTGGAGTAGGGATTAGAGAGGGAGAGAGAGAGGGAGTAAGTGTGATTAACACCTAGGAGGGGAAATAAGGCTTGACCCAAAAAGAGAACCCTTCAGGATGCGATAAACCCTGCAAGGGGGCAAGGAAGTTCAGGCAATTGTAATCCTCCTGCAGTTAGGCACTGTAATTGTAGAGGGATAGTGAGAGGGAGGGAATGAGAAATAACACCTGGGAGGGGATGAGGCCTGATCCAAGGAACTCACCAGGCTGCTGGGGACACTGCAAGGGGACCTGGAAGGCCAAGGATAGGTAGATGGGGGAAGAAAAGGTGTCAAGCCTAGGCACTACAGGACCCCTTCAGGATGCTGAGAGCCCCGAAAGGGGAGTGTGACAGCTAGGGAAAAAGGGGGAGAGAGTAGGGAAAGGGAGAAAGGTATGAGAACTAGCACCTAGGAGGGGCTAGGGTCAGTAGAGTCAATAGAGGCATTGGGTAAATTCCGAAGGGGAACGAACTATAAGGAGCAAGATGAAGGAAATTAAGGCGGGTCATAACAGGAACAGTTAGGTGCAAGATAGTTGGAGAGGGCAGTGTTGATGAAATAGAGAAAGGAGGAGTGTCAGATTTGGGGAGGTAGAGAGTTCCATATTTTAGGGAAATGGTGAGAGTACCCAGACTGGCTGGAGTGGGTGGAAGAGTGGGGGACAGTTAGTGTGCGAGTGTCGGTAGATCTGAGGGAGTGGGAAGGAGGAGGTGGTGTTATAATGAGGGGGAGAGATAGGAAGGGAGTTCACCCAGCCAGTGTTTAGTGATGAATTTAGTGCAGTGTGAGAGGTGCCTATTTGTAAGGGAGGGGAAGGAAAGGGCTTGATAGAGGTCACAGTGGCGGGTGTGAGAGGGAGCATCAAGGAAAACATGGCAGAAGGAGTTGAAGAGAGTGTCCAATCTAGTCAGGGAGGACCTAGGAGCAGCACCATAGACTACGTTACAGTAGTCAAATATGGGGAGGATCATCTTCAGGACAAGCTCACGCCTAGCCGCAGGAGGGATGCAACTGTGGTTCCTGAACAAGGCACCAAGCTTAGGGTGCAATTTTTTCTGGATGGCGTCATTGTGTCTTGAGAAGTTGAGGTGTTGATCTAACCAGACCCCAAGGTATCTGAAGAAAGAGGTGTCCTCAAGTAAAGTCCCGTCATGAGTGTGGAAAGTGGGCAGGTAGGGAAGCCTAGAGAGTCTCTGCCTTGTGCCAAAGGTCATGGAGACTGTCTTCTTGGCATTGAGGAATAACTGATAGTTTGCAAACCAGAGCTGGACCTTGGTGAAGTCGTGCTGCAAGCTAGATGTAACCTCAGCTGGGCATGAGCCAGATGCATACAGGACAGTACCATCAGCGTACATGTGTATGGTGGAGGAGGGGGAGCAGACAGATGGCAGGTCATTAAGGAAGATGGAGAATAGAAGGGGACCAAGCACTGAGCCCTGAGGGACGCCAGTGCAGAGCGGGAGGGGTGGCGAGATGGCATCTGCGATCTTAACTGATTGGGTTCTACCAGTAAAGTAGGCCTTAAACCAGTTAGTGGCAGAAGGGGTTAGACCAGCAGATGAGTAGAAACCAAGGAGAAGGGAGTGGGAAACAGTGTCAAAAGCCTTGGCAAGGTCGACAGATATGGCTGAGGTGATTGGCCATTGTCCATCCCGGAGAGGATGGAGTCAGTAGGGAGGTGGTGCTACAATGGTTTTTCCTGAAACCAGATTGAAATGGGGTGAAGAAGGAGACCTCAGATAGAAAGGAGGTGAGTTGAAAGAGGACTAGATGTTCTTGTAGTTTGGCTAGGGTAGGGAGTAGCGAGATGGGGCAATAGTTGCCAGAGGATGAGGGGTCTCCACCTTTAGGTAGGGGGAGGACCACTGTGTGCTTCCATATGGAAGGGACATCAGAGATTGAGAAGGAGAGATTTAAGATTAAGGAGAGGGGTAGGCAATGGCCGGGGCTGAGAGAGAGAAGAGTTTAGGGTCAAGGTCATCTGGGGAAGAGCCTTTTGTGGGGTTGTTGGTGAGGAGGAGGAGAGCATTAAGAGCATCTGTGAGGGAGATAGAAGAGAATGAGAAGGGAGTGGTGTGGGAACTAGGAAAGTGGAGCAGTTTTTGGGGGATAGAGGGCAGCCATGACATTTGAGGGGGGAGGGGATTAGGGAGGGACTTCAGCAGTTCGGTTGCATAGGAAGTATAATAGGAGTTAAATTCCACAGCTATGGCATGGGAGTCGGCTACAAGATTGCCATTTACCTTTAGCACTGGGGAAGGGGGGCAAACTGAGGGGTAAAGAGGTCATGAACCACCTTCCAGAACTTAGAAGGGGAATTTGTGTTAGTGAGGAAAGCATTTTTGAAGTAATCGGACTTGTCTAGCCTTGTTGCCCTGGTACAGGCGTTTCAGAGCTAATGGCAGTCTGTGAGGTCACTAGGAAGCTGGGTGGATTTGTGGAGCTTCCAGGCACGATCGCTGGCCCTAAGACAGGCTAAGAGTTCTGGAGTAATCCACGTTAGGTGGTTACCCTAACCCTGGTTTGTTTGAGAGGGGAAAAGGCATCCCAGTTTGCAAGGAATATTTCTTTGAAGCAGGCTACAGCCTTATCAACTGAGAGGGAGGAGACTACGGGAGACCGGTCAGAGAGAGAGAGACAGGTTGTGCAGGAGAGGTTCAAGGTCCAGGGATTTGAAGGAGCAAAGTTGCAAGGTTTTATGAGGAGATTTTGGTCTGTGGATTTTCCTGACAACGAATATTGGGTTGTGGTCGCTAAGACTGTCTGAGAGGATGCCAGAGCTAATTACTCTGTGGGGTTGGGTGGTAAGAGCCCAGTCAATCAGGGAGTGAGTTTCTGTCTTATAGCTAGGGTGGGTGGGTTCTGAGATCAGTTGCGAGAGGTTCAGGGCTCAAATATCATTACATATTTTGGATGTCTTGGGAGATAGCCAGTTTAAGTTACAGTTGCCTAAGATGTGCAGTTCACCACAGCGCGAGAAAGGGCTGCGATGGAGGTTATGAGGTTGAGAGCAATAGAGGGCTGGACATTTGGGTGACAGTAAATGCCGGCTATAAAGATGGGGAGGGTGAAGGGCAGAGTTAAATGAATAGCCAGTGCATCGTGGGATGCTGGGCTAGTGGATGAATAAATAGAATATTCGAGGGAGGCAAGAACATACATGGCAACGCCACCACCTCTACCTGCTCGGTCTTGCCTTAAGAGGGAGTAGGCAGGAATGCTTGTTGTACAAGAACAAAACAAGGCTGTAACATAAATGCAATTGCACAGCAAGCCATGACAGTATGTACACATGCAAGAATTTCAAGTTGCAGATAATTTACAAAGGAGTTACATGTCAATGGTAGGTGTATAAATAGATGTAATTATGTACTCGCTATTACCTCATATTAACTGAAATAAGCAAATGAGTACAAGGCTATTTATAAATACAGGCATTTCTCATTGCGTAGCTTATGAGTTTATTTTTAATGCCAAAATGACTAGATGTCATGTGTAGGTGAAGTGGCAGATTAGTCCAGAGTTCGGGAGTTGAGTGTAAGAACACTCTGATGCCCACAGTTGTGAGGACTAAGAGACAGATATGAGCTATGCAATGACCTAACTTAGAATATGTCACTTATCTTCATGAGTGAGAGCAGGAGAATAGTTCACGAGTGGCAGAGTCGTGAGTGAGCTATGTAAATCCAGCTTCTGCACAAGTCATGATAAGTGACACATTCTGAGCCAGATCTTTGTGGCGGGTGGCTGAGTGGGTTGGGGGAGCGCTGCCTTTAAAAAAAAAAATTTTTTTAACTTGCTGTTTTCCCCCCATCCGGCCCCCAAGCACCGCACCTTTGGGAGACACCTGTGGTGACAGCCCCTGCTTCCTTCACCCACCTGGGCCCTGCTGGACCCCCATATAGCCGTGGTTCTGCCCCACCCGGCGGAAACGAGGTGGGGCCTGTACACCCCAAACTTCTTTGTTTTTGTTGGGTCCAGCTTCATGGCAGGCAGATGGAAGCTTCTGGGGTCTGCACCGGGCGCTCTGTCTACCCGGTGCATTTTTCCTTTTTTCTAGTGTGGCATGCGTCCCAGACATCAAGGCATCACCGCCGATGTCCGCCACACCCGTTCCCCAGGAATGTGGCTGGATGTTTGCCATACCCCAGGCCTCCACCTGGGGTCAGTCAAGTGCCCGAGCTGCAATCCCCCTCCCTCCCCGGAGAAGGCAAGCGGTCCCTGGGACACTCAGCCACCTCCCTCCCCCAGCTGGCCCTTTGACTCCCCGGGCTCGTTCTTGAACCCAGGTTGTCAGTGCAAACGGTAGCGCTACCATTGCATTGGTAGGCTGGCGCAGCACTGCCTTTCTGCAGTGCTCCCAGCCAGAGAGGGATGGCACTGCGGTTCCACCACCACTGTGATCTCTGTGGTGGGCCTGGCAGCTTGACTCCTCCACAGGGGCATCGCTGCATGCGTGCAAAGCCTGATGTGACACTGCCCAGTGTTAGGGATGTGGGTGGGTCTGGGCAACAGTGAAGAAACCCGAAGAAAACAAACTTTCTCCTGGGCCACAATATGACAGTCACTGGTCCTCTCGGGCCCTGCACCGTGTAGCTCCCCACTGGCTCTGACAGGGGTGGTGGAAGTGACAGATGGGGCTGAGAGATTATTGACATAAGAAACTGATGAAAGGCACTCATGGTGGTCTGGAAACCAAAAAGCTCTATAGCAAAAAAATAAAATACATGGTTTTCAAAAGTTTTCCCTAGTGACTGGTGCTGTTTGACGTTCCACAATCCCATTTCCTCCATGTGCTAAAAACTACTACAACTGTGCATGGCTTGTAAAAAACTTAGGGCAACAGAGTGTATGAAAGCAGCTGTAAAAATAATTTATAGGTTAAGAGCACCAGTTTAGGAACCAGGGAATCGAGCACAGATTCAAGCCCCACTAGAGTTAAATAGTCACTGTGTGACCCTGGGAAAGTCACTTAACCTGGATGTGCCCCAGTCCAATCAATGGCAAAAATGGGCTGAAGTAGAACATCACTGTAAAGGAGATGCTACATCTCATTGTTTTTTCTTCCACCACCTCAGATGTAAGACTGTTCCAGTTTTCCACCACTCTTTCAGTGAAGAAGTACTTCCTCATATCTCTACTAAATATCCCCCCTTTTTTTAACCAGGAGAGACACACTAAGCTGAAAACTTGTTTGCAAGTGCAACCTGGGAGCACAAGGAAGTTAAGGGACTTGCTCAGGTTCACACAGTATGCAAGTGGGGGCTGTGGGATTCAAACCCAGGTCTCCAGGTTTGCAGCTCAGAGCCTTAAACCACTGTGCTATACTGCCTCCTTAAAGGTCTCGTTTCATTGAATGCCTTCTTGTCCTGCTGCATCTACTCATCTGAAAAATACACCCCTCCTGCACCTTGTTCAGCCCTGGAAAGTACTTAAAGGTTTCTATCATGTCCCTCCTTCTCTCCTCCAGCGTGTACATAGTGCAGTCCCTCAGTCTCTCGTGTTATGGTTTCTCATGCAACCATTTTACTATTTTAGTTAATAATAATTGCAACCCCCCTACAAATGGGGGTTCCCAAAAGTCTTCCTTGGGCTTGCCTAAATGCCCACTGCCAGGCTGGTGTTCTGTGTCCTAGTAATTTAAGAATGTTTACATGTGAGTGCCCCTGTTAGCCTCCATGCCTGTTTCCTTAAGAGCTGCCTATTTCGTAGAGTATAATTAATCTGGGTAGGGGTCGAGTAATTTCAGGCTCGAGTCCCGCCCGGACTACAATGTTATCGCTCCACTGTGCCACTGCTAATTACGCAGAGGGAGCCTTACAAGGATCTGTAACTGTTTGCTGATTATCTGCTTTAGTAATAATATTGCAGTTTGTCTAACCTGCCTTCCTCTGCAGCATGGACATTTCTGTTGATCACCACCATCTTGGTTCTGGACTGGTAGTTTGGACCAATCAGTACCTTTGTGGACCCTAAAATGGAGTCTGTCCCAAGGGGTCTTGTGGGAGTGAATTTCTGTAGGAATTGTAGTTTTTGCTTTTTGGCACCTAAATGGACCTGGAGGGGGAGCTCTTGCTTTGACAGACAGATGGATCAACCGACCAAACCCTTCTGGATCAGAAGGAAGTCCTGGTGCTGCCTGCAACAGAGTGTTCAGTCTGGAGTTAGAGCTGAAAGAGTGAACAGCTCGAGAGATTCAAGCAGCTGCTCCTGCACGGTGCAAAGGGGAAATCGGTGGGAAGGCTGTGTTTGGCCTGCCTGCTACCATCCTCATAAGTGAAGGGACCTTCAGCCTGAGATTGGACGTCTTCCGAAACTGCAGCTTTTGCGATCAGAACCTGATTTGTGATAAATTGAATTTCCCTGAAGTGGACCAAAGATTTCCCTGGGTGCGTTCGGCCTGTCAGGACTTGAGACTGCCAGAGAGTGTATGGTTTGTGCAGAGACACTGTGAATTGCAACCGGATTGTCATCTGAACTGTGGTATTTACCTTGCTTTTACTATAAGTGTGCTGAATGCTGATAGTGTGTCGCAATTTGGTTCCCCACTGCTTGAATGTGTCACGCTTGCTGGAAGCTGTATCCAGCACTTACCAGACTGTTTCTGAACTGTTCACCGGTCTGGGCCTTACCACCTCAGCCCAGACAGCCGCTCATGCAGAAGAAACAACCAACAAGAGATCCGCCTGAGATTGACTGCCCTGTTCAACACATTAATGAACAGGATCAGCACCACGGTGCTTCGAGTGGGCCCTGCTTCTCCTAGCCATCCAGCTCTTCATCCAGAGGTCTCCATTTCGTCCATCCTGCATCCTGTACTGGGTAGCATGAGTAAACACCACGGTAGCTCCCTGCAACAAGTAGTAGTGCATTTCAGTGTAAATAATCCAAAAACGATATATTATATAAACGGACTACCACTTCACTCATCGACCATGGTTTTCCAAAGAGGTAGCAAAGAAAGTGAAAGCCAAAAAGATTGCATTTAGGCAATACAAAAAGACACAGGCAGAAGGGGATAGGGAGAAGTACCAGGAGAAGCAAAGGGAGGCAGGGAGGTCAGTAAGGGAAGCCAAAGCTCAGACAGAAGAACACATTGTAAAATCAGTGGGTAGAGGGGACAAAACCTTTTACAGGTACATAAGTGAAAAAGGAAAGGCAAAGGGAGGGATAGTGAGACTGAAGGGGGAGGATAGGGGCCACATGGAGGATGACAACAGTAAAGCTGACATATTGAACAGGTATTTCTGTTCAGTCTTTACTGAGGAAGAGGAGGGTAATGGGTCTGAAGGGAGTACAAGGGGTGAGAATGGTGCAGAAATGGACACAAGTCCCTTTACAAGAGAAAGGGTCCTGAAGGAACTGGAAGTAATGAGTTGATAAAGCAATGGGGCCAGATGGGGTGCACCCCAGGGTCCTTAATGAACTAAGAGAGGTGGTGGCTGAACCTCTGGCTATCCTGTTTAGCCGATCACTGGAAACAGGGGAGGTACCCAAAGACTGGAGGATAGCAGATGTAGTCCCCTTATACAAAAGTGGGAACAAAGAGGAAGCGGGGAACTACAGACCAGTCAGCCTCACCTCGGTAGTGGGGAAGATCATGGAAGCACTACTGAAGGAGAGATTGGTGGAACAGCTGGTTGTCAATGGACTACAGGACCCAAGGCAGCATGGTTTCACCAGGGGGAGGTCATGTCAGACCAACCTCGTTGAATTTTTGACTGGGTGACTAGGGAGGTGGATCAGGGGAGGGCAGTGGACATGGCCTATCTGGACTTCAGAAGGCCTTTGACACTGTGCCACATAGAAGACTATTACACAAACTGGGAATATGGGTGTGGGCAGGACAGTAGTGTGGTGGGTAGGTAACTGGCTGGGCGGCAGGACACAGAGGGTGGTGGTAAATGGCTGTCACTCCACAGAGGAAGAGTGACCAGTGGGTACCTCAGGGATCGGTGCTGGGACCGGTCCTATTCAACATCTTCATCAGTGACATTGCACAGGACCTAGAAGGCAGAATTTCACTGTTCGCTGATGACACAAAGCTCTGTAACAGAGTAGACATGCCAGAGGTGTAGACAGAATGAGAGGGACCTGCAGAAACTTGAAGAATGGTCAAGGGTTTGGCAGTTGAAATTCATTGCAAGAAGTGCAAGATAATGCATATGGGGCATAAAAAACCCTGGCACAATATATATCAGTTGTGGGGTGAGGATATAGCATGCACCAAGCAGGAAAGGGATCGTAGGGGTTATCATCTCTGATGACCTTAAGGTAGAAACAGTGTGACAAGGCAGCAGGTAAAGCAAATAGGATGTTGGGATGCATAGGCAGGGGCATCACCAGCAGGAAAAGGGAGGTCATAATTCCACTATACAAGACACTAGTGAGGCCCCACCTGGAGTACAGAGTACAGTTCTGGAGACCTTACCTACGTAAGGACATAGACAGGGTAGAGAAGGTTCAGAGGAGGGCAACAAAGATGGTGCATGGATTGCATCACAAGTCCTAAGAGGACAGGCTGAAGGAACTGAACATGTACTCCCTGGAGGAGAGGAGGAAGAGAGGGGATATGATAGAGACATACAAGTATCTTACAGGGAGGAACAGGGTGCAGAAATACACTATTTTTAAGCGAAAAAGATGTTCCAGAACTAGGGCATGGGATGAAGTTGGAGGAGGATGATTCAGAGGAAGCGTGAGGAAGAATTTCTTCACAGAGCAGGTGGTGGACAAGTGGAACACCCTGCCAGAGGAAGTGGTGAGGGCTGAAACAATCATGGGATTTAAGAATGCATGGGATAGACATAAAGGAATTCTGGAGGTCAGGGGTAAGGGGCAACAGACTTCTAGGGAAACATAAACTGAACTTACAAGTTCAAATGGGCAGACTGGGTGGGCCATAGGCCCTTATCTGCCGACACTGTCTATGTATCTATGTAAATTGTGAAGAAGATTTAGGGTTATATGTTAATAATAAACTTACATCAAATGATCACTGTGTTAGAACTGCTTGCATGACGAACAGACTTTTGAGGCAAATAAAATGCACTTTTGTTAATCGCACTGAACAATGCCTTATTCCATTGTATAGGGCATACCTTAGACCATATCTAGACTATGGCTCCCCTTTCTGGAATCCAAACCCAAAAAAAGACATAGCAATTCTTGAACAGGTTCAAAGGAGAGTAACTAGAATGATTCCAAGATTAACAAACTTGGATTATCAGAACAGATTAAAAGCTACTGGTCTCTTCTCTCTCCAAACTAGAAGATTAAGAGGTGATATGCTTATGGTTTTTAATTTAATAAATTCACCAGATCTAATGGAAAAATATGGTCTAACACTCTCCAAAAGGAGACATGTTCCGAGACTGCATAATAAACAGCTTGAAGTAAAACCTTACAAAACCAGCAAAAGGGGAAACTTTTTTCCAGTAAGAGCATCCATTGTATGGAACACCTTGCCACATGAATTGGTAGAGGCAACTAGTGTCTTTAAAAACAAATTAGATGTTTGGTTGAGGGATAATAGATAAATAATGTCCCACATAGTGTGGGGAACAGTCTCGATGGGCTCTGGCCTTCTGCTGTTCTTTCATACCAACTAATACCAAGTAAAGTAACAAAGCTCAAATCAATGTGTGTCAACTGATTTGATTGTTGTTGCTAATTATTTGGGACTGAGCCATCTGGCTTCGGATTACAAATTGTTGGTTAAAGTGCATGCATGTTTTCTTTCCATCACAGGGCCCCAACCAGCTGCAACACTGGCCTACCCCGGGCAACACTTCTGGCTAGTCATAGTTCCAACTGGGTACCCAGAGTGTGTGTGACTGTGTTACAGGGACCTGTGCGTGCATGCCTTATAACCTGACATTCAGATCTTGAATCAACCACTAGATTTGGCCCCCTTCCTTGTTATTGCCCCTTGAAGAAATCAGATCTAAATCTTTTTGCATTTAAACCAGTTGTGGTGCACCTCTGTATGAACAGCATTGAAATACTGTTGGTTGTTTTGCTAAATCTTATTTTACAGGGGGTCTCCAGGGCCAAGCCAGCTGAACCAGCCCTGGTGGTAAGTGCAACAAGTGTGGGGTTGAAACTGCTGTCAGGTGTTAATTGCAATTGTGTATTCTGTGAACCAATTAGGCCACTGGAAGGAAAAGAGGGGGTAACAGTGTCCCAGAGGGCTGTACCCAGGTCAGCTACACTACCACTAACCCTGTCCTCCAGGTGGGGGCACCCGTTTTCAGTACTGAGGCCCCTCAACCTGCACTTATGCTGGCCAGCCGGCTCAGCGGTTGGATTTCCGCTTGCGACGCCAACGACCCGGGTTCGGAAACAGACTCGGGTAGCTGGAGAGCCGGCTGGGGAGGAGGATTGAGTGCCCAGCGGCTGCTCTCCTCCTCCAGGGGGGTGGGTGGGGATGCAAATCCCACTGCAACACCGCCACCTGGGTGACCACAGGTGGAGGTGCAGCGAGACTGCACGTAGTAGGGTGGGAGGACGTCTGCCAGGGGCCGGAGCATCAGGCACGTCGTGACATGCTCCGCCCCTAGGCTTCCCCAGTGTGCAGACGTCCTGAGGGCAGGGAAGAAAACCAGGAAAAAGACCCCATCGGACTTCCAGTAGACGGAGCTCCTGGCCACGATCCCCAATGCCCCTACCGGCGTCAGCACCAGCATCCCCCGACAAAATTCAAGTCACGTCGGGGTGTAAAGGGCCCCACCCCGTACCCACCTGGGGGTACAGCCAAGGCTCCATGGGGGGATGGACTGCGCTGGTCGCTGGATAGCAGGAGCTGGGACAAATCAGGCCGTTGGAGACTCCTGAAGGAGTGGAAGTCCGGCGGTGAGGAGTGGGTATACGAAGAAAAAAAAAAAACCTGCACTTAGTCACACAGGCAGGGGTAGTATCCCTTGGGATAGCGCCACCTAGGGGTTACATCTTGGAGGCATCGCTGGGATTAACACCCCCTGGTGGCCAAAATCAAGAATTATTGTCAAAGATAAATGGCTACCCCAATAGAAGTGGCTGTGCACCAGTTGGTGGGGTGGTGTACAGGACAGGAGATTGACCTCCACAATGCCTTGCTTATATTGGATATTCCTTTGAGCATTAGCAAGGACACTGTAGAAGGAGCATGTTCCAAAGTTGAATGTTTAAACAACACTGTGGTGGTGGGTCGACTGACTGATTTGACTGCCCAAACTTTCATGGCCTTGGTAAAGTGTAGTGACCCTGTGGACAGCTCCAAAATGCCACAGACTATTGCCTCAGAAGGGGTCCCAGCCACCTGGAGGGTAATAACTAAGGACAGTAAAGACCCCGGGGGAATGAGCCCCCACCCTTATCTGAGACTTTCGAGGAGAAGTTGGCCAAATTGTTACCAGAGGAGGGGAAGACCGTAGAGGACTTCAAGAAGTTATTCCTGCCACCTGGGGGTGTTCCTTCTCCAATACCCCTGCCAGTTCCCATACCTGTCCCTTCCTCAGCTCCTGTGCACACCTCCATGTCTGCAGTTAGTCACAACTCATATCGCTGGCTGAGAATGTTTTCAGGTACCCTCCCCACACCCAAGGGGGAGGACCATTGAGAGACTTGGATAGACTATGTTGCCCCTCAAATCCAAGAATGGCAATGCCCCAAGGCAGAGAAGAAGAGAAGGCTTTTGAAAGCCTCAGAGGCCCCACCCAGCTTACTATCCATGCCACATGGGCTAGTAACCCAGAAGCAGCTGCTCAAGATTATCTGAATGCATTGGAAAATGTGTATGGGGGTCCTGATTTGGATTCGGACTTGTGGTGTAGGGTCAAAAACACTCAGCAATACCCAGGGGAGCCCTTATCAATGTATGTGCCTTGACTCGAAGCAATGCTACAGGAATGCCTAAAGAAAGGTGGCATGGCCCCAGCTAAGTTAGATTGGACTGGGCTGGATCAACTTCTCAAGTCTGCTCCATTCTCCGAATTATTGCTGCTCCAACTACAACTTGCAGCCCGGCTGGATGCGCCTCCTACCTATGATGGACTTATGAAGGAAATTCAGATGATTGAGAGGAGGCAGCCATGTGGGGGCCCCCTCACATATCTGCTGCTGCTGCACAGGTGACCAAGGATGCCCATGTGAGTGATGTTCAGGGGCGAAATACAGTGCCAGTTGAACACTCAGAGGCTATCAAGGACACTCCACCATAGGGCAAAATACTGTGAGAGGTCCGAGAAATGAAGGCTACTGTTTTCCTCCAAGCCCATTCCAAAGGTACAATAGACCCGAACCCCTCTCACATCACGTCCGCTATGGGGTTGGGGGTGCACACCCGGGCATTTCCTGCTGACAGCAGCTCAAAAATTAATGAATTGACTATGAAAGTGAGAGAATTACTAAGACATCTCCCAACACTCGCCATACTGCAGCCAGAGGTTGAATCAAGGTTTTCTGTTGGTAGTACCCCCGCCTCAGCTCCTAATGTGACATCTCGGCCATGCCAGACTCTAGAAAGCATATTTTGTCATAAATGTGGGAAGGACGGGCATATGAAGAAAGAATGATGGTCCCCAAAAGACCTAGATAAAGTTGTATACAGACTTCAAGAGGAGCTCCAGAAAGTGAAACAATGGCCAAGGGTTGCTGGCAACGACCGCAGTGAAGGCTCAAGAAATACTAACTCAAACTTCTTTGTAGCAAAATCATCTGTCCAGGTCCCTACTACTGTCCTCCAGATTGGTCCAAACTGGTAGGCCCTTCGATGGCGACTACTGTGACTCTCAGTGGTATCCATGCTCGGGTTGTGCTCGACAGCGGGTCACAAGTGATCACTGTATTCCAGGACTGGTATGATAAACACTTATCTGATGTGCCATTACAATCTTTGGAAGGCCTAAATGTGTGGGGCCTGAGCGACAAGTCTTATCCCTACCTAGGATATGTCTGGCTCTGGCTGTCTTTTCCTGTGACTGTAACTGGTGTAGATGAACAAGTAGAGACGCTAGCCCTGGTGTGTCCTCCTAAGGGATTGTATGATGGGGTTCCCTTGCTCATTGGAATCAATGCCCACATATTTGGAAGATTCGTGCAGTTGTGTGAAGAGAAGCAAGGGCAATGGACTGGGTGGGCCCTGAGAGTTCCGGCCTTGATAAAGAGAGCCTATGACCTGCAAAAACAACCTACAGAAGTGGACAGAGACAAGCCAGTGGGGATAGTGTGGAAGAAAGATTCTGATTCTCTGGTACTACCACCCAATGCTCAGTACACCATTCATGGAGAAGTTCGCCTTGGAAAGGACATAAAAAATAGGATGCTGATGCTGGATGCACTTGGTGAAGGGAAGTTGCCAGAGGGGTTATTGGTTAAACCCAGTATCTTACCTGCCCATGCCCACGCCTATGCATGGCGAGTGATGTCCAAATCCGGAATGTGTCTGATTGAGAAATTCGAGGGAACAGGGGGTGTACGTTAGCTACGGTGAACTGTGCAGACACTGCAGTACTGCCCAGCAACAAATATTCTGCTGAAAAGGGGGAGGTGACCCCAGACCTATTCGATTTTGGTGATTCACCATTGTCTGCTGAATGGAAGACTCGAGTTGGTAAGAAACTTGCCGAGAGGGACCAAGTGTTTTCCCTTCAGGAATGGGATGTGGGGTGCGTCCATGGTGCTGAGCATACTATCAGGTTTCATGATGACAGACCTTTTAGAAAGCGATCCCGCCGCCTTGCCCCAGCTGATATAAACGATGTTCAGAGGCACCTACAGGAGATGCTAGCTGCTGGCATTACTCAAGAGTCAAGAAGCTCCTATGAGTCTCCCATCGTAGTTGTGCGCAAGACGAATGGGTCCATGAGGATGTGTGTAGCTTATTGGACCCTAAACTGATGGACCGTACCAGATCACTACACTATGCCCCGCATACAGGATGCCCTGGACTGCCTGAATGGGAGTCAGAGGTTTTCAGTACTGGATCTATGAAGCGGGTATTATCAAATCCCAATGGCCCCAGAGGACCATGAGAAAACAGCCTCCATTTGTCCCTTGGGGTTCTACGAATTCCTGAGGATGCCTCAGGGAATTTGGGGTGCCCCCGCTACTTTCCAGGCGTTGATGGAATGTGCAGTATAAGACATGAATCTGTTGGAATGTCTAGTATACCTGGATGATGTCATCATCTTCGGATGCACCCCAGAAGAACATGAGACCAGATTATTCAAAGTTCTTGACTGCCTGGAAGAATTCAGCCTCAAACTATCTATAGACAAGTGCCAGTTTTTCCAAACATCTGTAAAATATGTGGGACATATAGTGTCAGCTGAGGGGATACAGACAGACCCCAGTAAAGTAGAGTCCCTCACCACCTGGCCCCAGCCAACTAACTTAAAAGAACTGCAGCATTGTTTGGGGTTTTGTGGCCATCATCAGCAGTTCATTAAAGACCATTCAAAGGTAATCTGGCCACTGCTCAATCTCACTCAATGTTATCCTCCTACCAACTGCAGGTGCCAAAAGGGATCCCTCAAGGGAGAGGAAAAGGTGCATTTCTGAACAGGTGAACCATTTGGAGCCCACTGGACCCCTGAGTGCGAGGCGGCATTCTTTGAGATCATCTATCAGCTTACTTATGCCCCAGTGCTTGCCTATGCTGACCCTACCAAGCCATATGTCCTGCATACGAATGCCAACCTGAAGGGACTTGGGGCCGTGTTGTATCAAAATTATGAAGATGGCCTGAGACCTGTGGCCTTCGCCAGTCAAAGACTGACACCATCTGAGCGAAACTATCCTGTTCACAAGTTGGAGTTTCTTGCTCTAAAGTGGGCCATAGTCGATTTCACGAGTACCTCTATGGGGCCAAAATATTGATGAAAACTGATAACAAACCCCTAACGTATGTACAGACCTCAGCCAAACTGGACGCTGCTGGGCACTGATGGCTTTCTGCCTTGTCGACTTACGATTAAGCAGTTGAATACCAGCCTGGACTGAACCATATTAATGTTGACACTCTCTCACGGCGGCCAAACCCTCAAGACAACTGGGTGAGGCTGTCAGAACACTCTATTAAAGCATTGTGCCAAACGTTTGACAAAGATGAGCAGCCATCCACAGATACAGTGGGCTGTCTGGTGGACTGTTTGGGGTCCCCTGATACTTGCATACCTGCAGCCTACTGTCATTTTTCTGCATTGGACATCAGTGCCTTGCCCCAGTTTGATAGTGCAGCCTTCAGAGGGCTCAATCCCAAGATCCTATGATCCAGCCCGCACTTGATGCCCTTCGTGCGGGGAGAGATGTGTCTAAACTATGTTCTACCAACTTACAGACTGCATTATTATTCAAAGAAGGCCCTCAATTAAAGTTGTGAGACCAGTTACTCTATCGAGAGACAGTAGATTGGCGAGATCAGTTGGACAAGCAACAATTGGTACTACCCACAGCCTTCAAGCAGCTGGTGCTGAGGTCCCTACACAATCACATGGGACACCTTGGTATTGACTGGACCCTCGACTTGGTGCGGTCTCGATTCTACTGGCCAAAGATGGTGGCTGATGTTAAAAACTATGTCAAAACCTGCAGTCGGTGCCTTCAGAGAAAAGCTTTGTCCCAGAAAGTTGCTCCTCTTGTTAACATTTCAACCAGTGCCCCCATGGAACTGGTTTGCATAGACTTTCTTTGTCTGGAGCCTGATCAAAAGAACATTAGCAGTGTATTGGTAGTAACCAATCACTTTACCAGATATGCCCAAGCTTTCCTGACCAAGGATCAGAAGGCCTCTACGGTGGCCAAGGTGCTAGTAGAAAAGTTATTTGTCCATTATGGTGAGCCCCAACGTATCCATTCTGATCAAGGAAGGGACTTTGAAAGCAGACTGATCAAAGAGATGCTGTCCCTGTGGGGGGTGCGAAAATCTAGAACCACTCCTTACCACCCCCAGAGGGACCCCCAGCTGGAACGCTGGAACAGAACTCTCCTGGACATGCTGGGCACTCTTCATCCTAAAGACAAGTCTAAATAGAGCCAGCAGATTAGCACCTTGGTACACGTGTACAATTGCACTAAAAGTTATGCTGCTGGGTTTTCTCCCTATCGTCTCATGTTCAGGAGGGAAACCCGGTTGCCCGTGGATGTCTGCTTTGGAGTCTGTCCAGATGGGGTCAGAGCCAAGAATTATTTACAAAATGTACAGAAACTGAAAGCTCAATTGAACCATGCATACCAATTGTCTCAAACAATGGCTGCCAAATGAAACCTTGCCAACAAAGAGAGATATGATCGTTGGGTGAAGGCCCAAAAGTTGTTGCCTGGGGATCGAGTGCTATTACGTAACTTGGGATTGCATGGCAAGCATAAAATCACTGACAGGTGGCATTATCTTCCACAGGTAATAGTCAGCAAGCTGGATGATTTACCTGCGTACAAAGTGCGCCCTGAGAATGATTCTAAAGCTGTCAACACCATGCACAGAAACCACCTACTGCCCACTGGCCAAGTGATCATTGCCGCTGAACCATCAGTTATTGCCCCTCTTGGGATGGTGACTCATGCTGCTGCTAAAAAGAGACACATTCAACCTACCCCAGTTGTTTCAGACCCAAGGCCTTCCCCCCGGCAGGCCCAAAATGATAGTGACGGTCAGTCCACCTCTGATGATTGTGAGTGTGACCATTTTTATTACGCTTCCTATAAACGGAGTTAATTGTTTCAAGGTAACCCTATGTATGATTACGGGGATGAAGCTGGGCCTTCAGGACTGCTTAACCTTCCAGCATCCTCCCTAGAGCCAGTGCCCCCTGAAAGTGAGGTGCAAGGTATTACGTCTGAAGTAGCGGATTCTTTGTGTCTAGTAGAACTGTTTGAATTACCCGAGGAGGAATCTGATGTGGTAAATCTCTCTGGGGATATACCAGCCCTAGAAAAACCCTGTAAAAGTGTTAACAGCACCCCTCCAGTGCCACAAAGTCCAATTGTGTCAGAGCATCCTTAGGATGAGCAACCTGGGCCCTCTTCAGAAGATGATAATGAGCAAAGTATTGTGGAAACAGGATTTGCAGTGCAAGGAGCTAATAGTGTTCCCAATCTGTACATTTCAACCAGTGCAGAGGCACCCCTCACTACAGGAGAAGAAACCAGTGCCAGTATTGACTGTCCACAGTCTGTGTCTGTCCTCCCCACCCAGAAAGTCTGGATGAGCTGTCAAGCCAATAATGTGCCTTAGCTATGACTCCCCTGGAGGGCCTGTTGATTTGCCTGTCAATGTTGTTCACAAGGGTGTTTACATTTCAAAGAGCTCACTGCCCAAACTGAGCCTGTCTGACACTTCTAGGTTAATTGTTCTTACCTCGGAACATGGTGCCCCTGCCCCATCTAGCCCTAAGTTAGCTGATATGAATGGATCCCCATCTGTATTGTTTAAAGTGCAAGAAACTATTACATGAATGAGTATAGTAATACCATTGCGTAGATTACAGTAGAATCAGTGCTGAATGTATGAAAAATATAAAGCTATTGTCACACAAAATACCACCAACAGCTTAACCTGGTTCCAATTTCAGTTGCTTACCATCTGTCCCAAGTAGCCCCTGAAAGGGGACTTCTAGGCCCAGTGGCCTTACCGGGTAAACAAAATTAAATAAATAAATTATGTATATAGTATATGTGTAGAGAACACTAAGCGAGCATAGTAATGTGATAAGCTCACGCTTTTCGGATGCATCAGTTAGCATCTTGTCTCGTGTAGTAATGTTACGTATATATTGTACAGTATATTGTCTTTTTCCATGCTATTATGATATAGACTTGATGCAGATGCCAAGTTCTTTCTAGGCAGGGAAGGGTGTAACCCCCCTACAAACGGGCTTGCCTAAATGCCCACTGCCAGGCTGGTGTTCTGTATCCTAGCAATTTAAAAGTGCTTACATGTGAGTGCACCTGTTAGCCTCTGTGCCTGACTCTTTAAGAGCTGCCTATTTTGTAGAATATAATTAATCTGGGTAGGGGCCGAGTAATTTCAGTCTCGAGTTCTGCCCAGGCTGCAGTGTTCTCATTCCGTTCTGCCATCGTTAATTACGCAGAGGGAGCCCTACAAGGATCTGTAACTGTTTGCTGATTATCTGCTTTAGTAATAATATTGTAGTTTGTCTAACCTGCCTTCCTTTGCAGCATGGACATTTCTGTTGATCACCATCATCTTGGTTCTGGACTGGTAGTTTGGACCAATCAGTACCTTTGGGGACCCTAAAATGGAGTCTTTCCCCAGGGGTCTTGTGGGAGTGAATTTCTGTAGGAATTGTAGCTTTTGCTTTATGGCACCTAAATGGACATGGAGGGGGAGCCCTTGCTTTGACAGACAGATGTATTAACCAACCGAACCTTTTTGGATCAGAAGGAAGTCCCGGTGCTGCCTGCAGCACAGTGTTCAGTCTGGAGTTAGAGTTGAAAGAGTGAAGAGCTCGAGAGAGATTTGAGCAGCTGCTCCTGCGTGGTGCACAAGGGAAATCGGCGGGAAGGCTATGTTTGGCCTGCCTGCTACCATCTTCATAAGTGAACAGACCTTGAGCCTGAGATTGGACTTCTTCTAAAATTGCAGCTTTTGCAATTGGAACCCGATTCGTGACTAATTGAATTTCCCTGAAGTGGACCAAAGATTTACCTCCATGCGATCGGCCTGTCAGGACTTGAGATTGCCGCAGAGTGTACGGTTTATGCAGAGACACTGTGAATTGCAACCGGACTGTCATCCGAACTGTGGTATTTACCTTGCTTTTACTATGTGTGTGCTGATTGCTGATAGTGGGTCACAATGTTGTTCCCCACTGCTTGAATGTGTCACGCTTGCTGGAAGCTGTATCCAGCACTTACCAGACTGTTTCCGAACTGTTCACCCGGTCTGGGCCTTGCCACCTTGGCCCAGACAGCCGCTCATGCCATAGAGAAACAACCTGATGAGAGACCCGCCTGGGGATTCAACTCCCTGCTCAACACCAACTAACAGGATCGGCACCACGGTGCTTCGTATGGGCCCTGCTTCTCCTGGCCATCCAGCTCTTCATCCTGAGGTCTCCATTTTGTCCATCCTGCATCCTGTACTGGGTAGCGTGAGTAAACACCAGGGTAGCTCCCTGCAACAAAGCTCAAATCGGTATATGTCAACTGGTTTAATTGTTGTTGCTAATCATTTGGGACTGAGCCATATGGCTCCAGATTATAAATTGTGGGTTAATGTGCATGCATGTTTTCTTTTCGTCCCAGGGCCCCAACCTGCTGTAACACCAGCCTACCCCGGGGAACGCTTCTGGCTAACTGTAGTTCCAACTGGGTATTCAGAGTGTGTGTAACTGTGTTACAGGGACCTTTGAGCACATGCCTTATAACTTGACCTATTCAGATCTTGACTCAACCACTAGATTTGGCCCCCTTCCTTGTTACTGCCCCTTGAATAAATCAGAGCTAAATCTTTCTGCATTTAAACCAGTTGTGGTGTACCTCTGTATGAACAGCATTGAAATACTGTTGATTGTTTTGCTAAATCTTATTTTACAGAGGGTCTCCAGGGCCAAGCCAGCTGAACCAGCCCTGGTAGTAAGTGCAATGAGTGTGGGGTTGAAACTGCTGTCAGATGTTAATTGCAATTGTATATTCTGTGAACCAGTTGGGCCAGTAGAGGGAAAAGAGGGGGTAACAGTGTTCTGGAGGTCTGTACCCAGGTCAGCTACGCTACCACTAACCCTGTCCTCTGGGTGGAGGCACCCGTTTTCAGTACCCAGGCCCCTCAACCTGCACTTAGTCACACAGGCAGGGGTAGTATCCCTTGAGAGAGCGCCACCAAGGGGTTACATAATAATATTTGTATTTATATAGTGCAATTCAGAAATCAAAGTGCTGTAATATAAATATGTCATAAAACAATTCAATAAAATCTTACAGAAAATTCAGCTTCAGTTAAAAATATTCACAATCCATAAAACATCAAATATTAAAAGCCTGATTAAACAGATGTGTTTTCAAACTGGTCTTGAAGCCCTCCACAGTCCTGCACTCTCTAATCTGATGAGGTAAAGAGTTCCACAGGGATGGTGCTACGAACATAAAACCCCGAGCCTCAGATGTTTTCAGCCGCACCTTGGGAACCTCTAACAACCCCTCATCAGTTGAGCGGAGAGGCTGACCAGGGCTGTAGGGAACCAGGCACTCTTGGAGGTAACTTGGTTCCAGTCCATGCAGAGCTTTATAGGTCAGTGAACCGACCTTGGAGGTGATCTGCCACTGTATAAGCAGCCAGTGCAGATCGCGCAGCACGGGGGTAATATGACTGGTGCACGAAGTCCCAGTCAATAACCACACCACAGCGTTCTGCACCAGCTGCAAGTGGCGGGTATCAACCCCCGCAAGCCCCAGGTAAGGGCAGTTGCAGTAGTCAAGGTGCAAGGTCACAAAGGCATGGATCAACGTTGGCAAATCATCAGATAGAACAAAGTGCTTAATTCTGGCAATGTTCCTAAGGTGGTAAAAGGAAGACTTGATGACTGCCGACACTTGCGCACACAGTGTCAACCCATTGTCAAGAACCACACCCAGATTACGCACCCGTTCAGAGGTGGGCAGTTGTACACCATCTAGCCACAGCCCAGAAGGTAAACCCACCACCGGCCTCTCTATCCAGCACCCCAGATCCACAGCCAACACCTCAGTCTTCTCGGAATTCAATTTCAGCCAGCTGGACTTCATCCAGTCATGGATCTCCACCAGACAGCTGTTAAACATTGAGATTGCACTGTCCAGGTCAGGTGCAAAAGACAGATAGAGCTGTGTATCATCAGCATAGCAGTGAAACCTCAGCCCATGTCATCTTACAATGTCTCCGAGGGGTAGAAGGTACACTGCAAACAACATGGGGGACAGCACTGAGCCCTGAGGGACCCCGCACAGCAGAGAGAATGGCTCAGAGGAAAAAAATCCCAGACGTCATCCTCTGAGACCTGCCAGCTAGGAAAGAATGGAACCATCTGAGAAATGGATCAGCCAGGCCACAGATAACCCTCAGGTGTTCAAGCAGAACCCCATAGTCCACAGTGTCAAACGCTGAAGAGAGAGATCCAGAAGTACTAAGATGGAGCGGCTCTTCTGGTCCCTCGCCATCAGGAAATCACTGAGCACCCGAACCAGAGTGGTCTCGGTACTGTGTCTCTTCTGGAAGCCTGATTGGAGAGGATCGAAGACACTGTGGATGGTAAGATGGTTCTCCAGTTGTAGTGCATGTCCAGATGAGTTGCCCTCATCTGGACAGCCTCTACCCTGTCTGTGTCCCTCCTGAGTTGTGATCTCCAAAACTGGGCACAGTACTCCGGGGGGGGGGGTCTCACCAGGATCAATACAGTCACAACACCACCTCCCTCCTTCAGCTGCTAATACACTCCCAGCATACTGCTGGCCTCCCTACTACCTTGTTGCACTCTCCCCATCTACTGTGTGATGGCCCAGCGGCAGTGTATTCTGCTACCAATGAGGGGACCCTTTGTTAGGGAGCAAACCCAGAGTGTCGGGAGGCAGGCCAGGCCGAGTCACCTGCCGCCCAGCAGTGCATCACAGCTGAGGGGGGCTGGCGATGGGCTCTGCCACCACAGAGGCCCCTGCAGTTGGGCCAGGGAGTTTGTTCCGCCACAGAGGGAAGCTATGCATGTGCAGGGCATGGCAAATGCAGCACAGGAAAGTTTGGAACAGGGAAGTTCGGCACAGGAAACTTCAGCACAGGAAAATTACATGGCTGGAAATTTGGTCACACATTTCACTGTAGAGGTGATCCATGGTGGCGTGATGTTATAATTAAGCAATAAGCAATGAGGAGGTGTGGGTTATCAGGGGATTTACCATGGCTGGAGTGGTTTGCCCATGAGGCGCAGCCAAGTGGGTAAATTCTCGCCAGCCATGGTAAATCCCCCAATAACCCACATCCTTCAAGTGACTTACTGCGATTATACCAAGGTTCGTTTTATTTTACTATAATAAAATACAAATGTTAAAGAGGCTGATTTTAATTTTTTATTTTTATTGTATTTATTCCTATGCTGCAGATATTATAGATTATGTACTCATCAACAGCCGTTGGTTATCAGAGGATTTACAACAGTGGTAAACTGCTAGACTGAGAATTTCATTGGCTGTTCACTTATGTCCATGGTATAATAGTAAATGTACACTTATAGCTCAGATTTTACTGGTGTGGTGATCCATGGCAGTGTGGACCAAATTTTCGGCTGTTTAATTTTCCTGTGACAAACTTTCCTATGGTGAACTTTCCTGTTATGAACTTTCCTATGCCGTATTTACCTGTACCCACATATGCATGGCCAACATCGGCATCAGCCATGCCCGTGGGGAAGGGAAAAACGTGGGGAGAAAAAGACGGTAGCCATTTATATGATGGCTGGGACCCCTTGGCCTGATCAAGGCATATTATATCCCTGCAAATAGGATACATCCCTGTGTGGACGGGCTGCTGGCCAGAAAAAGAAAATGTACATGGAAAATAAAAGTAAAACCAAATTTCTTCTTTTCGGTCTGTCTGCTCCTGTCCTGGGGTGCCTCACTGTCCTGTGTTTCACATGTAGGCTACCCATGGCAACTACACAAAATACATAGAACAGTGCATGTGAAGTGATGGGTAACAAAGCTTGTTTTTACATGCCTGAGATGTGTGATTTCACTTACATAAAACAGAGACTACAAGCCAGCAGATAAAGACCGTGTGATGCACCTGGCCAGCCCATTTTCCCCTAACTACAATATCACAGCAGACCCTCCCTCATCTCCGGCTCCCCTTTTCTTTCCACTAAGATTCTTTATACCTATACCATACATTCTTGAACCCCACCACTGTTTTCGCTCCCCCACCACCTCCACTGGCAAACTGTTCCAGGAATCCACCATTCTTTCAATGAACGAGTACTTCCTCACATCTGTCAAATCAACTCCTAAACCATGAGAGTGAGTGAATGGTTTCACCAAGTATCACAAACCAAGAGTGTGCAGAACAGTTACCATACTCCCTATGTTTTATTCTTCATAATTACTGGTTTTAAAAGTGGCAGTGCTGCAGAATTCGTTTCAGTTTTTGACGTTGCATGCTCTTCTGGGCTGTGAGGAGAAAACAGCAATATTTTTTCATTGATAGGCTGCCACTGTTTGTTACTACATGATACAATATACACCCTCATGTATGAATGGAAAATTGCAACCCAGTTTTCATGTTGTGGACCCCCTCTGGAGTGTTTACTTTCCAGTCTATAAATTGTATCAACCATTATATGCCAATGTTCCAAGGTAGGTAACTTCTGTGTAAGCCAAAGGTGAGTCAGCACTTTTTTGGCTGCCGCCAGTAAATCAGTAAAAGCCTCAAAACAACCCCATATTCTATGTTCGGGGATAGACAACAGTGTTAGGTATGGTGTTACAAACTGAGGTGTGTTAAAATGCCTTCAGTCGCTGTTTTAATGAGCTACCAGTATGGCTGAAATGGCACGCCCATGCTGTGTTCCTTCTGACCCTCGCAGAGAAAGAGGCAAGCTGGCTTTCACCATTCGCAGTTTGCCAGTGGGAAAACTGCCAAACAGAAGCAAAAGGGTGGCATAATCTCACAACTGCCACTTGTATACCGTGGTGACTGAGCAAGTCATTTAACCCCCTGTGCTCCTGGATCGCATATGGAAATGATCTTCAGCTCAGTGTGCCTTTCCTGACAAACATTTCTAAATATATAAAATAAATCAGTGTATATAAATCAAAACAGCGTATGTCAGTGCCACTGACTCAGTAGCTAGTATGTTTCACCTCTGGGGCTGTACGATCAGAGGTTCTAGCCCCACACCAGGTACTTTTTAATGTTTTTGTTTTCAGTTCTGTTTATTCTCCAGTTCACAACCCCCAATCCCCAGGATTTACTTGCCACCTGAGAGACCATGGCTTGCCCCACATGGTTGAGGCTCCATGTAAAATCCTTTGGAGGAGGGAGGACCGAAGCCAATCTGGCATCAGGCAGTCCTCGAGAGACATGCTGGAGTAGCTCTTGCTGCGGATCCAGCATCCAGCTACACAGCCGTGGGGGTTTTCTTGTAGGTTGCCCTGGCAGAGCGGTTGTGCAGTGGTGTCCATGTGATGTCAGGTGCATTCTTGCCACACCACCAACCCTGCTTATGCACACACCTTCCCAGTGCACTGGCCCCAGCCACCACTAGGAGTCAGAGTGTTGCCAACTGTGTCTCCCTCCTCTTCCCAGAGGAGGACAGCTATCCATCGGATGCTCTGTCTTCCTCCCTGGCTGACCCTTCAAGCTCATTCCCAAAACCCGGTTTGTCAAGCGCTGCCAGAAGTAACGCTACTGCTGTGCCAGAGGACTGCTATCACACCAGGTACAGTACTTGGGCTAATACCCATAACATAACCAACAAGGAAGTGCAGTATGAGGGGGTGCTGCACAGTTGAGGTGCTGACCTTCAGATAAGGGGAACAGTCACCACCAAGGGCATAACACGCACATGTGAGGCTGGTCCTAAAGTGTTCTTTGTGTATGGGAAACCATTTTGGTTTACTGTACTATAGTACATTGTATCCAACTAATTTTACTTAGTTCTAGGCTGACATCTTCTGTTACTACAAACCCCAGACTCCCCTATAGTTGTCATCAGAGCAGTAGGCAGTAGTGAGAGATTCAGTCGTCTGCTGTGCATGTTTATGCAATAAGGCATGATGAGGGGTGTGCAATGGTGGGATAACGGCCCACCTTGGGTGGGTTGAAGCACGAGGCAAAGTCAAGTGCTTCCACCACCTGAGAAGGGCCATTAACCCATCGTAACACACACCCCTATGGTACCTTATTGCATTATGAAATTAGTCCTTTTAGTATATTGATGTATTTTTTTTAAACATATTTTTGTTTAGCTACTTCCAGCCAGGCTGTTGTGCTGGGATAACAGCGCGGATGAAAGTAGCTCTTGACCAATCATGGGCCAACTTTCTTTCTACCCATTTCATAGCAGAGTTTATGTAATCTCTGATCTTTTGTTTGCTGGTCCCACTGTCTTTGCTGGGCTATGTACAGTCACAGAAAATTGTCCTTAAGCTCTGGAGAAAAGCAGATCTTGAAACAACTGTTATCAGATTATAAAAGCTCAAACATACACTGCGGGCTATTGAATCTTCCACTGCTGCAATGCTCCTTCTGTGTTCTGCCCATCTCAGGTCAGTGTCACCATCCAAGTGGAAGTGTTAAGATTCCGAGGGACTTAAAAGAAGAGTATGAATTTTGTTGTCATACAACTAATTCCACAAGACACTAAAACAGATCCATGCAACTCACCCCTCAAGGATACACTCTGAAACGAAAGCTGTCACAATTCAGTGTGCCTTTTGGTCAAAATTTCAAATAAAAATTAAATAAAATGCTGCAAAAAGTCAAGGATCGAAATGGCTCCTGAAATAACTGGCATTCCTTCATAAATTATGCCTTACTGGGGAAGTTAGTACATAATGACAATACTGGTCAGGCATATTTTTTATTTTTATTTAAAACATGCAAGTGTGCAGGATAAGTTCTATGAGGAACAGGTCTTGTTTGCAGAGTGTCCCAAGTCATAGTTATAAATGTATTATAAGCAACAGTACATACTATGAAAGACTTTGAGACAAATAGTATAGAAATTAGCTGACAAAACAATTGCAGAGAGAGATTGTTCCTGTAACATTTTCTTTAAACCAGATTTAAAAGAGCCAGTAGTACAGCAGTTTCTAAACTGAGGGGTTAAGCTGTTCCAGGAGTGAGGGGCAGCATAGGTAAAGCACTCTTTCTTGTAGCCGTAATGTGTGGCAAATTTATGAAGAAAAATGCTACAATGAGGCACATCCCTAAGAACTACATTTATGAACAGGAACAAACTAACCTCTCAAAGAGATGTGACAGTGAAAGAGCTAAGTTATTAACCATTTTAAAATAAGAAAGAGCCAATTTAAGTTGCACCTGGTGCTGGAGATAACAATTTAACTTCTGTAGTAAAGAACAATGATGGAAGGCATGGTTCCTAGGGAGAATTTTTTATTTATTTATTGAAGTATTCAGAAAAGACCTTTGAGTCAGAGACTCATTTACAAAAGTTCCATGTCATACATAAAAGGTATAGTGACAGCACTTGAAAAACAGAAATTACAGCACAGTTACAAATAACATTCAAGAGGTTACATAGTTGTTCAGTAGATGGCTAACAGTAGTTTAGGTACATTAGCACAGCCAGAAACAGTTACAGAAGGTTCTGTAATAGGCTGATGGTCATATAGTTTCATAGGTTTTTTTTTTTTGGTTAGGTACAGGGACCAGATAGTAGTTTGTTTGAAAGCGCAAAGTCAGATCAGGTGTCAGGGGCAGTCACATCGGTTTGAGCACAACATCCAGACTGTATGTGACCCACAGACTGTAATCTCCCTGTTAAACAGTGAACCATAGTAAGGTAGTATGCCGGCCCCCTTGCACTCTCCGTATCCTTTGCATTCTCTCAGTAGTTCAGCATGTACCTTGCTTAGAGGATCAATAATGCTGACCAGAAAACGCTCCCATTACCTGCTTTACCACTAATGTGCAGAATCCATAATTAGGGACTAGCTGAAAGCTTTTTGTAACAGGAAACCTTCCTGTAGCCAAGCTGATGCACGAGAATCACAGGAGGCCATTCATCATTTATGAGATACCTGACCCCACCCCCAACACACAAACCATCCGAGGTCAAACAGGCAGGGCTATTTCTGTGTGTATATGCTTTTCTTCTGAGGGATGAATATGCCACATGGTTTTCTGCAGTCGCAGTCTTTCTGGCAAGTAGGGGGTCACTGGATAGTCTGAAATCTTTAACTGGACCAACCTATATCATACATTCCTCGGTTTCAATGGAGTCTCTGCTACAGTGCTGCTAGTTCCCCTCAGCTGATCCTGATTTTCTGTGATTTTTTCCAAGTTTTCCACCCAACAGTTTCCTGGATCCTTCCTAAATCTGTCAGTTCTTCCACTGAACAGTACACATTTGAAGCATAAAAAAGTGACAACCACTGGTGTAGATAGAGGCAAGGCAAGCCAGGACAAATTTCTGCTTACCACGGAAATCACTGCATAACCTGGTAAGGAAAACCTTTCCTTAAATTGGTACATATTTGCACGCCATGTTTATTTATATCTGTTTATGATGCAGCGAAGCAGACATGATGGACCTGGAGTCTCTCCCAACAGTAAATGATTGTCACTATGTTACTGTATGGCTGTGTTACTGAGTTACTTTGTAACCATGTGGTGTTATGGTCCAGTTCTTCAGAAAATACTTTCCACACTGAGCCACACAGGATGGTATACTGTTCAGAGAGATAAACTGAATGGGAATTATAACAAGGGTCTGAGAAATAGAACTTTCTGATTGGCTGCAAAAATTCTATCAGTCTTATGTTGATGTTTTATTAAAGAGCAGCTGACACCTTCAGAAGATCTTTAAGAAAAGGTAACGTTCAAACACAGTTCAGCTTGTATTTCACATTAGTTCTGTATCCTTCCTCTTTCCACATTATTTATTACTGGTGTAATCTGCATGAAAACAAGAACAACAGCAAAATGGAAAGGGACCTGGGGTAGTCATATCAGATGACCTAAAGGTGGGCAAGCAAATGTGAGAGGGCAACAAGGAGGGTTGGGGGTTCTGGGATGCATAGGGAGAGGCATCACCAGTAGAAAACAGGAAGTTATTATCCTCTGTACAGACAGCTGGTGAGACCCCATCTGGAGTACTGTGTGCAGTTCTGGAGACCCAATCTCCGCAAAGACATAGACAGGATGGAAGCTGTCAGAGGAGGGCAACTAAAATGGTGCAGGGTCTGCACGGAGGACATATGAAGAGAGACTTAAGGAGCTATATGTATAGCCTCGAGGAAAGGAGGAGAGGGGACATGATAGAAACGTTCAAGTACCTCAAGGGAATCAACAAAGTCCAAGAGGGTAGCATCTTTCAAAAAGAGGTGTGCAAGAACAAAGGGCACAATTTGAAGATAGAGGGGCAGCTCAGAGGTAATTTAAGGAAGTATTTTTTCACAGAGAGGGTTGTGGATGCATGGGACGGCCTTCCGGAGGAGGTTGTGGAGTCAAAATCAGTGGTGGAATTCAAGCAAGCATGGGACAGTCATAAGGCAATTCTGGGGGGTGGGGGTAAGAAGAAGTAGGCTGCTGGTTAACTAGGATCTGCAGCTTATCCAGTAGGTAGGGAAATGGGCAGACTGGGTAGGCCAAGCGGTCCTTATCTGCTGTCAAATTCTATGTTTCTATGTTTCTTTGCTCCTGAAGCGTTCATCTATTCCTGTTGCATTCTCCCTACCTGAGGTCATAATGTACTGCTTGTGACATCACAGTTACTTCAATGGCAACAGACTGTGATGTCACAACAGAGGATTATGACATGAAGTAGGGAGTCAGCTACAGAGGCAGATGAACTCTAAGGATAAAGATAATGTATTCATGCAAAGTTCCTCAGTAATAAATAATAGGGAGGAGAAATCTATAGAATATATATATGGAATGCAAGCTGAATTGTACCTAAATATCATAATTTTTAAAGTTTTCTTTGATGCGTCAGCAACTCTTTAACATATACATAGGACCTAATCATATGCTGAGCAAGGTTTAACACTGTTTAACAACATTATTATAATAGCATAAAGATCCTTAGGGGTTATGTTAATGGTCAGTTAATCACCTCTGGGGGTCTGATAACACCCGACTATACCTCATTCCACAACACACCCCTAGAGGGTGATTAACAGTCCATTAACATAACCCCTGGCCATGCCTTATTGCTTAAAATGTTGATGTTTAAAAAGAAAGAATGGGAAATGTTAACTCTCAGCTGGATAAGGAACCTGCATAAAATGTCTGTGTTTCCTGGTGGGACTATTTTCAGAGTAGTTGGACACTGATTAAAGGGGTAGGCAGATACTAATTTGGGTGGGGGTCTGAAAACTCGTTGTTCTTCAGAAGGCACTTTGAAGTGTTAAGGCTTCAACAGTTTGTGGGTCTGGACTGGAAAAATTACATCAGGACTGGGGAGAGGCAAGGGGTGTTCAATGACTGAGGGAGTTGCTTGTGTGGGTCTGAAAGGAGTTGCTTCCAGTGTTTGTCCCCGTTCTGTCATTCTACCTTAAAGGAAAACTAAAGTCAAAATTTACAAACAAATATGTTGTACAGTATGTTTTGATTTGTAGGTGTACTCCTAGTAAGCCCTTCCCTTTACTTGCTGAAATAATTTTTTTTTTAATTTGATTGCTGGTTTTTTGGCCCCTGGGGATCTCCATATTAGCATTTCTAATGGCTCTTCTTGTTCCTACAATGCCTCCTGTCCCATGTGACTGTGATGGGTCCTGGATCATTACTTCAACAAGAGCTGTGTTTTCTCACCTTTATAGTAGGAGAGCTGTTAAGTTAATTAACTCTCCTTGTCCAGGGAGTTCTAAGGACATGGCAAATGCCTGAGGGATAACTGAGCGGGCTATTCTGTGAAGAAACAGCCAGTCTTCACTAATGGTAGCATCTGTGGCATTTGTGACCTTGTGTGATTTGTGTACGTTGCTAATGGTTGTGTGTAGCTTGATAAAATGAAAGGCTTTAAAAACAAAATATTCACTTCTGCTGACTAGACATAGACACATACATAAAAAACAGAAGTCTGGATTAGATATTTAGTTGAAGCTAGAATCTAAGGCCCAGAACAGTAGATGCTGCTGCAGCAGCTACTGCTCACTAAATCAATGGTCCTGGATGCATCACATTCGCATGGGAGAGGAGGCACTGTAAGAACAAGAAAGGCCATTAGAAATGCTAATATGGAGATCCCTAGGGGACACAAAAGCAGCAAGCAAATTTAGAAAAAACTCCTTTCAGCAAATAAAGGGAAGGCCTTACTGGGAGCATACCTACAAATCAAAACACTCTACACTACATATTTTTTTTGCAGAATTTGACTTTAGTCATCCCTCCTTGCCCCATGAAACATTTTCTTGTGACACAGTCGCCGACAAGTAAAAGTCCTCACCGGCCCAGAGACATCAAGTACAGTACAGGAGTGTTGTGCAGCTCCATAGGTTCCTATGCGATCTATAGCCTGCATTTCGGTTGGCACCCTGCTGTCCCTTTTCTGTGGAGGCGTTAAATTAGGGTAGTTCGCTTTTGTAGTTTTGGCCACACCCACCGCTGCGGACAAGAAGTCTGCTTTTAGCTTTGCTAAGCAGTCTTAAAAAACTAGTACCTGTGATGATCTGTGGAAGTGTTCTGCTTGCCCTTTTTCCTCATAAAGTCCCACTGAAAAATCTTTATAGCTTTATGGAGTGTACAGCTTTTTGAGATGATATTGTTTTAAGATGTGTTCTGAATTTTAGTCATCTGTCACCCATTTCTGTGAAGCCATGTCTCTAATCTCCGGGGGCAGAAAATTCAGAGTTATAATACTGTCTCATATTCATATTCCCCTTGCAGGTAGATAATACTAATTGTAATTAATTATTCATGAGGCCAGCACACACTCTGACTGGTTGCTGTACCGAGCATAGATCTTTTAGGTTTGCCTAGTACAGTTTCGAGCAGCATGGTATCCACCTGTCTAGACCTTGTTTTTTCCTTTTTTTAATTATTTAAAATAAAATATAGAATCATATAAGATTAGATGAGAGGCTGTCCGAGCAGCATGCTTGAATGTGGCACTGAGTACAACACCATCTACCACACCAGTGACAACACTTTGGGAACAGATGTGGGTTGCTCGGGGTTCAGGGCCGAGTGGTGCACTTGAATAGAGGCACTGAGTACACCACCACCACCACTTCATCACACCAGCAACCCTGGGAACGGATGCGGGTTGCTCGGGGGGAAGGGTCCAGGGTTGAGCAGTGCGCTTGACTGCGGCACTGAGTAAGACACCACCTACCACACTGGTGACCCAGCTTTGAAAATGGATGTGGGTTTCTCGGGGGGGGGTCCAGGGGATGGAGGGAGGGAGGATTGCGCACCCTGAGGACAGATCTCCTTCCTCAGGAAGGGGGGGTCAATGCATCCTGCTAGGCAGCTGCCACCTGGAGGAATCTGGTTGGCAGTGCAGTGGGATGCAAGGGATAGGACCCCACCTGCTTGATGCCGGGAAGGGGGGAGGCATCTCTGCAGAGGCAGAGTTCGCACAATGAGTTGCTGATGCCTGCTGTGGGCCCAGGAAGAAAATGGCAGAAACACCCCTCGACCATGGCTGGATGACTGCCCAGTCCCCCGCAGGCCCCGCACCAGTGACTGATACCTCCAGGTCCTGAGGCAGAGGATAGTGGAGCATGAAGTAAATCCCAGGGAAGCCAGGCGAAGGGGCTGGAGGGAACAGTCTGGTTGGGGCAGGTCAGGCGATGAGACAAAAGTACTTTTTTTTTTTTTTTAGATATTCTTTTTATTATTCAGATTTTAACTTATATACATATAGGTCTACAGTTGTGATTTTATACAATGCACTTACAACTGGTCCAATAATACAGACAATTTTCAGGGTTCATTTAGTTCCTGTACATAAGATCCAATATTTGTTTCAGTCAGTTTATTGCTCCCATGAGGGTTACAATCTAGTTATGCCCTAACTTAAAATTCCATAGGCATCTTAACTTACATGTAAATATGAGTTGGTCATTCTCCGTACATCAAACTTTCCTCTTAGACTTCTCACTTTGGTCAATCTAAGCAGGTCCCTTCCCATTGTGCTAGAGGCTCCAACCAGACAAGAGGGTGGGGGAGGGGGGGACGGGGTAAACCAGGCCCAAAGCCCCTCAGAGGTGGGGCACAACCCGGAATCAGAGCTCACAAGGCCCCTCAGGGACATCAACCCTAGGGCACAAAAGTGGGGTCTTTTAGCATATAATATATCTGCCACCGTGCCCATCTCACGGAGAAAACCTCCTCGTGTTCATTTATATGTCATTTTTTCCATGTTATAAATTTGCGGGTGATTTCAACCAGTCCCGAATGGTTGGAACATTAGTTGTTAGCTATTGCCTGGTTATTACCTTTTAGCTGCTGTAAGGAGCAGTAAAAGCAGGTATCTTGTATTTGGGCCTCGATAGGGCTTAGGTAGTATGAGAAACAAGTACGCCTCCAAGGTCAACTGAAACTGTGGGTCGATAAGCTCCTGAAGCTGTGCCTCCAGCTGCTTTGAAGTTGGAGAGTACTGGGCACGCTCCACAGAATGTGGGTTGGGTTGGCCTCTCGCCGCCACACTTTCTCCAGCACAGTACTTTTTTAATTTAAATTTGCTTTTTTCCTCCTACAACTCCACCGCCCCACTTCAGTCCAACCACCCACCCACCCAGCCCTGTCACCTGCCAGCCCTGGGACTTACCTGTGCACCGCATACCCCCACGGATGCCCCCTCATGGAGAGGGCCACTGTGGGCCTACACTCATAGACCCCCAGCAGGGTACAGGTTGTCAGTTGGTGAGGCAGAGAGCCCAATCAGTGGTGAAGAGCCTATGACAAGCAGCGGACAGCATCCTATGCGGTGGAGGGTTTTCTGTTTTCTGGCCCAGGAGGCGAGATGTGCAGAGACATCAATGGGCACACACACGACATTTGCCCCACCTCCAGTAGTGGCTAGCACTGGCTGTTGGACCTTGGCTTCCACCAGGGGCTGGGTGAACAGTAGGGGCTTCCTCTCCCTCCTTCTGGAGAAGAGCAGTCCATGGGATGCTCAATACTCCTCCCAGTTGGCCCTCCAATGCCCAGGCTCACTTCTGAACCTGGGTCGTTGGAGTCACGAGCTTATAATAACAATAACACCCTCACAAGCAGGCATTTCCTGGACTTTAAAAGCCCTTGCTGGAGTTAATGGCCCTTAACTGTGCCTCAGACCATCATCGGCCCATAACCAGGTGTTAATCCCCAAGAAAGGCTTGTATGGGTATTACTACTTAAAGCTTTCTCCGTTAAAGGAAAAGAGTAACACTGCAGCATTCTCAAGTCACTCTCTGTTCTCTTTCTGTATATGCTTCTCTTTGTTTTGTGTTCCCTTGTTATGTAGGCCACCTATTGTGTCATCATGGGTGCTATTATTTTATTTTTTGCTGAAAGGTTTTTGGTTTAGTCTCAAAGGTGTTGCAGTCTCCTTCTCACACTGAAGGAGCCTAATAGCGTTCCTCCCACAGCTCTTCCAGGGTATTAGGTATGTACTTGGGGGGTGGAGCTGACACATTCTTAGTAACTTCCAAAAGAAGGAATAGTTAAAAGGTCAGGTCAGTTGGTGTTTTTGAGGTGGAAGACTAGGTTTGCTGGCAAAGGCACCTAGTTTCACCTGAGCTCTTTTCTTCTAGGTTTGCTTGTAAGGTAAAGACAGAGCAAGGAACATTAGCTGAGCAAGGAAAAAGATTAAGGCTTCTTTTGGCTAGGCAGATTTACTGTGGGATATTATTTTCTTTTCTACTCACGGGGTTTTGTTACTGTATTTGGCTAACCTTTTACTGCTTTATTGTTCTCTGATTCAAATTACTGTTGCAGGGTATACTTTCTGCCGCATTATTACAGGTTGTGCCTACAGGTTTGTTACTGTTTTGTGCTTACAGATTACTGCTGCAATCTTCTCTGATTTTTATTTATTTATTAGCTTTTGTTGACCAGGTAAGCACACTAGACAAAACAATTGCCTATTTTCAGGTGCAACTCAGGAGAGTACAAAGAAGAACAAAGTCCATACAAAGAACAATGAGATACAGTTAAGCATAACACCAGATCAAGTAGAAACAGGTGACATCACATTACGTAAGGAGTAAGGATACCACACAGTTGGGTAGGAATAGAGCATACATAAGACCACATAAGGATAAGGACAGTGCATCAACAAATCATCGCCCGGCAGCACAGGGTGAATACATTTCTATACAGACCAGGACCACCAAACAGTACATCCAACAGAACTCCACCTAGAGCAGAGAGTAGGTACAATATGATACAAAGCAGGACCTAAGCAAATGAAAACCACCCTCGAGGCCCCCCCACAGGGGCCACCAGAAATGCAGGGATGTATTAGCCCAGTACAGGAACCATGCTAAATTTATGCTGGCTGAGGACAGCCACATACAGGGGAGAGCTTCAGATAAGTCCAGAGGGAGCTCTGAAGGCATAAGTGAGAGGGAGAGGAGCGGACCTGGGAGGGAAAGGAGTTCCAGACTCTTGGAGTACATACGGCAAAACCCCTATCTCCCATTTGCGTCCGAGTGGCAGGAACTTTGAGCACAGTAGAGCCCAAAGACCGGAAGGAGTAAGAGGAGGCAGCAGGTATGAGGAGCTCATCAAGTCCTTGGGGGGGTGCCACTTCTTAGCACCTTACCCGTGAAGCTACCCAGGATTAAACTCCTATAGTCAGGAGGGGAAAGCCAGTCAAGTTTACTGTACAGGTCACAATGGTGGGTGAGACAAGGGCAGCAAGCGCGAAATGACAAATGTTGTTATAGGCAATATTCCACCTAGCAAGGTGAGCTTTGGAAGTGTGCACATACAGGATGAGCCCGTAACAGAGAGTAGGAAGAAGCACACCTCTGGCCAGTGCCCTGTGGGCAGCAGATGGAGGTTGTTCTTTTGCTCTATAGGATAGACCCAGCTTGCAGTTGACAGCCCTGCACACATTTTGAATGCGATAAATCAGGTCCAGCTGGTCAAGTGTCACCCCAAGTATTTAATGGTATCAGTAGTCATGACAGGACAGCCATCTATTCCAGTGATACACAGGGAGGGCAGGGGAAGCCTTTATCTTAGCCAGGGACACAGAGCATGGCCTGTTTTTTTTTTAAGGTTTAGGACAAGCTTGTTTGCTGTAATCCAGGACTGGATGTTCCTGAAATCTGCGTTCAGTTGGTGGTTGATGATTCCGATGTCACGGGAATGGGTGAGGATGACTAGGTCATCAGCATACAGAATGGATCTACACTGGGAAGAAATAGAGGGAAGGTTGTTAACAAAGATGGAAAAGAGAAGAGGCCCCAGGACTGATCCCTGGGGGACACCAGAGGTCACAGGGGAGGTGTCAGAGAGGATCTTGCTGAACTTGGTTAATTGATTTCTTCCCTGAAGGTAGCTGGTAAACCAGCTATGAACAGGGGGGACAGTCCAAGGGACCAGAGCCGGAGATAAGTAAGGCATGATCGACTAGGTTGAAGGCCTTAGATAGGTCAATGAAGATGGCACCTGAGAGCTTGCCCTGGTCCATTGCTGCCCTGATCACGGAGGAGACAGTAACAAGTGCTGAGGACATACTGTGCCCTTCTGAAAGCCAAGCTGCTCAGGAGACAGCAGCTCATGGCCTGATATACTCCATAAGTTGCTCAGCAACAACTTTCTCCAGGAGTTTACTGATGGCCGACAGGATGGTTATAGGCCGATAATTGTCAATGATCTTGGGGTTGCCTTGTTTAAGGACAGGGAGAATCCTAGCCACCTTCCAGAGGTCAGGGATAACTCCGAGGGCAAGTGACATATTGAAGATATGAGGCACAGGGGAGGCAATATATGAGGCACCAAGTTGGAGGAGCCTAGGTTCAAGGCTATCGTGGCCAACACTAGCGTAGGGGGAGAGACCAGACAGAAGTCTCTGCATCTCCAGCGCTGTCACTGCCCTAAAGTAAAATAATGGACAGGAGGTGGGGGGTGACTGTGGGGCAGGAGAAGATACTTGACTATCGCTCCCACCCGTGGAGAAAAAGGAGGTGAAAGCAGACAAATCAGTGAAGTGAGAGTTGACCGCATTAGCAGTAGTTGGGGGATTACTGAAATTTGATCCGTCAATGAACATATCAGAGACCCCACAGTTAGAGGAACCGCTCGCAATGTTTTTGATATTCCTCCAGAAGTTCCTGGGATCCTTAGCTGAGTTCAGCAAGGCAGTTTTACAATAATCACTCTTGGCAGTCCTGATTGCTCTTTTACACTCATTCCTAAGCCTCCTGTACTGCTGAAATATAGTCTGATCCATCGTAGCCTTAAAGTTAGCCCAGCATTTGTCCCTGGTCTGCATAAGGGTGAGAAGGCTCCCATGGAGCCACTTTGTAACAGACCCTCTTCCTGATGAGGGGTGCATGCTTGTCCTGCAGTGCCAAAAAGGTACCCAGGAAGTAACTAACAGCAGTAGGACAGTCAGGAGCACTCAGCACCACAGTCCAGTCCGTGAGCCTCAGGTCCTCATGGAAGGAATCCAGGTCAAACTTAGAAAAATCCCTAACTAGGATAACTTTGTGGGAATTTTCTGAGAGGAAACCTTCCATACACACACACAGGAGTGTGATCTGAAATAGAGTCAGGAGGGTACCTGAGGAGGAAATGAGTTGTTTCCACCAGTGGTAGACCACCTGGTAGGCTGTTGGATGAGTTGTGACAGAGAGAGGCCAGCAAGCAGGGGTTCATACACCTTGGCATTACCTCCCAGCCAATTAAGGTTGAGATCACCCATAATAAGAAGTTCATTATCCCCAGTCTTAGCACTCACAATATCAAGGAGGGAGGATAACCCCAGCACTCCACCCTTGGGGGAGTGTATGTGCAAATGATATGCAGCTTTTTGGCATTGCCAAGTAAGAGAACAGTATGAAGCAGCTCACTGGGAGGCTACGGGGGCTGTGGGTGAGCCATGATGGTCATATTTAGGTGCCTCCTAAAGTAAACGAAGATACCCCCCACCCTGCTTCCTCCCTGGCTGGTCAAGCCTAATAAGACCAAGGCAAGGAAGCATACAGGCAGAGTCAGAAGTAGAAGGTTTCAGCCATGTCTCGGTGACACCGAGGATGTCAGGCTTGTAATGAGAGACCCATGCAGCAAGCTCAGCCAGATTGGGCAAGAGACTGCGAATGTTGAGATGAACTATTTTTAGTCCTTTACCTGACGACCAGCCGGCAGGAAGGGAGGAGGCTTGGTAAGGGGTGGGTCTGGGTTAGGCTCAATGTCCCCAGCCAGGACTAATATCACCAGCAGGTGCCAAAGGAGATGCCTTAGGAGAGGACACCCCCCACGGGCTGAGGGCTTGTGCGTGAGGTGCTTGGTGACAATGAAGGGGTACAGAACACACCTGAAGTCAAGGCAGTGGATAGACCAGAGGTGCTGACAGCCAAAGCCTATCAGATTGGAGAAGGTGAAGTCATGTTCCCCAGACTGTTCGGGAGTACCCCAGGGGGCCCCTCGGGGGGGTAGCAGTCAGTGAAGAGTAGGGAGAAGCAGAGGGAGGTGATTAGGCCAAGGATGAGGACACTACTAAAAGGGAAGGGCTTAGCAGCCACCCTGGGGAGCTTAGGGACCAACATGTCCAGAGTATCAATCACAAGGCTAACCAGGACGAGGGCTGGAGAAAGTAATCGTGGGACAGTAACCACCCCAGTACAAGAATGTGGGGATGGCTAGAGTATTCAACACAAATGGGTAGTGAACAAGGGCTTACCCTGGCTAGAATAGCTTAGCTGAAGTAGTTAGGCGAGCAAATAATACTAGAGGTCACCTACAGAGATTAAATATAGACTAACAGTGATACTGGTGTTATACACAAGAAATATACTCAATCATGTCCAGCACAGGGTAAAAACAATGTTAGCCTTCAAACCTAAATCCTGACTCAGAGAATACCCCACTGTAAATCAATATCACACCTCAAAGATAACTGGCTACTGTAAACTACAGCAGGTTAAGAATAAGGACAGGGTAGTTATTGTAAGTATCAGCTGCACCAGTTAACTAAAACAGGGGTAGTCACTTACAGCAGCTGGGGGGGGGATCCCACGCAGAGCAATAAAAGGCTACACGCAAACCAACCACCCAGTTGCCCCAACAGCACAGCACCAGAACAGATCAGTAAAAAAGGTCCCAAGTGCTGGTGAAGGTCTCACAGAGAAAGAAGCAAGTAGAGACAGGAGACAGCTGCCAATAACTCCTTGTGATAGGACCCCCAAGAGCCAGTGGAGGGGCTTGAGGGCATTTAAGGGAGGAGAGAATGGGGTGGGCTGGGTGGTAAAACGTCTTCCTCCGGTGCGGTTCCCTTACCAGGATGTCCTTTCATCCCGACACTGTCTCCTGCACCAAGCAGGGTCTCCAGTGCTGAACGAGCAAACAGTAAACAGAGGAGTGTGCAGGGGAGGTCCGCCTGACTCGATGTAGCGAGCCGGCACCTCAACCCTGCACCAACAAAGTCAAAAGTCCAGGCGGGGGGGGGGTACCCACCGAAGCAGAGGTCACTCATGCCGCCCCTCAACGAATCAACTTCTGATGTCCATACAGGGGCTGCTGTGCGCCACTCAGCCTTTTCAATAGGTGGGCAGCGCGTCACAGCAGGCCAGCATCCAATCAGGGCAAAGTGCTGTTGTTTAAAATTGGCGCTGAAAAGACCTCCGGGACCCGTAAGACAAATGGGAGGCTTGTGGTGGTCCAAAACTTCTTCCTGCGGTGCGGTTCCCTTACCGGGATGTCCCTTCCTCCTAGCGCTGTCTGCACCAAGCAGGGGCTCCGGTGCTGAATGAGCAAACAGTAAACAGCGGAGTGTGCTGAGGAGGTCCGCCTGACTCGATGCAGCGAGCCGGGACCTCAACCCTGCACCAACAAAGTCAAACGTCCAGGCGGGGGGGGGACCCACCGAAACAGAGGTCACCTATGCCGCCCCTCAACTAATCGAATGCTGAAGTCCGTACATCTAAATTGCTTTTTGCAAGATGTATCTTCTGTTACTGCTTTATTTTTCTCTGTAGCAAATTTTTTTGCAGGGTATTCTTCTGTGAAATTATTACAGGTGGTGCTTTACAGGTTTTACAGTTTTATCTATCACTAGGCTAAGTTTTCAGGGCTACTGCATTTGTTGTTGGTTGATTGTTTCTGATGTTATCTCCTTGTTTCTTCTTTTTCGGCAGGGAAAGGGCCCAGCCACCACCCACCCTTTATCCCTCAACCACCCCATGCTACACTCCTTTTATAGGGTAGCACAGGTGTGACATTTCCTGTAGCAAAGCAGGAAGGGAAGGATCAGGGGGGTATCCACACTGTGACCTCACTTACTGGGGCACAAGTAATTTAATTTGTTATAACAAGTTATACAAAAACAAACAAAACAAAAAAAATCAAACTTTTGCTTTAATTTTCCTCCTAATTACTCGGACCACGTTATAAACCTGGCAATGCATCTGGAATAGATGTTATTAACTGCAGGTACTGTGGGATACTTTTCAAAAAGGCAGTAATACAGGATTTAGGACGCTGTCCTACATGCTGGGCCATTGGAGATCTAAGGGCTCAGCTACAGGCAGCATGGGCAGAGACTGCACGCCTCAAATCACATATTCAGGAGGAAATATATTACAAGAACCACCCGCCATTTCCCCAACATTCAACTGAAGCACCTTGACTGCAGAGGATAGTTGGTCTGGGAGGTTGGCAGGTGGTTAGGAGGGGCAAATCAGGTGCCCCATCACTCAGTGCTCTCCAACGTATCATCTCCACAAATCATATAAAAACTACAAACAGGTATCTGCCTATCTCTGAAATCAAACAAAGGGGCAGAGGGCAATGCAGCACAGGAGCTAGCGCAACAAAACACGCCCAAAACAGGGACCAAAACAAAAAAAGCGAAAAGGAAATCCAAAACACTTCTGATCATAGGAGACTCCATGATTTGGGGAGTTGATACCTACCTCCAGCCAGGGGTAATGGTCAGATGTCTCCCAGGTACATCAGCGTGGAGAGACACTGAAGGCATTGCTAAAATTGTATCGGAAGCAGGAGAAAACATTGATATCCTGGTACACATAGGGACTAACTATCTTGCCAGCCAGTCAGTTGTGGAGACCAAGGAACACCTGAGCAGTCGGGGCGACAAACTGTTATCCATTTCATCCGGCATCTCCTTCTCTGAGATCCTGCCGGTCTGGGAGAGGGGGGCCAGACGGATGGAAGGTCAAAGAAGGGAAGACAAGGGAGCTAAACATATGGCTCAAGGGCTGGTGCCAGGAAAAAGGACACAAATTTGTAGGTAACTGGCAACAGTTTTGGGAGCAAAAGTTCTTTAAATTCAATGGACTGCATCTGACTAAGGAGGGAGTCAGTGCATTGGGGCAGAAGTTTGACATCTTTGCAGAATATTTAAACTAGCAAATGTGGAGAGGAGTGCAGCACCCGATACATCGAATGGGAAGAACACCCCACCCTCAGCTAGTGATCAAACAGGAGTTCAGCATGTTTGTAGTTTATTTACATCACCAGGTAAGGAAAAGGTCTGGCTCCTACATGACGATGAGCAGGGAAACGCTGACCCCGCCCAACTAACACAACTCAAATCTGGGCCAATGGAAAATCATAGTTCACAAAATGCCCGCAGTCTGGGAAACAAGATCCCAGATCTGCAGGCAACGGCATGACAGAGGCTAAACTGGACATAGTAGCTATTAGCGAAACATGGTTCACCGGTAACCACACTTGGGAGACTTCAGAACCCGGCTCTGTACTGTTCAGAAGAGACCAAGGTGCAAAAGGGGGTGGTGGCGTGGCCTTTTATGTCAGTGAAGATATCAAAGCTACAGGAATTCAGAATACACATAAGGAGTCAGAAGAACTCTGGGTCACCCTGGAAACAGGAAATGGGACAGCCATACAAACTGGGGTTGTCTACAGGCCTCCAGACCAGGGGAAGGACATAGACACATTACTGTTAGAAAATATACAAAACATGACAGCTAAAGGGGAGGTTCTGATAATGGGAGACTTCAACATGCCAGATACAGATTGAGCAATACCAGTAGGAACATCCGCCAGAACTACACATGGTGGATTCTGCAGGGGAGGGCCTCAAACAACTGGTACAACAACCCACAAGCGACAGGGCTATCCTAGATCTAGTACTGACTAATGGGGAAACGATCACAGATCTCCAGGTAGAAGGTCATCTGAGGGCCAGTGACCATCACATAGTATGGTTCAATTTGGCCACTAGAACTAAATCATCCTATTCCAAAGCAAAAATATGGGACTTCAGAGGAGCTGACTTTGATAAGATGGCCAAAAAAGTTAAGCTAGCCCTGGCAAGAAGAAATACAGGTGAGGGGGTACAGGCAAAGTGGGCAAGCATTAAAGATGCAATACTTGAAGCAACATCCCATTGTGTTAGAGAGAAAAACAAGAGCAAAAGAAGGAGGAAACCACTTTGGTTCTCAAAACAGTAACAGAAAATGTCAGACCCAAAGGCTGGTCTCCAGGAAATATAAGAGAACGAAGGGATGAAGATAGGAGACATACCAAACTTCCCTAAGGGGAGCAGGGAAGGCAGTAAGGCAGGCAAAGACCCAAACCAAGGAAACACTAGCACGAACAGTAAAAGAAGGGAACAAGACTTTCTATAGATACATTAGTGAAAGGAGAAAGTCCAGAGGGGGTATTGCTAAGATCAAAGGGAATAAGGGGGAGTGTGTGGAGGAGGAACAGGAAAAGCATCTATCATAAATAGATACTTATGCTCAGTATTTCCTGAGGAGAAGATACAGCAGGGCCCACAGCTCAGCACCATGGACACAGGGGGGGGAGGGAGGTGTGCACTGGTCCCTTCACAAAAGAAAGGGTCCTACAAGAGCTCGCTAAGCTCAGGGTGGACAAGGCAATGGGACATGATAGCATACATCCCAGGGTACTAAAGGAGCTAAGGGTGGAACTAGCAGAGCCATTATCATAACTGTTTAGTGAGTCTCTGAGCACAGGAAAGGTTCCAGAAGACTGGAGAAGGGCTCATGTGATCCCACTCCACAAGAGTGGTAGCAGGAAGGAGGCAGGAAACTACAGACCAGTCAGTCTTACCTCAGTAGTGGGCAAGATTATGGAGGCACTCCTTAAGGAAAGGATAGTGCGACACCTGGAATCCACAGGAGCACAGGATCCAAGACAGCATGGGTTTACAACAGGAAGGTCCTGTCAAACTTATTTCATAGATTTCTTTGACTGGATAACTAGAGTGGTGGACCAAGGGGGTGCAGTTGACGTCACCTACCTTGACTTCAGCAAAGCTTTCGATACTGTTCCACACAGAAGATTGATCAATAAGCTGGGTAGGCTCGAGGTGGGTCAAAAGTTGGTCAACTGGGTGGCAAACTGGTTGGCGGGCAGAAAACAGAGAGTGGTGCTAAACGGTATACAGTTAGAAGAGATGCAAGTCACAAGTGGGTACCCCAGGGAACAGTCTAGGGCCAGCCCTCTTCAATATCTTCATCAGTGACATTGGATGGACTGAAGGGTAAGGTTTGTCTGTTTGCAGATGACACCAAGATCTGCAACAAAGTAGATGATCCAGATAGGGTGGGCAGAAAGAGAAGAGATCTGGATAAACTGGCAAAATGGTCGGAAGAGTGGCAATTGGGGTTTAACGCAAGGAAGTGCAAGATCATGCACACAGGGAAGAGAAACCCTGAAGCCACCTATAGGTTGGGAGGAGAGTTGCTGGCAATCATAACGAGAAGAAAGAGACTTGGGCATCATCATCACAAATGACTTGAAATCATCCAAGCAGACCACTAAAGCAGTAGGTTAGGCTAGAGGATGTTAGGGTGTATTAGTAAGGGTATCAGTCAGTGTCAGTGACTCAGTAGGTAGCACACTCACCTCTGACCCTGGAGATCAGAGGGCTGTGGGTTCAGTTCCACATCTGGCACTTGGGTTAATATCCCAGTACTGACACTGTAGTGCAGCATGAGAGGGTGTTGCACTTCTGAGGTGCCGCTTTCTCGATGAGATGTTAAACCGAGTACCATCTGCTTGGATTGGTGGTAGTTCAGGTGGATGTTAAAGATCCCATGGCACTTATCGAAAAGAGTAGGAGAATTTCCAGTGTCCTCGCCAAATTTCCTCATTCATTAAAAATACCACCAACAGCTTAATCTAGTTCAAGGTCAGTTGGCATTCATCTGTATCCCCTCCTCCGGTCGTGCCTGAAAATAGGCAGGATTTGTCTAGTGCACTTACCTGGTCAATAAAAACTAAATAAATAATACAAGTCGTAAGAGGGAGATAATAACCCTCTTACAAGACACTGGTTAGGCCCCATCTGAGTACTGCATGCAGTACTGGAGGCCGGACCTGCACAAGGACATTAACAAAATGGAGGCAGTCCAGAGAAGAGCAACAAAATTGTGCAGGGACTGCATCAGAAACATATGAGGACAGATTAACGAGCTCAATATGTATACCCTAGAGCAAAGGAGGGAGAGAGGTGATATGATTGAAACATTCAAACAAAATTAAGGGCATTAACAAGGTGAAAAAGTCAAACATGTTTCGATATAAGAAAAATAGCAGGACAAGAGGACACAGCATGAGATTAGAGGGAGGCTGTTTAAGGCGTAATGTGAGGACGTTCTTTTTCACAGAAAGGGTGGTGGATACACAGAACGGCCTATCTCAGGAAGTGGTGGATATGAATACAGTGCAGGGCTTCAAAGAGACATTGGATAGGCATAAGGGAGCAATACAGATGAGTATGAATAGATAGGCCATTGACAGAGTAAAGACCTATGGCACATTCATAATGTAGAAAAATTAGCAGACTGGATGGGCCTTATGGTCCCTATCTGCTGCCAACGCCAATGTTTCTATGTTTCTACAACCAGTAACACCATCAGCCACAAGCAGTTAGTGGCTCCTGATGTTGATACTGTTACTTGCATTATAGATCGAGGGAGTGCTCCTGACCAATTGGAACACTCCATTCCACTGTGCGTGAGACACTCTTATTCTGTGAGGAGTGTCTCTTGCGCAGCTGCCCTGGAAATGGGCTTGTTCAGGTACTTTTTTTTTTTTAATGATATATTATTGATCCAGTGTGATCAAATACATAGTAATACTGCCACCAAGACCACTCTTATGGTTGTAAGAGTGGTCTCACTTACATTCTTAGCGTATCAGAACTGCTATCCTTTGGTTCCCGGTTCTCATACTCTAAGAATGCATGCAAGACCACTCTTACAACAGTAAGAGTTGTCCTGGAGGGCAAAAACTGAATAGGCTGAGGAGCTGCTCCCTCTGACTCCATGTAACGGCCCAAGCAAGTAACAGTCTCCTCATCCAGGATCCTCTGATTGACCACAATGGATGATGTCACTGGCTGGGGCATTTATAATGGTGCAGTGGGGAAGGGGGGCTACATACAGAACTGGTTTTAAAGATTAGGGAGACAGAAAGCAAGAAAGGAAATGGGTGAACAGAAAGAAAACAGAGGGTAAGCATATATGAACTGGGAACACCACAGTGCTTCACATCCCTATAAAGCAACAGTATTTGTTAGTCACCTTGTAGTTTTTGATTTTTTCAGAAATAGTGTTTTCTGGGTAAAAACATCACTGTCTCCATTTTCTTTTCATTTTCTATCATTTGTCAGTGAACATACTGAATTTTGAACACAGAAACATAGACTTTATCAGCAGAAAGGACTGCTTGGCCCACCCAGTCTACACAGATGGTCCTCTGCCTTGTCGGTCTCCATAAACCCCAACTGGTCTCCAATGACCCTCTCTCCTCCTGCCTATTTCCTAATATTCCCCATATCTATCCCACGCATGCTTGAAGCCCCCTACTGTTTTTGCCTCCACCATTTCCAGTGGCAGACTGTTTCAGGCATTCACCACTCTTTCAGTGAAGTAGTACTTCCTCACAGCCCTCTTAACCCCCCCCCAAAAAAAAGCTTCACTGCATGCCCTCTGGCCTTGCTGTTCTTTCTCATTTGAAAGAGACTCCCCTCCTGTGGGCTGGTCACCCCCCATGAGATACTTGTAGGTCTTGATCACGCCCCCTCTCGCTTATGTTTTTAAAGGTTCCCATTCCCATGCCATGCCCATCATGAAAAAATTAAATATCTTGCTACTGTGCCATACTGTTTACCATCAGAGACATGGGGTAATACCATCCTAATACATCTGCAGTATGAATCTGGTATGTTACTTTCAACAGGTAAGCTCAGCAGAAGAGATTTTTAAAAAGTGTGAGTGGTGGCCATCTTTAATGGCATGAATTATTAATTAAAAATACATGTAACACCCCCCCCCTTTTGGGGGCCTATCTTTAAAAATGTCTCCAGGTATGCTTCTGTTGCCGCCGGTGTCCCCGTTCCTTCGCGACTCCTTCTGCTGCTCTCCTTTACCCCTAGTGTTCCCTTGGTTGAAATGAGCCCTGCAGGGCTCGCAAATTCATCTGCGAGTGGTCAGCATGTTTTAGGGCTGCCGCTTGCACGTTCGCGAAGGAGGCACTGCGCATCAGACCGCTGTTGAGGTCAAAGCTAAGTGATAGGCAGGCCTATAATGCTACCCTAATAAGTGTACCTGGGCAATCTGCAAGGCCAAGGTGGAGCACTACAGAACCGCCCTAGCCACCTCCTGGAATAGCACAACAAAGTTCTGGGATAACATCAAGGAGCTTAATGGTAAATCTGCTCTCCCTCCTCATAACTTAGTTAACGGTACTACCACCACAGACACTTCACATAGCTAACTGCCTCAACTCCACCATCTCAAGCCTCAGCTCAGTCCTCCCTAGCAACTTTTTCGATCCAATTCAGCCTACCCCACCACCTGAGCTCCTCCACCCCTCATCAAACTCAGAGTCAATACCCTACAGAAGTGAAAGTCTACCTGTCCAAAGCCCTCCAGAGCTCCAGTTACTGCAAAGACACCTACATATGTATCCTATACTTGCGCTAGACTCACTTATATCCCCACTCACGGACCTTCTAAATCTGTCCCAGCACCTGGGCCAGTTCCCAACCTCATGGAAAATGGCAGTGATAACACCACTATTGAAAAGTGGCGACAGCTCCTCTCAAACAACTGCCAGCCCATCTCGATTCTCCCCACTCTCAAAGCCCTTGAAAAGATCATGGCCAATCAGCTCACGGACTACCTCCTTGCACACAACCTCTTATGTAGAGCATGGCTTCAAAGCTGGTCATAGCACTACGACTAACCTCACAGAATTAAGTAACCCCTGCACTCCACGCTGACAAGGGCACCTCGCAGGGGCCGTGTGTTTATAGACCTTTCAAAGGCCTTCAACATGTTTTCTCACCCTCCTTCTTAACACATTACAACAAATTGGGGTCTCTCATTGTCCACTTATGGTTCTCCAGCTATCTTTCATCTGGAATCCAATGTGTTAAGATTAATAATACCATATCTACTATGCTGCCTGTGCACTCAGGAGTTCCCCAGGGATCTATCCTGGGTCCCCTGCTAGTCTGCATCTACCTCAACGCCCTGCCTAAATCCTGCCCCGGCAACCATCTCCTGTATGTGGACGATGCTGTTTTTTACACCACACATCCTGATCCTCTCTCTCTCTCCAGCGTACCTTACAAAACTCCTTCTCTCAGATTGAACACTGGTTTGCTGAACACAGATTGGTGGTCAACATTAAGAAACTAAGATGATGCTCTATGCCCACTGCCAAAACAGATCAAAGGATTTCCCTCTGGAAATACTCTCCGCCTCTCTCATTCCACTGGAGCAGGTGCAAAAGTATAAGTATCTAGGTATTACATTTGACTCTTCCCTCTCATTTCATGAACATATAAAAATCCTCACCTCCACCACCAACACCTGCATTGGTCTCCTTTACAGAGATAAAGACTGCCTGCCAACTGAAGCACTTCACCTAGCCATTACCTCCTCAGTCTTATTGCTGGTGGACTATGGCCTCACAATCTATGCATCGCCCGACCTACAGCGCCTTCATCAAATACAAGAAGTCAGCAATAAGGCCTGCCGGCTCCTCTGGTGCCGACAGAAACACACATATCTGCACTTATATAAGGCCACCAATATCCTCTCCCTTGAGGAAAGAATATTATACCAGACCTGTCTCTTCACCAAAAATCCACCTGGGTTTAACCCGTAGGTGTCATGGCTTCTCTTCAGGCACCCACCATCTCAGCGCCCACACGGGTCACCCCAAAAACTATCTGAAGGTGCCTCGGTCAGGACCACCCTGGCCCAGCAATCCTTCCACCTTTAGAGCTCCATCCTGGTACAATGCCTCCCACCAGCGGGTCACATCAATCACCAATCTAGGTCCCTTAAAGCTGCCTGCAAGGGCCCACACGTCTCCTCCTCATGTCAATGCAACTGCAACCTGTGGATCCTGCACCATGCTGCTAGGCTACGCACCTGCCCTTGGCCTGGCAGTGGACAGCCCTCACTATTTGTAGCCTACAGGCTCCTCACCTCCCTCGGTTACCATGTAGTTGCTACTGGACTATAAATGTATTGTATTATGTGTAAGACAAAGGCCTCCTGAGGCGGCTTCTACCAACTCATATCATGCATTGCTTTTAGCTAAAGCTAAAGCTCCAGTTGTATAGGTCTTAACCGCTCATTAGGTTAATATGTCGATAGCTCTGCCCTGTTTTAGCTACCAAATGTATAGGCATTAACCCGTGCTCACTGTACTTATACTCTGTATGATTGCTCACCCACATTTATTCTATGTATGTACTGTATGAATGTCTATGTTTTATTCTGATGTGGATCCTTTGGAAATGAGTCTATGACTCAAAGGGTTGCAATTCCGATTTTCTAATTAAATAAATAAAAACCAAAAAGTGTGTCCCCAGTGGTTCCCGGTGCCAAGTTGAGTTAAAAAGGCACTGGGGACAAAACAAATCAAAGGAGAGAAATATTTTAAAATAAATAAACAGGCAGATGCCTGAAACGCTGCCTCCAGGGCACCACAAACAAAGGGACAAAGGTCAGGGGCAAAGGTTACAGCATAGAGTGCCCTCATGAATATTCACGGACTGCTGTGTGTTTTCTAGGGGCAGTGTGTTACGGGAGCAGCGACTCCCTAAGGGCACAAGCTATTTCAGTAAAAGTGGACTTGTTTAAAAGAGAGCTGTTGGGGCTACATGCCTGTGTGGAAAGTAAATTAAATTAATGTTGCTCCAGGCTGCACCAGAACTTTATGTATGGAGGACACTGATCCCGACTGCTTAAACTTAAACTGCAGCCGCCAGTTTTGTGCCTTTCCACCAACTGGAAGCCAGGATTTAAACCAGGGAATCGTAGGACAATGCCAGAGACTTATGGGGAATTATCTGGGACAATTTCTAAGTACCAAAAAAGCAAGCCAGTTAACACCTGGGGACTGTTTAAGACAGCTTTGGTAGCCAATGGGATCTCTAGAACACGGCCCCAGAAAAAATGGGGTAACTGCTCAGTTTGGTCAGATCAGAATTGCCCAGGAGTTCTGTGTGTGCCTCTGGGGAGCTTGCCAGCTCTCAGAGGTTAGGTCTGCCAGGCCTAGACTTTTCCAGCTGTTAATCCACAGGTCCAAATGTCCAGTCGGCCCATGTAGGGGTCGCAGCAGCAGGGGATTCAAGCAGCATCCAAACGGAAAGATCAGGATCAGCCTGCAAGCTGGCTGGAAGGACCAGAGAAGGACAGAGTCTCACACATAAATGTGTTTAGTTTGCCAAAGTGTTTGCATGGCCGACCAGTTCGTGACGTTCAGTGTGCATGTTTCGGCCAGTGTGAATTGCTCCTGCATCCCGAAGACCGGCATTTCGACAAGGACCATGAGGGAATCTTCCTTCAACTTCATGAAGCCATCTGCACCAGGTCTCATTTCATCAGATCATCCTTCAATCTGGGTAGTGTGAGTACAAACTGGGTAGCTCCCTGCAACAAAGCTGAAATCATTTGAGTGCCATCTACTTTGCTTGTTTGGGTTTGTTTGCAATGGACTGAGCCATCTGGTTCCAGATTACAAATTCTGGGTCGAGTGCATGCTAATTCTTTTCTCTCCTAAGGGCCCCAACGATCAGCTGCAACCCCGGGCTACCCCAGGAAACGCTCCAGGCTAGCCTGTTATTCCATACTGGGTACCCAGGGTTGTGTGACTGTATCAAAGGGACTCGCTGTACATGCTGGTTTAGCCTGAGTTAATCAGATCTGCTAATCCTCTGCTAGATTTTCACCCCACCCCTGTTCACATCCCCTTGAATAAATCAGATTGTTGTTTTTTTACATTTAATCCTGGCTAGTGTGTACCTTCTTGGTGGGGACATAGCACTGTTATTGTATTGTGGCATCATTGGTCTTATTTTACAGGGGGTCTCCAGGGCAGTTGCATAGGATCCAGCCCTGGTGGTAAGTTCAAGGGGTGTGAGCAAATCATTACTGCCATACAGTCCATGTGAATGTTTTGTTGCTATATTGTTTAGACCACTAGTGGGGTAGTGGGGGGTTATAGCATCCCGGAGGGCTATACCAACAGCAGATCTTACTTCGAAAGGGCTCATGCAGTAGGTAATTACATATAGGACTGACCCGGCAGGCATCAGGATCCCACGGAAAAATTTCTAGCTAGCAGTCTGTGGCAGGGACCTGCCTTCCAGTTCTTTCCCACTGTCAACTTGTGAAAGTTCCTCACGGTAGAGTTCCATCGCTCGTCAGTCTCTGATTTTTTTCGCTTTTTGCATCAAACATCCGTGTATGTCATCCCTGATGCATTCCGAATCGCATAAAAATAAGTGCGACTCGTGCGGTTCCCAACTGCCGCATAAGGACGGACACTCCCTGTGCCTCTTCTGCTTAGGCCCAGACCACCCTGTGGAAAAGTGCCAGCACTGTCAAAGTTCAATTCAGCCACCCGAAAATGGAGGCAGCAGTCCCTGGAGGCCCATATTCACAAGAAAAAGATGGCTTCCACGGAGAAGGAGTTGAAGAAGTTGAGGCAGGCTTCCACTTTCCCCGAAGGCCACAAGAAAAAAAAAGGACAAGCACTGGGATCGGGACTCGACCTCCACGGCCTCCGCGAGTCTGGCTGGAGTCGCAGTTCTCAAGGTAATGTCCCCTTCAGGGGACCGCTCCTCAATGACTGTCTTGGCGGTGCCCAAGACGGTGTTGCCACTCCCATCGCTCGCGGCCGGGCTCCCCTCGGGTGCCTCCGGGGTAAAGGAGACCTCCGCTTCCCGGGAAGGCTGCTGCCACGTGGCCCTCTGGGTCGAACGGGTCTGCTAAGTTGGATGCTGGTGCCACCGACATCTGCCTGGACAAGACCAGTAAGACGCTGACTCCTTCGGGAAGGTGCACGGTCCCTCGTACGCCTGACAAGGTCGCATCCCCAGCACGACTAGCATCAGGTCAGGGTTCTGATAAGTCAGACGTTGGCCCCTCCAACTGCCCAGCAAAAAAGCTTATGTGGGACCCCTTTGACCAGTCCAACATCCCAGACTCACCGCAATGCTTGCCGTTGCCATCTGAGGCTCCTGCGTCTCCTCTGTTGGACCCCGGGGATTTCAACCCTCCATCCCTGGCCAACACGGAGGACCTGAGTAGGCTGACATCAGAGCTCCCCCCTACAGGGCCAGACCCTCTGATGCTGGATCCTCAGACGCCGTTTCCGATGCTGGCCTACCCGATGCCAGCCAATGTCCCTCTTCCGGACGCCGCTCCAATACCGGGCCCGATGCCCACGGGCCACCCTTACCTGGCCTGCCTGCTGGGCCTTTCCCAGGGCCTTCTGCTCCATCAGAGCCCCTGGCACTCGGGTATCCGACACTACTTAATCAGGTGCCGCCCTACCCGCTACCGCAGTATCCAACGTTGCAGTACCCGGTGCCACTCTCTCCAATGCCGCAGTACCTGATGCCGGGCTTCCTGCTGTATGGTTATGGATACTCGTCATACGGATACCCCCAGCATCCATATCCCCTTCCCCCTCCTCTCCGCCACACCCACCACAGCCGCTGGCAAACTTGAAGGAGACTCTGGCTACCTGGTGGGCCTAGGCTAAGGTTCAGCTCACCAGGGAGGTAAAGAGCCATCTACCGGTGCCAGACCCTCCACAGGATCCCCTATGCTGGAGATGGGAGACTCCGGCCCCCTTACCCGACAGCAGAGGTGAACCCTCAGGTGCCAGGGGTGGGGAGGATATGCTTCACAGAGGACTTCCCAAAGGGTCCGTTTCTCCCCCACGATGGGAGGAGTCTTCCTCCTCTACGTTGGAGACCTCTGACTCAGACTCAGGGGGATGCTGTGATCCAGATGATGAGCCTCATACTCCAGAATGTCCTAGGCAGAGGATTCCTCCGAAGTCTCCTCCGGAGGACCCTTCCTTTTTGGAGTTATTGAGAAAAATCCAGGAAGTTCATCAGTGGCAGTCTCTGGAGCCAGATCCACAGCGTAAAAAGCTCGCTGCCCACTTGGATCTGCCCGAGACCACTCCAACATTGATTCCACCCTGAATAGAGCCTCATGCAGACCTTGTTTCCACTATTTGGAAACAACTGTCCCCGCTAGCCCCCCTTCTGAGGGAAGGCAGATTGGCTATATCAGGCTCCCAAGGGAGTAGATTCTTTGAATATACACCTCAAGGCAGACTCAATCGTGATTAGCGCCACTTATGGACGTTCTGCCAACCCCAAACAACTCAGCTTGTCTCCACCTGACAAGCAGTGTCAGTGGCTCAGTAGGTAGCACACTCGCCTCTGAGGCTGGGAGATCAGAGGGCTGTGGGTTCAGTTCCCACATCTGGCACTTGGGTTAATATCCCAGTACTGACACTGTAGTGCAGCATGAGAGGGGTGCTGCACTTCTGAGGTGCCATCTTTCGGATGAAACGTTAAACCAAGGTCCCATCTGCCTGGATTGGTGGTAGTTCAGGTGGATGTTAAAGATCCCATGGCACTTATTGTAAAGAGCAGGGGAATTTCCTCGGTGTCCTGGCCAAATTTCCCTCATTGACTAAAAATACCACCAACAGCTTAATCTGGTTCAAGGTTAGTTGGCATTCATCTGTATCCCCCTCCCCGGGTCGTGCCTGAAAATAGGCAGGATTTGTCTAGTGCACTTACCTGGTCAACAAAAACTAAATAAAATAAAATAAATAAAGAAGTCCCAGCTTTTGGACCAGTATGGGAAGAAGGTTTATGCATCTTCTACCCTGGGTATTAGGGCCCTGAACTATGTAGCACATATGGGGGACCTGAGTCAGGTGGAATCTAAATTGAACTCCCTTCCTGAATGCCAGATGAAACAGGAAGTGGCTGACCTTGTCCGTTCTGCTAATTTGGCCAGTTGGCACATATTTTGTGCCACCTACGGTGCAGAGGATGCAGCTGGACGGAGTTCGGCTTTCACCGTAGGTCTTCGGCATCACACCTGGCTCTGAGTGTCAGGTTTGGTCCCTAAAGTGCAATCCGCCATTCAGGATGTGCCCTTCAGGGGTTCGGTGCTGTTCAGTGGTGATGTCAAGGACATCATCACTGGGACTTCCGGTGACATCAGCATCAATGGCAGACTGATTCTGTCGGGGCTCCCCCGGGACTGCTCCCAAATCTAACCCCATCTGCGACTCATGCTGGCTTCCAGAGGAAAACAACGTAAAATCGATGATATGATGGCCAAAACTCAACAGCAACTAAAAGAATTTATAACAGAAGGCGAGAAATCAGACCAGGGCAACAAAGACTGTGCCGGGCGGGATGAAGGCCGCAGATCACCTCGGCGCTCGAGTGCTTCAAGCTCCGACCCTGCCTCAAATGACAGCTCTGAGGAAGAGGCTGGGTTCACAATAACCTCTAAAAAGCTATACAGGGAGTTACACCAGCTGGGAGACACTTTAACCCGCATTCAAAAAGATTTATCAGAGGTGAAATCGGAGCAGAAAGAACAGAAAAAACAAATTAATGACCTACAGCAGAATGCAACGGAGTTATCTAAATCTGTCAACCTACATAATGGTGCCATCCTCCAACCACATGATTGGGAAATCTGGCATCAACAAAAGTTGGAAGATTTGGTGAACAGGTCCCGAAGGGTGAACATCCGAATCCACGGAATACCAGAAGGGACTGAGTCGGGTGAGATGACCCTGTTCACAGAAAGCTTCCTTCTTGAGGTCTTGGGCTTGGAAAAGGACTTTCATTTAAACATCATAAGGGCGCACAGATCATTAATAGCCAAACCAGTGGATCCAAAAGCCAGACCAAGATCGCTGATTGTAGCATTTTTGGACTACCGCACCAAGTCTGAGGTCTTAAAGTGGGCCTGGGAAAGAAAAGAGGTAATGTTCAGCGATGTACGATTATTCTTTGAGCATGACTACACTCTTGCGATGATGGATCAAAGATGGAGGCTCTTCCCGATTCTGAAACTGCTCTGGGCTAAAGGAGTCAAAGCACGTTTAGACTACCCTGCAACTCTGAAAATAATCACTGATTCAGGCACGCGCTCTTTTCTAAAATTTCGGAGGCTGCAGAGTTTCTAAAACAGTGGGATATTTCAGTTACCTCTCTGCTTGACCCAGAGACTATTAGAGAACTAGAGGGCTGGTACACAGGGTGGGCCTGAGAGGAAAAACGTGAGTTAACTGTAAAGAATGCCTCAGACAATCTCTTCTCTCAACAGCTTGAGGGATCAAGAGCTCCGACCCCCACACAGGTTACCTCCCTGCCCCAGCGATCAAATAGAAATGCTAAGCAAAATAAAGGGCGGAAAAGGAGAGATGCACAGAGAAGCCTACCTGCAGAAGCGGTGTGAAGAAAACGGCAGACGTATAGGACATTCGTACACAGGTTTTGAACTGGTCACGGACTTCAGAGGTTTTGAATAATTGAATTGAAGCAGAGTCTCCCGCTTGTGGAGAATAAATGGGATTGGGGGGGGTTCTATCTCTCTCTCTCTCTCTCTTAGCTCCCCGATAAAGGTAACCAATGGAAGGGAGTTTGGAAATAATATGGGTTATATGGGTGACAGCCTACAAAAGTGGTAATGCTAGCTCCCTTATCCTTTTTGTTTTCCTTCTTCCCTTATTGGTCGATAAGAGATTTGTGCCTACCAAGATAGCTAATGAAGCGTGTTCATACATTGTACCTGTTCAGCATATCTAGTTAAACATGGAGTGAGGTGGATTGGGGTGCATGATCATGGAGGTGAAAGTTGGTTCAATTCAAGTAACCCCTGCAAATGGGGGTTCCTAAAAGACTTCCAGGAGCTTGCTTGAGTGCTCCAAGCCTGAATGGTGTTTCATGCTTAAGCCATTTATCAGTGAGTGTTTTAGAACCTCTGGTACTGTCTCTTTAAGAGCTGTCTGCTTGCAGACATAATTAGTTTGTATGGGGGACTGTGTGTTTTTTGATTGAGTACCACTCAAGCTGCTGCCAATTCCTCCATTTTGCAGTCACTAGGAGTGCAAAGGAATCTATCTGAAAGATGTAACTGTTTGCCAGAAATCATTTACAGTAATAATGAAATTACAGTTTGTCTAACCTACTTTCTTTTGCAGTCAGAACTGTGTCTGCTAGTTCCCATTCTAGTTTTGAACTGCTGAACTGGACCAATCAGTGTGGGTAAGCTAGCTCTAAAATGGTGCCTTGGACGAATCAGAACTTGGACTCATAATCTGAGCCAGCCACAAGAGGATTGTATGGGCAGTGACTCTGGGAGATGGATTTTAGACTTCAGTGCCTTTTTGGACCAACAGCAGCAGTCTATTGTGAGTGACAGCCAATCCAGTCAAGAACTGGGAGGAACTCAAAGGAAGTGCCGGTTTTGTCGGTTGGAGGTTCAGTTGAGCTTTGGCAGTGAAGAAGGAAGGAGCCCTGTGCTTTTTCAGTGTGCAGTTTTAGTCAAAAACGTGTGTAAGGCCCAGGTTCGGTCTGCAGCTTGTGTAACAGCTTGTTAGGACTGAATCCGTCCTGTGAAAAGAATCAAAGGATCTCTGAAGAGTAGAAACCAGGCTCACCCTGTAGAAGACTGGAAGAATTACTGAAAATTGCACTCGGTCTGTCAGGAACTGAATCTGCTGTGTGTTCTCCCAGGTATTGTGCAGTAATTACGATTGAGATACAGATGCAGCCTGCCTGGTATAGTGCTTTTTTTTATATGGATGTGTGAAGAGGTTTGTGTACCTCAAGTGAGCCCTGCTGACATTGAAGGACCCTATCTTATTTGGAGGTCGTAGTACTAATTCAGGGTTGCTCCTGTTGAATTGCCACATTAAATCCAAATGGAATTACTGTACTGCTGACTGTTTAATTCTCTTTCTCTGTGTGAAAGGGCCCTACCAGCTGCCACGGTTTGGACTAGCCACTAGGGCTTGGGTACTCAGGGACAGTAATCTGATAGGGATAGGCCTGTGCACAGAGCCATATGGTAGATTATTAGAGTGATAAGCTGATTAACCTGATTTCCCCTGTCCTTGTTATATCCCTAAATAAATCAGAGCTGCTTGTTTCAGCAAAGTTATACTGCCTGGAGGTATTTGTCTATGTTAAAGTACTGTACTGTGATTGTTGCACTGTATCTCATTTCACAGGAGGTCCCAGTGCCGGAACCAGACCTGGGAGTAAGTGTATACTGTGAAGGTAATTCTGATATATTGTGTGGGCCACTAGTGGGAAGAAAGGGGGGTTGCAGTGTCCCAGAGGGCTGTGACCAAGTTAGTTTAACTATTGCAAACCCTGACCTCTGGGTGGAGGCACCCGCCATTGGATCCAGGCCCCTCAACCTGTTAGTGGCAAATCAGGCAGGGGTAGTAGCCCCTGGGATAGCGCCATCTAGGGTTACATCTTGAGGCTCACCGCTGGGATTGTGTGTCCTCTAGTGGCCATATTACTGAACCACTGTTAAGAAAAAATGGGTACCCGACAGAAGTGGCTGTGCAGCTGGTGGAGTGGTGTACTGGGGAGGATCGACCCCAAAATGCTATGCTTATCCTGGACATCCCCTGGGTATCAATACGGACACTGTGCAGGGAGTACTTTCCAAGGTGGAAGGTTTACAAAACCCTGTGGTGGTGGGTCGCAGGCATGCTAATCTGCTCACCCACACCTTCCTGGCCCTAGTAGAGTTTAAGGATCCATAGATAGCTCCAAAGTGCCACAGACCATTACCCCAGAGGGAGCCCTCACTGCTTGGAGAGTGATAACTAAGGACAGTAAAGACCTGGGGGAATCAGCCCCCACCCACTATTGAAACTTTGAGGAGAAATTTGCTGAATGGTTGCTGGGAGAGGGGAAAACTGTGGAGGACTTGAAGAAACTATTCTTGCCACCTGGGGGTGTTCCTCCCCCAACACCCTCTCCTGCTCCAGTGCCCATAATGGTGGCTGAACCAATGCAGACTCCTATTTCTGCACCTGCCATTAGTCACACTCTTACCGAAGGTTGAGGATCTTCTCTGGCACCCTCCCCACCCCCCAAGGGGAGGATGACTGGGAGACCTGGATAGACTATGTTGCCCCCCAAGTGCTAGAATGGCAATGCTCGGAAGGTGAAAAGCGAAAGAGGGTTAGTGAGAGCCTCCGAGGTCCTGCCCTGGCTACCATCCATGCTAAACGGGCCAGTAACCCTGAAGCAACTGCACAGGCCTATCTTGAGGCCTTGGAGAATGTGTATGGGAGCCCAGATTCTGATGAGGACCTATGGTGGAGAGTAAGAGATGCACAACAGTACCAAGGGGAGTTGTTGTCTGTGTATGTATCTCGGCTGGAAAAATTGTTGCAAGAATGCCTCAGAAAGGTAGTTTGCCAGCGATTGAACTGGACCGAACCAGGCTGGACAGGATCCTTAAGTCTGCCCCTTCTCAGAACTGCTGTTGCTTCAGTTACGCCTGGCAGATCGACTGAATCCCCACCCTCCTATGATGAGTTAATGAGAGAAATTGAGAGATTGAGAAAAGACGACCGGAGGGGACCTGCACCAATAGCTGCGGCTACGACCGAGTGACTGAGGGTGACCCATCAAGTGAAGTTCAGGGCAGAGGTTGGCAGTCAATGAGTGCTCTGACAAGGAAAAGATATGTCACAATGGGGCGAACTGTTGAGAGAGATCCGGAATTCAAAAACAGTCCCTTTATGAAGGCCACGCCTGCAAGTACGGGCCCTGACCTATATCCGACTGCATCTGCTAGGGGTGGGGGTACCCACCCATGTATTTCCTGCTGATAACACTCGAACTCGATTCCTTGACCATGGAAGTGGAGAAACTGACGAGATGTCTCCAAATGCTTATCACGCAGAGACAGAGATGGCACAGGTTTCCAGTTAGTAATACTCACCTGGCTCCAGTGTGCGCCTCGGCCAGCTCAAACTCCAGAAAGTATGTTTTGCTATAATTGTGGGAAAGATGGGCACATGAAAGGAATGCCAGTCCCAAAAGACACTGACAAAGTTGCATATAGGCTACAAGGAGAGCTTGGAGAAGAAATCAGTGGTTAAGAGGTGCACGACATGATCCCAGTGAGGGCACCAAAAATGCTAATTCAGTCCTTTTGTGGCAAGGTCAGTTGCCCAGGCCCCCTACCGCCTCTCCAGACTGGTCCAGAATAGTGGGTCCCTCCATGGAGACCACTGTAAAGGTGGAACGGAGTGTCTACAAGAGCAATATTAGACAGTGGCTCCCAAAGTGACAATTATGTTCCAAGATTGGTATCAGAAGCATTTGTCAGACGTAACCTTACAACCATTAGAAGGACTGCATGTAGGGGGTTAAGTAGAAGGCCTACCCCTATTCCGGTATATCCGAATTTGGCTGTCTTTCCCACCTCCGTGGCTGGAGTGGCCAACAAGTAGAGACCCTAGCCTTAGTGTGTCCCCCCACTGGACTGTATGATGGTGTCCCTTTGTTGATTGGAACAAATGCTCATATGTTCGGAAGGCTGGCACAGTTGTGTTATGAAAAACAGGGTCAAAGACTAGTAGAGCTTTAAGAGTTCCGGCTTTAATTAAGAAGGCCATGAGGCACAGAGAGATGCTGAAAAACAGAACCAGAGGAACCGGGTCGGAATTGTATGGAAGAAGGATCCTGAGTCTCTGATCCTGCGCAAATGCCCAGTGTACCTTACAGGGAGAGTCCGATCAGAAAGGATGTTAAGAATAAAATATTAATGTTGGATGCACCAGGCGATGGAAAATTGCCAGAGGGACTGCTGGTCAGCCTAGTATTTTGCCCGCTAGAGCCCATGCTTATGCCAGAAGGGTAATGGTCCAAGTTCATAATGTGTCTGAAAGAGACATTCGAGTAAACAGAGGTTGCATCCTGGCTAATGCATTGTGCAGACACTGCAGTGCTACCCAGCAGCAAGAGTTCAAGGAAGAATGACAGAGTAACGCCTGACTTGTTTGATTTGCGACTCCCGCTGCCAGCTGAATGGAAAGTGAAGATCAGTGAGAAGCTTGCCCAGAGAGACCAGGTGTTTTCTTTAAAGGAATGGGATGTGGGATGCGTGCAAGGAGCTGAGCACAATATCCGGCTGCATGACGAAAGACCATTTCGTGGAGAGGTCTCGACGCCTGGCACCTGCTGACATAGATGATGGAGACGGCATCTGCAAGAGATGTTAGCTGCTGGTGTAATACAAGAATCCAGAAGCCCTTATGCTTCCCCATTGTGGTAGTGAGGAAAAGAATGGAACAGTAAGGATGTGTGTGGATTATCGCACCTTAAACCGCGGACTATCCCTGATCAGTACACAATGCCCCGCATTCAGGATGCTTTGACTGCCTAAACGGGAGCAAGTGGTTCTCTGTGCTGGATCTCCGCGAGTGGGTACTATCAGATCCCGATGGCCCCAGAGGACCGTGAAAGACAGCCTTTATCTGTCCGCTGGCTTCTATGAATTCATGGAGGATGCCTCAAGGGATTTCAGGTGCCCTGCAGCCACTTTCAACGATTGATGGAGCGTGCAGTGGGGACATGAACTTACTAGAGTGCCTGGTATACCTAGATGATGTTATTGTGTTTGGCAGCTCACTGGAGGAACATGAGAGCAGATTATTTAAGGTATTGGACCGACTGGAGGACTTTGGCCTTAAAACTGTCCATTGATAAGTACAATTTTCAAACATCAGTAAAGTATGTGGGACACATAGTATCCACCGAGGAATAGAGACCGACCCAAGTAAAGTTGAGGCCTGACCACCTGGCCACAGCCCAAAAATCTAAAAGAACTGCAAAGATTCCTGGGATTCTGTGGTTATTATCGGCGCTTCATCAAGGACTATTCAAGAGTGATCCGCCTTTACTTAACCTTTACTCAGGTATCCCCAACCCACAAAAATACCAAAAGTCAGCGCCCTCAAGACTGAAAGAGTGTATTTTCATCCGAGTGAAGTATTTGGGGCCCGCTGGACTCTGATTGTGAGACTGCTTTCATGAGATCATATATCAACTTACCCATGCTCCAGTGCTGGCCTATGCTGATCCAAGAAAACCGTTCTGCCTGCACACTGATGCTAGCTTGCAAGGGTTGGGGGCTGTGTTGTACAAGAGCACGAGAATGGCCTGAGACCAGTGGCCTTTGCCAGTAGAAGCCTGACCCATCCGGAAAGAACTATCCTGTACATAAGTTAGAGTTCCTAGCTTTGAAGTGGGCTATTGTTGACCAATTCCATGAGTACTTGATGGGGCTAAAATACTAGTAAAACTGACAATAATCCTTTGACCTATGCAGACCTCAGCTAAGTTGGATGCCACTGGCCATAGGTGGCTTTCTGCATTATCTACATATGACTATGCTCTCGAATACCGAGCAGGTCTGAACCACAAGATGCTGATGCTCTCTCCCGAGGCCTGTTCCCAGAATGATTGGGTCCGATTGGCAGAACCTGACATTCGGGCACTCTGCCGAAGTTTGACAGGGAGGAACAAATGTCCACGGACGAGTGGACTGCATGGTGGATTGCTTGGGAGCCTCTGAGAATTGCATACCTGCTGCTTATTGCCACTTTTCTGCAATAGACATTGGTGCACTGCCTCAGCTGGACAATGACAGTATAGGCGGCTCAACTCGATCCCATGATCAAAGCAGCTTTAGAAGCCCTCTATGCAGGAAAAGATGTGTCCAAATTACGCTCCACTGATTTGAGAACTGCACTGTTATACAAGAAGGTCCTAAGTTGAAACTGATCAATAAACTGTTATAACAGAGAACAATAGACAGAGGGGACAAGTAGACAAACAACAACTAGTGCTGCCCACTGCCTTTCGAGACTCAGTACTGAGGTCCTTGCACAACCACATGGGCACATTGGTATAGACAGAACACTTGACTTGGTAAGATCCAGATTCTATTGGCCTAAGATGGGGCTGATGTGGAGCAACACATCGAACCTTGTAGTCGCTATTACAGAGGAAAGCTTATTTCAGAGGGCTGCCCCCTTGTTAACATCACCACCAGCACCCATGGAGCTGGTCTGTATTGATTTTCTAAGTTTGGAGTCAGATCAAAGAAATATCAGTAATGTGCTGGTGGTCACTGACCATTTCCACGAGATATGCCAAAGCTTTCCCACCAAAGACCAGAAAGCATCCACTGTGCAAAAGTACTTTAGAAAACTTTTTGTTCATTCATGGGGCTCCACAAAGAATCCATTCTGATCAAGGGAGAGACTTTGAGAGTCGTCTGATCAAAGAGATGCTTTTCGCGTGGGGAGCAAAGTCCAGAACCACTCCTCACCACCCCCAGGGGACCCACAGCCTGAACGTTTCAACAGCACTTACTAGATATGCTAGGCACCCTGCACCCAAAGGACAAAACCTAGATGGAGCCAACAAATTAGCACCCTGGTACATGCTTATAACTGCACCAAAAGTGATGCCACTGGTTCTCCCCTACCGCCTGATGTTTGAAGAGAAGCTCGCTACCAGTAGATGTGTGTTTTGGGGTCTCTCCTGATGGGGTTCAAGCTGACAACTATTTGCAGTATAGTGCAAAGTTAAAGGCCCAGCTAACTCATGCGTACTCAACTGGCTAAACCATCGCCAAAAAGAAATCTGGCCAACAAAGAAAGGTATGATAAAAAGGTGAAAGCACAGGAACTCAGGAGGGAGATCGGGTATTGCTAAGAAATCTGGGACTGCATGGCAAGCACAAGATTGCTGACAGATGCTACCATCTCCTCCACATTGTAGTGGGCAAACTGACAAGATCTGCCAGTGTACAAAGAGCCTGAGAATAATTCAAAAGATGTAAAACAATGCATAGAAATCATTTACTGCCCATTGGACAAATCCTGATTGAGTCTGAGCCCCCAGAAGATGCCCCTCTGGACCAGTGACTAGAGCTGCTGCTAAGAAAAGATCAAGGAAGTCTGCACCTACAGAAGCAGAGTTAAGTGTTCCCTGCACAAGTCCCAGTTGAGCATGACTGTCAGTCCATACCAGAAGAAAGTGAGAGTGACTTTGAATACTATCCTTCTTACGAACTGAGTCAATTGTTTCGGGCAATCCCTTATTCAATACTGGAGACAAAGCTGGGCCTTCTGGACTGTCTAAGCCCCCAGCTTCATCCCTGGAGCCATTGCTCCCACAAAGTGAAGTGCAAAGCATCAGATCAGATGAAATGGAATCATTGTGCATGGTTGAACTGTTTGAGTTTTCAGGAGGAAAATGATAGATTGGGGCAGACTGGTGACACCCGAACAAGAAGAGTATTTTGAGTGCCCTGACAGTCCACTGCCAGTGTCCGAAAGCTCTCCATGCGAGCCAAATGTTGTGGACTCAGAAACTGTAACTCCTGGAGCTGAAAGTGCCCCAAGTTCTAGCCTCTCTACCCCATGGAGACTCCCTGACAAGTGAGGACAATGCTGAAAATGAGGCTCAGAGTGCAGAGACTATAACAGTTCCCTAGAAAGACTGGTCGAGCTGTAAAGCCTGTGGTGCACCTCAGTTATGATTCACTTGGGAGGCCTGTGGACTTGCCTCTCAATGTTGTCTACAAAGGAGTGTATGTGTCCCGAGCTCATTGCCCAAACTGAGCATCAGTGCTAACCCAAGTTACTTGTGTTGCCCTCTCAGTATGGTGCCCTTGCCCCATCCAGCCCCAAGGTAACTGATAGGAAGGCCCCTCTCTTCAGGTTTCATGTACAAGTGTATAACTTGAGTTATGGTACAATGTGTATGTAATACTTGTAAAGTGACGTGACGTACAATATTTCAGAAATGTGTTCTTGGTAAAATGATATATTGACTGATGATTGCGTGCAGAGCCTAATGCAAATGTATATGGTTGCAGTTAAGAAACTTATAGAGGTACTTTGCTTGTAGCTGACGTCAAGCTTTCCCAAACCAGGAAGAGTGTAACCCCCTGCAAATAGGGGTTCCCAAAGACTTCAAGGAGCTTGCTTTGAGTGCTCCAAGCCTGAATGGTGTTTGCGGTTAAGCCATTTTATCAGTGAGTGTTTTAGAACCTCTGGTACTGTCTCTTAAGAGCTGTCTGCTTGCAGACATAATTAGTTTGTATGGGGACTGTGTGTTTTTGATTGAGTACCACTCAAGCTGCTGCCAATTCACTCCATTTTTGCAGTCACTAGGAGTGCAAAGGGAATCTATCTGAAAGATGTAACTGTTTGCCAGAAATCATTTACAGTAATAATACGAAATTACAGTTTGTCTAACCTACTTTCTTTTGCAGTCAGAACTGTGTCCTGTTAGTTCCCCATTCTAGTTTTGAACTGCTGAACTGGACCAATCAGTGTGGGGTAAGCTAGCTCTAAAATGGTGCCTTGGACGAATCAGAACTTGGACTCATAATCTGAGCCAGCCACAAGAGGATTGTATGGGCAGTGACTCTGGGAGATGTAGTTTAGACTTCAGTGCCTTTTTGGACCAACAGCAGATCTATTATGAGTGACAGCCAATCCAGTCAAGAACTGGGAGGAACTCAAAGGAAGTGCCCGGTTTTGTCGGGTTGGAGGTTCAGTTGAGCTTTGGCAGTGAAGAAGGAAGGAGCCCTGTGCTTTTCAGTGTAGTTTTAGTCAAAACGTGTGTAAGGCCCAGAGTTCCGCCTGCAGCTTGTGTAACAGCTTGTTAGGACTGAATCCGTCCCATGAAAAGAATCAAAGGATCTCTGAAGAGTAGAAACCAGCTCACCCTGTAGAAGACTGGAAGAATTACTGAAAATTGCACCGGGTCTGTCAGGAACTGAATCTGCTGTGTGTTCTCCCGGTATTGTGCAGTAATTGGATTGGGATACAGATGCAGCCTGCCTGGTATAGTTGCTTTTTATATGGATGTGTGAAGAGGTTTGTGTACCTCAAGTGAGCCCTGCTGACATTGAAGGACCCTATCTTATTTGGAGGTCGTGGAGTACTAATTCAGGATTGCTCCTGTTGAATTGCCACATTAAATCCAAATGGAATTACTGTACTGTTGACTGTTTAATTCTCCTTTTCTCTGTGTGAAAGGCCCCTACCAGCTGCCACGGTTTGACTAGCCACTAGGGCTTGGGTACTCAGGACAGTAACTGATAGGGATAGGCCTGTGCACAGAGCCAAGTAGATTATTAGAGTGATAAGCTGATTAACCTGATTTCCCCTGTCCTTGTTATATCCCCTAAATAAATCAGAGCTGCTTGTTTCAGCAAAGTTATACTGCCTGAGGTATTTGTCTATGTTAAAGTACTGTACTGTGATTGTTGCACTGTATCTCATTTCACAGGAGGTCCCAGTGCCGGAACCAGACCTGGGGTAAGTGTATACTGTGAAGGTAATTCTGATATATTGTGGGCCACTAGTGGGAAGAAAGGGGTTTGCAGTGTCCCAGAGGGCTGTGACCAAGTTAGTTTAACTATTGCAAACCCTGACCTCTGGGTGGAGGCAACTACCATTGGATCCAGGCCCTCAACCTGTTAGTGGCAAATCAGGCAGGGGTAGTAGCCCTGGGATAAGCGCATCTAGGGTTGGCACAAGTGCTGACGGGACTCTGTAAACCCCAGCTGTTGGGCAGTAATAGGTGCGATCAGAGACATTGCACCATCCTACCTATTTGACATCAAGAAGGGTAGGTTCTAAGCATGTTTGAAAGTCGATTATTAAAGTTATTTCCAACTTAGGAATTCCTGTTTAATATTCTCCTTGTTGTTCTGTTAAAGTTAAACGGTTTATTCTGACAGTTAATAATGCCCAGTTGGATTGAGATGGGGGGATGGGTGGGCTGGATGGGTGGAGTGACTCAGATAGGAGAGATTAAGTCTCAGATAGCCTACTTACCCAACAACACAGGATGGCTCTAACATTCATTTCATATAACGTTAAGGGCCTTAACAGCCCAGTTAAAAGGACTAGGATCTTGCAGGAACTGGAGAAACATCAGATAGATGTGGCCTTTATACAAGAATCCCATCTTAACGAGTTGGAGCACTCCAAGCTCTGCAGAATGTGGGTGGGGGAGGTTTATAGCACTTTGTGGCCTCAAAATCTGCACAGGAAAGGCACAGCAATACTGCTTAGGAGAAATTCCCCAAATAAAGTGCTGGAGGTGGAGGCTGATCCAGCGGGTCGCTATGTTAAACTGCTGACAACAATAAATGGGGTGCGCTGTATATTATTGAACCTATACGCTCCAAATGAACCCCAGGAAAATGGAATGTTCCTTAGGAAACAGTTATTGAAGACCATGACACGTTGTGGGAGGGGATTTCAATAATGTAGTCTCTGTCAAATGGGATAGAAGAGGCCAGAGAACACAGATGGGAAATGGGGGCGAAGGTCTTAGATGCCTTATGGATGAGCTGGGGTTGAGGAATGTCTGGAGACACCGACACCCAGGGGAGAGGGATTTCACTTTTTTCTCTCCACGACATCAGAGCTACTCCCGCATAGACATGTTCTTGCTATCTGGAGAGCACCTATCATATGTTACAGGCCTCCAATATTTTACCTATGTCATGGTCGGACCATGCCCTCTACAAATGACATTAAGATTGGTCCAGACGGTTAGAAACTCAAACTGAGATTGAACATTGGACTCTTAAACCTGAAGACTTAAGTGTTGCATATGTCGAGGCAAGTGGAGATGTTTCTGGAGACTAATGCAGGTGGAACTCCCTCCCCATCGGTGGTCTGGGATACCCTTAAAGGCACACCTGAGGGTCAGATCAAATCCTATAGTTCCAGGGAGAAAAGGAAAGAGAACTAGCCAGAAGAAACTGAGCAAGAATTACAGGAAGCGGAGTTTAGGCATAAAATTACTTTAGACCCTATGGATAAAAATTACTGGTTACAAAAGAAAACGGAACTTCAGAACCTTTTGGCTAGGCAGGGGGAAGGGATACTTCGCAGAATTAACCAGAAATACTATGTAGAAGGCAACAGAGCGGGTAGGGTTCTAGTGGCAGCTATGAGGAAACAAATAATAAATAGAACAACAGGAAGTATTAGAAAACAGGGGAATGGAAGTGTGAAGACAGAAGACCCACTGAAGATAGCAGAGGCTTTCGATGACTTCTACAAGGATTTGTATAGGTCTGAAGTTGGTGACTCACCAACAGCAGTGGATCATTTCTAGAATCCCTACCCTTAAGCAGCATAGACCTAGAAGAGGGAGGGCTTGGAAGCTCTAATCACCAGACAGGAGTTACTGCAGAAAATCACAGATTTAAAAAAATGGGAATCCCAGGCTTAGATGGCCTTCCTTCTGAGTTTTATAAATCTTAAAAGAGGAACTGGTGACCCCCTACTGGCCTGTTCCACCATATCCAGGAAGGAGGAGAATACCTGACTCATGGCGCTGTACGCAGATCTCAGTGATCCATAAGGAGGGTAAGGACCTGAGCAGTGCAGCTCATACCGCCCGATCTTGTTGTTAAATGCAGACCTTAAATTGTTTACGGGATTCTCGAGGATCGCCTGCAGAAGGTGGCCCCTAAATTGGTCCATCCGGCCAAATGGGTTTCATAACATGAAGGCTCTTAACAGATAGTATCAGGCATCTACTAAATATTATTTCAGCCCAGGCAAACCAAAACAAATTCCAATTGGCTATATCGATGGACACGGAAAAGGCATTGATAGAGTGAACTGGAGATTCCTCTACAAAACAATGGAAAATGCAATTTGGCCCTAAATTCTTACAAATAATCAAAATCTATTTAGAGACCCTCAGGTGCAAGTTACAGTAAATAGAATTAACTCAGGTAGATTCCCCATTTATAGAGGTACCAGGCAAGGTGCCTGCTTCATGCTGTCTGCTATATTTTTTTAACCTTTGGCAGTAATGATCCACCAGAATGAAAATATAGAGGGGTTCTAACGGGGCCATAGAACATAAAATAGCATTATACGCTGACGACTCATATTCCTTCTGGGAAACCCAGAAATCTCCCTGCCGACTTGTTCGGCCCTTTGAATCATTGGAGCAGTATCGATACCGAATTAACTATAATAAATCAAAGGCGTTGACTTTGGGTGAATATGCCCTCCAGATTTCAAGAGAACCTTTCCATTTACATGGGCAAAACAAAACCAGATTAGATATCCCGAGTGCAGGTGACCACAAAGATATCCAAGCTATTTGCTGTTAATTATAACAGACTATGTAATGATATGCAGAAAGATATGGCTAGGTGGTCGCTGTTCCCACTGACTTTGGCTGGCAGGATAGATTCAGCGAAAATGAACCTACTTCAAGATTCTTATTCCTTTTTCTTCCTTGCCAATCCAGATCCCTAAAGAATTCTGGCAGGAAGTAAACCCGGGTATTATTAGATACATCTGGGGGAGAGCCTAGGGTTGTACAATCAACGCTCAGAAACCTAAATTATTGGGAGGCCTTGGCCTGCTCAACCTGAAGGTCTATTATTTGGCTGCCCAGATGGGAGCAGTGACCACCTGGGTGAAACAACGTCTTGACTCTGGATGGTACGAGATAGAGAGAGTGGTGGAGACTGCCCAATCCCCCTATTTGCCCTCCCAAGCCAGACCCTCTCAAGAAAGTTTATAAATCGCTTTAAGAACCCATGGCTGCAACATTCCATGGGTATTATTCAGGTAACTAGATATAAAATGGGAGGGGGGAAGGTACATTAGGCCCGTTGTCACTTATTAGATACACTCCAGACTTTATACCCCCAAGGACAGATCTAGGGTATGAAAAGTGGGAAAGAAACAGAATTACGAGATTCGTACAGCTAGTAGAAAATGGAATCCTTATGTCTTTTCAACAGATTCAGGCTAAATTTAAAATACCCAGGTCTGAGTTTTTTAGATATCTACAGATAAGACATTATTTGAATGCACCTGGTTACTTGCCACTGGTGAGTAGGCAAAAGAATGCATGGGAAGATTTTATGTATCATACAGCAAAAATAAATCTAAAAGGGAAATGTATCTCAGACCTTTACCCTCAACTGAGTCCTGAGGAGGCCATCCATTAGAGAATATTAAAGAGGCCTGGCACAGGAAGGTAAATCCAATACCAGAAGATACCTGAAGGAAAAGGATCTCCTTAGGCTGAGAGTAACTTCCTCACCTAGCTGGCGAGAATTTTATTGGAAGATCCTGGTTAGATTTTTCTACACCCAAAAAGTCACGAAGCACTTCCAAAGATCCAACTCGGATAAATGTTGGAGAGACTGCGGCTCAGTAGGATCCCACCTACATGTCTTTTGGGACTGCCCATGTATCCGAGAGTTCTGGGAGGAGGTAAGAACTGCAACTAATACAATAAAATGAATATCCCCAGAGATATGACTGAATGGGTGCTGGGCTTACCCACGGGTCCCACAGCTCGCCACCCCACAGAGAAAACTAGACCAAATCTTCATGGCAGCAGCTTCAATGCCTTACAAGCCATTGGCTTAAAAAGGATCTTCCACATTATTGGAATGGCTCAGTAGAGTGGATTCCATCTGTGAGATGGACGCCTTACAGCATGATTAGGCCTCTGAGAGGAGAAGTTTAGGGACGTATGGAATCCCTGGCTGCTCTGGAACCCAGACCCGGCCCTACTAATAGGAGGCGCCTTCATGAAAGAAGGGTGGAGAAGATTAGAGTAGAATAGCTTTAATATGTTACAGGAAGGGTAGACATTGATACCCCTCCTCCCCTTATGCTTACTGGGGCACTTCTCCTCCATCTCCACCCCTCTCTACCCCACCCCCAAAAAAACACCCTTGCAAATAATTTAAAGAAAAAGGATCAGAACAATAAATAGAATTTATTTATGTGTATATATACCTCTCTTGCTTATCCCTATCTCTAGCCTGGGCATAATAGATTGTATCTTTATTGTTATGAACTTTTAATATCTGTTTGAAAGATGTTAAAATATAAAAATAGAGTTTGTAATGAGTTGAACAGTTATTTTATATTGGTCTATTGAGTATTGAAAGATCAGTTGCAATCGGGACTAGACACCTGATGAAACCTGGTGTCTGGACCTAGATAATTGATTGTGAAATAGAACAAACATAGAGGATTCAAAAGTTATAAATTGTATAGTTGTGTATATATATATATATATATATATACATATATATATATATATACATATATATATATATATATATATGTTACAGCTATTAGCTTGTATCTAGGTTTATCTTTTTATGTATTGTATCCAAACTCTTGAATAAAGATGAGTTGAAAAAAAGGACATCATCACTGACCTGCAGGAGAAGGGTGCCACACTCAAGTCCGTGGACTGTCTGTACAGACCCCCTCAGGGACAGCATCACCCCTTTAATCGACCTACTTTCGACCAAAGGGATGAAACCACAGGCAAGTGGGCCACCAAGCGGCCCCTCCACAACCAAGGCTTCCCCGCCCAAAAAAGCCGCGATGCCTTGGCTGCTGCGCTGCCCCACACCTCCTGAGTCCTCCCCTCTCCCATGGCCTCGGGACACTCCAGAGGAACCAGTAGGAGGGAGGTTGTCCTTCTATCTACCAGGTTGGGAGATGATAACATCAGATGCTTGGGTGCTCCAGCTGATCGCAGCAGGGCACTCAATCGAGTTTCTTCAGAAACCACCCTGAAGACCACCCCCCCAAGTCGTCTTACTCACTGGAACATCTTCCTCTGGTCCTGGCAGAAATCTCCTCCCTTCTGTCGAAGGCAGCGATAGAACCAGTTCCCACCCATCTTTGGGGACAGGTTACTATTCCCATTTCTTCCTAGTTCCAAAGAAGATGGGAGACGTGAGGCCTATTTTAGACCTCAGTTCCTGAACATGTTTGTGGAGTACAAACGCTTCAGAATGCTCTCCTTGCAGAGCCTTCTGCTGCTTCTCCAGCAGGGACAGTGACTGTGCACTTTGGATATGCAGGATGTCTACTTGCACATCCTCATCCGCCCTTCCCACTGCAAATTCCTTCGGTTTTGTTTTCAGGGGGATCGCTACCAATTCAAGGCCCTCCAAGTTGGTCTTTCCTTGCCCCACCCCGAATATTTACCAAATGCCTGACTGTGGTAGTGGCCCACCTGCGTACCCAGGGAGTGCAGATATTCCTGTACCTGGACGACTGGCTCCTGGCGGCCCCATCCAGGAAGGAACTTCTGCGCTCTCTTTCCTTCACCCTGCAGGTTTTCACCAGCCTGGGCATCACCATCAACCAGGCCAAGTCCCATTTGGTCCCTTACCAAAGACTCCAGTTTATTGGGGTGATCCTGGACACAACCATCGGCAAGGCCTTCTTGCCTCCGGACAGGATGGACACCCTCCAGACTCAGGCCAGTCTGCTGTCCAGTTGCAGAAGGGTCGGTGCCAGGTCAGTCCTTCGCCTCCTCAGGCTCATGGTGGCTGCTATTCTGACAGTCCCTTGTACTCAGCTCCATATGATGATCTCTCAATGGACGCTTCGGTTTCAATGGGACCAAACACTGGATGACCTAGACCAGGAGGTTCTAGTCTCTGATCCCATGGTCAGGGACTTGCAATGGTGGATGGTGCAAGAGAACCTTTGCCGGGGAGTTCACGTCAGTCTCGAACCATCCTCCCAGACATTGACAACAAATGCCTCAGGAGAAGGCTGGGGAGCCCATCTAGGGTCTCACAAGACTCAGAGCAGTTGGTCCAGGCTCGAGCAGAATTTGCACATAAATGTGCTCGAACGCAGAGCAGTCCTGTATGCCCTTCAGGCCCTGCCCTCCTCCATTCTTCCTGGTCATCTATCCATCCAGACAGACAACATGTATGTGGTCTGGTACATCAACAGGCAGGGAGGAACTCATTCCTACCCTCTGTGCAGGGAAGCAATGAGAATTTGGAACTGGGCTATCCAGTACAACTTTCACCTGACAGCAGTTCATTTTCCAGGGGTAGAAAACACGCTGGCAGACCACCTCAGTCGGTCTTCAGCCAGTGCCCATGAATGGGAACTGGATTAAGAGGTAGTAGATGACATCTTCCTGCTCTGAGGAACCCCTCAGGTAGACTTGTTCCGTCTCCTGAAAATGCAAACTTCCTGCCTTCTGCTCGCTTGCTCCAGGGCAGACATTTTCTGGCAGGGACGCTCTGTCTCTCAATTGGAAGGACAGATTCATCTATGCCATCCCTCCAATTCCCTTAATTCTGAGTGTCTTGCACAAGCTCAGAACAGAAGGAGCCCCAATGATCCTCATTGCTCAATTCTGGCACAGGCAAGTTTGGTTCTCTCTTCTGCAGCAATTTTCAGAGGAACCTCTGCTTCCTCTTCCTCTGCTACAACACTTGTTGACCCAGGATCAGGGGACCCTTGTTCATCCAGGCCTCAAAGCCCTTCAGTTGCATGCGTAGCTCCTGCAGACGTAGCTCAAGCCCAGTTTGGGGTTTCTTCGCTCATAGCAAATATTCTGGTGGAGGCCAGAAAGCCATCCACCAGGTCCACCTATGCCATGAAGTGGAAATGATTCTCTATTTGGGTCTCATCAAAGGACCGTGAGCCTTTCTCTTGCCCAGTTGAAAGAGTCCTGGACTACATGCGTCATCTCTTCGATCTGGATCTCAGCCATTCCTCTTTGAAGGTCCACATGGCAGCTATTTTGGCCTACCACGTCCCCTTTGGTGACAGGTCTTTTGCTCAATTGGAAGTCTCTAAGACATTCCTCAGAGGGGTTCTCCATTTGAGACCCCCCCATCCGCATTCCTGCTCCTCCTTGGGATCTGAATTTTATTCTTGAGAAGCTTATCCTGCCTCCTTTCAAGCTGGCAGCCTCAGCAGATTTGAAGTTCCTCTCTTGGAAGATACTCTTCTTAGTAGCCATTACTTCAGCTCGATGGATTTCTGAGCTTCAGGCCTGATGTGCAAAATCCGTTATCTGATTTTTCACAAGGAATGTGTGGCCCTCGCACCAACCCTAAGTTTCTTCCCTAAGGTGGTAGTGGAATCTACTCTGAATCAGTCCATTGACTGCTACTTTCTTTACACAACACTCCAATCAAGGGAGTACCTCTTGCATACTTTGGATGTTCATAGAATACTGAGATACTATACCACTAGGACTAAGGATCTCAGGAAATCTGATCAGCTTTTGTCTCTTTTGCTCACAAAGAGAGGGCAATCTGATTTCCAAGCAATGCCTATCTAAATGGTTGGCTCACTGTATTACTTTCTGTTATGACAAATTACAACAAGACCCCTTGGGTCAAGTCAGAGGCCACTCCACCAGAGGAGTAGCTGCCCTCTGCGGCATGTTTCAAGAATGTGTCAGCGGCAGACATCTGCGCAGCGCAACCTGGACTTCTGTCCATACCTTTATAGAAACATTACATTTTGGATATTGCCTCTAGCCATAGAGCAGGTTTCGGGTTGGCTGTACTCCAAGGTCTTCTTTCATAAGACCTGTTCAGCCGGTGGTTCCATTGGTTGGATCGTTTTCCTCCTCCGAGTGCTTTTACTTTTCCAGACTGCTTGGGATTCGGTCCTATATGTAATTACTCTGCAAGAGCCCTCTTGAAGTAAGATAGTACAGTTACGTAAGAACTTACCATAACAGTAGATCTTCAAGAGAGGCTCTTGCAGTAGGTAATGCCTTCCAACCCCCATCCCCCTTAGCTTTTTCAGCTCCTTTTCCAGGAAGGGAAATATCTGCTTCTCTCTTGTCTTGCCTTTTTTGGCCCTTGGCGGAAAAGAACTGGAAGGTGGACATGGGGGACCACCCCTTTATACTGATGTCGCATGACATCGGTCACCTGACATGGGGGTGGTCCCCCACCAGAGTCTGCTAGCTAGAAATGTTTCCGTGGGGTCCTGACGCCTGCTGGGTCAATCCTATATGTAATTACCTACTGCAACAGCCTCTTTTGAAGATCTACTGTTACGGTAGTTATTACGAGTTGTACTTTATGCTACCACAAGACCATACCTCGGCTGCTCATGCATGCAGGGATAGTAGCCCATTGGATAGTGCCACCTAGGGTTATACAGTAGCTATAAAAGCTGTTTTAAAATATTTGAGAACATTTAAAATATACTGATGATGAATCTAAGGGTGTTCAAAATACATATTTGCTATAGATATTATGGTAGCACGGTAGTACTACCATAATTAGGGTTGAGGAGCCATTTATATGTTAAACCCAAAATTTTGCACCTTTATAACTTTGCAACCATTTGACAGATCTGCCTGAAATTTGGAATACACAATCAAGACCCTTATGCCTTGGGATCTGCCACGTTACGTACCGGTAGGATATATGGCTGTGGAGTTATTAAGCGTGATCTGCGCGCGTGTTTACGCTTTTTTGGAATTCTATGGTCGCACCTACAGGTCGCATGGTTTGTGCGACCAGTCCGAAATCTTCAGGGAACGTGGGCCAGGGTCCCCGATGTGACTTTTGAAGATTTTGTGAAAAAATATGAAACGGTTCAAAAGTTATTCAAAAAACAAGTTCCCATTATAAGTCAATGGGAAAAGTTAAAAAAAAGTTTGACAGTGTCGCAAATGCAGTTTTTACTTTCGCAAATGGCCCTTTTACTGTTGCAAATCCACCATTTTGTTTTCAGTTGGTGATCAGAAAAATGCTTGGCATTTAAATGTGGGACCCTCTAGCAACCTAATTCTTTTTGTATTCACCTAGTCGGACCCTGAGGATGCTAGCCATGTCTTTATTTTGGGGTAAAACACCCCAGAAATATATTTTTCACATTTCTGGAAAAAGTACTTTCACCGAAGTACTTTTGCACTTAGACTGTCGAATGAATTTGTGAAAGCTTACGCAAATTGCGACAGTACTTTTCTAGGCTGTGTGAAAATGACAGCAATTCCTTGGCACCCTGCTGCAAAAGAACGGTTTGGTGTTTTGGGCTGAAATTTGCAGAGCAAGCAGCCAACATCTCACAGATGTGCCTTTCAGTGTTTCGTTGAAAAAACATTACATGGTGGCAAAGTTATGGCACTCCAAATTTGACGCTTTTTCCCATAGGATAACATTACGGCATCCGACGCATTGCAGCAATCCTTTGGCGCCCTGCTGCAAAATAGCAGTTCGGTTTTTTGGGCTGAAATTTGGAGGGAAGACAGCCAACATACCATAGATGTGCCTTTCAGTGGTTTGGTGAAAAAATATTACAGGGAGACAAAGTTATGGCACTCCGAACTTCTCTTTTTTTCCCATAGGATAACATTACAGCGTTCGCTGCGCCTTTCAGGGCTCGTATCTCGGAAACGGTACGAGATACGGACTTTCCATTGTAAAAATGCTTAGGACAAAATTAGCCAAGAAAATGATTATTCATATGACTTTTAAATTTTTTTTCTATGTCGTACGGTTCCTGAGATATAAGCAATTTAGTATTCTAACTCCTCATTTTCTGCTCCGAAACCCATGCATACATTCTTTGTACTCATTGTCTTCCTCTATGCAGCTTTTGGGAAAACCAGCCTGTGCACTTACATTACTATTCTGATTTACTGCTTCGCTTGCGTTCCATACCCATTTCACTTACACGTTCCGTCTCACACCATGTCGTTACCCTTTGCATTTTCATTTGCACTTGCTTTTCCGTTGTTTTAACATTTCCGTCTACAGTACTGTTTCTCTTTCTGTTTTGCTGCGTCACCATCGCATTACCATTTGCATTGCGGGCACAATGTTACTATGTGACAAGACATCATGTGGCAGGAGTACGGGGCCCAAAGGCCTCCCACTCCTGCCACATAGCTATCATGGTGGGACACGAGGCACCAAGGCCCGTGCTCCGCTGTCTCCATTCACTATTTCTTGCTATCATTCTCAAAGAAGAAATTAGAGCAAAAACTCTGTTTAATGCATTAGTTAGGGTTGTTCCTAGCGACAAAGTGAGGAAATTCGGTGTTAGGGTTGAAAGCCCCTTGGATCCCACCACCCACACTCCCAACCAGCATGGGGTGCGCATTGGGTTATGGTCTGCTCTCATCCATTCTCCTATACCTCTGCTTCTTCCACACATCTGATGGGGTGAGATTTGGGGCCGACAACTACAGCACCGATGTCAGTGAATGGCGGGTCAATGGGGCTTCAACAACACCAGGCTCGCGTTCGCTGAGAACAACCTATAATGCATTAAATGGAGTTTTGCCTCTAATTATATATATATATATATATATACACACACACACATATTACAGGCAAAAACTCAGTTGTTGCAATGAGTGATCTATGCCACTTACGGACACAGCCTAATTTTTAACAGTTGTTTCATACTTAGGCTGTATGCCTAGTCTTTGGGTTTGCCACAGTTCTGTCACTGATGCTATCAAAGTGATAACTATGTTAATTGTGCTACAACAGGAATCATAGATACACAGATACATAGACAGTGTCGGCAGATAAAGGCCTATGGCCCATCCAGTCTGCCATTTGAGCTTGTAAGTTCAGTTTGTTTTCCTAGAAGTCTGTTGCCCCTTACCCCTGACCTCCAGAATTCCTTTATGTCTATCCCATGCATTCTTAAATCCCGTGATTGTTTCAGACCCCACCACTTCCTCTGGCAGGGTGTTCCACTTGTCCACCACCCGTTCTGTAATCAAGTAGGTATAGTGTATATATAAATAGAATGTCTTTTAGTATTGATTTTACTCACAATGGGATAAGTGTAGTAGGACTGGAGGGGTCATTCTCTATCACAGACTCTGTCTGTTATAATCACACTAAGGTTCGATGGCTACAATGATCAAGTTACATTGTTCATCTTTATGAGTTCATATTGCTGCCATTCTCCAGTAACTAGACAGTGGATGGGGTAACTGGGTGGGACACTGTGTTGCAAAGCTCCTGCAGTGCCTAGCAGAGGGAGACTATGTACACATGAAGGCAATTAAGCAATAAGACATGACCAACGGTTATGTTAAATGATCTGTTAATCACCCTCTAGGGGTTTAATGTTGAATGAGGCGTAGCCAAGTGCCACATGTTGCTAGAGAGTGATTCACTGACCATTAACATTATCCCTGGGAGTGCCTTATTGCTATCATAATAAAACTGTTTTTTTAAACAACATTAAACCATGTTCATCATATGGTTAGGCTCTACATGTATGTTAATAAAAGCTAAACATAAAGCTGTTAGAATGTTAACAGCCAATTAGAAAGCTGCATTTATCAGACCCTTGTTATAATCAGAGATATTATACCTGTACAACTCCTTGGTTTTGCTCAACTCTATTGCTCAAGTGGCCCACCACATGTGGTGTGGGGCATCGGTAAGTAAGGCCATGCAACTACTAAGTGTGGTATGTTGTGTGCAGCTGCAATCAGGGATGTGTCCGTTTGGTGTACATGGCCTCAGTTTTTGCTGTTGATCTCCACTAAGCATGCAGTACCTGGTCAGGTGGGTGGGGATGTCTTGTAGTACATTTAGACAATTGTTATTTCTATCACCTGCTGCTGGTTGTCTGTCATTGGTCGTGTTGCCTTGGTCCTCCCCCATACTTGCATGTGTGTGTGTGTGTGTCTGTGTTTGTGAGTGGTGCTGAGGGGGGTGAATTCGGAGTTAGGGTTTTCAACCCTAGCACCGAATTTCCTCACTTTTGTCACTGTGGAGCAACCTTAACTGATGCATTAACTGAGTTTTTTGCCTCTAATTTCCCTTCTTTTTGAGAATGATAATGAGAAATAGTGACTGTAATGCGGTGGCGGGAGCATGGGGCCCGATGTCTTGTCACATAGTAACATTGTGCCCACAAACGCAAACGGTAATGCGCATGGTGACACAAAGCGAAACAGAAAGAGAAACAGTACTGTAGACAGAAATGTTAAAAACAATGCAAACACAACCGCAAATGAAAACACAAAGGGTAATGCACACGGTGGTGTACGTGAACAGTAAGTGAAACGGGTACAGAACCGCAAGCAGAAACAGTAATGGTAACAGCAATGTAAGCGCACAGGCTGGTTTACCCAAAAGCTGTATAGAGAAAGACAGTGAGTAGAAAGAATGTATGCAAAATAATGACTCTCGGAACACAAAATGAGGACTTGGAATAGTAAATTGCTTATATCTCAGTAACTGTATGACACAGAAAAAATTTAAAAAGTCATATGTATTATCACTTTCCTGGCTAGTTTTGTACTTAGCCCCCATGATTTTTGCTCTAATTTCCTTCTTTTGAGAATGATAATGAGAAATAGTGAATGTAATAAGTGGGCTAAGAATTATTTCGACAAAAGTCTGTATCTCTTATGTTTTCGAGATACGAGCCCTGAAAGGCGCGAATGCCGTAATGTTATCCTATGGGAAAAACAGAAGTTCAGACTGCCATAACTTTGCCTCCCTGTAATATTTTTCACCAAACCACTGAAAGGCACATCTGTGGGATGTTGGCTGTGATCCTGCAAATTTCAGCCTAAAAGACCAAACCGTTAGTTTGCTGCAGGGCGACAAACTATTGCTACTGCAATGCATCGTACGCCGTAATGTTACCCTATGGGAAAAAGTGTAAAATTTGGAGTACCGTAATTTTGCCGCCATGTAATATTTTTTCAGCGAAATACTGAAATGCACATCTGTGAGATGTCAGCTGCGTTCCCTCCAAATTTCACCCTAAAACTTCAAACCGTTCTTTTGCAATGGGCTGCCAAAGAATTACTGTTATTTTGAGCATAGTGTTGCAAAGTAGTGTTGTGATTTGCGAAAGCTTTCGCAAAAATTTGCGACACTTTCGTGAGTGCGACACTACTTTGCAAAAGCACTTTTTCCAGAAATCTGAAAAACATATTTCTGGGGTGTATTACCCCCCAAAAAAACATGGCTAGCATCCTCAGGGCCCGACTAGGTGAATACAAAAAGAATTAGGTTGCTAGAGGGTCTCAATTTTAAATGCCAAGCATTTTTCTGATCACTAACTGAAAACAAAATGGTGGATTTGTGACAGTAAAAGGGCCATTTGCGACAGTAAAAAGTGCATTTGCAAAAGTGTTGAACTTTTTGTTAACTTTTCCCATTAACTTATAATGGGAACTTGTTTTTTGAATAACTTTTGAACCGTTCAATATTTTTTCACGAAATCTTTGGAAGGCACATCGGGGACCCCGCTGCACGCTTCCTGAAGATTTCGGACCAGTCACAAGCAAACCATGTGACCTGTATAACGACCGTAGAATTCTAAAAGCGAACGCGACGCTGCAGATCAAGCTTAATAACTCCGCAACCGTATATCCGACTGGTACAAACGCAGGCAGATCCCAAGGCTAATGAGTCTTAATTCTGTATTCCAAATTTCAGGCAACCAGTTGAACAGTTGCAAAGTTATTAAGGTGCAAAATTTGGGTTTAACATGTAAATGGCTCCTCAACCCTAACTATGGTAGCACGGTATGAGAGACACCATATTTTTTCTAGCTAGCAGATGCTGCTGCTTTAAAAGGCAGCCAGTCTCCCTCCCCCCCTCCCCAATGCCACAGTGCTTCATATCCCCGTTATAAGGCAGCCAAGTTCATCCCAAACCCGAGTGCTTCACTGCCCATTTAAAAGGCAGCCAGGCTCACCCCAAGCCACAGTCTTTCACATCCCCTCTATAAAGCAGCCAGGCTCACCCCCTAAGCCAGAGTGCTTCACATCCCATTTAAAAGGCAGCCAGGCTCACCCCAAGCCACAGTGCTTCACATCCCGTTTAAAGGGCAGTCAGTTTCTCCCCTCCTAATGTCACAGTGCTTTACAGTCCCCTTATAAAAGAGCCAGTCTCTCTCCATGCCAGTTTTTCACATCCCCTTTAAAAGGCAGCCAGTGTATGCCCATGCCACAGTGCTTCCAAGACCGTTTAAAATGCAGCCAGTCCCTACCCATCTTACAGTGCTTCATACCACCTTTAAAAGGCAGCCAGTCTCACCCCATGCCAGAGGGCTTCATATCCCGATCCCCCCCCAGCCGTTCCCACATCTGTGCTCCAGTTCCCTTATCCCAATACTACTGGATTCTGGGGACAGCTAATCTTCAGGAAACAAAAAGTTTTCCTGATATCGCCACGCACCCCCCACCCCACCCAATACATTTTTAACTCGTCTCAAAAGATTCTTAAACCCACCTTCTTTTCTTGATCCCCAAAGTTGCTGATTAATTCCCTTGTGACAGGAGTCAGCTGATGAGGGGTTGGTTTCCTTTCTTGTTCGAGCCACATATACGTCATTGCCAGAAAGCAGGAAATTCAGTCGAGTCCAGGAAACACCTATTAAACATTGGGAGTCCTGTTCGAAAGGTAGCAGCCAGCAGCAAAACCGATCATCCATTTCAGGGGGTCTAGTGCAGCCAGGGGATCCGACTTATCGTTCGTTGTCTAGTCTGTAAGGTAAGTCTTTGGTTTGGGACCCTCTTTCTCGCTTCTTTTGTTTAATTACCCAAAAAACTAACACCACAGAGGAAAGGTACCTGACTGTTAAGTTTCGGGAGTCGGCTTCAAGTCCAGTCACTTTTTCTTCCTTCAGTTAGATGAGAGACTTTTGTGATCGCTAATTTTGGGTGCTGCTTGTTTTGCGTGTGTGTCATGGTTTTGTTTCTTTTCGTGTTGCAATCGGCATAAATCGTATTGTCTGAAGTCGCTTAATGTTTTTCAGACGAAACTACTGGGCGCTGCTGATTAATTAGGTTTCGGATCGCAGTTGTTTCTCACTGTACTCCATTAAAATATTCTATTTTTTTATAGAATGACAATACTAATAGAACAATCTTTGTATTCTTTTTTTTTTTTTCTTCTCTCATGCATTCTTTAGAAACGCGTCATACCCCAACGATATTTATTTCCTGTCTTACAAGGAAAAGGGATCTGAGAAACGCACACAAGCTGGCCTGCCAAAGTGAAATAGGGGGTGGAGAGGGTTTGGTGTGGCATTAATGCTTACGTATGAAATGGTGTGATTCTGTACATCCAGCAACTCTCTCTGCTAAAACACAGACTCAAACAGAAGTCGTATTGTGTTGAGTATGTTGGCTGGAAAATAAGCTGTTCTTGGCTTACACTGGCATACTTCACAACTGCCGATCTCTCAGACACACACGCACAGTATGTGGAGCACTGTCTCTCAAAACGAGAGTCCTACAGTAGGGATTAGCCCTTGGTCACTTATGTGTGATACTGTTTTTTTTCAAAATGTGGGAACCTGTAGTACCCCCTCAACCCTCCTTCACACAAATGTGGCACACGACTGTACCTGAAATTGTGGAAAATGTATAGTACTCTTTAACCCTCTGTCACCCAAATGTGGAGACATATAGTACCCATCAACTTTCCGTCACCCAAGTGTGGGACACAGTACCTCAGAATGTGGGGAAGATGTATCACCCTTTAACCTTTTGTCATTCAAATGTGGGACATCAGATTCCAAATGGGGTGGACATACAGTACCCTTTGAACCTCCATCACTCAAATGTGGGACGTTGTCCCTTGAAATGGGGAACACTGAGTATCCCTCAACCCTGCATCTCCCAAATGTTGCACGTCATTTCTGTCATGGAGCCTAGCTCAGAACGCCACAGGAAATACTTCTGTTTATCAATTCTACCAGCATCTGCCCATCAGTACAGTGGTACTAGTACCACTGGCAAACACAGAGGCAGTATAGCGCCAGTGGTTTAAGGCTCTGAGCTGCAAATCTGGTTACATCCAGCAGACCAGACCTGGGTTTGAATCCCACAGCTCGCTTGCATACTGTGTGACCCTGAACAAGTCACTTAACTTCTCTGTGCTCCCAGGTCGCTCCTGTAAAAAAACTTTCAGCTTAGTGTGCTACTCCTGGTTAAACAACTAACTAAGAACACAGGTTTGGAAATGAGTCTGGTCTGGTAACCAACGGGGGGGGGGGAGATTGAGCATCCCAGCAGCGCCCCCTCTGGGGAGTGCAGGTTGCTGCCTCACCTGGGTGACCATGAGTGGCAGTGCAGAGAAGGCATTGCAGGAAGGGGGGGGGCCATGCTCAGCTTGACCCCCCTTCCAACAGTCCTAGCTTTGGGGTGGGCTCCATGCAGTTCCATGACACTCAGCCTAACAACTTTTGCGCTAGTGACCTTTAGCCTCAGTCAATTCACCGCACAACGCATCCTCTAACAGGACAACTAGATGAATGATGCACTTCATTAAAGTCAATGTCTATTCCCAACCACATAGAAGAAAACACCGCTCAAACTATTCAACAGGAAACAAATTCACACAAAGTTATGTCCAGTAAGGAGCTCCAGGCATCACACTTGATTTCATCTCAGCACAATATTATCAGGCAAGCTATTAGCCAAAGTCAAACATGCACGAAAAGAAACCAAAAATACACAGAAACTAAACATAAGCCGGACTGGTGGCTAACTACTGAAACTTATTTAAAATGACCTCCTCCCTCTACTCAGGTGAAACCTGTCATAACAATTACTGAAAACACACCACACCACACCATGCCGTCAGATAAACACACCCAATTAGACAAACTCTGAGGTGAAACCTCATTAGTCTGGAAACTCCTCAGACCAAAAGTCTGCTTACAACAAACTTCGCCATATATCACTAGTTCAAATGTCTGTACACTAAATGTTGTGTCACCACTGCATGTATTCTAGAGGAGGGAGCAGAACAGCTTAAAATCCCTGCTGTGTGCAGGGTGACTGTAATGCACTGGGGCATTCTTTAACCAACTGCTCTTTACAAGAGGCTTCATTTGCACTCAGAAGAGGGAAAGAGATTTACCAGGCTGTGGCCAGGCTGTGGGGTGGGGTGGGGTGGGAGACATGGAGGATCAAAGGAGGTAACCACTGGGATATGGGAGGATAGGGCTGGGCCCATCCAGGGCAAGGGCAGCACCATCTTCCAGGGACATAAAGAATAAGTTAATGTTAAACCAGCAAAATCTTCAGATGACAACATCCCTATTTGCCGGCATGTCCTGAGAGAGGCAACGCTGATGGCAGCACTGAGTAGTGAACAGACTGACAGTCTGGGACTTTGAACAAAATCTGAAATAGTGTATAGATGGTCCCATTCTCCCACAGAGAAACCATGATATCCAAACTTCCTTTTGTCATGATGGTCCGACGTCGGATTAATAATACAGCAGCAGCTTGATGCTAGTGGTGGTCTTAAGGGAATTTTCAACTGTTGTTTCAAACCGCCCTCCCCTGTGCCCATCAGTTGAATTTCTAAGTTATAATCAAGGAACAAAACCTAGTGGTACTATTGTCCCCATGCCAACAGTTGGAGTATCTCAAGTTAACTCCAAAACAACTTTGTTACTAAATATTAAACAGCAGCTGACGCCATTAGGATAGCTTTAACAAAATGTAATATTTAGACACAGTTCAGCTTGTATTTCACATTAGTTCTGTATTTCTCCTCCCCATTATTTATTACTGAGGCTATTTGCATGGAAACGGGATCTTTGCTCCTGAAGAGTTCATCTACTCCTGTTCCTTTCTCCCTACCTAAGGTCATAATGCTCTATTTGTGACATCACAATTACACCCATGGCAACAGATTGTGATGTCACAACAGAACTATAACAAGTAGGGAGTAAGCCAAAGAGACAGACTAACCTTAAGGGATATAGAGAATGTTTCCATGCTCAGTAATGAGTAATGGGGAGGAGAAATCTATCAAATACTGTATATGTAGAATGCAAGCTACATTGTATCTAAATATTATGTTTTTCAAAGTTTTCTTTGAGGCGTCAGCAGCCCTTTAATGATGTAATTCGGCATTATAGATCAAGGTAGTGCTCCTGATCAGTCAGAATGCTCCTTTCCTCTGCACGTGAGATACTCGTTCTGTGAAGAGTGTCTCACCTGCAGCTGCCCTGGAAATGGGCACATTTGGGTAAGGTTTTTAAAAACATTTACTATATTTTTGAACAAGCTCAATCAGTAATATATTAATACTGCCACCAAGGCTACTCTTACAGTTGTAAGAGTGGTCTAACTTACATTCTTAAGGTATCAAAATCTCTCCCTTCGGTTTGCAGTTCTCATATCCTAAGAATGCTGTGTGAGATCACTCTATTATAACCGTAACAGTGGTCTCGGCGACAGTATTAACATACATGATAAATCGGATCCTCCTCATTGAGTGAAGTTCAGTTTCGTCCTAACCATGAACAGTGCTAAGCACTACTGAGAAGAAATTTACCAGCAATTCTCCATGAAGAGGACTGGAATTAGTGCAGTATACTGGAACTTGAGTTTTGATAAACCAAACAGTTTTTTTGGGGGGTGTGGTACTCTAAAATTGTGTGTGGATGGGCGCTTATCGATTAATTTGTAAAGTCCCTTTCCAGAGCTCAAGGCACCATACATAGTTAAAGCTGAATAAAATATGGGTAGGATAAACAAAGACCTGTGATTAGTCAGATGTGATCACATGACCGTGCATTATTCCAGCACAACAGCACAGATCAGAAATACAGTGCTTAATTTTCTGAACCTCATTACTCAGTTTTAAAATAAGAATTGGAGGAACCATAACTGCAATAAGGCCATCCAGGGTGTGTGTAAATGTGTGAATAACAGCACTTCATGTGTGTAAGGCACTGGCTTGCCTCACAGCTCACTTCCCAAGGCATGTCGTTATCCCACAGTAACACACATCATGTCATAACATTGCACATTCGAGCAGACTTGATAGACCTCTAGGCCTTTATCTGCTGGCAAATTTCATATGTTCGATATTGCTTACGATATAAACATATGAAAGAACAATAAGTGTTTGATTAAATGTAAATAGATGCAACTTGTTGTGAGTAGAAGTTGCAGTGGCCCTTTTTAAAAAAAGCATTCATAAACAGATAGCAATAAAAAACAAGGCTCTATTTCTGTCTTTGCTCTTGTGGTTTATGATGTTACCAGAACCCCATTTATGGAAACAGATAGAAAAATGGATGGATGCCCATCAGTAACACTCCTGTTAGATCATAGAAGCGGTTCCTAAGGTGACTGCTTTAACCTCAGAGCGCCAACTCAAGAGTTCGGTCACTTGAGGAACTGCAAGATGATCTAATGTAGCGTATACCGACTGGGCATCCATCCATTGTTTTTATAGTGCAGGATGCCAACTGCTAAGTTTAAAAGTAAAACAAATAGTTTAGGAGAGTATTTTGGGATCCTTCTTTGTTCCCCCACTGTGCTGCTCTTGGTTGCTGTTGTTTTCACCGCTGTGCTGCTTCCTAGTTGCCTGAGGTGCATGCACTGAGCGTTCATGTTGTTATGCTGCACTAGCTACGTAGCTAGTGCAGCATAACGCTGCATGTTGTAGCTACTACAGCATAACAACATTTTGAAAGTGATGAACTTTAATAAATGACAACGTTCCATCATACACTATATAAAGGATAAAGTATGGGCAGCCATACACAACAGCCCTGTGTCTGCATCGAGAGGTGTCTGTGGCAATGCGGGAGCCTCATGAGTGAATCTCAAGAGGTTCACTGATTGCCATAGAAATCTCGAGATGAAGACACAGCTTGTCTGTGTGTGGATGACCATTATGTTTTATAGTGTATGGGCATCCGTGCCCGTTCAGACATTCCACTTCCTTTCAGTGAACTGGTAGTGTGTGTTTTTGTTTGTTTGTTTTTGGGGGAGGACTTGGTGGTTGGTGGCGGGCTCAAATTAGTTATTCAGTGTGCGGCTAGCAACTGCTGCTGTTTCTTTAAATTCAAGTTTATATATAATAATAATAATAAAAAAAAAGCTTCCAGCTAAATTGCCTAAGGAAAGCAGCTGTGGGGCACTCTAAGTTGTGCTGCAGTAGTGACATCACTACTGCAGCACAACATAAGAATACTGGTTGGGCAACCATGCAACCAGCCTGTGCTTACCACAGAGGGGGTTCTCGAGAGGTCGATATAATCAGAGCCGAGTGGCAGCTCAGGCTGGTTGGTCATGTGGTTGCCCAAACAGTACTTTTATAGTGTGTATTTTTGTTTAGTTTTTATTAAACAAGGCAAAATGGCGTTTTCACAGTGCTCCCACGACAGGCAAGCGGTTTCAGTTCAGAACTTGAACTCACTGCTGTGCAGAGGGCAGGGCTGTGAGAAATACCAGCTGCCTCTAGGATTTCCGATCAGCTGGAATCTTGTTGTACCACAGAATGACCTTTGAACTGTGGTACAGCAGGGTTTCAGCTGGCATGGAAATCCATGCAAAACAAACTCTCAGCATACAGTAATACATATAGATGTCACTACTGCAACACGGCAACCCTATTCCAGGCTTGGATTTCCATGCAAACCATTACATCATACACTGTAGTCTCATTCTGCATGGTTACCCATTTTATTCTTCTAAATGTGGTTAAGAGTTACAGTTCATAAACAGAATTAATTACAGCATTCATATTTGTAAAACTTTTTTTTTCTTAACATTTATATGCAGAGGAGGTGGCCCCAGTTAGGTGCAGGTCCTGCTTACCTTTCTTTAGACAACTTACCTTAGATGCCCACATGGGTAATTTTGCCTCCACTGATCGAGTTCCCTGGAGAATGCAACCAGAGGGAGACTGGATTCAGGTGTGGAAGGGGCTTCAGTAGCTTTAACTCTGTCCCCCTTCCGAGCCTAGGCAGTGAGTCGAAGCCTTCACCCTCCCATCCTTCCCATCCCTGACACTGAGAGGACTCCTTCACCTGGGCTATATAGTAAGTGGAAGCCTTTATCCTGTCCTTCTTCCTGGCCCTGGCAATGAGTGAAGGCTTTCTCCTTGACTTCCCTCGTGCCCAGGTTTTTTTTTTCCCCCCTGTCCTTCTCACTGGTCAAGCCAGTGAGTGGAGGCTTTCTCTGACCACCTCTGTGCTGGATTCCATGTCAGAACCGTGCGAGGCAAAAACAGCGAGACTCATAATGGTGCTTTGCAATACAGTGCCAAACAATGACAGCAAAACCCCCGTTATAAGTCAGTTGCAGGGGGCTGGGCCCCTAACATCCCCTGTCATTGGGCTTTGCCCTGAACCCCTTAACTAAAACTAACCATATCCGAGCTACACAAAATATACCAGAAGAACAATACCCCCAAGAGCGCTAAACTTAACATATGCTGAAATGACCGTCACTGTTTTTGACTTGCCTTTTTTTTTTTTGAAATAAAACTTTTATTAAACTTTTATACCTCAACATGTATACATATATAGTTCAAAACAATAGACCAACGATGTACTCACAATAGGACTTTAAAAGATTAACCAAGAAAAAAAAGTAAATACAAGGGCAAACAAAGTGCACAAACCAGTAAACACCATTAACAAAGGGGAAGGGGGGTAAAGACACAGATCCAGTGGAGAAATTAGAATAAAACTGTAAGCTATGGACTAGAATAGGGGACCTCTGAGGAGGGGAGGTATTTCTTACTATTAATGGTAAGTTAATCACAATTGATGGCACCATATAAGGAAGTAATCATTATACTATAGTGTTTAAATATAATATACGATCTTTAGAGTTACCTATAGGGTTCCTGGATTAATAATTCAGCTGGTAGAGAGTAGTTTTTTATTCAAAAGGAAGTTAATTAGGTTAATTAAGCGGGAGCAAAGAGCAAACAGAATCAAGATTCCAAAGTTCTCACTCTCTAAAATCCAGAGTTTCATAATTCATAATAGATCCCGGGAAGGCCAACATTCCTAAAATAGTATACACTTAAAGTTAAGAGTATAAAGCTATACTATCCAGCACAGTTTTATTCTCTTTCTCTGCCTGAAAGTGGAAAAAGGGAGCCATCTTCCCAAAAATGTTTGCTTTTGTAATCTCAGGTATGCAGTAAGCTTCCATTTCTTGTACTTGTTTACAGATAGAATACCATAAATCAAGAGTTGGGGGGGGGGTTATTTAACCAATGTTTTGTAATAGCTTTCTGTTGCTGCCGCTATGAATAACAAAAACAAATATAAATACCCCTTAGATACAATCTGAGGGGGATGGAGGCCCAACAGACAGTACTGAGGGTCCTGTGGAATTTGTACCTGAAGTATTTTTTTAATAACTCGAATAATCTGCTGCCAAAATACCTGTATCCCTGGGCATGAGCAAAAAATATGGGCATGGGTGCCCCGTTCCTCACAACCCCTCCAACAGAGATCGGAGGTGGAGGCACTGTAATGGGAGGTAATAACCGGGATACGGAAATATCTTATATTTACTTTCCATCGAAACTCCTGCCACAGGGGTGAGGCCGAGGTGGTGTGAATCCCTTCCCAGATATGCTACCACTCACTTTCCCCCAAAGGGCAATCCAGCTCCTCCATCCATCTAACCTCTAGATTTCCCATGAGGGTAGGGTCCCTAGCAGAAAGGAAGGCGACCAACTTGGAAATTAATCGCCTCCCATCTCCCTCGGTGAATGCTTGAAACAGAAAGTCTGTCAAGGGGTGAATGCTTTTTATGTCAGCAACCGTTACATTTTTACTTGATAGGAAATGTCGGATCTGTAGAAATCTAAAATGGTCTTGTGAGGGCAGACCAAACTCCCTTGCTAGTTGCTGAAAAGTTTTCAAACCTTGCAAGTCATATAGGTGACCAGTACAATAATGACCCACCCTCTCCCGACTAGAGAAACCTGGGTCCATATAATTTGGGAGAAAATCCAGACAAGCCCTAATTGGAGTCCGCAGGGACAACCTCAATTGTAGACCTAAATTTCTGGTAATCCAGGCCCATACTTGTTTTAATACAGCTGACCAAGGGTTGGTTAACAAAATTTCGAAAAGGCTTCTGATCAACAAAGATTATATCTGCCAACTGAACCTTTGGGATGGTCGGTCTCTCCACTGTCCAGAACAGCCGGTCCTCTCCAGGCCACAACTGAGCTAATACTTGGAGCTGAGCTGCCCAGTAATACCTGATGAAGTGTGGAAGCCCCAGACCCCGCTTTCCTTTGGTCCTTTATAGTATCTGCCATTTAACCCTGGGTGGCTTATGATTCCAGACAAATTTAGATGTGGCTACTTTCAAACTCCTCCAAAGCGAAGGTTGGGGGCCTTAGTAGCAATACAGAAAATAAAATAGAGCGTGGCAATACATTCATCATTATTGTTTCAGTATGACCTGAAAGTGATAGAGGTAACTCCGTCCATCTATTATAATCAGCTTGTGTAATTTTAAAGTAGTTAGTATGATATAATTTGTTAATGTTGCCCGTATCCACACCCTAAATGTGAAACCTCCAGCAGCCCATTTGAAATGCCCCACCTGTGGAAGTTTACCTAACCTAGCATTAGGAATAGGAAGCATTTCAGTTTTAGTTTTGTTTACCTTAAACCCAGAGATGGAGCCAAACTCCTGAATCAGAGCAAGTACATGCCGGACTGAGTGTTCTGGATCTTCCAAATATAATAACGTGTCATCTACATACAGAGAGATCCAGACCCCCCCCCCCCAGCCGAATCCCCCTGTACTGCTCTGACTGCCTTATTTTAGCCGCAGAGGGTTCCATACTCAGGGCAAAGAGTAGTGGCGAAAGTGGGCACCCCTGCCTCGTGCCCCATTGTATTTCGGATCTTTCGGATATTATCCCATCTACTCTCACCTGAGCCCCTGGATTACTGTACAAATTGATGATCCAATCTACGAATCTGGTCCCAAACCAAAATCTAGTCAATGTTTTATTTAAGAATACCCAATCAAGGCGATCAAATGCCTTCTCTGCATCTAGTGCAATTACTGCTCTGAAGTGCTGAGAGGGGAGAGAGGGCCCAACTGCCAAAACATTCAGCAGCAATCGGATGTTATCTTGTATATGTTGGCCAGGGACAAACCCCGTTTGGTCTCCTGTACCAATCTGAATCGGCCTTTTCAACCTTTCTTCTATCAATTTTGCAAACATTTTTGCATCCACATTTAATAAAGAAATTGGTCGATAACTAGCACATTCCAAGTATCCCTCCTTGGTTTGGAAGAACTGAGATAGTGGCTTCCTCCATGTCTCTGGCATCGACCCTGTAGATGTGCTTCATTGCATATTTTCAGAAGAATTGGAGTTAATTCTATCTGGAATGTTTTATAAATTCCCTACAAATCCATCGGGATCAGAGTTCCCTGAACTCAAGGACTTAATCACTGACTTTAATTCTGACTCTGTAAATGGTTTGTCGAGACTGTCCACTTGGATCCCAGAGAGCCTGGGGAGATGCACCGTGGATAGGAAGTTATCTATATTCTGTTCATGATCCACTTGTGTCTCTCTCTCTCTCTAGTATACAACTGAGAGTAAAAATCAACAAAAGCACCCGCTATATCCGAAGGCCTATTTAAAATCTCCCCAGGATTTTTCAAACTTTTAATCTTTGGGATGAACCTATCCATCTCTTGTTTTTGAGGCATAGGGGCAAGTAATTTTCCACTTGATCTCCCCTCATAGTATTTGTGCTGGGTAAATCTTAAGGAATTGAGAGGACGGTGTAACATTAATTTATTATATTTTTCCCAAGTCTCATGCGACTTGTAAAGTATAAGGGGATCCCGGATGAGCTTGTGCTCTGTCTCCAAAGAGGTAATTGCCTCAAGAACTTTTGTAATGTTGGCTTTATACATTTTATTTCTGTGTGCTGCGTGGCTAATAAATTTGCCCCTCAGCACCGCCTTGAGCCCATCCCAAATGAATTTCAGCTGGGTATCCGATTCAAGATTCTCTGCCAGGTACCACCTAATTTCATCTTTGATTGCAGAGGTCAAAGCTTTATCTTCTAGTAGCCCGGCATCTAGTCTCCACTGCCCTTTTCTAGTCGGTGGATCCTGTTCTGCCCGAACCTGAACCAATGCATGGTCTGAGAAAGAGACCGGAAAAATTTGGACCTGTCTAAAGGAATGGGTCTCCGACCGCCAAGTGTATATCCGGTCCGGTCTGGAATATGCATTGGAGGCCGGGGAGTAAAAAGTAAAATCTTTGGCTGTGGGATCTTGCCACCTCTACAGGTCCACCACCCCAGCTTCGGTTGTTAGCGTTCGGAGAAGCCTAGGGCATCCCCCTGTCCCCTCCCCCCGCCCTGGTGGGTTTCTATCTAAACTGAAATCCTCAACACAATTCCAGTCTCCCACTATTACAAGATGCCCAGGAGGGAGATCTGCCAACGATGGAAACAATTCTCTAAAACTCTCCAGAGGGTGGGGTTGAGGCATAAATAGAACCAATGTTGATTGGGGCCCTGCAACTCCCTGCACAGAACCCTCCCTCACTGACCATCTTGGGGAATTACCGATAGCCCCTCCTGACCAGGATTGCTGCCCCAGCCTTAGCTGACCCAGGTGAGAGTCAGTGAATACCTGACTTACCCATGACCTTTTAATTTCGTGTTCTTTTCAGACAGTTTGGTTTGTTGCAGGCATGCCAGATCACATTTTAAATCTTGCCCCTTTTTAAAACATTGTTAATCCCTTTTACATTGATTGTGCAAATATTAAGTGACCCCATTATTAGACCATATAATAATTTCCTGCGCTCTTCCTCCACCCCCCCCCATTCTCCCATCGTAGTGCTCACTCCCCATGGGTAACATAAAAAGACAGAAACATCTACACATATCCAAACAAACGGGAACATGTAACAGTTATTTAACATCTAACAAATGTAGTCTCAACAGGAGACCAAGAACTATTAACCACAATACAGAGAATGGTCCCAAGGGACCTGGGCGAGACTGGAAATGAATTTGCCCAAGAAAGACAAACTCTACCGCCCAATATTAACCACTTGCTATGGCAGGTGGATTAGAAGATAATGGTCTTCAAGAGTGACAGAAGAATACAGCACACAGTGTGCCAAGGGTCTTCCACCAACCGCCGTCGGCAGAAGCTCGCCTTCTCTTCAAATGGGACCTCCGATGTGCAGGACCTAGACCCCGCTGTGAGCCCCGGATCCAAGGAGTCTGAAAATTATAACCATCCCGAGTTATATAGCACATAATCCACGTGTTAGTAACCTTTGGTGCACAAAACAACAACAAAAACAAAGAATAAAGTGCAAATTATTCTAAGTCAAATTAAGTATTAATTCTAAGGCATCTTCTAAACACTTCGATAGAATTATTGCACACGTGTTACCTTAACAATGACAAATTGCAGGTATCTGAAGTCCAGGAGTCATGCAAAGAGCAAAGATCTGATAAAAATACTTAGCTCGTACTATCAGGAAATTAATAGCTACGGAACCTACAATATAGAACACTGGGTGGGGTGGGGAGTCCTGATAAATGGCTCCAGGAAATGTGCCCTATATCTTTGGATCCGCTACTATAGGGACCGTGGTCAAATTACCCACAAAATTCACTGGGGTGTACAGCACTGTCCCAGAAGGAACAAAGCGCAGATAAACAACTCTCAGGAAGCTGATTCAAGTTCATGGAGGTGGCTGATGGGGAAGAATCCACCTTACTACATCCATTATGCAATGGCAAAGAGAGTCCGGCGCTCTCCTCTGTGGCCTTGGACCTCCTGGAGCCAATCCCCACAGAAGAGTTTCAATTTCTTGCTCGTCTCTTTCACGCTTGTGCGGGAAGTGCAATCCCCAGCCATTCCAAGACAGAAGAGGCCTGCAGTAGATTTTCATAGATCCACACCCTTCTTCCTCCTGTAACCACAACTGGGCTGGATACACGTAGGTAGGCTTTGAAACCCTTTCTCTCAACAGCTTGATAACTTGTAAAACTTTTTTCTTTTGCCATCAGACCTGGGGAAAGTCCTGATCGAAGAAAACTCGTTGCCCATCTAAATTTAAGTTCTTTTTGCCCCATGCCAAATGAAGAATTTTCTCCTTTGTTGGAAATTTTTAGAACTTAACCCTATAGACCTCGGGGGTGCTCCTGATTTGGGCTTAGGAGCAATCACTCGATGGGCCCTCTCAATCCCAAATTCAGAACTTTCAGGCAGAGAGAATTCTTGCTGCAGCCAGGACTCTAAATAGGCTATTACATCGTCCTGTTCACTGCCCTCCAGAACTCCAAATATACGGACATTGTTCTGTTGAGCTCTCGCCTCTGCATCCTCTGCTCTCAAAGTAAGTTTATGCTCTCTCCGATGAAGGAAAACTAAGGAGCAACCAAATGCCACGTGCTCATTCTGGAGAGTATCGGGGTGAGTTTCAACTGCTGTAGTTCGATTTTTCTAATTTGTTGAAGTCAGTCTGTAGACAGGAGATTTTGGAATCAGTGTGATGCAAAATACTTAGCATCCATTTGCCGTCCAGCCTTAGTAAAGAAGATGATGTATCCGAGTCCAAATCATCATCTCAGGAGCCCGTTATCATGGAGGATCGAGATGAAGGACTGGCAGGCCGCTTTTTCTCTGCATTACTTTCTGACTGGAGCTCGAGGTTAAATCTTTTTTTTTTTTGTCCGCCCATTGTTAAGTACAGCTTTCACTAGTATATGCCCAATATATTCAGTGTAGGCTGGATGGCTTCGATTCTGTGTAATTAATGATCCAAGGCTCACAAGCAGAATAACTAGACTGCCATTAGGCTTGTTACATCACCGGAAGCTCTGACTCGCCTTTTTGACAGGGCACCTCTGTGCTTGGCCATTTCCTATTTGCATGCTGACTTTCTGTTTTGCGACATTTGTTCAAGATTCTTTCTCCATCCATCTTTCTGAGACGCTTCTGTTTTTTCATTTTTACAAATGGTATTCATCACACTGTAAGTATTAAAGAACAACAGTTTCGGTGTTGTAATCAAGCCCCCACATGCTAGCCGATCTAAATTGAACTCTTGTCAACTTTTTCAGAATTTTTTTTTTATGCTCACTTACTTCAGGGGAAGGGATCATAAATTCAACATGGCCGCCCAAACCCTTACCCCTCCTGGTGCTGGGAGAAGTAAGCTCCACCCCCATGCCTCCATGTATTGTGATGTAGGAATTTGTAGAGCGCTGGGGATTGCTGTATGGGAGCGGAGTTAACAGTTCATTTTTTAATTTTTGAGAGGTCCACTGGAGTCAAATGAAAGCCACAGTTTAACAAGGCTTTCTAGTGGACCTCTTAAAAAAAAAAAAAAAAAAGAATTGTAAATTCTGCTTCTTCTGTAAGTGGTAGAGATTGTATGTATACCCTAGAGCACAGGAAGAAGAGAGGTGATATAATTGAAACATTCAAACATCTTAAGGGCATTAACAAGGTGAAAGCGTCTAACATGTTTCAATATAAGAACAAGAGCAAGACAAGAGAACACAGCATGAGATTAGAGGGAGGCCAATTTAGGGGTAATGTGAGGAAGTTATTTTTCACAGAAAGGGTGGTGGATGCATGGAATGGCCTACCTCAGGAAGTGGCGGATATGAATACAGTGCAGGGCTTCAAACAAGCATGGGATGGGCACAAGGGAGCAATGCATATGAGTATAAATAGATAGGCCTTTACTCTGTCAATGGCCCATGTAACATTCATAAGGTAGGCAAAACGGGCAGAGTGGATGGGCTTTGTGGTCCTTATCTGCCGTCAACTTCTGTGTTTCTGTTGTACAGTGTGGGGCAGCAAGGAGGCAGAGCTTGCTTCTTTTGGCACCAGGAAGGCGAAGGGATCGGGTGGCCAAGGTGAATTTTCGATCCTGTCCACTGAAGTAAATGAGCACCAGAAAATTCTGAAAAGTGGACATTCCGAGTTCAGTTTACGTTGGCTAGCATGTGAGGGCTTGAGGAACCGTTAGACACTGAGCACATTTGTTACTCTTTGAGCTCTGTAGATATGTTTATTTGTGAATATTTTCATGATTTTATGATGCCAGATGTTTTACTGTGTGATTAAATTATGTTTTGTGTACCTTTTGTTATGACCTACAGTTGAACAAATAGAGATTACCTTACCTACCCTGTCTTTCTCTGGCCCAGGAAGTGATTAAGGCGTTCTCCCTTTTCTTCCCTTGGCCCTGGAAGTGCAACTTTTCTTCCTGTCTTTCTCAGTGAGCAGAGGCTTTGTTTCTCCCCAGCCCAGGCAGTGAGCACAATATTTCTCTATGCCCTCCTACCTTAAAATACTTAACAGCAGTATTTGTTAGTCTGCAAAAAATCTCATCATACAGTTTTTTTTAGCAAAAATGTATTTCTGACATCCTTCGATTAATACTCCATGTATTTTTAGTTTTCTCAGATATTTTTAAAGCCACTCTTAAAAAGCCGGCCGGTGGTGCCGGCGTTGAGGCACTGGATGCCACACCTCGCACCACGTTGGCAGCAGATTTGGGCCTGGCCCGGTGTCACCAGGAGTTGGCAGGAGGCATAGGATCAGTGTCTGGAGGACTGCTCTCTCCTATCCCAGGGAGGGATCCAGGGTTTCACCACTCTGTAGCGGCCCCAGGTAACAGCAGGCACTACCAGAGTGGTGACAGTATAAGGGTGGAGCACGGCGGAGCGCCAGCACGAGGTGCCCGGACGTCATTGCATGCCTGTGCTCTGAGGGGAAAGTTAATGGGGAAACATTGGGGACGATCTCAAAGCAGCTCATGGCCGCGCCCCCACACCCCCCCTGACCTCGAGAGGCGCTTGTCCAGGGCATACATGATGTTATCCCATCCCTGGTTCTATGGGTTCATGTAGCCCATGTGCGACCGGGTTGGGGGTGCAGTCGAAGGCGGCTGGAGATCATGGGGTCAGCTCTGCTGAAGGTGGAAAAAATGTTAAATGGGGGAACACTTTCACAACTAGTTTTGTGATTAATGACTCATGTCAGTAAAGATGTCCGCCACATGCTGGCCTTGTGGGGCTGTGGGTTGCGGCGCTGGATGCCACAACTGCGCCTCACCGACGACCCTTGTTCTGGGAGCGAGCATCGCCATCAGGGTTTGGCAGGGGAGGGAGGGAGAAGATTGAGCATCCGAGGGACTGCTATCCTCTCCCAGGAAGGGAGGACTGGCAGTCCCGCCGAATGACTACCCCCCAGGTGGAGGCCAACGAGTAGTGCGGGACAGAGGGGCCAGATGTAGGGAGGAAGGGAAGCTGCGGGACTTCTGCAGACGTGCATACACCTCTAACGTGCGCATGTCCTGCGTGTGCGCCCCAGCACCGGGGAAGGGAGAAAAAATGTGGAAAATACCTTCTGGCTGCAGGATGATGACCGACCCTGCAGGCTCCACACCCGACGGCAGGGGTAAGTCCGTGATACCGGGGGTTCAGTCAGAAGGGGCAGCCGGAGGCAGAAGGAATATAAAGGACTTATTAAAAAATAAATAAATAAAAATGTCCGCACACACAGTTTTTCAAGATCACTGCCACTGAGGTTACCTGTTGAATGTACGTGCTAGAGTCACACTGTGAATGTATTTAAGATGGTGTTAACACATGTTTTTGATGGTAAACAGCACAGCATGGTGCCAAGATATTCGATTTTGGCATGAGAGTATGGACTTTTAAAAACTTCAAAATCATGCATCTTGGTTCAAGATTGAAAGAAAAAAAAGAAAAATGGTCATCTTGATAATTTTGGCAGAAAAATATTATTGGGGGGGGGACCTGTATGGTGACAAGCAGATACTAATACTTTTAAAGAGATTCACCAAATTACATTGATTTAGATTTGTAAGACATACTTTGGTGCCTTACGCTGCCAAATGCTGTTGCTGTATATCTTACGGAATATTTTCCAGTAGCTGGGCTGGCAGTATAGCCTAGAGGTTAGAGTAATGAGCTCTGTACATCCAGCAGACCAGACCTGGGTTTGATTCTCACAACCTCCACTTGCATACTGTGTGACTCTGAGCAAGTCACTTAACCGCCCAGTGCTCCCAGATCACCCCTGAAAACAGGCACTTGTGCCTAGCGGGCCTTACCCGGTTACCAAAGACTAAAATAAAATAAATAAATAAAAGTTTAGCTGTGGGAGGGATCTTAAATTTGCCCCCTCTGGATTACTTGCACTTTCTTCATAGAACTGCCCACAATCTGTCCCCGCGCTCAGGCACGTAATGACATGAACCTGGGAGAGCGCCGGGACATGCTCCATTAAAGTCTATGGGGGGCAGCTTTAACATTGTTTTTATATATAGATCCAGAAATGGATAGTTTGATACCTTTTATTGGACCAACATAGATGTTGCAAAAGAAAACAGTGCTTAAGCTTTCGGACCAACCAAGTCCTTCCTTGGAAGCTTATGACAGTTGTGTAGAAAATCACTTTCTAATAACATCCAGATCATACATACATACATGCATACATACATACATAAAAACAGAACAAAAAAAAACACCTGAAAGAATTCTCATTGGTTTTTATATATAGTAATGGTCATTTGGTAATTAATCAAGGGCACCGGTGGACTAACAAGGCCCTTGTGAAGTGGTCAGACTTCAGCTTAAAGTTCTCTGTGCAATTATGGGTCGGTCCCTCAATACGAAAAGAACATCGAGAGGTTACAATGTAGGGGCCACAAAAATGATCATGGTATGTAGGACAAAAGCTACAAGGAGTGGCTGGAGGCACTACACCCTCATATCATGTAAATGTTGTTTGTTTCTATGTCAACAAACAATTCTTTTCCGTGTTTTTTTCGTGGTTGTTGAAATCTCATTATCCCCGAGAGCTGCATTAGCATATGAGAACATGATGCGTAATCACCCTTTAAACTCCCCAGTATGCCTGCCTGCTTAATTAGTCTTAAAAGAAACAAGCTTCAGAAAGGTGTGATTTGTGAAATACCACATTTACCTTCAGTGAGCTTTGCAAACTATCTGAGTTATAATGCAGGTTTTTTTCCCTTTAAACTTCTCTCAGTTTGAGTTTCTAGAGAGTTTTTGCAGGGTATTTGTTTTTTCAGCATATAGATACATGGTATAGATGGGTGATCTGACATGTTCTCAGATGCTGATGCAGCTCTCGGGGACAATGCAATTTCAACAACCATGAAATAGAGGGCAGTCACAGGGCCTAGTATGAACTGTAAAAACTGACTGAAGCATTTGCATACATCCTTAACAGCTACATGTGAAGAGTTGTCTATTGACATGGAAACAAATAACATTTAAAAGATATAAGCGTGTAGTTTTCCTTTAAATGAAAACCCCCTGTATTACAACTTTGCAAAGTTAGCTGAAGGTGAATGTGGTATTTCACACCTTCTTGCAACTTATTTCTTTGAAGTAGCAGCCAGGCATACTGTGGAGTCTAAGAGGTGATTACACATAGTCTCATATGCAAATTCAGCTCGCGGAGACAATGAGATTTCAACAACCAGCAAATGAAGACCCCCAGGATAGTTACAGGATCTAGTATGAAGTGTGATAACAAACTAAAGCAGTGGCATACATCTCTAACAGCTACACGAAAAACGTTTTCTGTTGATGTGGAAACAAATAAAATTTACAAGATACGAGGGTGTAGTTTTCCTCTTTTGTTTGTTAAGGGAGTTTTATGTTAAGGGGGGTTTATTTTAAGGGGATTTTATGTTTCCATTTTGTTTCATCTTAAAAGATAGTTTTAATAAGATAGTAAGTCCATTAAGGTTCCACTGGGTTTGCAAAGGGAACAGGAGAGTGAGGGCGCGTTCTTCTTCTCCCTTCTCCTGCCAACCCTTGGAACTCCTCATTTTCTTTTTATTTCCATTAAATCATTAACTGCAACACCCTAAAATAGACAAGCATATAGCAAACATTTTTCACTTTCATTCCCAGCGCGAGCGGCCGTCCCACAGAAACAAAGAGCGAAAGGAAGGGAGGGGAGCCTGGACACCCCAGACATGGGCATCCACCCCAGACAGGGCTCCCCCTCTCACACACATCCATGCACAGGAGGGCAACAGTTCTTACTGTTAGCAGTCACCCCAGCAGAACCCTGGAAGGGTTGGAGCTTCCTCCCACCCACACTAGAAGCTCCGCCTCTGGGAACCCTACAAATCAAAATGGTATCTGAATTCTGACGTACTAACATCAACTGATGTTGTTCAATTCCCTGAGACTTTCTACACAGATTTTGCCTTGATGACCACTATATTTAAATGAAATGTTTATTTCTGCAGTCTTCTTACCATCTGGTACCATGTGACCTGGACGGGAGTTTTCCCCTATTCCAAGGGCACCATTTCTTTTCCTTAATGACCCTTTCCTTTGGGACTCTTTCTTCACACCCCATGTACTAATACCTCTGCTGAACGGATGTCTATTATTCCCTGCAGGAACCTCTCTCTGTTGCACACTGGACAGGCCCTAGGCTGCCACCTTTGAGGTACATACCAGGCCAGTAATAATATGGGGTTAACAGGTCAATACACTACCATGGCTCAGATGCTCACAGGGACTGGGTGTGCAACCTCCATCACCTGTTGCCTGTATACCTCAGGTACCAGTACCTGGGCATCCACTCTTTTTGTATAGGGGTTGGGCCTCGTGGTACAAAACACACTTCTGCAGTTCATACTACCACAAATCGTTTTGCCTCGACTCCACCATTAACCTGTCTACCCTCCTTGACCTTTACACACTGCAATAGTTTGGTAACATCAGCATCTTTAGCCTGCAGTTTACCCCAGTCAATACTGCTTTGGCCATTGTTACTAGCTACATATGGAGCAATACAAGAAAAAGTCCCTGCAGCCTTACAGGCTGCTTCTGGTTTGCTTGTAGTCTTTTTGTTTCTTCTGAGAAGATGATAGGTTTAATAAGATAGTAAGTGCATGAGGGTTCCACTGGGTTTGCAAGGGGGAATGGGCGAACAAGGGCGCGCTCCTCTTCTCCCTTCTCCTGCCAACCCTTGGAACTCATCATATCTTTTTATTTTTATTTTCATTAATTTGTTAAATGTGACTCCTTAAAATAGAAAAGCATACAGCAAACATATTTCATTTTCATTCCCAGTGTGAGCGCTGTCCCACAGAAACAAAGAGTGAAGGGGGGGCGGACGGATTATACTCCATACATGCACCAGTTAGCACAACAGAAAATGATAGAATTGTGCCAAGTAGTGTATGCTTTAATGTCTAGTAAGTCACAAGAGTGTTACCGGCGTCTATTTCAACTTAGCTGACGGTCACATCTCACTCTGTTCCCAGATTTATCCTCACAGATTTCTAGCAGCGCAGCAGTTAATGCCTGCAAAGAGGAATTTCCTGATACAGCCAACAGGGGTTGCTTATTCCACTTTGGCCAAATAATATGGAAAAACTCCAAAATTTAGGTTTGGCACCCCTATTATAGCAGTGATTTCCTGAGTTCAGTCTCATGATGCGGCACCTGGTTGCGCTTTGCTTTCTTGCACCAAGAGGACATTAAACCAGCATTTCCAGAGTTGAAAAATCACATGCCCACTGAAAGTAATCCCTTGGTTGAATGGTTTGAGGAGAATTCTATATTGGGACGAGTAAGGAGACAAATGCTAAATAAACCAGTATCAGAAGTCCCCCAATAGTCCCTCTTTCCTTTTGGTGTCTGTATATGACCAGGTCAGTCACGGAATGCCATGTACTCAAAATAACGTTGAGGCATGGCAGAGGTGGCTGGGAGCACTAATTGGGTTTCACTTGTTGGATTTAACCGGTTTCTTAGCAAGCTCGGAAAGGAGCAGATGCTGACAGAAACGATTGAAAAAATAAATTGCAGATTGCCAAAGTCCCCTCTGGAAAAAAAAAAGATGCTGCAATGGAAGAGAAACTCTCAGTCGTCCTGAGCAAGAAAGCACAGATGTCCCCCATTGATTTTTCTCGGGGGCATAGCACACAACATCACCCTTTGAGTCCAGCTTAATGGAGGGCACTGCTTTTAACTGATTTAACTGGTTTTAACATTGCGAAATAAATTTTTGAGTTTTTAATGGATTTATTGTTTGACTGGATGTCAAGGACTTAAATGTGACCCATTGGGATCTGGTAAGCTATATCATTTTTATATTGTTTGCTGACAATTTGGCCACTGAATTTTGCAGACTGTATAAATGTAACTGTATCTGTGCACAGATTGAAGTTCATGCTGCACATATGTGGCACAATGTAGGCATCTTTTACTGTTGTGTGCTATTTTTGTGCTCAGATTGAAGTTCATGTTGCACTACAGTAAATTGCAGAGTTGTCGGGATTTCAATAGTCTGTTAATATTATTGACGGGAAAATGGCATGTCGGGCAACCAGTGCTGGGATTTCTGATGTCAGGATTTTTAATTTCGGGATTACGTACGGATCCCAGGAGGAGAGCCATCTTTGGATGCTCAGTTCTCCTTTCTCTGAGTGAACCTGGTCTGTTTCCAAACCTGTGTCCCCAGAATGGCGGCAGGTGACATGCTCAGTGGCTCTGTCCTCCATGCCACTGGACCTGCTAATGTTGTTTTTCTTTTTCAACCTCCATGTTGATCTTTGCTGCTCAGTTTGGCTACCTAAAGCTGGTCGAAGTAGAAATTCAAGTAGAGTCTGGCTACCATTTTGTGTGCCACACGGAGCAGTGGGGAAATAATGACATTTATAATCCAGTCTAGCTTCCGTGGAATGGAAGAGAAAATTTTGTGCTGATGTCTGAAAGCCCATAAGCGGTGTCCTGCCTTCTAGTTGAATTGAAATGACTTGTTGCCAGCTCTGTGCCGCCGGGCGAAGGGGTTCACCTGGCACGCTGGCGACTCGGATTCGCTTCCGAGCCCGGAATGACAAGAGCGGAGGCTGGCAGGGAGGGTCTCCAGAGTGTCCTTTGGATGCTGTCCTCCTGAGGGAAGGGTCAAGAACACATTGCCTTTGGCAGCTCCTGGCGGTCGGCATTGTGCTTTGCGGCATGGGTCACGCCAGGCTGCTGCAGTGTGTGTTCCTGGATGTGGGGCAGCCAGAACACGGAAAATGCCATTCAGCTGCCCGGATGATGGCAGCCCGCTCTCCCGGCACCGTGAAGCCCAGGATTGCCCCATGCTGCACCTTCGCTACCCCTCCAGCGTAGATGGCAAGGGTGCCAGTAGGTGCTGGAGTCTCCCCTTCTGGACCACAAGGCAGGAAAAGTGGGGGGCTACCAGCCCCCCCCCCCGGATAGTGTTAAAATAATGGGCATGAGGGAGGGAGAGTAGAGAAGTGGGGATGGAGAGCAGTGTTCCCATTAAGGCTGCAGATCTGGGGGTGCACTGCACCCTGTCCAAAATTGTTTAGGGGTACAAAATAAATTATAAGGGTTCATTGTACCATTTGTACAACATTTTTGCGGGTACATGTACTTCAAACATAATTAGGAGGGTACAGTGCACCTTCCACACAAAATGTAAATTTGAATTTCATAATTTGTACTTGAATCAAGTACAGATGGGGGTAAATGGGAACACTGATGGAGAGGAAACCTGGTGGAAGGGCTTGGCAGCCAAAGTCAGAGCTTACAAATAAGATGATGGACTTGGAGGCCATCATGGGGACGATGGACTAGATGTAGTGGCTATAAGCAAGACCTGGTGGACAGAGCTTCACACCTGGGAAACGACTATCCCAGGTTACAGACTGTTCAGAAAGGACAGGAAGGGGAAGAAGGGGGGGGGTTGCTGTATACATCAGGGAAGGCATAAGTGTAACTGAAGGACAAGAGGAGGATGGGAGACTGAGCTACTGTGGGTAATGCTAGGGAGGAGGATGAGAGAATCCTTGCGACTGGGGGTGATATACAGGTCACCTACGCAAGGGGAGATGGGTGATCAGTTAATTCAGGCAGTCACAAGGCTGGCCTTAAAAGGAGAACTACTGCTGGTAGGGGACCTAAACCTCCCAGATGTAGACTGGGAAGTCCCAGATGCAGCATCGTCAAGGAGCAGGGAGATACTAGCTGCGCTTCAGGGGGTATTCCTTCAACAGCTAGTCAGGGAGCCGACAAGGGGCAACAACCTGTGATGGTCCTGACAGATAGGGAGAAATTGGAGGAGGTGCAGGTGAGAGAAGCTTTGGGCAGCAGCGACCACAGCACAGTAATGTTCAGGGTCAGGGCAGGGAGGGAGACAAGTAAAACCAGTACTAAAGTCATGGACTTCAGACGCACAGACTTTGACAAGATGAGAAGGATAGTAAGGGAGATAATTGAGGTACAGATAATATAGGGGCAGTGGAGGAGTTACGGCAAGCTATCAAGGGAGGGGTACTGAAAGCTGCGGAAATGTGCATTAAAAAAGGTTAGGAAGAGCAAAAGGGGGAGGAGACTGCTTTGGTTTACAAAGGAGGTTGCGGGGGCAGTCAAGGAAAGGAGGAGGGCTTTCAGAAAATTTAAGAGGACACTCAGTGAGGAAGATAAGGAAGAGTATAGGGAAAAGAGGAGTCTGGCAGGAAGAAGATCAGAAGGGAAAAAGCAGATACTAAGGGAGAAAATGGCAAAAGAGGCCAAAAGGGGCATGAAACCTTCTTCAGATATGTGAGGGAGAAGAGAATGGCAAGGCAGGGGATTACTAGGCTGAGGGAGAAATAAAATTGGAAAAGGACTGTGAAAAAAATTATTATATAAGTACTTTAACTCGGTATTCACAGAGGAGGAGGACGGTAGGGGACTTGAGATAAAATCGAATGGGAAGGAGGGCAAATGGGCGGATCTGAGCCCATTCACTGTGTTGGGTTAGGGCAGAGCTAGATAGATTGAGGGTGGACAAGGCAATGTGGCCTGACGGGTTACACCCTGGGGTGACCAGGGAATTGAAGGAGGAGTTGGCTGCAGCCTTGACAAGGCTCTTCAACTTGTCCCTGGATACAGGGAGAGTGCTGGAGGACTGGAAGAGGGCAGACGTAGTGCCTTTTCACAAGGGAGGTAGTAAGGAGGTGAAGGGGAACTACCAACCAATCAGCCTCACGTCAGTGGTGGGGAAGGTAATGGAGGCATTAATCAAGGAGAGGGTGGTTAATTACCTGGAGGAGAGTGGCTTGCAGGACAGCAGACAGCATGGCTTCATGAAGGGGAAGTTTTGTCAGACAAACCTAATTCGGTTCTTTAATTGGGTGACTCAGGTGATTGATCGGGGGGGGGCATTGGACGTGGCCTGTATGGACTTCAGTAATGCCTTTCACACAGTGCCCCATAAGAGGCTGGTGAACAAGACAGAAAGCCTGGGGTTGGGTGGGAAAATAACAAGCTGGGTGGCGGCCGGGCTGTCAGGAAGAACTCGGGGTGGTGCTAAACAGGGTGCATTCCGGGACAGCAAGGGTGAAGTGGAGTGCCACAGGGGTCCGTTTTGGGTCCATTTCTCTTCAACATCTTCATCAGTGATATTGCTGAGGGTTTGAGGGGGAGGATGTGCCTATTTGCTGATGATACAAAAATATGCAATAGGGTGGACACGCCGGGGGTGGAGGACATGAGGGAGGACTTAAAGATGCTTGAAAAATGGTCTGGGATGTGGCAGCTGAAATTTAATGCCATGAAGTGCGCTGTGGTACACTTAGGGAGTAGGAACAGAAGAGCATGGTACACCCTAGGTGGGGAGGAAATTAAAGTAACGGAACAGGAGAGGGATCTGGGGATCCTAGTCTCTTCGAACCTTAAGGTAGGAATGCAATGTAGCAGGGCGGCGGGAAAGGCAACGGAATGTTGGCATGCATAGGCAGGGGCATTACTAGCAGAAAGATGGAGGTAATAATGCCCCTTTACAAAGCCATGATGAGGCTGCACCTGGAGTATGGGGTTCAGTTCTGGAGGCCCATCTCTGCAAGGATATCGATGCATTGGCGAGGGTACAGAGAAGGGCAACCAAGATGGTGCAGGGTATGCAGGAAAAGTCATACGAGCAGAGGTGTAAGGAGGTGGCTCTGTACCTGCTGGAGGCAAGGAGGGAATAGGAGATGTGATTGAAACTTTTAAATATGTAAAGGGGCTCAAAGTGGGAGAAGAGGGTTTACTTAAGAGGAAGGAGGGGGTCAAAACTAGTGGGCACAGCCTTGGACTGTAAGGAAAAAGATACAGGGGCAATGTGAGAGGGCATTTCTTCACGGAGAGGGTGGTGGAGCCCTGGAACAGACTACCAGAGAGAAGTGGTGGGGGCTAAATTAGTGGAAGAATTCAAGAGTGCATGGGACACGCATATGGGGCTGAGTATCTGGGGATGGGGGCTGGCAGGAGGGGGTGTGGGAGGAGGGCAGACTAGATGGACCAGTATGGTCCTATTCTGCTATCAAGCTTCTATGATTTTATGGTTCCCCATGCAGGGGAGACCCAGTGAAGGGATACGCTGGGTCAACGGAGGAGTAGCTAGATGAGGGACAGCGGCCGGCGGTCAGGAGGAGCTTGATCACCCCGAAGGAGTGGGCAGCTGAACTGGACTAAGGGGACATAAAGAGAATCACACAAAAAAAAAACTTGTTATCTGGTATACATTCACGTAATGGATTCCTGCAATTGTCCAAGGCTTTGTGTGAAATGGCTTCACTACATATTTACAGTCCCTTCTCTTATCAGTCTCGAAATGCTTGTAAAAACACTTTGGGATACAATGTGTATGAAAAGTGCTATAAAATGCTATTTTTTCTTCTGCTTCCAGTTTTTGTTAAGTTGTGAAACACTCCAGTTGGTTTAAGTGTCACATGTTAGATAAATAACTAAATCAAAATTGCTCAATTTTCCGCTCCCACCCCCATCTGCCATCACCTCCCCATGTATCTTGATGGAAAAAAAGTCCACCAACATGCCTGAATGGAAACAAAAATTCACAGATAGCTATTGGCAATTGTTGGCATCCTTTTTTTTTTTTGTTAGTCATTTTTATGCTCCCCTGTTGCTGCGGCCCTACCTCAGGAGGAAGCTCCCAGCCCCATCTCCTGGCATCCACCAGCCGGCACTGACCCTTACCCCCAGGGCATACCCCCACCGGTGGGGCTGGTGGGGCTCCCCAGTCCCCAGCCGAAGACTGGATTCAGTGTGGCCAGCACCATGGCTAGCCGGGAGCGGGACCTGCGAGGTGCCCTCTGTCATGCTCCACAGCAACCATTTTCTCCATTTTCTTCCCTTCAGAGATGGAGCGTGCAATGACACCAGTGGTGGCAGCACGCACACTCCTGTACGCGCTCTTCCAGGCGTCTGCCCCATCTCCGTCCACATCGACAGCATCGGCGTGCTGCCCCCCAGCCTCTGCTAGGGGTCAGTCATGCTGACCACTGGGACCCCTTCCCCAGAGAAGGAGAGCAGTCCCTGGGATGTTCCATCCTTTTCAGCCTGTGCTTGTTCCCGAACACGAGTCGCCGGCGTGGCGTGAGGTGTGGCGTCCAGTGCCTCAACCCTCAGCGCCAGTGGGCTGGCTGTTGGCATCTTCTTTTGCGCTTGCATAAAATGCCCCCTCTCCTACCAACTTCTGTCACCAATCCACTGGGTTAGGAACAAATTGTCACCCCACTGCTGTCTCCTTCCCTTGTCCTGAATGATTCCAGCAAACCCAGAGAATACCTTAAAACCAGACCTGTGTACTGCTTTACTTTGCCCATGGTCTGATGCTGCTACTGCTGATCAGCTAATTTGCATGAACATCATAGCAGAGTAGTTACTGTTCTATTTCTCCTTCCATCCTTAGCTGATGGTCCAGATCTCCTCCTGTTCATCCACAAGCCCTGAATGCCATATCAACTGGAGTTCATACAAAGCCACCAGAATAGACATGGCCTCACCCCTCTTATACTGTCCTGGACCTGCCCCTCTGGGTGGGGCCCATGGGCCAGGAGAGAAGCCAGCCAAAATTTTCCTGGCAAAGGAGAGGGTGAGGGCAGTGCAAGGGGGTGGGTGTGTGGGGTGTGTGTGTGTGTGTGTGTGAGAAGCATACAGATTCCATCTTCTGGTGCTACCATTATGGTTCCACCTCTTACCCTCCCCAGTTCAGGCAACAGCCCAAGACCAGAGACTTTCTGGCAAGTCAGAAGTAACTAAGATTAAGCCCACACAGCCCACTTTGAACGACACTTGCTGGTACATGTCTAGACTATATGGTCCTTCTGCATTTTATGTCAGCATCCTGCTTCTCTGTAGGTGCCTTACCTGCGCCAAAGTCTACTGAAGCCTAAATTCCTGGAGGGGATCGTAATGTTGCTCCTGCTCCTTGTTAGCTGAAAGGTGGCCTTGGTTTGTTGAAATTGGCACTCTAAAAATGTTTAAAAAGGAAATTGAAAATGAGTTCCTATGCAACTCTATGGACCATGCCCTGCACTCTGGGGGCGTGTCTTCGAATCGGGAGATGGAAGGGATCGGACTGTCAGCTTCACAGAGCAAAATTACAATCCCTTCCATCCCAAATTATGGTTACAGAAAAATTGTAATTTGGGCTCCAGTAGATTTTTGGGGCAGGTAAGGCATATATAGTGTTTCTGGGGGAAAATTTTATAAAAAGCCAGGAAAGATGCTTCTGTAAGATATTAAGGAAAAAAAAAAGTAATTCGGACAACGGACAGCCAAGGTTGTGAGAGGAGGGTCTTTGCTAGTTGCCATCCCTCTTCATCGGTATCCTTTTTCCTGGGGTGACTTGGAGGTGGAGGGTAGATAATTGCTGCAGGTGTGTGTGTGTGTGTGTGTGTGTGTGTGTGTGTGTGTGTGTGTCTGATTTGGCCATGGTTACTGGGGGAAGGAGATTAGGTGTTCCAAGCGAGTGGGGGAAGGGTACATTATTGCTGGGGCTGGGGGCACAGAAGGTGATGTGATGTGATGTGATATGTTGTGCTGCAGGAGGGGCCTTTTATGTTGTATGCAAACTAGGCATGGCTGGGTGTGGAGGAGGGTGGTATGGGGTGTTCAAGAGGGTGGGAGGAAGGAAACCTTTTGAAACACAGATCGTGGTGAAAATGAAATATGACCAGGATAGTATTCTTGGGACCTGGGTACAATTCTCAGCTCATTGGGTCCAATAGATGCCATATGGAGTTGGAACCATCCATTACAGAACCTGACCTAAAATGTCCACCAGGACTCAATGAGTTAAGTCACTATATTTCTTTCTCATTACAATTTGTGTTTTCTTTGTAGATTATCATGTAATACTTTTCCTCCTACATTTGAGGAGCCGGCCCCAAGGACCGCCAGCGCCCGAGTCCCCGGACCAGATCTGGCCTCACCTACGGCGCCTGACTCGCCTGGCCCGATGAAATTAACTGGACCATTCTGCTGCCAGCCTTGTAATTTCGGGAACCGAGGGAGCTGGGGAGGGCATTTCAACAACTGTTGCCCTCGACCTTCCTCCTGCCAGCCTTGTAGGTTCGGGGAACGCGAGGAGCTGGGGAGGGCTTTTCAAGAACTGTTGCCTCTCTTGACCCTTCCTGCTGCCTGCCTTGTAGTTTCAGGGAACCGAGGGGAGCAGGGGAGGGCTATTCAACAACTGTTGCCCTCTCAACCCTTCCTGCTGCCAGCCTTGTAGTTTCGGGGAACCGAGGGCAGCTGGGGAGGGGTTTTCAACAACTGTTGCCTTCTCGACCCATATCTGGGAGCACAGGGCTGCGGCATGATAAGCCCACAATTTTCGATGTTACTTTTGCCCTAGGGAGCCGGACATGCAATGACGCCTGATGCACCTTGTGCAGACGTCTAACAAGGCCCCTCCCCTTAGGATGTGTGCACTGACAGTGCACCTAGCTCTGCTAGGTGCCACTGCAGTGCGCCACATACCCCGTACCCACCCCAGAGGAAAGAGTGGTCATGGGACGCTCGATCCTTTCTCTCCCCTGCCAGCCCCTGGCGCTCAGAGTCCATTCCCGAACCCGAGTTGCCAGCGTGGCATGAGGTGTGGTGTCCAGCGCCTCAACCCTCAGCGCCACCGGGCCGGCCCTTATCTATGATTTGTAATAAAGTTACTCCCATTATTGCATGGCTGGCAGTATAGCCTAGAGGTTAGAGTAATGAGCTGTGAATGAACTTGATACCTGCAGACCTGGGTTTGATTCCCACAGCCTCCACTTGCATACTGTGTGACTCTGAGCAAGTCAGTTAACCAGCTCAAAGCTCCCGGGTTGCCCCTGTAAACAGGCACTTGTGCCTAGTGGGCCTTACCCGATTACCAAAAGAATAAATAAAATAAATTATGTGCTGCTGCAGACAGGGGCCTGGGTATGTCCAATTGCTGCTGGGGCGGGGGGAACATAGATGGAGGAGAGTGGGGTCTGATACGGGAATAGGTCACCCCTTCTGACACACACTTCTACTCCTCCAAATTGTGCTCAAACACACATGCGCGCACACACACTGGCAGATCTGACACCACTGACCACCCTTTTTAACAAATCATGGGAGGATGGGGTGGTACCTGAGGACTGGAGGAGGGCGGATGTGATTCCCCTTCACAAAAGTGGGAGCAAGACAGAAACAGGAAACCACAGACCTGTTAGTTTGACCTCAGTGGTAGGGAAAATGATGGAATCACTTCTGAAAGAAAGAACTGTTAAGTACCTAGAGGCCAGCGGGGCACAGGACCCAAGGCAGCATGGATTCGCAGCAGGAAGGTCATGTCAGACAAATCTAATCGATTTCTTTGACTGGGTGACCAAAGTAATTGACCAGGGAGGGGCTGTGGATATGGCCTACCTTGACTTTAGCAAGGCATTTGACACAGTCCCGCACAAAAGATTAATAATCAAGTTAGCCAGCCTGGGAGTGGGTCCCAGGGTGGTAGCCCGGGTAGCAAACTGGCTGCACAACAGGACACAGAAGGTAATAGTAAATGGAACTCACTCCGAAGAAAGGGGGGTTACTAGTGGAGTACCTCAGGGTTCAGAACTGGGTCTAGCCCTCTTTAATGTCTTTATAGGTGACATTGCAGAGGGTCTGGAAGGAAAAGTATGCCTCTTTGCAGATGACACAAAGATCTATAACAGAGTTGATAAGCAGGGGGTGTGGAAAGGATGAGAAGGGACTTGCATGGTTGGAGGAATGGTCAAAGTATGGCAGCTAGATTCAGTGCAAATAAGTGCAAAGTAATGCACCTGGAAACAAAACCCAGGAGAGGTACACAATGGCGGGGAGGTACTAACAACAACAAAAATGGAAAGGGACTTGGGGGTAGTCATATCAGATGACCTAAAGGTGAGCAAGCAATGTGAGAAGGCAGTAAGGAGAGCTGGGGATACTGGGATGCATAGGAAGGGGCATCACAAGTAGAAAAGGAAGTGGTTATCCCTCTTACAGACAGTTGGTGAGACCCCATCTGGAGTACTGTGTGCAGTTTTGAAGACCCCATCTCTGCAAGGACATGGACGGGATGGAGGCGGTCTAGAGGAGGTCAACTAAAATGGTGCAGGGTCTGCATCAGAAACTGTGTGAAGAGAGACTGAGAGAGCTTAATATATATACCCTTGATGAAAGGAGGGAGAAGGGGGACATGATAGAAACTTTAAAGTACCTCAAGGGACTCAACAAAGTCCAAGAGGGTAGCATCTTTCAGAAAAAGAGATGTGCAAGAACAAGGGGGCACAATTCAAAGATAGAGGGGGGATGGCTCAGGGGCAACATAAAGAAATATTTTTTCACTGAGAGAGTGGTGGATGCATGGAACCGCCTTCCTGGGGAGGTTGTGGGGTCTAAAACAGTGGGGGATTCAGACATGCATGGGACAGACATAAGGCAGTTATAGTGGGGGGTAGGAGGAAGTAGGCTTTTGGTTAACTAGAATCTGCTGCTTATCCAATAAGTAATAATAATAATAATAATAATAATATTTAGTAAAGCGCCTTTCAACTTTCAAAGCGCTGTATAATATACATAAAACAAAACACATGTGCAAATACATTCAATATAAAATCAAAATAATACCTGAAATGCTTTCCCCCATAAAAAAGTCTTAAGTGCCTGCTTGAAACTCCCACCGTCCTGCACTCCCGAAGCTGATGGGGCAGAGAATTCCAGAGGGTAGGTACCCACAAACCCAAAGGCACGCGCACCGATGACTTTAGATTAACCCTCGAATCTCAGCAACCCCTCCAGCCGAGCAAGGCTGTCGCAAAGAGTGTAAGGAACCAAGAGCTTTCAGGTAGTCAGGACCCGATCCGTGTAGAGCTTTGTAAGTCAACAGACCTACTTTAAAGGTAGGTAGGAAATGGGCAGACTGGGTGGGCCAAGCAGTCCTTATCTGCCGTCAAAATCTATGTTTCTATGCTATTTGTCCCACAGGTGCCACTGCAGATGAGGACAACTAATAGTTTCAGGCTGTTGGGGTGAGTCTTGGGCATCAGCCCAGCACAGGAAGGGACACCGCACGCACACCAAACTACTTCTCTCTCACACAGACTTGAAGCAACCCACCTCCCCATAACCACATTGACAGCACCACCCAACCACAGACCTGCAGTCAGCTCCTACAGGAAGCATCACTAGGAAAGACAGGTCTTTGTGTGCAAGCAAAAGTCAGCTCTATTAGGCCGACTACAGTAGTTTCCAAGACCCTGTCTGTCAAAGCAAGACCTGGGAGTGGGGCCAGCTACAGGAAGGAATAATCTCCACCCCACCCATTTGCATAATCACCAACAGTCCCTGCAGGAGCCACCACCAGGAAGGGAGTGTTTTGTATGCAAGCAACAACTGCAGTATTTTCTATCGCCAGGTTCTGTCTGTAGGGGCAGGGGCAGGTAATAGAGTAGCAGAATAAATGCAAAGGCCGTGTGTGTGTGTGTGTGTGTGTGTGTGTCACACACTCACAGCATGCAAGACTGCTGGCACTGCTGTAACCTGCTACAGACGCCTGCCTCTGTATTACCTTAATGTATAAGGTCGATTGTATTGTATTTTGTATTTACAGCAAACCGTAAGTGCAGTACAGCCTGAAAGGGGAACAGTCAGCACTAAGAGCCCCACACCCAGAAATCGGGTCTGGTTCCAGTTTTCAGTCTCGTGCAACAAAACAAAAACAAAAATTTACTTAAGTTTTTTACTGCAGAAACAGAAATAAGTACAGAATCTGCTTCTTCTTCTGCCCTTGGGTGTTTAATGTTCTCTGTTAGGCAGGTCGTTGGGGTCACCCTGCCACCAGGATGTCCTGTGCTGATCTTCAAGGGAACCCAGCACAGGTCTGAAAGCCAATGGGGAGTGTCCCATGTTAGAATACACCCTGGGGTTCCCACATCCAACCTGCAGTCCCACTAAACTATCAAGCTATGGGTAATGTCCACAATCCGTTTCTGTGATTCCTGGCAGGTCGGGGTCTGTCTCTGTGCCCGATGCCCCTCCCTGGCAGTCTCCGTAGTGACTCTAGGATGCCCTCACAAAAGTGAGGTGTCCCAGATCTTATGTTGCTCTTGGGACTCTGAAAGTGACTGGCACCTGCACTTCCAGGTGGGAGCATACCTCCAGGTGTCTTCTGTGCTCCTGGCCAGAGTCTGGCTGGTCATTCAGTGGGCACTGATGCGTGCTTACCCCTGCTGAGTACCGACACATCAGCATCTTGCTGGAAGTGCCTGATCGCCCTCTCAGCTGGCACCCATGCCTAGGGTGGCACAGCAGGCCCATTCACCCTCACCCTGTATGGTGCCTACCAAGCGAGGGCACTTGGGACGTCAACATTCCTTCTATCCCAACTGTGCCTTAGAACTCTGAACTAAACTGGTACCACGAGGGAACCCTACCTTTATACTGCCTGTAGCTCCTCCCACATCAGCTACACACAGAGAAAGAAAGCCAACGCTTCTCTCTTACTGGTCAGTATCTGGTAACAACCACCACACCTTTCTGTAAGGAGGGGTCTGTTATGGTTGCATTTATGATTGGGCAACTGTTGAAGAACCAGGAGGAGATTATATCGAAGCTGGATTGGAGGGCTGCTGTGCCTTTGATATGGGTGGTGGGCTGCAGTAACGAATGGTATCATCTGCATACATGTGAAGATGACACTTCCCAGCTATGCCTTGGGAGATGACTTACAAAACTGGATAACAGTAGAGGCTAAATATAGAGCTCTGCAGTACTCCTGCTGTAATATCAGCTAGATCTGAGTTAGTACTTTGCATGGATACGGATTGGGTATGGCGGTTAGTGCTACTGCTGGTGACCTGGGTTTGGAAGCGAGCCCTAGTCATGGGGGTTGGTGGGGGGGAGGTGGATCAAGCGTCCCAGAGGATGCTATCCTCCAGGGAAGGGGGGCTGTATGTTCGGCTGTAGTACTGCCACCTAGGTGACAACTGGTGACAGTGCAAACACCTGATGGGTGGCTGCCTCCTGACTAGGGACATCAGTACACTTGCATGCCAATGTCGTCTGCAGTCCTAACCATAAGACATCCTGGGGAGAAAAGCGAAATGTCCCTCCCCAGCCACAGAAATGAAGCGGTCTCTCCTCGCAGGCCCTGCACCCGCACACTGGGCTCCTGACTTGCACCGAGCTAAAACTTCCCCGGGCTTGGGAACCTAGGGCTCCGCCACAGGAGGTAAACTGTGAGGCACTGCAGGGTCAGAAGGAAGTCCGAGGATGAAGGGTACAGGGCTGGGAGAGGAGGCTGCCAGAGCAGACTAGGTGTCGAGGGGCATAAAGTACAGTAACTCACCCCCCAGAAAAAAGAAAATGGGGTATGGCTACTCAGCTTGTCCCCAGATTGGATAACAAAACAAACCATTCTGTATATCTGCTCTGGAGCAGGAGTGTGACATCAAGTGATACCCTGTGGATAATCTGAGCATCTCTTAGTACTCAGCAGAGCCTCTGACTCGCTGCGTGACCCTGTGCAAGTCTCATGACCTCCTTTTGTTCTAGTCCTTCCCAGCTATAAAACTGGATAAAAGAAAGATCCCACTGAAAATAAATTGCTGCATCTTAGCAGAACTATCATTGACATTAGTAAATTAAAGTATGAAGGGGGGGGGGGGAGTTCATAAAAATGCTTTTTTTTTTCCTTCTTCTTTTCATTATTATGTTTGGAGTGGGTGGGCTTGTTTATGCAACATGTCCTAATGGCAGATATTTAAAGTCTTCTGCAGAAAATGGCTGAAATTAGCACATCATCGGATCTGTGCCCTTTCCTGTTGACTAAAAGCCTATAATTACTCTCTGTGAGGCAGGGGAGTAGCTGCTGTGATGTCAAGGATGACTTTCACTGAGCCTAAGCCACAGTTAATTTGGGGCATGTTGAAAGCAGGATTTATGCAAATGGCAGGATTGTCTCCTGAGCAGGGGCTGTTTCATATTTTGGTGAACCCCACCTAGAATGATAAGAGGGTCACTAGAATACCTAGTGTGATGGCACACGCTCACTGCAGCAGGAGAGGTATAATGTCTGCAGCGCAGTATGACTTCAGGTTCAGAAATGGGTGGTGCGGGCTGTTCTAATTAAGAAGGAAAGAGTGGAATTTTACTTTGTATGTATCTTTACAACTCAGTAGTCTCTGGAATACATCAGGATGAATGATTACAACAGGGAGGAGTATTGAACCATCCAGCAGGTCCGCCTGACATGAACTTGACTTCTCCTTTCAAGCGGTGCCATTTAGATATGGAATGATTGCTTGGGAGTGGTATAATTGTAACCTTTTTGTTCATGTTATGTGTTAGCATGGAGATGAGACTCCTGACTGTGACGTCTGTTCGCATGTGATGCCTTGCTATTAGGGATAAGCTAGCTGTTTGATTACAGAGGCTCAGTTAAAGCCATCATATGACAGCTAGGTCATTACACGCTCTGCAGTATTGTGAATGAGAGCTGATAGAAATTCTGCTGTCGCAGAAACCCACTTATTTTGTTTAAATTCTTGGCACCGCTTGGTTTTGATTCAAGGCCAGGTACAGCAAGACCCCAGAAGCCCAGTCCTCATTTGGAGGAGGGGTTATGATTTGGGTCCTAGGCTCCATAACATAGTGACTCCAAGTCAGGGTGGGAACCAGGAGGGTGAAGATGGACTTCCATAACACTGCAAAGATTGCCACCCCCCCCAACCCACATTACAACCCCTTCCCCCTTTCCAAGGGTAAAGGCAGGCATAATTATTGTGCATTACGTACCTGTCCCAAACCATATACTATCTTTATAAACAGAATCTAACCGTTCTAATTCTAATCTGGAGTATTTGATTTACTGTAGACCACTGCGCAGTGTCTGTTCCTGTTTTAATCATTTGTTATTTAGGACATGGATGTAAATTTACAACCTATTTAGAGATTAGATGAGACATCTGCAGGGGTGTGTGTGTGTGTGTGTGTGTGTGTGTGTGTAACAAATAGAAAAAGAAAAATGGCTGCTGAAGGTGGAGCACTTCAGATGTGAAGTCAACCCTTCCTCCGCGGAACCTGGGCACACTGCCTCCCAGACACACCTACTGCTCCTCCAGCCCAGGATGGGTGTTGGGCCCAGTGATGAAATTGGAGTTTTCTATGTATCCGCAGAGTGTGCCACTGGGCCATGTGCATAACTCCATTTATAGCCTGGCTTGATTTTCGCCCATCCGGGGGCAGAGGCCAAGCTCACCAATGTCCCCCATCTGGGGGCAGAGGGCAGGCGCTCCGAGGTCCTCCATCCGGGGGCAGGCGCTCCGAGGTCCCCCATCCGGGGGAAGGCGCTCTGAGTCCCTCCCCCATGTGGGGCAGCGGTCAGGCACTCTGAGTCTCTCCCCCCCTGTCCGGGGCAGCGATCAGGTGCCCCAAGTCTCCCCCATTCGGGGGCAGAGGCCAGGTGACCCAAGTGTCCCCCCATCTGGGGAAAGAGACCAGGTGCCCCAGTTGGAGTCCTCCCTCCCCATCTGGAGGCAGAGACCACGGCAGCCCCATTTCCCCCATACCTGGCTGGAGGACTGACATCTTACTGTCAATTGTGATGGGAGTACGGCCATGCCAGATAAAGAGTTTGTGTCACATTTTTAAACTGATTCACAGACCTTTGAGTTCAGGGTGCTCTGCAGCACTTTAATAAATTTGGAAAGGAATTTATGGAAAAATTTCCTTTTTATTTTTATTTGTTTTGCATTATTTATTTATTTTTTTTATACCTCCTACGATGCACGTGCTGTCATCCTCTACTTTGGGCGGCCAAGTCCTGCCATTGCCTCCTCTGACCGATCCACCATCCAGCTGCTCCGATGCCCCAGTTGTCCCGGACATATCCCTTCGCCAGGGAGGGGTGCCTCTCCCATATCCTGCCTGGGCCATCAGGAGGAGAGACCGGAGCGCATGTAGCGCTCCCTTGCAGCTTTACCGGGGCATGGAAATGCAGCCTGGATGTATCTCTGCTGTGAGATGCAGGGAGGCGGGCCGTCGTCATCTAGATGGCATGCGTGCATTTTCACGCTTTTCTGGTCCCCTCTTGTGTGCCACTTCTTGTAGCACCTCCCTGGTCTCCACCGAGGGACACTGACAGAGCAGGGCTACCCACTCAGCCCACCCCAGGAGAGGAGAACAGTCCTCCGGACGCTCCTTCCCCTGCCAGCCCCCGGCTCCCCGTGTCTGTTCCCAAACCCGGGTCGCCAGCATGGTGTGAGGTAAGGCGCCAGCACCTCAGCCCTCTGCACCACCGGGCCAGCCGTGGAAACCTTTCTAAACTTGGAAACCATGTACTGGAATTTTGAAACCATGCTGTTGTCGTCCCTTATCTTTTGTCTCTGGATTAGTGTATTAGAGTTATAGTGTGATGTGTGTTATGTTTGTATTTGTTTCCCTTTACTTAAACACATAATGCATGAGGACCTCAACTTGGTATGCCAGTTGACAATCAAATCAGAAATTTGATTTTCAAAGTTCCCAGCCCTTTAGGGGTGAGGTGGAGTTTAAAATGATCCAATGTTCCAGCGCCTGGTTTGGGGGGAGGGTAAGGTTACTTTTTTTTTTTTTTTAAACCAACCTCCTGACCCCTCTATTGTTAATTGAACATTTGTTTATAAACTGGATTTTTGATACCCTACCAGATTTTGTCCTTTTGGGGATTGCAGTTCTGAATGTACGAGCAAAGGTAAGTGAATTACGCCTCTACAAGCTGCAGACGAGAAGACTAAGGGGTGACATTATATTGGTTTTTAAATCTGTTACTAACAAAGATTTGAGATCAAATCTAAATATTGAATTTATAGACAGTAACAAAGTAACAAGAAATCATAAATTACAGTTGAAGGATAGGCAATTTGGGATAGAAGGAGAAGAGCATGGTTCTTGCAGAGAGTGGTGAGAATATAGACTGGCTTACCGACAGAAGTGGTGGCATGTAAAACTGTCAATAACTTTAAGTTGGGACTAGATGAATATCTACAAAAAACAGGCATTACCAGTTACTCTGAGTAATACAAGGCAGACAAGCTAAGTGGGCTTCTATGCTTCCTCTTGTCCGATCATTCCTATGTTCCTGAGGGATATATATTTAGACTAGAAAGTTACTTGCACTCTTTTGGTGAAGAGCTGACTTTGCTGCATTAAGAGAACAGGTGTGGAATGTGGATACTGTTTCTCCAAGTTTAGTTATGTAATTTCCCTCGCAGGCAGGAAATAACACCTGAAGTCAGCTGTATCCAGACTTGGGAGGGTCTCGACAACAAACATGTGCAATTTCCTCCCCACCCCACCCTTTTTGAACCATCGCCCAAATATTGAGAGTCAGTCAGGCCTGTCAGATTCGTTACACTCTGTAAGAAAGACCTCATTGTCTTGAGGGAGCCAATCCTATGTCACATTCTTGGCTCCTGCGACTGAAAGGGTTGCAGGGAGCTGCTTGGAGTGTTACATACCTAGAATTGCATAACACGTATGGGAAAATGGGGACTTCGGTCATCTAGTTCTCTTCTCCAGTAGCCAGTGGTTACCTTATAGATCAGTGATCCTAAATTGCTCCGTTGTTGTACCCCCTCCATGCCTTTTTCTTCAAAAGTGCCAGTAAAGTCTACCTTTAAAGAATTCAATGCTGTCTGCTGCTTCCACCCCTAAGACCGGATGTTCATACTTTTTCACCACCCTCGGGATGAAGTAGTGTTTCCTCATCTCCCTCTTAAACCTGATCTTCTGAATTTTTAACTGGCACTTGCCCTGCTGACCAGTAGCAACTGAAACAAATCCACTCCATTTTAGCAGGTACCAACTACAATAAAAGACTACAAACCATTATCTTTATCTTTAATGTTGTTTTTTTTTTTTGTTTTTCATTTTGAAGGAAAATGGCACAATAGCCATTTTCACAGATATACTATGTTTGCCAAAATACGCATTGGCCCAACTCTCACAATCCTGATGAGCGGTTGCCCAACATTGGGATTTTACCACGGCAGTGTTTCGGGGCCAACTCACATCTCTAATGTGGAGGGTCTTCCACACACCCCTGTACTAAGGATTCTAACTCAGTCAATGGTAAAATCCTGATGTCGGGCAACCATGTGTCGGGCACTCGGCAACGGGATTGTGTGGGTTGGACCGATGCATTTCGGCAAATCGGATAGCTTCCATTTTCACCCTGTACTATAAAAACACCCGAGATGGGGGTTCTAAGCATAATTGAAAATCTTTAAGTACCTTTTTCTGTGGTTTTGATATTGTATTCATAAAGCGCCATGGCTTCTGATTCAGAGCAATGCCTGCTGTCCTCTCGCGTGCATCAGCTGGCTTCCTGTGCTCTCAGTATGATAAGCACTCGGAGCAGAGCTCTGATTTATATGGCAGTATTTCCAGATACAAAAGTTACTTCCTGAAATATGAAGCCCTATGTGTCTCAGGGATGGGGGGGTCTCAGGAATGGGGTTAATTCCCATTCAGATGCCCTGCCTCCCACAACACAGTTGGATATTTTGGGGGTGAAAATAACCCCCCCGAAGGTCATAGTTATTCCACTTTGACTGTGATAAACTAGTGGAAGGGATTGCCTCAGACCTAAATACCTGGGGATTGCTGCTACTGAGGAAGATGGCAGCAACAGCGGGAAAAGCATGTAGGGACAGGATGTCTGCAGACATGGCACGCACACGCGCCAGCATGTGAATCGTTGCATGTTAACACCTTGGGGGAACCAAGCTAATGCCCAAGGAAAATGTCGTTGCCTGTTCAGGCATCCCCCACAAGCACTGCACAGCCGCAAGTGGAAGACGACCACGATGATTAACCAGTAAGTCCCCAGGATGGATGAGTGACAGGGCTGGGGGAACACCATTGAGACCAGGGATGCCAGGAGAGAAAGTACACACACACACAGAGACACAGTTTTAAGAGAACATTTGGGATTCCTAATGGGGATCTTTTCAGATTCCTCCTGGTACAGCGCTACATTCATGTGGGGGATAACTTACAAAAAATCACAAGGGAACTACTACCCTTGGAGGACTTCTGGTATTGGGTAATTAACCTCCTTCAAAGTGCCAGTAAAGTCTGCCTTTAAAGAATTCCGTGCTGTCTGATGCCGACACATCTCTGTGCTATACAAAATAATACGCGTTCCAGGTCAAAACTGCTAAACATTAATTATACGGTGAAAGGTGGCAGGCAAACCGCATCTGTAAACACAGCGATGGCACAGACAGCACTAAAAAAGCGTGGAGAAGCGGCATCAAAACCAGTGTCAGGGAACCTGAACGTTGAGGAATTCCCATACTAAGTGACGGGAACAACTGGAAGGTGGCAAAATAAACTGGAAAGGGTGGGCACATTTACTCGGAGGTGGGACATAGGTTGGCCTGCAGGAATACTACGAGGCTGACTGGAAAGCAAACCCTAAACAAGCCCTTCTGTATTTTTCAGTTATGCTGTTTCTCTGTGCAATTTTACTCCGCCTTTATTGCAATCGCATTTGACTGGCTACCAAATAGTATCAGGAGGAGAAGACCTTGGAGAAACAATCAATAGGTGGGTGGGTGGAAAAGCAGGAGATGAAATAAAGGTCTCTGAGAGGGGTAAAATGCAGGAAAGAGAATGGTGTGTGACGTCCTCCTCCACTTGGAGAGAACTTTGATAGAAAACAAAACCGATTCTTCCATACACCCACCATCACGGCACATTATGGGGAATCAAGTGGTTCTAACATGTTATAGAGGCTGTAACCAGAAAGGTGATCATTTTTGTATGTGTTTGGTCTGCCGTATTATAAATAAAACAGTACTGGTTACAAATCCAGGAGGAACAAGACAAGATATAGAATGCCTCATCACATGCAATTTCAGAATGGCAATACTGGGCCTCCCATCCCCTTAGCCGAAATGGAACCAGTGCAAAAGTTTATTCCCCACGATGGGTTTAGTAGCCAATAACAGTTATCGCTAACTGGTTATCAGCCAGTACCCCCTCACTCACAGAATGGAGGGACAGAATGAAGGAAATGTTCAGGATAGAGAAGATAACAGTTGAACTTGGATTACAAATTATAACTAGAGAGCGCTTCCAACCAGTAGGAGCGCTCCTTTCTGCCATGCATGAAACACTTATTCTGTGAAGTGTGTCTCACGCACAGCAGCCCTGGAAACTGCACATTTGTGGATTTTTAAATCTGAATATATGATTGCTCAGTCTTGATCAGTAATATATTATTGTTACTGCTGCGGAGGCCGCTGTTAAGGTTGTAAGAGTTTTCTAAGGTGCATTCTTAGGATATCAGAACTGCTCACATTCAGTTTGCGGGTCTCCTACCCTAAGAATGCACGTGAGACCACTCTCGCAAGTGTGAGAGTGCTCTCAGTGGCATTGTTTACATACAGAAGAGGGTTCCTTTACCTGTGGCAAAGGTGTCCTTCGTAAGCAGACTCGCTGAGCCAAGCACAAAAGTAGCTTCAGAAGGGAAGGGCTGAGCAAAGAAGAGTTGGTTCTATGTGAACGTGGCGATCACCGTTAGGCGGTGTACATCGCCGAAAATCAGTTTCAGCGATGTACACCACTGGCGAGCAGCAGACTCCGGGGACTTAGAATTTGTGTTGTTATGTGGGGGCTCTGCTCCACCCCCTACACCCTCCTACTAAAGGATTCTCAACCCAGGGGTGTATGTTTGGGGGTGCAGATTCTTAAAAATAACATTTCGGCCGGAGACAGAAATGTAGGCACGCCTGGACCCAAACCCAGATCTCTTGCAGCTCTAGGGCTGCCACCCACCTACCACACCACGGGGCCAGCTCAGCAGCTTCATGCTAACCATGATAGACAACCCTCACTCCCGTCCATTGTGCTCACTTCCCTCCCCACATGTATACATATAGTGACATCCTGTCACTATATACATGAACTCCCCATCTGGTCACCCTTCCTCACTGGTGAGCCCATCAACATGCGCCGCGATTGAGTCGCCATTCTAAAAATGCTCAGTAGCTGACGCCCATGTCACAGGCTACCGAAGAGTTGATGGCCCTGGCCTGGTAACACAGCGGTAGTGCTGTCGCTTGTTGTGTTGGTGACCCGCATTTGAGAATGGGTGTGGACCACCGTGGTCCTGCTGGGGAAGGAAGGACTGAGCATCCCCAGGGACTGCTGTCCTTCCCTGTGGGAGTGGGGAACAAGCCTTCTGCTGCAGGACTGGACTGCCGCTTGGTGGAAGCCGCATGCCAGCCCTGATGGGAGCAAACGCAAGGGGTGAGGTCACCGCTGGACATCTGGCATGTGCATGCCACAGCACATATAAGCAGTTATGCCATTGCTTGCAGTGCTCCTGGGAGAAAACAGAAAAGGCTGGGTCCCATGCCTGTACCCCCCAACCCGGCCGCTGGCCTCCACATGACTTGACATGGCTGGCCACCCACCACGTTGTGGTCCTGCGGTAAGGGGTGGATAACCATTAAGGTTGTGAGAAAGTTGGTGAAGGGGGTTGGAGGGTGCCACTGAGCAGACATGGTGGGGGGGGCACTTAATTGGGCGGTTAATGCTAAGAGCCCCAGCTCAAAGCTATTGCCCAAACAAATAGATTCATGAAAAGTTTTATATTATAAGTTTAGTAGACCATGGTAAGATAGTACTGTATTGTTTTGGTTCTCCATTTTTAATCACTTATAGTTGGTTATTGATCCAGTTACAGTAGATATAGAAGTTGATGACAAAGACTCAGATTAAAAATTAACTTTTATTACGGAAGTATATACAAGATGTTATCTTGAGAAAACTTTAAACGTTGCATCATAAAAACTCTTATGCAGATAAATGAATTTAGTGTACTTAAGTTCTAAAAATATCCGCACAGTAAAACCTGTTAAAAGGCACCGCCAGCCAAGAACTTGCTGATGGACCACAAACCTACTTTGGGTTTAATACATACATTAGTGTTTTCAGAAATTCAGTTATTGACACTAGAAATTGAATAAAGCTGGGTTCATGGGAGAAATTGGTTTTAGTGGTGGTGTCCTTATCCAGCCTGTGGGTGGACATACACTTAACTGAATAAGTGCCAGGTGGTGCAGTTGAACCAGGCTCCCCTTGTCTCAAAGGCAGCATCTTTAACGGTTTTCTGAGTGTGTGAGTTTGACACCATTGTTTCTTGGTGCCTGTGTAATAGTAAGGAGTGTCAGTTATTTCAACAGGTTGAAGAAATACAACCATAAGTACAGTGCAGAGCTTTGAACCTAGAGAGGTAGGTTTGAATCTCACCTCCACCAATTATGTGATCTTGCACAAGTCTCTCTGTGTTGTCTCTCTCTTTTTGCTTAACCTTCCTGAACCTTTCTTAACCGCTCTCTCTCTCTCCGTCTCACTTAAAGCAGCTTTGCGTGCTATGGTAAGAATTTTGATCTGTACCATTTAATTCTGTTCACCTTGTTCTTCTGTCTGGTAATACCCTTTTTTACGGCTGCATGGTGATGTCACCATGCTGATGTATTGCTATGAGTAGGAGAGGGAAAAGGGACTATGGAAGCACTTGACTGGATAACTCCACTGTGGCCCTTCACAGTGGTGTGGTCAGTGCTCTTCCATTGTTTCCATGCTGGCCCTCCCCTGTGCGGCTGCACTAGACCCTCCTGTCGGCGGGGACACCATTTTGTAGCCACTTATCAGTTCCGCAAGAGCCCGTCATGCCCAAGACCTGACTTTGTTTTCTGTATTGAGACTGCTTTACTCTGGGAAATAGAAGCAGGTGAAGCTGCTGAGGAGGGTCCATAGTCCCGCTGCCTCCCACAGATGTCTGCTGTCACCTTTCCCCTTTCAAGTCCCCGCTGGTGTGTAGTACTCCTGATCTCCATTGGGAGCCGCTACAAGGTGGGAAATCCCCCCCCAGCGACACACCCCAGGAGATGAGAGCAGTCCTCTGGATGCTCTATCCTCTCCTTTCCCCCGCCAACCCAAGTCCGCTCCTGAACCCGGGTCGCCGGCATGGCACAAGGTGTGGCATCCAGCACCTCAACAGTCAGTAGAACCGGGCCAGTCCACGCATGCATGTATTTACACACATGAATACACGTGCATAAATACATGCATTTAATCATCTATCCATTCATTTACATACACATACATATCACACACACACACACAGCCATTGGCTCACTAAGCGCCTTCTTCCCGACAGTTCAGTGGTAATACCATGTTCTTTTTTTTTTTTTCTTCTAAGTACTTGTGGAGTGTGAGCTTGAAGGTTTTTACCCTATTGAAACAAATTCACTGCTCCATGGAATGCTGTGCCTTGGCTACAAGCCATGTTAAAACCTGAAACAAAAGTCTGCACCAGCGGACAGGATATCCGCACAGTTTATTAGGAAAGTGCTGTAGTGCAGAAGACAAGTGCAAAAGTGAAGTGCTCAGATGCCTCAGTCTATTGCATTTACTATATTCAGGCAAATTGTTGCTTTTGGGTGCCCTGCATGAATATAGTACGTGCAATAGGGTGCCCTGCCTGATTATAGTAAGTGCAATAGACTGTGGCATTTAAGCATTTCATTGGTGTTTTGCACTTGTATTTTTCACTAGAGCACTTTCATAATAAACTGTCTGTTAATATTCTGTCTTCTGGTTCTGGCTTTTGTTTACGATTTTTACACTATCAGCTGAAACCAAATGCTTTTGTAGTCTTTTCTAAGTGTTGACCACTGTATCTGTGAAGTAGTGCTTCAGGGTGTTTCCTTTGAACCTGCCCCCCTCCATGACACTGAGTGTCCCCTTGTCCACTCAGCCTTGTGCATCTTGAAGAGCCACACTTGGTCTGTTGGTGTCATCCCTTTCGGATCATTGAACAGTATAAGCAGGTCTCACCTTAGTCATCTCTTTTCCATAGAAAATGGTCATAGTTCTGTCCATCAGTCCACACATAACCCTCATTTCCCAAGATATTTATCACCATCACTGCTGTCTGTGTATCGAAGTTGCACCTGTTACTCCCTTAGGCCAGCAAACATTAGCTGCTTCAGCCTAACCAGAGATATAAAATGGGACATTTCTTTACATTTTTGGGGGGGAAATGCTACTCCCATGGATACAATTCTGACCCCCTTATAAAAGGAAGGGGCTGGGAGGACAGCAGGATAGTGGGCCAGCCAGGAGGAGAAACAGTAACTAAAAAATAAAATAAAAAAAAATCCAGGTCCGCCCTTGATCATCATGGTCGCTCTCCTCAGCACTTTCTCCATTGCGTCAATATCTTTCTTCAGATATGGGGACCAGGACTGCACACTGCACTTCCAGTGTTTCAGTCAACGTTGTTTTTGTTGTGTAGTCCTCATGTTTGGCATGCTGTGGTTTAAAAATAGAGACCAGAGCTACAGCAGAGAGATAGGGATGCTGGGGGATGGGCTGAGAAAAAAATTTCTCACTGCAGTAATCTTCTTTCTTCCAATGGGTTCTTTAGCATCAGTAGCTTTAGCAGTTGGTTAGCTAGGTGTGACTGCCCCGGAGGTATGCCTTTAAGAGAAATTTAAACTGGCTATTGCCCAAAGCTCATCAAAAACCAGGAGGGGAAGTGAGCTGAGTGAGAGCTGCCTGAAGGCTTCAGAATTTTTTCGAAGGAAAACTAGGGCACATGCCCCGTAAAAAGAATCAACAGGATTCAAAAAAACGTGCAGATGTCCACAAAGTGGACACAGAAATAACAACAAGAAACTCCACATTTGGTAAGAGATGTGATACAGAGCCCTTCTCTGATAGGTGAACCGGGGAGGAAGGGTGGGAGCTTACTGATGCTAGAGGACCCCTTGGAAGAAAGAAGATTACTGCAGTGAGTAATTTTTTCTTCTTACCCCAGGAGTCCTTTAGCATCAGTAACTGTAGCAGACTACTGAGCAGTACCAAGTGGGAGGTGGGCAGAGAACCTACTTAGGAAAGAGGCTCCGCAGAACCGCGCTGCCAAATTTGGCATCCGATCTGGTAAGCACATCCAGACTGTAGTGTTTCAGGAAGGGGTGCACAGATTTCCAGGTAGCTGCTTTGCAGACATCCAAGAGGGGAATATCCCTTGCTGCTGCGAGCAAGGCTGCAGTGCCCCTGGTGGAATGGGCCCTGAGCCCCACTGGAGGTTGGTGACCAGCTTTCTCATAGCAGAACCTAATACAAGAGATCAGCCAATGGGTAATAGTTCTCTTGGTAGCTGGTCTTTTTCTGCCTACATATCCATAGGTGAGGAACAGCTGAGTGGAAGAGCCTCTAGACTGCCTAGTATGCTCTCGGTAGCAAAAAGATGGCTCTTTTGATATCCAAGCTGTGGAGCTTTTGCTCACCATGAGTGGATTTCTCAGTAAGAAGACAGGCAGGGTAATGGACTGGTTCAAGTAGAACTCCGAAACCACCTTTGGCAGAAATATCCCATTTGTCCTGAGCTCAGCTTTATCGTTATGAGGGATGATGTAATTTGGCTCTGTACACTGGGCCTGTAGGTCTGAAATCCTTCCGGCAGAGGAGGTGGTACCAGGAAGACTGTCTTCCAAGTTACAAACTTGATGTGAGCAGTGGACATAGGCTCAATAGGTGGCTTCCTGATTGGAGGCTGGAGGTGCAAGAGGCTTTTGAAAAACATTTAAATGTGGTGTGGGAAAAAATTGATTTTGTCTTTCCACCGAAAGAAGTCAAAATTGGCCAGTTGTTGCTTGAGGAGATGGTTTCAAACCAGATGCCTGTAAGTGTACCAGGTAGTCTAGCAGCTGAGGGTCTGAAACTGAAAGGGATTTGACCTTTTGCTCTTGTACCAGAGGAAAGCTTTTCAAGCGTTTCCATTAGCTGCATAAGTCTTCTTAGTGTTGTGTTTTTTTTTTTAGCCATCCTCATTATCTTAAGGACCTGTTCAGAGTAATGTGAGGATGGAAACACCTCAAGAACCAGGCTTTGAAGTGAAGATGGTGAATACCTGTATACTGCACTCCTGTCTGAAGAAGGGTCAGCAAGGAGTGATGTGGAGGCAGGCAAATGGGCCTGCTGCAGGACATTGATAGACGGAGAGGGTACCAGGCTTGCCTGGGCCAATCCAGAGTCATCAGGATCATTGATGCAGGCTGTTGTCAGAGTTTTGTCAGAGTTTCAGACATACCTTGAGAATCAGGAGAAAAGGAGGGAAGCATATAGGGACCTCACTGACCAGACCAGGATCAAGGTATCCAGGGGAAGCGATCCTGGAACTGGGGCCTGCAACAGAACTGAGGAAATGGGAAGCTGAGGGAACAGGCAGACAGATTAACTTCTGCAGTGCTCAACCGCCTGAACATTGTGACTATTTGCTTGTTTAGGGTCCACTGGCTCTGGCCTTGACTGATGCGACTAGAGCATCTGCCCGAGTATTGTGTTCGCCTGGGAGGTGGATAGCTGAAAGGATGAATCCCAGGGGAAGGGCGAGAGACTGGATTTATAGAGCTTGCGAACAGAGTACTCCTGATCTGGTACACCGTGTTTGTTTGTGAACAACATTGCAGTAGTGTCCATTCAACTTTGTACAGTCTGTCCTTTTATGATGGGAGCAAATGCTTTGAGCTAGAACGATTGCTCTGAGTTCCAAAGGAATTATGTGTAGAGTCCAGGTGCCACTTACTGAGGCACTGTCCATATGTGCTCCCCACCACAGGAGGGAGGAGTCTGTGGAACTTATTCCATCAGAAGTCTCAGCTTTGAAAAATTATCACTTTCAGAGACCAGCAAGCTAAGCTTGCGGGTGTCATGTGTTGTATCTGAACCTTGGGACCACTCAAGGCAGTGAAGCCATGTGTCCCAATAGCCAGAGGAAATGTCAGTTATGTGATTTGCTCAGGACTGCGTCATATACGGACAGCTGCACACAGCTTGCTGTTGGATTCTTACGGACAGTCCTGTGACACATGATACCTTTGGTCCAGTTTCTTGATATATCTATGGGTTTCTCTTAAATGCCAATCCTGAGAGAAAACCCAGAGGCACTGTTGAGGTTTGAATTCCAGTGGGGTGTCTCGTGGTAAAACCGGCGAGGTCTGAGGTTAAAAAAAAAAAAAGGCAGCTGCTCCTAATTCGACAGTTCCTTCAAGAATTTGATCAAAAAAAGAGGGAAACCATCAAATTAAGCACCCGCGATAAAATTAGCATCTGAAATGAACAGTTGCAATAAAAATAGTCAAAATGGTGCCGGTACGCTAAAAATAAAAAATTAGTACGGTGCTAACAAAAATGTAAAACTTTCATTCAACACACTATTAAAAATGAAGTATGAGGAAAACTTTATCCAGATAAGCACTAAAAGGCTGTCCAACAAGGAAAGTTGAGAGACACCTCAGGGGCAGTGTTGCTCAGTCTAGTGGAGAAATAATTCTGAAGCCTTCAGGCTGCTATTACTCTGCTCACTCCTCCTCCTCCTCCTCCTAGTTTTTGATTGGCTATTGCCCAAAGCTCATTTAAATTTCTCTTAAAGGCATACCTCCGGGGCAGTTGCACCTTGCCAGCTAACTGCTAAAGTTACTAATGCTAAAGGACTCCTGGGGTAAGAACCAAGTAATAAGCCATGATGGTGTGTGTATTATAGGATTTTAATGCATGCTTCAGGGGTGTACAATCTTTATACCCTGGGAAGTGCAGTAAAATCCAATGATGCACACCACGGAGGGGCTTATTATACTTGTTAATGGCTCTAAGTATGTTTTTTGGGGATGAAAATAAGATTTGGCACCTGACCTGCATTTATAGAGATGTAAATACACAGTCAGGTGAATATTTTTTTTTTTTACCTTGCCATTTCAAAAAACAAAGTTAGCAGGGGTCATAATTTAAATTCTGCACTCACTAGCTTGCAAGGCTGTTAACTGGGAATAATTACTGGATTGCCTAGATACTCCAGTATCCCACGTGGTTTACTTATGGTAATTACCTCCTCCAGTAAAAGCCATCAGAGCTACTTTAAAATAAATTTTTCTGGCCCAGTACAAAATCTACCAGCTTTTGGCTAGTGGACTGGTGCCAGTATCGGACCCCATGTTTAAAACCTGTCTGCAAACCAATTATTTAGAATGGCTACTAAACATAGAATCTGACAGCAGATAAGAACTGGTTGGCCCACCCAGTTTGCCCATTTTCCCTACCTACTGTAACATCGTAGACCCTACTTGATCTCCAGCTTTAACCCCCCACCACAAGGTTCCCTTATGCCTGTCCCATGCCTTCTTGAATCTCGTTGCAGTTTTTGCCCCCACCACCTCCATTGGAAGGCTGTTCCAGTATCCACCACTCTTTCTGTGAAGAAGTACTTTCTTATATCTACCCTGAGTCTACACCCTTCCAGCTTCATAGTATGGCCCAGTAGTTCTTGCAACATGTTTTGCTCTGAAAAAGGCTTTCTTCTTGAACCTTATTCATAACCATGAGGTATTTGAAAGTCTCTTATGACATCCCCTATCTCTCCTTTCCTCCGTGGTGTATATATTGAGTTCTTTCAGTCTCTTCTCGTATGGTTTTTGATGCCTCACCATCTTGGTTGCACTCCTCTGGACCGCTTCTACTTTTTTCTGTGTCCTTCCTGAGTAAAGTAAAACTTAATGAAACTCCTACAAAGTGGATCATGATTGGCTTGTATTATAACCTGGGAACGGGAGATGTTTGCCCTGTGAGCTGCCTCAAAGGCAGCACATGAAACCCTGTCCCTTAAAGATCTGTCCTTTCTTGAGTTTAACTCTTTTAGTATAAATTTAATGTTCCAGTTCCATACTGCCGGGGATCATTTATGTCTCCAGTGAAATGTGAGCAAATGGAGCGTTTTAAAATTGAAATTATACAGTAGCAAGAATGCTAGCATTGTGATTGGCTGTCATGCCCTAAAGACAGTGAAGGTATCTGACAGTAACATCACTGTATCTAGGGCAGGAAAACACATGACCTGATTACATGAAAATAGCATGTTAGAAATCAGTACACACATGCCTGTCAGCACTTCTTTTGTGAAACTGACACATTTTTCCTTCAATCCTCTGGCCTTGTATAGCTTGCATGAATATCCTGACTGCTCCCTGACTTCACTGGCAGCCAAAAATCAAAAATGAAAAGTAAATTGAGGCTGCTGTGGTCGGCTTCTCGGCCAACCCTCTTGGCAGCATGATTATAATAGGGCACGCACATTTCACAGAGCTGCATTTGTTCCACTGTTGACGGATGCGCTGAAATGATGATACAGTTGCACACAGAATTAACAGTCACACTAATTAACTAAAAAAATCACACACACATATATACACAAAGTGGAATGAAGATGTTACATCAGCTTCTTGGCTCCCCCTTCCTCCAAACTGGAATTGTGGATGTGCGTGCACACTTGGAAAGTGCTGTGCTCTCTACATTTACAACTCAGCAATAAATGCCGACTCTCACAGGGCCGGTCCAGCCGTAGCGCTACCGCTTGCAGCACCAGTGACCTGGGTTTGGGAACGAGCTCCAAAGGCTGGAGGGTAGGCTGGGGAAGGGAGATGGATTGTTCGGCCGCTGCACACTTTTCATTTCTGGAGGGGGGTGGTATCTCCTCCCGGTGTAAGCACTCTTGGGTGACCACGGGGAGGTTTATTGGTGGGAGGGCAGCCGGTTGAGGCTGGGAGGTAGGAGGACACTGGCTTGATTACGCTGTTGCATTTGTGCATGCCATGCTTCCCGAACTAGTACACAGCAAGGAAAAAAAGCTCAGCCCTGGCCTTTCCCCAAGTTGCAACTGCAAGAAAAACCCCAGACTGACAGCTGGATGTCTAGGGGGGCATAGCCGACCGCCCCCTTCTCCCACCTGGGGGATAAACAAACATGTTTACTGTCCAAAAAGTAAGCTTGGGCAAAATGCCCTCAGGAGTGCAAAAGCTTATTATCCCACTATCAACCTTTGTTGCACCAGAAGCTCTACTAGCCAGATTTTTAATATACCCCGCTGTCGCACTTCTCTGGGACAAAGGTCCTTTGCCTACCATGCCCCCGCTATGGATTAACTCTCTGCACCATGACATCACTTCAGCATCCACCTTGGTCTCCTTCAAGGTTAAACTTAAGCAACAGCTAGTTGCTGATGCCAGCTGTGACTGCTTCCAATGACCTTCCTTCTTGTGACCAGCACTTATTCTAACATTATGCTATCCTGACCTTGTGCATAATTGTTCTCAGCATGTAAATAACTGTTCTAGGTTGCTAATCATTTTCCTTCACATTTCCTCTTGATCCCTTCCACTCTTTCCTCTCACCCCTCTATGTCTTTCCCCTTCCCCCCTGTTATATCTCCTGAGCTCCCTTGCTCACTTTAAAATGCTTTGTCCCATACCTTCTCAACTCTGACGAGGCCCCTGGGCTGATGCCATCCCTTACCTTGTTGATCATTAGATATTAGGCTGAATCTGTTCTCATTTTCCTGCAAAGGGTCGTTTCAAAAGACCCCACCCCCCTCTAATATGACCTTTTGAATTCCAGGTTTTAATCAAATATGCACCATGGCCTACATTGTACAATGTCACATGTACTGGACTCTTGTTATACACTCATGCAATGTCTTGTGTGATTCCTTGTTTTGTTTGTTCTCCGTCTGATACTTTCTCAATATGTATTGTTCGTCTGACGTGGAAACTATGAAATGATCTTGTTCTCAAAAGTGTTATCTGAAATTTCAATAAATTAAATAAAAAAAGAAACTGAGGCCCCGTAGGGGTGGGGAGTGGTAAGTGGCTGAGGCTTCAGGTAGAGATGTAGGGCCAAAAAGCATTAATGAAAAAAAAAACCTCACAAATAGTCTGCTTCAGTTTTTAGTATGGGGGGCAGTGTGAACAATCAGTCTGGGATACACTGTACAAGAGAAAAGCTTGGACAGGGCAAGCAGGATCTATCAGGCAGCAGCACCACCTAGTGGCAAAAACACAAATTGTGGCCTTTTTTTTTTTTTTAGTAGATCTACCTACAAACACAAAACTCAATTTAAAAAAAAAAAAAAAAAACCCAAAAATGTAATCCCCTCCCCCCTTTTTTTTTATTAACAAATGAGCTGTTGTATAATAACAGTAATGCACTCCAGGGGTGTGTAATAGATACTTCTCAGGTGTTGAACGCATTTAGTCTGTGGTCTCATGCTTCAACCCACCCAAGGCATGATGTTATTACACAATAATGTATGGTAGAATGCTGTTAACCTTGGGAAATCATAATTTCCTAAGGTTGTTAACCTATCGATGTGACATAGAAATGTCGTTAACCTATCGATGCTACGTCACATCGATAAGTTAACAACAGCGATTAATAGTCTCTTTGTGTACCGCATACTTTTTAAGCGCAGGAACCGGACGGATGAACGCAGCAGATAGGGAAGGACTGAATGGCCGCGGCAGTGATTTTTTCTAAAAGTAAGCAGCTGTTTTACTTTTTAAGTGGGACCATACACTATAAAAAAAATAATGCATGGTCCCTCTATCGGCAACCGGTCACTGTTAACCGTCTCGAGGTTGCCATGGCGACGTAAACCTCTCGAGCTTCACTCTCTGTTTACACGGTCGCCCTGGCAACCTCTCGACAGTTAACAGACCGGTTACCGATAGAGGACCATACATTATCCTCTATATGACACACACCGTGTCATGTATTATAGCTTACTTAGTTACATTAATGAAGATGTATTATTCCAATTGCATACTGCCATGGTTAAATTTGAGGGAAAATGTATATCTCAAAGTAAACCCAGCCAGCCGGCGTGTTGGTGCAGCGGTATGGTTGCAGCTCATGGTGCCAGTGACCTGGTGTTAGGGAACAAGGCTGGGTCATTGGGGGCCAAACATGGGGGGGGGGATTAAGTGTCCTGGGGAATGGTCTCCTCCATGGCGTGTGGGCAGAGCACCACTGCAGCTGTGCCACTTGGGTAACCACAGGTGGTGCTGCTGGCTAACATGCATTGGGGGCGGGGAGACTCTGGCCGATGCTGCACACTTTGCATGTGTGCTCACAGTTGTCTTCCTGACCACTAGACTCTCATGGGACGGGGACTCGAACAGTGAAAATGACCCCAGTGCTTGAGGATGATAGAATCCAGTATATCGAGGCCCTGGGCCTATGCTGTCTGACAAGCACCCACTGTCAGGGACACATCTGCCACCCAGACCCCACCTGGGGTAATCCAAGACTCCGTGGAGGACAGATGGGTGCGGGGGGTCTGCTGTGCTATAAGAAACTCCTGAGGGAGTCAAGCACCAGTCGCAGTGAGGTACAAATGCAGATTAAAATCAAAGAAAAAAGTAAACCCGTATCTTCTGGTTTGCAGCCATGTGCTGTAACCAATAAGCTGCACTGGCTGCTCGTTTACATGCATTCTGGTAAGACATATTACTTATTGGTGATTAGACACACTGAGCTGCAGGGTGGGGTGGGGTTTCATGAGCTACCTCCAAGGTGGCTCTCCAAGCTAAATTTTCCATATGAAACCCCCTGCAGTCTGGGCCATGACTAACTTGATGTCATATTCACTTAGGAGCTGTAGATAAAGTAATACGATTTTATCAATTTGTCTTTCTGCAGGCTGTTGGTGTAAACTAAGCAGACAAGATGTCTCTGTATCCATCCCTAGAAGATTTGAAGGTGGACCAAGCCATCCAGGTACTTGTGAACTTTTTATTTCTTTTTTAATAAAGCAGTAGTGCAATTAAGTGGGGTCCATTTTTAATATTTCTTATTTATGATTTTGCGCTAAATTAGAAAATCAGTTTACAGATAACAAGCGTACATAATTGATACACGGCATATGTAGCAAAGCAAGTAAGACTATCCCTTCTTGTTGGAAGACAGAGGTGAAAATCCCAAAATAAGTAATTAATCCACCATTGTAACAGAAGACTAATTGCAGCCAATGCTTGTCTACGTACAGTCCCTTAAACAGCAACCTGTAAAAAGAAGAAAATTGGCCTTATAGGCCTTTTTGGACTGGGCCAGATTACGGCATAGGCCAACTAGGCCCAGGCTTAGGGTGCCTGCCAGCCAGGAGCCCCCCAAAATTGATGTACATTCAGGGCCCATGTCTAATTTCCGCCTTGCTTATTTTTAATTTTTTCCCTCTCCTCCCCCCACAGCACTCCCTCTCTTCGGGAGACACCCATCGGCCTGATCAGTCCCCGCTCACCTACTGGAACCTCTGGTGTTGTCCATCCCCCATGGAGCCATGGTTGTACCCCCCAGGTGGGTACGAGGTGGGGGCCTTCCACCCTGAGGTATCTGTCTTTTGTCAGGATGTGTCGTGGGTTGGTAGGGGCATTGGGGATCGGGACCTGGTACTCTGGTCTACTGGGAGGCCAGGTGTTTTTCCGTGTTCTTGGACGATCATTCCCTGATGTCAAAGCACTGGAAGCACCGATGTCCAGCAGGTCAACCCTATTTGCGGCCTCTACCTTGTTGTTCCTCGAGTCTCCACCTGAGGTCAGACAAGAGCCGGGCTCTGAGTCCTCACTTCCCCCCAGAGAAGGTGAGCTGTCTGTGGGATGCTCAAGCCTCCTCCCCCCGGCCGGCCCTCCAGCTCCCGGGTCCGTTCCCGAACCCGGGTCGCTGGCGTTGCAAGCAGAAATCCAACCGCTGTGCCGGTGGGCTGACCTGCCTTGCTTATTTTCTGTTTTGTAGGAGATGCCAAGTAGGCTGACTCAGCTACACAGATGTGCTATTTTCACTTGCACTCACATCTCAGTGGTGATAATAGTGCTCGTCATGCCATTTCCTTTGTGCACCCCCCCCCTTCGTGCTCTCCTTTCCAAGTTCTAGGCTGGGGGGAGAAGCTGTCAGCACAAGTGTGTTCCTCAATCAGATTCACGGATAGTTTCATGGACCTGAATGGTGTTCATGATTGGGGATGTGGGTAGTGCCAAACCGAAATAGTGAAACCCCTGTGGCAGTCTGTCTGCTGCTGGATTAAACTCTGTGCATTTCCAGGGGCCTCATAGCTTCTAGCAAGCTGAAGGAATTGGACTACAGTGGCCATGGTCAAGAGGGCCCCAGATTTTTCTTAGGCCTAGGCCCCTGGATTACCTTGATCTGGCCCTGTTTAAGGATAAACCAAGCAAACCGAGGAGAGAAAGAATTAAGTGCCTTAGCTGGGATTTGAACCCAGACTGCCTGGAATACCATTCTGGTTGCGATTCTAGCTGCACCACCAAGGCAACTGGAAGCCTGGGGCTCCCAGAAATTCATTACTCTTTCTCTAATGCACAGCCTGGTGCTGCACAGATAATTACATTTTATTCATTGCTTCTGTTTGTTTGGGTTTCATATATGTGCATACTGCACCCATGTAACTTATTTTAGATGGCCACGGATGGGTCCTTATTAGTTAAGCGATGACCTCAATTTGATTTGATTTGATTTGATTTGATTTGAAGTAAATAAACCAAAATGTTTTTGCACACAAAGTGCCCGTTGGGACCAGTGGGATAGGGGGCAGTCAGTTGGCCCTTGGTGGTGACTGTTCCCCTTTAAAAGGACATTATAAAGCAGTACAACTGCTGCAACCAATCGGAGTGCTCCATTACTGTACCTCTTGTGGAGCATATAGCTGGTGCCTTGCGCTGTTCCGCACAACAAATTCTCACCACATTGATGCAGTCTTCTGATACTCCTTCTGTCAGAAACTCTGCGTCTTCAACTTTGAGAAAGATATCGGCGGTAGTGAAAGTTTTTAATTTCTAGTCAAACAGCAGGCAGTCTAAAAGATGCAAAGTTATAATACTGGGAACCTAATCCACCCACACTCCATTCCCCACCACCATTAACTGCAGTGTAAGCGGCATCACTGTGTCTTCTGCTCTGTTCAGTTGTGGAACATACTGTGTAGTGTTGCAAGCAGCAGGAGAGGAGCACAAACCTGGATGTAAATAAATTAACTTGTTTAACTTAAGTCATGGTGTCAAACTGTGTTTTTTTTTTTTTTTCATTAGAGATATATATATATGTATATGTGTGTGTGTGTGTGTGTGTGTGTGTGTGTATGTGTATATATGTGTGTGTGTGTGTGTGTTTTATATATATATATATATATATATATATATATATATATATGTGTGTGTAATATATATGTGTGTATATATATGTATACGAGAGACAAAGAAAGGTATTTTATATGTAGAGAGCGCTCTGTATAGATAGAGATATAGATATACATGGATATGTGTCTCTTACATAAGAACGTTATCTCATCGTTTTGGGCTGACAGAACCACTCAGCTTCTTTTTGTGGTCCTCTTGACTGTGAAAAGGCAGAGATACTAAACAAATATTTTTGCTCAGTATTCACAAATGAAGAGGGGGAGGTACCTAAACCAAACAATAGAAACACTCTAGATATGGGGGTTGATACCAGCCCATTCACAAAAGAAAGAGTTCTGAAAGAACTCTTAAAACTGAAGGTGGACAGAGCAATGGGGCCTGATGGGATTCATCCCAGAATTCTAAAAGAACTAAGGGTAGAACTAGTGACACATCTGACTATCTTTAACAAATCATGGGAGGATGGGGTGGTACCTGAACACTGGAGGAGGGCAGATGTTATCCCATTTCACAAAAGTGGGAGCAGGGCAGAAGTAGGAAACTACAGACCTGTTAGTTTAACCTCAGTGATGGGGAAAATGATGGAATCACTTCTGAAGGAAAGAATTGTTGAGTACCTAGAGGACAGAGGGGCACAGGACCCAAGGCAGCATGGATTCACAGTGGGAAGGTCATGTCAGGCGAATCTAATAGATTTATTTGACTGGGTGACAAAAGTAGTAGATCAGGGAGGGGCTGTGGACATGGCCTGTCTAGATTTTACCAAGGCATTTGACACAGCCCCGCATTTATTTATTTTTTTTATTTACTTTTTGTTGACCGGGTAAGTGCACTAGACAAATCCTGCCTATTTTCAGGCACAACCTGGTGGAGGGGAATACAGATGAATGCCAACTGACCTTGAACCAGATGAAGCTGTTGGTGGTATGTTTTTTAGTGAGAGAGGGAAATGTGGCCAGGACACCGGGGAAATTCCCCTACTCTGCTTCCTGTAAGCAGAGGGGTCCCATTTTCATGTGGGACCAAGATGGCTGCTGCTGGACATGCTGTGGAGGACATGGAGGTGTTGGAGGCAGTGGAGCTGGTCTCTTCCCCTGTCTCTGTTCTGAGAGAGACCCCATCTTCTATGCCTATTGTGCTGCAATCTACTGAATATGGTTCTTCTGTGCCTTTGGATACTTCCCCTGCTGCTGTTGTGGATACTTGTGTGCAGTGTTTGCCTGTGGATCCTTCATTTATTCCTCAAACTGTGCTTACAACGTCTTCTAGCCCTGCTACTATGGATATACGTGAGTCTTCTCCTCCTGTTTCTGTGGATATAGATGTGTTACTTAAAATCGAGGAACAGCGTTGTTTCACTGCTAGACAGCGTTTGTTAGCTCTTAAACCTCAGTCTGGTTTTGTACCTGCTGCTACTGACTCACCATCTGGGATAGATTGTTTTACTGTCTCTTCACCGATTCTGACACTTCCGCATTCTTTGCCTGTTGCTACAGACCCTCCTCACTCCCTACCGCCTGTACTGACTGCACCTCTTGCTCAGCTTTCTCCAGAAATTTCTTCTGTACAGGTGCCTGCTTCTGCTCTCCCGATGCCTTGCACCAGACGGACTGGTCTGTTGAGTCGGCCCTGAAGCGGCTGGGTGGGAGAAGGATCCTACCATTGGGACTTGGCGTTCTGGTTCTTCCCCGATCTGTACTAGGCCACCTGACAAACTGCTGGCCTCTCCTGTTTTGAAAGACTCTGCTGCTTCTCTTGATTTTTCTTTGCCAACTGAACTTCTTCTGACTCAGAACCCGACTTTGCAATTTGGTCCTGCTTCCTCGACGCCTCAAGAACAACGGACTCTTCGGGATCCTGTGTCTCGTCCAGTTCCTGCTACTTCTGCTGCTTCGTCCCCTAAAACATATGCTGCATGCTTTCAACCCCCTGTACATCAAGCTAAAAGACACAACGCTGTTTGGCTGCATTATTTGGGGGGCTTACCTGACTTTCCTGACCGCTTTTTTTTTTTTTTTTTTTTGTAGGTCGCACTCTTTTGAAGGATTCTATGCAATTTGCTGCTTTTGAGATTCATGCCTTAATTCATGTTTCTTCAGAGTCTCATTGTGATATTAGTTTTAAAACTATCACTGGTTTAGAAAAGTTTTGGAGAAAATATCAGGAGCTTAAAACTTCTCCTTTATGGTCACCGTTTAATGCCATTCCCTTAACTAAACCTACTCAGAAAACTGTTACTATATTGTTTCGTAATGAAGGTGTCAGTCTTGATGATATTACTGTCTGGTTAAAGCAAAGATGTACTATCCTTTCTGACCCAGAAGCTATCTTTGATTCTGAGAATATCTGGACAGGTGGGTGGAGAGCGAGGGTTATGCTTCGCACTTCAGAGGTTGGAATGCAGCATCTCTCGAACAGCTTTATGCTTGGGAAAGACAGGGGAGTTCTTTTTTACCCTGGCCAGCCTAAAGCTTGCTACAGATGTGGCTCTCAGAATAATATCAGTAGTGTCTGTGACAAGATTAAATGCTCTGTTTGTGGTAACATTGGCCATGCAGGTTCCCAATGTGTGGATGAACCTCTTTGCATCCTTTGTGACGAATTGGGGCACACTTTCCAGACTTGTACTTGGGCAGCTCACAACTCCCCGACTCTTGCTGATGGGGAAGAACAATGTTTGATTATTACTGTCGCACAATGTCCTCGTTTATCTGACACTCTTTCTAGACCTCAACGCGTACCCCTCCCTCGCCCTGTTGTACCTGCTGTTGATCCCTCTTCTACTTTACACAAACGGTCTGCTCCTGTTTTGGAACCACACACCTTTACTACAGCTCTCCTTCCCCCTTCCTCTGATCTTGCTATTTCTACCTCGGAAGAGGTCCCTATTCCTGTCTTGCATAGTATTTCTGGGTCTTCCATGGACCCCCCTGAACCTTTTGTTAGAGTTACACATGGATCTAAGAAGGGGACTTCTCCCTCTTCTAAGGCCCTGAAATCCTCTACTGTGACTCATATGAATAAATTTGAGGTTTTACACCACCCTCAGGACTACACGGACTCTGATACGTCCTCTGTTCTTTCCTCCCACCCTGATGTGACTACGGACACTGAAGTACCCATTGATAATGTTGGTTCTCAAAAAAGGAAAGCTAAAGCAAAACTGAAACATAGGAAGGTACCCCTAGGAAAGGTAGGCTAAGGTGACTTTTGTGTTTTTGTTTTCACTTTCCGCTTCATGTCTTCTGCTTTCTCAGTGCATACTGTTAATGTTAACAGTATAAAGAAGCATGCTAAGAGAGATGCAGTATTTTTCCTTTTATCTGGCTTGACAGCTGGTCTCATCTTTTGCAAGATGTACGTTTCCATGCTCTTCCGGAAATTTCCAGGGCCACTCGTGCCTGGACCTCTGGGCTCTCTTTTTGGTCCTTTGGACAGGACTCTTGTTCTGGTTTGGGTATTTTATTTAGTATACCTGATGTTACTGTTGTTAAACTGTTGGATGTCTACCGGTCGGCTTCTGTTGGATATTTTGATTTCTTTCTCCCTTTCGGATTATTAATATTCGCCCTCAATTGAAATCCTACAGAATTGAACTACTGAAACTGATTCAACCCTATTTCTACACATCAATGTATGTGATTTTTGGGGTGATTTCAATTGTGGGTTATCCACTAAAGATAAGTCTTCTACTTCAAAGACTACTAAGTTGTTTTGTGACACGAATTTTCTGAAACAATTGCTCCATTCCACAGGTTTAGGATGCATATTTATCTTTACGGGTCAGCATACCCACTTTTCACAAAGGCCCCTTGCAACCCGTATTGATTTTTTTTTTTATTTCTTCCCACCTCCAACTTTCTGATGCTGTAATTCAAGTTGCGGAATTTTCGGATCATAATTTATTATCTATTTCTTTAGGCCCTTCCTTGACATCTTGTTTTGGCCCTGGCATTTGGAAACTGAATGCTTCCCTGTTGTCTGATTCATGTTTAAGTCACTTAACTGAGTATATTCGTAATCGAAAGACTGTATTTTTTTATATGATGCCCCTTGGGATTGGTGGCAGGATACGAAATCTGGACTCTGAACTTTATTTAAAAATTTTAGTAAACATCATCATGATTCATTGTATTTCCTTTATCACACTAACAGACGACTTCAGAAATCACTTACTTTATCTCATGAAACTGGCCATGATTTTTCCACCCAAATAAGTACTCTTAAGGAGCATGATGGATTATCACCTTCTGAAGGCTACTTCTGTTCAGCATCAACAGCATTTTGGGACCTCTGGTACCCGTGACACAGTATGTCCATATGCTTCTATTCGGTGAACAGTAGAGAGTAAAACCTTTACTACGCTGTTTGATGACAGTTTCACCGAGCTCACTGATATTTTGGATATCAGGCACCGTGTTACCTGTTATACACAAAAACTGTTTGGTCCCATGCCCCCACCCCCACCCCATCTGCATCCATAATGGACTACTTTTCCTTTTTACAGCTTCCTGATGTACCTTCTTCTGTTATAGATATGTTAGATTCTGAGATACAAGCACATGAAATTGAAGCAGTAATCAAGTCTTTACGTCCAAGAGTGACACCGGGCCTGGATGGTCTCTCCAGTGAGTTGTATAGATTGTTTTCTACTGACCCGAGTTCTGAATTGGCTACAGTTTATAATTCTATTTTACAGTGCGAACATCTTCCTTTAGACTTTAACTTGGGTTGTTTATTTTACTTACATAAAAAAGGGGATAGAAGATTGCTCTCCAGTTGGAGACCTTTATGCCTCTTAAATACTGATTTTAAAATATTGACCAAAATTTTGGCCCTCAGACTTTCTAAATTGGCCATATATGTGATTTCTACCGCACAGTCTTGCAGTGTCTCTGGGAGATGTATTCAGGACCATCTAATTTTACTTAGAGAAATAATTGAACTTGGAAATTCTAATGTTTTACATGGTTTCATATTCTCACTGGACCAACGGCAGGCTTTTGATTCTGTACATCATGATTTTTTATGGTCTACTCTTCGATATTATAAAGTTCCTGATTATACCCTGACTAGACTCCGTTTGCTATATCGGTCTGCAGCTGTTGTCCCACTGGTCAATGGATGGAAGGGCCCTATGCTTCCTCTACACAGAGGGGTTAGACAGGGCTGTCCCCTTAGTCCACTTTTATATGTTTTTTTTTTTTTTGTATCCCTTACTTCGTTCTATTAATTCGGCCCCAACAATTATGCCACTTCCCTCAGCCCCATATTCCGTGTTGGCCTATGCAGACGATATGAGTCTCATGGTGGCTAATGTTGCCTCCGTGCGTTCTGCGTTATGGCATTGTTCCAAGTTTGGGGCTGTTTCTGGCATGGTCCTTAATCTTGATAAATGTGTAGGCCATAGATTAGGTTCCCTTTTGTAGATGAGTCTTCTGTTGACATTAGACTTTGTGATGACCCTATTAGGATTTTGGGCATTTTATCGGTACTGGTCCTTCAGATGTCCTTAACTGGACTCCCAAATTAGATTATGCTCAGACTATGGTTGCACGTTGGAATTCATGGCAGATGAGTAAGAAAAAAAGGATTTACATGATTAAAATCTTTCTGCTTCCCCTTTTTCTCTTTCTGGCTTATATTTTCCCCCCTCCCCAGCAATTTGAAACCAGATTGCTTAGTCTCTTTTTTTCAAGCCCTATGGGGTAGCCGCCTGAACCCCATTAAACGTCAGATCACCTATCTCCCTATTCAGGATGGAGACCTAGCTATGGTCCAACCTGTTTTTTTGTTTTGTTTTGTTTTTTATACTAGTTTTTTCTTGTTTCATAATATTAGACCCCTGCTGGTTAACCAAGATCAAGGTTGGGAACCTTGGTTTCTTGAATCCTGTGGTCCGTGGTTTCATAAATGGGAACTTAACAAATTGACAGTTTTAACACATTCCCCCCAGATTTCTGCTTATGTTAGGGATAGTTTTTTTCGTTTGAAACACTGGCAGATTACTAGCCATATGCTAATAACTGTCTCAGAAAATCATTGTATAAGTATTTAGTGGACCGTGTATATTTGGAGATTGTTGTTTTCCCAAATGTCCTACGCAACATCTCCCTGCATTGCTCACTTTACTTCATAATTCTAGGGTTCCCCAACAGATGTGGGACTTCCATTGGCTTAGCTGCCATGAACGTATAAACGTCAAATGTAACCATAAACACAAATCACTACAGGACAGATTTTGTTCCAGACCTGAATGTCAGCAACAAGAAGAAACTATTTCACACCTTTTTTTTCATGTACATTTATTGTTTCTTTTTGAACTCTATTAGCTGCCAGATGGCATGAACCCTATTTGCTCTCATTACTTATGACAATTTGATGTATGTTTTTTCCCTCACTTGGTCTCATTGGAATATTAATACGTTAAATTTGATTTTTGTAATAATCAAATGGCATGTGTGGAATGCTCGTTGTCTGTTTAATTTACAGAATAAGGATGTGCCTCTTCTTACCGTTATTGTAAGGATCGAACATGATTTGAAGGCCATATATTTTTCAGAGGCAGAGCATTTGCCGTCTGACTCTTTGTTGGAATTATGGACACTATTACCTTGGATTACTGATTCTGATTTTCCTGTTACATAATTATTTTGTGTTTTATATTTTTCTCTGTATCATTTTCGTTTTTCTTTCCTGTTCAGTTGATGTTCAATAAAAACTTCCCCTACTCTTTTCGATAAGCGCCATGGGATCTTTAACATCCACCTGAACTACCACCAATCCAGGCAGATGGGACCTCGGTTTAACGTCTCACCCAAAAGACGGCACCTCAGAAGTGCAGCAGCCCTCTCATGCTGCACTACAGTGTCAGTACTGGGATATTAACCCAAGTGCCAGATGTGGGAATTGAACCCACAACCCTCTGATCTCCCAGTCTCAGAGGCGAGTGTGCTACCTACTGAGCCACTGACACTAAAAAGATAAAGATAAAAAGACACATACAATATTAATATACAAGTTAGCCAGCCATAGAGTGGGACCCAACATGGTAGCCTGGGTAAAGAATTGGCTGGAGAACAGGACACCAAGGGTAATAGTAAACGGAGCCCATTCTGAAGAAAGGGGGGTTACTAGTGGGATACCACAGGGTTCAGTACTAGGACCAGTCCTCTTCAATGTCTTTTTAAGTGACATTGAAGAGGGACTGGAAGGACACCGGGGAAATTCCCACATGATAGAAACTTTCAAGTACCTCAAGGGAATCAACAAAGTCCAAGAGGGCAGCATCTTTCAAAAAAAGAGGAGTGCAAGAACAAGAGGGCACAATTTGAAGATAGAGGGGGGGGCGGCTCAGAGGTAATTTAATGAAGTATTTTTTCACAGAGAGGGTTGTGGCTGCATGGAACGGCCTTCTGGAGGAGGTTATGGAGTCAAAAACTGTGGTGGAATTCAAGCATGCATGGGACAGTCATAAGGCAATTCTAGGGGGTGGGGGTAGAGATGTAGGCTGCTGGTTAACTAGGATCTGCAGCTTATCCATTAGGTAGGGAAATGGGAAGACTGGGTGGGCCAAGCGGTCCTTATCTGCCATCAAATTCTATGTTTCTATGTTTCTAAGGAAAAGTATGTCTCTTTGCAGATGACACTATTATCTCAAAAGAGTTGATGTACAAGGTGGGGTGGAAAGGATGAGAAGGGACTTGGCAAGGTTGGAAGAATGGTCAAATGTATGGCAGCTTAGATTCAATGCTGAGAAGTGCAGAGTAATGCACCCGGGTAACAGAAAGCCAGGGGAAGAGTACACAATGGGGGGTGAGATACTAACAACAACAAAAATGGAAAGGGACCTGGGGGTAGTCCTATCCGATGATTTAAAGGTGGGCAAGCAATGAGAGGGCAGTAAAGAGGACTGGGGGATACTGGGATGCATAGGGAGAGGCATCACCAGTAGAAAACAGGAAGTTGTTATCCCTCTGTACAGACAGCTGGTGAGACCCCATCTGGAGTACTGTGTGCAGTTCTGGAGACCCCATCTCCACAAAGACATAGACAGGATGGAGGCAGTCCAGAGGAGGGCAACTAAAATGGTGCAGGGCCTGCACCAGAAGATATATGAAGAGAGACTTAAGGAGCTTAATATGTATACCCTTGAGGAAAGGAGGGATGGGGGGACATGATAGAAACTTTCAAGTACCTCAAGGGAATCAACAAAGTCCAAGAGGGTAGCATCTTTAAGAAAAAGAGATGTGCAAGAAGAAGGGGGCACAGTTTGAAGATAGAAGGTGGACGGCTCAGAGATAATGTGAGGAAGTATTTTTTCATGGAGAGGGTTGTAGATGCATGGAACAGCCTTCCTGAGGAGGTTGAGGAGTCAAAAACAGTGGTGGAATTCAAGAATGCATGGGACAGTCATAAGGCAGTTGGGTAGGAGGAAGTAGGCTGTGGGTTAACTAGGATCTGCAGCTTATCCATTAGATAGGGAAATGGTAGACTGGGTGGGCCAAGCGGCAAGCTATAACTATCTAGCAGAAACAAAACTATAACTTAAATAAAAACAGCAACAGCAAAAGTCAGTAACCTACTGTAATGATTTTTGGTATTGAAATTAAAATTTAATTTGGTCTATGTCTGTGTCTGCTTTATTTCCATATAATTTCTACAATTGTAGCTCCTTTTTTCAGTTTAACTTCTCTATGCAGAGTATCCTTCCCCTTCCTTTGCTTACCCACTATACTTTTTTTTTTTTTTTAAGTACACTGTACCACTACCTTCTAACAGTAATCTGTCCCTTACATTTAATATGCCGAGCTATTCAGTCCAGGCCTTTTCAAATCTATTTTCTTCTCCTTTTAGACAGTATGTTAATTTGTCTACTGCAAGGACTTTTAATGTGAGCTCTTTCCATTGCTCTAGCGTGGGGGCCCAAGTTGAGGTCCACACATTTTGAATTGCCTGTCTAGCAACTACCAAAAGGATTCTAATCCATCTGGGGTACATAATCCATTCCCCATCCTCTTCTTCCCCTTCCACACCCAGTAATAATGACTTGTACGAGAATTCCATAGGTTGCCCTTTCATAGCTGTTATTTCCTTTGCAATATCTTTCCAGTAAGACTCAATCATGGTACAGTCCCAGTAGTAATGTTTATGTGTACCCTATGTTATTTTGCATTTGTTACACATTGGCGATATTCCAGGACTAAATCTATGTACCATGTCAGGCGGATAATATAATCTTTGTATAAACTTAAATTGTGCTTCCTTGTATTTATTGCAGACTAACAGTCCTTTATGAGACGCTAGCATTTGTTGCCAGTTAGTTTCACCAATGTCCTCTCCTATATCTCTTTCCCACCACTTTTTAGCCACCTGTGCAGGTGTTTGGAAAAACTTTTGTCTATTTTCATTGCTCTGCCTGTAAGCCCCTTTTCATTTTTAAGGGCTCCTAAAATTTCGCTTTCTGTTTCAGACAGCTGCTCCGAGTTACCCTGGGTACCAACTAGTTGCTTATAGTAGTCCCTCGCCTGAAAATATCTATATAGGTGTGAGGCTGGGAGATTCAGTCTCGTGTTTATTGTTTTATACAAAACATATAGTTCGGTTTACCAACATTTGACTTACCAGTTAATTATCTAATACCAGGAGGGCGCCACTCTTAATATACACATATGTGTCACATCAAATGTTAAAAGATACGACATCGGGGGTGTATCCACTTTTTTAAAATAAGTGTTTTCCTCTAGTAAGGCTGTTTTTGAAGAGCCCATGAGCTGCACGAGGATAAAAGAAACCTAGTCCAAGTCTGGAGTCCATAATGACTACCCTGTTTAGGAGTCAAAAACTTTATCCTCCATGCTAAAGCCATAGTAAGTGCATAACTTACTGGGCCCACTGACTGGGTGGGCCAAGCGGTCCTTATCTGCCGTCAAATTCTATGTTTCTATAACTTAATAGATAAGACAGTATTACATCGAATCAAATTAGAGTCAGGCCTCCAGATCTACTTTTCAACTGTAACTCACAATGCTGAAGAGATATGAAGTTTTCTTTATATGTTAATACCAAGGCGCTTAAACTAACTAGATTAACAACATTGCATTTTTCAAAACAAGCATTTATAGTTAACATACTGCTGCAAGTGAGCAATAAATTGTAACTTTTATTACAGAGTTCCAGATACTGTTAATAATGGGAGGGGTATTAGATCTCAGCCCAGGTTAAATAAAAGTCAATATATTTGCTGAAAAAAAGAAAATAATTATGTCTCGACAGGGCTTGACTGTTTTCCCTCTTCCCTCAAACCTGTATGAACAGTACCTTTCAAGTCAGAAAAATATTCAAACGCCACTTAAGTCCTCCTCCGATTCCGATTCTTCACCTTGCAAGAGTCGCTGCCTAGATGGGGCATTTTTTCTGACATCACTTTATGACGTTGGCCAGGTCAGAGAAAATGAAGATTCGGCCTCGTTGTACGATCCATAGGTGACCTGGAAACACCAGCCCATGTGGAATTCCGGCTTCTCGCAAAAGTGTTCTGGTTCCATCAGACTTCTTACACTTTTGCCTGGTGGCATATCCCAGGTCTGGAAACATATGAATTTGCTGGCCTTCATATAGGAGCATTTTCTTCAGCCTGGCCTCGGTCAAGAGACAGTCCCTGGAGCCTGCACCATCTGTAACTATTACCACCGTCCTAGGTGTCTCCGTATCCTCTACTCGACCCCGGAGAGTAACTCTATAGGCTTTCTGAAAGCGTTGTACAGTGGTCGCTATCTCCTCGCTAAGTTGCTCAACCAACCAGTCCTGGAGAAAGAGCATAAGGTGGTCGCCTTCACTCCCTTCTGGCAACCCTAGCAATCGTATGTTTTGAGACCTTGCTTGGTTTTCCAAGGTCTCTAGTCTCATTTTCAGGTGATTGTTTTCCTTTACTATTGTTGCAACCGCTCCCAAGGCAGAATGTGCTTTCTTGGATGATTACACTGAGGCTAACGTGACAGCTTTGATTGAAGATTCTACCATAGCTACTCTATTTGTAAGGGTGTCAGACTTGTTCGACAACCCAGCGACTGAGGCAATAAGACAATTGAGTTTCATTCCGACAGTTTGCAATGTTTCAACAGATGGGTCCTCTGTATTCCTGCCATCTTGTTCTCGATCTCGGGCCTGTATCGTTCGCATGGTCAGAGCGCTTCCAGCATTTTTAGTTCTAGCTCCGTCTCCTGAGCCTTTATCTTTTTTAGGATTTCCCATCCTTCTCAGTCGATTTTCCGACACCTCACTGTAGTTCTGGAGATATATAGTGCACCAAATTTCCAGTCGAACTGTTGTAAAATCAAACAGCTTTGGACAGAGCCTTATCAAGGTGCTTCCATCTTTCTTGGGCTCAACAACGCCCCCATAAGATTATTATTTTTTGTTTCTTATTACCAGGCTTTATATTCTCTTCCATCCTCCTCCAACACATTGTATACTAGCACCAGCTTCCTATCCCGTCTGTCACTTCCTAAACTCACAGAAGTACAAAGAGCCTCCCTAGAATCTCCAGTCACCCTAAATGAAGACTTAGACCATATACAAGCTCTCCAGGCATTAAATTGCCCAGGACCTGACAGCTTTATAGCTGAATGGTACAAAATGTTCACAGGACTACTTTTTCCTATACTATCGCCTACATTCAGAGCAGTTGCAGAGGGAGACCCTCCTCCTCCCTCTTGGGCTTATGCGGTGATAGCTCCCATCCCCAAAACAGATAAAGATGCTAGAGACATCCTCTTACCACCCTATCTCGATTTTAAATGTGGACTACAACGTTTATATGGCCATTTGGGCCACAAAACTAGAATGCATTCTCCCCACAATCATCCACCTTGACCAACCTGGCTTTATTAAACAAAGAAGTACCACTGATAATATCAGAAGAACCATGTTGTTACTCGAATATGTTCATTTGAGAGAAATTTCTACTACTTTACTGAGCTTGGATGCTGAACAGGCATTTGACAGGGTGTCATGGGATTTTTTGTGGGATACCCTGTCTGCCTTCTCCTTCCCAGATTCTTTTTTAAAATGGATCCAAAACATATACAACCAACCCCCAAGCATATATTCATATTACTGGAGCCATCATCCCACCCATAGCCTTACACCGAGGAACTAGGCAGGGATGCCCCCTCTCTTATTTGCCTTCTATATGGAGCCATTGGCTAGAGCTCTTAGAAAGAACAAACTTATAGAGGGAATCACAATAGAGATTATTCGTATGAATGTTCTCCCGCGTCTTCTCTGCCTATTCCAAAATATCCCTTGCTTCCCATCAGGATTCTACTTCAAGTCATGGAACAGAATAATTTCTAATTTCATTTATGGGGGACAGAGACCTAGAATTCGCCTATCTCTCCAACAATCTCTTTCACAAGGTGGCGCCAATCTACCAACTCTCCTGCTTTACGCTAAGGCAGCCTTTTTGAAAATCCTTTTCTTATGGCTCACTCCATCTCTTTCTACCCCCTGGAAGATGAATTCGTAATCAATGATTTACACGATATTGAGAAACGTCTTTTCCACAGGGAAACGAGCACCACGTGTATTAACAAAAAAAAAACACTTCACTAAATTCATGGCACAAATACTGAAACTCTGGCACAATAGAAAACAAAAAAAGCATTCAAAGTTGCAGCTTTTTTACGCACTCTTCTATCCGAAAATGATTTTTTCCCTGCCAGATTTGATGCAACATTTCAGTCTTTGAGACAACTAGGACTCAATTATATTTACCAGTTCTTGACAAAAACAGGCATAACCACCTTTGCTGAATTATAGGAGAAATATCTCACGGGTCAAGATTTTTTTCGCTATTCTCAAGTAAATAATTATATTTTAAAACAGAGAAATTGAGAAAAAGATACCCACACCCCCACCCCCATTCTGGATCTTACTAAAAGATACACTCCAGGATCACCCTTGGGGCCACCTTATAGGCCAATTTATATAAAATCTTGAGACAGTGCCTTGGAGACTCATCCTTATCGATTCTGGAAAGCTGGAACAAGGATTTGTACTTGAGATTCCATTTTCTTCATGGAATGATATATCTTTAAAAGTCATCAAAATAACATCATCACATATCTGGAGGGAGTATGCCTAGAAATGCCGAACCAGATATTTCACTCACCAGCGCTACTTAACAAATATCTACCGGCATCATACGGGTACTGCTGGAGGGCATGTAACTGTAGACTGGCAGATCTGGGGCATGTATTTTGGTTATGCCCAAAATTAATGCTATTTTGGCTTACCATAGAGGAAGAAGTATGGGATTGCCTGATCGAGTCAGTTGAGCTGACGGCTGAAATGGTGTTATCTATCTTCCCAGACAACCCCTCATGGCACCATACCCTGCTACCCGTTTCTTTTAGCAGCAAAAAAAAGCAATAACCCACAAATGGCTAACACCCAACAAACCATCAGTGTTAGAATGGCATCAGATCATTCAGGAGATTTACAGACTAGAAACCTTAACAGCAGCCATACATAATACACACAGAACTTTTAGGGAGAAATGGCAATGATGGATTTACTATATGGCTATGCTTGATCCAGAATTTGTCCCATGAAAATATTTGGATCAACCGATAATTTATGGGAGGGATGCGAGGTTGGCACTGGGAACAAGAATTACCCATTCCTAGGGTTATACCACCCCACCCCAAATGAATATGAAAACATATATTGACTTTCTGTGAAAACTTTACAATATCTCCTTATATAAAAGTAACAGGAAACTTTACATTTTTTATGGAAAGGACCGATGCTGGTAAGCTTTGAATAGTCTCGTTGTTTACTCATCTTGTATATATTCTGTATATACTTAAATACTGTGGTGCTTATCGTGACTATCAAGAATAATGAGATTATATGTCTGTATAGTGCTTCTCTCAATAAAAATGAAATAAAAAAAAAATTTGAAACATTCATACAATTTGAGGCCAAAACATGTACTCCAGTGGATAACAAGAAGCATTGATCGTGATACTAAGTGCAGTTATACCTGAGGAAAGGTAGGAAGAGCAGTTCAGTGAGAGTGAAAGTAGTAATAGATTAGAGGGGAAGAGTAGTGGTGGAGTAAAGGTGTAAGATGGGGCAGGAGGCAGGAATTAGAGGAGAGGAAGAGGAGTGGGTGGTAGAACATAGGGGTAGAGGAGCAGAGTAAGGTGTGGTAGGGGGGCTGGGCCTGGAGGGGGAATGTAAAGGAGTGGGTGGATTGGGATAATGGGGACAAGGAGACGCCTTGGGTGAAATGGGTCCTGGAAAGGGGTTCTCCCTGTCTGGTCCCCATACCCAATGGCTCTGCTTGTGGCAGGCAGGTAATGCGGTCTTGCTCGGTTACTACTCCTATTCGGGCGGTGTTATGCAGTGCCTGGTCCATTAAGAACAAGACCGCTATAATAGCGGACCTTGTTGGACCATCTGACCTGGCTTGCATCACCGAGACCTGGCTGGATGAGAATGCTGGTCCAATTTTTGAGTAAGCAGTTCCAGCTGGGTACTCGGTGATACACCGCCTGAGGCTGGATCATAGGGGCAGGAGAGTTGCCATCTGTTTTAGATCGGAACTGAACCTGGTGGAGGTACCAGTGGGAACCACTAACTCCTTTGAATGTATCTTGAGTGAGGGTGTGGGGTGCAGGATTCTTCTCATCTACCATCCACCAGGAAATGGGAATGTTTTCCTGCGGGAAGTCGCGGACTTCATTGTTGACCTGACATTGGGATCCCCCAGATGGCTGATCCTGGGGGATTTCAATGCCTGGGTCGATGATGAATTCTTGCAATTTGGTCAAGACTTCCTCCAGCTAATGAATTTGTTGGGCCTCACACAGGTTATTTCCTCCTAGACCCATATTGGTGGTCATTCATTGGACTTGGTGTTTCTCCTGGGGATGGAGATATCCAACTTAGTGGTGAAACCAATCGGGTGGTCTGACCATCATACCATTGGGTTCAGTTTGGGTGCCCAGTGAGGCCGGCACCTACAGAGATGGTCCAGTACTGCCCTTGAGGGTGTTTCCTGGATGGCCTGAAGGCGGTGCTGGACCTATAGGGTTTAGTGAGTGAATGCATGAATCTGGGGACCTAGAATTTGCCTATAATAAAGGCAGTGCTAGTGGCCCCGATTCCATTGTTCCTGTTCGTGTTCGTCCCCTCACTCTTCGCTCCAGGTCTCCTTGGTTTGATGAGACCTTGAGGGAGTTGAGGAGAGTGGGATGAAGGCTAGAGAGGTGTTGGCAGAAGTCAGGCCTGGAGTGTGAGACTTAGATTGATGGACCACTGTGGGGTCTGTCAGTCAGCAATTACCCATAAGAAGGCAGAATTCCTGTGCAGGGAAATTGCTGCTGTGCAGAATCAACCAGCCCAGCTCTTCCGGACTGTGGACAGATTGTGCAATCCAATCTGTCTCCAGCCTGGAAGTGCTTTTTCACAAGAGCAGTGTGAGGAGTTTGCTAGATTCTCCGCAGATAAGGTTGCTCCAATCTGGTCCGGCATCTGCTTGACCCTCTCTAAGGGGAGTTGTGGTGTTCGGCGGGAGATGTCGGTCACCCAGTTTGTGTGGTGTGACTTTGGTCTGCCTACAATCAATGACATTGTGATGGTCATCCAGTTGTTGCGACCGACCAACTGTACTTTGAACCCTGGCCCAACACACCTCTTAGTAGACTGTGTGGATAAAATCAGCCTAGTCCTTGCCAAGATGGTCAGGATGGCTTTGGAGAGGGGGATCTTTCTGAATCCCCTGAAGGAGGCCGTGGTTCAGTCCCTCCCTTAAAAAGCCCTCCTTGGACCCGGACTGTCTGGCAAACTACAGGCCTGTCTCTAACCTTTCCTTTGTGGGTAAGGTTATTGAGAAGGTGATTTTGTCGCAGCTGGATGATCATTTGACCAACCCCAATGTGTAGGATTCTTTCCAGTACAGATTTAGGAAGAGACATCATACCGAGACAGCCCTTGTCTGGGTACTGAATGACCTCCTAATAGTGAGAGATCAAAAGACCCGTTCCATCTTGATCCTTCTAGATCTCTCTGCAGCATTTGACACTGTAGACCATGGTGTGCTGTTGGAGTGCCTGCGGTTCATCTGCGGACTGTCTGGTACAGTCCTCAGATGGTTTCAATCATTCCTCAAGGGTAGGACTCAGAGGGTGGTGTCTGGGACTTTTTCCTCAGCACCACTTCCCCTATCCTGCGGGGTGCCGCAGAGCTCCTCCATCTTGGCACCCATGTTGTTTACGGTGTACATGCTGCCATTAGGAGCGATTATTAGGTGGTATGGCTTGAGTTTTCACTGCTACGCAGATGATACTCGGCTGTACATGTCCTTTGTGCCTGGTCAGGATGATGCTGTTTCAGTCTTTAACAACTGTCTCGCCGAGATCCAGGACTGGATGAGTGTGAGCTGGCTACGGTTAAACCCGGAAAAAACTGAAGTGCTGGTTGTGGACCCAGGTCATCAGGAGGCAGGTTTGTTGGCAGGATCACCCTCAGGACTATAGCTTGGGTGTGTTCAGCTAACTACCTCAGACCGGGTGCAGAACCTGGGCATTATGTTTGACTGTCTGACCCTTAAATCTCAGATGTCAGCAGTTATCAGAACCTCTTTTTACCATCTGAGGAATATCGCCTGGGTGAAGCACCTGGTTCCTCCTGACGATCTTCCAAATTTCATCCACGCCTTCGTTACCTCCAGCCTTGACTACTGCAATGCTCTTTACCTAGGGCTACTGGAGGTTGATATCCTCCGCTAGCAGCTAGTGCAGAATGCAGCAGCCAGGCTGTTGACTGGTACCTATACGACCAGTCATATAATGCCTGTGCTCCGCGGACTGCACTGGCTGCCAATACAGTGGTGGATCACCTTCAGGGTCAGTTTGCTGACCTATAAGGCCCTACATGACCAGGGACCTAGTTACCTGAAAGATCTCCTTCACCCCTACTGTCCCCCCTGCCTTCTCCGATCCACCGATGAGGGATTGCTCGAGATTCCCAGGGTCCATTTAAAGATATTTGGGGCTAGGTTATTTAGTTTTATGGCCTGACCTTGTGAAATTCTCTACCTCATCGGGTGCGAGATTACCTGACTGTCCAAAGTTTTAAAGTTGCTCTTAAAACCCTCCTTCTTAGCCTAGCGCATCCTGATTTTTAATGCCGCTGCTGTGTTTATTGATTTTATTTGCTATATTTGCTTATCTATTCTATTTATTTGTTTGTACAAGCACCTTAGATTTTAGAAAGGCACTTTTTTTTTTTTTTTATAAATAAAGATTGCTTGCTTGGTATCAGGTGCAATTGCAGGAGTGCAGGAAGAAGTTGTGAAGAAAAGAGGATAGAGAGATTGGGAAGTGGCGGATCGGATAGACAGGTGGAGGGGAATTCCAGAGTTTGGGGAAACGGTAGGAGAAAGCAGCCTGGCCAACTGAAGATTTCCTGAAAGGAGAGCGAGGGAGCGATAGCCAGAGTTACGAAGGGAGTAAGTGGAAGGGAAGGGGGGAGGACACGAAAGAGGTAAGGTATGGGAGGAGTGAGTCAAGCCAATATTTGGAAAGAAAGGAGGCACAATTAGGGAGGCATCTGGCTTCAAGGGGTGGGAAGGAGAAGGAAGAATAAAGGGAGCAATGGTGTGCATGGGACTGACAGTCCAGGGCAAAGCAACAGAAGGAGTGAAAGGGGGAATCCAGTCTGGCTAGAGTGGTCTTCGGAACAGCACTGTACACAATGTAGCCAAAGTCGAAGATGGGGGGAAAAATCATCTTCTGGACAATTGCACAGCGAACAGGAAGAGGACTGCAACCTCTATTCCTGTATAATGCTCCCAGTTTGGAGCAAAGTTTGTTGTATATGGCGCTCACATGCCCAGAAAAGTCAAGGTGCCAGTCAAGTTCTCACATTATATATCCTATTGTGGATAGATCTCACACAGGCAGCTACCTGGAAGCTCTCCAGGTGGGGGAAGTGGGGAGGGCAAAGGGACACGTTGGAGGGTGGTCCTGATCAACACCAGGTGCATGGGTAACAAGATGCCTGAGCTTCAGGCACTGTTATTAGAAGGGGAAGTGGATGTGGCGGATGTCACTGAGACTTGGGCCACTCCTGCACATGACTGGGACCTAAACCTAATAATGTATACCACGTTTAGGAAGGACAGGGCTGTGGGTAGAGGTGGGGTGTGGCCTTTATCATTAAGGATGGCATAGGGATAAGCAGAGTGGAGGGGCACTTGGAGGCATTATGGGTCATCTTGCAGGCTCCTGGAGCCAAGAGGGTGAAGCTGTTGGTGGGATATAGGCCACCCATGCAGGGGGGAGGACTGGGAAGAAGGCCTGGTGGCCAAACTTAAGGGCCACTGTGGTCGGGGGACAGTAGGACGGTGGTGCTGGGTGACCTGAATATGCCAGGGACTGACTGGGGAACCATGGCATCCTCATTGGCCAGGGAGCAGCATCTGCTGGACGTCTTCCAGGATGCGTTCCTTACCCAGCTGGTGACTGACCCGACCAGGGAGGGGCGCATCCTGGATGTGGTCCTGTCTGGCTGCGACCTCATCAGGGATCTAGTGGTTGGGGCCCCACTGGTGGGAAGTGATCATGCCATGGTCTGGTTTTCCCTGGACCTGGGGGAGGGGGGGGAGAGGAGCAGATCATATGAAAATGACGGTAGTCGACTTTAGGGGTGCGGACTTCAAGGGTATGGAGTGGATCCTTAGGGGCTACTTGGATGAGATCAGGCCAGGCATGGACACTGAGAGCCAGTGGGAAGTTATTAAAAAGGGGCTCCTGGACGCTACCAAGGCATGCACGAAGAAGTGGCGCAAGTTTGATAGAACCAAGGAAGCAAGCTGGTGGACTAGGAAGGTCAAGGGAGGAGGGAAGAAGGCCGCCTACCTGGCTGATATAGGCATATGTGTCTGGTTATGGACAAAGGGGTATGGTGAAATCGCCCAGAAGGTCACCAGGGTGGTGAGGTTGGCCAGGTGAGGAACAGCGGGCCGGAGGTTGGCGGGGTGAAAAAAGGGTTCTTCAGGGAAAGGAGGAGAGGGAAGGGGCAGATTAGTAGACTGAGGTCTGGGAGTGGGAGTGCGGAGGAGATGGGACCAGGCGGAGGTACTAAATGACTACTTTGCCTCGGTCTACACTAGGGAGGATGGTGGGGCGGCACTGCATGGGGTGGGGCAGGGTGGTCCTTCTGGTGGGGGGGGGATGCCATGGATGGTGAAATCCCCGTTGGTAGGGTGTGGGAAGCCATCAAGGCCCTAAGAGAGGAGAAGGCACCGGGCCCAGATGGCGGCCCTGCTCACAGAGTCACTCAACACGAGTGTCATTCCAGAGGACTGGAGGAGGGCACATGTAGCCCCACTGCACAAAAGTAGCAGTAGGGAGGAGGCGGGGAACTACAGGCCAGTCAGCCTCACCTCAGTAGTGGGAAAGATCATGGAGACACTGCTGAAAGAAAGGATAGTGACACATTTGGAATCCAGTGGTGCGCAGGATCTGAGGCAAAATGGATTCACGGCAAGAAGGTCATGTCAAACGAATCTAATAGTTTTTTGATTGGGTGACAAGGGAACTTAATCAGGGAGGGCAGTAGACACCATACCTGGATTTCAGCAAAGGCCGGACACTGTCACATAGAAGGCTGATTAGCAGATGAGTAGTCTGGGCATGGGAGACAAGGTGGTGAACTGGGTTAGGGACTGGTTAACAGACAGGAGACAGAGGGTGGTGATAAATGGGGTACAATCTGGGGAGATGGGGGTGACCAGTGGGGTACCTCAGGGATCAGTACTAGGACCAGTACTGTTCAATGTCTTTGTTAGTGATATTGCAGAGGGGCTGGAAGGAAAGGTCTGCCTGTTTGCAGATGACACCAAGAAAATGAAGAGGGACCTGGAGAAGCTTGAAAGATGGTCAGAGATGTGGCAACTGAGGTTCAATGTAAAGAAGTGCAAAATAATACACCTTGCTAGAGGGAACCCTGGGGAGAGCTACAGGTTGGGGGGAGAGGAGCTGACTGTCACGAAGGAGGAAAGGGACCTATCATCTCTGATGACCTTAAGGTATCAAAGCAGTGTACAAAGGCAGCAGGGAGGGCCAGTGGAATGCTGGGGTGCATAGGCAGAGGTATCACTAGCAGCAAGCAGGAGGCGGTGATGGCATTGTATAAAACATTGGTAAGGCCTCACCTGGAGTACTGCGTGCAGTTCTGGAGACCACACCTGCGCAAGGACATAGATAAGGTGGAGACTATCCAGAGAAGGGCAACAAAGATGGTGCAGGGCTTGCACCACAAAACATATGAGGAGAGACTAAGGGACCTCAATATGTACTCACTGAAGGACAGGAGACAGCAGGGGGACATGATTGAAACTTTCAAGTACCTTAAGGGCATAAATAAGGTGCAGGCAGGGCTTTTCAATGTAGAAAAAGTACTAGAACAAGGGGGCACAATGTGAAGTTGAAGGGGGGGGTAGATTAAGAGGTAATGTGAGGAAGTTTTTCTAGACAGAAAGGGTAGTCAACACATGGAATAGTCTGCCACAGAAGGTAGTGGGGCAAGCACAGTGGAGGGGTTTAAGCATGCTTGGGACAGGCACAAGGGAAGCCTGAGTGGGGAGGGAGTGATGACAAGCCATTGACCACATAGGATCAGTGGCCACATACAATGCATAGGGCTTACGGGCAGACTGGATGGGCCTAGCAGTCCTTCTCTGCCGACAGTGTCTGTTTCTATGTCTTCATCCCAGGGTACTGAGGGAGCTGGTGGATTTCTTGGCCGCACCTCTGGCTGGCCTCTTTAATTCCTCCCTTCAGTCAGGATGGGTGCCTCAGGATTGGAGGATGGCTCACATCGTGCCTGTCCACAAGGGCGGCTCGCGTGAGGTGCGGGAAACTACAGGCAAGTAAGCCTGATGTGGGTGGTGGGCAGAGTGATGGAGGTCATTTTAAAGGAGAGGCTGCAGGGGTTTCTGGAGGCAGGGGGGCTACCTAGATGATCACCAGTATGACTTTGTTCAGGGCAGATCGTGTCAGACCAACCTTGTGGAGTTCTGCAGTTGGGTGACGAAAGCGCTGGACCAGGGCAGGTCGATGGATGTCCTCTTTCTAGACTTGAGCAAGGCGTTTGACTCAGTGCCATATCCTGGGCTGCTGGAGAAGCTGAGGGGCATGGGAATGGGGGTACGGACGGTCAGGTGGATCGGGAACTGGCTAGGGGGGCATTTTCAGAAGGTAGTGGTCGGGGAGGTTTCATCTACCAGGAGGGTCATAAGTGGGGTCCTACAGGGATCGGCGCTGGGGCCACTCCTGTTTAACACTTAATCTTGGATATCAGAAGCGGATTCGGCCTCGAACCATGTCAGTGACTCGGGTTTGGGAATGGACTCTGGAGGCAGAGGCTGGCAGGAAAGAGGATGGAAAGATCCTACAAGACTGCTCTTCTCCTGGGGTGAGTTGAGGTGTCAGCACTCTGGCAGGGCTCTGGTGAGACCTGGAACACTGCAGAGGTGGCCAAGGGGAAAAAACGCACAAACCGAAACCACCCCACAAGGGAATTGGTGTCGGATGACAGCTGCTGGTCCACTGATGCCCTAAAGGAGCCATGTCCACCTCAGCAGCATCCGGGGGCCAAGTTGTTGTGCTGGTCTCCCCTCCTGGTGCCTTCCCCCTCAGAGGAGGGGGGACCCACCTGGTGAAGGGTTATGTCGGGTTACCATGGGGGTGGCTGCTATTTGAGGTTGGAGACTGGGGGAAGGGACGGGTGGATTGGAAGGGACCTAGGTACCCCAAAAGAGTGGTGAGTTGTGGAGCATGAAGGAGGGGGAAAAAAAAAGTGGTATCAGGCGTGAGGTGAGCCTCCTTGCCGATGATGCGAAGCTGGGGAGGAGGGTAGGTTAGCCCTACGGGGGGATCTGGAGGCTCTGGAGGGGTGGTTGCACACCTGGAAGCTGAGGTTTAATGCTAAGACATGCAGGCTCCCCTACCTGGAGGCCAGCAACTCTGCTCATGCGTACACCTTGGGAGGGGAGACACTGCAGGCTACGAGTGGGGAGAAGGACCTCGAGGTGCTAGTGGATGCCAAACTGAACAACTCTGAGCAGTTTAGAAGGGCTGCAGCAAGAGTGAATAAAATGCTGGGGTGCATAGCCAGGGGGATAACCTCAAGAAGCGGGGAGGTGCTCCTGCCACTATACAATGGCCTGGTTAGACCGCACCTTGAATACTGCGTGCAGGTTTGGTGTCTGTACTTAAAAATGGATGTTACACTCCTGGAGATGGTCCAGAGGAGGGTGACCAGGATGATGCAGGGTCTGGGAGATAAATCCTATGGGGAGAGACTTAAGGAACTCAACTTGTACTCCCTGGAGGAGAGGAGGGACAGAGTGGATATGATTAAGGTCTTCCAGTATCTTTAGGGGATAAATAGGGTAAGCCAGGATAGGGTGCTCCAGTTGAAAGAGGAGGGGGCCACCAGGGGGCACCCATTGAGGCTGGTATGTGAGAGACTTGGGGAGAGAAGGAGGCACTACTTCACTGAGAGGGTGATGGAACACTGGAACACTCTGCCTGTGGAATTGGTGGCTGTAAATACTGTGGAGGAGTTCAAGAGGGGTTGGGATAGGTTTAGAGGGAAGGTGCATCTTGGCAAGGTCAGCATTGATTGGGGGCCCAGTCAGGGAAGGGTGGGGGACCACGTGGGGGGAGGGGGGCAGCAAAGTGCCCTGAATGGGCACTGATCCCCAAGTGGACTTGATACACCACAGGGCCTACTCTGCTGGCTTCTTAGTATGTTAGTATATATCCTATTGTGACAGATCTCACATTATATATCCTAGTGTGGATAGATCTTACATTCTACATCCTATTGTGACAGATCTCGCATTATATGTCCTATTGTGGATAGATCTCACAATATATATCCTATTATGACAGATCTCACATTATATATCCTATTGTGGATTCTCACATTCTATATCCTATTGTGACAGATCTCACATTATATATCCTATTGTGTATAAGCTGTATCCGCAGTGTGTTTCTCAATAAACCCGATTTACCCAAAAAAAAGCATACGGTGGCTGGCCCTTTGCTATGTCATTCTATGGCTACCAGTCACTATGTCAGGGACCCGAGTTCAGGAATGAGCTGGGCCATCAGTGGCTGGCTGGGGTGAGGAAGAGTAAGCATGCCAGAGAACGCGCTCTTCCTCCAGCGAGGAAGAACAGATGCTGCCACTACCACACTGCCACCTTGGTGGCAGTGCAGCAGTAGCAGCACAAATCTTGGGGGTGGGGGCATTGGCTGGGGTCTGTGCGAAGGATGCTCAGAATGCAGCAGCATGGACCTCCCAGTGTGCCAACGTCCTAGGATGGGATTTCAACAGAGAAAAGGACTAACCTGCCTCAAGCAGGATAAGCCCAGGTGGGCCTGAGCACCAACCTCACTATCGTCAGGAGCAGAACCCCAAGAACTCCTACCTCTATCATCAGGAGGAATTAGGATGTTAGAGCTGGCTTAGCTGTGGACCCTGCTGAGGGGGGGGGTAGGGGGGAGGCCTGCAAGGTTGGAACTGGACAGGTAAGATGAGACGTCGGGAGGTTGGGCTGGGCCTAGCTGGTAGTGATGAGGATCAAAGCATGGTGGGAGCATAAAAAGTACATTATAAAAAAAGCACATGGTGTTTTGAAATGTTGAGTTGGGGGGAATGTAAGGGAGAAAAGAGAAAATAAGCAGGAGTCATTGGGCAGATGACATCCCCATGTCTCAGCCCGCCTCCATAATAGTCCCCCCCCCCAAATGAATTTCTGAGAGTCTCTAACAGCAGGCACAAGGGTACCCACTGGAGGGGCATTCACTATTGTGAGGTTTCTGGGGTGAGAGGCTCGAGTGGGGGACCCCGTGGATGGACTGTAAGAAATCCCTTCCTGAGGGGCTCCAACTTGGGCGGAACTGTACAGTTGAAACGGCAGATTACTGTATCCTCCATCACAGCTTACTAAGAATAACTATTATAATTCCCTTTGGTTCCATATTGCTGTATCTTTTTATTTATTTATTTTTTACACAAATTTTTTTTTTCCGGCCAACTTTAGTCAGTCTTTGGGAATATACCCTGCATTTGGGATATACTCTGCCTTTGGGGAATATATACCCTTTTTATGTCTCTTTTAATGGCAGCTGAGGTTTTAACCCTGGTTTTTACTTCCTCGCTCCATTCTGTGGCATGGGACAGCTTTCCTGTGGCCTTGGACAATGCAGCATGCTCTGGGTGCATGCCCCATCCTTGTAAAATACCCCATAAAGGGGATATGGGGCAGCAGTTCCCTCGGAACTGCATGGTCGAACAGATTAGATAGACTAAGACCTTTATCTTGCTGTGTCACCGAGTGCCTGCTGTCTCCACCCAAGCTGACTCGCACTACCTGTTCTAGTACTACCTTGCCCTGGCCGCTCCAATCACGGCTCCCTGAGTCCAGGTTGAGGGCATGGGAGCGAATAATGCTTCTGTTGGGCCATCGGGTGACTCCCATATTAGGCAATAATGCACAACACGGTGTGTGTTATGGGATATCATCCTGCCTCGGTGCATTGTGAGGAATGAGGTCCTAGTCTGAGTGACTTCAGCTATCTGAGAAGGGATGATATTGCACACCTTGGAGTGTATTATTGTGAATATGAAATGGATCCATTTTGATTTTTTTGACTGATTGCAAGATCTACTTTTAGGTTTGGATTATGTACTGCAGTATCATCCTGGCTGAATGGGGTTTCATAATGTATCTTACTCTTTGCCATAGCTTGCTTTAGTTAAGTATTACAGTATTGTCTACTGCAATCTACAGCATTTCAGTAGTATCCGACTCTACTGCAGCTTGCAGTATTTTATTACTGCCATGCCGACTATGCAGCCCACCATGTTTCAGTATTATCCGTACCCTCTGCAGTTTTGTTTGACCATACTGTCTACTGTAGCTCTTCTTAGTTCTTGGCTGACCATGGTCATGTCTGCAGTTCATGTACGACCTTTGTTTTTCTTCCTGTCCTTTGTTTTATCTAGGCTCAGACCAATTATGCTACAAGCGTTTCAGTCCCTGCAATCACTTCAGTTCCTGCTATCCCAGAGGAGGCTTTGGCTGGAGGAGGTAAGTTATAGAATGACTCTTGGCATATTTGTTGAGGTTTCAGACTGTGTGCTGACTACATGTTTGGATTTTTAGGTGTTTTCACCAATTTCTTCATGGTACATGGAAAAGCAGAAATCAAGAACGTACAGAAAGGAGGCTGCCAGTTGGCCTGTAGCACATTGTGTTCCCTTGCAGGCAGACTGAGTTTGGAAATGAGGTCAAAGAGCTAGCTGGGCAGCCCTGGGCAGGGGGATGGCACTGCTGCTTGGCAGCGATCCTAGCCTGGGGTGGGACGGCACAGTGTTCCACCGTGCAAGCAACACCTTTCATTGGGCTGGTGAGCCATGTCTTGCAAGGCAGCCATGTGTGACACATTTTGAGGGAGCTACACACTGCATCGTGGAGCTGGGTGGGCAGAAAAGGGGGGGCCTACTGACTGGGCACCTCCACCACAATTTGGGTAGTGCTCCAAGGGGGGTCCAGCCAACCACCCTGGTCCTGCAATTAGGGTAACTTATGGTAGACTTTTTCTGAAGAGAGGTACATCCTGGGGATGGCAGAACTGGGTGGACCAAAATCTGAATCAGGCTGGTTGGGTGGGACAGAAAAACCTTTAGTCAAAGAAGAAAAAAAAACCTACAGAAAATTCACCAACGAGAAAGGATAAGCAGTCCTGGGCACAAGTTACTGAAGATTGAGGGAATGTCAGTATAAAAAAAAAAATCCAAGGCAACCCAAGTACAAATTGTAATTTGTATTATGCATACCAGTCTTGTTTGCTCCAGTTTCTACGGTTCTATAAAAGGCATTAACAAGGTACAGGCACAGGAACTTTTTTACTTCCAAGAAGGGGATTCAGGACCAAGGGACATGACCTCAGGGTGCAAGGAGGGAGGTTCTCTACCAATACCAGGAAGTTTTCCTTCATAGAAAGAGTGGTGGACATCTGGAACAGCCTGCCCCAAGAGGTTGTGGGGGTCAACTCTGGGGGGGGGGGGGGATTCAAGAATGCATGGGATAGACACAAAGGAGCCCTGACTACAGAGAGCAACTGGACTGTCAAAATAGGTCGGAAACAAATGAGCAGACTAGATGGACCTAGCAGTCTCCTTCTGCCATCAACTTCTAGGTTTATATGTTTCAGTTGGTTTAAAGTTTAATACAAGTTTCCTGAGCTAGTCAGAAAGGTAGTACTTTCAATAACCCAGCCCAACCCAAATGTTGTAATCTTGAGCAGTATTCCTTTTATATTTACTCTTTATTTTCATTATTGCCTGGGAATGTCCAGTACAATTTGTGCTGTATGGAAAAACATTTAAAAATGTTACATAATGGGTTGCCCAATGGCCCGGACCCGAGTTCAGGAACAAGCTCAAGTCCACCATGCTGGGCGGCCGGCCAGGATAAGGCAGCTGCCGCACGGAAGTTGGCCTTAATTGGGGAGGGTTGGCATTGGGTTACAGTGCCTCAGCAACCCCTGCAGGTAGGCCACAGCACCTGTTCTCACCACAGGGGTGCTGTGTGCATGTGAGGCCAACAAGGCACTGCTAATGCTGTGTGGTGACTCGGCAGGAAGGGAGACCGGGAACCCCCCCCCCCCAATTCAAAGCTGGCATAATCACCTGAACGGTGTATATCCCTGATTGCAGGGTATATCCCTGGTGTGACGGCAGGGGGAGAGAGTATAAAAACCTACATGGAAAAAAGTTACATAATAACAAGTATGTAAAATTTCCTTACTACAAGGAAATTAGAGTATCGCCCACATAGATACAAAATATGAGGGGGTCCCAATAACATTACCCCAGAAAAAATGGTAAGTGTTTAATAACAGAGATCATGAGAAATAACCATAACAGAGTCCCAAATATAGTCCGAAAAATCCAGATTCTTAAACTGGACTATAAGTGTCACACAATATATACCCAAAGTCCTTGATGTGTGATCGTACTGGCATCTTATATGTACAGTCAAAAGACACAGCTCTCAGAACTGAATATTAGTACAGTCCACTAAATTGATAGATGTATAGATAGAGGTGTAAATCCAAAATATAATATCACCCATATGGGGTTTATGGAGTTAATAAGGCTTGGTTTTAACGATAACCCTAACTGCATAGCTGAATAAACTGCCAGTCACACATCAAACATAGACACTGACATTAAAGGTACTCACAGTTTCTGGCAGCCCTTGTTAAAGATAACAAAGACAAAAGGCAAGACAAGTATATGTATTAGTTTAAACCGAAAGTCACAAGTAGCCAGTTACAGGTCATTCTCAGCCAAGTCCTGGCCATCTGGTCTGCGTAGGCATCCAGTCACGGCCACAAAACTCTCTGCCACTGATCAGCATACACAGGGTCCAAAATTACATTGACTCTGCTCTAATCTATAGCATGCAGTTTAGTTGGGTAAATCATTCCATGGCTAAGCCGACCTACTGCAATGTCTTGTGAACTCCTTCAGACTTCTTCCACTGTCTGTGTAGCTCACATCAGAGAAACAAACTAATTTGTAAACCATCGTGCAGCAGGGGACTCCTCTGGTGGCCATGAGACGGAAGCTGGTCTCTAGTCCCAGTCCCCAGTGACCAGCATAGCCATAATGGTATGTGATTGGTTAGAATCATACCTCTCAACCTTTCTTCACCAAAATGTGTGACAAGATGTGTGACAAATGAGCAAAATGTGGGACATATCATTAAACGCGGCACTGCAAGCTCAGAACACTATGGCTGTCAGTGCACTAGTGTTCATAATGTTTTCTGATAACTTAACACAATAGATACTTATGAATTTCTGCTTTAAAACCTCTGTGAAAAATGTGGAATATCATTACCTCGATGTGGAACAAAGGATTTCTGAAGGTTAAAATGAGTGACGTACCTCATAATGTGTGACAGTTGAGAGGTATGGTTAGAATTCTGTACACAACCATGCAGAATGACTCTATAGACCTTTTGTAGTATGAAAGTTGGTGTCCATCTCAAACAGGAGAACATTTCTGGTGTTCTTACTTAGCCCCCTCTGGGAAACCAGTAACTCGTATATTAGCAATTCAAACCCGGTTCTCCAGCACCTTGAGTGGTGTGTGAAATGCTAAATATAGCTTTATTGAGCATGGTGTGTCCGTGTTTGACCATGGTGTGTCTGTGTTTTATGGATCGTGGTGTGTGTGTGTGTTTTACTGTGGTGTGTCCATTGACTGTGCCATGTCAGTGTTTTACCATGGCATGTCTGTTATTTGTTCATAGTGTGTCCGTGTTTGATCTTGGCGTGTCCGTGTTTGACCATGGCGTGTCCGTATCCATGTTTGACAAGGGTGTGTCTGTGTTTGATCGGGGGGGTGTCCATGTTTGACCAGGGAGTGTCCATGTTTGACCGTGGTGTGTCCGTATTTATTGATCATGGTGTGTTTACGGTTATTGTATGTTCATGTTTCTTGACCATGGGAGGTCATCATTGATCATGGTGCATTCATCTTTATTGACCTTGGTGTGTCTCATGTTTTTTTTATCATGGTGTGTCCATGTTTGATTATTGTGTGTGCATGTTGTTTGACCATGGATCCATATTTGATCATGGGGGGTCCATCTTTGGCCACTGTGAGTCCATGTTTACTGACTATGGCGGGTCCATATTGATTACCCATGGTGGGCCGATGCTTACTGCCTATGGTGGGTCCATGTTGATTGAGGATGTGGAGATCAAGTTTAATCATGGTCCATCCATCTTGCTTAGTTTTAGTTTGGTATTTGTTGACTTGGAAAGGAGGACTAGGCAGATCTCCCTATATTCAGCCTGGGGGGGGGAGGTTGCAGAGATACTGATGCAAACTGACCTATTGAAACTGTGTAAGCTGTTGCTGGTATTATTAGTTTGATCACAGTATGTGTCTGTTTTTTATAGTGTGTTGCTGTTCATTAATCATGTCTGTGATCTATGTTTAGTGGTCATGATTTGTCCACTTTTGAAAGGAATGAACAAGATAAACTGCGAGGAACTGTTTAGCGTAAGTAGTGGATCAAGATTACAGGGTCACAAGTGGAAACTGATGAGGGGGAGGTTCATGAGGGAAGAAAGAAAGTTTTATTTTATTTTAAAAAATGGTGGTGGAGCCCTGGAACATTCTGCCGGCCGATTTGGAGGGTGCCAAAACTGTCAGTGGTTTCAAACATGGTTGGGACAGAGTGAAGGACTTAGTGGTTGCTCAGAGTGGTAGTTACAGGGCGGGGAGCATGGGAGTGGATACTGTGGGTTAGAACCCTGTATGGACAATATGTCTCAGGTTTGTTAGGGTTTTATGGGCAGACTGGATGGACCAGTGGCCTTTCTGTTCTGTCATTGTCTGTTTCTATGTATGACCTTGGTTTATGTTTATTGTTCATAGTTTTCCTTGTTTGACCGTGGGTATGTTTGTTAATTAAAGTTTACTCCTATTTAACAGTGGGTTGTAATTGGTAAGCATGTTTTATCTATGTGTGTCCTTTAAATAGAGACATAGACGATGATGGCAGAAAAAGACCAGTGGTCCCTATAGTCTGATAATATTACCTTATCATAACTCAGGACCTGTTGTCTCTGTGGGATCTTCGCTATACTAATCCCACTTTCACCACCCATTGCCCCCGCCAAGTAGCTAATATCCCCTTTATTGTAGCCATGTTTGAAGCGGTTTATGGTTTTGGCACTGTCACCTCTGCTGGTAGACCATTCCAGAACTCTACCACTCTTTCTGTAAATACTGCTTCCTCACATCCTTTTTAACCCCCCCACCAATTAACCTCCACTTGTGACCCCATGTCCTAGCTTCTCTGTTCCTGGTAAACAGTTCCTCATAGTCCAACTTAATTCCTTTCAGGAACTTGACAGTTTCTATCATATCTCACCTCTCTCTCTGCTGGTTTTTGAGTGAAGGCACGATCGGCGCCTTTAGCCAATCCTAATAGGATCTGCCCTCCTGGCCCTGAATCATCTTGGTCACCCTGCGTTGTACTGTCTCTAGCCTGTACTTGTCCTTTTTTTGGTGGGGACTCCAGAACCGGGCACAGTATTGCAGATGTAGCCTCACCAGCGACGTATGCAGTGGTAACACTGCCTCCTGCTTTCGACTGTCGACCCCCTCCTCCTAATGGGTCCTAGCATCCTGTTAGCTTTGCTAAAGACCTTGTTACATTGGCTGGTTTGTGTAAGGGAATTGCTAATGATGACTCTTGGGTCTAGAGGCAGTATAGCACAGTGGTTTAAAGCTCTGAGCTGCAAATCTGGAGACCTGGGTTTGAATCCCACAGCCCCCCCACTTGCATACTGTATGACCCCGAGCAAGTCACTTAACTTCCCTGTGCTTCCAGGTTGCACCTGTAAACCAGCTTTCAGCTTAGTGTGCCACTCCTGGTTAAACAATTGGGGGGGGGGTCCCTTTCCTCTGTTTTTGTGTCCAGCTTGACCACCCATGCAATACTCCGTTTTGTTTTTTTCCTCCCCTAATTGCATCACTTTGCACTTTCTGGCATTCAGTTTCAGCTGTCAAACTGAGGACCCATTTGCCAGCCTTTTGAGATCTCTCTGCAACTCCCTTATCCCCTCCACATTGTCGTCTTTACCACAGAGTTCAGTGTCCTCTACGAATAGACTCATCCTGCCCTGTATTCCCCCTCCTGTGTCACTGATGAACATATTGAAGAGTACTGAGCCCAGAACAGATCCCTTTGGTACTCCACTGGTGATCTCTCTTTCCTCTGATCTGACCCCATTCACCATAACTCTCTGCAACCTACCCTCTAATTAGCTCCCTACCCACCTTGCTATTTACTCGGCTATTCCCAGATCTCTCATCTTCAGAAGCCCTTGGTGTGGCACTGAGTCAGTATCTTGCTTATAACGAAGTAGAGTAAATCTACTGCATGCCCCTTATCAACTATCTTGGGTACCCAGTCAAAGAATACTATCAGGTTGGTCTGACCTCCCTACCATGAACCATGTTGCTCACTATCCTGACGCCCACTGTTCTACAGGTACTCCACTAGGCCCTCTTTGACTAGTGTCTCCATCAGTTTCCCTACCATGGAGGTAAGGCTGATGGGTCTGTAGTTTCCAGGCTACTCTTTGTCCCCTTCCCTTGTGCAGCAGAACCATGTGCACTGTCCTCCATTCCCTGGGAACCACCCATTGCTGCATAGAGCCACTGAATGGCCCCACCAGGGATCTGGCTAACAGTGATGCTAATTCTGCTAGTACTCTTAAATACATCCCCCCTAGCCGCATGGCCTTGTTTACTTTCAGGGCTGCTAGCCCTTTTTTGACTGTTTCGCCAGTAAATTTCTGCAGCTTCATTTTCAGGGTCCCGTTCTCAGCTGCCTTTTTGCCACCCTCCAAAAAGGGCCTGTTCTTCTTGGTGAATACTGAGCAGACGTAACCATTTGGTATGGCTGCTTTCTGCCCTTGCTCCTCTATAGACCTGCCCCCTTTCATTAGCCTATTTCCCTTTCGTTTTTTTAATTTTTTTGACTTCCTTTGCAGTAAGCAGCTTTGTGTCTGCCTTTGCGATCCTGACTGCCCTCTTGGCCTCTCTAGTTTTTATCCTGGTACTCGTCCCATTCATCATCCCCCTACTTCCTCTTTTGTACCGATGGAGGCCATCTTTTTGGCCCTTACTTGATGCTCTGACCCTTTCAGAGAACCAAACTGGTCTTACACTTATTTCTCTCTATAGCTTTTCTTGTGCACGTTTTTGTTTCTTGTTAATTGTTTATAGGAGTAACCCCTAGGTGGCGCTATCCTAAGGGCTATGACCCCTATGTGGGCGCTTGAGGGGCCTGAGCTCGTTGAACGGGTGCCTCCACCTGGAGGAATGGTTCTGTGGTAGCATAACTGCTGTTGGTATAGCCCTCCAGGATGCTGTAACCCCCCCACCAACCCCTCTAGTGGTCTAAACAGTATAGCAGCAAAACATTCAAATGTACCATATGGCAGTAATGACTTGCTCACACCCATTGCACTTACTACCAGGGCTGGATCTTCTGCGGCTGCCCTGGAGACCCCCTGTAAAGTAAGACCTATAATGCAGCAGTTCGATGGCTGTACAATACCCCCACCAAACAGGTACACACTAGCCAGGTTAAATGCCAAAACAACAGAATCTGATTTATTCAGGGGAAGTGAACAGGGGTGGGACATGAATCTAGCTGATGATTGACAGATCTGATTAATTCAGGCTGAACATTCATGCACAGTGAGTCCCTTGTGTACAGTTACACAACCCTAGGTGTCACAAACTCACTCAGCCGGTCAGTCCTGTACTCCCAAAGTGCCAACCTCTGAGCGTATGATTTGTGTACAGTGAACAGAACAAGGTAACCCTCTTGTCTGTTTTGTGGGTTCAAGTCACCTTAGTCTCAAGCTTGGGAGGGATTCAAACTGATAACCTCTTGTTAGCGTACCCAATTATCAGGCTCAGATAATTCTGTCTTCGTGGGCCTGATATCTTTGCCTATGGGCACCCAACCAGGTCTTTCAAATGAACCCTTAGAACTCTATGCAAGACTTTAGAGAACTCTATCCATTTCCCAGTTTGGTATATCAGTCTGCTTAAAATACAGTGTCACTTATAACCACTCTAAGCTGTACTTAAATAAAAAGAAATGTCAAGGCAATCCAAGCAGTTTCCGTTGTAAAATATATCTTTACTTTAAAATATCAAAACAGAACAATAAATACAGAACAAATATCCCAACACATACAGCTTTAAAACAAACAAGTTTAAAGTGCAAATTCCTACAAATAATAACTTCAGACTAATCTTGTCTAAGGTCCTTACTTCAGTGCTTTGATGGTCTCTCTTCTCTGTCAGAAATATTGTCTTGTGTGTCTCTGTCAGGTTCTCTCAGCAATTAAACACAGTTCTGAGCCTGCCTTCTCATGAGGTCACTAACTCTGCCTTGGGTGTATCAAAATCTATATTTTACAATACAGGATGTCCAAATAAAATATTTAAAAAAACCTAATAGGTGCCGGCCCGGTGGCGCTGAGGTTGGCGCTGGGCGCCACACCCGCGGTATACCCGGCGGCGGGTTGCTCGGTTCGGGCAGCGGGGGTCGGTGGGGAGGGAGGATTGAGGCGTCCCAACGGATGCTCTCCTTCCTCAGGGATGAGTGACCAAGAAGCGCTCTGCGTTCTGCATCCCTTCCATAGCCGGTGGAAGCACCGACAGTAGGAAGGGATGGAGGCAGCTTCGCTCGTCGGAGCCGGGGAGGGGGAACGTCGCGGCGCATGAGGGCTGGCGTGCAGCAGCACGTAGTCACTCGGGACATACTTCCCAAGCGCACGGCGTCCCAGGGGGCATGGGCGTAAGGGGAGAAAATCGGAAAAACACCTCCGGCTGCCTTAGATGAAGTCCGCCCTAAGTCTGCCCGGACCACCTACAGGGACAGACCCCAATGTGCCAGGGAGAGGAGGAAGGGCACTCTAGGGGCAGATCCCTAAGGTGGGTGTCGGGGACATGAGCGGATGGAAGGAGGGGGCACCGGGGTAGGGAAGGAGGATAAAGATGAAAATTAAAAAAAAAAAAAAACATAATAGGTGACCTCACTGACTTTCCTCTCCACAGGTTAACCAGACAAAACCGGTTTGTGCTCTGCTACACATACATCTCAAAAGTTTCTTTGCTCTACGTCACTGTATTCAAAGCAAAAGTTTATTTGCCTCTTTAATCCCGTCTGGACTTTGGAATCTACACCTCAGAGGTCTCTCTGATGTAATTCAAGGGTTCCCCGGGAAAGTATATTGGACCTTCCAAATTCGTCTGGGTCCTCCCTGGCTCAGACATCAACCTCTCTTCAATATCCATTCTGGTTTCTCTCTGACACCCCTCCTTCTCAAATTCCTCCTGACAACTATTGCAAATCAAAGGATTTTCCCCTGAGGGAATTACGAATGGCTAATCTTATTTCCTGGGATGAAAGCAAATTGACAAGGTAATTGCACCCCAGATATCTGCAGTTTAGCTATGTCCTGTCCTTTGAACTTATCCTTGGGGGGTCTTGATGTGTCCATTCCAGTAAGACAGTAGTTTCCTCAAACTGACCTTCCCATCACATATTTCATATGTAATAAAAAATTTGATACAGCACTCAGATCTGGCTGTCTACGTCACACTAGGTACCCAGTTGTTAAGCAGGCTAGCCTAAAGCGATGCTTGGGGTAGCCTGTCATTGCAGCTGTTGTTGGGGCCCTTAGGAAAGAAAACAATTGGCATGCACATCAACCCAGAATTTGTAATCCGGAACTGGATGGCTCAATTTGCTGAAATAAACCCAAACAAATAAATCAGATGACCCATAATGATTGCGGTTTTGTTGTAGGGAGGTACCCTGGTTGGTACTCACACTACCCAGACCAGGAGGCAGGACTGACGAGATGAAGACCTCTGGATGGTGTTCTGGTTTGCCGGGGAAGCAGGACCCATACGACTCACTGAGGTGGTCACTGCTTATTCGATGGTGTTGAGCAGGGAGCCAAATCCCTGAGCGGGTCTTTTGTCAGAAAATGTCTCTGCGATGGGAACAGCAATCTAGGCCGACATGGCAGGGCCCAGACCAGAGCAGGCAGTTCAGATTTAGTCCATGCGAGTGCTGGAGCAGCTTCCAGCTAGCATAACACACTTGAAGGTGGCGAACCAGATCGCGATCCACACAGCACATTCAGCACACTTATAAGCAACACAACTTTTAGTTACAGTTCGCTTAAAGTCCGGTTGCAATTTAGCAGAGGTTCTGTGCAAACCTCTCAATCCATGACTCACTTCGGTGCCTGGAACGCCAGTCGTTTTTGGAGCAAGTCTTGGGTCCCAAATTCAGGCAATGATCACTCCCTTTCGGCTTCAGATCTCAAACAAAGGAATTAGATTTAAGTCCAACTTTCACATTCACAGGATTTCTCACTGGAAGAAGTGACAGGCAGGCTAGCGCAGCCTTCCTACCGATTCTCCTGTGCTCCTTCGCAGGAGCAGCTGCTCGATGGCTCGAACTGTTCACTCTCCAAACTCCAGCTCACAACGGACTCTGCTACAGGCAGTTCTGGGGCTTTCCTGTGAGATCCAAGAGGTTTGGTTGTCTGAGGGAACTGTCTGTCACAGCAGGGTCTCTCCCTACAGGTTCATTTAGGCACCAAACCATAAAAACTACAATTCCTACAGAAATTCAATCCCACAAGACCTCTGGGAACAGTCTCCATTTTAGGTCCCCCGAGGTTCTGAATGGTCCAACTCTGGCAGTCCAGAACCAAAATGGTGGCTCTATGCAAAAAGTCCATGCTGCAATGGAAGGCAGGTTAGACAAGCTACTATATTATTATTAATAAGGCATACAAACAGTAAATGAACACAGTTCCTAACAGAGCTCCCTCTGCGCATATAGCAGTTGCAGAATAAAGCAGAAATACCACTCGCCTGGCCAGTCGTGAGCCCTAAACTACTCGGACCCAGCCCAGACTAATTTCTAACACAGCATAATGACTGTCTTAGAGACAAGCACGGAGGCTTTCTATAGTACTCTCATGCGGACATATACAGCTACTGCAGACACAGGACACCATCCTGACAGTGGGCATTAGGCAGCCCAGGAAGACATCTTAGTAAACCCCAATTTGTAGAGGGGTTACACACTTCCCTGCCTGGAAAAACTTGGCGTCCGCGTCGTCTATTCTTACTGTAACATTTCACATGAACACATTATACAAAAACATACATACAGTACATGTTTCATCTGGTATATCTCAGTAGTTTAGAATTCACACTTTCACATTAAACAGAATCACAATTTCAGTAATGTTGCCATATTTTATCATAGCATTTCACCATCTCTTTAACTTTATACCCACCTTGTTACACTGAATGGGCACCTTAACTTGGGTGGAGGCTTTGGTTTGGGTAGAGGCAGTGAACACAAGTTTGGGCAAAGAATTGGGCATGGCATAGACTCCTTTGTGCACAGCATTCATGGGCAAGTTAACAGGCTGTCCTGGAGTGTCATATGTGAGCTTTAAGGTTGGTTTTACAGATCTTTCTGAGTGACATGGCAACACTGGCACGGTTCCATGTAAAAAAAGTGAATCAAAAATAGCGATAATCAATATCGCGAATGCATTACGTCGAACTGCAAAATAGCATCTGTAAATAAATGTGCTTACCTATTTTCGGGACTGCAATAAAAGCGCACCATCTGAATAAATCTTTTGGTTCCAAATAATCGGTAACAAACTTTGTATACTGTATGTACTACGATCATGTATTTCCTGTTACCCACAATGCAACGGCTTTCATTTTAAAGGGGAACTGCTATTTTACACAGCATTACATGGAGATAGGTGGTGAGAGATTGAGATGGATACATTTGAAATGGTCGTTAGCCTGAAAGGTAAGCCACTGGCAATACATGCTGGCTCCTTGTATAGAAAAGACAAGGAAAGGGGTGAAAAGATTTATTGGCGCTGTGCAGTTGGTACCAAATTCTCCTGTCTTGCTGACCAATGATACTTCCTAAGCTGCTGACAGGTGAGACAGTCATTTGGGAGAGTCGCTATAATAGTGCTGCTGCATAGGTGTTGTTTTGCTGAACTATGAGATTTCCAAGGCTGCTGACAGGTGAGACAGTCATTTTGGAGAGTCGCTATAATAGTGCTGCTGCATATGTGTTGTTTGGTGAGAGTCTCTACCCTAGTAGTGCTTCCTGGTTGTTCACCTGCTGTGCTGTGCTCGCATTAGTCGCTATTTATGCCTGCTCACTATTATTACTGTCGCTGTATTATTACTTCACTGGTTTGCCTTCGCTATTATTGCAGTCGTGTTTTTAGAGTCGCTATTATCACGGGTAACCTACTGGCACTTCTTGTTGTTGAAACTCACTGTCACTTGTCCGAGGTATTTCTGCAAAGTCAGAATCATCCAAGACACATCTTTCTGGCACTTGAATGATACTTTCATTAGCATGAAACAGTTCACTTAGCCCACTTAGTTCATTAGCACTGGCATGGTCGCTTGTAGGTTCACTATTTGCTTCATTGTGTTCGGGTTCACTGATTGCCATCAGTTCCACCATGCAGAGAGACTCAGCCTCTTCAAGACCCACACTGCGAGCATCACTTTCTGGAGGTTCAGTCACCATGGATGAATTGGGATCTGTTAAATCAGCTGGAGGTTGAGTTATCACCATAGTTAATGGAAGGAATTCCCTAGAACACTCTCTGAAGTTCAAAAGATGGGTAGAAAGCAGGATAGAATTTACTTTCGTCATCACTTTCAGCATTTTCAATATCTGCAATGTCTGCAGGTTTGGAGACATCATTAGGAGCAGCAGGCTGGGAAGCAGGAGTTTGCTGATTTTGTTGCTTGACCCAAGCAGCAGACCTAGTTACAGGATGCCGAGGAGCTTCAGACTCTTGAACAGTATTGATTACTATTTGGCTGATCGGTAACAGGTGGTTCCTGTGAATGATTTTAACAGCACAGGGGTCCCCCTCTGGACGTACTTTATACACTGGCAGATCATGCACTTACAGATTACTATACGTGGAACGTGACTCCAGCGGTCAGCTATTTTGTGTTTACCTGGAAGTCCAAAGTTTCTCATTAGTACTCTGTCACCTGGTTGGAGCTCTTGGGCCTTAACACGTTTGTCATGGCGAGTTTTGTTAGTCAGGTTTCTTTTTTCTGCCATGGTGTTTGCAAGCTGATAGGCACTGTCTAGTTGCGCTTTTAGATTTTTGACATACAGCAGGTAATTGTCTGATTGAACACCATCAGGAGACACTCCGAAACATACATCAACTGGAAGGCAAGCTTCTCTGCCAAACATAAGGTGGTATGGTGAAAAACCAGTGGCATCATTCTTTGTGCAATTATAAGCATGGACAAGGGCACTGATTTGTTGGCTCCACTTTGGTGTGTCTTTGGGTTGCAGAGTGCCCAGCATAACGAGTAGGGTTCTGTTAAATCTTTCTCACTGTGGATCCCCCTGAGGGTGATAAGGGGTTGTTCTGGATTCTTACGCCTCATAGAGACAACAGTTCCTTAATGAGCCTGCTCTCAAAGTCCCGGCCTTGATCCGAATGAATATGCTGGGAGGCACTGTAATGTAAAAAAAAAAAAAATTTCAACAAGGACTTTGGCTACAATTGAGGCCTTTTGGTCTTTGGTTGGGTAGGCCTGTGCATATCTCGTGAAGCGATCTGTGACTACCAATACATTTGCAATGCCTTTGAAATCCGGCTCATGACTAAGAAAATCGATACAGACAAGCTCCATGGGCGCACTTGTGACAATATTGATCAGAGGGGCTGCTCTTTGTGGTGGAGCCTTGTACTGAAGACACCTATTGCAGGTTTTAACATGTTCTATGTCTAGGCCCATTTTAGGCCAGTAGAAACATGAACGGGCCAGATCAAGGGTTCTCTCACTACTCGGATGTCCCATTTGGTCGTTCAAAGCTTTTAGGACAATATGTTTGAATTTAGCTGGCAGTACTAGCTGTTTTCTCACAATTTCACCTTGGCTGTCGGTAAGCCCTCGGTATAATAACTGTTCTTGAAACTTTATCTTGCTCCCCTCTCGAAGAAGTAAGGCAGTCTTTGGGTCACTGGACTGCATTTTTGAGATACCTTCCTCTTTCTGTAAAGCATTAACCACTGGCCTGATCATCGGATCATAGTACTGTTCGTTGCGGATATCAGCTGGAGTTAGCTGTGGTAAAGAACTCTAGTCTAAAGCTGCGAAGTTACAGTAGGTAACTGGTATGCACGTTTCTGGAGGTCCCAAACAATCTGCCAGACAGTTCACAGTTTCAGCGGACAAGGTTTCTTCTGGGTCAAACTTGTGGCATAGTGCTTTTACAGATTGCTCAGGGATATGGACCCACTGTTGATCAGAAGGAGGTCTTCGTGAAAGAGCATCGGCATCTATGTGGTTTAGGCATAGTCGGTACTCCATCGCATAATCATAGGTTGCTAGAGGAGAAAGCCATCTGTGTCCAGTAGCGTCTAGTTTAGCGGTGGTTTGGACATATGTTAATGGATCGTTATTGGTTTTGACCAAGATTTTAGCACCATACAAGTATTCGTGAAATTGGTCAACTATGGCCCACTTGAGAGTGAGAAATTCTAATTTATGCACTGGATAGTTTCTCTCTGAAGATGTCAGACTTCTGCTAGCAAGGGTGACAGGACGCAGTCCTTCAAGATGTTCTTGATGGAGTACTGCTCCGAGACCACTCAAACTAGCATCTGTATGTAACACATAAGGCTTGGATGGATCAGCATAAGCAAGTATGGGAGCGCGAGTCAGTCTGTAAATTATTTCTTCAAAAGCAGTGTCTCAATCGGGCGTCCATCTCCGCCCATACCGCTCATTTGGTCCGAAATGGGTCTTCTCAGCATCTTTGTCAGTGCCCTTCTTAAACTTTCTGAGTGTAGGCGGATACCCTCGAGTTAAGTTTAGTAGGGGGTGGATCACCTTGGTATAGTCTTTGATAAATTGGCGATAATAGCCGCAGAATCCAAGAAACCTTTGGAGTTCTTTCAAGTTGTTGGGCTTTGGCCAGCTGGTCAAGGCTTCCACCTTACTGGAGTCAGTTTGGATGCCTTCTGATGACACAGTGTGACCCATGTATTTGACAGAACTCTGGTAATACTGGCATTTGTCAGTGGATAACTTTAGACCAAACTCTTCAAGTCTGTCCGGTACTTTGAATAAGCGAGCCTCATGCTCCTCAAAAGCATGAGCTTCCCCAAAACTATGACATCATCATGGTAGACGAAACATTCCAAGAGATTCATATCTCCCACTGCACGCTCCATTAGTTGCTGGAATGTTGCTGGTGCACCCAATATTAGAGTTACCACTTGTCCTGATTTTCGCAGGACAGTCCTGATTTGGGCAGCTGTGTCCTGCAAAAAAACATGAAAAATACTACATGTCCTGACATTATAGCAGGAAAAAATATTTTCTGACTTTCCTCTAAATGTTGCAAAAAACTATAATATCTTAACTAACATACCTTAAAATTATAAGAAACACTAGAAACAACTAAAAAAACTACAACATTTAGTTTTAATTCTGATTGATTATTTAGAGAAAACAAGTCTGTTGCATTGGTCATATACAATACATACTGTCCTGTGAAAAATCATGTTTCAGTAAGAAATGTCCCACTTTGGGCTTCTTAAAAGGTGGCAACCCTACCCAGTATGCCTTGGGGCATGCGAAGGAACTCATAGAAGCCCAAGGGACAAATAAATGCAGTTGTTTTTCCTGTCCTCAGGAGCCATTGGGATCTGATAGTATCCGCTTCGCAGGTTGAAAACGGAAAACCATTTACTCCCATTTAGACAGTCCAGGGCATCCTGTACATGTGGCATTGTATACTGATCTGGCACAGTTGTTTTGTTGAGGGTCCTGTAATTAACACACATGTGAACAGATCCATTCTTTTTCTGCACCACAACAATTGGGGAAACATATGGGCTGCGTGACTCTTGTATGATGCCAGCCGCTAACATCTCTTGTAGGTGACGTCGGACATCGTCTGTGTTGGCAGAAGCTAGCGTCTCAATCTCTTTCTGAAGGGTCTCTTGTCATGCAAGTGAATGTGGTGTTCAGCACTCGTGACACAACCAACATACCATTCCTTGAGGGAGAATACGTTGGTTCTCTGGGCCAGCTTGTTACTGATCCTGGTTCTTCAGCTGTTTGGAAGAGGTGAATCCCCAAAATCAAACCTATCTGGTGATACCGCGCATCCCTTTTCAGCTCTGCACTGGGATGGGAGCACAGCAGTGTCGGCACAATAGACTTTAGCCAGGGTGCATCCTCTGTGTACCATGTCATCTCTGTCTGTAACATTTTGTATTCGTACCACCACTCTGGCGTAAGCATGAGCCCGGGCCGGAAGCACACTGGGTTTAATCAGCAGTCCTTCAGGTAATTTTCCCTCGTCTGGGGCATCCAGCATCAAAATCTTGTTAGTGACATCTTTCCGCAGCCGTACTTCACCAGTGATGGTGCATTCTGCATTGGGAGGTAATATAATAGTAGCAGGATCCTTCTTCCAAACCATCCTCACAGGCTCATCTTGGTCACCTTGCTCGGGGCACATGTGTTTCTTGTAAGCCTTTTGGATCAGGGCGTGAACACGCAGGGCTCTTCCTGTTTTTCTTCTCTGTGTTTCTTCACAAAGCTGGACCAGGCACCCAAACATATATGCGTTGGTGGCAGTCAGTACAGGGATACCATCATAAAGTCCAGTGGAAGGACGGACTAGGGCTAGCATCTCCACAGAATCTCCTACGCCAGCCACAGAGGAAGGGAAAGAAAGCCACACTTTCAAATAGCCAAGAAAAAGATACGACGTTTCACTTAACCTCCACACATGCAGTCCATCAATAGGTTGTAATGGGTGGTCAGATAAATAATGCTCATACCAGTCTTGGAAGATTATTGTGACTTGGGACCCTCTGTCTAACACTGCTCAAGCTGTAATTCCATCTGTGTGCACTGTAGTATCCATGGAAGGGCCCACCAGTTTAGACCAGTCCAGAGGGATTTTAGCAGGAGCCTGGGTGGACGATTTAGCCACAGAGAAATTTGTATTTGGAGTTCCTGAACCTCCACTGCGATCGTTTCTTGTACCCCTCGGCCATTGGTTTGCTTTTTGGAGCTCCCCTTGGAGTCTGTTTACCACCCTAAGTCCCTTTGAGACTGGCATTCTTTCTTCATATGCCCATCCTTTTGTGACAGATTATAGACTCTTGGGTCGGTCTTGGCTGAAACATTAAATTAGGAGCTGGTCTCCATTCACAGTTTGAGGGTTGAGCAGAGTACACATTTGGTGTTGAAGCTGAAGCACTAACAGGAGATTGTGGTTCGACCCATGCCTGCGGCATTGAAGGCGGTGCAGTATGCCTCCATAGTTCTTTTATGGTGGCAGTCAATTCACTGATCTCCATCTTGGAGCTGCCCTCAGTAGAGGATACCCCCATAGCAGGCACGCTCTGAGAGGGACCAGGGTCATTGTCCATGGGAGGAGCCTTTGTAGAGGCACCCGCTTTCATTTCTCTGACTTCTCTCAGCAGCTCATCTCTCAACAGCTCAGCCCATGGCGGAATGTCCTTAGTCTCTTGAGTGCTCGTCGGGTGGTAGATTCCACCTTTGAACCTCACTCGCCTGATCACCCTTTGTCACTTGGGCAGCAGTAGCAGATATGTGAGAAAGCCTCCCACATGGCAGCCTTTGCTCAACCCCCCGAATTTCTCTCATTTGTCATAGGAGGGAGGGAGGTGAATCTAGCTGGGTTGCAAGTCATAACTGAAGCAGTAATAGTTCAGAGAACTGGGCAGACTTAAGAATCCGATCCAACTTGTCTGAGGCCACGCTACCCTTTCTGAGGCATTCCTGTACCACTTTTTCAAGTCGAGGTACATACACTGATAAGGGCTTCCCTTGGTATTGCTGAGTGTTTCTTACCCTCCCCCATAGGTCCTCATCTGAATCTGAACTCCCGTACACATTTTCCAATGCATCTAAATAGTCCTGTGCACTTACTTCAGGGTTAGTAGCCTGCTTGGCATGGATAGTAGCCAGAGCCGGACCTCAGAGGCTTTAACTTAACCTCTTTCTCTTCTCCGCTTCAGAACATTGTCATTCGGGTACCAAGGGGGCAACATAGTCTATCCAGGTCTCCCAATCATCCTCCCCTTGGGGGGTGGAAAGAGTGCCCGAGAATATCCTCAGCCTGCGGTAAGAATCAAGACTAACTACAGGCACAGGAGTGGATGCCAATACTGGTATGGGTAAGGGAGCTGGTGAAAGGAGACAGGTGCTGGGGTTGGCATGGGCAGCGGGGAAGGAACACCCCCAGGCGGCATGAATAACTTTTTTTAAAGTCCTCTATGGTTTTACCCTCCTCCAGTAACAACTTGGCAAACATTTCCTCAAAGGTCTCGGATAATGGTGGGGGCTCATTCTCTAAGGGGTCTTTACTATCTTTAGTCATCACCCTCCAGGCAGCTGGGGACCCCCCAGCAGCAATAGTCTGGGGTACCTTAGTGCTGTCCACGGGGTTGCTACACTCCACTAAGGTCATTAAGGTCTGGGCAGACGTCAGCATGTCGGCTTACCACCACAGCTTTTCCCAAGCATTCAGTTTTTGAAAGTGCCCCTTCCACAGTGTCTTTACTAGTGCCCAGGGGTATATCCAGCATTAACAAGGCATTGTGGGGGGGTCAATCTCATGCCCCGTACACCATCCCACCAACTGATGCACAGCCATTTCTACAGTGGTATCTGCTAAACTTTTCACAGTAATTCTTGATTTTGACCACGGGGCACTAATCCCAAGCAGTGCCTCTTAGATGTAACCCCTAGGTGGCGCTATCCTAAGGGCTACTACCCCTGCCTGCGTGCCTAGGTTCAGGTTGAAGGGCCTGAACTCGTTGAATAGGTGCCTCCACCCGGAGGAATGATTCTGGGGTAGCGTAACTGCTGTTGGTATAGCCCTCTGGGATGCTATAACCTCTCACCAACTCCTCTAGTGGCCTAAACAGTATAGCAGCAAAACATTCAAATGTACCATATGGCAGTAATGACTTGCTCACACCCCTTGCACTTACCACCAGGGCTGGATCCTCTGCAACTGCCCTGGAGACCCCCTGTAAAGTAAGACCTGTAATGCAACAGTTCAGTGGCAGTACAATACCCCCACCAAAAAGGTACACACTAGCCTGGTTAAATGCAAAAAGAACAGAATCTGATTTATTCGGTGGGGGGGGCATGAATCTAGCTGATTGACAGATCTGATTAATTCAGGCTGAACATGCATGCACAGTGAGTCCCTTGTATACAGTTATACAACCCTGGGTACCCAGTTGTTAAGCAGGCTAGCCTGAAGCGATGCCCGGGGTAGGCCGGCTTTGCAGCTGTTGTTGGGGCCCTTAGGAAAGAAAACAGTTGGCATGCACATCAACCCAGAATTTGTAATCCGGAACCGGATGGCTCAGTTCATTGTAATAAACCCAAACAAATAAATCGGATGACACACAGTGATTGCAGCTTTGTTGCAGGGAGCTACCCTAGTTGGTACTCAGGCTACCCAGACCAGGAGGCAAGACTGATGAGATGAAGACCTCTGAACGGTGTTGTGGTTTACTGGGGAACCAGGGCCTACACGACTCACCAAGGTAGGTGGTCGCTGCCCGTTCGATGGTGTTGAGCAGGGAGCCGAATCCCCAAGCGGGTCTTTCGTCAGAAAATGTCTCAGCGATGGGAGTGGCAGTCTAGGCCAAGATGGCAGGGCCCAAACCAGAGCAGGCAGTTCGGATTTAGTCCATGCGAGTGCCAGAGCAGCTTCCAGCTAGCATAACACACTTGAAGGTGGGGAACCAAATCATGACCCACACAGCACATTCAGCACACTTATAAGCAACACAACTCTTAGTCACAGTTCGGTTGCAATTTAGCAGACATTATGCGCAAACCTTTCAATCTGTGACACACTTCGGTACCTGGAAGGCCAGTCGCTTCTGCAGTAAGTCTTAGGTCTCAAATTCAGGCAATGATCACTCTCTTTCTCTTCAGGCTTCAGATCTTAAACAAAGGAATTAGATTTAAGTCCAACTTTCACACTCACAGGATTTCTCACTGGAAGATGTGACAGGCAGGCCAGTGCAGCCTTCCTACCGATTCTCCTGTGCTCCTACGCAGGAGCAGCTGCTCGATGGCTCGAGCTGTTCACTCTCCAAATTCCAGCTCACAACTGACTGTGCTGCAGGCAGTTCTGGGGCTTTCTTCTGAGATCCAAGAGGTTTGGTTGGCTGAGGGAACTGTCTGTCACAGCAAGGGCTCCCCCTTCAGGTTCATTTAGGCACCGAACCTTAAAAACTACAATTCCTACAGAAATTCAGTCCCACAAGACCTCTGGGAACAGTCTCCATTTTAGGTCCCCCGAGGTTCTGAATGGTCCAACTCTGGCAGTCCAGAACCAAAATGGTGGCTCCATGCAAAACGTCCATGCTGCAATGGAAGGCAGGTTAGACAAACTACTACATTATTATTATTATTATTATTATTAAGGCATATAAACAGTAAATGAACACATTTCCTAACAGAGCTCCCTCTGTACATATAGCAACTGCAGAATGAAGCAGAAATACCACTCGTCTGGCCAGTCACAAGCCCTAAACTACTCTGACCCAGCCCAGACTAATTTCTAACACAGCATAATGACTCTCTTAGAGACAAGCATGGAGGCTTTCTATAGTACTCTCATGGAGACACATACAGCTACTGCAGACACAGGACTCCATCCTGACAGTGGGCATTAGGCAGCCCAGGAAGACATCTTAGAAGGGGTTACATAGGTGTCCCTGTTTAACCTCAGGAATTATTCTTCATTATGGTTTGTTTTTGTTTGACCTTGGTTTAGGTTCAGAACTCTAGCTTGGTGATGGTTTATATTCAGTGATAATGATTTGAAAATGTTTGATCTCAGTTTATTGATGATGGCTTGTTCCGGTTTCATTATGGTGTGTTCATGTTGATTGATGATGGTGGGTCCAGCAGATCATGGTTTGTCCATGTTGGTTGACCATGATGCGCCCATGTTTGATCGTGGTGCATCCATGTTTGATTATGGTGCATCTGTGGCGTATCCATGTCTGACTGTGGGGCATCCATGTTTGACTGTGGCGTGTCCATGTTTGACCTTAGACCCCCCTTCATTTTATTCTTTCTATTGCCGACCCCCAAGCCCCACGAACGGGCTTGCCAGGCTCAAGCTACCGAACCCTCACCTGGGATGCCCCTCCCTCCCCACCACTGAGGGGCGCCAAGCATAACTGAACGTGGCTGGAGGGTCAGGCACCTGATCCGCTGCCATATCGGGACGAACGCTTCTACTTTGTAACCCCGAGCTGAGACATGCAATGAAGTTAACGGAGAGCTGCCTGTCCCAGCTCCAATCCTATTTCAGCGTGATGCCTTGTCCCCCAGCCTCCGCCAGAGGGCAATCAATGCCAACACTTGGATGTCCCCCCTCTCTGGAGAAGGAGTGCAGTCCTCCAGATGCCCGATCCTTCTCCTTCCCTACCGACCCCTGGTGGCCCATGCCCATTCCCGAACACAGGTTGCCAGCATGACGCGAGGTATGTCATCCAGCGCCTCAACCTTCAGTGCCACTGGGCTGGCGTTTGACCTTTGATGTCTTAATTTTTATCACAGTTTTTATAAATTTTAATTTAAAAAAAATGTTGTTTTTTTTTTACACCGTATCTGGGATTGCTCAGATACAATTCAGCATCTCGTTTACAGTGCGACCCTGCATCTCCCCAGTTTTACAGCTTGGAAGGACAGTGCACAGGTAGGTCAAGTGACTTGCTCCAGGTCACTCGGAGAAATCAATTGTAGTGCAGGGATTCATACCTGAGTGCTCCTGCTATACAGGTCTATGCTCTTAACCTTTAGATCACCCTGTCTTTGCTTGTCTGTGTTCATGAGCGCACAGATGTTGTACCTCATGTTTCTTGCTGTTCTCAGCTGTAGTATCATCCTCAACAGGACGCAGCCCACTGCTGCTGAGATAATTGCAGTGTGGTACGAAAGTTTTACACTTCTGCTGGTCTTTCCATGATGTGCACAGGAAAAGGAACACCATTGTTTCCCCACCTGTCATATTGCATTCTGTGCCAAGAACAGTGAGGGTGGTTTCTATGTCAGGGTTGTTGCCTGGCTTGAGACCTAGAAATCGGCAGATGGAAGCTTGTTCAAACATGAAGCAGGGTCTCATGCCATCTTCTATCCACTATGGGGTCTTCTGCTGCAGTGTGTTTGAAGAGGTGCAGATTAACCTTGACCAGGTATCTCCTACTAAGTTACTGCCTGCCCAAGGAGCTGATCTGACCATAGTATAATTTTTTTTCCCTTGCTAATTCATGTTATATTTAACTAGTAGTAGTGGACATGGAGAGTGGGGGGTTGCAAAACCATTTATTTATTTATTTCAAAAGTCTTACTGGGAAAGACATGCTGAGCTATTATAAAATGTAGAAGAAAAATCCAGCATTATGACTGGTTGAGAGCCGTTCCAGCCCATGTAGTTATTCCACCATAAGTAAGCAGCAAGACATGATGGGGTGTGCGTTCGTTCTAACGCAGGGCTGTGGGGGTGTAGTGAGGCACGAGGTTGCAGGCCGACTGCGTTCAGTCCCCTAGCCATGCATTAGAACTAACGCACATCCCCAGAGTGGCTTATTGTGCTTATAAAATGGGTCTGTTTACTCTGCATGGGGTTTCTAGTTTTAGCCATGCAGCAGACAATTCTAATGCACGGTTAACAACCAATCCGATAGCTTGAAATCATTTGCCCATTTTATAATCACTCTTTAATGTATTCCGTTGTGGTCCAGTGAGTCCCCCTCACCCCTGATCGCCCTTTCTCACTGTTACTGTATTCTCTGGTGGTCCAGTGGGTCTCTGCACCCCCATCACCTGTTCTCACTGTTTAATGTATTCCCTGGTGGGCCAGTGGGTCTCCCACGTCCCCCAGTCATCCATTCTCACTGTTTAACGTATTCCTGGTGGTTCAGTGATTCTCCTCTCCCGAACAGCCCCCACCCAGCCACCCTCACATCCAACCTCCCGCACCCGCTTACCCACATGTCTAGCATTCTCAACAGCTACATGTGGCAACTGGACAGCCCTCCTCTCACTTCCGCTGCTGGTCGCTGTTTGAGTGGTCAGTGAGCATGCATACTGTAGAAATGGCTGATCTTACTTCGAGAGGGTTCCTGCAGTAGGTCTTCACATATAGGACTGCGCCCCCTGGCGTCAGGACTGCACAGCAAACTTAAAGTTAGCAATCATCGGCAGGGACCGCCCCCAGCATCAGGTGGTGGGACGTTAGCGTAACTATAAAAGGGGATGGTCACCCACCTGCCCTCCAGTTTTTTCCCCCACTGTCAAACTGTTTCGTCCGACCTAATGCGGTAGAAGAGCTAGCAGTCACCTGCCATATTTCATAACGAACTCCTTTATTTTTCTAAATTCCGACCACCCTCATGGCGTATGTCGTCTCTTCAGCCCAAAAAGAAGTGTTCCAGGTCTGGTGTGCAGATTCCTGCAGGGACGACTCATTCCTGTGTGTCCTCTGCCAGGGCCTAAACATAACTCGCTGAGTGTTCCATTTGTCAGGGCTTCAACCAGGCCATGTGCACCTGTTGCAAGAGGACTCTCGATGCCCATTTGTTGACCCAAAGACTGGTATCGATGGAAAAAGAGCTCCAGGAGCTGAGGAAGATCGTCATCATCGCGGCCCGGAGGAAGAGAAGAAGAAAAGAAAGAAGGACAGAGGAGATGCCGGGAGTGAGCCACTCTCCTCAGGGAAATCCAGCCAGGCAGCTGGCGCCATCTCGGGTGGGCCCTTCACCTCCGTGAGTACCTCACTATTAGGGCCTTTCTCCGCTCCGGCGGGTTGGACGCCCTCCCCCGGGCAGTCGGGGGTCTCCTCTTTGGAGGACCCAGCTCAAGTTCCTGCTTTGAGCCCTGCTGTTAAGTCGCCCTCCGGCTCTGTCACTGGGCACCTGGCCCAGGCCGATCAGCCTGACTGTAGCCTTCCGGCTTCTGTCAGCCCGGCCATGTCCATTAAGTTTGTTGGCAGCTCCTGCGTCGCCTGCCTAGACGTTACCTCTGTCTGACGCTGGACCGCACAGCACCCACGTGGTAACTTCTCGCCCATCGGCCTCCCTCGCAGACCCCGACGCTGGGCAGAGTGTGCTCACAGGTTCCTCCTCACCCCGATGGGGTTCTCCCTTCTGGGATTCGCTACCCTTATCTGACGTCTTAGAACTGGCTTTTCAAATCCCCCTTCCTTCAGATAATTTACAGGACCTTCCAACGGGAGATCTATCAGAACCTCCCCCCTTGCTGGGCTCTCTTCCGCTGATGGATCCTCATCTGATGCTGGATCCTTCACCAGATATCTTTGGAGGCGATATGGACCCCCCCTCCGGGCCCCTCTGGGATCCCCCCCCTCCAGCCTCGCCATCGGACCCGCCACCTAGCGACCATTCGGTGCCCCCTCCAGCAGGGCCCTTCATTCCTCCGTCAGACCCATCCAGGTACTATCCTGGATACACTCCTCATTATCCACAGTATCCGATGCCAGGGGGTCCTTCGCCAGGATACCCTCCTCAGATGCCGGGTTACCTGATGCTGAGTCAGTATGTCCACTATCAACGTTACCATTACCCTTACTGGTACCAGGCACCTGGCTACCCTTCTTATCCTGCTGGTTAGCCAGGTTATCCACCGCCTCCACCACCTCCACCTCCTCCACAGCCCGAGCTGAAGGCCATTCCCACATGGTGGAAAGACGCTAAGTCCCAACTCCTCCTGGAGTTGGGCCAGCCTCAAATAGTTGCTAGGGCCACCCCTCCTCATAGGGTGTTACCAGGTAGCCCAACACGCTCTAGCCAGGTCTCGGTTAGAGATTTAGGGATTCTGTCTTCTGGCATCCCTGATCCCAGGCTCCAGGTCCCGGTACCGGAGGCATCCTTGCCCAGCAGACCAGAATTGTCCAGATTGGATGAGGATTCTGACATTCCCCAGTGGAGCCTCAGCCAAAATGATCTCCAAAATCCCCTCCTGGGGATCCTTCCTTTGTGGAGCTCCTCCGGACTATACAAAAATCATGTGGATGGGCATCCCAAGAACTGGACTCCAAATGCATGAGGTTGGCAGAGCACCTGTATTTGGTCAATGTGGACCCCCCTTCCCCATCCCCCCCTTGCATGGGGCCACATGAAGACCTCACATCCACCATCTGGCAGTAGCCATCATCCATAACGGCCGTTTCTAAGAAAGCCGATAGGACTTGCCACCCCCCGGAAGGGGTTTCCCACCTAATGGCACAACCCAAGGCCGATTCTATTGTAATCACAGCTGCTCATGATAAATCATCCCAACCTAAACATCTTGGCGCCTCCCCCCCAGATCAGGAGTCGAAGCAGATGGACCAGTATGGTCATAAAATTTACTTCTCTTCCACCTGCGCTCTTCGCTCCTTAAACTGTGTCTCTCATATGGTGGCCTTCCAGAAATCTTCCCTATCAGATCTGGAAAAAGACCTACAGAAGATTCCCAATGAGCAACTCAAGAACAAGCTCCTGGACAAGGTTCAGATGAACAAGTCATCCTGCCGCCATGCCCTCCATGCCACCTACGACTCTGTGGACTCGGTGGCATGAGGTGCAGCTATGGGTATCTGCCTTAGATGCCTTGCTTGGCTTCGTCTGTCGGGGCTGGTGCAAGATGTGCAAAGTTGTCTTCTGGACGCTCCTTATAGGGGTCCAGTTCTTTTCGGCGGCAACGCCAAAGATATTATTACTGAGCTGCAGGAGAGCTGCAAATCCTTGAAGGATGTCTGCTCAATGTACTATTTCGGTCAAAAACAACAGCAGCAGCCATTTCATTGCCAGTGAAAATGGAACAAGCAGAACCAGAGCAGACGACAGAACAAGCGTAGCTCCCTGGGTTCTGGTGCCCAAACCCCCCAGGCCAAGTTTCCCAAAACTGCCTCTGGGGGAAAAGCGCCCCTCCCTTCCGCATCCTGACTCCCCACCCCCCCCTTCCACTCCCTCCTATCCTCATGGAGGAACCGGTGGGGGAAGGCCATAACCGCAGATGCATGGGTTCTTCAACTCGTACAATGAGGTCACTCGATAGAGTTCCTGGAGAGACCTTCCTCCAACCCTCCAGGAAGGTCTTACGACCAGTCAGGCCAGCAACACCTGGTCTTCCAAGATGATCCAAGCTCTACTGCACAAAGCAGCCATAGAGCGAGTTCCACCAGAACACACAGAAAGGAGGTTTTACTTCCACTTCTTCCTGGTTCCCAAAAAGACTGGGATGTATGGCCCATCCTAGATCTCAGTATGCTTAACCTCTTAGTAGATTACAAGAGGTTTTGCATGCTGACCCTCCAGGGACTACTTCCCCTGCTCCTGCCCAACACTTGGCTGTGCTCTCTGGATATGCAAGATGCCTACCTCCATATCTCCATTCTACTGGCCCACCACCACTTTCTGAGGTTCTCTTTTCTGGAGGAGCATTTCCACTTCCATTTGTCCTCTCCTTGGCACCTCTGGTATTCACTAAGTGTCTAGCGGTGGTCACAGCATTTCTGTGCCGGAGGAGCATCTATGTGTTCCCGTATCTGGACGACTCGCTTTTTTTGGCCCCTTCTCCAAACAGTCTGAAGGAATCCCTTTCCTTCACTCTGGATCTTTTCTCCAGCCTGGGCATTTCAGTCAACTTCCCTATGTCCCAGCTGGTACCCTCCCAGCACCTCCAGTTTATTGGAGCGGTGCTGGACATGGTCCAGAGCAAAGCCTTTCTTCCATCTGACCAAGCAGAGACTTTAATCTCCCAAGCGTGCTTGTGGCTTCATCCTGGTGGACCATGGTGTGCCTAGTCTTACTGGCTACTGGGATTGATGGCGCCTGCCAAATCCATAGTTCTTGGCCAGACTGCACATGAGGGTTACCCAGTGGTCTCTTTGAGTCCAATGGGATCAGTGCCTGGATGACATGGACCAAAGAGTCCTAGTCTCCACCAGCCTGCAAAAGGATCTCCTTTGGTGGCAGGACCCAGCCAACCTTTCAGTGAGGGTCCCCTTCCTCCCTCCCTCCATCTCCCTCCATGATTCCCACCATGGATACTTCGAAACTGGGATGGGGAGTGCATCTGGGGGACCATCTGACCCAAGGCTCTTGGTCTTCCATGGAGGAGAACCTCCATATCAACATTCTGGAGACGAGAGCAGTGCTCTGTGCTCTCCAGGCCTTCCAGTCATTTTTGACTCCGGGAACGCTTCTTATCCAGACAGACAACATGGCCACTGTCTGGTACTTGAACAAACAGGGAGGCACCTGGTTGTACCCTCTATGCAGGGAGGCGATGCGGGTGTGGTACTAGGCAGTTCAGCATGGCCTGTCCTTGACAGCAGTCCACGTGCTGGGTGTTCACAACATTCTGGTGGACAGTCTCAGCCGATCAGTTGCCAGGGCTCATGAGTGGGAACTAAAGCAGGCAGTAGTAGACAATCTCTTTCTTCAATGGGGCGGCCAGACTTAGATCTCTTAGCCTCCCATCTAACCAAACTACCCAGCTTTTGCTGCTCTCGTTTCCAGGCATGGTACTTTTTGGTGAGACGCACTGTCTCTCTCATGGACAGGGAGATTTCTATACGCTTTCACTCCCTTTCCTGTTCTTCAGAGGGTTCTGCTGAAGCTTCAGGCAGAGGGGGCGCACATGATTCTGATAGCCCCCTTCTGGCCTCGGCAGATTTGGTTTCCATTGCTACACCAGTTGGAAGTGGAACCCCCAGTACCTCTTCTTCTTCTCTCACATGACCTTCTGTCACAGGAGCAGGGCACTCTGGTACATCCAAGCCTCAAGTCTCTCCATCTTCATGCATGGTACCTGTGGACCTAGCAGCTTCTTGTTATGGTGTATCTGCCAGAGTCACTCTGGTCTTAGTGGAGGCCAGAAAACCCTCCACTAGATCCACATATGCTATGAAATAAGCGATTTATGATTTGGGCATCTGCTAAAGGCCTGGACCCCTTTTCATGCTCGGCCTCCCAGGTTTTAGAGTACCTCTTGCATCTGTCAGAGTTGGGCCTCAGTTATTCCTCCCTAAAGGTCCATCTCTCTGCAGTTTCGGCCTACCACCTTCCGGTGGAGGGCAAAACCCTAGCGCAGCTAGAGGTTTCCAGAATTTTCTTGAAGGGGATCCTTCACATCAAACCTCCTGTCCGTAATCCTGTTTCCTCCTGGGATCTGAATTTTATGTTAGAAAAGCTTACTTTGCCCCCTTTTGAACCAGCAGCAAGCTGTGATATGCGTTTTTTAGTGTGGAAAATGCTATTTTTAGTTGCTATCACTTTAGCTTGAAGAGTTTCAGAGCTTCAGGCTCTGGTTTGTAGAGAGCCTTATTTAATTTTCCACAGAGACTGGGTGGTTCTGTGGACTAATCCTTACATCCGAAGGTGGTTTTGGAATTGACCCTCAACCAGAGTGTTGAACTGCTGGTGTTCTTCCCAGAGCATTCCAACAGGGGGTAGTATCTTCTGCACACCCTCAACGTGCACAGGATTTTGAGTTATTGTACCTCAAGGACTAAGAAGGTTTGAAAGTCGAACCAGCTCTTTGTAGCCTTCGCCTCCCAGTGCTAGGGCAAGGCTATCACAAAACAGACTTTGTCTAGGTGGCTGGCAAATTGTATCCATTACATTTACCAGAAGTACGAGAAGCCCCTTCCGGGTCCAGTTAAGGGCCACTCCACTAGGAGTGTGTCCACTTCTACTGCTTTTTTCAGGAATGTGTCCATCAGGACATTTGTGCAGTGGCCACTTGGTCCTCCGTCCACACCTTCACTAAGCATTACAGTCAGGACCTTGCCTCTAGGCGTAGGGCTGGTTTCGGTCTTGCAGTCCTGCAAGGCCTCTTGTCTTAAACAGGCATCCAGTTGGCAGACAATTTTGTCTTCCTGGAACCTCATCTCAGATGACTCCTTTTTCGTTAGACTGCTTGGTATTCAGTCCTATATGTGAAGACCTATTGCAGGAACCCTCTTGAAGTAAGATCTAGAAGTTACGTAAGAACTTACCGTAACAGTAGATCTTTGAGAGAGGTTTCTGCAGTAGGTCTAGTTTCCCACCCACCTTTCCCCCAGCTCCTGCGTTTTTCTCTTTTATTCCCTGTCCAGGACTTTGTCTCACCCAGGGCACAAGGTCTCAAGAGTTTTTGTTTCCTCCTTTCTCTGCTTCCTCTTTGAGGTCTCCAGCAGAAGAACTGAGGGCAGGTATGGGGACCGCCCTTTATAGTCATGCTGACATCCCATCATTGACACCGGGTGGTCCCCACCAATGATTGCTAGCTACAAGTTTGTCAGTAAGTGTCCTGATATCAGAGGGTGCAGTCCTATATGTGAATACTTACTGCAGGGAACCTCTTGCAAAGATCTACTGTTATGGTAAATTCTTATGTAACTGCTGTTTTCTACAGTACGTACATTCACTGACATCTCATATGGTGGCTGGCCATGGAGGTGAGAGGAGGGCTGTGCCGGTCGCTGTATGTAGCTGTTGGGGCACATGGATAAGGGGGATGCTGTGAGGTGGGATGTGTGTTGGTGGGAGGGCTGGTTGGGGGAGGGCTACTATTGGACAACCAGCAAATAATTTAAAGAGTGAAAACAGGTGATCGGGGGTGGGGAGTGAGGCTGCTCCTGTGTTTTTCAAATGAGCACCAATAAAGGTGATTTTTAAAAGTTAATATTTTTATTTGCAATGTACTGACCCCCCCCTTCCAAAAAAAAATATTTTTTATGCTTCTCTGGCTATGGCTAGGACCTTCTTTCGGCTTCCTGCTAAGCAAGCTGCCCTCGGTACAAAAACCCTGTTGTAGATACTCCTGGTCCCCACCCGCAACACACCCCTGTGCTTCCCTGCTAGGCTACCCCATGGAGTGGTTACAAAATCAGCCTCTTTGGCATTTCTTCTCCACAGTCATCTGGCCTCCCGGGGCAGAGGTAAAGGTGTGGATGCATTCCAGGAGTGCAGCAGCTAGGGTACAATGTGGGGGTGGGCTGCTGGAGGTGCTTCATCTGCCTGGCCCATTCATGCTATTTCAGAGACCCCCAACCAGGAGCATACATCACACTGGCTGCCGTGAGACCTGATACTGCTGACCTGTCGGTGCACTGCAGCAGTCCTGCCTGTCATTTGCGGATCCCCTGCAGCACCATGTTTGGTCACCCAGGTGGCAGTAGAGCAGTGGGACATGAGGCCCTCCATCCCCAGCCAACCGTCTGGTGGCCATGGCTCATTCCCGAACCTGGGTAATCCGTGTCGCAAGTGGTAGTACTACCACTGTGCTGGTAGCGGCAATGTGTACTGACCTTTTAAAGTCTGTAAGGAAATGCGCGTGCGTTCTCTGTCTCTCTCACAGTCTGGACTCATTGTTCACAGCACATAAATAGGCAAACCCTTCTTCAGCTCACCTGAAGTACAGTAACACTGCTGGGCAGTGAGAGCTTTCAGTGGAGAGACAGAGGGCTGTGATAGGAGTGCCACAGAGATGCATCAGATCTCTGAATAGGGAGAAGCAGGCAGGCAAACATGAGTCACACATACATCCTAAGGCATGCGACACATGCACACGCGCACTCACTCACTCATACCACTGCCCATGGAATATTCTAATTACATCTAAAGCACGAGGAGTCACAGAGAGCCAGAAGGACTCCCAGACAAATCCCTTATATACAGGTAGGGGAACTGGCATGGGGATTTTTAGAAGCATCACTTCTCCATGTATCATTAACCCCTTCTGCCTGCAACAGACCCGAAAGATCATCAATGTCACGTTATTACTAGAGTCACTGTTATTTATTTTAGAGTTTAAATGCCCAGGAACAGCATGAGCTGTGACACCCCCCCCCAAAAAAAACAAATGGAGCCCTTATTTACCACCATACCAAGCAGCGGAGGGGAGAGGGAGTCCCAGTGCCATTGCCAGTCTGAAACTATTTGATTCACTGGCTCCTTTTTGGTCCAGCCAGCAGCTCACATTTGCTGCTGGCAGGACTGTGAAAGAGTGGAGGAGGTTCGGCAGATTAGACCTTAGAACAGGAAGAGCCAGGCAGACAGACATGACACTGACACATGCAACCTACACACACACACACACTGCTGCCCAAGAAATATTTCATGGAATATTTTAATCACATATATTGCGCACACACACACACAGTCATACCACTGCCCATGGAATATTCTAATCACATATAAAGCACTAGTTGTCGTAGAGAGCCAAAGAGAAGCATGTTCCTCCCTGCCCTCTATTCTGACTCCTAGGCAAATCGTTTGTATACAGGTAGAGAACTGGTATGTAGATTTTTAGAAGCATCACTTTTAACCCCTTCCACCTACAGTGGACCCAGAAGGTCACCAACATCACGTTATTACTGGAATCATTGTTATTTATTTATTTTGGTTTAAATGCACGGGGAACAGTGCAAGCTGCAATCCCTCCACCCTCATACACGGAACCCTTCATTACCCACCCAGCATAGGTGCCGGAACGGGGGCACTAGGGCCATGGCCTTACCACTTTTATAAGTGGCCCTATCACTTTTTGCAATCATGTTAATGTATTTAATAGAGGAGAATTTATCCCTTACATCCTTGGCCCTACCACTTTTCAAACCATTCTGGCACCAATGCCACCCAGTACCTGCCACATTGAGTTGTGCTGGTGGGTAGAGAGGGTCCCAGTGCCATTCCCAGTCTGGTCTGAGGCTCTTCCATTTGCTGGCTCCCTCTCCATCCAACAGCTGGGTGCTCACAGCTACTGCTAGCAGGATTGAAAGAGAGTGGTGGAGCTTCAGTAGAAAGTCTGAGGGAGAGAGGAAAGCAGTGGGTGCAGGGGCCGACGGAGACATACTTCAGCATATGAGGGGGTGCTGTTGGCCAGAAACAGTGGCACAGGTTTCTGTGGAGCTGCAAGTCCCAGCATACCCTAGGCAGCCATGGGGTGGGTGCAGGAAGGGGGGGTTAAGAAGGAAAAAAGCCGATGGCTGTGGGTATTGCAAGGGTGCTGCAAAGTGAGGGTGGACAGAGAGGGACAGGAAAAGCTGAGGGACTAAGGAGGGGGCAGTGGGTAACATTCTTCTGCACCTCAGATGGAAGAGAGGGCTTGGGAAAATGGAGGCAACAGCATGGAGGGACACAGATCCGGTGTTCCAGAGCAACAATTAAGTAAACGTTTCTGTAACTGCTTCCCCCACCTCGTGTGCATAGTATGCAGGGTGTATATAGACATATCCGCATGTTCTGTTCAGAGTCACTGAGAGCACAGTATGTCTTTGAACACAGATGGCTGCTGCACATTCTGGGTGGGGAGGATGAGGAACAGGTTGAGCACGATGGCGCTCAGCTGCCTGCTGCGAGGCATCTTGTAGATGAAGGGAGGCATCCGCACTCTGATAGGTGCAGCTGTCTCCTTTCAACTACTCCATTTCCAACCATCCGTAAGGGCTGAACAGTCACTGCCAGCCTGCTGCTCTTTGCACCATCAGTAGTTAGCCACCTGCAGCCTGAGCTGCATTAGATTCTGCAGTGATGCACATCTGCAGCATCTGCTTTCCTGTGTAGCCACAACATGTTCGCTTTGCGCTTGCATGCACAAGCACACATAAAAAGGTGACTGTAATAAAGCTCTCTGTAGTGAGTGTGAAACATTAGTGGCTGCAGGCTTAACAGGCATCTTTCTACTAGCTTGTGAGCCTTTGCACTGTCTGCATGTTTGTGCCGTTTTTTTGGGAACTGCTGATGTCTTTAATTCAACTTTTTCTTTTCTTTTTTTTTTTTTTTATTTTTTAAAATGTGATTTTGGCAGCATAAGAAATAGCTTGACAATTGTTTGGTGCTCTTAGTGTACATTCCCACATGAACCAGAGGCAGGTGCACCTTTTTTTGTTTATTCTTTTAGTAACCAGGTTAGGCACAAGTGCCTGTTTTCACGGGTGACCTGGGAGCACTGGGGCGGCTAAGTGGCTTGTTCAGAATCACACAGTATGCAAGTGGAGGTTGTGGGAATCAAACCCAGGTCTGCTGGATGTACCACGCTCATTCACAGCTCTCATTGCTCTAACCTCTAGTCTATACTTTGAGCCAAACATGTTATTGCTTGTCTTGTTTTGTTTTGGTATTTGTAGTTTTTTCCCCCTCTGGGTGTGGCTTGAGCAAGATTTGGGGTTCTGCCACTAGCTGTTTTGTATTACTGGTTTGCTAACTTTGTCAATGTTTAGAATTCTGTGGCACTCCAAAAGAACACTGATTTTAACAGCTGGTGAGAAGGCAAACTTCTCTTTTTTTCTTTTCTTTTTTTTTTGTGGGGGGTGGCTGCTTATACCCTTTTTTTTTTTTTTTTTTTTTTTTTATACAGATAAGTGGATTATAACATAGGGAAGCCATATGACTTGCTGGAAGTCACAAAATGAGCTTGTGAACCAGCAAGTCAGCACAGCGATAGCACTGCCACTTGCGATGCTGTTGAACAAGTTTGGGAATGAGCTCAAATCGTCAGACGTCAGCTGGGGGAGGAGGAGGATCGAGCATCCCAGAGGACGCTTTCCTTCTCCACGGTGGGAGTGTTCTGTTCTCTGCCACAGTACTGCCACCTGTGTGACCACAGGTAGTGCAGTCGATGGGCCAAGTGAGGGAAGGGGCACATGGCACGCTTCGCTTGCTCGCACCCTTTACAACCTGGCAAGTGATATCCCAGGTGAGGGAGAACAAGAGAAAATAGATCCAGCGACGGGACAATGGACGCACCAGTATATCTGGGCCCTGCACCTCCATCTCTGCACTGCCTGACACAGCATCAGAATCACTTGGGTAAATCTCCCCACCTTGTTGTCCCCACCTGGGAAAAATCCAAGGTTACATGGAGAAAACAGCAGCAGTAAGGTGGTTCAGGAGATTGAGTGCACAGCAGGTGTTCCAAAGGGAGATGGAAGCTGTTGATAGAAAGAGGACATACACCCTTTTTCACCCCACCCATTTTTTCACCCCCAATTCTCCAACGTAAAGACTGGGGCCATCACTGCCTGCACCTTTCCTCTGGCAGGGGATGTGCAAATGTCAGGCAGCTCATGCCATCCCTTTCCCCCTACTACCCCCCCAAGCACCCCACCTCCACCTCTTGCTGGTTTAAGATTAAGGGGATTGCCACCAAGCCACCCACTGCACAGTATTTTGGCAAAGACACAATAATAGGGCATGTATACATGAACCTCTGTCGGATCTTTCTTCAGGTAACCCTCATACACTATATAGAATTCATAAGACTAAGAACTGTTTTCTCTCTTTCTTTTTTTTTTTTTCCCTCTCTCTTGCTGTGTTTTTCGTCTTGGGCAGAACAAATGCTGTATCAATTCCTGTTCCTGACTGCAGCAGCCATCTCCAGCCACCTTGGGGGCTGTATCCTCCACGGGTTACCCCCCATCCCCTGTTGCAGGGCCAGTAGAGGAAGGCAGGTGCCCCCCACCCGTAACTCATATAGAAGTACACCACACCCAGAGCGGCAGAATGGGCTTGCAACCAGGCAGACAGGGTGTCATTAAGCCTGCCCTCCATGTTTTTCCTCCCTTTTCTCCCTGACCAACCACAAACGTGCAATGAGCATGTTGTGTGAGCTTCGCCTCTGGGGAGATGCCCCTGCCCCCCTGGTGCTCTGGATGTGGGGCCCTCCCACTTAATGTGACCACATGTGCCTCCAGCTAGACTCCTACGGGTGGCAGTAGAGTGGCGGACCACAAAACCCCACTTCCCTGAGGGAGGAGAGTCCGGACGCTCTCTTTCCCTTCTCTGCTGGCCCGGCAGCCCGTATCCATTCCCGAACACTGGTTACCAGCATGACCAGAGGTAAGGCGCTTGCAGCGCTTCAGCCTTCCATGCTACTGAGCCGACTAGGAACTGTTTTTTTCTTATCTCATTTATTAAGAAATAGACATTGATGCAATACCCATACAATAGTTTTCACGCTATAAACTCTGTATAGCCCGTGCCTGTATTGGTTAATAGAGTGTCACTATATAAACTTGAGTCTAACTTGTAATTAGATGAAAATGCTCAACATTTGGTCTACACAGGGCCACCCAAAATACTATCCTATCTCTCATCACACCATTTACTGTTCAGAAATGATATGCCTGTGCATTGCACTGGTCTGGAATCTGATACCAATTGATGACTGCGGTAGACACCTGGAGCCTGGTTGATTTTACTGATAATAGCAGCCTCACAGTCTGCACCAGTTGCAGCCTACCGAACACTACCAGAAGTTTGCACAGGGCTGGTGGTGCTCATTATACAGCTATCTATCTATCTATCTGACAACAGGAAAAAATGAGCACTCAACACTTTCTTAATAGCAGAATGACACTACAGGACTACGATGTATTTCAGGATACAAAAAATGCCTTTTTATTAGTGTATACATATAGAATAATGCATATGTAGAAGGTTGATATGAAGTTTTTTTTACATACCCAAAGTGTGTGATTATAGAGAAACCTCAAGAGAGGCTAGAGAGGTTTCTCTATAATCACAAGAGGTATAAAAACTGAATGTCAACCACCTACATATGTTTTATTTTTTATAATAACTGGTGCAAACAGATGCCGTCGGGTAAAGTAAATCATGATCTTAGGAATGAAGTAAAAAAAATAAAACTTAGCTTCATCCATGACACGCTTGACAAAGGAAACACTGGGGAGCAGTATTCATGGACCTAACAAAGGCCTTTGACACCGTTAACCACCCTTTACTCCTCAGGCAGCTCTCCTCCATCGGGCTCTCCAATGATGCCATTCCATGGTTTGATAGTTAGCTTGGGAATCTGGTCCACCGTGTCAGGATTGCAGGTGTTGTGTCTGATCTAAAGCCAGTCCTCTCCTGAGTCCCCAAGGGGTCCATTCTTGGCCCACTACTCTTCTCCCTTTTCCGCAACAGTCTCCCCCGTGTCTGCCAGCAAAAAATACTACTGTATGCAGATGATGCTGTCCTATTCTCTAGCCACCGCGACTCCAAAATCCTTGAAACCCAGCTGCAGCTCGACTTCCAATGTGTTGAAAACTGGTCCAGAATTCATAAGCTCATCCTGAACTACAATAAGACCAAAAGTTATGACCTTCAGTAATCCACGGAGCAGGCACAAAACTCTGTCTCTCACTGTCAAGAACAACAGCAGGTACTTGCTTGAACATGTTCAGGAGTTCAAGTACCTTGGAATCACACTGGATAGTACCCTCTCGTACACTAAGCATATTGACTCTGTTGCCAAGGCCGTCAACATACGGATTGGTCTGTTACATAAGCATAAGCACTGTATGACCAAGAATGCCTTTAGGCTGGCCATCTACAGTTCTGTCACCTCTATTATTGACTACGGACTGGCCATTTACGGCTCCACTTCCACAACTGCCTTACGCATGATCTCAATCTCACTCAATAAAGTCTGCAGGCTCTTAACGGGCGCTGACCGACTTACACATACCTGTGACCTCTACGCACAGACTGGCTGGCTTACACTCCACAACAGAATACAATACCAGACCTGCCTACTATCCAAAAAGGTTCTCCTTGGACTTATGCCTCCTGGTGTTAATAAGCTCCTCACTGCCTTCAGTGGTAGACAGCATACACGTAGTGCCCAATACCAAGCCTTCCTGGTTCCCAGATGTCGTACCTCCATGGGTCAGTGGTCCTTCACCCATAGGGCCCCACAGTGGTTCAGTTCCCTCAGCAAAGAAGTACTCTCCTCTGCAATGCTTGGACCCTTTAAAAGGAATCTCTGCAACTACCTCACCTCTACCACTCAATGTGATTGCTTCTCCTAAAAGCCTGATCCAACCTCCGTCTAAATGCTCAAAACTAGTAACCCGCCTCTGTCCTAAACATTACCCTCTATGACTCCTGCTCCTCTTGGTTACCCTTCTTCTTTTCTGTCCCCCCCCCCCCCACAACACTCCTACGCCCAACCATAAACCTATTACCTCATTCCACTCCTAGTCCCCCCTCCTTCTCTCCCTACCCTTTGACTCTTGCCCATATTCCACTGTCCTAGACTACCCTCCTCCTCTCTTGACAACGGCCTCACTGCCTGCCTATTTTCTTTCCCCATTCTTCACTATCTCCCACCGATAGTCCATCTGCTTCCTAATTCCTTCCTCTGTCACCTCATCTAGCTGCCAATATTAAGTTTGCATTAGTGACATCTTTTATTTTCAAGTGTGTAACAACTGTTAAACTATGTCAAACATGCCTGTGTTTAGAACGTATACCATTGCTTTGATTGTATACCATTATTGACTGTAACCATTTCCAACCTCTGTTTGTATGTTTCCCCCCTCCTTTGACGTGGAACCTTGGTAAATGAGCAGATCCTGCTCACAGGTACTTGTAATCCTAGAGTTCAATAAATACAATAAATAAATGTATAATATATGGAAAGTAACTGCTTGTTTCTCTGTATACTTTGGTGCAGCCTCACTAATGGTTATTTTCAGCATACAGGTACTTGTATATCTTCCTGGTGTGTGTATCTAATCAAGATATGGATTTTGTACTGGAAAGGGGTGAGAGAGAACACGAATGATGCCACAGGACAGCTGTATTTCATAATAAAAAAGTGCCTTTTATTAGTGCAAATAGTGCAATACATGCCTCTCCATCAGGTTACCAGAGACCACACACACCTGATGCATTTTAGATATCGCAAAGGTATCAGTACACTTAAGAAAACGGAACAAAAACTGAGCACAATAAACATAAGTGGAGACAGAATTTCATACCCTGTCCAAATTGCAAATCATTTTTATGAATATTTCTGTTCAGTATTCAACTCATCTAATAATAAAATCCCCAAGTACCAAACAGGACCAATGAATAATATTACAATAAAAGCTGAAGATATCATGGATAAATTAAAAACCTTAAAATCAGTGGATCCCCAGGACCAGAAAAAATATCAACTCAAATGTTGAAAATATTAGGAGAATCGATTATTCATCCACTCAAATGTCTTGTTTTAAAAATCTATAAATAATGGCACTGTGCCTACAGATTGGAAAACAGTGAATGTAATTACCATACACAAAAAGGAAGACCAACGCAACATACAGAACTACTGCCCGATCAGTTTGACTTCTGTCGCCTGTAAAATCCTAGAATCATTTATAAAAGATATAATAAATAAGCATATCTCGGACAATAACCTAACCGACTGAACCCAGCACGAGTTTACAGAAGGGCATTCGCGTGTTACAAACTTAATCAGTTTCTGTGCAAGCACTAATACCCGACAAGGTGGGCAGTGTTGGGCAATACCGGACCACCCAGGGGCATAATAAGGTCCGAGGCCGCAGGCTCTCTTCCCCTTCCCCTAAATTGCTCCCCCTTACTGACCTCCCTTGATCTCTCACAGAATGTAAAGGACCCCAGATGCTGTCGATGGGTCCCTCTCCTACCCACAGGGAGCTTGTATCTCTTATCTACTCCCTTCCCCCACCATCTTAAAATGGTCTCTCTGGGACACTACCTTATCCCCTTCTCTCTGGTCCCCCCCCCCCAGTCCCCTTGCAGGGTTCCTTGCGTCCTGAAGGGGTCTCCAGGGACACAACTCTTCCACCTCACCCCCTTCCCTTCATGTAAGCACTTGTTTACTTATTAACCTGGCACTTATTATTGTCCATGCTTTCTACATGTTATGTGCAACACTGTTGTAACACTGTTTGTAACACCTGCCTTACAACTGTATGTCAATGTTGATGTTGATCTTGTAACTTGAATGTTTAATGTCTCATTACAGTTGTACCCCAGGTCGCACCGGGAGACGAGCGACTTGTTGCTTAGTGTGCCTTCCTGGTGAAACATTTCAATAAAGAAATAAACAAGCTTTGTCACTAGTGTGGTTCCACAGGGCTCAGTCTTCTGGGTCAGTCAAATTCCAGTTTTTTATCACTGGCATGGGTAAGGGTCTTTATAAACTGGAACAAGTACACTGATGACCGTAAACTTGGTGGTCCATGCAGTACTACTTTAAAGTTAAATGCATTCAAGGCGATTTTGATAAAATCTCAGTATGGGCACGTAAATGGGGCATGAATGTTAATATTTCATAATGTAGTCTAATGGCACCTAGGTAGGAATAACAAATGCCATCAATATATGCTACGTAACTCTGAACTAAAAGTTGTTGATAACAAGAAAGATCTGGGAATAGACGTCATGAATTACCTCAGAAATCACAAACTGCTCATCATCTATTGCCAAAGCAAACAGCATCCCTTGGTCCATCAAAAGAAGTATAAAAAGTTGAGGACCTGAGGTCATATTACCATTATCCCGTGCATATGTGAAACCTCACATTGATTACGGTAGTCAAATGTGGTGGCCACACCTACATACCAACATTGACAGAATGGAGAAAATTCAAAGGTGAGCAACTAAAATCATACCAGGGCTACAGGATAAATTCTATAGCGATCACCTAACTAGTCTAAATCTTATGTCGGGATACATTATAGTGAACAGCTAACTAATCTGAATCTTATGTCTCGGGAGATGAGAAGATTGAGAGGGGACATATAATTAATGCATGATGAACATATGCAAAGTGAACCAAAACTTGAATTTAAAAACTCAAAACTTAATCTAAATAGACACCATTTACAAGTAAAAGTTACAAACTTTCATTTGAACATTTCTAAGTTCTTTGGTACACAGTGTGTAAGGAATGTATGGAATAATCTACCAATAGAAGTAGTAGCTAGTAAGTCGAAAGCTGACCTTAGAATGAATCTAGATCGATACTACTCTCAGGAACACAACTATCATGTAGAGGTAACAGACAGGAAGAAAAAATTACTCACCTTAGTAATTATGTTTCTTCTAATGGAGTCTTGCTGTATTCTGATTATTGCAGTTATCCCCAGCCTTTAAACTGCCCCCGGAGAACAAAGGGTTAACTTTCTATGCAGAGCATAGAATGTTGAGCTCGAGCTCGGTTGAGGTCTCTGTCTGGAGCCCTTTGAAATCCAACCGTCAGATTCTTACGAGCAAAAACTCACTAGCTATCCTATGTGGAAATTGTAAAATTTTTACTAGCCAACTGGCAACAAAAAGTTTTGGATTCCCAAAGGAAGACTCAAGTCAGGAAACCCAAAACCAAAAACCAATCCAAATAATAATAATAATAAAACAAACAGCCAAACAAAAAGAAGAGGGTGTAAAAGGAGCACCCCTGAGGTGCAACACTGCACCTGCCCACCCACTTCCTAAAAACAGGTTCTGAGAGGGGAGGCAGGGAGGGAGGGAGGTCAGAATACAGCAAGACTACATTAGAAGAAACACAATTGCTAAGGTGAGTAATTTTTTCTTCAAACAACATGAAGTCTTGCTGTAGTCTGACTATTGCAGACTACCAAGCAGTACCTCAATGGAGGAGAGACAGAACCTACTTTGGGAATAGGCTCTGAAGTACTGCTGTGCCAAACCGAGCATCACTCCTAGCCTGGATATCCAGAGAGTAATGCTTGGTAAAGGTATGGCCTGTTTTCCAGGTGGCTGCTTGACAAATTTCTAAGAGAGGAATATCCCTGGCAGCACCCAGGGAAGCAGCTGTACCTCTGATGGAGTGAGCCCTCAGGCCTGAGGGAGAAATCTTTCCCAGTTTTTCGTAGCAGAATTGTATACAAGATACAATCCACCTGGCAGTAGTTCTCTTAGTGGCAGGTTTGCCCTTTCCCACTTCTCCATAAATGAGGAACAACTGGAGGAAGTCAAACCTGTGACCCTTGGTATGCTCTATGTAGTAACTAAGGGCTCTTTTAACATCTAAACTGTATAGCCTCCTCTCACCTGAGGAAGAATGAACAGTGAAGAAAACAGGGAGAGACATAGACTGATTCAAGTGGAAATCTGAAATCACTTTGGGCAAGAACCTTCTATTGGTTCTAAGGACCACTTTATCCCTATGAAAGGAGATAAAATCAGGTTCCACTGACAGGGCTTGCAATTCACTGATACGTCTGGCAGAGGTAATGGCTACTAAAAACGCAGTTTTCCAAGTCAAGTACTTAAGCTCTGCTGAGGACATAGGTTCAAAGGAGGTTGCATAAGTTGAGCAATGCAAACATTTAAGTCCAAGGCAAGGGCAGGGTCTCTAAAGGGAGGATTGGTACGAAGCAATCCTTTAAAAAATTTACAGAACACAGGATGAGATGATAGTGAGGAAGACTTCCCCACTGACAGAAAAGCAGAAACAGCTGACAAGTGCACCTTGAGAGTAGCTGGTCTGAGGCCTAAGCCATTCAGATGGACCATATAATCCAGAACTGTAGGCAATTCAGCAGTGTCTGGGGAAACATGTTTCTTGGAACACCAAATGCTGAATCTCTTCCATTTGGAGTTATAGGTTTTTCTAGTGGCAGGCTTTCGAGAGGCTTTGAGAATATCCAGAATTCCCTGAGACAGATGCAAATCTGCATACTGTAACTCTTCAAGAGCCCTGCCTTGAGATTGAGAGACTGATGATTGGGGTACCAAATCCTCCCCTGAGAGGAGGTTAACAGGTTGTAATTCCTGGGAAGAGACCAGGAAAGCTGGACTGCTAGGGACAGCAACAGGGGGTACCAAGGCTGTCTGGCCCAGTCTGGAGCAATCAGAATCACTTTGCAAGGTTGTGACCTTATCTTGACTAAAACTTTGAACAGTAGAGGAAAGGGAGGGAAGGCATGCAGAAATTTCCCTTCCCAGTTCAGAATCAGAGCATCCAGAGGGACTGAGCCCAAGACTGAGGGTCTGCAACAAAAGAAAGGAAGTTAGTGATTGTCTGGGGCTGCAAAGAGATCTATCTCTGGAGTGCTCCACCTTGAAAAAAATCACCTTCAAGACCAGAGGGTCCAGGGACCATTCGTGATGGCCCTGTGAGATCCTGATTAGTGCATCTGCTAGCACATTGTCCTTCCCTGGAAGGTGGAGGTTTTCAGGGAATAAGCCAGTGACCACAACTTCATGGCTTCTGTGCACAAGGCCGTAGACAGAGTGCCTCCCTGCTTGTTGATGTACCACATGGTGGTGGTGGTGTTGTCTGTTCTGACTTGAACCACCTTGTTCTGCACTGACTGAGAGAAAGCTTGTAGGGCTAGAAAAACTGCCCTGAGTTCTAGGAGATTGATATGGAGAAGGGATTCCTGAGGGGGACCACAGTCCCTGGGCAGTGAGGGCCCCCAGGTGGGCTCCCCAACCCAGAAGGGAAGCATCTGTGGTAAGGACCACTGAATGAGACTGAGTGGCAAATGGGACCCCTTGCCTTAAATTGTCCTGATCCTGCCACCATTGAAGGGCTTGGATCAGGGTCCGAGTCACTGGAATCAGTTTGATAAGAGAATCCTTCCTTTGGGACCAAAAGGCCCTCAGATGGAACTGAATGTCCCTCATCTGGAATCTTGCCCTTGGACCACTGCTGTAGAAGCTGCCGTGTGGCCCAAGAGCTGGAGGAAATGCCTTGCTGGCCGAGACACCTGAAGGCTGAAAGAAGAAGCCAGTTCTATAAGAACTCTTGCCCTTTCCAGGGGAAGAAAGGCTCTTGCTTTGACAGTATCCAGCTCTGCCTCTATAAAGGTAAGGAGCTGCACTGGCTCGAGAACTGACTTGGGAAGGTTGAGAAGAAATCCTAGAGAAGTGAGCACTTGCTGGGTCACTTGCAGGTCTGACTTGACTTGGTCTGGAGACTGGCCCACTATGAGCCAGTCGACCAGATATGGAAAAATGGAAATCTTTTTGCCTTCTTAGAAAGGCAATGACTACTGCCAGGCACTTTGTGAAAACTCTTGGGGCTGATGTTAGACCAGAGGGCATTGCTTTGAACTGATAGTGGCCTGAGGGCAACCCGAACCTGAGGTACTTTCTGTGGGAGCACCTGATGGGAATGTGAAAATAGGCATCTTTGAGGTCCAGGGAGGCTAGCCAGTCCCCTGGCCTTAGAGAGGGGAAGAATTATTCCCAGAGTTACCATCTTGAACTTTGGTTTCAAAAGATGTTTGTTCAGGTATCTTAGGTCTAGGATGGGTTGCCACTCCCCTGTCTTTTTTGGGGTAAGGAAGTACCTGGAGTATAGACCTTTGCACCTGTGTAGGGTAGAAACCCTCTCTATGGCTCTTAAGGCCAGAAGAGATTAAACCTCTGCCTCTAGGGCAAGGGTTTCTGAGAGACCTGCAGGTGGAAAAGATCTGGCTCTCATCTTCGGAAGTTTTTTGAAGCTGAGAACCAGTCCCTGGCTTACTACTTCCAGGACCCACTTGTCTGAGGTAATAGACATCCAGTCCTGGACAAAGTAAGCCAGCCTGCCTCCTACTGGAATAGGAGAGTCGACCCGGGCAGACCCATCAGGGTGTCTGCTTGGCAGGGGCTTTAGGCTGAGGAGTGGATGCAGCCCTGCTCATCCCCCCCCCTGCCTCTCCTTCTGAAGAACACCCTCTGTGAAAAGGGAGAAGAGGCCTGTGCTTGGTAAAAAGGCCTATGAAAAGGCCTGCCCCTGCCCCTAGACTGCTGCCTTTTAGGAGTTGCCTACCTCTCCTTGGCCTGAGCACTCCTGTAAGTGGTCCTGTACTCATCCATTTTCTTCATGTAATTCTCTGTCTGCTCCCTAAACAGAGAATTACCCATTATAGGAAAATCCATGGCTTTAGTCTGGGTGTCCTGTGAGGGGCTAGTACATCTGAGCCAAGCCATTCTCCGAAGAGCCACAGATGTAGCCATGACTCTTGATGACACATCATTGGAGCCCACAGCAGCATGAAACTGTACTTTTGATGCCTCAGTCCCATCTGTAGCCACCTCCTCCAGCTCCTTGGCTAGCTGGGGGGAGGCCTGTTTAGCCAGTGCCAGTACAGTGTCCCACCTGGACTTCTGGTACCTGGCTGTATAGGCCATATAATTTGCCTGCCTGAGTCCCAAGGAAGATGCCATGTACTGTTTTTTTTTGCCATGGCATCAATCTTCCTGAAGTCTTTGTCTGGGGTGAAGCCAAGGGAATGTTTGCCTTATCACAGGCAGCAGCCTGCACTACCCCAACATGGCTGTATTGCTGGTATAAAACCACCGTATCTGAGCCTGATGGTGTGTACCTCTGGTCCATCCTTCTGTCAACAGGTGGTACAGAATTGGGAGACTTTAGGATTTTTTGTGTCTGCTTCCCAAAGGACTTGTGAAGGGGGAATAGACAGTCTCCTGGACTCTGGGATGTCCATCATTTCCACATAATCAGGCTCCTCTTGATCCTCCATTGCCTCCTCCATAGGGAGCTGGAGGGTTTCAGCCACTTTTCTGTAAAACAGAAAATGGGAAGGGGACTCAGAAAGCCTAGGAGGGGAAACACCAGAAGGTCTGTCTGGGGAGATGTCTGGTTCCACAGGCACATGCAGACTTTCACCATCATCTTCAAACTCCCCTTCCTCCTCAAACTCCGGTTCATAAAACTCTTCAGGGGTATAATCTTGAACCGGGGGAACCGACTGAACTGAACCCCTGCCAAAAGGTGCCAGATCGGTTGGAACCGGGCGAAGCGATTCCACAATCCAAATCGTTCTGGCTATCTCCTCGGCGGTCGGAACATGAACTTCTGGATCAGAACCGGTCGATTTATCTTTGCGTTTCCTTTTTGTAGGAACCGACCCCTCAGGATCGGCTCTCCTCTTGCCTGAAGAATTATCGCCCTGGTCAGAGGGCACTCGCTCTGGTTCGGTCGGAACCGGACTGGGCTGTCCATCTGGGTCAGCGGACTTCGGCCTCTTTTTCCTTCAGTCTACCTAATCTCTTTTCAAGGGTAGATTTAGGAAATTTTTTACAAATGTGGCAGTCTGTTTGAGGTGTTCAAACCCCAACAATAAACACAGGTGGTGTGGGATCAGCCTTAGCAAAGAGCTTCCCCCACACTCACTGCAGTGTTGAAACCCATTGGGCCCGTTTTTTCTTGGGTTTCTCAGACATGCGACAACCTAACCAGACTTACATTTTATGGCAACTGCCAGGCAAGACTCCTTATCTGTTCCTAACAGTGTCAGGGGTATTGTAAAAAAGCGTTCAAAACACGTTTTTTAGAACTGATAAGAACCGGTAACCACACTCTAAAGTAAAACACAAGGATCAGCTACAAGTGATCGGTGCAGCTGAACCGATCTAACACTTTACAATTTCCACACAGAAAACAGAACAAAACCTATCTATTACTCACGGTACCACAGAAAGAGACTGAACCAACTCTGTGGAAATAAATTTGGTTTAAAACCGACAGTTTAACCGAGACTTTAACCAACTTTCGAACCAAACTGAAGGAGAAATTTCCGGAGCGACTGTTCAGTGAGGCGGAGTAAAGAATCTGACGGTTGGATTTCAAAGGGCTCCAGACAGAGACCTCAACCGAGCTCAGCATTCTATGCTCTGCATAGAGCGTTAACCCTTTGTTCTCTGGGGCAGTTTAAAGGCTGGGGCTAACTGAAATAGTCAGAATACAGCAAGACTTCATGATGTTTGAACTACTATGTGCAAATGCCCTCTTTGTTCCTCAACCTCCTTAGTTATGAGCCTTAGATTTCTGTCTGCTATTTTTGGCATTGCTAGTTATTTAATTTCCTTCATGATCATTTGCATATATTGCCCATAATAAATTGCATTTGGTAAAGCTTTGTTTCATTAAAACTTTGAAAATACTGTTGGTATAACTTTTTCTTGGATGCTGTAGATGAAAATGATTCCTCTAATCTGATTCTCCCTAGGTCTGTACCCGAACCTCACAGAACTTGGTCAATACATGGGGATGAACCTCAACAGCGATGAGCTGCAACAGAACCTGGCGATTGTACCATCCTCTGGCAATGTAAGCATGTTGTTTTTAATGTTTTGTAAAAGCAGAGCCACAGGAACCACAGAGTAAGATGAAACCATATGAGGAAAGGCTGCAGGAGCTCAACATGTACTCCCTAGAGGAGAGGAGAGCAAGAGGGGACTTGATTGAGATCTACAAGTACTTCTTGGGGGTGAACAGGGTGCAGGAAGGAAGTCTCTTTCACCGGAGGAGGAGCACCAGGGCACAGGGGCATGCTATGAAGCTTGAGGGGGCAAGTATAAGAGAGATATGAGCAAATACTTCTTCACAGAAAGGGTGGTGGATGCATGTAACAGCTGCAAGAAGTCATAGTGGGGGCGAAGTCAGTGGGGAGCTTCAAGCACGTGTGGGATAGGCACATGGGTATAATAAGTAGAGGTAATGGAGGGGGAGGGATACCTGTGACCAAACAGGGTCCAGTGCGTAGTAATAGGCAGGGAAAACAGGGCTGACTAGATGGGCCTACTGGGCCTTTTCTGCTGGCGGAGTTTAGTTATTTATTTATTGAAATTGTTTCACCAGGAAGGCACACTGAACAACAAGTCACTCATCTCCCGGTGTGACCTGGGGGGAAGGGGTACAACTGGAATGAGACATTAAACATTCATGGTACAAGATAAACATTAATATATAGTTGTAAGGCATGTGTTACAAACAGTATTACAACAGTGTTGCACATTACTTGTAGAAAGAGTGGACAATAATAAGTGCCAGGTTAATAAGTAAACAAGTGCTTATGTGAAAGAAAAAGGAGAAAGGGGAGAGAGTGGAAGAGTCGTGTCCCTGGAGACCCCTTCAGGATGCGAGAAACCCTGCAAGAGGACTGGAGGGACCAGAGAGAAGGGGATAAGGCTGTGTCCCAGAGATACCCCTTTAAGATGGTGAGGGAAGGGAGTAGATGAGAGATACAAACCCCTTGGGGGGGTAGGAGAGGGACCCATGGAGAGTATTCGGGGCCCTTTACATTCTGTGAGAGATCAAGGGAGGCCAGTAAGGGGGAGCAGTTTGGGGGAAGGGGTGGAGGGCTAGAGATTTGGGGTGGGTGTGCACAGGGTAAAAAGAAGGTGAGGGTAGAGGGGTACGGTTTGTCCAGGGCTTAAAGGAGGGAATTTATGTTTCTAACTACCATTCCCCCACCCCCCCATTTTTTTTTTACTGGCTTTACTTTGCAGGCTTCCCAGTTAACAGAAATGGGCATCAGCAGCAGAATAGTTAATTGGTTTAGATCTTGGTTGAAAAACAGAAAGTAAAAGGTAATTATAAGGGGATGCACACTCGACTGGGAGAGCGTGACCAGTGGAGCCCCACTGGGAACAGTAGTATTTAATATGTATGTGACATCAGTGAAGTGCAGTGGTGGAGTTTGGCTAGCTAAGTTTGTAGATGACACCAAGGTGGGATCTGTGGTGGACCCTGAAGAATCAATAAGCAATTTTCAGTAAGAAATAAACAAATTAGAAAAATGGTCCATAACTCACAAGTTTAGAGTTCAGTATAGAGAAGTGTGCAGTTATGCCCTTAGGACATAGAAACAAGGAAGCAAAATATACACTTTTAGGGCAGGAGATTTAAAACTGCAGTACTAGAAATGAGCAACACCTTGGGATTATCGTAACTGATTATTTAACATTTGGAAGGCATTGCAAGGCAACAGTCAAAAATTATTTTGGGCTGCATCAGTAGAAACATAACAATTAGGGGCAGCAAGGTCGTAATGTCACTGTATAGTGCATTGAATAGGTCGTACCTGGAATACTGTGACCAGTTTTGGTCACCTCCGATTGTGGGAGGAATTAAACAGCTGAAACGTGTGCAAAAAATGGTGACAAAACTGGCAAAGGATGTTAGAAACCTTATGTATAATCACAGATTGGAGCATCTGGATTTGTGCACGCTGGAGTATTGGAGGACTAGAGGGGACATACGCCTAATGTGCAGAGGCTTTAAATAACCCAACCTGTGGAACTGCTTGGAGCTTAACTGGAAAACAGCTCAGTATAATACAAGAAAATATAACTTTCAGTTGAACGGTAAATTGTACAAAAGTGAGAAAAGCATCATTGGATCACACAAAGGTTTGTCTCAGAGTGGTATGGTTTGCCAGTATAAGTAATAGGAAGCAATAGAATGCACATATTTAAAAAAACACAAGTCTTGTACTACACAAAGAATAAAATACATGGATTTTCCCATTGAAAAATGGTGAGCCTAAATGAGAAAATTTCTTCACTGGCTTGAAGCAATGAAAACTATGTTTAATAAAATCCACGTCCAAAAAAAACAAATAGGTAAAAGATAGCTTAATTTCACTCATTACTTTCAACAGCCTTCCTATGAAGTCCAAACTATCCATTGCTTAACCTGACACAAAATGGCTACCCAGGGGATAATGAGAAAAGGCAGATCTTGCTTGTGTCAATCTTCACCATTCATCACTGCTGGGTGTCTGCCGGAGACAGGCACCCCGTGGGAGATTTATTTATTTTGGAAGGAGGAGCTGGCACCATGGCGCACCCATGAGGCCGACACATTGCATGGCGCTCGTGGGTTGGCCAGAAAGGCCGTTGGGTCCTCAACCACCTCAGTTCTGCTTCTCCCACTGTCAAGACAGCACCTTGCTCGAGAATCCTCTGCTGTGGCCTAGTAGTTGTCATTAGTGCCTTCAAGTCTTTAGCGCCATTCCTTATACCTGTGACTCTGCCTCGGTTCTGCTGCCCACTCGAAGCCATTCCAGATCCTGGTAAGATCTTTCCTTTTATTGACAATGTCAAGTCTTTTTTTTTTTTTTTTTTTTTTCAGTTACCGCTCGTGTCATGTCTGGTCATCGGGTCAAGAAATCAAAGAAAACATGTTGGCCTGCTATGCGTCGGTGTCCCTGAAACCAACAGATATTAGTTACTGACTGGCATGACATCTGTCTTTCCTGCCTTGGACCACAACATGACATGGACTCCTGCGATGCCTGCTTCTCGATGGACTGTTGAGTTCTGTAGCACCATGCATTGAAAGTTGGCAGGGCTAAGCCGACTTTTGGGGGGCGGCGTCACTTGTGTTGGTCCAAATGCAGGACACTCTGCCCTTCCTCCGGGTCCCTTCCCGGGCCTGTACGGTCCGGTGAAGAGGGGGCCTCCTTCTTCTTCATGCCTTGCCATAGAGGAGGTTCCTACCGTGGTGCCTGAGGGCCAGTCCGGCTCCGTTTGGGGCCGGGCAAAGAGCACCGCTTTGGCAGTCACCTCCTCGGAGGTGCAGGCTCCCCCATTGTCTGGGCTCACGGCTGCAGGTCTCTGCACCACCCGATGACACCGCTTCTGGTCCTGGTGCCATTCACAGCTCTGGTGATCAAGGAAGCTCCTCAAGGGGTGCAGGACCGGGTCACGGCGCCGTGACGAGGGTAACCCACGGGGCCGCCGGTCTGGGGACTGTCTATGTTGTCTCCTCGGAGGCAGTCGATTCTGAGGCAGACACGAACTGGAGGCCTGATTCTTCTGAATTGGAGGGTTCCCCATTGCCTAGCACCCTTGCGCCTCCCAGTGTGCCCCCTCCTGCAGCTTGGGTGGCTGTGGTCGGCAGAGACTCTCGAACTGAGGGTGGTTTGGGAGTTGAACTGCTGGCTGGTGGTCCCACAGCTGCGGGGGTGGTGGTCACGGGTCTGAGTGAGGGGGTGGCCGCCATCCCTCCGTTTAGAATCAAGATAGAGTCCCCCCCTTCAGGGGCCCCGGGGGGGTCATCTGAGTTGGGGGGGCTCTTTGGCACAGGGTATGAGGAAGAGAGCTTCCTCAGAGTCGATGGGGTTGAGGGAGCAGAATGACGTACATCAGCGCACTCCTGTGGCCCTTCAGAGTCTGGGTCAGAGCCGTAGTGCTGAGCCCGGTCCCTTCCCCTCATCTTCTCCTAAGCAGCCCTCATTGGGTGGGGCTGGGGACCGCCCTTCTGGATCCATGTGGCCCCGGTCCCCCTCATAGGGTAGCTCACCCTACAGGGTTAAGTCCCGACCATTTTAACTTTCAGGATAGGTTGGTGAATTTACAGACCTGCAATTTTCCGCTTATGCCTGGTTCTCCTGTGGATTCCTGTAGCCCTGGCAGAGGCACATCACTTCACGTGACAGGCTCGCCCATTCCTCTGCAACCAGCTACCCTTCTCCCAGACCACGTGGGTCCTCTGGAGCCTTTGACCTGGAAGCAGTTCAGATCTCAGGCTGCGTCTTTCTCATAGTATGTTAGGGCTATGGATGAGCAGGTCTTCTGACCAGTTCCCCTGCCACAGCCAGAATCTGACTCGACAAGTTCCTTGGCCACCTCCGTCTTCCTCCACTGGGGAAGAGGAGCCTTCTGTCCACCTGTCCTCAGATGCTGATCAAGCCCAGTATCAGCACTTCCTTTCGAGGCTGGTTAGGGACTTGCACATCTCCTGTTATGCCCGAGAAAATACCGCGTGTGCGACACAAGCTTTTTTAGGCAAATATGGAGCACACCATTTGGTAGTCCCATCCTGGCCGGTCCCCTTCCGGCAGGCATCATACAGCACCTGGCAGTGTCCATGCTCCCTGAAACCTGCCCCTGTGGACTGCCAGAGATGATATTCACGACCTGCGGGTCTCCGGGCTCTTTGCCTCATCCACGTTCTGGACTGATGCACCTGGACACCCCGTCCAGGCATAAACGTCCAATCCATGACCAGCCCCCCTGATACTGACTTGCAGGAGTTTGATCAGCCGGGACGGAGAGTTTTCTCCTCTGCGCAGATGATGCTGGCAATTCTCTCACATCAGGCGCACCATGCTGCCTATAACAGGTAGGGCCTGGCTTTAGCATTGCTGCTTGATTCGGAGGCTACCCAGCAAGACATAGCCCTCTCCACTATAGGCCTAGAGTTGGTGAGGCACCAGTCAAGGGCATCTTACAACGCCAGTGAGGTCACTTTGCAACTTGCGGGGACAGCGGTCTGCATTAGGTGGATGGCATGGCTTCGCCTTTCGAGGTTGTCACCTTTGGCCTTGTGCAGGTTACTGGCCTCCTCTTTCCAGGGTACCCATCTGTTCTCCTGCAGGGCAAGACGGGAACTTCAGGGGCATCTTCCTTCCCCTAGGGTTCAGGGGACCTCGCCTCATCCTGACCTGTCCCAGCCTTAACCGGCTAGTGGAGGGTCCCCCTCCCCCCAGTTCTCCCTTGGGGAGGGAACTGAGGGATGTTATTTTTTCAGGGTTTCTTGGGCCCATCATACTCACCCAACAGTGATGAACGGTGAAGACTGACACAGGTAAGATATGAAAATTACGTACCTACCATAATTCTTGATCTTCCTATGTATCTTCACCATTCATCACTGAATCCCTCCTGCCTTCCCCTCACAAGGTCTCGGTCCCTGAGCCATACCGCCTCCTTAATCGCCCCCCAAATGAGTTTTTCTGTCCTCTACGGCAGTCTTTCGGGAGGTCTTGGGTGGGGGGGGACCTAACAGGGATTCTTCCCTAGGGTCTTCTGGGGGGCCCCTCCCCTTTCCTGGGCTTCTAAGGATGCTCCATCCCATAAGTTCATCTTCCATTTCCAGAATGGGATGGTATTGGGGCTGTCCATAATTCCCTTCCTTTGTTACTTTTGTCTTTTGTGGGGATGGTGTGTTTTTGGGGATCCCTTCTCTTCTCCCCCACCCCCCGAAAACCTGTTTTCTTCTTCTGGTGTCTGCAGGGTGGGGGGAGGAGTGAAGAGTGTGTTGCCCCCTAGGGAGTGGGAATTGGAGCTGGGGATGGCCTTACCCATTCAGAATCCGAATTCTCTGAGTCATCTGGACTTATCCCTTGGTGATATTCCGGCCTTTCTTGCTCTGTTGGATTTTGGCCCCCGTCTCATTCTCCGCTCCCTAAAACCTCTTTCTGTCCTCCTTTTTCTTCCTTCCTACTTGGTTGTTCAGGGACTGGGGCCTTCCGGCCCATAACCCTCAGGCCCGTTTCTTCTCTTGTCATCTCATCGGGTTATTCTTTTTCAGCTAGGTACATTGATACATAGACAGTGTCGGCAGATAAGGGCCTATGGCCCACCCAGCTCTGCCCATTTGAGCTTGTAAGTTCACTTTGTTTTCCTATAAGTCTGTTGCCCCTCACCTCTGACCTCCAGAATTCCTTTGTCTATCCCATGCATTCTTAAATCCCGTGATTGTTTCAGCCCGCACCACTTCCTCTGGCAGGGAGTTTCACTTGTCCACCACCTGTTCTGTGAAGAAATTCTTCCTCACATTTCCTCCGAATCATCCTCCCTCCAACTTCATCCCATGTTCTCTAGTCCTGGAATATCTTTTTCATTTAAAAATAGTGCATTCTTGCACCCTGTTCCTCCCTGTAAGATACGTGTGTCTCTATCATATCCCCTCTCTCCCTCCTCTCCTCCAGGGAATACATATTCAAGTCCTTCAACTTGTCCTGCTAGAACTTGTGATGTAATCCATGTGCCATCTTTGTTGCCCTCCTCTGAACCTTCTCTACCCTGTCTGTCCTTACATAGGGTAAGGTCTCTAGAACTATACACTGTACTCCAGGTGGGTCCTCACTAGTGTCTTGTACAGTGGAATTATAACCTCCCTTTTCCTGCTGGTGATGCCCCTGCCTATGCATCCCAGCATCCTATTTGCTTTACCTGCTGCCTTGTTGCACTGTTTCCCTACCTTGAGGTCATCAGAGATGATAACCCCAAGATCCCTTTCCTGCTTAGTGCATGCTATAGCTTCACCCCCCAACTGATATATTGTTCCAGGGTTTTTGTGCCCCATATGCATTATCTTGCACTTCTTTGCATTAAATTTCAACTGCCAAACCCTTGACCATTCTTCAAGTTTCTGCAGGTCCCTTCTCATTCTGTCTACACCCTCTGGTGTGTCCACTCTGTTACAGTGCTTTGTGTCATCAGCTAACAGGGAAATTCTAGGTCCTGCGCAATGTCACTGATGAAGATGTTGAATAGGACCGGTCCCAGCACTGATCCCTGTGGTACCCCACTGGTCACTGTTCCCTCTGTGGAGTGACAGCCATTTACCACCACCCTCTGTGTCCTGCCACCTAGCCAGTTATCTACCCACTGCACTACAGTCCTGCTCACACCCATATTCCCCAGTTTGTGTAACAGTCTTCTATGTGGTACAGTGTCAAAGGCCTTGCTGAAGTCCAGATAGGCCACGTCTACTGCCCTCCCCTGATCCACCTCCCTAGTCACCCAGTCGAAAAATTCAGTGAGGTTGGTCTGACATGACCTCCCCCTGGTGAAACCATGCTGCCTTGGCTCCTGTAGTCTGTTGACAAGCAGATGTTCCACCAATCTCTCCTTCAGTAGTGCTTCCACTCTTCCCCACTACCGAGGTGAGGCTGACTGGTCTGTAGTTCCCTGCTTCCTCTTTGTTCCCATTTTTGTATAAGGGGACTACATCTGCTGTCCTCCAGTCTTTGGGCACCTCGCCTGTTTCCAGTGATCAGCTAAACAGGATTGCCAGAGGTTCAGCCACCACCTCTCTTAGTTCTTTAAGGACCCTGGGGTGCACCCCATCTGGCCCCATTGCTTTATCAACTCTTATTCCTTCCAGTTCCTTCAGGATCCTTTCTCTTGTAAAGGGACTTTTGTCCATTTCTGCACCATTCTCACCCCTTGTACTCGCTTCAGGCCCATTACCCTCCTCTTCCTCAGTAAAGACTGAGCAGAAATACCTGTTCAATATGTCAGCTTTACTGTTGTCATCCTCCACGCGGCCCCCATCCCCCCTTAAGTCTCACTATCCCTCCCTTTGCCTTTCTTTTTTCTCTTACGTACCTGTAAAAAGTTTTGTCCCCTATACCCCCGATTTTGCAATGTGCTCTTCTGTCTGAACTTTGGCTTCCCTTACTGACCTCCCTGCCTCCCCTTGCTTCTCCTGGTACTTCTCCCTATCACCTTATGCCTGTGACTTTTTGTATTGCCTGAATGCAATCCTTTTGGCTTTCACTTTCTCTGCTACCTCCTTGGAAAACCATAATGGCCTCCTCTTCCTTTTCCCCTTGCTAACCTGCTTAATGCATAATTCTGTTGCTCTTGTAATCCCCATTTTAAATACTGCCCACTGTTCTTCAACCTCCAATTCCCACCCCATTCCCCTTAATGCTTCTTTCAAGCATCTCACCATTTTCCCAAAGTCTGCCCCCCTAAAATCCAGGATACTTGTTTTTGTGTGGTTTGGTTCTGCTCCTTCTGTGATTTCAAACCACAATGACTGGTGGTCCCTGTTCCCCAGGTGCTTCCCCCACTGTTACCCCATCATAATGTCCCTGTTTGTGAGCACAAGGTCCAGTATTGCCTTCTGCCGAGTTGGTTCCATGACCATTTGCTTGAGGAAGGCACCCTGAAGGGAGTCCAGGATAAATCTGCTCCTGGTTGATGCTGCTGCTGGGATGCTCCAGTCCACATCTGGATTATTGAGGTCTCCAACCAGCACTACCTCACCCTTGTCTGCCATCCTTTGGATGGCTAGCATCAGCTCCCTATCTGTTTCTTCCTCCTGGGCTGGTGGTCTATAGACCACACCTGTGCGGATGGCTAGCCCCATTTTCCTTTCCAGCTTCACCCACAGTATCTCTCCCCCATTTTGTTATAAAGTGCCACTCCTCCTCCCTTCCTACCTGCCCTGTCTCTTCTGAATATGTTGTAGACAATCCAAAGAAACCAGCGGACCCCCCCGCACACACACAAAATAGCGTATTTAAACTTTCCACTGCCACAAATGGCTATATTTACTTCAAGCTCTATGTAAGGAGTGGGTCCCCTTAGTTTCAAACTGGAATCCAGTGTGAGTAAGCTAAATCACCATTGTCAAGGTGGGACCCTTGATTTAGTCCATAACGTTCCAGTGTCTCAATGGCTACTAATTGACTCCTTTTATACTGTGTTCCCATCAAGGATTTTACACAGGTGTTTCAAAGGGAGCATGCTAAAAAGGAGCACCATAGACTCCTACAACTCAAACAGATCCAAAATTAGCATGCTCAAACCTTTTATAGTGTGTGTGTGTGTGTGTGTGTGTGGTGCTGGTTTCTTTGGATTGTCTGTTGTATGACACAACCCAGTAGCACCCCCTTAGAAAAAAATGTGAATTCTAGTGTGTGAAGCAACATAACAGGTTTGACCACATTTTTATTCATCTATTTTTGTAGTACTTTCTAAATTGTATTTTCAGGACTACTACTGCAGTACTCTTGCTACTGTATGTTTTAGTCATACTATGACTGTAACAATTTCTGTGATCCTACCAGGACCACCCTTTGTACTACCTGTAATGCTTAGCTTTTTTTTTTTTTGTTAGTTGTTTAACCAGGAATAGCACACTAAGCTGAAAGCGTTTTTACGGGTGTGACCTGGGAGCACAGGGGAAGTTAAGTGACTTGCTCAGGGTCACACAGTATGCAAGTGGAAGCTGTGGGATTCAAACCCAGGTCTGGTCTGCTCGATGTCACCAGATTTGCAGCTCAGAGCCTTAAACCACTGCGGTATACTGCTGGCAGCTTATTGTTAAATGTTTTTCGAAATACCCTGTATACTACCTGTGCTGCTTAGCCTACTGTTTAATGTTTCACAACACCTTGTTTATGTATCTCAGTGTAATCTGTTGTTTGTTATACCTGTAATGTCTGCCCTGTAACCTCCTGAGTCATGCCTGAAAACAGTCATCTTTATGGCTAGCGCATCCACCCAGTAAACAAAAACTAAATAAAAAAATAAAATACATTTTTTATCCTTCATTTGGTTAAGCCAACAGAGAGGATTGGTGATCTGTTATGAGTACAAAGTCGGCGCCTAGCAAATAAAACTTAAGGGACTCCATGGCCCACTTTGCCACAAGGCATTCCTTTTCAATGGTGGAGTACCTCTTCTCTCTGTCATGCAACTTCCTACTGATCTATAGCATGGGATGTTCCTTTCCATCTATATGTTGACTCAAAACTGCACCTAGGCCTACCTCTGATGCATCTGTTTGTAACAAAAATGATTTCTCAAAATCTTGGCTTCTTCAAACAGGGGCTGAACATAGTGCAGCCTTGATGACCCAAAAAGCTTCATCGCACCCTGGGGACCCTTTCACATTATTTGGGGACCGTTTCTTCATGAGTTCAGTGAGGGGAGTAGCTAACTTGGCAAAGTTAGGAACAAATCTCTGATAGTAACCAGCCAGCCCTAAAAATTACCTGACATGTTTCTTTGTTTTAGGGACAGAGCTGTTGGCTTCAGCTTCTGTCTTAGAAATCTCTGGCTTGACTTCTCCGCTTCCCAAAATGTAGCCCAAATATCTGGTTTCCTACATGCCCAGTTCACATTTGGTAGGATTAATTATCAGACCTGCCTTTTTGATAGATTGGAAAACTGCTTGTAGATGATTCAGGTGGCTTTTCCAGTTTGGACTGTACACCACATCATCCAGGTACGCAGCACAATAACTAGTGTGAGGGGATACTATGACATACATGTACTGCTGGAATGTGGCGGGTGCACCATGTAAACCAAATGGTATGATGGTGAACTGACAGAATCCAGCAGGAGTGGCAAATGCAGTTTTGTCTCTGAATTCTTTAGCTAGGGGATGTGCCAGTAACCCTTGATGAGAGCAAGGGTACTGATATACTTGGCATTCCCCAGTTTGTCCACCAAATAGTCTATCCTGGGCTTAGGATAACTGTCAAATTAAGACACTTGATTACATTTCCTAAAATCAAGGCAGATTCTTACAATCCCTTCTTTTTTATTTATAATTACCATTGGTGATGACCAAGCACTTCTCGACCCTTTTTTGATGGCCAGTTCTTTCATTTTTTGTATTTCTTTAACCATGTTTGCTCTTAACTACTCTGGTAATCTGTATGACTTTTGTCTGATAGGGCGAGCATTCCCTGTCACTAGTATGTGCTCGGCACGGCATTGAGGTAAAAGTACTGTTAAATGTCTTTAGCAAGTTACAAATTTATGCGGTTTGTTCACGGGATAAGGAAACATTCACCTTTACAGCATCAGCAGTTACATTTACAGTTTGTTCCAGTCTATCATAAGCTATATCAATATCTTCATTATCAGTTTCTCATAAAACTAGGAAAAATTCTTGTAAAACTAGCAAAGCAGCCTTTGGTGGGTTTTTTTTTTTTTTTCAGCCCATTTCTTGAGGAGGTTAGCATGGTATATCTTGGAAGGATTATTCCTATCTGGGGTCTTAATTTCATAGTTAACTGTGCCAGTACATCTAAGCACTTTATAAGGCCCTTGCCACTTCATTTACAGTTTGTCTGTAGTGGGTAACAAGTAGCAAGACCTTCTCACCGGGCTCAAAAACTTTTTCTTTTACCCCATGGTCATACTCATAATATGCCTTCTGCTAGGTTTGGGCCTCTTCCTGATTACTATAGGCAATTGCAATTTCAACATATTTTGCCAGCTTCATTCTCAGAACACACACATAAGACATAATAGATTTTATTCTGAGTGGGGTTATCTTCCCATGTTTTATTACATCCAGTGGCCCTCTAGGTTGTCTACCATATAGCATTTCAAATGGTGAAAAATCTGCTGATGCCTGTGGCACTCCTCTGTAAGCAAAAATCAGGTAAGGTAAGTATTGGCCCCAATCTTTCCCTTCCCCTTTAAAAACCTTTTTAACATGTGTTTTAAGGTTTGATTGAAATGCTCAACAAGACCATCTGTCTTAGGGTGATAATGGGAGGTTCTTATGGCACTGAAACCTAGAAATCGGTGCAGCTCCTTACAGTGCAGCACCAAAATTACTACCCTGATCAGTAATAATCCCTTTAGGTATGCCCACCCCACTGAACATTTTGGCAAGCTCTGCTGCCACTTTTGGAGCTGTGACAATACTCATAGAAACTGCCTCCGGCAGTCACATACTACCAAAATGAATAGATTACCCTTTTACTTTTGTCCAAGGAGCCAACCACATCCATTGCAATTTTCTCAAAAGGCACATCTGTGAAGGGTAGGGGCACCAGGGGTACCTTGTCTTTTTTTTTTAGTCACTGGGGCTACTTTCTGACATTCAGCACAGGAACTGCAATAGGTAGCAACATCTTCATGAATTCCAGGCCATTAAAATCTATATAGCAATCTGGCAAGGGTGCGACCCCTCCCTGCGTGACTAGCCATAGGACTTTCATGTACTATCTGTAACAACCCAGATCTATACTTCCTGTGGTATAACCAATTGCTCCATCTATTACTGTGTCAGATTTAACCCAAACTCTGTATAATAACCCATTAAATTTTTTGAACATTGGTTCACCTTGTTTTGGTTTTGCCCCCAGCTGCATAAAATTCCCATGGAGAGAAACATCGTTGGCTTGCTCTGAAACAAAATCACAATGGGTTATTAGTTTAGTTTCAGCATTTTGATACAGTATATTAACCCCTTATGTCCATCAGTCTTTTGTTGCCAGTGTTTTTTCAGGCGCCTTCTTTCTTTCCTGGACTTCTGGATTTTGGAGCTATGCTCAAACAAGTACAAATCAAAATCACTGAAAGGAAAAGAGTCCCCACCATCTGAGATTTTATTTGCCTGAGCTCCTGTCATCATAGCTGCTGAAGCATACAGATTTACTCCCTCTGTCTGTGATTGACTCAGTAAATCCTGGAAAGTCATTTCCAGTAATTACAGGTACAGGTAACTTGGGTACTACCCCCACTTTCATTTGGTGCGACACACCCTTAATATTCAGTCACTTGGGTGGTGGGATAGTATTGAGTATCCCCGTGAATGCAGGTGATGCCAGTACCTGGTCCTTTTGCACACTGTTTTCCTAGCACTTCAACATGCACTAGGGTCTGCTTGCTTCCCGATTCAATAGCTTTTCAGTCTTATCTCCTACATTCATATCTGTTAAATACTTGCCCCAGTTTGGCAGTTTCTTGCAATATGGCTTGGCTTGTTATAATTATGACAAAGTCTTTGGGTCCAGATTTGTTACCCCCACTAGAGTTCTTATCAGACTTGGAGTTAAATCAGGAAAAATACGGTTATACCAGTGCTTGGCTGTTACCTTGCTGCTGTGGCATCCGTCTAGCTAACTGGTAGTATTCAGCCAAAGAAACTGCATTTTCCCCACTTTCTGGTCAGTATTCTTTTACCCAGAGCTGCACGTCCGTAGGCAGGATGTTGATGAACTGCTCCATGGCAAGCGTGTTGATAACCTGTGGGACTGTTTTGCCCTCTGGTTGGAGCCATTTTATAAGGAGCTCTCGCTGAGTTGGATGAAGGCTTCCCAAGGATTGTTGACTGAGTTGTACTTCAGAGGCCAGAATCTCTGCCTGTAGGTCTCTCCTGAGATCTCATACCTTTTCAGGATTTCTCTTTTCACCAGGTCACAGTTTTCTGACTGTGCAGTGTCCATATTGCTGTATGCAAGTTGGGCTTTACCTGTCGGGTAAGGTACCAGCCTGATTGCCCATTGTTGCTTTGGCCATTAGCAGGCTGTGGCAACCCTTTCAAATGTCAGGTATGCGTCAATATCATCCGAGGGACACAACTTTGTAAGTTTAATGTCCTTTAAGTTGTTTGTATCTTACTGCTCTACTGGATCTGTGCCAGATCCTCCGATAACTTGCAAGGCATTCAGCCATCGCTACATCCCTTCTCTGTGCTTCTAAACACTGAATCTCTTTTTCTCTCTGTTGCAACTCCTCTCTTTTCTGTTTCTCCATCTCTTTTTGTTGTATAGCCCACCATTTGAAAAAGGCAGTCAGGCTTTCAGGTTCTGTCACTGCCTGTTCTTTTTCAATCACTTGCTGGCTGTATAGTCTCAGCCTGGACTTCTGTCTCTGCTAGTTTGGCTGCCATTCTTCTGGTAATGACTTCTGGGTTTGCAGTTGCAGAATCCATACCTTTCTGCTCTGCTTCCCTGGTACCAGGTCTAGTGCCCATGCACAAACCTCCTAGCTTAAAGTATGCATGGCATAAATCCCACTTAGTCTGATACCATCTGTTGTCGAGGCACAGGTCAGGAAGCATAGGAGAAAAAAGAGCAGTTATAAAATTCGCAATGAGCATTTTGTTATTATTAACAGCAAAATAAGAAATAAAAATTGTTCAGAATAACTATTTTACAAAGGCAGTACAAACAGAGAAAACAAGGTCCTTCACCTGAGTGTTTCTTCTCAATTTCAGATCTCAGTCTCTCTAGCAAAAGTATTGATGTGATTTTTGGAAGTCTTTGCCTGGGAACTTGTTATTAATAGGGGCTCCCACCCATAGCTACCCTCCGTTAAGCTTTTTAAAGATGTTATGGCGTTTCACCGTGCAACATACTTTATTTTCATGAAGAAAGTTCACACCTGAATAAGATGTTGGGGAGGAGGGTTTCATTATCCGTAAAGGTGTGGCGTCGCACCTTTACAGATAATGGAGCCCCCCTCAGCGTCCGCCATACTTCTGGGTTGCAGACTTTTCTTTATTAAAATAAAGTATGTTGGAGCAGGAGAAAAACATCGCAACATACTTCAAAGGCTTAATCGGAGGGTAAACCTTGCAGGGGCGGGAGCCCCTATTAATGACTGTTTTCCTGTAAGAGACATCCTGTTTTTCTCAAAATGTTCTGGTCAGTTTCCTTGCAGGTGCAACAAATAGAACAGTGTCCCAAGCTGGCCCCCTGCTGACAGCTCTGCAGAAGTCTGTGCTGCATGGCAAGTTTAACCCCTTGAGTTCCAAATAGCTTTTTTCAATCTTTTCAACAATATCACTGTATACATTTTCATGCTAAGGGATCCCAGTATCACTTACAGTTTCACACAAATATTCTCATATATTTTTATAACCGCAGATACACAAGAGGGGAAGAAAAGACAGAAGCGGCAAGTCAAAGCAGAGAGATAGTGGGAGGCGGAGAATCACGAAACTGACAGAGTGATCAGTTCCTAGGTTTCACGGGAACGTTTGGTTGCGCAACCAGACAGACAAGAGACAGAAAAGGAGAGGACAGGACAGATCCTTGCGTTTAACTCTCCCTGCATAACAAATGTGACAGGGCCTTATTCAACCCTGTCACAGGCTTCATGCTAATGCTTGCTGTTGCTAGACTTGCTTGTAGAGCAGAAAGCAGCTAACTAAAAGAAGCTACATTTTCTTATTAATTTAAAAAGTATATCTCAGCAGCAGTCAGTGTCTGTTAAGATTAAGTAGACAGATAACTTTATTAGAAGTAGAAGGGGTCTTATTTAGGGTTAAAAAAAAAAAGAAAAGAAAGTCAGTGTGTGTTCTGTGCAGTGAAGGGTACTGTATCAGCTGACTTTGCTAAACCAGTAGGAGGAAAGAGAGCTTACCTGGGGGTGTGGTTTAGACACTATAAAAGCAGGCGAGTCAAATTACAACTTCCTTGTGCTAGCCTTTTTTCTTACTAATTGCCCTCCATCACACCCACCCACCCAAAGCCAGTTCTACTTTTATAGCCACTGGATTTGACTGTCAACAGGAACTTCCTGTTTGGCAGTAGTAAGGAAAGGATCATAGAGAAACATTGGTTTTGTCAACCTTAAAGTTAAAAAGTAGCTCACTATCCCCCCCCAGCTGCTGGTGGTCTGATATTGAGCAAGGAAGAAGGAGGCTACTGAAGAATATAGGAAGTTGCTGTCCCAGAACAGGAAGGGTGAGAGTTGTAAGGAGAGGAGGGAATAAGCATCCAGAGAAACAGTAGAGAGGACACAAAATAAGACATGATAGGAGTGGTGCAGTGCAATGGCTGTGGGGCGGCAGTGTTCCGGGAGACATTCTGGAGGCTGCGATGCTGCCCTATTTGCAGGCACCTCTCTGGTCTGAGAGAGGAGGTTGCCTGTCTCCAGGCTGACCTGGCTAGGATTTGTGAAACCTCCTCCCCCACCCAGGGACCACCAGGGCCAATGCCACTACCTCAGAGGTTGCCAAGAAAGAGGAGAGGCTGGACCAGGGTGGGCTCAAGGAGGGAGAGGGTGGTGGAACAGAGTTGCATCCCTCCAGCTGCACCTCTCCACAATTCATTTGCTCTTCTGGTGGATAGTGGTTCCTCTATGGAGGCACCTGCAGTGGAGACCAAGGAGGATGCTGGGAACCTTCACAAAGGAGACCCACAGGAGGGTGGCATGGGACCCCACAGGGAAGGAAACAACTCCTGGTGGGGACTCAATCATTGAGGTAGAAATGGGAGGAAGGAGAGGAGGTAAGGTGCCTTCCTGGCCTGACTTGGAGGGACAGGAAGCGAATCCTCAGGATCGTGGGAGGAGCTGCACGAGGAGGGAGCTGGATGTCATTGTCCACCTAGGGACAAATGACCTGGCTAGGAATGGGATCAGAGCAGTGCAAGAGGAGTTTGTAGAGTTGGGAAGGGGCCTCAGACAAGTAGTGCATACGGTAACCTTCATGGAGGTGCTGCCTGTCTATGGCAAGGGAGATGCTAGGGCACTTCTCACCAGGGAATTCAATGAGCGGTTGAAAAACTGGTGTGGAGCTCAGGGTTTTGGCTTCATTTGGGACTGGGGAGCCACCTGGAGGGATGCAGACCTATACTGGTGCGATGGTCTGCATCTGTCCAGGGGGAACCAGGATCCTAGGTGAGAGGTTTAAATGCTTCATTGGCAAGCATTTAAACTAGCCAAGGGGGGAGGCACTGAAAAGGAGCAGGGAAATCCGAGCCTCCCCTCACAAAACATGGTGATTAGTGAGGTAAACACCAAGGTACAGAAGTTATTAGGGAGCAGAACAGATTTAAATGTAAAAAAAGGCAAAGGCAGTAAGGACAGAAATGGGGCTAAAAGGGGTAAGGCTATCAAAAAGTGGAGGGTGATGAGTACCAATGCCCATAGTCTGTGGAGCAAGCTCCCTGAGCTAGTGGCCTTGATGGAAGAGGGTTGCCTGGATATTGTGGCAGTCACAGAAACATGGTACACAGAGAACCATGACTGGGGTGTCAACATACCAGGATACACAATCTACAGGAGGGACAGGGAGGGTAAAAGAGGAGGAGGAGTAGTAGCTCTCTATGTAAAGGAAGGGATCAAAGCAACAGAACTAAAGAGTAAACAGGGAGCAGATGAGGCACTTTTGGGTCACCCTGGAGACAGGAAATGGCACCACAATCCGCATGGGGTTGTATACAGACCCCCATCTCAGGGGGAGGGAATGGACAAGGAAATGATAGAAGGCTTTCTTAGAATGGCAGAAAAAGGGGAGATATTGTTGATGGGGACCTGAATATGCCAGATGTTAACTGGAGCACCTTGCTGCAGGCACATCCAAGAGCAGGGTCATTCTTGATGCCCTACAGGGGCATGCCTCAGATAGCTAGTATTGGAACCCACTGGAGGGAGCAATCTTAGACCTGGTACTTTCAAATGGGGATGGAGAAAGAATCTCAGATTTAGAAGTGGGTAGCCATCTGGGAACAAGCCATCACCAAACAGTGTGGTTCACATGATAACACAGCCATACAATCAAGCCATACAAAAAGCAAGAGTACTAGACTTTAGGAGGGCTGACTTTGGGAAAATGAGAGAGTGCCTCAGAAAGCACTAGCAAACAGGCAAGAAGGAGGGGTGGAGGAACAATGGGAGTGATCAAACAGCCATCACAGAGGCAACAAGCCTTTGTAAAGCAAATCAATAAAACACAATGAAGGAAAAACGCTATGGTTCACAAAAGAGGTGGCAGGGAAGGTTAAGGAGAAAAGGACAGCATTCAGGAAATATAAGGAAACACAGAAGGAGCAGAACAGAGAACTTTATCTGTTAAAGCAGAAAGAGGCTGGGAAGGCAGTCAGAATAGCAAAGGCCCAAACCGAGGAAAGGATAGCCAATTCTGTTAAGAAGGGGGATAAGACCTTTTATAGGTACATTAGGGAGCGAAGAAAGACCAAAGGAGGGATACTGAAGCTTAATAAAGGGGAGGGAATGTGGGTAGAGGGTGACAGTGAAAAAGCAGGGATACTGAATGAATATTTCTGCTCAGTATTCACAAAGGAAGAGGAAGGGGAGTTACCTAAACCAAACAAGAGAAACACTCTGAAGACGGGGTCGATACCAGTCCATTTACAGAAGAAAGGGTTCTGAAAGAACTAATAAAATTGAAGGTGACAAAGCAATGGGGCCTGATGGATCCACCCAAGAATTCTAAAAGAACTAAGGGTAGAACTAGTGACACCGCTGACTACTCTTTTTAACAAATCATGGGAGGATGGGGTGGTACCCGAGGACTGGAGGAGGGCAGATGTGATTCCTCTTCACAAAAGTGGGAGCAGGACAGAGGCAAGAAACTACAGACCAGTTAGTTTGACCTCAGTGGTAGGGAAAATGATGGAATCACTTCTGAAGGAAAGAATTGTTGAGTACCTAGAGGCCAGTGGGGCACAGGACCCAAGGCAGCATGGATTCGCAGTGGGAAGGTCATGTCAGATGAATCTAATAGATTTCTTTGACTGGGTGACCAAAGTAGTAGACCAGGGAGGGCTGTGGACATGGCCTACCTAGATTTTAGCAAGGCATTTGATACAGTCCCACACAAAACATTAATACACAAGATAGCCAGCCTTGGAGTGGGTCCCAAGGTGGTAGCCTGGATAAAAAATTGGCTAGACAACAGGACACAAAGGGTAGTAGTAAATGGAGTACACAGTGAAGAAAGGAGGGTTACTAGCGGGGTACCGCAGGGTTCAGTACTGGGACCGGTCCTTTTTAATGTCTTTATAAGTGACATTGCAGAGGAACTGGAAGGAAAAGTATGTCTCTTTGCAGATGACACAAAGATCTGCAACAGGGTTGATACACAAGATGGAGTGGAAAGGATGAGAAGGGACTTGGCAAGGTTGGAGGAATGGTCAAATGTATGGCAGCTCAGATTCAATGCAAAGAAGTGCAAGGTAATGCACATGGGAAACAAAAACCCAGGGGAAGCGTACACAATGGGGGGGTGAGATACTGACAACAGTAAAAATAGAAAGGGACCTGGGGGTAATTATATCAGATGACCTAAAGGTGGGCAAGCAATGTGAGAAGGCAGTAAGGAAGGCTGGGGGATACTGGGATGCATAGGAAGAGGCATCAATAGTAGAAAACAGGAAGTTGTTATCCCTCTGTACAGACAGTTGGTGAGACCCCATCTGGAGTACTGTGTGCAGTTCTGGAGACCCCATCTCCACAAAGACATAGACAGAGGAGGAGCTGTCCAGAGGAGGGAAACCAAAATGGTACAGGGTCTGCACCAGAAGACATATGAAGAAAGACTAAAGGAGCTTAGTATGTATACTCTTGAGGAAAGAAGGGAGAGAGGGGACATGATAGAAACTTTCAAGTACCTCAAGGGAATTAACAAAGTCCAAGAGGGTAGCATCTTCCAGAAAAAGAGATGTGCAAGAACAAGGGGCACAATTTGAAGATAGAGGGGACGGCTCAGGGGTAATGTGGAGGAAGTATCTTTCACTGAGAGGGTTGTGGATGCATGGAACAGCCTCCTGAGGAGGTCGTTGAGTCAAGAACAGTGGGGGACTTCAAGAATGCATGGGACAGGCATAAGGCAGTCCTAGTGGTGGTAAGAGGAAGTAAGCTGTTGGTTAACTAGGATCTGCAGCTTATCTGTTAGGTAGGAAAATGGGCAGACTAGGTGGGCCAAGCGGTCCTTATCTGCCGTCAAATTCTATGTTTCTAATAGCCAGCATGTGAGGGAAGTGCCAGTGTTGCATGGTACCCATGACAGCAAGGCTTCCCACAATCCACAGGAGGCTTTACTGATCCAGTTAATCCCATTTAACATAAAAAAAAAAAAATAATAGCAGTACCCCCTGTAAAGTAAACAACTCGCAACATATCTCCTCTGAAATGTGAAGCATTTTACCTCCCCAGGCCTCCGCCCCATGCCCCCTCCAATATTTGCACCTCGAATTTTATTCCCTTGTACCCTCCCAAAATGTGTACATAACACCCTTCCTGAATTTTACACCCTGTACACCTACCAAATCTTGCATAACTCTACTCTCCTTCCAAATGTCATGCCCCTACTTTATCTCAAATTTACCTTCTTGTATCTGTCAAAAAGAAATGTGCTGAACCTGTTCATCCTTTCCCCCCTCATGGAAGCAGGTTTTTTTTTTTAATACTGGTTCCAATTTTATTGTTTCATCTACGCCAGTATTTTAAAAGCCCAAGTTCAGCACAATTCTCCTTAAAGATTGGTGCGCCCACACCCTTCTTGAAATTTGCGTCTGTACCTCTCCTGAAATGTGCTTCTGCACCTCTTTTGTTCTTTGAACCACTGCACCATTCCGGAAATTTGCACCCCATACTCTGTACAATATTTTTGACCCCTGAACCCCTCTCAGAATTTGTTCAGCCACCCTGTTTCTATAATTTACCTTGTGCACCCTTCTCAGATATTTGGCCCTTTGCACCCTTCCTGAAATTCATGCCACTGCACCCCTCTGACCTATGGCCATTAATAACAATAAATATGTAAGAATATTGTCCCCATAATGCTTAGAGTTGTACCTCCATAGGAAATATTCCCAGCCTGGATAGTTGATGCTTTTTTTTTTTTGCTATTCCTTTATATTGCTTTTAATAATTGTATATGCTATATTAAAAAAAAAAAAATCAATAAACTCTTCAAAAAAAAAGTCCCCATAAGTGCACCAAAGATTCTGCATCCAGGATAAGTGGTAACCAGCAAATGGGTGGTGGTGGTGAAAGTGGCTAAACGTTTTGTGGCATGGTCTTTAAAGGGACACTGTCAACCTTTATTGCATCATATTATTTCTTGATGAAAACCCATGCTTTATGATTGCTTACCTTTTTCTAAAATTCATTAACGATGCTGTTTGTTTTATCTGCTTTCTTTCTTAGTACAACTGAATTGCATAATAATGGTATACTATACCCAACCTTTTGTTTCAAATGCTTGATCGACTGTTATTGCATACTTTCTGAGCATTATGAATACCAACGAACAGTGGAGCCACTCATGATGCAATAGTCTCCTGCCTTCTCACTGCATCATGAGTGGTTAGACTGTCTGGGGGTGTTCCCAAGTCCAAGGGATCAAGGAATGTAAACAAACATGCTTTGGTGTGGTAACACCAGTATGGTGAGTAGTCTGTCTTTCACTTTTTTATTTAACTTTATGTTTGTTTTACATCAAGTGCATACACAAGTAATGCATCGAACACTATACATTCAGGTATGGAATAAGCACTGAGGACGCCACTCCTAATACATACAATTAATACAACTTGGAGGGGGGAAACTAAGAGATCTACAATTCGAAAAAAGATTTGTACCTATTGCTGTGTTAAAGGGACCATGCATAGCATGAATTAATGTCCAAAGTCTAGTATCAAATATTGAATTCCTAGTGCTCTCCACCTCCAAAGAGGGAGGAAAGAAGATGTGTACCATGTCATTTCATAGTCAATGTGTACTTCCTAGAGTACTCAACAAGAACAAAATGGTCTGAGCAATAGAAGGAGCTCAGTCATAACTGTGATAAAACAAGCTATCTCGTAAGTAGCTAAAAGTTAACACCTTCAACGAGGGCAAAGGGACCTCATGTAAAGTGTGGTGTAAGGCCTCTCCAGGCAAAGACATGTGAATAACAAATTAGTATACAGAACTGTAGCAAAAGGCCTTGCCTACGGACAAGCTAATTACCCACCATACTATCCCATAAACGGGCTAATAAAATGCCACAGTCCAAACTCGGGTAGGTTCATCGTCCGAGGATGTGCTGTGGATTCGTGGTTCGATGCTGTGTTTTTCTGGGCCCATTTCAGCACATCCGAATGATCAGTAAAAATGAATACCTTCTCAGAATGGATGATCTGCAGTCTGGCAGGAAACACTATACCGTGGAAACCTTGGCCTCTCAGAGCATGGCTCGTACCCCATCAAAACGTTTTTTTCTCATCATGTAGCATAACTCAGGTGAGGGTACATTCTCACAGTTTGCCCTTCATGCAATAAAGAGCCCTTCTGACAGGCCAAGAGGAAGTCCCTACTGTCCATGCCGTTGATCACCATAACTGTGGCTCGAGGAGCCTCCTGGTTGTCCAGTCTGCCCCGAGACGTCACCTTCTGGATGTGTATCGGGTGACTAGCAACTGCCTTTCCCAACAGCCGAGTAAGCCATTCCAACAAAAATGATGAAAGATGGTCTCCCTCGCTCCACTCTGGCATGCCGATCAGCTGGAGATTCATAGACCAGGCTTGGTTCTCTAAGGATTCTAGGTGTGCCCTTAGGTGAGCATTCTCCTTGGTTAGTGTGGCCGCTGTTCCCAGTGCTGTCAGCTTGCTTGCCTGCTTCCACCATGGAGGATTTAACAGAGTCCATCGTGGTTTCTAGTACGACCACTCTATTTGTAAGAGTGTCGAATTTGTCCACTAGCCAGGAGACAGTCTGGATGAGATGGTTAATCTTTTCTCCCAGTGTCTGTAAGGTTTCTTCTGTGGCCTCTGACAATGGATCAGGCGGTTTCCCTGAGTTGACCTCATGGCAGGGACTCCCTCATAAGATTTCGGTTTCACGCCTTTGGGCAACTGTTGATCTTTTTGCCCATTTTGATTTAGGAGGCAGCCACCACCGAACCTTACAACTTGAAGAGTCGTGTCTCAGCCGAAAATGTACTTTCAGTTCCTTGCAAATTAGATGAGGGATAGAGCTCCGATCTCTGGCATCCATCTTTCTCGAGTTCCACAGCGCATCCCTTTTTCACTTTTCTTCCCTCCATGTTCTATTTGTGCTCCTATCCTTCCTGTGTCTTCTTCAGACCGACCCTCCCAACCCCGACATCCTGGAATTACCAGGGCTTGCCTTTCTTTCCAGCCCAGGAGCGGAGCCTGCGGAAAGTCGGGCTTCATCCTGTGGCTGGAGGATTGATTTTCTCTTACATTTTCTCCCCAGTCTCCATTGCTGTGGTGCACACGCCAGACGTGCATGCGTGGAGGCATGCACACATCTGTGGAGGTCGCACTGCACCCACCCCTTCTGTGCGCCCTGCAGACCCGCACCCCCCCGGCCTCCACCTGGGGGCAGTCACTTGGCAGGAGCACAACCACTCCCCTCCTGGGAGAGGAAAGCTGTCGTCCGGATGCTCAATCCTCTCCTTCCCCACTGACCCCCGACAGCCCGGGCTCATTCCTGAACCTTGGTTGCCGACGTGGCATGAGATGTGGCGCCCAGTGCCTCAACCCTCAGCACCACCAGGCCGGCTTCCTCTTTTTCACTTTTAAAAACAAAAATAGAAACCGAATCAAACAATGAGCTATAGCAGCAATCTTTACAGAATGTGAGTAATTATAAAAAGTGTTTTTAAACTGGGGACATTTTGAGGCCTACAGGGGTTGACCGTGTCCCTTTAAAGCAAGTCCCTCATTTTTATCAAAACATTTCCGTGCTGGCAGCAGCCAGGGGTGTAGCCAGGCATTTCAGATTTGTACACCAACCTGCCACACTGCTACCGCCTCCCCCTTGTTCATGCCCCCCACGGCTCGAGTCCAAGGTTCCTGGCTCCAATCAGATGATTCCCACACTAGACCTGCCATCTGTCTGTGCTTCTAGTGTGGTGCTTGCTGTCTGCTGGTAAGTGCTACTGACTGCACCACGAGTCCAAGGCCATGGCAGAACCCCCGCAGTTAGGCAGATTCGCTCCACTTGCCATACCACATGAAGTCCTCATTCTTTTAGCTGGCTCCGAGTCTGTTCTTCATCTGCTGCTCCTCAGTTCTTTTACTGCTTCTCTTGCTCCCAGTACAACTGAACTAATAGTATGGTTTCTAACTTTGCTGGGGCATTTAAACTCACCACCCAAGATGTGCCACACCCCCTACCAGATGCCACAGCCAATCACTATGCAGGCGAACCATGCAGACCTAATTGAGACCTTCAGCTTCAACATCTGTGGTCCACTCTGCCACCGCCCCAAAACAAAGCTGAAAGAGAAAGGAAAAAGCCTGTAAAGCCAAACAAAGGAATTTAACACGATGAACTAGAGAGGGCACAGCAATGTTATCCAGCTTGCTTGCTACCCCCTGCTACTGAACTTGGTATGCCATGTCTTACTTGGAGTATCAGTAGCTACGCCCTTGGCAGCAGCAGAAGTCAGTTACTCAAAATTTCCCCCCAAATGTTTATTTCTGGATACTGCGTTTGTTATTACTGAAGATGTTTTGCATAAAAATACACTCTTGGCCCTTGAGACATGTGTTCCCCCTCTGCTTTTTCTGCCATGAAGTCCCAACCCTCTGCTTGTGACATCAGAATAATTTCCATGACAACAGGTTGTGATGCCTTCCGTAAGAAAGAATGGAATGTCCTGAAGTTCAGTATTTTTGGGATTGATACACTGAGTCTGCCGATGGTGTTTTTTATAAAATAAAATAAAAAAGCTCACTTTAACCATGAGGGTTGGCAAATTGTAATGAGAAGAGTGGGGGCATTCCAATTTCAGTATGATTAACATTTGAGAAAAAACTGCTTTAGATTTCTTATTGACACAATTCGCTCCATCCGTAGCTTCATTATTTGTTTATATACCAAGTCCTCGATGTTGTGTTTTTTTTTTTTATTTTGTAATAATATCATCTTTTTGTTTCCCACTTTCCCCATCTTTCTCAGGATCTGTCCCTAAACCCCCTTCCCCCCACACATACACTCCATATTCTTGGGTAAGAGGTCAATGTTCTGTGACCTGGTTGCCATTATTCTTGGCTGGGAGTTTTGGTTCTCTGCCCCCCGCAACACACACACACCTTGCAGCCATTCTCCCTCAATCCAGCTGCTACTACATCAAATGCGAAGGCTGCCTGAGCTCTGCTGCAAAGAAGGGGGGGGGGGTGCTGTCGTGTCAAATAGACACAATCCTTTTTTGTGAGTTAGAGCCCACCACCTTTGGTCACAGTTCCACCAACCCAGGGATGCAAACTGATCTCACACATTGATTACTGATCACTCACTTTTTTGGGGAGTTAATTTATTTTGTTTTACCAGGAGAAGTGGGCCAGATCCCTAAAGCCTATTTCCAGTCATTCGTGGAGATTTAAGAGTTGAAACAGTTGACTGACCCAGTGGCCCGGCGGCTGAGGTTCTGTCTGCCTTACCACCTGCTACTCTGGTGACCCAGATTCAGGAGCAGACACAGGTCGCTTGGGGGGGGGCTGACCGTGGGTGGGAGGGAGGAGTGAGCATCCCAAGGATAGCTCTCCTTCCTTGGGAGGGGCTGAATGCATGGTCTGCAGGTCGGCTGCCATCAGAAGGAATCCAAGTGGTAGTGTCTCTGGACTACGGGGGGGGGGACTCACGCCAGATGCCAGGGGTGTCTCACTGAGGTGAGACACACACATCATCTCATTGCGCTTGCGTGGGCCCCAAGGGTAAAAATGGAAGAAAAACAGTATGTGACCACAGCGTGGTGTTGGCCTAGTCCCTCACAGGCCTGGCATTGTCTGGGGTCCTCCAGTAAAAGCTCCATGGCAGAGGACACCCCAGAGAAACCGGGTGGCAGGGTTAGGAGGACCATTTCAGATGGGGGGGACCAGTCGTAGAGGCTAAATAAGATAAACAATTGAATTAAAAAAAACAGTTAAAATAGTTGTTTACAAACATTTGGGTACAAGGCAGCTAAAATGGTGCAGGGACTGCATCATAATGAGCCCCAACAAAGAATCCAGTGCGCACATTCGCATCGTACCAATCTCGGAACAGCTAGCCCTGGCACTTTGAGGCACTCTTCCTCTTCTTCAGGGGGCGTGGCTAACTTGAACAGCACAGTGACAGCCCTTGAGTACTGTCTGCCATTTACAGTTCTGTACGTCCATTCACTGACTGGAAGCTTGGGCTAATCAGTGTGTTGCCCAGTAACAATGAACTGAAGTACAGCTGATTTGTGGTTCCGCCCTGACAGTAAACCAGCAATAACTGTTCCGTGGAGCAGTTTGAAAGAGCTGCTAACTGCAGTGCAAAAAACCTACTACCTAGAAATACTGGGCATGAAATTACAGTGATTGATACAGTATTACCACAGGGAGAAGAGAAGGTGGAGAACCAGAAAACAGATTGACAGAGTGCGGGGGCAGAAGAATACAAGGAGAAATAGAAAAAAAAGTGGAGGTATATGGGGGCAAGAGAGAGGAGTGGTAAGAACATAGGAAGTAGAATAAGACAGAAAATTGATGTAAATACAGAGGGATGCAGTTGGAGAGTGAGGTGCAATAACAGACCTCAGTGGGGTGGGGAGGAAGGTGATAAATAGAAAAAGTGGTCTTCACAACAAAAGCAAGTGTGGGATGAGGAAGAAAAAGAAACAAAAGGGTAGCTTCATGGAAAGGGAAAATCATAGCATATAACGACACATGGCAAAGAACAATAAATATTATAGGGACTTACTCCAAGTTAATGCAGAGAATACAAAGGGTCTGGGCTTAGTCAACAAACAAATCTTAAACAAGTTACACATGATAAGTTGATAAAGTCCATAGCTCCATATTGTAGCTTTTTTCCAGATCCGAAAAGAAAGTAAATATAAAATTCAGTCAGACACAGTCAGCGGGGCAGAACTGTGCGGTACTAATAAACAATACCCTAATTATGTTTACAGAAAGTACACAGCATAGGAACCCAGAGTAATCCAATTCATCATTCACGCTATGGGGCTTCAGAGCTTTCAAATTAAAGATCCATCTTGCCTCTTTTGTAAGAGTTTAGATTCTGTCTCCTCCCTAGGTCTTGAGGGACCACTTACACATATTTGGCCAACTTAGGGTCACTTCCATGGGTCTCCGTGAAATGCTTCCCCACCACAGTGTTGCAGGTGCCAGAGCGTAAGTCCCTCAAATATTCTAATATCCACTCTTTGGCCTACCTTATGGCCCCACCAACATAAATACAAGGGACAGGGTGCAAAGAATTGTGTATACCACAACATTTTTGGAACAGGTAGCAGATTCATTGATGCTGCCTTTGATTTGCAACTCGTTGCACACACATTTTTTTGCACCAAGTCGAAGTCGATGTGGACATGCCAGACATTTACCACAGATGAAAATCCTTTTGGTTCTGGTAGAAGGCATGTTGGTCAGATAGAATTTGTGGGTGAGAGAGGACTGTGTTACCATGTCTTTGAGGTTCTTTCCCCTACTGTAAGTTACGCAGGGTTTTTCTGAAGGAAAAAAAAAGGTTGGGTATACTGCAGTATTCGCCAGTTTTGAAGCAGCATGTTATCGGGGGGAGCACATAGAGAATACTGAATGGGCAACTATTCACAACCAGTGTGTTGTGCCACAGAGGGGTTCTGATTCCCTCGGACCTTGAGAAGGAAGCTGAAGAGGCCCGTGGGAATCAGAACCATGAGGTGGCAGAACACACACTGGTTCTGCATAAAGTTGCTCATCCTGTATTTTGTATAGGGTCTAGTATCATCTGAAATGTGTGTGCTGCGGTTCTTTCACTTTCAGAACAACACTGATTTGTGCAGTCTCTAGAGGTTTCAGTATGCTGCTGTACCACAGAAAGGTATAGTCACATTCTGTAACCTTTGCACTGTGGTACAACCGCATTTTGAAAGGGATGGGATTCTATACAGAACAATGCTCTACTGTACACTATAGAATTATATTCTAAAACACGTCGGAGAATTGTTTTGTTTATATAATTTGCTATGTCCATGGGTTAAAGACCTGTTTTCATGAGTAACCAGAGTACATAAAAACATACATCACATAACAAGAGTAATTAGCATAGGGCACATACAGATACATGGCAATTACAAGTACAAACAGGTTCATAAAACAAGCACTGGCATACAAAGTACTCATTTACATAACATTTTCATTCACTCTCTGTAGGCAAATACTTTCTCAGAGCCTATCTAAAGCTAGACAACATGACTTCGGGGCATTTAAACATTGTCAAGAGTGCATTAAAAAAACATTGGCAAATTATAAAACATGGTTTTCTGACCAGCAGAGGTTTTCATTCTTGGAACAGAGAAGGATTGTCAGAGTCTGGTGGTCTCTGCCTTGGTTCTAGAAGTGAAGCCCTGTTTAGGGTTCTTGCTTTATTTAGTGCTTCAATAAGTACTTTGTCTGGTAGCCCTTGGCTTTAAAGTGTGAAAACATTTTGTGGGCTTGGTTCTCAAACACCCCTGTGCCAGAGCAGTTACGTCTCGGCCTGATAAACTGACCAAACGGAATAGAGGAAATAAGGTGTGGTGGGTGACCACTGGTGGCATGCGTAACAGTGTTGCTTGCTGTGGACTTTCTGAATCCTGAGGTGATAATTTCTTGGCCCACCTTGCCTCTTAATCTAAGGTCTAGGATCTCTATCTCGCTTGTCAGTTTTCACACTGAATTGCAGGTTGTGTGTTTTTGTTCGGTTTCCTGACAAATGTCTCAACTGATTCCTCTGTCCCACTCCATGTGACTAGGATGTCGTCAATAAAGCGGCATCAGCGCACCACTTGTCCATCATATGGATTACTGCTGTCATACATGAAAAGCTACTCCGACCAGCCAAGAAAAACATTTGCAAATAAAGGATTAGCAGTGGCCCGATTGTAGTCCCACATTTTTGGAGGTAGATCTCCTCGTTAAAAGTAAAATAATTTCTGGAAAGAATAAATTCTAGTGCTTTAACTCATTCTATCTGATGCGGCCATTTTAGGTCAGGTTAAGCAATGGATGGTTCTGACGCCATATGGTGCTAATGGGTATAATGGGTTAAGTAAAAAGATAGTAAGTTGTCCTCTGTCAATGCTGCTTCTTCAGCAAAAGTGTTCTACTACTCTCAGACCAGACTGCATCATAAGCCCTATGAGAAAGACTGAGGGATCTCCGTATGTACACCCTAGAAGAGGGAAGGGGAGGGGATGGTAGACCTATAAGCACCTCACAGTGGTGAATAAGGGACAGGAAGGGAGTATTTTTCAGAAGAGAAGATGCACGAGAACAAGGGGGCAAGGAGTGAAGCTGGAATTGGGGAAATCTAGGAGTGATTTTAATAAGTACTACACTGAAAAAGCAGTGGACACCTGGAACAGTCTTTCAGTGGAGATGGTGTGGGCGAAAACGATGGACTTCAAGCATGCCCGGGATAGGCACAAAAAGAGTCTGGCAGGAAAGTGTGTGTGTGTGTGTGTGTGTGTGTTAGCCAGAGATCAGGTAGGGTCTGCGGTGACAATATAGTCAAGGAAAAAATGGATGGGCAGACTGGGTGGGCCAAATGATCCTGCGGGGATGAGCCGGAGATCAGGTAGGGCCTGCGGTGACCATATAGGCAGGGACAGAAATGGGCAGACTGGGTGGGCCAAGCAATCCTTACCTGCCAACAAATTTCATGTTTCTAGAGAAGTGCATCTATATAAACATGTCTCTGCAGCATGTTGTCTGCACAGAACAGGGTTGTGCTGGTTGTGGGCTGGCTATGCATTCTGTGTTCTTTGATGATCTGAGGAATTTATAACTCAACATATATTAGTGATACCTGTGGAAGAACACACCCCGACTCATGCCACTAAATACTAGGCTGATCTTTTCTCTTGTCTGGATTTACAGCAAGTTGCCAATGTGACTGGCTCTTCCTTGAGTGGGATGATCGCCCTAGTGTCTGGAAATGACATCGGCATCCACGAGGCGGAGATTAAGCAGGGTATTCGGGAGGTCATTCTCGCAAGGACCGTCTGAAGGTGAAGGCGCCTGATGCTATTGATAACGTGAGTATCAACACCCACTTTCAACTGGCTTTCTGCATGCTACGCAACAGTGTTCTCACCTGACATATAGGAACACAGATTATGCAAGATGAAACCAAACAATTTTTTATTTATTCTGCCCCCTTTCTACCAGTCCAGCCCTCCTCTGTCAAGCAATTGTCCAGCCTTGTCACCTGACCAGAACCCCCGAGGATCCCTTACCTGTCCTGATGGAACCCCCATGTTTGGCCTTCAGGGGTGGCATGCCCCCTCCAGAAAGTACGGGTTTGATGGTGGGGGGAACCCTCATAGTGGGAGAACTGGTGATGGGGGGTCTGAACATGCTAGGCATCATCCTGCAAGATTGGTAAATTTCCTGGTTTCCACCCACCACCCGAGACAGTGACTGAGAATGTGCATGCCACATGCACCCAACATGCTTGCACAGAGTGCATGAAGTTGCTGTGTCTCTCTGCCCCATGACGTCCCATTTGGCGTGGTTCCACCTGTGGGCCCCTAGGCGGCGTTGCTGTAGTGGGGAACAGTCAGCCTACCAACCCAAGGAGGCAAGTGTCCTATGGGTCAATCAAACCTCCTCCCCAGGGCCCCGCCTGCTGTCCAGAAATTCTGGCCTCACTCCTGATCCTGGGTCGCTGACTGATGGACCTGAACGAAACCAGAGGCCAACCAGTTCATCCCCTGCCATCATGGAATTTTAAATCATACCATTTCAAAATCTGAGAATTGTGCCCCGCACTGGATTGTTCAGCTGTTGAATCAAAGGATGTTCTGCTACAGTAGAATTCTATCTACATATTAAATGAATCCACATCACTTGCTCCTACAGCCTCCTGTGGTAGCCTATTCTAGATGCTCGCCTCCTGTAGAATGAGAAAATATTTCCTGTTGTTTCTGCTCAGCTTGCCTTTACTCACCCTTCATTTGGTTCCCAGTTTTTCTACTGTCCTATCCTACAGTAGTTAAGTTTCTCTTTGGACCATCCAGTTGCACATTGGCTAAACAGTTGTGCTGCCACACCAGTAACCTGGGTTCTGGAGAGAACTCAGAAGCTCACTCAGGTTGCCAGAGGAGCTGGGGTGGTGCTGTCACATGGCAGTGCTCCCAGCTGGAAGTGGTACTGATGCTGGGTTCTGCTTCCATAGCAATCCTTGCGGTGGGTTGGGATGTTGTTCCTCTGCAGGGACATCACTGTGTGTGTGTGTGTGTGTGTGCGCGCGCACGCGCAGTGGCCGCCTGTCAGCACCCTGACATGCCATCACTCTGTGAGTGCAGTGGCCGCCTGTCTGCGCACTGACATGCCATCACTCTGTGAGTGCAGTGGCTGCCTGTCAGCGCACTGTGTGCATGCAGTGGCCCGTCAGGGATCTGCTTGGCATTGTGGGATGGAGAACGGGGAAGAAAAAATGCTGTAGGAACAAAACAGATCCATCGGGATCGATGTACCCTATTCTCAGGCCCTGCATGGCCACCAGATTCCCCAGTGTCTAGGGATGAAGGTAGGGGGTGACAGGGATAGGAAATTGTCTAGAGGGCATGCTGCCAAGTAGGGTAAACACATATACGAGAACAAAACAAGAAAAATCTTCCTCTAGTATAATCTTATCAGTTCCCTTCAAAATGTTAACTACCACTATCATATCCTAGGTGGGACTGGGATTTTGCCAATCAGAAGGGGGCAGAGCTGGTAACATGGGATAAATAAATTATATAAAAAAAAAACAAAAACACTCCTTATAGATGAAAGCACGTAGGTGTGGTGTCCTTGAGGGTATTTTTTAGATTTTGAAACAGCCAACTTTGTTACATCTCCACCCTCTGGTATTATTTAAAATATATAATATAGTTATGGTCTATTTAATTACCGATGACCTCCGAGATGCAGTGTTTTTGCAAGGTCACACCACATCTTAGAATGTTGGCTGACTAATGAGCTTGCAAGAATTCAAGCTGCTGTTTCATAATGTGGAGCAACATTTGAGCCCACAAAAGTCATTTCATGTGTACCAGGCCAGATTTGAACACAGTTCTGAAAGTCAAAATTCATTGGTTTAACCCAGTGCACTCCAGTCAGTCTCTAGAATCTTGTTCTTTTATGTTCCTTGTTTCACAGGGTGTATTTGTCCAGCTGGTCCAGGCAAACTCCCCTGCTTCTCTGGCCGGTTTGCGTTTTGGAGATCAGGTCCTGCAGATAGATGGACAGAACTGTGCCGGCTGGAGCACAGACAAGGCCCACAAAGCACTGAAGAAGGCTTCCCAAGAGAGATTCACTCTCATCCTTCGAGACAGGTAGGACTGCCCCTCGCACCCCCAAATACACACACACACACTTTTTATTCATCCAAAGGTAATAGTAATGGAGTACTCTTATGAGGCAGTGTAACCTAGTGGTTAGATCGTAGAGCTGTGACCATGGAGACCCGAGTTTGAATCCCACTCCTGCCACTTGTGCTGTGTGACTCTGAATGAATCCCTTTACTACTCTGTGCTTAAAGCAGCAGTGTTTACTTAAAAACTTCTTGACCAGGAAAAACGCACTGAGTCAAGGCTCATTTGCAGGTGCAACTTGGAGAAGTAGTCATGGGATAAGTACGGTAACCAAATATTATGCTTTAACATAAAATTCTGTGTTTAAAAAAAAAAAAAAAAAAACACCTACAGGACCTGTACAAAGCCTATTACATATAAAAAAATATACAAAGTATATTTGTTAGCAAAATTGTTTCATCATATCTGTATTTCTGGCAAAACAAAGCAAAACATCAACATATCAATTTCTGTTTTTCAATCCTGAAATGAAAAATGTGGTTTTCCAATTTTTTTTTTTTTTTTTTTTTTAACATAAGTTCCTGCTCTCTGGCCTCACCTACCATTAAAATATTAAAGCAGCAGTACTACCTAATCAGGAAGTGAACGGTTTCCAGTTCTTGTAGTGCTACAGAAAATATGGTGGCTGCCTTTTACTGCTGCTTTCAACATGGCGGATGGCAGAAATGTAAACAAAAACAAAGGAAAACTGAGCGAATTACAGGGTGATAGTACAATGCCGTCAGGAAAGATTACCAGGGACATGCTCAACAGAGCACAGGGAATAAACTGTTGAAAAAGTGCAATTTTTTTTACATTGCACTGCTGCTTTAAAACTTGGTACTGGGTTGTTCACTGTCAGAAATGTGTGTAAGCACCATCCGAACATATCCACAGAATGACCTTTGTATGTACAGTTAAAAAGTAGCCTCAACAGAATGTTTTAAAAATTGCTTGTTGTGTCCATATTTATTGTCATTAAATATAAAATTAGGACTAAAAGCTTCTAATTAGGAAAAAGAAATCTTAAGGGAATTATAAATACACTGATGGTAAATCTAAGGATGTCAAAATGTAGTATTGCTTAAAAAAGAACTATGATGAATTGTTTTGCTAAATAAAATTCTGCTGCTGCTCTCTGTCTTGGTTTACCGAATGATTAATACAGCTGCTGGGAGCATGTACAGCTGTGTGGAATAGTATGCCTGAAAGCCACAATATTAAACAAACTTCTGTTCGTTCGATTGAAGTGTCCATTGTAAATTAGTGGTAAAATCAAAACTTGCATGTAAATAAGCCGGCCCGGTGGTGTAGAGGGTTGAGGCACTGGTGCCTTACCTCGACCCATGCCGTCGACCCAGGTTCAGGAACGGACTCTGGGCGCAGGGGGTTGGCAGGGGGCGGAGTGGATTGAGCGTCCGGAGGACTGCTCTCCTCTTCAGGGGTGGGATCAGGGAACGCATCGCTCAGCAGCGTCCCCAGTGGAGACTGGAGGCACTGCCTGAGCATGCACTAATGGGGACACAGAAAAACCAGGGCAAAATGGCGCCTGAAGCGAGCAGCTTGATGGCCATCCGCAGTTTTGCCACGGCACCCACCTGGATCCGTGTTCCGCAGTGAGTAGAGGGTTCCCTCTAGCCCCGCAGCGGGGGGGGGAGGAGCCGTAGGAGTCTGGGTGCCCGCGATAGAGGCAGTTGGCGGCTGGATGTCCCTGAGCTAGGTTGCGAGGATGAGGTAAAGGGGAGCAGATCAGGCAGCCTAAGGAGCGAAAAAATAGATTTCAAAATCAAAATAAAGGCCGGCCTAGTGGTGCTGAGGGTTGAGGCGCTGGACGCCACACCTCGCACTGCACCGGCGACCTGGGTTCGGGAATGTACTCGGGTCGTCGGGGGTCGGCAGGGGGAGGGAGGATCAAGCGTCCTAACAGATGCTCTCCTCCCTCTGGGGATGGTTACCAGGGGTGCCTTGTGCACCCGCATCTCGAAAGAGCCGGTGGAAGCACGGGCTCTCCAGGGTTCTGGTGGTTCTGTTCACTGGAGTCGGGAAGGGGGGAATGCTGTCAGGCGCTTGGGAGAAGGCATGTGTCAGCACGTCTCCTCCCTGGACGTACGTCCTTGCGCCAGCGTCCCAGGGGACTGGGAACCACAGAAAACACCTCAGTGAGCCTAGATGACAGCCGCTCCAAACAGCCATCCAGGTCCAGAACCTATGGGCAGATCTCCACTGTGCAGGTGCTCCACGAGTAGGAGGAGGAGGTAAGGAGTAACCAGGCACTCTAGGGGACGGACGCCGTGGTAGCGGACCTAGGAGGGACATGAGCAATGCCTGAAGGAGTGGAGCACTGAGGGAGTACAGGAGGGGGTATAAATGGGGCAAGGTGTCCCAAAGTTTAAAAAAAACAAAAAAACTTGCATGTACATAGTCCTGCCTCGACATTTCTTTTCATCTATAATCTGCTTGTCTTCCATAAACACTTTAGCAGGAAATGGCGGCTAGTTTTGTTTGGTTTTATTAAACATGCAAATCCCAACTTGTTTGGGCTATAATAGAGTCCATGAACTCTGTGATGATGACATGGAACATGTTTAGGCACTGCCTGCAGGAGAAATAAAGAGCATTGGCCTGGTCAGGTCTCTCCTGTGGTTTGGGAGGCTGTCATCTTTTTTGAGGTGCTTTGGAACAGCTACCTACTTAGTCCTTTTTCATGTCTGCCAATTACTCTGTCTCATTTTTATCCACTCTCCATCTGCAATCATTTGCCCTTGGAGCCAAAAAAAAAAAAATCATAGAACCGGACCTCCTCCTCCCTTCCTTGTAGTCCAGTATTTGATATTAAAAAGTATCTTTGGCCATGTGACTAATTTGTAAATTATTTATTTTTGCATGTCATTATTAACTTTCTCTGATCTGCATGGGTCCCTGAGCTACCGGAATCTCTGTATTTTACAGGGGAATGGAACTGTTTACGGGTTACAGATGCTTTACCTAGCATATTGATATGCAGTTTTCTTAATCATATACGTGCTAATTACATAATGTATTCATGGCAGTTACTCATTCTACACTATTGAACAGTCTCCAACCTCGCCTCTCGCCACACGCTGGCTCTTGTTTCGTTTACACCCTTGAAATGAGAAGATTTTGCTCAGTTTTGCATGTCAAAAATATCGGAAGTACAGTACATAGCATTAGTGTAGCAGGTATTGATTGTCCTACCCTTGCATGTATCCACATATACTAGTAACACAGTCCTTATGTCTATATTCTCAGACCTTACATTTCATGCAAGGCTGTCACTTACATCATCACCTTCTCTAAAAAGACTACCTCCTTCCTTGTTCCCATTACCAATAGCCTTATCTCTGGATGTGTTCTTACATGAATCCCCTACAGAACTGCTGTAGTAAATCAATCTCTATACACTGGACTTGTTCCTGATACCATGAAACCTGCTGCTGTTCATCCTTTTCTCAATAAACCATCCCAGAGCCTCTCTAATTTCCGTCCCATCTCTTGCATCCCATTTGTTTTCTTTTCATACAGGTTTTTCTCCCTTCACCCCTTGCCATCGCCCCAGGAATATGCCCTTTAATCAGAGATACACCCTGATCAGGTGATTCTACCGTCATTCTGATGGCTGTTTGTTTTTTCTCTCACATCTCTCCCTCCACCCTATAGTGTAAGCAGTACCTTGATTGGCCTCACAGGCACACAGCACCCATGCAACAAGAGCAAGCTCCCTAACCCATCTGCAGAGGTCGCTGTGGTGCCAGAACTTCTGTCAGCCCTACCTGACTGAACCACACTGCTGCATGACAGCTGCCTCAGCCTGGGCTGCCTACCAACGCAGTGATTGATTCAAGCTCGCTACCAAACTCTAGGCAGCTGCATGGCGGTTCAGTGCGTTGACACTGGACCATCAGGATGGCCTTAAGCAGATATTGAAAAAGCTCTGTGCTCAACTTTCTAGCAACCTTTTAGATAAATTTCAGTCTGGGTTTTGACTGAGTCTGAGCACTAAAATTGCACTGATCCTTGTATTTTAATAGCCTCCTCTGGGCTAGTGACAGGGGCTCCATTTCTCAACAAATACCCCTTGACCTAAGGTCAGCATCTGACACCATCATTCATCACATTCTAATTGACTGTCCTGAAAAAACTGTAGATCTCTCTGTCCTGTTGAGGTTCTGCCTGTCTGACCGCTCTTTCTCCATCTCCGGTGATGGTTTCTCTTCCATCGTCAAACCACTCATATGGAGTCCCCAAGGGTTCCATTTTTGGTCATCTCCTCAGCACCATCTCTCTCTTCCCTCATGATCATCTATTCTCCCAGTTCAGTATTGTATATCATTTTTTATTTGGCTGATATTCAACTGTGTATCTCTTTTTCACCAGCCTGTCCACACAGCAGTACCACTATGGGTCAGTGTCGTTGAGGCACAGGTCAGGAAGCATAGGAAAACCAGGAGCAGTTTCAAAAATTTGCAAATAGTGTTATTTTTCTCAATAACAGCAAAATAAAAAATAATTATTCAATATAACTATTTACAAAGGCAGTACAAACAGAGAAAACTAAGTCCTTCTTCTGAGAGTATCTCTTAATTCCAAGTTTGTCTCTCTAGCAAAAGCATTGCTGCACTTTTTATAAGAAGTCTTTGGGAACTCGTTAAGAGAACCTGCTTCTCGCAGGATGTTCATGTAAGTTTACGGAATATTCTTGTCAGTTTCGATGCAGGTGCAGCAACAAGAACAGTGACCCACAACTGACCTCTAGTTTATAGCTCTGCAAAAGGCTTAACAACTGCATCTCAGGTTAACCACTTGAGTTCCAAATATCTTTTTGCAATAATTTCAACAGTATAACTGTATACAGTTTTAAACAAAGGGGTCCCAGTTTCGCATAGTTTTACACAGAGATTCACATTTATTTTTTATAACTGTGGGTATGCAAGGGGGAAGAAAAGACAGAAATAGCAAGAGAAGGCTGAGAGATAGTGAGAGGCAGAGAATTGCGAAACCGCCAGAGTGATCAGTTCCTAGCTGTCGCAAGAAAATGTGGTTGCGCAACCAGACAGAGAAGAGACAGAAAAGGAGAGGATAGAACAGACCCTTGCATTTAAACTCTTTCTGTATAACAACTGGGGCAGGGCCTTATTCAACCCTGTCACAGTCCCAACTCCAGCAACCTTGGTTCAGGAATGAGCCTGTGATGTTTGGGGGTGACTGCTTCTGTCCTTATACTGTGACCTGGGTGACAACAGGTGGTAGTGCACTGGGATGGCATAGCAGTGGGGAAGGAACATCCAAGAGCATCATGCTCCACACGCTTGTGATGCCACTGAGTGGTGGTGGGGGGGACCTGGACAGCGCAACGTGATAGACCTGACCCCCACAGGCCCCGCACTGATAGCAAAGTGCTTTTTCAGGCGTCACAGGATCCATTCCGTTGGCTGGTCTGAAGGGGGGGGAGACTGCTGACCTCCACCATGATGGGGAGGGCAAGCTGTGGACAATTATGCCCCGGATTGTAGGTAAGCCCCCAAGGAGCCTGGTGATAGGGCTGAGGAGTTGGGCCAGAGCCATAGCCTGTACCAGAGAAGAAACAGCATTAACAAAAAAAAAAAAAACCTGTGCCATCTCTTTTGACTGTTTTCAGAATACTGCATTCTCCTCTTGCTCTACCTGTATCTCCCTTATCAATGTTTAGCTAATTTCCTCCAGATAAATGTAAAGAAATCTGAAGATATCCTCCTAAGCAAGAATTCTGTTCTCCATGGAAATCCCCCAATTTTTCATTTCCCCTGTGAGTTTCCAAACGTGACTTGAGTAAAACCAGCAAAAATTTCAGGGCATACCTTGACCTTGATCTATCTTTTGAGACCCACATTAACCCACCTGCAAAACAGCATTTTTACAGTCTATGTAATATTTTGTGTATTACTCCTACAGTACCTTGATCTCTCTTTGGCACAAAAACCCATAGATGCATTGCAACATCTCATATTGACTATCCCAGCTTCCTCCTGTACTGGCCTACCAATCTCCCTCATCAATAAGTTCCAGCATGTCTAGAACACAGCAGCTCATTTCCTGGTAATGGAAACATAGGCAAGAACACATTACACCCATCCTTCAGGATCTATACTAACTTTGGCTCCAGCTTGTCTTACTGATCTGATCCCACCCTGTGTGCCCAAACATCTCTCTGCTCTGTGAGAAGTAACCTCCTCCCCATTCATCTTGTGAATCTGGCAATGGTTGGTGGTCATGCCTTTTCCTACACTTCACTGACCATATAGCATGGATATCTCCTGGGTGTCTGAGAACACTATACCACCGAGTCAGTCGTTTTGCGGCTGAAGCATATCATATGGAGCATCACTGCAAAGTGCTGGGTACCATAAACTGGCCACCCTTAGAAAACAATCTAGCATACCCAGCACTATGCTTGGCATACAAGCTATAGCAACCAGATGCTCCCCCAAGTCTGGCGAACCTATTGAGCCTCAAACTGGGTAGCAGAGACCTCAGATCCTCTTACTGCAAACTTCTTCAGGTTTCCAGGGCCAGGTCCTCCCATGGACAGAGATCTGCTAAATCAGTTCTCCCCAGACTCTGGAATAATCTCCCTAAAGAACTGCAGGACTGCAAATCTCTCACTGGTTTCAGATCGGGACTTAAGTCACACCTGATTAAACTGACTACCTGTTCTTGCTACCGGTGACCCAATACTGCCCACACAACCTCATGCTTGGATAGTTCCCCAGTGTTGAACACAGTTTGGGAACCTATAATACTGAAACATGGTTTAGAACCTTGCACCTGTGGTTGTATGTTATACAGTATCTGCTATCACACTTTGTCCTTTACTTGTCAACTTTGTATAATTTCTCAGTCGTATGTGTGGAACCTTTGTCATGTACTTGTCGAGTTGTGTAATTTTCAGTCGTATGTGCTAAACCTTTTTTCCCTTTAAGTTCTTGTAACTAATCCTGGGTCGCCTCTGAAAAAGGGACCGTCATGGACCCAGTGGGCCTATCCAGTTACCAAAATTTAGATAATTAAATCTCTTGAAGTTTGATCAGCTGGCTCCCCACTTCAAGTCCTTACTAAAAACTTGTCCGTACTCCATGGCTTAGAACTGTTGACGTCATATGTTCTGTGTTGTCATGTACACATGTACATTCTTTTTGGTTTTTGTTAAACTTTCTATTCTTTTCCAACTGTGATGCCAGCTAGCCTCCCTTCTGTCGATGGCTCCCTCAATCCCATCACCTGCCATCACTGGGACTTATCTTGGCCCACCTTGTTCCTCCAGAGAGTCCCCCCCTTGTGGTGGGAGCCACTGGGGGAAACCACAAGCCCCCTTTGGATTCTTCGCTCAGCGGTGTGAGGTCTGCAGGGAACCAGTGGCAACATCCTGCTACAGTCAGAGTTTTTCCTTTCATTTTCTGCCCTGGACTCTCCATGACGTAAGCGGGCAAGCTGCCGTTGCCTTCTGCCGGGGAGCATCCCCCCAGCTCTTAGCTGCTGTTGCACTCATTGCCACCCATAGTCACCTAGGTGGCGATGCTGCAGCAGAATCTGCTGCTGTCCCTCCCTGGAGGAGGAGAGTGTCCTCTGGGACCCTCGATCCTCCTTTTCCCGGATGTGCCTCTGATGACCTAGGTCTGCTTCCGAACCCAGGTCATCGGCGTTACGAGCGGTAACGCTACTGCTGCGCCAACAGGATGGCTTTGTCCTCTACATCCTGTATTAGCTTTTTTGTCAATTTTTCTACATTGTGGTCCACATGATTCATGTAAGTAATAAGCCATGCCTGTGTGTGCGCATTATAGGATTTTAATGTACACCCAAACTATATAGTAAGGCACGAGGCCAAAGGCCAGATGTCTTTACACACCTGGGAAGTGCATTAAAATCAGATGATGCACAACCTGGAGGGGCTTATTACACTTATAAAATGATTCTAAGTAGTTTTTTGGGGAGGAAGATGAGATTCTGCACCAGAACGTGCTTTTATAGAGATTTAATGCAGTCAGGTGAAGTCTCTTGGCTAAAACACATTTCTAGATTTTTTCTTTTCATTCTGTAACTGATTACATGTTACCAGAGCTTTTTTTTTTGTCTTGCTCTCACTTTGCCCTTTTGAGGGACAGTATATTGTATGAAAGGCACTATATAAAACTAAATTTAAATTGGATTGAAATCTGGATCCTTGTCCCTTACAGTTCGCTTTACCCCAGAGGATTATTCTGGCTCTGAAGTCATAATCGCACTGCTTGTGACATTATAGTCAGTTGCTGTGGAAATAACCGTGCTGTCACAAGCAAGGGATTAGGATTTCAGTTCCCCAAATGCTCCTCGGCTATAGATGAACTGAAAGGGGACAAAGTTCCTATTTCCCTGTAAATACCCTTAGTAACAAGAGGGGGATGGCTGGAAATTCACGTTTCTGGTGCTGTCAGTGGTGATGTGTTCTTTTTCCTTGTGTGAAAAGACCCTCCCTTTAAAACAGCTGTATTTGTTACTGGAAAAAAAAAATTCAATATATTTTTAGTAATGAGATATTTCTGGCAAAAGAAAATACCAGCATATACACATTTCTCTACATGATACCTTCAGTTTTTCCCCCCTTTTCCAGTTACGCATCTGTCCTCCCACCCAGTCTGCCCGACATCACCCCCTCCCCAGCCCTGACCTTATCACAGACTTTTTTTTTTAACTTTGTTTATCCCCGTTACTGGAGAACTCCTTCCAGCAACCTCAGGGCTGCCCAGCCTCTACCCTCCTCCGTGACTAGTCAGTCTCTCCCATGCCACCAGAGTACCACCTCCGGGTCTGAACCCTCCGGAGGTAGGGCCGCCCTATTCGACCAGGGCGCTCTATCTTTCAGGGGAAAGTGCCCGGCTCACGAGTGGTCCCAGAGAGGAGATAGCCCGGAATTGGAGGTTTGGGCTTGGGCAGGCGAAGTGCCTTCATCTATCCCCAGGTACAGGGTTTTATCCTTCCCCGTGGAGCCCACTAGCAAGAGCAACGTGGCTCCGCCCCCGGCATAGCCGCTGCGCCTGCCACAATCTGCAACCCTTAGCTACCGCTTAGAGGTCGCCCCATGAGCGAGCGTGACCGAGCCCACCCCCAAGAAGAGAGAGCAGTCCTCTGACGCCAACCTCTTCCTCCCTGCCGACCTCGGCAGCCCCGGGCCTGCTCCTGAACCCGGCCACCGCGTGGCGAGGTGTGGCGTCCAGCCCTTAACTCTCAGCGCCACCGGGCCGGCTACCTTATCACAGACTTATCTGTTTGTCCACTACTTACCCAGGATCACAGTGTGGTAGGCAACCAGCCATGTCAGTTGTGCGAGAGCCTGCAGGGGAGTGCCGGAATGTAGCAGCCTGGCCTTTTCCATTTTCTCCCCAGGCATTTTCTTCCCCCAGGGGTGCTGAAGTGTTGCAAGCGCGTATGCATGCTGTGGTGCGCATATGTGACAGATGTCCAGCAGTAGCACCTCCCTTTGCGTGTCCCCCCCATCTGTGCTGCCACCTAGCCTCCACCGTGTGGCAGTCCTGCAATGGGATGCTTGTCTTCCCCCCCCCCCCAAGGAAGGAGAGCAGTCCCTGGAATGTTCAATCCTTCCCTCACTGGCCCATGACAGTCTGCACTTATTCCCATGGTACCACTACCACTGTGCCACCAGGCCGGTCATTGTATTTCATTCTTGGATGGAGATACGGAGTTCTGAAGTGGTTTAAAAGTGTAGAGCAGAAAACTGGCGGTACTCATCCACACTGGTTTTGCATTGAAACGTCGCTGTCACCCACTGAGTCCTGACCATGTTGTAACATCAACAAATAAATCACACTTTTGTAGCAGTGTGTAACTGCATGAGCATTATCTGCTATCCCAGTTTGGGTGAGTAGCACCAGTTTTCTGCTTTCGTCATCAATTGTCCGTTACTGGTTGCACCGCCTCCATACTAAGGTTACTTAGAGAGCAAGAGAGCCAACGGCCCATAAGAGTTCCCATACTAATCAATAATAATAAGACAGCTGCGTATCTGACAATAGAAAGGTGTCCAATCTAGCTTTAAATTCTGTTTTACTTTTACTAATAATAACATGAAGGGGAAGTTTATTCCATGGATTGATAGTTCTAAGAGTGAAGAAAAACTTCCTACGTAAATAGTTATGAGATTTCCTTTTCAGCTGAAGTGGATGTCCTCTGGTGTCATATCTGTTATCTTTAAACTCAAGACCCAGTTCAGTCATTAATTCAGGGTCATGAATTATATCCTACAAGACCATTATGTCCCCTCGTAATCGACATGTTTCCAAGGAAAATAAATTAAGTCCTGAGTCTTTCTTGATGAGACAAACAATGGTTGTTGTGGCCCTGTTCGTTGCCTTTCGGCTCCATTTTTAAAAGTAACTGCTCTCTTGCCATGCCTGTTATGAATACATTAAACATTGTGGTGTGGCATTCTTTACTGTCGGAGATGTGTGAGCCACTGTAGCACTTTAATGCGGCCACAGTATGAATCCAGCATGTCAAGTTACAAAATAACCTCGAGGGAAGGGATTCTTACAAATTGCAAGTGGCGGCCATCCTAAATGATTTTAGAAAATTACTAATAAAAAGTTTCAAAACAGAGAGAAAAAAAAAGTTGAATCTAATTATATCACAAATATATTATTGTGAAAAAATATAATGAAATTTTCTGCTGACTAACAAACACTGCTGCTGCTTTAATGTGCTTTATTCCTGAATTACTTGTCTACAAAAAATATTCATTCGATACTCATTAAGGATGTGCTAATAACTTATCCCAAATGTTGTTTTGTTTTAATTCTTTGGTAACCAGGTAAGGCCCACTAGGCACAAGTGCCTGTTTTCAGGGGTGACCTGGGAGCACTGGAGTGACTGAGTTGCTCGGAGTCGCACAGTATGCAAGTGGAGGTTGTGGGAATCAAACTCTGGTATGCTGGATTTACCCAGCTCATTACTCTTAACTTGTAGGCTGTACTGTCAGCCCAGTATTCTATAGGTGGCCCCAAATGTTCAGTTATTCTATATTTGTATTCAGGGGGGATGTAACTTAAAAGAAACAGCCCCCCACCTTCCTCCCCAACCCAAACTCTTAAATACAAGCCCCCCCCACCACCACCCACAATTTGATATTTTAAGTAGGAAAAACTCCAACGATTGGGGAGCAGCACAACTCGCCCACCTCCAGGGACGGCCACCATCTAAGTGTTTAAAGAAAAGTAATCCCCCACCCCCGCTGGCAGCACTCACCAGCCACCCTCAACACATCTACCCAAATCTGGCTTGCATCTTGCTGTCCTAACAAGAAGGCAACCATTACAAACCTGCCCTCCTCTGCAGCTGGCCTGTGTTACAGAATGAAAGCATTCCCATGCTTGCTTGCTCTGTATGATCAGCTAATCATTTCACTATATAGAGCAAAGAAGCGCCGGAGCACTTTCATTCTGTAGTAGGTGGTCCGCCATGGGGAAGGGTGGGTTTTTGCAGGGTGCCTTCTTGTTATGACAGTAAGACAGATGCATGCAAGAATTGGGTGCTGGGTGAGTATTGGGGGGTGGTTGTGGGTGGAGGCGAGGGTTGTGCAGTCAGTCACCCATCACGGGAGTTTTTCCTACTTAAAATATCAAATTGTGAGTGCAAGAGGGGAGGAGGTGCAGTCTGGTTACTGACAGAGCGTGGGGAGGACCAGGGTTTGCATTTAAAGATTTGGGCTGGGGAGGAGGGTGGCAGACTGAGGGGGCTGTTTCTTTTTAACAGTATTTCTTGAATAGACATGGGACAAATAGTGCCACTATTCATTATTCGCATCCAAATAGCAAACCGTGCATTATTCATGGTATTCAGGAAATACTATTCATTACTTGCACGCCCCTAATAAGTGGGATGAGGCATTTTAAGATGCGAGACTGTTACTCTATATACACTTCTAGAGTGCCAACCGACAACACTTGGCCTTTGCTGCTTTAACATTTTCCCTTTAACTCCTGGGCCAGTTTTCTGATAACATTAGTATGACCTAAGGATCCTGATTTGCTTGTTTAAGTGTATAACCAGTGCAAATCTATGCATCACTTTCCCAGTATTTATTTTGATTTAGTTACCAGGTTGGTACACGGGGCCACATGGTCCTTTTACAGGTGTGACCCAGGCAAGATGAACAATGAAATAAGCAGATACAGAGTTTACAATATAACATACTCAATAAAAATCATTTAAATCATACTAAAAAGAAAGTATAAAAGCGCTACATGCAAACTACAACTGATACAGTATGATTTATGTACTAGAATAGCACAATTAGATTTCCCATACCAACTGAAGTGATCTAGGTAGAAAAGGAATTTTTTGCAATTTTAAGGGATGTCTTGAATTTATTCTGGTGAGTCATTGGTTATGGTGAACAGTTAGAGCAGAATGCCAGTCTTTTTGGTGGCAGACAGTATGTTTCTGGATTCTTAAACAAGAAAAAAAACGTAAAAGCGCAAGCTGTGCGGTTCCTGTTCCTGAACCAGACAGCTTTGGAACCTTCGCTACCAATCAGGAAGCAGTTTTCCCTACCCATTTTATAAATGATCATTGAACCAAGAGGTTCTACTGGTTCTGTGAGATTAAACAGGGGTGTGGTTTTTCAAGGGCATGGAATAAAGGTTTATTTATTTGTCATTTTTGACCAGAAAAGGCACACTAAGCTTTGACAGCTTGCTTCCAGTTGTATCCTGGGGGATGGATTGCATGAACTGTTTTTTATTCATATGGGGGAATGTTTTCCATGACACCAGGGAACCCCCCTAGTGGTTCAGTGAGACTTTGTATGAGGACTAGTTAAGGAAGGGTCAAGTTGGAGAAATGTGATAGGAGAGCAGGGTCAAAGTTTGGTAATGGTCAGATCTGGACTTAGAACTTCACCATGGGATGATCGTTGACAGATCAAAGAGGAAATGTAGTAGAGGTTTGATTGTTTCTGACTATCCAATCAAGATGTGTCCATAAATGTAAATAGCTAATGTGATGTGCTGGATTAGGTCAGAGGAGTGGATATCGGAGAGGACGTTCTTGCAGATGTTATATGTGAGTTATTAGTATGCAAAATGAAATTAGCAATCAGAACTAGAGGAAAAGAGGAGAGCTACGAAAGAGATAGCGTTGGAAAAATCTGTAAGAATAGTAGGAAAAAATTTCAACATCTGTCGTAGTCCTTAGAAAACTAGATTTGTTGAGTATTGTGCTACCTTTTATTAGACCAGCAAAGAAACTGTACATAGAAGTATGTCACACAAGCTTTTGAGGCAGCATAGGTCCCGTCATAGAAGAGGGAGTGAGGAATAGAATGAGGTGTTCAAATGTGTCAAAGGAATTCTGATGAGGCGGGTAGCTTTGAGCTGTTCAGTTTTTTCCTTCAATCATTTGTTATGCCCCCTTCTGCTTCCTGTCCCTTCAGCCCTGTCATGCACCATTTTAGGGCTTACCTCTCCACAGGGTCTCCCACGGATTACACTCCTCCCCCAATGTGGAGCCAGACAGGGAGGCCAAGCCCATCTGGAGCACAGGGACACAGAGGTGCCGTAGTCAGTGGTGCAGGACCTAAAAGTGACTGTAGTGTCATCCAGGTGTGTTTTTTTTTTTTCTCCACCATATGGCCACCAAACGTGCAGTGCTGCAATGTGTGTGCCTGCTGCTGTGCCCATGCACGTATCGGCAACAAGGATGGGCCCTCCCTAAGTGTATGCATGCAGCCGCTGCTGCATGATGAACAAACTGCAGGACACATAAGCTTCTTCCCTTCCCTCTAGGCAGGCAAGCCATTCTTGGGATGCTCAAGCCTCCCTCCTTGAGTGACCAGAGTCTATTCCTGAACCCAGGTTGCCATTTTAGCAAGTGGTACTGCTATCTGGTGGAATGTTTTTTCATGTAGATGTTCCAAACAGTAAGGAAGAGAATGTGCTGAAATTGGCAGTGGGGTTAGGGATCTGCAGAAGCCAACTTTTTTTGTTTTGCTAATGGGATTTCCTTTGTAGAGTGATAGGTCAGCCTTACTGATGGGGACTAGAGCATTTCTTCGTCTGCTGTACATCTGTGATATGTTGTAATGCTTTCTACTTTTTCTCATCTCCCCCCCCCCCCAAAAGACCTTTTCAGCGCACTATTACCATGCAGAAGGATAGTTCAGGACACGTTGGTTTCATTTACAAGAACGGGAAGATCACTTCTATTGTGAAAGATGGGTCGGCCGCTCGCAATGGACTGCTAACTGGACACAACATCTGTGAGATCAACGGGCAGAATGTCATTGGCTTAAAGGTATGTTAAGTTGGATTGTTCTCCCAGAAAAAATCGCAGCCAATAGGACCATACATCTCTGCTCTTACTGATGCTGGTGGTGGGGTATATCCTGATTTTCTGTTGGATGATCTTGCCTTCATTTTTGCAGAGCGCTTCTGCATCATGATAACCTGGGGAAGGGGAGGTAGGACCAGTGGAATAAGTGCTGTTTAACTGGTATTCACAAGGAAGGGGAAATGGTGGGTGGCATGCATAGGAGAGAGGACCATAAGTAAATAAAGCACAGTTAAGGTGGTATTTACAGGAGGGGCTCTGTGTACTACCACTGTTAGGGAGTTATTCATGGGGGGGGTTCTGTGTACTACCACTGTTGGGGAGTTATTCACAGGGGCCTCTGTACTACCAGTTTACGTGGTATTCATGGGGGGGGACGATATATTCTGTGTACTACCACTGTTAAGGTGGCATTCATGGGGGAGGGGAACCATAGCTGGACCAAGCACTGTTAGGTTGGTGTTCACGGGGAGGGGGACTACAGTCGTGGCCAAAAATATTGGCGCCCTTGCACTTTTTCAAATAACTCACAATTTCCTCTAAACATAAGTTGAAATTAACAACAGTACAGTATTTGGTCTCCACAATTCTTTATTTCTCTGTTAATGTTACAGAACCTTTGTTTTTGATTCAGAATTTAATATATCCTTTTAAATCAGAAAATGAAAAGAAATGGCATTGACAAAATTATTGACACCCTAGACTTAATATTTGGTAGCACAGCCTTTGGTCAAAATAACTGCAATCAACTGCTTCCTATAGCCATGGATGAGCTTCCTGCACCTCTCTACTGGCAGTTTGGCCCACTCTTCTTGTGCAAACTGCTCCAGTTCTCCCAGATTTGAAGGGTGCCTTCTCCCAACTGCTGTTTTCAGATCTCTCCACAGGTTTTCAATGGGATTTAGATCTGGACTCATTGCTGGCCACTTCAGAACAGTCCAGCGTCTTGTCTTAAACCATTCCTGGGTGCTTTTTGAAGTGTGTTTGGGGTCATTGTCCTGCTGGAAGACCCATGACCTTGATGGAGACCCAGCTTTCTGACACTGGGTTCAACATTGTGCTCCAAAATGGCCTGGTAATCTCCAGATTTCATGATGCTGCACGTCTCAAGGCACCCAGTGCCAGAGACAGCACAGCAACCCCAAAACATCACTGAACCTCCTCCATGTTTGACTGTAGGGAATGTGTTCTTTTCTTTGAAGGCTTCATTTTGTTTTCTGTAAACATAGAGATGATGTGCTTTACCAAAAAGCTCTAATTTGGTCTCATCTGTCCACAGGACAGTCTCCCAGTAGGATTTTGGCTTGTTCAGGTGTGTTTTGGCAAACCCCAGTTGGGCTTTCTTATGTCTCTCTCTCAGCAGTGGGGTCCTCCTGGGCCTCCTACCATATAACTCCCTTTCATTGAGTTGGCGATGGATGGTGCGAGTTGAAACTGTCGTACCTTGTGTCTGAAGGTCAGTTGATCGAGGTGCTTTCTCCACCATTCAAACAATCCTTCGCTGCAATCTTCGATCAAGTTTTCTCTTGCGGCCACGTCCAGGGAGGTTGGCTACAGTGCCATGGGCCTTAAACATCCTGATAACATTATGTACGGTGGAAACAGGAACATCAAGGTCTCTGGAGATTGATTTGTAGCCTTGAGATTGTCCATGCTTGTCTACAATCTTCTGTCTGACCTCCTCAGACAACTCTCTGGCTGTCTTTCTTTTCTCCATGCTCATTGCGGTACACACAGTGACACAAAACAGGAGAATGAGTCCTTTTCTCTATTCAAACTGGTTGAATGAGTGATTTTTATATTGCAGGCACCTGCAACTCACTACAGGTGAGTTCAATTCCAAAGTGAAGGAGAATCACCTGCTTGAAATCTAATTATTTCTAACTACTTCTAAAAGGTGCCAATAATTTTGTCTGGGCCATTTAAGGATTTCTGTGTGAAATAAGCTAAGACTTAGTAAATTTTTCTGCTTTTTGTGTTTTATTCCACTGCAAACCAAAGAAATACATATGTGGATACCAAAATATTTTTTAATTTCAACAATTTTCTGGAAGGAATAGTGCATTATTAGAAAAAACTGCAAGGGCGCCAATATTTTTGGCCACGACTGTATAACCGGACTAAACACTGTTAAGGTGACATTCATGGGGGACCATAACTGGACTAAGCACTGTTAAGGTGGCACTCATAACCCTGGATTTCCAAGTGCCCCACTACCACCCATGGGCAGTACTGCAAATGTTAATTCTGATCCTCCTCAGTAGGAGTAATGAAGGTAATGAGGCAAGAAACTTCTTCCTAACCTTGTGCTATTCTGTGAGGCTAACTGTCCATTATCATTTCCCCTTCTGTACCTGACCAAGATGATGGGCTCGCCATGGCTGCACCTGTCTCCTGCTGGAAGGGTGGGACATTGATTATACACACAGTTACAATTTCATGGTTTCCTGGCAGGGGGTGCATGAATGATGGATGGCCTTGTGCCTGGCTTCAGCATGCAAGTCCGGAGAGCACATGTGAACCCCAGAAGCACCTCTAACTCACTGCGTGCGTCTGCATTTCAGAACATATCCATGCTGTTAGTTAAAGGGCCTCCAAGGGATGTCTCTTATGGTATAAGATACTCCCAGCATGACGTTTGGGCGAGAAGAACACGAGAGGAGTCTTATACCATAAGAGACATCCCTCAGAGGCCCTGTGATCTTATTATAAATCACTCAACTTTAGCTTGAGTGACTTATAATACATTTAGAGTATTATTTTTATGTTGTCTTGCACATGCGCAAGCAGCATCTTGCGGTAGTAGCACATTCAGAGGTGTGTCAGTGTTGGCGAATGCAGGGAACGCTATAGTGGGGACGTCCTTCAACCGCTAATCGGTGAGCATGCTGGCGATGACAGCAGTTTCAAAGAGAGCCACGACGTTGAAAGAAATCTGCCGCTCCAGTGAGGTGCAGTTTCCTCATTGGAGCTTCAGATGACAAGGCTCCGTTACATGCCTTTCGTGGTGAAACATTCCAACAAATATGGCTGCTCCTGCACCCGCCACAGAATCCCCACAAAGTCAGCATCGGGGATGCCCAATCCCTGTGTCGGCATGTCTTCCCCCCCCGCCCCCCAGTTCAGTTTGTTTGCTGACGGGGTGCCAATCCCTATCAGCATCATGTCTTCCCCAGCAACACACACACACACTTTCTCTGCCGTGGGGGTGCCCCAGTCCCTGCCTGTATCATGTCCACTTCAAAAACTCATGGCACACTGGAAGCCCACCCCAGTGTGCCAAAAATCATGATCTTACTTTGAGAGGGCTCTTGCAGTAGGTAATTACATATAGGACTGATGCCGGCAGGCGTCAGGACCCCACGAAAAAATTTCTAGCTAGCAGTCTCTGGCGGGGGACCACCCCCACGTCAGGTGACTGACGTCATGCAACGTCAGTATAAAGGGGAGGTCCCCCTCGCCCGCCTTCCAGTTCTTTCCCGCCGTTACCTCGTGTCAGCGCCTTGCAGTAAAGTTCAATGCTTGTCAGCCTGTCGGTAGTTCTACCGTCATTTTTTTCTCGATTTAATTCGATAAGTAGTTTACTTTTTTGGTGGTGTATGTCATCCCCTACACCCTTCGAGCACAAGAATAAGTGCGACTCATGCGTCGCCCAACTCCCGCACGGCCATTCCCAGTGCCTCTTCTGTCTGGGCCCGGATCATCAGGTGGAGTAGTGCCAGCATTGCCTGAAATTCAACGCCGCCACCCGCAGACAGAGGCAGCAGTCCTGAGGCCCACATCCTTAAAGAAAATGACCTCATGGAGAAGGAGTTGAAAAGTTCGTCAGGCTTCTGCTTCCCTGAAGGCCATTGTAAGAAGAAGGATAAGGAGAAGCATCGGGACCGGGGCTCCTCGTCCACCGCGACTTCGGCTGGAGTCGCCGTGTTACAGGTAACGTTCCCCTTGGGGGACCGCTCTGTGACGGCCATCGTGGAGGCTTCCAAGATGACATTGGCCTGCCCGGCTTGCGCTCGGGCCCTTCGGGCTATTGGAGGCCCCCACTGCCAGTAAGGCCACCGCCGTGCTGCCTTCTGTTGTGAGTGGCTCCGGTAAGCCAGACATCGGCTCCTCTGACGCCCGCCCAGAAATGGCCGCTAAGTTGCTCGACCCTTCAGGGCGGCGCATGGCCCCTGTTCCTGCCAACCAGACCGCCCTTCCTTCGCGGCCTGCCTCGGGCGATGGGTCCGCTAAGTCGGACGTTGGGCTGCCGGACAACCGTGCGGCGGCTGAGCCGATGCCAGACCCTATTTTGTCCACCGTTCCCGGCTCCCCGCAGCCTTCGCTGCCCTCCAGGGACCCTGGGTCTCCTCAGCCTGACCCCAGAGATTTTTCCCCTCCTTCCCCGGTGATGCCGAGGATCTTTCTGCACCCCCATCAGGTCTCCCTCCTGCTGGGCCGGACAACCTGACATCGGTTCCCCGAACGCCGGTCCTGCCTACACCGGGCGACATCCCCCTCCCGGATGTCATTCCCGCGCCGGGCCACCGGTTCCAGGCCCGCCTGCTGGGTGCCCTGCAGGGCAGTCTACCCCGGCAGACCCCCCCAGTTCCTGGGTATCCGACCCCGTCGTATCCAACGCCATCATACACGGGTCCGCAGTATCTGGTGCCCCAGTACCCGATGCCGGCCTATCCAACGCTGCAGTACACAGTGCCTCATTACACGACATCAGGTTACCTGCCGTCTGGTTACGGATACGCACCATATGGATACACTCAGTAACCGTATCCCCCTACTCCTCCTCCACTGCCCCCTCAGCCGCCAGTGGATTTGAAGGAGACTCTAGCCTCCTGGTGGGCTGAGGCCGAGGCTCAGCTCATCAGAGAGGTGGAGAGTCATCTCCCGGTGACTGTGCTGATCCTGGTTCCCGTACATCTGAGATGAATGACTCCCTCCTCACCTCCGGATACCAGAGGCGAGCTCTCCGGTTCCAGGCCAGGGCAGGATACAGTTCCCAGAGGGCTTCCCAAAGGATCCGTTCCTCCTCCGCACTGGGGAGGGGAGTCTTCTTCTTCCTCCTCGGACACCTCGGACGACTCCAATGGTTGTTCCGACCCGGACGACAAGCCCCGCTCTCCAAATAAACCCAGGGCAAGGACTCCTCCAAAGTCTCCTCCGGAGGACCCTTCCTTCGTGGAGTTGCTGCGCAGAATCCAGGAGGTTCATCAGTGGCGCCTTGGAGCCGATTCGATGCATAAAAACTCGCACCTGATCTGCCGGAGACCGCTCCAACCTTGGTGCCACCCTGGATCGAGCCTCATGCCGACCTTGTTTCCACTATTTGGAAGCAACCGTCGGCGATAGCCCCTCTTCTCTGGAAGTCAGACAGGCTATATCAGGCTCCCGAGGGGGTTGACTCCCTTAATTCTCACCCTCGAGCTGACTCGGTCGTGATTAGCGCCGCTCACGGTTGGTCAGCTAACCCGAAGCATTTGAGCTCGTCGCCACCTGACAAAGAATCCCGTCTTCTAGACCAATATGGTAAGAAGGTCTTCGCTTCTTCCACTCTGGGTATTAGGGCCCTGAATTATGTCGGTCATATGGGGGATTACCAGAAAACAATTCTTAGTGAGGTGGAGTCCAAGTTGGACTCCCTTCCTGATTCTCAGGTGAAATAGGTAGTGGCTGGTCTTGTCCGCTCTGCACGTTCGGCCGGTCGGCACATTCTTCGTGCCACATACGATGCAGTGGACGCTGCTGGTAGGAGCTTGGCTTTCGCCGTGGGTTTACAGCGTCATGCCTGGCTCCGTGTGTCAGGGTTGGTCCCAGAAGTGCAGTCTGCTATCCAGGACGCGCCTTTCCGGAGTTTGGTGCTGTTCGGGGGTGATGTCAAGGACATTATCACCGATCTGCAGGAGAAGGGGACTGCACTGAAGTCTGTGGACTCCATGTACAAACCCCCTCAAATGCAGTGTCGTCCCTTTCGCAGACGGAATCGGCAAAAGGCAAAACCTCAGGGAAAGCAGGCCAATAAATGCTGCGATGCTGCCTCACACCACCTGACTCGTTTCCTGTCCCACAGCCTCTGGGGTCTCCAGAGGAACCAGTAGGAGAGAGGTTCTCCCTCCATCTTCCGGGTTGGGAGAGGATAACTTCAGACACGTGGGTGCTCCAGCTGATTGCAGAGGGACAGTCAATAGAGTTTCTTCGGAAACCTCCTCGAAACCCCCAAGGTTGTCGTACTCTCAGGAACATCTTCTGGTTTGAGAAGAAATTTCTGCCCCTTCTTTTGAAGGAGGCGATAGAACCCATCCTCCCTCCTCTTCTGGGGACGGGGTACTATTCACATTTCTTCCTGGTCCCGAAAAAGTCAGGGGACGTGAGGCCGTTCCTCGACCTCAGCTCCCTGAACTTGTTCGTGGAGTACAAGAGGTTCAGGATGCTCTCTCTGCAGAGTCTCCTGCCCCTTCTCCGGCTGGGACAGTGGCTGTGCACTCTGGATGTGCGGGATGCTTACCTGCATATCCATATCCACCCTTCCCACCGCAAATACCTGCGTTTTGCGTTCCAGGGGGACCACTACCAGTTCAAGGCCCTCCCATCTGGTCTTTCCTCGGCACCCCAAGTGTTAACCAAATGCCTTTCGGTGGTAGCGGCCCACCTGCATACCCAGGGGGTACAGGTTTTCCCGTACCTGGACGATTGGCTCCTGGCAGCCCCATCCAGGGAGGAACTCCTGCGCTTCCTTTCCCTTACCCGGCAGGTTTTTGCCTGCCTGGGTATTACCATCAACCACGCCAAGTCCCACTTGATCCCTTCCCAGAGGCTTCAGTTTATTGGAGCTATCCTGGATACGACCTCTGGCATGGCTTTCTTGCCACCAGACAGGGCGGCCACACTCCAGGCTCAGGTCAGCCTGTTGTCCAGCCGCAGGCGGGTCAGCGCAAGGTCGGTCCTTCGCCTCCTCGGGCTCATGGCGGCTGCGATTCCAACAGTCCCTCGTGCTCGGCTCCACATGAGAATCTCTCAGTGGACGCTTCGGTCTCAGTGGGATCAGCTGGTGGACGACCTAGATCAACTTGTTCTGGTCTCCACTCCTATGGCTCGGGACTTGCAGTGGTGGATGGTTCAGGAGAACCTTTGCCGGGGAGTTCCCTTCTGTCTTTCTCCCCCCCTCCCAGATGCTGACTACGGATGCCTCGGGCAAGGGTTGGGGAGCCCATCTCGGGCCTCACAGGACCCAGGGCTCTTGGTCCAAGCTTGAGAAATCTCTTCACATCAATGTGCTTGAGCTTCAGGCTGTGTTGTACGCTCTTCAGGCTCTGCATCTGCTTCCCGGACACCTGGCTGTACAGACGGACAATATTTGTGTGGTCTGGTACATCAACAAACAGGGAGGAACTCGTTCCTACCCTCTTTGCAGGGAGGCAATGCGGGTCTGGGATTGGGCAGTGTAGCACAACCTTCACCTCACGGCAATTCACGTCCCAGAGGTCGAGAACACATTGGCAGACAGCCTCAGTCGGTCGTCCGCTGTAGCTCACGAGTGGGAACTGGATCGGGGATCTCAGACGATATCTTCCTACGTTGGGGAACACCACAGGTAGACCTGATCGTGTCCCCACAAAACGCAAAACTTACCAACTTCTGCTCGCTCGCTCCAGGTGCGGCATTTTTTGGAGAGACGCTCTGTCTCTAGACTGGAAGGGCAGGTTCGTCTATGCTTTCCTCCCCCATTCCCTTGATTCCGAGGGTCTTACAGAAACTCAGTTCAGAAGGAGCCCGAATGATTCTGATCACTCTTTTCTGGCCCAGGCAAGTTTGGTTCTCTCTTCTGTTGCAGTACTCAGAGGAACTTCCTCTTCCTCTGTCACAACTTTTGCTGACCCAGGATCAGGGGACCCTGGTCCATCCAGGCCTGAAGTCCCTTCAGTTGCACGCATGGCTCCTGCAGACATAGCTCAAGCCTGATTCGGGGCCCCCCCCCCAAGTAGCGGAGATTCTGGTGGAGGCCAGAAAACCCTCCACCAAATCTACTTATGCCATGAAATGGAAACTGTTCACTATCTGGGCCGCCTCCAAAGATTTCAAGCCTTTCTCGTGCTATGTTGGACGGCTTCTGGATTACCTGTGACACCTCTTTGACCTGGGTCTCCGTCATTCTTCCTTAAAGGTTCACATGGCAGCCATTTCAGCCTACCATGTCCCTTTCGCAGACAGGACGTTTGCTCAGCTGGAGGTCTCTAAGACCTTCCCTAGAGGGGTCCTCCACTTGCGACCCCCTATCTGGGTTCCTGCCCCTCCTTGGGATCTGAATTTTATCCTGGAGAAGCTTACTCTGCCCCCTTTCGAGCCGGCAGCCTCAGCAGACCTAAAGTTCCTTTCTTGGAAGACTCTCTTCCTAGTGGCCATTACTTCTGCTCGAAGAATTTCCAAGCTCCAGGCCCTGATGTGTAAAATCCCATATTTGATTTTTCACAAGGAACGTGTGGCTCTGCGTACCAACCCTAAGTTTCTCCCCAAGGTGGTAGCAGAATCTATGCTGAATCAATCCTTGGAGTTACCTGCCTTCTTTACGCAGCACTTCAATCATGGAGAGTACCTCCTGCAAACTCTGGATGTTCACCGGATTCTGAGATACTACACCAACAGGACGAAGGATCTCAGGAAGACTGATCAACTGTTTGTCTTTTTTGCTCACAAAAGAGAAGGCAATGCTGTTTCTAAGCAATGCCTGCCTAAATGGTTGGCTCATTGTATCACTTTCTGTTATGACAAGTACAACAAGACTCTGCCAGGTCAGGTCAGAGGCCATTCCACCAGAGGGGTCACTGCCTCTGCGGCTTGTTTCAAGAATGTGTCAGCGGCTGACATTTGTGCAGCCGCCACTTGGACTTTTGTCCATACCTTTAAGAAACATTACAGTTTGGACATTGCCTCTCACCGTAGAGCAGGCTTCGGGTTGGCTGTTCTGCAAGGCCTCCTTTCCTAAGGCCTTCACAGCTAGAGGGTCTACTTCTGAGTAGTTTTCCTGCTCCCATTGCTTCTTCTTGTTCCAGACTGCTTGGGACTCAGTCCTATATGTAATTAACTACTGCAAGAGCCCTCTCGAAGTAAGATAGTACAGTTCCGTAAGAACTTACCGTAACAGTAGATCTTTGAGAGGCTCTTGCAGTAGGTAATGCCTTCCCGTCCTCCATCCCACTAAGCTTTTCAGCTCCTTTCCAGGATGGGAAATATCCGCTTCTCTCTGTCTCGCTTTTGGCCTTGGCAGGAAAGAACTGAAGGCAGGCGGGGACCGCCTTTATACTGACATCGGTCACCTGACATGGGGCAGTCCCCTGCCAGAGACTGCTAGCTAGAAATTTTCTCGTGGGGTCCTGACATCTGCCGCATCAGTCCTACATGTAATTACCTACTGCAAGAGCCTCTCTTGAAAATCTACTGTTACGGTAAGTTCTTACAAAACTGTACTTTTTTTTTATCTGTAAATAAAGAAAACCTTCCCCTGAAGTCCGGTTTCCTTTTTTTTTTTTTCACCTGTGGGAAAAAATAAAATGTCCCTTGTCATCCCGCCACGACCCCCTCCCCCAACCTGCACCCACCCTCTTCCCTCCCCCATAACTGCCTCCAGAGGGTGGCACTACGATCTTCTGTGGAGCAGGAACATGTCTGAACTCTTCAAAAGCCAACCAGGAGCTGAACAAAATGCAGTGCGGCTTTATAATGAGCAATGGGGTGGGGTGGGGTTTCAACTTAAGTGGATATGCAGCCATTTTGGGAATTTTGGTACCAGATTTTCAACTTGGGGTTCTTAGGACCACACCTCATGAAACATGCACTGTCATCTCGTTACTGTGTCCCAAAGTGATTTCATGGTCATTGCGCTAGAATCACCTTCGGGACCGATTAACAAAACAACAGTACCACTGTTCATGAGGTGAGGAGTCTAAACCCATGTTGCAAATTTGGTGAAAAGACTAAAAAATTGCATGATTTCACATGCAACTCATAACCGACAATTTTTAATATTTTCACTCCAGATTTTCAACATTGCCATTTTTCACACCTCCTTATGAACAGTACAGCTGTCATTTTTCACATCCTACCCGAAATGTGTTTTCGCACCTGTGGCACACAATGGAGCAGTCACTGTGGGAAATCAACTTTTGGGACAGATCAACAAAATCACAGTGCCACTGTTCATGAGGGAAGGTCCCAAAATGCCTATGTTGAAAATGTGGTTTAAAAAAATCCCAAAAATGATTACTGTCAAAAGGAAATATGATTAACTGTTATAAATGATACCCCTTTGGCTTCCATCTGTTCTGCTCTGCCATGTCCCTTTCCTGTTGCTTCCCTTCCCCCTCTTTTCCCCTGTTGCCCCAATACCTCCCCAGTGTTCCCCTTTTCCCTCCCTCCTTCCCTGCTTTTATCCTCCCGAGACTATAATCTAAATACTGATAAACTGTAGAATAAGTGCCCTTTGTTTTGTCTGTTTAGTTTATTGTAAATATTTTTAGGTATGTCAGTACTGTTGTCTGTTGTATTAATTTTGTGAAAAAAAATGACAAAATAAAGAAAGTTTAAAAAAAAATCCCAAAAATAATTGCGTTACAGGCGTGCATTGCGCAGTTTCTACTCACGCTCGTGACTTTTCCACATTGCCATTTTTTATACCTCATGAACAGTACAGCTGTCATTTTTCACATCCTGCCCAAAAAGTGTTTTCGTGCCTGTGGTACCAAATGGTGCAGTTGCTGTGCAAAATCACCTTTCCGCTAACAAACTGATAGTGCCACTGTTCATGAGGTGGGGTCACAAAAAGCCCATGTTGAAAATTTGGAGTGAAAATACCAACAAACACCTGGGGCGTTAAGGTTTCCAACCATAACGTCCCACCCTGTGGAGACTGACAGGCGTCAGGGGTGTGACTTGGGATCGTCGGCTGTAAAGTTCACGCCATTCCACCCCCACCCTGCAGCCAGTGACAGGCATTGAGGTATGCCTTGGCGTCTTCAGCTCCAAAGTTCACCCTATTCTCCTATACTGAACCCATCTCGCCGTATTTCCTTATGGAATGGGGTGCGCGTAAGGCCTGAAGACCCCAAGGCACACCACGACACTTGTCAGTATCTGCAGGGTAGGGTGAGGTGAAATGGCGTGAGCATTATTGCCGATGACCCAGAGGCACACCCCAGTGCCTGTTGGTCTCTGCAGGTTGGGGGGTTGGGGTTGGCGCCAGTTCAATACTTCACTGTCATTCCTAATATGCATCTCTCTAACTCCTGCACTACCAATGCTAGCAAGACAACATTCGGCATTGACAAATGCTTGTTTTGTTTTATTGTGCTGTCCTCCCTACGGCACCAAAGTGGTGTGCACCCTCCTAGCGCTCCTGCATGAGAGCACACTATATTCAGAATAAGAGGTACAGTAGCTCTGCACACTGATTGGCTAAAATCACATTAGTGATTTATAAATTTCTTTCATTGGGTGCTGTGGTAGTTCCACCGCTGTGGTCACCTGCTGAACCCTCCCTAGTTTTGCATGCTCGTGCATGTTTATTCCATTTTAAATTCGCTTTAGAACCATTTACAAGGATTCTCTTTAAAGTGATGTGCCAGTTTACTGCAAAAAGAAACATTATAATTACTGTTGATCCCCTTTTTTTGTTACACATGGATAACCATGGTGCAGTTTTCCATTACACACGGCTGTGTGTAACGCTGACCTGTCAGTCTGTCTCCTAAAATGCCAATTTTTGCTTCCCCTCCCTGAATCAACATCCCTGCAGTTATCCAAACTACTTTTACAGATTGGGTTAGGAAAATTCAAACAGCTGATTGACTTACAGCATTCCACAGCAGCCATGTTTATCAACTAACAGAGCCCTCTAAATGACAAACAAAAAAGCACTGTTCCTGCATTAGGACTCTTTTTATATACAAAACATTATCTTTTTAAAAATGCTGCTGCAGCAGAGGCCTGTTTTTTTTTTTTTTTTCTACTTGCCACAAGACCCATAATTGTGTGGGGTGTTGGGGGATCCCTGTAGTTCCAGGGGCTGCAAAGCCCACTGCCAGCAGTATTGGGCCTCACTACACCCTGGGCGTGTGGGTATCCCCCAACACCTCACACCCTGTCAGGTCTGTTTCATTAGGAACATTTTCTGGATGGAGCCAATAGAAGGAGCAGAGGGTAGCACTGCACACTGCCATGTCAGTGACCTGGCTTCAGACGAGATCCTGGGAACCCAGTCGACCGACCCCAAGGGCTGAATAGGCACTGCCATGTGGCAGCGGACCCAGCTAGAGAGGCATGTCGGGTCCCACCACTCTAGCTACCTCTGCACGGGCCAGGGAGTTTGCCTCTCCCACTGGGACAGGTTCGCACATGCTATGCCACCTTGCAGCTACGCCTGTCGAGGAGTAGGATTGGGTCAGAAAAAGCAGAAATACCTGCACTGGCTGCAGGATGATTTTCTTACCATCACAGCCCTGCCCCACCTACAGGGCCCCTGGGGACTTCTAGGGTGGGAAGGATGGACCTCCCGCCTTAGATCCTACCACTGGAGTTAGATCCCAGGGGACCTTCACCAGGTAGGTCCCTAAGCTGATGGGTTACTCGGGGGGGGGGGTCAGGAAGGAAGGCAGTCAGCTGAGTCCTAAGGGAAAAAAGCATGATTTTAATTATCTGGTTGAGCCTACTGAGTTTTCTTTCTTTACAAATGTACACTAAAAACTGCAGTCACTTCGCACGCGGCTCTTCTGGTTTCACTCTTTGGCTAGAAAACCAACACGCTGCTGTTCTGCTTTTTAGTTTGTTAGTAACTAACAAAACTCTGCAGCATGAACTCAGTGAAGTTTTTAATAGAGGAGAAAATGGATTTGGAGTCTTGAATAACAAGGGGACTGTTTATTTGGGAAGGGGGACCTAAAACGTTCCTTTTTTTTTGGGGGGGGACACTTCAAACATTTTTCAGTATAGCCCTGCACCAGCAAATATAAAAGAAAATATAAAAATAATGGGTTTTTTTGTTTTCTTTTTTTACTACCTCTACTGTGTGTAATGCTTAGATGAACTCTTCGAGCTTTACTCTTTGTTAGGAAGCATCACATGCCTGAGGTATGAGAGAACATTTCATTATGCACCCCCAATGTAATTCTCTGTATAAATACCATGGGCAGGACTTCAGTCTCATAACATTCCCCAAAATTCTGAATTTCAGACATCCATTCTTTATAAATAAAGAATTTACAGGAAAACTGGCTCTTTGCCTCTGAGACGTCATCTGCTCCAGCTGTGTTTTCTGCCCTGAAGTCCTAATCCTCTGCCTGTGACACCAGGATAATTTCTGAGGCAACTGGTTGTGATGTTGTTAGCAGAAGATTAGGATTTCCTGCCAGGTATCAGCATCATGAACAGTTGAAATCTAAGGGAAAAAGATCTTGTTCAGTGCAAATGTCTTAATTAATAATAATAAACAAAAAAGGAAAGTCCTGAAAATCATATTTTTGGAGAATTCTGTGTAACAGAATTCTGCAGAAGTAAACTGTAAAATGTGAATTTGTACACAAATGTGGCTCAAAATGGGGAGTTTTGTGCAAGAAAGGTGCAGCGAAGTGGAGTAAAATATATACAGTGACAGTAAGTGGTGCACTGCAAATAGGCTTTTTCATGAAAACTTGATGCCAAGTGTGGGTTTGAAAATGTCAAATTCCGTTAATTTTTCCTGTTGAAAACAGAAAATCATTGGCCCTAGTGGATACAGGAGATGGACACCAGGTGGGAGACAGTCCAGCTATCATCTGAATGGCTGGTTTGGTCTGAGCAGGGTATATTCCTGAACCAGTGATAGCAGGGTATGGGGAAAAGATTAAATAATTAAGAAAAAAAAAAAAAAAAAAAAAAAGGAAATGAATTAAGCTAAACTGAGTATTGGCTAAACTGATAAATGATAAATTAGAAGACATGTCGACCCTCTCATCCAATCACAAGCCAGGGTTACAAATTATTTATTCCATAGAAAACTCACAACTGTCATTTTATAGTGTATAGTAGAGCATTGTCCTCTATAGAATTTCAGCCCTTTCAAAATGCTATGCCTCCGTTCAAAGGTCACAGAATGTGATTGTACCCTTCTGTGGTACACCAGCATTCTGAAACCTCTGGAGATTGCACAAGTCAGTTTGGTTCTGAAAGCGAAAGACCCACCGCATGCACATTTCACATAACACTATAAAAAAAATACAGGATGGTCAACTTTAGAAATAAGCAGTGTGTTCTGCCACCTCGGCATTCTGATTCCTATGGACCTCTCGAGGTCAGAGGGAATCGGTATCTGTGGCATAGTTGCCAATCCAGTATTCTCTATATTCTAAATAGAGTGACTGCTGAGAGCTCATAAGTCATTATTGTCAATAAACTGATAGTAGTGACATCATCTTAACTTATATTTAAATTGCCATGCACCCGCAGCAACTGTAAACGAGTACAGTGCAAAGTGGGGGGGCAAAGTTACCATGTTTGTGTAAAAAAAAAAAAACTCTAGGGCATGAACTGTTATACTTCAACATTTTTTTTTTAACACCTGGGGCCAGATAGTCAAAACGTAGTCCCGGGGCTACATTATCACTGCACAGTGTGCTAAATTAGCCTTGAATCAGTAGTAACCTGTATTCAGAGGAATAGCACTGGGGCTAATCCTGCTGAATATAGCATGCAAAGGAAGCAGTGCAAAGAGGGCTGGGAGTGCAGTGCTAAAATAGCCCAAGAAATAAGACTGCTCTGAATATAGCAACAGGGAAGTGCAAAATGCATCAGCAGCTCAGTGGACGCAGAGGTGGAGTAAGGCAGAGTTGAAGTTGGTGGACAATGTGTGTGATAGCTATGAAGTGTTGCACAACAACTGCAAACAACAATGCAGGCCGCACACTGCAGAACTGAGCTATGCTTTTGAGAGGTTTGCCCAGGGCTAACCTGATTGCACAGTGCTAACACATTAGCTCGGTACAAACAGGTTAGCCTGGCGCAAAGGTTTGCAGTATTCAAAGATTCTGTGCATATGAGCCTACTCAGGCAATCCGTGGGCAAACAGTCACATTTGCATCTCATTATGGCCTGCTTTGCATGCAGTCCCATGTACTTTGCCCAGCATTATTGCAACTCGCTGTTGGTCGGAATGGAAGTACAGGCTGGATGCTGCAGGAAATGGGTGCTGGCAGGCATAGTCCGTGCATACCACTTGGCCATGCATCACTGCAGTGATGGACACAGACGTGCTGAATGAGGGGCAATGAGGGACACCGCTACGTAGAGGATAGGACACATTCTCAAACATGGAGATACTAACACAGAACTCAAATACTAACACCGTTGTATGTACAAAGGGTAACTATATGTAGGTCCATAGCCTAGCTGTACATCACAGTCAGTGTGTGCAAAGCACTGTTCACATGGGGGATGTATGCAGGCCAGTGCTAGATTGAGGGGCACACTGAGGAATGTCCCCCATAATGAGGGACACAGTGGGGAATATATGACACTGTAGCACTATACAGATGTGTGTACATACATAGCTATAAAGACATATCTGCACACAGAAAGTATATGGTGTGTGTGTGTGTGTGTATATATATATATATATATATGTGTGTGTGTGTTGCAAAAACTTTGTTAATGCATCAGTTAGGGTGAATACTATAGCAACAAAAGCAGGGAAATGAGGTGTCGGCGTTTACAACCCTAATGCCCCACCCACAGGGTTCCCACCCTTACCACCCCACACCCACCCTCCACACACCCACAGGCATCGGGGTGTGCCATGTGGTCGTCAGGCCCAACTCTCACCCCACTGTCCCATACTGCAGCGTGTAAGCTTGTTTACACATGGAATGGGGTGAGAGTTGGGCCCAATGACCCTATGGCACATTCCAGTGCTTATTGGTGTGTGGGGGGATGGGGTGGTAGGGTTGTAAACACTGTGGGTGGGGCGTTAGGGTTGCAAACCCTAACACCTCATTTCCCTACTATTGTTGCTATGGTATTCACCCTAATTGATGCATTAATGAAGTTTTTGCAACTAATTTCCTTACTTTTCGAGGCAGTATAATAGTATCCTCATTTTACTGTGGGGACCCTGCACTCCCATGCTTCCATCCAGATAGTGCAACAGTATCCATATGTCACAGTGGGAGTGCAGGGTCCTGTATGTAGCTGTGGAAACACGGGGGTCTCTGCCTCTGCACATTGTTACAAGCAGGCGTAGCGAAATTTCAACAAATAGTCATAACTGGCATCTTACATAATTTTCACTGCAGATGTTCAACATAACCTTTTCACCTCACTGCATGTACCCAGTACAGAAAACGTTCAAATCCCTGTCGAAATGTAATTCCGCGCAACTGTAACGCTGTTTTGCGTCCACGTGTCGAAAAACATTTTGGCAAGGATTTGAAAAATTACAGCTGTACTATTCATGAGGTGGTGTGAAAAACTGGTAATGTTGAAACTGGAGTGAAAACAATACAAACTGGCAAAGTTACAAGCGTGTGTAGAAACTGCGCAACGCACGCTCATAATGCGGCCATTTTCTAGAATGCTTTCATCAGATTTTCAGCATGGCCTTTTTGGGACCTCCTCTTATGAACAGTGGGATTGTAATTTTGTTAATCCATTCCAAAAATTGATTTTGCACAGCGAGCGCGTCATTTTGCACCACAGGTGCAAAAACATGTTTTGTACAGGATATGAAAAATGACAGCTATACTGTTCATAAGTAGATGTGAATAAATGGCAGTGTTCAAAATCCGGAGTGAAAATATTAAAATTGGCGAAGATATGAGCGTGTGTAGAAACTGCGCAATGCACACTCGTAACACGGTTAATTTTTGGAAATTTTCACCAAATTTGCAACATGGGCTTTTTGGGACCCCACCTCATGAACAGTTGCACTGTTGTTTCATTACTCTGTCCCAAAAGGTGATACCGCGCAGCGACCGTGAAATCACCTTTCTGGACCGAGTAACGAAATGACAGTGTTCATGAGGTGGGGTCCCAAGAACCCAGTGTTGAAAATTTGGGGTCAAAATTCCTAAAAATGGCTGAGATATCATCATAAGTTGAAACCCCCACTGACAGCCATCATACTAACATACTAAGAAGCCAGCATAGTGAGCCCAATGGTCTATCGATTCTGCTCGGGGATCAGTATATGGCGCTTACCTTTGATTCTTCATTTTGCAGTTCGACTTTGAAGAGTGCAGACGTGTCCTGGTCCTTAGAAGATGACAGCACTGACCTCCGGAGGTAAGTATGGGGTAAAGGGTGTGTGTGTGGGGAGGTAGGTGCTCATTGGGAGGGTGGGGATGGGGGACTGGGAAGACGATGAGGGACCGTTCTCTTTTTTCCAGGTTACAAAAATGAAACATGCTGGGGGACGGTTTTCTTTATTAACAGGAACAAACAATAAATAAATAAATTTGGGCACACTGGGGTGGGCTCCCAGTGTGCCACATGAGTTGGGGGCGTCATGATGCCGACAGGGGGATTGGGTACCCTGTCAGCAATAAAAGTGGGCAGGGGGGCATCTGACACTGGGAGTGGGCATCCCGGTGTCAGAAGGTTACAAAAAAACACAATGAGCGCGGTCATTCGTTACTTAGCACTGTACGTACCCATTCAACACTTAGTAGACTGCAGGCCGTGGAGGTGAGTGGTGGGTTTAGCCAGTTGCCGGCTCCGTTTGGGGATAGGGGATAGTTAGGTGATGCGAGGGTTGGCACTGCATGGTGGCGGTAGGGGGTGGGGGGACACTGGACTACCAGGGTAAAGTTAAGATTCTGAATACAGTGGGAGTCTGGGGTCGTGATTTGGGGGGGGACACTAGACTACCAGGATTGGACATGGACGTAATTAGAAGTTACACTTCAAAGTACTTTGGGTTCCACCACCACTTACCACATGCTTTTTGCAGGCAGTATTTAGCGCCGCGCTACCGGTGGCGCAACAACCTGAAGCATGACGCCATTTTGAATATGCCAGTGCGCCGGCAGTCATGGCCACTCCCCTACTTCCCTCCCTTGCATACATTACTTTTTAGCATTGGTGCGGTCACACAGCGCCGGCGCTAAAAGGGCTTTTGAATATTGCAGTCTGGCGCAAATTTGGTGCTATTCCAGTGCTATGGATTTGCGCTGGGCGCAAAGCTTTGACTCTCTGGTCCCTGGAGCATTAACAGTGATAATGTGCTAATTGGCTCCCTATTGTTGGCAATTAATTGCTCAAAAGATAGAAGACCTGGGTGTAGCTAAACGCATAGTGAACTGGGTGGGTAACTGGCTAGAGGGGAGGCAGCAGAGGGTGGTGGTCAGTGGGTTAAATCAGAAGAGAGGGAGGTTATGAGTGAGGTTCCACAGTGATCGGTCCTGGGTCTGGTCCTCTTCACCATGTTCATTAGTGACACTGTAGAAGGAATCCAGGGCAGGTTGTGTCTCTTCGCAGATGAGACAAAACTATGTGGGAGGGTGGATAGTGAGGGAATAAAGGAAATGCAGAGAGACCTATGAAAGCTAGAGGGGTGGTCAAAGGTCTAGCAGTTACAATTCAGTGCAAGGTAATCCACCTAGGAGAAAAAGGACCCCAAGACAGTGTACTGGATGGGAGGAAAGAGACTTAGCACTACAGATGAGGCACGGGATCTGGGAGTTATCGTTAGTAACTCATTTAAGCAATCGAGTCCGTGACCAGAAGGGAGAGGGGAGATATGATGGAGATCTTCACGTTCCTTAAAGGAATTAAAGTGAACTGCAGGGAACTATTTGGTCTGAATACCAATTCGCAGTCACATGGACACAAATGGAAATTAACAGGAAGTAGGTTCAGGAGGGATGTGAGAAAGTACTACTTTAAGGAAAGGGTGGTGAAACCTTGGAACGATCTGTCTGCTGAGGTGGTGGGAGTGAAAACAGTTGGGGGATTCAAGCAGGGCTGGGACATAATGAAGGGAATAGTGATTAGTGGGGGTGACAGGACCATGGAGGGGACTAGAGAGATGACTGGGAGGGTTAGTACCCTGAGGAACAGTGGTTCTAGGGATTATAGGGAACTTGGGCAGACTGGATGGACCACTGGTCTTTTTCTGCCATAATTGTCTATGTTTCTATGTAATAATGTGATTGTCTGGAGGGGAAAAAGTAATCAACCTTTGGAATCATACTTTATTCAATTGTGTAGTGAGCCAACTAGCAATTTATTTATTAAACGGTAGTCAGAACTAAGAAAACGTTTGCCACAGGAACAGGACTGTAGGGCATCTGAACTCTTCAGCAAATAAATAATTCTGTAGTTGGAATGTCGGGGAGAGCAGAACCACAGAGCAGTTTGAATTTAAACATTTTAAAGTTTGTTCTCGGGACTGAGAGACTGCTAGTTGTAGGACATCACAAATGCACTCTCGTTACTAGAAATCCTGTTTTTATGCACATATCCCTAGTTTAAAAAAAAAAAAGAGGACGGAAAGATAAATGCACAGTGTATATTAAAAATAAGATGAATTTATTGCCCAAGTATGAGGGTTTCAGAGCTCTCTCCTCAGGTATCTTGCTGGTAATATGGGCCTGATCTTGCAGTACACTGGATGTTGACTGTAACAGAGTTAATGATTTGTTTTTATTGATTCACAGGACAGTCAGGTCAGTGACATCCTAACCAGTTGTGGACAGACGATCACTGTGACCATCATGCCGACGGTCCTCTTTGAGCACATGGTCAAAAGGTACGTTTCTCTCTTTCAAACATCAAAATCGCAATCAGGAGTTCCATGCTCAGTAAACTCTGCATATGAAAGCTAATGCATGCGGTAGAGATGACATAGGTGGATTGGGGAGGTCAGATGCACCCCCCATTTGGGCTCCACGGAAAGGGCGGTGTGTAGTTCCCTTGAAATGGAGGCCAAGACTGGAGCCTGCTGTTTGTTCGTGGGTTTCCCTGGATCCCAAAAATGAGCAAGTTCATGACCTGTGCAATAGTCCAACACACCTCAGATGCATTTTGGATTACTGGTGTGGTTGGCAGAGCATCCCACGGAGACTGACTAGCACATCACGAAGTGTGGCTGAATCCCACCCAGTTACGTGGGTTAAGAATGTCCACAGTGCCAGATGAAGGTGGGCAAAATTACCCCATTTTCTTTTTGCCAAGTTCACAAAGTGCAGAAAGTTTCCACATTTTGCAAAGTTGGTTATGCAAAATGTGGAAAACAAAAAAAGTCCCCTTCCCTCTGCCCCTACTCAATTCCCCAATCCTGGTAAACATTTCTTCCTCCTGGGTCCTACAAACTGGTCCCTACCACTCTCGTCCCAGTTGACTTTATTTTGGATTTATATTTACTGTACTTTTCTCCCACCACCGGCTGGCCCCCACTGGTCCTGCGCCCTCACTCAGCCCCATCACCCATCTTCTCCGGGACTTACCTCATTTTTCCCAGAGTGCACCCTGATTTGTCCCCAAGGGTAGGGCTGATATGGGGGCCACCATACATTAGTGGTCCAGGAAGGACTGCTACAGTCAGTGGCAGTGGGTGGTGGATGTCCTTCTGCACAGCTGATGATTTATTTCTCCCTTTCCACTGGGACATCAAGGAAGCTAGATGATGCATGTCTCTGAGTGTGGCAGCATCCCTCCTCCCAGCTCTGGTCTGGTGCACCGCCACCTGTGGTCACTCTGGTGGTAGCAGAGGCCAAGCACTCACCCTCCCAGAGGTGCAGGGTGTCCAGTGGGATGCACATCTCACATGTTCTGGCCGGCCCTCAGACTTGGGCTTGTTCCCGAAGCCAGGTCATCAGCATCAGTGAGCACTAGTGCTATGATTGGGCCAGCACAGTTGAACTTTACCCATCATGTCTGGTGGTCCAGTTCTGAGTGTCTGTAGTGCCAAAGGGCAGGATCCAGTTTTGACCTTTTTACAGATGTTGGAAGTGGAATAACCCCTTCTGCGGATACAGCAACATCACCATTTATAAAATATTGTCCTGGAAAGTGCAGTGATTTAAGTGATGTATGGTAAATGGCTAACGAGAGTCCAAAGGCATATAATCTGAATCGAATGAACACTGCTCATTTGCTTTACTGTGTAGTCATTAACCCATGGCAAGGAAGCATTAATGTTTGACATCACAATCCAACTCTGCTGCATTCACAAGGAAAAACACTATTTAAACTGCTATTACGAGTCTAAATAATTATTCATGAGTTCATGAGCACTCAGATTGGTTAATGTATCAATAACCAATTTCCTTGGCTATGCCTCACAAATCTCATAGGACGTGGGATTGTGGCAGCAACACCGAGCATTGTCTACCTGTCTGTCTGTTAATCGCTGGATACCATAACCGGGTCCCAGATGGCAAATCTAAACAGTACTCCTGCACTCAAATGACACCTGACCAGTCCTCCACAATGCAAGGCTATGTGTGTACATATATATATACAGTGTGTGTATAGTTGTACGTCTCTATATATATATTCTTTGCAAAAAAATTGTTAATGCACTAGTTAGGGTAGCACAGCACCACAAAAGTAGGGAAATGTGGTGTTGGGGTTTCCAACCTAACTCCCAGTCCCCACCCCCTCCCACCAAGCAGCGAAAGGAAAAAAACAATAGGTTTTGGGTCTCCGGAGCATTGGAAAATCAGTGTGGGGTCTTCCTTGGTATTATCAACCCTATGCCTATCCTGTTCCCTGAGTAAACAGCATCACACATGATCTCCTTTCTTCACGCAGGGCTACAACAAATTGTGTTGTCAGCATGTGGCGAAACATACTTCTCTACCTTTGGAGAGTGTATTACTATGAGGCACTGACTTGGAGCTGTACCTTGTGCTTCAGGCTAGAGGCTACAGGCAGAGGGGGAGGGATAAGCGTTAGGGTTAACAACCCCAAGGAAGACCACCACTGATTTGCCGGGACTCCAGAGACTCAAAAGCCTAATTGTTTTCCTTTTGCTTTTTGGGGGGGTTAGGGTAACAGTACATTTTCCTACTTTTGTAGCATTAAGATACCCTAACTGGTGCATTAACAAAGTTTTTTGCAAAGAATTTCCATTCTATTTGAGACAGTGGAATTGTATCCTCATTCATGCAGGTCCTTTTGACATCTGCATGAACAGATGCAGATGCCCTGCACCAAGGAAAGACTCCGTCTGCTTACAGAAGTGTGGGGCCCTTGCAGGCCCTCCACTCACGTGAAGCAATGGATGTGAAGAATTCATGGGGCGTCTGGTGAGCTGCGGACGCACAAGGCCCTGTGGTCCCTGCACTCTTTGTGGCCACAGATACAGATGCACAGGGTAAAGAGTGCATGTGTCAGCCAATGCACAGGGCCCTCTGCCACTCGTGGGTGGAGAGGTGCAGGGCCCTATGCCAAGAGGACAGTGGTCTTCACTGTATGGTACCCAGACAAGTGAGGACAACTCTGCACCTTTCATTCTCTGGCTGGGTGGGGAAGGGGTGTCTCATAACGGCGCCATCCCCCACCTTCACCCCATCCAGTTAGGTCACTGAACTCACCACCAAAGTCAGCTCACTGGCACGGGATCACAAAGCATACCTGCTGAGATCAAGATTGGCACTACACAAAGTTTAACAATTGTATGTTGTTTTTTTTTTTTTTTTATTTTGACCCCCAAATTTTCAAGATGCTCATTTTTAGGATTTGCCTTATAAACATGACATGTACCATTCATAGTATATTGGATGAAATGTCATTTTGCACCAGAAGCGTAAAAACATGTTTCGTCCAGGATTTAAAAAGTGACACGTGTCATGTTTATAAGATGGCGTGGAGAAATGGATATGTTGAAAGTTTGGAGTCAGAATATTGAAAATTAGTGAAGTTATGAGTGAACATTGAAATGCTGCAATGTTCACTCATAACCTGGGCATTTTACTGTATTTGTACACCACATTTTCAGCATAGCCTTCTTATCATCCCACCTCATGAACCCAGTAGGTGAAAATGTTCACATCCCTGCCGAAACGTCATTTTGCACTACCGAAACATAATTCCGTGCATTAGGTGTGAAAACACATTTGGCCAGGATTGGAAAAATGACAGCTGACAACATTTGTGAGGTGGTGTGAAAAAATGGCTGTTTTGGCCCCAAATTTTCAACATAGTCCAACTCACGAACAAGGGTGATGAAAATTTTCAAATCCTGCCCGAAAGGTGATTTTTGCCAAGTGACCACAAAACCCCCTTTTGGGTCTGATTTGCATAATTTCACTGGTACTGGTCATGAGATGGGGTCTGAAAAAGGCCATGTTGAAAATTTGGCGTCAAAATATGCAAAAATGAAAAAGTTGTGCATTGGAGTTCAAAACCCCATTGAAGTACATTGAACCGCAGTTACCTTAGTTTCACATGTTGTATTTTTTTTTTTTTTGTAATTCATAATTTTATTGAAATTTTAAAATAATACTTGTTTGAATGTACTGTCAAATTTTTATGTTAAGCCCTCTTACAACATCATGCAATGCCACCAATATAAAGCCAAAACAATCCCAAACCTTAACTTTTTAGCAACTTGTGTCTGAATTAACATCTGAGTACTCTTACAGTAACAGTAACACAACGAAACATTATATATTATTATTACCTAAATATTATGCATATTATGGATAACGCTGGGTCCTTCTCTCCCAAAGACTATTGTCCTCTGTCCCCCGTCTGTGTGGTTGTGTACTGTCTTTCCTCCATGATCACTGTATTTATAATGTTATATAATTTTTTGTATGTGTAACCTCCATTACTTGTTTTCTCTCTCGTTTCTATTACCTGAACACTGTACTGCTTAATATTATAGGTAAGTCCTTATTATTGTTGGATGTGGAGCCTTTGTAAAGGAGTCTATGACTCAAAAGGTTGTAATTCCGAATGTTATTAAATAAATAAATAAAAATAAAATAAATATGACATAGCAATAATAAGTAGTGAGATAGGAAGAAGAGAGGGAAAGGGAAAGAAAAAATAATGTCAAATACTAATAAACGAAAACATGATGCAACTTAAATGTTAGTATTACTTAAGAATGGTTCCCATTTTGAAAGAAATTTGTCTAAACGGTTCATGTTTACAAACGCTACCCTTTCATAGCTGCCTCTGATATAGAGTTCTTGAAGTCATTCCTTCACTGTCAGTACCTCTGAGCTCCTCCAGTGCCTCACAATTATATTTTTATGCTGTGATGAATGCTGCAGGTCGCCATAGTTTTTGGTGAAGTGAATGTTGCGTTAGTTCTGAACATATCCCCAAAATCGCAAATTTGGTGGAGCATACGGTCTTACAGTTTATCATTCTGCATGTTGACAGTATGTGTTTCCAATAAGAAATTAATATAGGACAAGACCACAGTATGTGTGACAGTGTACCCTTCCCAGTTAAACATCTCCAGCATGTCTCTGTTGACAAACCTAATTTGACCATTTTACAAGGAGGGCAGTACCATCTGTGTACTGTCTTGTATTGTATAAGCCTCCCATTGGCTTCCCTACATGCTCTTAATGTCATGCTCCAGATTTCTTCCCATTATAGTGTAGATATCTGAATTTGTAATTCCTGCTGCCATGTATTACGTAGTGGTGCAGCAAGGTCCGATTTGGAGTCCCAAATCATTGTATATAATTTCTTATGCCCACTGTTTGTAGTTTCTCATATTGTAGTCAGCAATTTCAGCTGCAAGATGTACCTTCGATCAGAGAGTGGCTCTTCACGGTAGGACATGTTCAGGTGAGTGAGGGTGTGTTTGGGGGGGGGGGGTAATGCTGAGTGTGAGGTCCGGGTAGAGGAGTCAGATTGCAGAGGGACTTTTTTTACTTTAACGTGCAAAAAAAGAGGGAATTTTTTTTTTCTTTTCAGGGGGATAGTGACATTCTGACACTGTGGATTGGGCACCCCAGTGTAAGGCCACTGTTCAGTGGCATCAGGGTGGGCACCCTGGTGCTGCCACATATTTAGTGGAGAGGGGGAACAACCTGGAGGGAAGGGAGGGTCACGAGAAGCATTCCAAGGGATGAACACCCCAGTCTGCCTATAGATTCTAAAGAAACATTTCTAAACATTGGAAATGATGGTTGGGCAACCTGGAGGGGAAGGGGGAGAAGGAAGCAGTACAAAGGGTGGCACCGCGGTCTGCTTAATAGGCAGGTAGATAGCATAGCCAGACAGGGAGAACAGGGGATTGGCGGTTCTGTGCTATCACTGCAGCTGCAGCATGACTTCCAGCTGCAGCTGCAGAAGTCGGGGAAGTCCTACTGTTTTTCATACAGAGAATGTGGGGTGAATGGCTTCTCTCGCTAAGCTGGGTACTCTGGATTTTGGGGTGCCCAAAAAGGTATTTCTGCCCATTATTTTAAAAAACATCAACATATAGGTAAATGGGTCATGTTTACCTAGGTTCAGGTGTGTATTTTAAAATTACACTATTTTATTTTCTGGGTTTTTATCCTTTTTTTTTTTTATTTTGCAGGGAAAAACAAGATGGTGGCTTTCACAGCACAAAAAAAAACCTTTTTGGGTGCTGTGAGAAGCAAGTGGTGAAAAACCAAAAGTGGTCTTGTGATGCAGAATGTTTTGTGTCATATTGGAGCATTATCCCCAAAACTCTACTAAGCAAGCTCGGAACAGGAAAAACAAAATTGTAAATCTTTAGAACTCTGGAACAGTTTTAATATTTTTTCATCAAACCTTCCAAAGGCAAAGTACGCTTCTACCCTGAAAGTTTTTTGGGGGAGGGGGAGTTGTATTCCGTGTAGACTGTACATGAGAGCAAACAGAGATCCCATGTTAAGTATAGGAAAAAATAGACTTGTACAGGAAAATGACATATGCAGATCTCAGAAACTGTACAAGCTGCTATCACAAAACTTTCCACAGATTTAGACCTTGCATCCTAGACAACACATGCAACATTTCAGCTAATTTCATCAAATGCTGCCAAAGCTATTAAGGAGCAAAGTTAGGGGTTTAACAATGAACACCCTACTCAACCCTAACTATAGGGGTGCTATCATGCCCCAGTAATAGATATATAAATCTGCTGACGGGACCTCTTGGATCACAGACTGTGGTACATGTTACAGAGTTTTTAAGAATACTCCAAAAGGCAGGCTAGAATCTTCTAACAGAGGCTAGCTCATTTCTGGATGTTTCCAGGGCATTTCTGTAACTTTAAGGAGAGAAGGATGGACTGGGTTCTCCAAAAATGCCCAACTTCCAACCCTGGGAAGATGTTTTAATCTTAGCTCCCCCCTCCCCGGCTCATCTGTGCAACAAGACAAGTGTCTTAATCTGCAGGAAACCATGCTGAAGAGAGGGTAAGACTGGCAGAAAAACTGTGGCATGGTATTGTGGGGTGGAAATTTATCAAAAACTCGTGGGCTTTTTTCCTTTCTTATTTTGTTTATATTCCTTACCTTTTGCACTTTTCATCGTATGCTTCTTACTAATTTTGCACATGGGGTCTCTCTGCATTCCCCAGTTCCTGCTGGACTCGCTCCTCGCTTCCCAGGTTATGCTCTGTTGGCCTCAGGTGGCCCAACATCCCCAGGCACTGGCTTTACCCTGCTGGAGATCTTCGCCCTCCTGCTAATGTGTGTGTGTCTATCTAACTAGCCATCTATCATAGGGTCACATTAGTGCCCATATAGAGTAGGGTGTTTTAATGTTAAACCCCTAACGTTGTACCTTAATAACTTTACCCCCATTTAACAGAATTGCATGAAATTATGCATGCTCAGTTGGGGCAGGGAGGATCTCTTGATTTGGCAAGTTTCGTGACAGTCAGATGTCCAAATTTCAAGATCTTTATTGTTTTATTTTAGTCTTTGGTAACCGGGTAAGGCCCACTAGGCACAAGTGCCTGTTTTCCAGGGGCGACCTGGGAGCACGGAGCAGTTAAGTGACTTGCTCAGAGTCACACAGTATGCAAGTGGAGTTTGTAAGACTCAAACCAAGGTCTGGTCTGTTGGATGTACCAAGCTCATTCACAGCTCATTACTCTAACCTCTAGGCTATACTGCCAGCCCAAGATCTGGATAGTGCAATGAGGAAAAATTGAGGGTTTTACTTTTTTCCTTTTTGCTCTCTCTCTCTCACCTACAGCCCAGACAGTTTGGAATTTTGTTCTGACATTTTCAGGGTAGACCGGTGAGCCTCACATCCATCGTGGGTAAGCTGATGGAGACTATCCTGAAGGAGAGGCTGGTGGCCCTCTTAGAGGCCAAAGGACTACAGGACAGCAGATAGCATGGCTTCACATGTGGCAGATCCTGTCAAACCAACCTGGTGAAGTTCTATGAATGGGTAACTAGGCAACTGGACAGGTGCCATGCAGTGGATGTCCTGTATCAGTAAGGCATTCGACTCGGTGCCATATGGGAGGCTGGGAAGTAAGTTAGAAGGCACAGGGGTGGGTGCAAAGCTGGTGAGATGGTTAGGGAACTGGCTTCAGGGAATGCAACAGGGGGTGGTGATGGGTGGGGAGCTCTCACACCCAAAGGTAGTAACGAGCGGTGTTCCACAGGGCTCGGTGTTGGGACCAGTGTTGTTTGGGATATTCATTGCAGACATATCATTGGACATCAAGAGCAAGATCAGTCTGTTTGCTGATGATACCAAGATGGGAGCAGTGGTGGACGACCTAGGGGGATGGCAGGGGTTGAAGGATGATCTGGCAAAGCTTGAAACCTGGTCAGACACCTGGCAACTGGGGTTTAATGCCAAAAAGTTCAAGGTGATGCATTTGGGGGTGAAGAACCCAAGGAGGAGTTACCAGCTGGGGGGGGAGTGCAGTTAGCCCAGAAAGAGGAGGAGAAGGATCTGGGGGTGCTCATTACAGGGTCAGTGAACAACTCTGCACAATGTAGGAAGGCAGCTGCAAAGGCCAACAAAATGCTGGGTTGCATTGCAAGGGGTATATCCTCGAGGAGGTGATTCTGCCACTGTATAGGTCATTAGTTAGACCGCACCTGGAGTACTGCGTGCAGTACTGGCACCCGTATCTGAGGAGGGACATTGCGTTACTGGAGGGGGTGCAGCGCAGGGTGACAAAGATGATCAAGGGGCTAGGGGACTTATACAAAAGGAGGCTGAGGGAGTTGAACATGTACTCCCCGGAGGAGAGGAGGGACAAGGGGGGACATGATTGAAATCTTTATGTACATGAAAGGAATAAACAAGACAGGTACAGAGGGGCTGTTCAAAGTAAGGAAGGGGAGCAATACCAGGGGCCATGATATGAGACTGGAGGGAGGAAGGTTCAGGAGGGAGATGACACTTTTTAACAGAGAGGGTGGTAGCTGGGTGGAATACATTACCTGCAGAAGTGGTATCCAGTAGAACAGTGGACTGCTTCAAAAGGGGATGGGACAGGACAAGGGGGAGGGTCAATGGAGGGGAAGGGTGGAAGGGAGGGGCAGCTGCAGAATAAGGGGTGCTAGCTGCACATTCGAGCAGACTCGATAGACCTCTAGGCCTTTATCTGCTGGCAGATTTCATATGTCCATAAGGGTCTTGCTTTAGAAAGATACCTTGTTTTGATTTGGTGAAAAAATATTAATCCGTTCCGGAGTTATAAGGATCTGAAATTTTAGTTCTGAGCATGCTTAGTAGCATCTTCAGTTGATGTTTCTGATGCAAAGGAAGTATTTCCGGCTCAGGAAAGAAGAATCTACTTTTGTGAGCCAGAATTATTCTTCCGTGAGGGGAAAAAAAATCATCTTTCATATGGCTTCCATCCTGTTTATTATTTATAATTTTTTTTAATTGAAAACCCATATGAATGATCCCCTGGAGAAAAACAAGAATCTAGTGAAATGGGACCCGTTTAACTCAATTCTGGAGTTTGTTTTGTGAAAAAGGACTCTGAAATATGGTTTTGGGACATCTCTTAAATCCTAGATGAAAGGCTTAGTTACGGCTCATACAAAAGAACTTCTTGTTATTTTTATTCCTTCCCCCTCCCAGCTCAGCTAGCCTTCTCTCATTGTTCCCCGATCTCTTCAGTTTAATGTAATAAAAACAGACTGGGGTGACTGCCCCCTTAACAAAGTTTTTAATATTATATATATATTTATATATTAAGTGGCCCAGGGTGCACACCTTTGGTACTGCTTTGTACTAACCATCCTCCCCACAGTCCCTCCCCCACCCCAAATATATAGGTGGTGGTACTAGGGTGCCTACCTCCGGTGTCGCAGACAGTATCATGACACTGGGGGATCCAGTCCCAAGTGTTGTCAAAGTTCTCCTGATAAATAAGAAAATTGTTTCTCGATTTTATTTATTTATTTATTTATTTTAAGTATAACCTGAAAAAAAGAAAACTGTTAGTTCATTGTCGATCTGAACATCCCAGACCCCCCACACACACCCTCATTCACCTGAACATGTCCCACGATGTAGATCCACTCTCCGATTGAAGACTTGTCTTGCTGCTGGAACCGGCAACTGTGATATGAGAAAATGAGGCATGTCAGGTTTAATGTATTTCATTCGGGTTTGAACTTTGATAATGGTCTTTTTTTCATCAACTGTTTATCCCACTTGGACATCTGAAGTCTGATATTCAAAAAGCCACAGAGTGCAGTGCAAAGATTAGCACTGCGCTTTGTGGTTGCCCGGTTATTCAAAAATGATGTGTTCAGTGGAATAGGGCACTGGCGCTGTTCGACTGAATATACTGTAGGGCTATGTCAACTTCCAGTTCCGCCCCACGAGGAGATGGCAGCCTGAGAAAACTGCTCTGTATAATCTCAGGGATAAAATACCCTCTCTACATACAGAACTGCTGTAAAAAAGTGAACTTTTGAAATGCCATGGGGTAATAAAACTAGTGACCACATACCTGCCAGATATTCAACTGAAATGGCAGAGGGATCACCCTCTGAGTAATCTGATACCAACCTGGGGCCTGAACAATCCAAAGTGCCCTTCAGCAAAACCAGCCTTCCACTGGGCCACACTCCCAAAAACAAGAGCAAGAAAATAAAATTAGACGCCATCTACAATTAACTTTGCTCCTTTCACGCCAAGGTAAAGCAACTGTACGGCGAAATGAGAAAGAATATAATGCAAGTAGAACAAAGAGCTGATGACTCTGAATGGCAAATAACAGCCATAGAAAACAGAGTGGATGAGCTGGAGACCCTTGTCCAACACTTACAATCACAAGAACTTCTTGAGGAGAGACAGGAAGATTAAGAAAATCATGCCCGCCACAAAAATATCCGGATCTACTGTATCCCTGAGGGCTCCGAGGGGACCAATGTTAAAGATTTCATCACCACTCTTCTAAAAAAATCCCTTGGTGCTGCCACAAAATATGGCCATTGATTTTGAATGGGTGCATCAAGCTCTTGTGCCCAAGCCTAACTCTCCTAGTGCCACCCCTAGATCCATTATTGCTAGCTTCCAGAGCTATGCCATTAAGGAGCAATTACTGACTACTGCCTGGCATAAGCAGAAAATCTTTTATGGACAGCAGCGATTTTATATTCAGTAAAAATACCACCAGCTGCTTATCTGGTTCAGCGTCGGTTGGCATTCATCTGTATCCCCTCCCCTGGATCATGCCTGAAAATAGGCAGGATTTGTCTAGTGCACTTAACCGGTCAACAAAAACTATTAAAAAATAAACATATATAATGCCCCTAAAACCATGAGGCTTCAGCGAGCTTATCTCCCTCTCCTACCAACCCTAAAAGCTAATGGGGTTAAATTTACTAGCCCATACCCGGCCAGGCTCATAGTCACTCTACTTGAAGGAGAGAAAAAAGAATACAATACCGCACAAGAGGCTAAAGAAGATACCCGTGGATTTTCCTTTCCCAACAGAACGACCAACGCTGCCTCCAGAGAGCCTCGCACTCCTCGATGGCAAACACCAGTTAAGGCTCCCCAGAGTCAGAAAGAGGCCAAAAAAATCTACAGGACCTTAAGCAGCGTCTGGAAACCTAGCGTTGAGTTGGCACCTAGGCAACCTGAAGAACTTTTTTGTAGGCTCCATCTCTCTCGCTTTTTCCACCACCATTGCAGGTAGGCTGCGCGTTTGGGAATTGGGGGGGGGGGGGGGTAGGGAAGGAATAAGATCTTCTTCCTAGCTTCTGCAGCCCATCCGACTCTAGGCCCAGTGTACATAACTTCATACTGTGCCCTCTACAGTTGGGCCCATTGAGCCACCTGTCAGGTTGGGATAAGCGGCAGTGTGTAAATTTGTAAATTGCAGTGTACGCCTCTACCAGTAACTGCCCTGTGCGACAGCTGAAAGCCGTGAGACAGGCAATAGATACCAGGACAAGGCGCCGACAGATACCAAGTTTAAAACTTTTAAATGTATGCTGTGTGACTAAGGCTTTAGTTCTTCACTATTTGCTGCATTTGACAGTTCTTTCAAGTCGTTTTAAGGGCTGCTGTCACAGGGCAAGATAAACCTGTATTTCCACTCTTAGGCAGGAGCACTGTATTGGGTGCATATACCTGGCACAGATTTAGTTTTAAACATTAAAAGTTTCACAAGTGTTGTGGATTGTGGCTAAGGACACTGGTTGCTAGTTAAGAGTCTTGTGACTTCCGGGTCCTGGCTTCAAAGCACTCTCGGTAGCTAGCAGGATAGTAGGCCATATCACCAACTTTGCTTTACCTCTGAAAAGGTGAGTTTCAATCTTTAACTGATATCAGCAAGGTAATTCCCCCCGTGTTCAGTGCTGTTTAAAAAAACGCTGCAAGCATTAAAAACTGACCTTTTTATGTTGCAAACTGGTCAAATGCTGGTAGTATGTTCCAGTTGTAAACATGTCTTATATCATGTTCCCACAATCTCTAGTTTACCTACAGACATAAATTGTACATACTGTCAAGAAATTGATTCCATGAAAATGAAAATTGCTGCCTTGACTAGAGAAATTCAAGCAGCTAAGGAAATTAAAGAACCTGAAAATTTTCTTGATAACCTAGTTCGTAATTTTCCCGAAAATAACCAGTCTTCACTCTCAGTGCAAGGCTCTAATTCAGAGCCTACATTTAATGCTTTAAATACACCAAGTATCAGGACAACAGATGGCTCAGTAGCTTCCCTAACAAATTCTGCACTTAATGAAATGGATAACCGCAGTGATAAAACACCACTATCACAACAGTTAAATTGCCTTCCAACTCCATCAGTTACAAATAAAAGGAGCAGAATCCTTAGTCGGATCATTTTTCTGATGGTAATTGGGAAACAGTTACAAACGAAAATATAAGAAGGGTAGGAGAGCAGACTAAGTTTGTCCCGGCCTATCTAATTTACCACTGTCACTTGATTCAACTGAGCAGGGTTTCGTATCCCATAAAATTTTTTCCATTTTACACCATGAAGATGCAAGTCAGGATTCATTTAGTGTTGTTCATGAAACAGATTTTCCTACTGTTATCATAGGTGACTCCATAGTTAAATATATGAATTCCTATACATCTAATTCTGATAGCAACCAAGTCTCAGTATATTGTTTCCCAGGTGCCAGAATTGAGGACATAGCCCTTAGAATAGATTCTCTCATTTCTTGTCCAGCCAATGTGATTATGCACATAGGCACTAACAATGTAGGTTACACTCATGAGAAGGACATTTGTTTTGAACTTACTGAATTTGGTAATAAGATTAAATCAAAGAAATGCAATGTCTTTATTTCTGGAATTCTTCCGATTGCACGAGCCAAAATAGAAAAGAATTGCACCATTGAAAGGATAAATGCAAGACTAACTAACTGGTGTGCTACTAACAACTTAATCTTTATTAATCATTGGACCCATTTCGTCAACAGTAACATGAAATTTGCTAGGGATAACTTACATCTGAACAAACGGGGCACAATAAATCTGTCATTCATTCCAATCAAAGATTCCTTCAAATTACTTTAAACTACGGGGGAAATACAGTTATCAGATAAAAATGTCCTTTCTGATCACTCTCCAGTAAATATTAAACAAGTAAAGAACAAAGTATTGAAGCTACTATTAGTAAATGCCTGTAGCTTTGGCAATAAATTAGATGAATCAAAACTAAGAATTGATACTGAAAATCAAGATATTATCTGTATTACTGAGACTTGGTGGACATCTGAACAGATTTGGGAACCAGGTATTCCTGGTTTTTCACTTTTTCACTTAAGCAGACCGAATCGGAAGGGGGGTGGAGTAGCAATATTTGTTTCTTCAAATATACTAGTTCATGACATTTCTAATAAAATTAGAGTTAATTCAACACCAACAGAAATTATTTGGTTGAATTTCAAAAAACATAAGACAGACTTTATTGTGGGCTATAGGCCTCCTGATTCAAAATCTGACATGTTAAGTGAAATAATTTCCGAAATAGAAACTGCTGCTGATTTAGGAAATATATTATTTATGGGTGACTTAAACTTGTGTGATATAGACTGGGCTAACTTCTCAGCAAAGTCCAAACTAGCTAAGGATTTTCTGACTTTATGTGAAGAATTAAGTCTAACACAACATGTCACCTTTCCAACTAGAGGCCCTAGCCTACTGGATATTGTTTTGGGTAGTGATTCTGTCCTAATTAAAGAATGCTGTGCCCTGGCTCCTTTAGGTGCTAGTGACCACTGCATTGTTAGTTTTAAACTTTGCAACTCATTCCTAAAATCAGAAAATGTTACAGAGAATTATGTGCCTTTCATAAAACAGATGTAATAGCACTTAATAAGTATTTGTCAAAAATCGATTGGTCCTCTCTTTTGAACTTTATTTTGGATTTATATTTACTGTACTTTTCTCCCACCACCGGCTGGCCCCCACTGGTCCTGCCCCCTCACTCAGCCCCATCACCCATCTTCTCCGGGGCTTACCTCATTTTTCCCAGAGTGCACCCTGATTTGTCCCCAAGGGTAGGGCTGATGGGGGGGCTACCCCCAGATAGAGACTCAGTCAGTGGTGGTGGGGGGGTGGATGTCCTTCTGCACAGCTGATTTATTTCTCCCTTTCCACTGGGACATCGAGGAAGCTAGATGATGCATGTCTCTGAGTGTAGCAGCATCCCTTCTCCCAGCTCCAGTCTGGTGCACCGCCACCTGTGGTCACTCTGGTGGTAGCAGAGGCCGAGCACTCACCCTCCCGGAGGTGCAGGGTGTCCAGTGGGATGCAAATCTCACCTGTTCTGGCTGGCCCATAGACTTGGGCTTGTTCCCGAAGCCCGGTCATCAGCATCAGTGAGCACTAGTGCTACGACTGGGCCAGCACAGTTGAACTTTACCCATCACGTTTGGTGGTCCAGTTCTGAGTGTCTGTAGTGCCAAAGGGCAGGATCCAGTTTTTACCTTTTTACAGATGTTGGAAGGGAATAACCCCTTCTGCGGATACAGCAACATCACCATTTATAAAATATTGTCCTGGAAAGTGCAGTGATTTAAGTGATGTATGGTAAGTGGCTAACGAGAGTCCAAAGGCATATAATCCCGAATGAATGAACACTGCTCATTTGCTTTACTGTGCTCTGATGCATAAGGAGCCTTACTTGATTTTTCACAAGGACCAGGCAGTCTTGCATACTAATCCTAAGTTTCTTCCTAAGGTGGTTTCTGAGTTCACCCTAAATCAGATGGTTAAACTTACCGTGGATGTTCACAGAATCCTCAGATGCTATGTCCACAGAAGTAAGGAATCCAGAAAATCTGATCAGCTTTTGTCTCATTCACCCCAAGTCTTTGGGGTCAGCAGTTCAAACAGTGCCTTTCCAAGTGGCTTGGTAACTGCATCCGCTTCTGTTAGCAGAAGTACAACAAACCTCTTCCAGGGAGGTCAGAGGTCACTCTGCTAGAGGCATGGCTACCTCTATGGCATTTCTGCATAATGTTTCTGCAGCAGAGTTTGCGGCAGCAACCTGGAGTCCCTTCCATACCTTCACGAAGCATTACAGTCTGGACATTCCCTCTAGACGTAGGGCCGGGTTTGACTTTGCTGTCTTGCAGGGACTACTGTCTTAGGCTGGTTCTGTGCTGTCTTTCAGTTACTCCTCCTCCCGTGACACTCTCTGTCTCTCTGTGAGTTACTGCTTGGGATTCAGTCCTATATGTAGTGACCTACTGCAGGAACCCTCTCAAAGTAAGATAGTACAGTTCGTAGAACTTACCATAACAGTAGATCTTGAGAGGTTCCTGCTGTAGATCACACTCCCCTCCCTCCTTCCCCCAGTTTTCTGCATTTCTTTCAGCCATTCTGAACCGGCTCCAGGATTTCATCCTTTCTCCTGTCTAATCCTACTTGGATCTCTGGTGGAGATCTGGAAAGCAGGCGAGGGACTGCCCACTATACAGGGTCACGCTGATGTCTGTCACATGACAACGGGTGGCGGTCACCTGCCAGACACTGCTGGAAAAGTTTGCCATGCAGTCCTGACGCCAGAGGGCGAGTCATATATGTAATTACCTACTGTAAAGAACCTCTCTCAAGATCTACTGTTACGGTAAGTTATTATGTAACTGTACTTTATCCAAGCAACAAAGAAAACAATTACCAAACTATGGTATACTGTGAAGATCTCCTCCAAGGAGAGGTGGAGGTCAATGACCTATGAAATGCATAATATAGAACATCTGGCAGCCAGAGTGGCCTCGCGTACTAAAACATTTGACATCCAGTGGCGATACTGGGTAACCTACCAGATGGATCACCACTCTGATTTTGTGGCTTGACTGCACCTTCTATACGGACTACACATATCAAAAAGCTGTTTCAGACCTGGAGGAGGCGACCCCCTACCCCCCACACCCTCCTTAGACCCTCTGTCCACTCTATACCACCCTGACCTGATTCTTAATTGGATTCTGTGACCCACTTCCTTACTTTCCTTTTTAAATTAAATTACCTCCTCTACTCTAATGCTACCTTTCTGGGATCTGAAGTCCATACACCCCTTACCTACTAGACTGGAGAAAACCCAGACTGGAACTATTAACTTTGTTATTTGAAATTTGTAATATACAAGAAACCAGTTGAACAGTAGCATAAAGAAAATTGCCTTGTTTCATTAGAAGAAAGACAACAACATTTCAATCATTCACCTTTATTAAGAATTTAGATAAATGCCAAATAAGTTTGTTAATGATGTGAAGAAAATACAATAAATATGTTGCAGGTGATACTTTTATTGGACTAACAAAATTATTTTAAGACTAGCTTGAAGGTGAAACTCTTTCTTCTGGGTCAAAAGTGAAAACCTGCTAGTCTAGGCTTCAAATCCACATCCAACCTTTATATCTGTCATACTGCTCAGCTGTTTTCACTTTTGACCTGAGGAAGAGAGTTTCACCTCTCAAAACTAGTCTGAAAAATAATTTTGTTAGTCCAATAAAGGTATCACCTGCAACATATTTGTTGTATTTTCTTACATTGTTGACTGGACTAACACTGCTACCACATTTCTCATTTTTACAATTAATGATGTGAAAACTTACAGAATTATAGTATAGTTTTATGTCTCATGATTTGTATCTGACAGAATTGAAGCCTTACTACACTGTACTTTATTTTCATTTTGTTTATATATTATGGTTTAGTCTGAAAAATTGATCAATAAAAGTTCAATTAAAAAAAAAAAATAGAGTATAGGGTCATGTCAGCCCAGCAGCAATCACTTAGTGCTAGGCAGACATGGCTCCGAAATAAGAGTGCCGCAATGGCTTGCGCTCACACTAATCTTCTGATATTCAGACAGACCCATGCAAATGAGCTCATTGGGCATGCAAGGTGCCAAGGGGCCATTTGCTTTGGTAGCCCACCAATTTAGTGCTGTGCCACCCCACTTGCCCAGTCCCAGAGAGCTATCCCTGGTGCTGTCTCCCATCCACCCTGCAGATTGTTGGTCCGATGTGATACAAAAATCAGTCCCTGGTGCTAGTGGTCCCCTCTCCACCAATCGCCGGCCCTTCGATGTATAAATCTTTCCTGGTGTCAGTGGTCCCTCCTCCCACCTGCACCCATGCCCGATGTTTCCATAAAACACAATTTCTTGGTATCAAGTGTTTCCTCCCCATTCCAATCCCTGTAAAATAAATTGATACCATTCCCTGATTTCTAGCTGACCTTACTCTCTATCCCAATCCCTGTAAAATACACCCCCATCCACGATCCCTGTAAAATAAATTGCCACCATTTCTTGGTGTCTACGGACCCTCACCCAGGCAGGTAGTGCCCCAACCTGACCCCGAGCCAGCAACCAGCACAGCCCTCTGCTCTCCACCATGGCCAGACGGCGACTGAGCTGTCAGTGAGCACGTGCTGTACAGTACCCGCTCATTGACAGCTTAGTCAGCGGTCGGTTGTGATGGAGAGTGGAGGACTGTGCCGGTCACTGGCTCGGGGTCGAGATGGGGGAGTGGGGTGGTGGGGCACTCCCTACTGGGAAGGGAGATCCACTAGATATCACAGAATGGGTTCAGTGTATATGTTACAGGGCATCAGGGATAGGGAGGGGGTTCCGCTAGACACCAAGGAATGGGTTCACTATATTTCATGGGATCAGGGATAGGAAGGGGAGTCCACTAGAAAGCAGGGATGGGTTCAGTGTATTTTACAGGGGAACAGGGATAGAGAGGGGGATCCACGAGACACCAGGGATGGGTTCAGTGTATTTTACTGGGGAACAGGGATAGAGAGGGGGATCCACTAGACACCAGGGAATGGTGTCCTTTTATTTTACAGGGGATAGGGAGGGTGGAAATACTCGACATCAGGGAATGGTTTTATATTATAATATAGGGGGATCGGGATGGGGGGACCACTGGACACCAGGGCAATTATGAAACATTCGGGCGGTGGGGGAGGGACTACTGGATACCATGGAAAGATTTATGTACACGGTCAGGCTGAAGGGAGCACTAGCACCAGGAAATGATTTTTAAATACACTGGGTCAGCGATGGGTGGGGGTGGGGGCACCACCAGACACCGAGGGAAAGATTTATGTACACCAGCAGGAAGGGGGGCACTGGTACCAGGAAATTATTTTTAAATACATTGGGTCACCGATGGGTGGGGGTGGGGGAGCACCACTAGACCCCGGGGAAAGATTTATGTACACCAGCGGGGAAGGGGGGGCACTAGTACCAGGGAATGATATTTAAATACATCGGGCCAGTGATCAGGAGGGAGCACCACTACACACCAGGGACTGCTGTGGTGGGTGACCATCGCACTTCCTCCGCCAGTCGCTAGGGTTGCGTGGAGTAAGTCGAGATTTCAGTCAGTGGTATGTGCATTGCACAAAGGGACTGAGCAAAAGGGTCTTGCGCAGCACACACACACACACTCTGAATATTGGACTGCACCAATGTTCAGGTCTCTGCACCTTCATTTGCATTGCACCCCCCCCAAATATTGCCCGTTTGCCTGTGCTAACTGGGTATTTGATTATGGGAAATGTACAAAGCCTGGTCTGCATGTGTGAACTGTGCCCGGGCAGAGTTTTGAATATCTGGCCCCTGGGTAGCTGCTTCAGGCTGTGCCCCGCTTATGCATCTCTGGTGTCTGTCTTCCCCTGGGAATTACCTCAGATCGGTCCCCACAGATTACTCCTCCATGGCAGGGTTGGGGAAGAGGAGGGCCACCTCCCCCCCGGTATGCATCCAACATGTGCAGAGGCATCCAGGGAGACAGCGCAGGTCCGCAGTGACCAAACAGGGCATCATGTAGCCCAAGCTCCATTTTTCCTCCTGTGGGTTTTTCTCCCATGTCCTTTCCACCACCCCGTGATGGCAAGTGCAGTCTCTGTCAGCCTTTGCAGCAGTGTGCTCTGGCCATGTGCCAGCCCTCACACAGGAGCAAGCTCCTGGGTGCACTGCGAGGGCCGCTGCTGCACTGAAGTCTGGCCATCTCCCTTCCTGGCTGGCTCACGCTCCCTTCAGGAGTACTCCTCAGCCCGGCCACCCGATCCCAGCAGACCCGAGCTTGCTTCTGAACCTGGGTCATTGGCATGGAAGTGTGGAGCTCTTCCACCGAACCATCAACCAGCCCCTAAATTTGTCATTTTTTAAATATTTTTTCCTTCAAATTTTCAACATGGCCTTTTTGGGACCCCATCTCCTGATCAAGGGCGATGAAGTTTTTAAATCCAGCCCGAAAGATTGACACTTGAGGTTTAGGTTGACACTTTAGCCTCAGGTGTAATCTGTTGCCCAGATTGTTTTTTTTACCATTTTGGGAATATCGCCCAGATTAAAGCCTTAATACTTCCTGGCGACCTGCCATCAGTAATGCATGCCTTTGTGACATCCAGACCCGACTACTGCAATGCTACTCGACTACTGCCATCTCTGGGTCAGTGGAGGGGTCCTGCACCACCTGCAGCTGTTGGGTTTACTCGCCTACAAGGCCCTATATGGTTCAGATCCAGGCTATTTGTGAGTCCTCCTTCCCGCCCATTGCATTCTCTCCGTTCTACCAAGGAGGGCCTCCTGGCAGTTCCCAGGGCCTGGCTGAAAACATCTGGCAATCGTACCTTTGAGGTGGCAGCACCAGTCCTATGGAACCTGTTTCCCAGATTCTTGAGGGGGGCTCCCTCAGTGGAAGTCTTTAAATGGGGTCTGAAGGCACACCATTTTAGACAAGCCTTTGGGTCTTAACTTATTTTTTTTATTGATGTTATTGCTGATACTTATGTTTGGCGCGAATTATAATTTTCTCATCTGCCTGTGCTCTGTACAGCACCATGAGCCTCGGGGAAAGCTCTCTCAATAAATAAAACCTTGCTTGCTTGCCTGCCTGCCTAAAGGTGATTTCACAGTCACATTGTGTGAAGTCAGCTTTCAGGTGGAATTTTTAAATTTCACCACCCTTCTTCATGAGGTGAGGTCATAAAAAGGCTGTGTTGAAAATCTGGAATAAAAATATAAAAAAAAAAAAGTTATGGGCGTATGTTAAAATTTTTCTACGCCCACTTATAACTTTGGTAAATTTCCTTATTTTGACCCCAAATTTTCAACATAGCCATTTTTTCGCAGCACCACATGAATGTGACAGTGACAGCTGTTATTTTTCAAATCCTGGTGAAAACATGTTTTCGCACTTGTGGCGTAAAATTACTTAATGGTGGGGATTTGAAAATTTTCACATAACGGGTTCATGAGGTGGGGTCATAAAAATGCTGTGTTGAAAATGTAGTGTAAAAATATGGTAAAATTACCAAGTTATGAGTGAACATTGAAATATTTCAACGTTCACTCATAACTTTGCTAAGTGTCAGTATTTTACTACAAATTTTCAACATAGCCTACTACAAATGTTCAACATAGCCATTTTTCATACCACCTCATAAACATAACGAGTTTTTTTTTATTCTGGATGAGACTTGTTTTCACACTTTTGGTGTGAAATGACGTTTCAGTCAATCTACTATAAATGCCATGGGCTAGATATTCAAAGGAGTTGCACCGGTGCAACTCCAGAAATGTGCCCTGTGACAATATTCAAAAGAGGGAAATGTGCTGTGCAATTCCCGGTGCATCGCAGCGCAAAGATAATGTATGTGGCACATCTCTAGGGGCGTGCCCATGCAGCACATCTCAGTATTCAGCCGAGATGTGTGGCGCGTCTGCTGGCACATCTAGGAGATGTGCCACATAAATGGGCATAAAGTTGAGCATGTATAAATCATGCTTAAGTGGCAGTCACCTACAGGTGAGCTGCCGTATTGCAAGGCGCAACACAGCAGCCACCAGCTGTGGGTGGCTACCCCTCTTGAACACCGTGCACGAGCATGCACATTATTTCCTGGTAGTCTAGTGGTACCCCCCCTCCAAAAGTTAATTCCCTGGTGGTCCAGTGGTACCCCCTCCCCGCCCATAACTCTGATTGCCTGAAACCGCATCCCCACATCCTTGGTAGTCTAGTGGTCCCCCATCCACACAGGACCCCATCCCACCACCCCAGGTCCTTGGCGGGCAGCAAACCCACCCGCACACCTCCACAGCTGCTGGTAAATGACAGCTGACAGTCGTGCTCAAGCTCATTGGTCCACACTGGCGACCAATGGGCTTGCAGTATGTACTGTACTGGTCATTCATGACTTTGTGATGACTTCATTCACAAAGTCATGAATGACTAGTACAGTACACACTGCAAGCCCATTGGTCGTCAGTGTGGACCAATGAGCTTGCAGCACGTACTGTAAGTTGTCATTCGGCGGGCAGCCGTAGAGGTGTGCAGGCAGGTCTGCTGCCTGCCCATGAGGTCCTGTATGAGTGGGGAGGGTGGGGGGACCACTAGACTACCAAGGATGCGGTTTCGGGCGATCGGAGTTATGGGCGGGTAAGGGGGTACCACTGGACCACCGGGGAATTATCTTTTTCTTTATTATGGGGATCGGGGTATAGGATGGGGAGGGGGATACCACTGAACTACCAGGGAAATGAAAATATGTTCAGTATGGGGATCAGGGTACGGAGTGGGGAGGGGAACCACTGGACTTCCACTGACAGCACCGCATGCTCTGCAGGGCTCCAGGCGCATTTCGCTGGCCAGCCCTGCACAACTTATGCAGGTGGGGCCATAATGACATGCAAATGGCCCCATTTGTGCCTTGCATGCATTATGGCCCTATTTCCATATTTGGGTCTGAATATCAGGAATTTGCGTTCTGCGTATCTGTGATGCACTAGTGCATTTCCTATTCCTGGTATTCAGACCTGTCTGGGGAATGCGCTGGCACACTGTATTGCACGGCTGGCATTTTTTGATATATTCAGATGAGATGCGCCATGGCACATCTCTTTTGAATATATCCCTTAGTTGCTGCAGCACAATTTAGTTGCGCGGAGCAAACACTTGCACCATTGCCAGGCACACTTTTAAATATCTAGCCCCACATGTCATGTTTAAGGGGAGTCATAAAATGACACTCTTGAACATTTAGGGACAAAATAAAAAAAAAAAAGTATAATTATTATGTTGTGTGTAGTACCAGACTTTACCTCAGCAGATAGTGCTTTGTGAGCCCTTGCTGTGAGCTGAGTTGATGGGAAAGATCAGTGAGCTTGTTGGATGGGGCAAACATGGGGGGATGGCGCTGTTATGCAATACCTCCCCCCAGTCAGGGAAGGAAGGGTGCAGAGTTGCCTGCACAAGCCCAGGTACCATATAGTGAAGACAACTCTTCTCTTGGCATAGTGCCCTATACCCATGGGTGGCAGAGCCCTGTGCATTTGCATTGGTTGAGAGATGGACTCTTTGTCCTGTGTATCTGTATCTGCAGCCACATGGAAGCACAGAGCCCAGAGAGCCCTGCACTTCCGCAGACTACCAGATAGCCCCATGAATTCTTAAAGATCAAATGCACACCTATTTCATAAAAAGCTTGAATTCACTTGAATACATGTCCCTGTGTCATGATGTTTGGTTTGTGGTTTTCTTTAAATCAGCATCTAATGTGCTCTGCAGTAACTGAAATCGTGAAGATGTTTCTGTCCCTGTCAGTAAGCAATGATATCATACCTGTCCAGCCTGCTGCTTCACCAGTTAAAATCCCTGATTGACTGAATAAGCTGTTGCAGTCCCTAGTTAGAGCAGTCTGTAGAGCTAATTGTTTTCACTCAGAGTTTGTTACTAACCCATCTGGCTTGTGTTTAGAGGGAGATATGCTTAAAATCTATCTGTTCTCAAAAAGTTGATCATTGTCAGCTCTCGGTCATCAAATTTCTGCATTCTATTCTGGCTATATAACACAAGGTTGTTTAACGGATATAAAATAAATCTGCATTCCATTAATTCATAGAAGCAGTGTGTCTTTAATGTAGTCTCAATAAATAGGTTCATGTGAGAAAAATTTTGTTTTTATGTCAGATTGACAAATGTGTCTTCCACGCTGCTATTTCAGGAACATGTACTGTATGAACTCATAAAATTCAGTTCTTTGTGGGGTTCTGTGTGAAAATACATTATGTACCGTATTTCACCACTTTGAAGCCGCCCCAGTTTAGAAGCCACCCCCAAATACAAGCCGCAACTGAAAACAGATTTACTAATAGAAGCTGCCCTCAATTTGTAGCCGCGGCTTCTAAACAGGGGTAGGTTTGAAATGGTAAAATCTATTGTGTCCTACAAGAAATTTAGATAACCTCCAAAGAAAGGAAACATAATCATTTATCAGATTGATGCCATTGAGTAGCATTTACTTTCTCCAGTACACTCAGTACATGTAATGAGCACAGGTACCTGCTCTCCAGTCAGCGTTCTCTGGTCAGCAAGGACCACATGGTTGCCTGTTGTCTGTGCTCCTTCTGAGCTCATGAGTCTCTCTGTCTGTTCTCCTTGTCAGCAGTTCTGTTCTGCACTGTAGTTTGTGAGCTAGTGGGTTTAATTTGTTTTTTAAGTTAGTATTACACTGGAGAGCAAGAGTGAGAATGAGCAGAGTGAACTGAGGAAACAGAGTCCGGAATCAGGATCAGCATGCTAAAATACGCAACAAACTACTGGTAAGCAGTAAGTGTCAGAAGAACAGTTAATATTACACTGGAGAGCAAGAGTAAGGAGTGAGAGTCAGCAGATGGAGCTGACAGAAAACAAGGTCAGGAATCAGGATCAGCATGCTATGGTACTGCATTTCTAAATTTCTTCATTTTGGTGGCATTCAAAATGCAATCTCAGCATTTCGGGGCTTATCAATTGAAGTCGCCCCCGAATAGTAACCACCCCCATTTAGAAGCCGCGGCTCAAAATAAAAAAATGCAATAGAAGCCGCGGCTTCTAAATGGTGAAATACGGTATGTGTATAACTAGAAATACTATATGGCATCCTTATGCCCCTGTCTCCTGCCTCTCAGTTGAGGCTGCTGCACCCTGCTTCCCTCTGTCCCCAACCTCCACAGTCAAGGCAGATGCACACTGTTGCGCCCTTTTCCTGTCTCCACAGATGGCTGCTGTGCTCTGCTAAGCCCTAGAGTCCCAGGGCCACTGCCCTCACAGTTTGGGCTGCCCCAGGCCACCAGAGGTGGGACTTTTGCTGCACCCTGCTACCCACTTCCACTGCCCCAGAGGGCAGGGCTGCTGCACCCTGTCACATAGTCAGGGCTGCTTTTACCCTGATTCCCCACTGTGTCATGCACCACAGTCAAGGCTTCTGCACCATGCTGTCCTCTGTCCCCTGACACCACTGTGCCCTGCTGCACCATAGAGCCTCTTGCCCCCATAGTTAGAGTTGTTGCACCATGCTGCTCCTTGCCTCTAGAGTCAGATCCTTTGGTACACTGCCCAAAACTTACCCAATAGAAAATACAAAAAATCCTTTCATCTTGTGTTATAGGGTGGGGGACAGAGGGTAGCAGGGTGTGGCAGCCTAAACTGTTTGTGCAGGAGGCAGCAGGGTGCAGCAGCCCTGACTGTGTGGAGAAGACAGTGGCAGCAGGTTGCAGCAGCCTTATGTGAGGGCAGGAGATGGGGCTTTTGGGGCAGGAGAAGTAGAGAGCTGCTGCCTCAGCTGTTGGGCAGGAGACAGGGGCATCAGGATGCCATATGGTATTTCTAGTTATACACATGCATGATGTATTTTCACACAAAGACCCTCAAATAACTGAATTTTATGAATTCATACAGTACATGTACCTGAAATAAGAGTGTGGCAGACACAGGTTTGTCAATCTGACTTGTAAACAACATTGTTATCACATGAACATATTTATTGAGGCTACATCAAAGACGCACTGCTTCTATGAATTAATGGAATGTAGATTTATTTTATATCCGTTAAACAACCCTATGTTATATAGCCAGAATAGAATACATAGTTTTGATGATGGAGAACTGACATCTGTGATACAGATAAGGTCATTTCTCACAGACATTCATTCATACCACTTCAGTTCAGCACTGAACCCCCAAATGATCAACTGTTTGAGAACATAATGATTTTAAGCTGATCTCTCTAAACACAAACCAGATGAATTAGTAATAAACTTTGAGTGAAAACAATTAGCTCTACAGACTGCTCTAACTAGGAACTGCAACAGCTTAGTCAGTCAGGGGCTTAATTGATGAAGCAGCAGGATGGACAGGTAGGATGTCATTGCAAACTGACAGAGACAGAAACTTCTTCACTGTTTTCAGTTACTGCAGAGCACAGTAACAGATGCTGATTTAAAGAAAAACCACAAAACCAAACAGCATGATATTTTTCAGGAAACACTAATCATGACACAGGAATGTGAATTTGGGGGAATTCAAGCTTTTTTTATGAAATACGTGCATTTGATCTTTAACAACCATCACTACATGGAAGTGTAGGGCCAGCAGGGCCCTACACTTCTGTAGGTGGATGAAGTCTTCCCTTGGTGAGGGCCCTGGGCATCTGCATCTGATCTTGCAGGTCCCAAAGGGACATGTGTGAATGAGGATGCAATTCTAAATTATGTATTTAAATTTTAATAACCGGGAAGGGCATACTGAGCTGAGGCTTATTTCCAGGTATGACCCAGGAGGAGGGGAAAAGTGGAGGTACATACAATAAAAGAGCAGTTGTTAGCATACAAAGTGCAGCATACAAAACTGTAAATTTCTTTGGCAGTAATAAACAAAAATTGAGTGACCAGTCAGAGCAATGCATCTAAATCATTAGTTCTTACACTTTGTGATCATGAGCCTCCCTCAAATTTGGAAGAAATCATGGGCCTCCCGAAAGAAAAAATATCATACTTTGCACACTACATCAGGAATAAATTGAGACGAATAATGCTGACTGTATATTCTCTTTTTATTCAACTTATTGTTCTCCATCCCCAACCCCACCCCCCTAGATTATTCTTGTCACTCCACTTTTCTGACTCTTGTGCCCTTGTTTCTCTGTTTTCTTATCTAGCTGGAACAACTAGCCTAGCCACTTCATCTCTCCCCCCTCTTACCCTGTTGTTAAGCAACTTCCTGTACCCTTACCCCAGGTCACACCTGAAACAAGCATTGACTCAATGTGTGCCTTTCCCACTCATGAATTTACATATAAATAAACACATACTGTAGAAACAAGTCTTGACTCAGCGTGCCTCACTTGTCATCAGTTTACATATAAATACACACATAGAAACAAGCTTTGGTTCAATTGGCCTTTCCTGGTCATACATTTGTGCATAAGTAAAGACATTCACCTGCCATTATCCATATTTGGTGTGCTTCATCCCTGCACACAAAACATCCCAAACTTACAATTTAAATACAATGCATTCTCAGAATTGACTGGGCCTCCCCTGGAACAGTCTGGGGCCTCCCTTGGGAGACTGACCTCACCATTTGAGAACCACTGATCTAAATGACTTGTTGCCATATGAGCCTTTTTCTTGTACTCCCTATTTCTCTTCCTGCTAATCTAGGCAAAGTTGATTTCCAAGATACCCAATCCCGGAGGCTATGGGTGCCATACATAAAACAAAACAACAAGCAGTGTATCAGATAAAATGTCATAACATAAAACAAATACTAAAACAGCAATATCAAAATAAATAATAAAATGGCAATCTCAGAATCAGCATTTTTTTTCTGAATTTTTGGGCCGGTCAGGTCTCAGCCTGCGGGAAGGCCATGGAAAAAAAGTAGGTTTTTAGACCACTCTTGAACCCCTCGACCTATGGGGCCCTCCCTAACATCAGCTGGTAACGAATTCCATAGGACCGATCTGGTGACACTGAAGGCCCGGTTGCCAGAAGTTCTTAACATGGTCCTAGGAACTTCAAGGAGGCCCCTGGTCAAGGAATGGAGATGGTGGACTGAGGTGGCAGAAGATCAGTCAGGTAGCCAGGGCCAAGCCCATGTACAGCCTTATATGTGAGTAAACTCACCTTGAAGATAACCCTCCACCTGACCAGCAGCCAGTGCAGAACTCGCAGCACCAGGGTTACACGGCTAGACCCAGAAAGGCCAGTCAGGAACCTGGCAGCTGCAATCTGCACCAACTGCAGCCGACGAAGGGTACCTCCAGAGACCCTGAAGTAGAGGGCATTACAGTAATCAAGACTGGATGTCAAAAAGGCTTGCACCAGCGATGGCAGGTCCTCAGGTGGAACTAGGGGTTTGATCCTGGCAATGTTCTATAAGTGGTAGAAATCACTTTTGATGACACCCGACACCTGAGCTTCAAGTGTCAGTCTACCATCAAGGATCACACCAAGATCTTGCACCCTAGGGGAGGCCATCAACATGTGTACTAAATATGCCCTATAGTGCATATTTAGTACACAGCAGTGGGGCATTAGGAGTTCCAACCCTAACTCCCCCCACCCCAAAAGCAGCAAAAGGACAGCACCACACATGCAAAAAGCTATTGTGAGGTAACACAAACATACAACTGTTACCAGGTGACATAAATGCAGTAGCACTAATGTGCTGCCTTCATGGATTTGTATTTTCTGCAGCCACGTGTGTTTGCGTGTCACACTGCATGCTGGAGTATGTGGCTGAAGACGGGCCTGCACTTCTGTTGACATGGATATGGCTGGATGCCACACCTCGCGCCATGCCGGCGACCCATGTTTGGGAACGAGTGGGGGTCGGTAGGGGGAGGGAGAGGATTGAACATCCGGAGGACAGCTCTCCTCTCCCGGGGAGGGAGGACTAGCACTCCTGCCGAATGACTATCCCAGGTGGAGGCCGGAGGATAGTGTGGGTCAGAGGGGTCACACAAAGGGAGGGTGTTGGGGGACTTCTGTGGATGCACACACGCCTCTACGTGTGCATGTCCTGCATGTGTGCCCAGCAATGGGAAGGGAGAAAAAACAGGAAAAACTCTTGTAGTTGCAGATGATGACTGACCTCTCATGGGCTCCGCATCCGGTAACCGGGCAGGGGTAAGTCCTGGTATTGCCAGGGCTATAGAGGTCAGTCAGAAGGGTGGCAGCCGGGAGCAGTGGAGTATAAAGTGTCTATATTAAAAAACAGCTGGGACATCTAGGAGATGTATTCCCCATGGGTTTTCTGGGCAACTCTGGTATGTATTCCCATACCACATGGATTTCTAGGGTGACTCTGAGGTGCACTCCCCATGGATTTCCTGGGTGACTGTGGGATCCAGTCACCATGGATTTCCTGTGATAACTCTGGGATGTATTCATCAGGATACCTTGCTGTAATCTCCATGGATTTCCCAGGTAACTCTGGGATGCATTCCCCATGGGTTTCCTGTGTGAACCTGGGATGTATTTCCCATGTACAGTATTTGGGATAAACTTCCTGGGATACCCTAATTGATTTAAAAAAAAAAAAAATCACCCAGAAGTCCACTTGCACAGCTACTAATATCGTGCCTCAGGGACAACTTTGGAAAGCATTTTTATATTTGTGCATAATTGAGAGCTTATGTAGAGTTTTTTAGGGACCACCAATGGGCAGGAGATGCACAAACATCGGACTGCCCATGCCTCCTTTCCCAGAGACTTGAGCACCTCACTACTGCGATTTGCAAAATAGTCCATAGAAAATACTGTAACCATTTTTAATTAAAACGGGTCACATGACCACCGATTTTTCTGGGCACTGCACCTAAACTACATTTGTTTAAACTAGAAACGAATATATTTATTCTTGGACAGAACAACCACTAGTATCTTCTGGACATTTCCAAAAATTATCTTGTATGATATTTTTATAATATTTGAAGCTACATTTTGAAAGCTGTAAGATTTGACTAGTTAATGCAGTTCTCCTGTGATGCCACATGCATGTATATATGTCAATATAATGTGGTAAAAATGACAGGACTTTAAAAATGCAGTGAACTATTTTATATATTTTTTTAATATCGCTGTGATCACTATAGTGCAATATTAAAGATATAACTACTTGGCTGACTCCAAGCTTTCATTAACAAAAACGAAACAACAAAAAATTAAGTGCCTGCCCTAATGGTGGCAAAGTTAACACATTGTAAAGAAAATATCTTTTGAAAGGTCTAGCTCTGGAACCATTGGGGATAGAAACTGAATTTTTTTTTAATGAAAGCTTGGAGTTCATCTATTCAGAAATGCTGTCGCTGTTATGTAACTGTAGTAATTATGTGAGTGATATTAAAAATGGGCAGTTTCCTATAGCTATATCGAGACATGTATTTGCATCACGACAATTTTTTTGTAAGTAAATGTTATTGATATCCTTTAATATCGACAAGGAAAATTTCATGGTGTTTTTAACAAATTTAAATTTAAAAAATATTATTTTGCACTTTTTATGAATTTTGGTATTAGTCCCCATAATTTAATTGGTATCTATATAAAGTGTAATACCGATAAATATGTACCTCAAACCGTGTGGCTAACACTTCACACTGCTCACTAGCAGTACCATTTCTTCCTCAATTTTGAAGCAAAAAGCTATGAAAACATTGGAAGATAATAAAAGCCCATCTGAGCACACTGCACCTAAACTACCTTTTTTTTTTTTTAACAAATGAAATTCCATTTTATAAGTGGGATAACACACTCCATGGTGCAGTTTCTGTGGTGCTTGTAGCACTGTGCTACACCTTATACCTAACAACCACTTAAAGTACTCTTTATTCTATTGTAACCGCACACCCTATTGTGGTGTTATGTTGCTTATGATACCAGCTTCCTTGCCAGTCAGCGCATGGAACAATCAAATTCCTTAAATTTTAGTTCCCCCAAGGCTCTTCAAGAGGATGGTATTGGACAAAGAATGTATGTTAAATTCTTGAAATATTTTTCAGTCCCAGCAGATCCATTGAGGCTGTTTAAGTACATCAAGCATGATCTTTGCACATATTTGTACACCTGCATCTTAATTTCCATGTTTTGTTTCTTTCATTTAGAATGTCATCAGGGGTGATCAAGTCGTTGATGGATCACTCTGTGCCTGAGGTTTGAAAGGCTTAATCAGGCATTGCTCACGCCAATCTCAGAAGACCAATCTTCCACTACATCTCAGGACAGCACCAAAATCAGATGTGCTTTAATCTCTTTCCATTATTTTTATGTTAAACATATGTATTACTGTAATTATAAAATAGGTGAAGAAATCCCAGCTATCTGATTGGCCAGGAGCATCATATACGACTGTCCGGTTATCACAGCACAAATGGATACCTCTGATCGCATGACAGATTTTTTTTTTTTTTAATGGATTGGGTTTTTTCATTTGTTGGATTATTTTTTTTAAAGGAATAACACACACCAGCGGTCCAGTTGTATGGTGATATACCGACACATCCAGTACATTGCAAGGCACAGCTTGACTCCAGAACAGTTAAACCTACTTTGTATACTAAGCACGCTTATACAATTATTTTGTGTCTAATGCTGTCTCTGTGTTCAACTGTTTAATACATTTGTTCTTAAAATGTTTCTGTGCATTACTCTGGGTTCTCGACCGTTCAATACATTTGTTTTTAAAATCTTTTCCTGTACATTACTTATAACTTCAGTCTCCTCTGATTTATTTGCTGTATAATTTACACAATGGCTGTAATGTGTTATGTGATTCATACGTATGCTTGTAGTTTACAATTTTAACTTCTGTCTCTCCAGATTAATTTGCTGTACAAAATTACACAACATTCAAAATGTGTTCTGTGGTTTGTAAGTATTCCTGTATAGTTTCTGTGGTTAGAAAAATTAATAACCAAATATTCCTAATTACAAAATACTATAAAGATATTTTTTTTGAAAGTTGAACCCTTTATTTTCATTTCTTGTGTCAGGATTTTTTAGTATTGGATGGAAAGATTAGGGAGAGGGAAAAAAAAGACTGTTGGAAGACTGCAGCTCACCAGTTGTCCACAGGGTGGAGAACAATGTAAACACCTTGAGCTGAAGGCACCCAAGGGTGGTGGTGGGGAGTCACATGCCATGCAGGGTCAGGTCTAGGTTTTTCGTCACCCCTGCTGCTTGATCTCCACCCCCTTAGTAATGTGACATGATTTTAGTGCTACATTTCAATTAAAGATAATACTAAATGTATACCACATAAGTAGTGCTGTAATTGGTTTGCTTTTAATTGTGTTTCCATAAGTTAAAGTGATGATCTGGTTTCTACAAAACAAACACTGTTGGCATACACAGGGCTCAAATCTCATTACATTCCCAAAAAACTGAATTTCAAAGTTCAGTTCTTATTACTAAAGATACAGTACGTGCATGAAACCAGGCACTGAGCTCATTAGACTTCATTTATGCTTACGGTTTTACTGCTCAGAAAATATAATCTTCTGCTTGCTACATCAGAATCACTTCCTTGACTACAGGTTGTGAAGCAATAAAGGGATGTAACTTTATGGTAGGGATTAATAAAGTCGAAAACGGCTGCCACTTCTAGTGTCTCATACCCAGAGGAATTGTTCCGTGCTCTCCCGTACAGTGCAAGGCCAATATAAATTGCTTCCCTATGAATCCTCACATTAAACTTCAGCTTGGTGGGGGACATTAAACCTAATCCAGGTCCCATGGCCTCCATCCCCTCATCCCTCTCTGTGGTCAGACCTCAAGGGGTTCAAAATTGCCCACCTCAGCATCAGTAGTTTCGTGGCAAATTAAACTAACCTTGTGGGTTGGGTAGCCCACTGCTCTCGTAATATCCTGGGCGTATCAGAGACTTGACATAAGCCCTGTATTCCTAATTTCCACTGTAGTCTATACAGTTATAGCTTAATATGTGCCAACTGACCTTCCTCCACAAGAGGTGGTGGTGGTGGTGGTGGTGGTCTATTTACTGCAGGTCCCATGTTACTTCATTCATCATCTCTCATGAAGCCGGCACTGGTACTGCCTGTGAAATACTACTCGCATCCCTCCTGCTAGGCCATACCAAAAACCTTCATATTGTTTATACTTATTAACCCCCCCCCCCCCAAATGCGGTGTAACTGGTTTATCTGCCCTCATCAATATCATCCTACCAAAGACTGGTCATAAAAAGACCATTCTCATGACTGACCTGAATCTTGACTGGCTAGGCCCTAACTCTCAAAAGATTGAGTTGCTTATCAATAAGTCTCACCCAAATTATGTCCAATCCCACCCATCTCTCTCACTGCTGTGCATCCTCTTCTTTATTTGATAGGATGCTCACAAACAGACTAGACAAGATTCAGACATCCGGACTGCTTCCCAATTCGCTTAGTGATTACTTCCCGACTTATTGCCTATGGCATATACAGGTTCCAAAAGTCCCTCCCAAAGTACTCACCCTCAGTGACTATTCAAACCTCGATCCACTGTCCCTTAACATACACCTTTCTCTTATCGACTGGTCCCCTCTGTCAGACACCCCCAACTTCAGCTTGGCCCTTGACCTCTTCCAGTCCCATATCACCAGTCTCCAAGATAGAGTTAGCCCCTTCATTAAAAGAAGAGTTAGGTATGCAGCTACCCCATGGCTGTATAGAGACCTCTCTCTCTCTCTCTCTTTTCAAAAGTAGGGACAAATGCTAGGCTACCTTCAAGGCTTCTTCCAAAATACAAGACTGGTCATCATCAGTTAATAAACCAATGCAAAAAGGCCACTCACTCTGCAAAAAACGTTCTGTAGGGAGCAACTGTTGGTAATTTGCACAGCTTTTGGGGGCATGTCAAAGTGCTCCTTGGTGACTTCTCCAAATCTTCAGAAAATGACAGTCATTGATGCTGTACGCTCAAACGACCATAGCCAATGCCTTCAATGGCCAGTTCTCTGACCCTCTTCCTTCCCTCTCAGCCACCTGGCCATGCAGGATTATCAACACAAATCCTCCCCAGCCTTCTCCCCCATTTCTCCTGGACATTGTCACTAGAAAAGAAGCCCTCAAGCTTCTTGATTCCCTACCCTAGGTGCCAGTCCTGGCCTGGACAGGCTTGAGCCTAGAATACTCCAGTTATCAATCACCATTTATTTCTAAAAGCGCAATTCCAATTTGATCAAAGCAGTTGTACAATAAGATAAAACAAGAATACATAAAATTAGATAAGAATGCTAGATAAATAAGAACAAGATATTACAAGAACTAGATAAAAAAGTTAGTCTCCCATGCACGTGCCCTCCCCATTACTCGCATCTTTAATCTCTCTCTCTCATCTCTGGTGTTGTCCCCTCTCAATGGAAGATCACCAAGATAGTTCCCCTCCCCAAAAAGGGCAGCCTTACATTAATTTCTTAATATCGCTCTATTGCCCTACTGCCAGTCCTCAGCAAATTACTCAAAAAGTTGGTTGCCTCACAGTTAACAGACTACCTGCAAACTTAACAGCCTCCTTACACTAAGTCAACGTGGCTTCCATAGAGATCATAGTACCATCACCACCCCCACAGGTCATTGATTATAATAATAATCCCACTTTGGGCAAAGGTTCACTTACTGGAGTGGTCTCATTGATTTGTCCAAGGTGTTTGACCTAGTTGATCATGCTCTGTTATTCCAAATGTTAACTGCTATTGGCGTCTCCCCTTATGCCGTTGCCTGGTTCTCTTTCTGCTACACAGGCAGCTGTCTGTCAAATTTGGCGACACCTCTTCCAACTTACTACCTATTACTCTAGGAGTCTCCCAGGGATCTATACTGGGTCCACTCCTTTTTGCAGTCTTGATCAACAACCTCCCCTCCGTCACCTCCTCTTATTCTGTCATCATGTATGCCAATAATATCACCCTTTGCTATAGCTCGCATAATCCCAGTCACAGATCGATTAAATTTAGACTTCACCCACATCAAGAACTGGTTTGTGACTAACAAACTGGTTCTTAATTTCACAAAAACCCAAGCAGTGTTATTTGGATCTAACTGACGTGCAGATCATCCTGTCCTCATCCCCTGTCCATCTGTTGTACTGATGGCTCCCCTCTTTCTCTGATGGATGATTTTAAGCACTTGAGCATCACCCTAGACCCTGCATTCGATTTCTTGCTACACAGCTCAACCTTAAACAAATCTGTAAATTCCAGGCTTGGTCTACTTCACCAGCTCCTCCACTTCCTCACTCTGGAAGCATATACAGCCATCTCCCAAGGCATTCTCCTCCCTTGCCCACAGTATTTCTTATCTTCATGAATGCCCCCAAATCCTCACTACATAAATGGGACGTTGCTTACAACACCTGCCATTTCACCCTCTACCCCTGCCTTACAGATCCTTGCACCCTCTACCCCTGTCTAGAGTGGCTATCCTCCCGTGCCTCACATTCATATGCATTGGAATGATTTCTCTTCAGACTTAGAGCTGCCTCCACAGCTCCCAGTTACATAATGCTCGTGTTGCCTACTCACTTAGATCCACTGATTACCACCTCTCTCGCCGTTCCAAAGTGTCCAACTAAAATGGGCAACCAGGTCTTCTCCTTGTTTGCCCCTAGGTTATGGAACTCCCTCCCCTCCAAGGTTTGCAGCTCTTCCTCCCCGTCATCCTTCAAAGTTGCCCTGAAGTCACATCTCCTTTTATCCATGGTTTGTAATGGTTTCTAACTCCCAGTCCTCAACTCTCCTTGGCACTTTCACGCATCACATGCCAGCCGACCTAAATAAATGTAGAAATTTGTATCCATCATTATTTTTGCTGTTACCTTTTGCCTAACTGTCATACCATTTGTCTAATTATCATTACGAATTTATTCATTCTATTTTTGCTTCTGTGCTGTACTTGGCATTTGTCATGTTTCTGCTCTGTACCCATAAATGGGCATCTGTAATTCTCATCTGCAGTTTAGGTGTTTCATATTTAAAATGTATCTGTGTTTTGCTTTACTTGATACATAGAATTTGTTATTTCTGATCTTCATTGAGGATATATGAAAATTACGTACATACCATAATTCTGATCTTTCTGTGCATCTTCACCATTCATCACCTTTGGGTAATGTGGCGCCTCCAGCGTAGATCCCATTAGTGTGAATGAGTGGTGGAGACTTTATGTCCAGGAAGATATGGAAATTACGTACCTACCATAATTCTTGATCATCGTGGACGAAGTCTCCACCACTCATTCACACTATTGGGATCTACGCCGGAGGCGCCATGTTACCCAAAGGTGATTAATGGTGAAGATTGACATCCTCCATTAGGTCATATGTTTGGAACTGTAAACCCTCACCATGAAGACCACACGAAAAGTTTTTGCTAGCCAGGAGTTGCTGACAATGATGTGCACCATTGCTGTGTATTGGGCAGCCCCATCCCTGTTCAATTCCATCTCCTGCTAATCATCCTCATCAGACCTGTTGAAAGAAACATTAAACAAGCCATTGTCATAAATGATAGTCGTACAGTTGGCCAAATAGAGGTGCCCCATATGTTTCTGAGAGGTATTCTTCACATAAAACCTCCCAGCCATAATCCAGTCCCACCTTGGGACTTGAATTTCATATTTATTTTCTTTTATTAAACTCTAGGATTACAAATAACTTTGAGCAGGAACTGCTCATTTACAAAGGTTGCACGTCAAAGGATGTAGGGTAACATACATACAAAGGTCAACAATGGTTGCAGTCTTAAAAACACAGACGTCTAAGCATTTATTATACAGCCAAAAATAGAGAGAGACAACATAAGCCAGCTTCACACAAGTTTCAGGGTGAACAGTATATAGTTAGTATAGGGTAGGAAAGAGTCAGGAAGAAGTAGGCAGGCTAAAGGGCCATTGTTGTCAGGTAGAGGTGGGTTGCAAAAGTGCAAGGTGGATGGGGTGGAGGGCCCCATATCTGAAAGTGCCATTAGGGAGGGGAGGGGGTGGGTGAGGCAGTGTGGTGTGGGGGAGGTAAGGGGTGAGAGTGGGGGAAACTGGTGCCAAAAAGTGGAGCTCTGAGGAAGGTTACAGGTCACCTTGAACTAGGGTAAAATGAGGAGGCAGTTATTTAGGAGAGGCAGTCACATTGAGTGGTAGAGGCGAGGAATAGTCAGAGTTGCCTTTTAAAGGGACCAAGCTTCGCAGTTGTAAGTGTTTCTTAGTTAAGGGTATTGTACCACTGAGGAATCCTGTGTGTGAATGACCTCTGACCCACTGTGGTCCGGGACCTGGAAGGTTTGATATAACACTGCGTGTAAGCTGGGTACTGCTATTAGCAGTAAGGAGCTTTGCCACTCCTGATGACATGAGCCCAAGGAGAACTTTTTTGGTTAGCATGCAGGTCGGGTATTGTATTCTACTGAGGAGTGGTAGCCATCCGGCCTGGGCGTACAGGTCAGAGGTGTGTGTTAGGCGGGCGGCACCCGTTAGAACCCAACAGGCCTTGTTGAGTGTCACTGATATCCTCCGGAAGGCAGTAGGGGAAGCAGAGCCATAGATGACTAAACCGTAGTCGATGATGGAGGTGACGGAGCTGTAGATGGCCAGTCTAAGGGCATCAGTGGTCATGCAGTGTTTGTGGAGCAGGCCAATCCTTTGATATTTGAGAAAGTAGATGGCGCCATTTGAACCTGCAGCAACTTTTGGCTTACGTTGCAGATTTCTAAGCTTCAGGCTGTAATGTATGGGTCTCCTCATTGGATTTTTCACAAAGGAGAAGTTCTCTTTACATATGAATCTTAACTTTCTACCAAAGGTGGTATCAGAATTTATGTTGAACCAAATGATACACCTTCCTGTTTCTTATCCCAAGCATGCCAATCACGGTGAGGTGCAGCTCCTTACTTTAGATGTACATAGAACACTGAGCTATTATGTTACTTGCAGTGACTTCAGAAATCCTCTCAGCTTTTTTTGTTTCATTCGCCCCTGGGAAAGAGGGCACCCCTGAGTCTAAACAATATTTGTCCAAATGACTGGCACATTGAATTGCATTCTGTTATAGGAGGTACGGTGGGGAACTTCCTGGTGCTGTTCATGGTCACTCCACAAGGGGTATGGCCCCTTCAGCTTATTTTAAGAAATTCCCTGCTGCTGACATATGTGCTGCTGACATATGGAGCACTGTTCACGTGTTCACTGAACATTACAATCTGGTTGTTGTCTGTCACGGACATGGTGATTTTAGGTGTACTGTACTGCAAGACTTTATGTCTTGATCACATAGCGGACTCTGCCATCCTCCCAGTTACTTTATATTGCTTTGGAGTCATTCCAAAGGTGTGGCCTAATGGAGGAGATATCCTCAATGAAGATAGAACTGTCACTTGAAATGTTCTTTTTTATTTCTTGTATTTATATATGTAATTTTGAAAATAAAAATCTTTAATGCAAAAAAAGATAGAACAATTACGTAAGAACTTGCTGCAATAGTAGATAATCGAGAGAATCCTCTTCCTTAGACCGTGCCATACCCTCCCTCCTTCCTTCCCCTTTCAGATTCATTGAGGGTTATATCGGCAGCTGTGCCAGAAACCTTACTCCTGCATCGTGTCCCATGCCTCTCCTTGTATGCCTGGCACTGGTCTAATCTCCTAGTTCCTCAGAATTAGAGGCCCTCTGAGGTAAATACCCGATGGGGAATTGAGAAATGATACGGCTTCCAATGTAATATACACGTCAACACCGCACATCATTGTGCACAGCACCCAGCTAGCAAAAAGATTCTGTGTGGTCCAGACACTGATGGCTTCCAATTCCAAAGGTGTTGCCTAATGGAGGAGATTCCAATATCTACTGTTATGGTAAGTTCTTGCATAGCTATTCATTCTATACCCTTCCAGGTGTACCTGAAAACAGGCATTTAACTGTCTAGTTTACTTACCCGGTTGCCAAAAAAACAAACGCATAAATAAAAGATCCGGTTTTAATGAAAATGTCTTCGGCAGTAAAAAGACTACTTACAATAACAGTAGATCTTCAAGAGCATCTACTCCATTGAGCCACAACATGGAACTGTAAGCTGTCTGCATCAGGACCACCTGACAATTTTGCTAGCTGGGGCTGCTCACGTTACTATGCCTCGCTGCCTATGTAATGTAGGTTGCCCCATCGTGCCTCAGTTCCCTGCTGGAGACAAGCTCAGAGGATCACCAGAATGGCAGGGACCAAAGCAACCACAGAAACATAGAATTTGATGGCAGATAAGGACCACTTGGCTCACCTAGTCTGCCCATTTCCCTATCTAATGGATAAGCTGCAGATCCTAGTTAACCAACAGCCTACTTCCTCCTACCCCCACTAGAATTGCCTTATGTCTGTCCCATGCATGCTTGAATTTCCCCACTGTTTTTGACTCTACGACCTCCTCAGGAAGGCTGGTCCATGCGTCCACCACCTCTCTGTGAAAAATACTTCCTCATATTATATCTGAGCCGTCCCCCCCTCTATCTTCAAATTGTGCCCCCTTGTTCTTGCACATCTCTTTTTCTGAAAGATGCTACCCTCTTGGACTTTGTTGATTCCCTTGAGGTATTTGAAAGTTTCTGTCATGTCCCTTCTTTCCTCGAGGCTATACATCTTCAGCTCATTTAGTCTTTCTTCATATGTCTTCTGGTGCAGACCCTGCACCATTTTGGTTGCCCTTCTCTGGACAGCCTCCACCCTGTCTATGCGGAGATGGGGTCTCCAGAACTGTGCACAGTACTCCAGATGTGGTCTTGCCAACTGTCTGTACAGAGGGCCAACAACTTCCCATTTTCTACAGGTGTTGCCTCTCCCTATGCATCCCAGTATCCTCCCCGACCTCCTTACTGCCTTCTCACATTGCTGGCCCATCTTTAGGTCGTCTGATTATGACTAGCCCCAGGTTCCTTTCCATTTTTGTTGTTAACCAGGACCCAACCAGGCACACATGAGGAAAGGGGAAATTGTTTAACTAGGAAAGGCACATTAAGCCAGAACTTGTTTCCAGGTGTGACCTGGGAGCACAAGGAATTTAAGTGTCTTGCTCGGGGTCACATAGTATGCAAGTGAGAGCTGATGGGCTTCAAACCCCAGGTTTGCAGCTCAGTGCTATTAACCACTATGCTATACTACCTCCAGAGGAGAGGAAATAGAAACCTGTAACTATACCAAATTCAGATATAAGAAGAGAACCAGCATGTGAGAGCAGACAGGATAAGCACCAGTCACCCAACAAGGGGGAGGGAAAGCTGTGGCTTAGTGGAGGAGCTTCTTTCAAATATCTACTGTTATATATCATCTTTGAGGATATCTTCCTCCGTTCAGCCACATAGTGGAAAGATTACCAAGCGGTACCAAAGCTCCAAGGGAGGAAGGATCTAAGGACCCAGAGTGAGGAGGCCTTGCAAGACTGTAAGGCCAAATCCACCACGTCTCCCAGAGATGTCCAGACTGTAATGCTTAGTAAATGTATGAACAGTACTCCAAGTGGCAGCAGCACATATGTCAGTAGTTGTGGAAACAAGCCACAAAAGTAACCTTGCCATAGGTGGAGTGGGCATGGACAGGACCAGGAAGCTACCTACCACATCTGGTAACAGAAAGTGGTGCAGCAGTCCAACCATCTGGAAAGGCCCTGCTTCGAAACAGGGAGCCCACCATTCCGGGGGAGAAAGCCACAAATACCTTGGAGGATTTTCTACAATCCTTAGTACAATCTAAGTAACTGTGCAAAATCTGATGGATGTTAAGTGAATGCATATACCAGTCCCCTTTATCCCTGGGCATCAAGAAATAAACTGGAAAGTCTGTCATCTGACTTAGTGTTCACTCGAACACATCTCCTTGGCAGAAAACAAGGACTGGTACACATGGAAACCCTATCCTTGTGCAAAATAAGAACAGGAAGGTCTGCAACTCTGAAATGCATCTAGCAAACATCATAGCCACTAAGAAAAATGTTTTCAAAGAAAGGAAGTGCTGCTCACAAGTAGCAGCAGGCTCAAAGAGAGACACACTAAGGGTCTGCAAAACCACAACCAAATGAAAGCCCATACTGGAACCAGATCACAGAACAGGGTGCAGAAGTCTACCTATGTGAAACCTCAAGCTGGGCCACCGTTTTGCTGTCTGTGAGGGGATGGAAGGTCGGGACCTTCATGGAGAATACCAGAGGACTGAGTCCATAAGGGACAGGATGTAGTCCATCACCAGACTGACTGGACATGTACTGAGGTCCAGCTGCTGGGCAGCACACAATACTGTAAAATATTTCCATTGTTTATCAGTATGTGTACTGAGTAGATGGCTTCTGAGCCACCAGTGGAACAGCTGCAGCTGCTGAGGAAACTTCAAACCAGGTGAGCTTGAGAGTTGGGCATGGGGGTGCAGCGATCAAAAAACCCATGTACAGGGGCACTCTGCTCCTGTGACAGGACGCATCTTGTAGCGGGAATGAGACTGGAGGTTTCATTGTTGCTCTCTTAGAAGGGAAGGGATTGTGATTTGCTCCCGAGGGGCCAGTCAAACAGTCCCTTCCACTTTCAACAGTGCTGGCCATGCCCCTGCACTCCCGTGTTTTGCGATATGTGTATATATGAAGAGAAGAGGCGCGTGGGGCATGCACCATATGTCTGTTGGGTCACACTTTCACTTTTTTGTTTCTTTTGTTAAGAGATTTATACACACTTGTTCTATATCTCAAGGCCAGCAGTCAAATAACGAGAGTGGCCTTACAATACAGCAGTAAGATATAAGCATAGGTCATGTTAATGTTCTAGTCAGTCACCCTTGGAGAGTACCTGGTGCCACAACCCCTAGGGGGTGATTAATTTGGCATTTACATAACCCCTAGGAATACTTTATTGCAATTATAAAAATATAAAAACTTTTTTCACAGTGTAACAGTGTACCTTATTTTCTATTTCCATCTTGATGTGGATTTGCTATCAACACAGTCCATATGCTGTCTTTAGAAATCTTTCAGTGCAATACTGTGCATTGCCATCGGGTGTCAGTATAAGCTTGTTCCAATGTGTGCCATCACTATTTCTTGCTCGTGTTTGTTGTCTGCAGTTTCTGTACAGTACTGCTTGTATTTTGCATTTTTATTTTCTGTGTATGCACCTGCTGCTGTCTCTGTTTAGTCGCTTTCATGTCCCAAGATGCCTCCTTGCCAGGGTTGCACCTGGAAACTAGCAGTGGCTCAGGGTCACGACCCTCAACCTTTCATAACTGAAATGAGGGACATGGATCACTCAGAATGAAGGACAACGAGGGACACATCTTCAGGCACAGAGAAACAGCTGTGGTTACTTGTACAAAGTATATTTTTTGATTTAGCATTAGTATATTAGAATATTATGAATTTTTAGTAGAAGAGATGTATGTACAGCACATTTTTGGGGTGGGCAGCACCTTTTCCATGACGGACGGATCAGTTTTGAGGGGTACAATGAGGGACGTACCTTGCAGTCAGGGACAGGTGAGAGGTATGCTCAGTGTGCCTAGCCCAATTCTCAAATTTTAAATACATGCATACTTGGATAACATGCATACTTGGTATCCAACTTCTCATAAAAATACAACTTGATAAAGTAAAATACTGTGGTCCTTACCAGCATTGTCCAGCCAAAAGCAAGCTAGATAAAAAGTTTCACTGCATGAAATGGCCAAATTCATACAAAGATGCAACTTAAAAGTAAAGCAGGCCAAACCCCCATATCCTAACATTGTGGAGAGAAAAAAAAACATACCTTGGTCACCTCTGTATCCACACTGCTGCAAATGGCAAACTTTTCAAAATGGAGTCTGATGATGTCATTTAATCCAGGTTGGCTGATGATGTCATCTAATCCAAGTGACTGACGATGAGTCATGCATATACAGGAGACTATGAATATTCAGCAGCAAACCCTTAAAGACATAGTAGTACTACACTGCAAAGTCAATGAACCTAAAAAAAAACACTAATTCTTTTGTTTAAAAGTACGGACTGTATCTTTTATGGTTTTAAGAGTGTATTCTCAAGTTCTTTAGGTGAGAGAACGGCAAAGAACAGAACTTGTATGGCACACAAAGAGCTTGACAAGTATATAGAAATATAACAATAGTATACATAATGTTGCAGATCCCTGTTTAAAAAAAAAAAAAAAATGGAGCTTGAACTTTAAATGTTTTACTTTATAGAAAATTAGTGAAATCTCTGTATGGGAAAATTACTTTGTCAACTGAACTTAGAACTTCAGAACTGCAGAGCATTTAGCATGAAACACCCAGTTATGGTTGTAAGAGTACCTGGAATATTTTGAAATAAACTATCCTGATTGCTGAAGAACAGTGCTGTGATAAATAATATAATTACAGACCATTTAATAAATGGAATAAGACACTTCAAAATGGGAAGTTCTAGGGATGTGGATATGTTGTTCAATCCACACTGTCTGGCAGGTTCCTTGCTGCTTTAAATCTTGCCGGAAGGTCTTCAAGATGGCTCCTCCCACCCATTGCTTTTGGGGCGACCTGAAAAATGTTATCCTCTGGCCAAGTCGAAGGAGGCCCGTTGGGCGGTGTCCGCGGCTGCGGGCTCGGCTGAACAAGTCACTTAACCTCCTTGTGCTCCCAGGTCGCTCCTGTAAAAAAGCTTTCAGCTTAGTGTGCTATACCTGGTTAAACAACTAAATAAAAAAATAAAATAAAATAAACAGCTGGAGCAGATGATTGCCCTCGAGGAGAAGGCGACCCAGGCCGCATCATCATCATCCTCGGTCGCGGCATTTATCCCGCTCTCCCTGGGCTCCTCCTACACCGCTTCTTTTAAGGAGCTTTGCCAATCCCTCTCCACCAAGGGAGAAGGGCCATCGGGACATTCCTCTTGGTCCAAAAGGAAGGACTCCAAAGGTAAGTCCCACCGTTGACGTTCATGGGAGCGGGAGAGGTTCCCTTCCCCGGATAGTTGACACTCTACTTAGATCAAGGTTGCGGCTAAGGCCGCTGGCTTCATGGTGTCCCCATCACATCAGCCGGCCAAGACAGCCGTCAACGCGGTCAAGATTTTTCTCGACCCGTCGGATGGTTTGTTGACTGGAGAAGCCGGCAAAACTTCTTCATCGGTTCCCCGGTGGAAACTGAGGACTTGCCTGTGCCTCCTGTGCTGGAGTCCCTGGTTAAGGTCCCTGAACAGAGGGAGGAGCAGGTTTCCCCCGCCCCCTCTCAGACCCACCCTCGGAATCCCGGAAGGTCTTGGTCACGGACCTCTTCCAGGTCCAGCCGGTCCCACCGACGTCAGCGGTCTTGGTCTCGGCACCATGGAAAGCAGCGGCACCGCTCATCCTTGTCATCCTCTTCAGAGGATAGGCTCCGGTGCAAGTTGCGTCGGCGCTATGAGGATCTAATGTGGCGGCAGCTCTTGTTGTCCGGGAATAAGCCCGACACACGGTCGCCTTTTCTGGCCATTAAGTGGCTGTCACCCGGGCGTCGAAACAACCGCACGTAGTCGACGAGCCGAAGCAGGCACCAGTGGTTCGGCTGAAACCGGCTGCGCCACCTATTGTGGTGGAACCCCCACCTCCACAACCTAAAACTGGGGCCCCGACCAAGGATTCTCGGTCAGGTCAGGGCTTGCCCCATCGGTTGTCAGTCACCCTCACTCCCGATCAACCTCGGCAGGTGGAGGATGGCTCAGGCACTCGGCAGCTGTTCGCAGACTCCTCGGAGTCTGACAACTACGACTCCTTGTTCTCCAGGCCGCTTGACCTGGAGTCCACTGGGGGTCAGTTGGTGGACGAGAGCCCATCCTCGTTCCTTGGAATGCTTCGACTCATCTCAGAGTCCACTGGGATGAAGCTCGAACCCGTTTCAAAATGGGGCCAAGTATCCCCTCATGGAGATACTGGACTGAGGGGATTCCCCTATGGAGGCCTTCCCGGTGGCCGAAGCCATTGTTGGCATGGCCCTGGAGCTATGGCAGTGGCCAGCTTCTTGTCCAGCACCTTTGGCCAGGATGACTTGGAAGTATGCTGTTCCCACCGGTTCACTCTCTGGTTTCTCGGACCACCCCTCTGCGGAGGGGCTAGTGACCGACAGCATTTTCCAGCATTCTGGGAACGCTCGGGATGTGGACAAGCCTCCCGATAAGGAGTCCAAGAAATTGGACTACTCCGGGCGGAAAGTCTATGCTGCTTCCTCCCTAGGCCTTTGTCAGGCCAGCTCAGCTGTCCTGATGGCACACTTTTCATACGCCCCATTGGGCTCCCTGGATAAGGTGATTCCTCATCTCCCAGCTGACCTTCAAACGACGGTCAAGCAAGTGCGGGATCAGGGAAGGGCGGTGGCCAAACAGCAGCTCCAAACTTCCTTGTACGTCACTAATTCATGTGCCCGGTCAGTAGCGGCCGCAGTGGCCATGCGCCGCAGAGCTTGGCTGCGGATATCCACCTTTACGGCGGATACCCAGCACAAGCTGGCAGACATTCCCTTCTTGGGTACCAACTTGTTCGGTCCCGGGGTGGAGGGTCATCTGCAACGAATAGAGAAGTCCAGCTCCACCTTGGACTCTGTCACGTCTGCCCAGAAGGACAAAGGCCGCCAGCAGCAGCGTAAGCCCTTTCATCCTTCAGCCCCTGCGGCACGTCCGGCCCAGCAACACCAGCATCAGGGCCAGCAGGCTCGCATTTGGCACCCCAAAGCCAAGCCTGCTGCTTCCTCCAGCAGGAAGCCGGGAGGGGAAAAGCCCAGGCGGCTCCTTGGCCGGCTCTTCCTCCAAGTCTGCCCAGTGACGGGTTGAGGGGTGTTGCCCCCAACCTCGTCACTCCTCCCCGGGTTCCGCCTGTGTGGGGGTGGCTCTGCCACTTCCTTTCCGCCTGGCCCGATATCACCACGGACCGCTGGGTGTTGGAAGTGGTAGGCAGGGGTCTGCCTCTGGAATTTGAGCAGTCCCCACCCTATTGAGCCATCGCCCCATGGGGGCTACGGGTTCCGCAGCCTCTCTGTTGGCTCATCGAGCTGACATTGCCCTGCTCCTCCAGAAGGAGGTGATCAGGGAGGTGGCGGATCCTCCTCAGGACCCAGGGTTTGTGTCCAGGTACTTCCTGGTCCCAAAACGGATGGGGGGCTGGTGCCCCATTCTCGACCTACATGACCTGAACAAGTTCCTAAGGTCTCGTACCTTCAGGATGGTCACTCTGGCTCAGATCATTCCATCCTTGGAACCAGGCATGTGGTTCTGTTCTCTGGACCTCCAGGACATGTTCTTTCACATTCCAATCCATCCGTCTCACCAGCGATTCCTCCGCTTCAGGGCAGAGGGATCCTTTTATGAGTTCCAGGCCATGCCCTTTGGCCTCTCTACAGCTCCCAGTGTCTTCACCAAATGCATGGCAGTGGTTACAGCATTCCTGCGGCACCGAAGGGTCCAGGTGTACCCTTACCTGGACGACTGGCTGATTGCAGCCCCCTCCAAGTTGGAGGTGGAGCAGTCCAGGGATCTGGCCCTCCAGGTCTGCTCTCAGATTGGCCTCCTCATCAACGAGGCCAAATCAGAACTCGTGCCATCGCAGGTGATTCAGTTCATCGGGACAGAGCTCGACTCTCTTCGAGCCAGAGCACGGCTCCCGGCGGACAGGGCCGAGGTCCTTTCCTCCTTTGCCCAATCATTTCTGGTTGGGCAATTGCGCCCTGCCCGGGACTTTCTGTGCCTCCTGGCGGCCTGCACCAGCGTGGTCCATTGAGCCCGCTGGCACATGCGCCCCTGCAGTGGGGGCTGGCCCGCCAATGGTCACAGTGCTCCGGTCCTCTGGACTGGCCAGTGACAGTGACCCAGGAGATGTGGAACGGCCTCCAGTGGTGGCTCATTCCAGCTCATCTGCAAGAGGGTATCCCATTTGTCTGCCCAGAGTCGACGGACACTCTGACGACCGATGCCTTTCTGATAGGTTGGGGTGCCCATCTGGGGGAGTTCAGGGCGCATGGCCTCTGGTCCCCTCAGGAGTCTCGATGCCACATCAACCTGCTAGAGCTTTGAGCGGTCCAACTAGTCCTCACTGCCTTCGCTCCGTTTGTACGGGGTCAAGTGGTCCAGGTCCAGATGGACAACACCATGACCATGTACTACCTACTCCGTCAGGGCGGGACGCACTCCTTGCCTCTGTGCAAGGAGGCTCTCTGCACCTGGTCTCTCGTGAGCAGACTGGAGGCGGATCTCCTAGCCATCCATGTGGCAGGAGCCTCCAACACTCTGGCTGATGCCCTCAGCCGGATAGGTGCTGCATCTCACGAGTGGTCTCTCCTGCCAGAGGTAGTACAAGATCTGTTCTCCCACTGGGGCACTCCTCAGGTGGACCTGTTCGCCTCCAGGGAGAATGCGAAGCTGAGGCTGTTTCATGCCTGCCCCCCTCAGCAGGGCTCACTGCAGGGGGATGCCTTCTCGAGGCCGTGGACCCCGGGCCTCTTCTACGCCTTCTCTCCATTTCCCTTGATCCACAAGGTGCTTCTCAAGGCTAAGAGGGACAAGGTGCAGGTGATTCTGGTAGCCCCAGACTGGGCCCCAGTTCTGGTATCCAGATCTCCTCAGCCTCAGCTCCAGGCTCCCGAGGCAGCTTCCAGCCCGCCTGGACCTGATCTCAGTCAATAAGGGGAAGGTACTCCACCCGGACCTTCAATCCCTGCACTTGATGGCCTGGTTCCTGAACGGCTAGAGTTCCAGGCCTTGGGTCTTTCCAATGAGGTCCTCAACGTTGTTGAGGCATCCCATAAGGAGTTGACCAGAAAATGGTATGCCTTCAAATGGAAGAGATTCTCCATTTGGTGTCAGGATGAGGGGTTGGGCCCTTCCTCCTGTTCTTTGGCTAGCATTCTGGACTACCTGTGGTCCCTTTCTCAACTAGGGCTTCAGTCGACCCTTAAGGTGCACCTGGCAGCCATCTCTGCTTACTGGGTGCGGGCCGGGAAGCAGTCGGTGGCGCAGGAGAAGGTGGTCAGGCGCTTTTTCAAAGGCCTTGATCACATATCCCCTCTGGTGCGAGAACCTCCACCTCCATGGGATCTACTGCTGGTATTGGCTAAGCTCATGGGTAAGCCATTCGAACCGATGCACAGGTGCGGTATCTCCCACCTGTCGTGGAAGACTGCCTTCTTGGTGGCTATTACGTCAGCCAGAAGGATGGGAGAACTCCAGGTGCTTTCCATCGAGTCTCCTTATCTGGTCTTCCACAGGGACAAGGTTGTCCTGCGCCCCCACCTGAAATTCTTTCCGAAAGTGGTGTCGGAGTTTCACCTTAACCAGGTGTTGACTCTGCTGGTGTTCTACCCCAATCACACCTCGGAGGCTGAATATAGGCTTCATACTCTGGACCCTAGAAGAGTGCTCTCTTATTATAAGGAGCGGATGGCTGAAGTTCGGGAGGCGTTCGCCAGCTGTTTGTCACCTACGCTGAAGCCGCACCTGGCAGACCTGCAGCCAAGCGGACGATAGGCAGGTGGGTCACCTCCTGCATAGATCTCTGCTATAGGTTGGTGGGCATGGAGCCTCCCAGAGGGATAAGAGCTCATTCTACCCGCCATACAGCTGCTTCGGTGGCTGCTTCCAGGGACGTCCCTATCCAGGAAATCTGCAGGGCTGCTACCTGGAAGTCAGCACACACCTTCATTAGCCATTACCCCATCGACCTAGAGTCACGCCGGGATGATGGTTTTGGGACCTCGGTTCTCCAGTCCTTATTTCCCAAGTAGGGGGTGTGCACCTTGCCTCCCTCCTCCCGGAGAGCTGCTAGGAGTCTGCCAGACAGTGTGGATTGGATATATCCACGTCCCTAGAAGAAAAAATTACTCACCTTAGTAATTATGTTTCTTCTAGTGGAGTCTTGCTGTGTTCTGACAAATGCAGTTAGGTCCTGCCTTTCAACTGCCCTGGAGAACATAGGGTTAACTTTTCTACGCATGGCATAGAATGTTCATCTCGAGCTTGGTTGAAGCCTCTGCCTGTTGTTATTCGAACTGCAACCATCAGATCTTTTCGAGCAAAAACTCACTAGGTGTTCTGTGTGGAAACTGTAAAATTTTTAACTAGCCAACTGGCAGAAATATGATGTTTTTGGTTCTCAAAGGAAGACTCAAGTCGGGAAACCCAAAAATAAAAACCAATCAAATGAACAACATTCCACCCAAAGAAAAAAAGAGGTGTAAAGGGGGCAGCACCTCTAGGGTGCCAACACTGCACCTGCCCACCCACGTCCCAAAAATCTAGGTTCTGAGAGGGGAGGCGGGGGGGGTTAGGTCAGAATACAGCAAGACTCTACTAGAAGAAACATAATTACTAAGGTGAGTAATTCTTTCTTCAAACAACATGAAGTCTTGCTGTATTCTGACAAATGCAGACTACCAAGCAGTACCTCCATGGAGGAGGGACAGAACCTACTTTGGAAACAAGCTCTGAAGTACTGCTGTGCCAAACCGAGCATCACTCCTAGCCTGGATATCCAGAGAGTAATGCTTGGTAAAAGTATGGACTGTTGTCCAGGTGGCTGCTTGACAAATTTCTAAGAGAGGGATATCCCTGGCAGCAGCCAGGGAAGCAGCTGTACCTCTTGTGGAACTCTACCCAGTTTTTCATAGAATTGTATACAAGAAACAATCCACCTGGCAATAGATCTCTTAGTGGCAGGTTTGCCCTTCCCAACCTCTCCATAAGTGAGGAACAACTGGAGGGATTCAAACCTGTGACCCTTGGTACGCTCTATGTAGTAGCTAAGGGCTCTTAATATCCAAACCGTGTAGTCTCCTCTCTCCCGAGGAAGAATGATCAGTGAAGAAAACAGGGAGAGATATAGACTGATTGAGGTGGAAATCTGAAACCACTTTAGGCAAGAACTTTCTGTTAGTTCTAAGGACCACTTTATCTCTGTGAAAAGAGATGAAATCAGATTCCACTGACAAGGCTTGCAATTCACTGATACATCTGGCAGAAGTAATGGCTACCAAAAACACAGTTTTCCAAGTCAAGTACTTAAGCTCTGCTGAGAACAAAGGCTCAAAAGGGGATTGCATAAGCTAAGCAATGCAAACATTAAGATCCCAAGCAGGAGCAGGATCCCTAAAGGGGGGATTGGTGTGAAGCAGTCCCTTGAAAAACTTACAGAATATAGGATGGGATGACAGAGAGGAAGACTTGCCTACAGACAGGAAAGCAGAAACAGCTGCCAAGTGTACCTTGAGAGTAGCTGGTCTGAGGCCTAGACCATTAAGCTGGACCATATAATCCAGAACCATAGGCAATTCAGCAGAGTCTGGAGAAATATTTTTCTTAGAACACCAAATGCTGAATCTTTTCCATTTGGGAGTTGTATGTCTTTCTGGTGGAAGGCTTTTGAGAAGCCTTAAGGAGATCCAAAACCCTTTGGGAAAGATGCAGATCTGCAAACTCTAACTCTTCAAGAGCCAAGCCTTGAGATTGAGAGACTGAAGATTGGGATACCAAATCCTCCCCGAGAGGATGTTAACAGGTTGTAATTCCTGGGAAGAGACAGGGGAAGATGGACTGCTAGGGACAGCAACAAGGGATACCATGGCTGCCTAGCCCAGTCTGGAGCAATCAGAATCACTTTGCATGGTTGTGACCTTATCTTGACTAACACTTTGAACAGGAGAGGGAAGGGGGGGAAAAGCATACAGGAATTTCCCTTCCCAGTTCAGGATCAGAGCATCCAGGGGGACTGAGCCCAAGACTGGGGGTCTGCAACAAAAAAGAGGAAGTTGGTGATTGTCTGGGGCTGCAAAAAGATCTATCTCTGGAGTGACCCATCTTGAGAAAATCACTTCCAACACCAGGGGATCTAGGGCCCATTTGTGATGGCCCTGGGATATTCTGCTCAGTGCATCTACTAGGACATTGTCCTTCCCTGGGAGGTGAACAGCTATCAGAGAGGTTTGCAGAGAATAGGCCAGGGACTACAACTTCATCGCTTCTGTGCACAAGGCCGTAGATCGAGTGCCTCCTTGCTTGTTGATGTACCACATGGTGGTGGTGGTGGTGTCTGTTCTGACCTGAACCACCTTGTTCTGTACAGATTTGGAAAAAGCTTGCAGTGCCAGAAACACTGCTCTGAGTTCCAAGAGACTGATGTGAAGCAGAGATTCCTGAGGCGATGACAGTCCCTGGGTGGTGAGTTCCCCCAGATGGGCTCCTCAGCCCAGCAGGGAAGCATCTGTGGTGAGGACCACTGAATGAGACAGTGACAAATGGAACCCCTTGCCTCAAATTGTCCTGATCCTGCCAGCATAGCAGGGCTTGGATCAGAGTTTGAGTCACTGGAATTAGTTTGGTAAGGGAATCCTTTCTTTGGGACCAAAAATCTCTTAAGTGGAACTGAATGTCCCTCATTTGGAATCTTGCACCCGGGACCACTGCTGTAGAAGCTGCCATGTGGCCCAGTAGCTGAAGGAAATGCCTTGCTGGTCGAGACACCTGAAGGCTGAATGAAGAGGCCAGTTCCATGAGGGTCTTTTCCCTTTCCAGGGGAAGGAAGGCTCTTGCCTTTACTGTATCCAGTTCTGCACCTATGAAGGTGAGGAGCTGCACTGGTTCGAGAACTGACTTTGCTAGGTTGAGAAGAAATCCTAAAGAAGTGAGCACTTGCTGGGTCACTTGCAGGTGTGACTTGACTTGGTCTGGAGACTGGCCTACTATGAGCCAGTCGTCCAAGTATGGGAAAATGGAAATCTTTTGTCTTCTTAGGAAGGCAACAACTACTGCCAGGCACTTCGTGAAGACCCTTGGAGCTGATGTTAGGCCAAAGGGCATTGCTCTGAACTGATAGTGGCCTGAGGGTCAACTTGAACCTGAGGTACTTTCTGTGGGAGCACCTGATGGGAATGTGAAAGTAGGCATCTTTGAGGTCCAGAGAGGCTAGCCAGTCCCCTGGCCTAAGAGAGGGAAGGATAATTCCCAGAGTTGTTATTTTGAACTTTGGCTTTAAAAGATGTTTGTTCAGGTATCTTGGGTCCAGGATGGTTCGCCACTCTCCTGTCATTTTGGGGGTTAGGAAGTACCTGGAGTACAATCCTTTGCCCCAGTGTAGGGTAGGTACTCTCTCTATAGCTCTGAGAGCTAGGAGAGAAGAAACCTCTGCCTCTAGGGCAAGGGTCTCTGAGAGATTTGCAGGTGGAAAAGATCTGGCTCTCAGCTTGGGAAATTTTTTGAAGCTGAGAACCAGACCCTGGCTTACTACTTCCAGGACCCACTTGTCTGATGTAAGAGACATCCAGTCCTGGACAAAGTAAGCCAGCCTGCCCCCTACTGGTATAGGAGAATTGACCCGGGCAGACCCATCAGGGTGTCTGCTTGGCAGGGGCTTTAGGCTGAGGAGTGGATGCAGGCCTGCTCATCCCCCTTCTGCCTCTCCCTCTGAAGAACCCCCTCTGTGAAGAAGAAGAAGAGACCTGTGCTTGGTAAAAAGGCCTTTGGAAAGGCCTGCCCCTGCCCCTGGACAGCTGCCTTTGAGGAGTTGCTTGCCTTTCCTTGGCCTGAGCACTCCTGTAAGTGGTCCTGTATTCATCCATTTTCTTCATGTGGTTTTCTGTCTGCTCCCCAAACAGAGAATTACCCACTACAGGAAAATCCATGGCCTTAGCCTGGGTATCCTGTGAGAGGCTAGTACATCTGAGCCAAGCCATTCTCTGAAGAGCCACAGGTGTAGCCATGACTCCTGATGATACATCATTGGAGTCTACAGCAGCATGAAACTGAACTTCCAATGCCTCAATCCCATCTGCAGCCACCTGTTCCAGCTCCTTGGCAAGCTGGGGAGGACCCTGTTTAGCCAGTGCCAGTACACTATCCCATCTGGTACCTGGCTGCATAGGCTATATAATTAGCCTGCCTGAGTCCCAAGGATGATGCCATGCACTGCTTCTTTGCCATGGCATCAATCTTCCTGGAGTTCTTGTCTGGGGGTGTGTGATGCCAAGGGAATGCTTGCCTTATCACAGGTAGCAGCCTGTACAACCCCAACATGACTGCATTGCTGATAAAGGAACTCCATATCTGAGCCTGAAAGAGTATACCTCTTGTCCATTCTTCTGTCCACAGGAGGTATGGAATTGGGAGACTTAAGATTTTTTTGTGTCCGTTTCCCAAAATATTTGTGGAGGGGAATAGACAGTCTCCTGGACTCTGGGATATCCATCATCTCTACATAGTCAGGCTCTTCCTGATCCTCCACTGTCTCCTCCATGGGAAGCTGAAGGGTATCAGCCACCTTTCTGTAAAACATGTAGTGTGAAGGGGACTCAGAAAGCCTAGGAGGAAAAACTCCTGAAGGTCTGTCTGGGGAGATGTCCGGGTCAATGGGCACATCCAGACTGTCACCATAACCACAATCATCTTCCAACTCTCCCTCCTCCTCCAACTCCGGTTCATAAAATTCTTCCAGGGTATAATCCGGAACCGGGGGAACCGACCGAACAGAGCCCCTGCCAAGAGGTGCCGGTTCAGCCGGAACCGATTCCACAATCCTAATCGCTTTGGCTATTTCATCGGCGGTCGGAGTATGAGATTCTGGATCCGAACCGGTCAATTTGTCTTTTCTTTTTCTTTTCATCGGAACCAATTCCTCGGAATCGGCTCTCCTTTTGCCTGAAGAAGTATCGCCCTGGTCAGAGGACACTCCTTCTGGTTCGGTCAGAACCGAACCGGGCTGGCCATCTGGGTCAGCGGACTTCTCTGCCTCCCTTTCCCTCAGTCTACCTAATCTCTTTTCCAGGGTAGATTTGGGGAAATTTTTGCAAATTTGACAGTCTGAATCGAGGTGGTTAAACCCCAGACAATAAACACAGGTAGTGTGGGGATCAGCCTTAGCAAAGACCTCCCCACACACACTGCGGTGTTGAAACTCAGTGGGCCCGTTTTTTTTCTTGGGTTTCTCAGACATGGCCAACCTAAACAAACTTACCCTTTTTTTGGCAATCCGCCAGGCAAGACACCCCTATCGGTTCTTGACTGTGTCACGGGTCTTGAAAAAAAGGTACTAAAATCTGTTTCTTTTAGAACCGATACGGACCGGTAACCACACACTAAAGTAAAGTACAAAGTTTACCTCAAAATGATCGGTTCAGCTGAACCGATCCACAGTTTACAAGTTCCACACAGTAAACAGAACAAAACCTATCTAGTACTCACTGTACCACAGACAGAGACTTGAACCGACTATGCGGAAACAACAATTTCGGAAGAAAACCAACCGAAAAACCGATACTTCAACCAACTTTGAACCGAGCAGCAGGAGAAATCTCCGGAGTGACTGTTCAGTGAGGCAGAGTAAAGAATCTGACGGTTGCAGTTCGAATAGCAACAGGCAGAGGTTTCAACTGAGCTCGAGATGAGCATTCTATGCCATGCATAGAAAAGTTAGCCCTATGTTCTCTGGGGCAATTGAAAGGCAGGACCTAACTGCATTTGTCAGAATACAGCAAGACTTCATGTTGTTTGAAATACAGGTTGCTCACCTGTAACAGGAGTTCTAGGAGTGGTATATGTTTTTCATCCACACGACCCACCCGACCTCCCTGGCTTTGACGCGCAACCTGGCTTCCAGCAGGCTAGATCTGGCGTCATGGGGCAGAGCCGAGAGTTTTACCACCCGGGTGGGTGGGAGGAGCCAGCTTGACGACCTTCCGGCAAGATTTAAAGCGGCAAGGAACCTGCCGGACAGTGTGGATGAACAACATATACCACTCCTAGAACTCCTGTTAAAGGTGAGTAACCTGTATTTCTACACCAGATCTGACAGTTGGAGTTTAAACAGCAGCAGACAGGAGCTTCAACCGAGCTCGTGCTGAACGTTCCATGCTGGCCATGGAAAGTTAACTCTTTGTTCTCCGAGGCAGTTGAAAGGCAGGACCTAACTGCAATAGTCAGAATACAGCAAGACTCCATTAGAAGAAACAACATTACAAAGGTGAGTAATTTTTTCTTCTACACCATAGATACATAGACAGTGTCGGCAGATAAGGGCCTGTGGCCCACCCAGTCTGCCCATTTGAGCTTGTGTTTAGTTTGTTTTCCTAGAAGTCTGTTGCCCCTACCCTGACCTCTAGAATTCCTTTATGTCTATCCCATGCATTCTTAAATCCGTGATTGTTTCAGCTCCCACCACTTCCTCTGGCAGGGTGTTCCACTTGTCCACCACCGCTCTGTGAAGAAATTCTTTCTCATGTTTCCTCTGAATCGTCCTCCTCCAACTTCATCCCATGCCCTCTAGTCCTGGAACATCTTTTTCGCTTAAAAATAGTGTTTTCCTGCACCCTGTTCCTCCCTGTAAGATACTTGTATGTCTCTATCATATCCTCTCTCCCTCCCTCCTCCAGGGAGTACATATTCAGTTCCTTCAACCTGTCTTCATAGGACTTGTGATGCAGTCCATGCACCATCTTTGTTGCCCTCCTCTGAACCTTCTCTACCCTGTCTATGTCCTTACGAGGTATGGTCTCCAGAACTGTACACTGTACTCCAGGTGGGGCCTCACTAGTGTCTTGTATAGCGGAATTATGACCTCCTTTTCCTGCTGGTGATGCCCCTGCCTATGCATCCCAGCATCCTATTTGCTTTACCTGCTGCCTTGTCACACTGTTTCCCTACCTTGAGGTCATCAGAGATGACAACCCCAAGATCCCTTTCCTGCTTGGTGCGTGCTATATCCTCACCCCCCAACTGATATATTGTGCCAGGGTTTTTGTGCCCCATATGCATTATCTTGCACCATCATCATGATCATCACCACTCAGTATGTTAATGGAGTATGACTCCCTCTCGTCATGTCTTATCCATAACCAAGGGCGTGAACTGATTTACAGAGTGAAAAACTGAAATCACAATGATTCTCACTTTGTTGAAATCTGTGGGTAATGGGATCAACCATGAACAGCTTATCAAATAGTTAAGAGAAACCAAGACTTATGATTTGTCAGAGTGATAACCCTGCATTTTTCCAGCACAGGTCAGAAATGCTTATCTTTCTGTACCTCGTCACACAGTTCTAAAATTAAAAAGAATCAGAAAAGCCATTTTATAATCGCAGTAAAGTCTTCCTGCGTGTGCATATTTGTGGGATAACAGCCCTTCTCAGCTGTGTAAAGCACTCTGTGTTGCCTCACTTCCTGAGGTGTGCTATTATCCCACATTAGAAAAAGGGCAAGTTAAATATGGTATTCTGATTTGCTGTTGCCATTCCATTGGCATATATTTATGTACCAAGTACCCCCTGTAGAAAAGGTCGAACAGGTGATCTGGAATTTGGACACATCACATACAGAATTCATGAGCCACTTCCCTCATTCTTGATTTCCATTACGAACATGGCCGCCACCTTTACTCTTACATGACAACCTTCAACTATGCCCTTAAATAAAAAACCAAAAAATACATAAATGATAGAACAGTCAATCTACTCATGCCCCTTTTCTTATACACATAAAACAAACAACAAATCAGGCACTATTCAGATTTTTATTTCTGGTGTTTCTTTGATGACCATGAAAAATTCCCGTCATAACCTAACCAGCTTGACAGAGCAATATTCTGCTAACTGTGCCCCAGATAAAATTGAGCTTCTGGTTCTATACAAGGCCTTTGTGTGTCAATATGCGTGCATGCCAGTGGAGTTATGCAGAATGTTGAATGCATGCATTCCATGTTAACATTCTATGCTTCTGGGGGGAGTGAGCATTCTGTTAGAGGATTATCGAATTCTTATGTTCTGTGGCAAAAAAACAACCTTCTACTGCATATGAAGAACAAATGACTGACAGGTAGAAACCATCTGTGAATGGATTATTTACATTTTCTAAAGAACTACTGACGCCTCAAAGAAAACTGTAAAAAAACCTAATAATTGGGTACAATTCTGCTTGCATTCCATTATATTTTATATAGTTCTCCTCTACATAATTTATTATTAAAGAAATGTCTATGAATATATGAGCGTTGTCCCTTATAGTTCATTTTGAGTTCATCTTCCTCTATAGCTTACTGCCTACTTAAAGTCATAATCCTCTGTTGTGACATCACAATCTGTTGCCATGGGAGTAACTGTGATGTCACAAGCAGTGCTCTATGACTTCGTATAGGGAGAAAGTAGCAGGAATAGATGAACTCTTCAGGACTAAAGATCCATTTTCATGCAGATTACCTCACTGCTAAATAATGGGGAGGAGGAATACAGAATGAATGGGAAATACAAGCTGGACAGTGCCTCAATATTATGTTTTGTCAAAGTTCCCACTGAATATGTCAGCAGCTAAGCAATGCTATACTGTATTTTTTTGACTTTTTTATGTTTTAGAGTCTGATTTTTTTTTTTTTTATTTGCCCAACCCATTTTCTAAGCACAAGACCCTTCAGGGTGCGAGTATTGGTGAATACCCACACTCCAAGGGACTGTAAAGCTCTACCCCATCATGCCCCTGGCCGTGCAGGTATGACCGATATCCCCTCACCTGTCAGGTCTTGGTGCTAAATTAACTGATGCAGTTAGTATCCAACTCTTTGCTTTGTAAAGCACTTGTATGTGGTGGATCTTTTTTTTTTTTTTTAAACTGGGTCAAATATGTCAGATCAGATTGTAAAAAGACATATCTTTAGGGAAGGGGGCGCCAAGGCCTTCCCTTCAGTTATGCAGAATTTTTAAATGCTCAGATTGCTTTCAGCAAAGCAGTTACTGTACCATCCAGACCAGCTGCCAGCCAAACAGGATTCTGATCCACAACAGCCTAACTGGAAATAAGTCACACTTGGGACATTTTCATGCTTTTTAATTTAATGTATAGGCTTCTGGTTTTATTACAGTACTGAGACAGAAAACAATTGTACAATATTTACAGGGATCTCTATTCCAGCCAAACAGACTTGCAATGGTTGGAAACACAAACTTCAGCTGCAAACGGACTTCCTCTCAGAAATGTCTTCAGCCATAATCGGAGGCAGTGCTACGTCAGGATACCTGGAAATTTGTATTAAAAAACTCTGCCACAATGGAGATATACTGTCAGCTTCAACATCAGGAGGTGGTCAGACTTTAACCCACCGTCTGGTCACTCACTCAATATACTATGAATGTTAAACACATTCTTGAAGCATGCAGGAAATGGGTTGGACACAACTAGACCACAGCAAAGGGGCAGCAGTAGAGCTCCATCTGTCCCCCCCCAACTAAGCATGAAATAGGAGATGGACAGAATGAAAATCTGACTGGCCGACAAGCGTCTGGACATTTCAAATGACCACCCTGCCCATAAAATGTTCACATTATGCAACATTACGGCAAGGTGGGACAAATTAGGTTGCCTAATGTGACCTGGCTAATCATTCTGGTCACCTAGTTTTGTTCAAAGCTCACCATCCTACGGGTTCCTGCTCCTGGGTTTCCCGCACATACGCAGAGTTTTGTTTCAGTAGCCATTGGCTCAGGAGTTGTCTTGGCAACCATAAGGACCGCTGACAGAATCGTACACCCATGGACTTTCATCATCAGATGGGCTGTGAGATGGGGATTGCACTGCGTATACAACCCATGTCCTTAGAATGTGGTACCCCCAAACTAATGCTAAAGTGAGTCCAACCCGAGCACGGACCCCAGGCTCCTCCACGTCCCTTTCATGCGTACAACCAAAGGGCAGGCAGCTTTCAAATTCTATATCCCCCAGCTATGGAACTCCTTGCCAGCCGATATGACTTTCACCCAACCCCCACCACCTCAACCGCCTACTCAGCACCCACTTCTCCTCCAGCTGCTCATGCTTTAGGTAGTGCCCCCTATGTACTAGTATTTTTGGTTTTTGTGTTTCTCTGTAACATTATCCCGTGTATGTTCCCCCTCCTATGTTCCTGTATCTATCTGCCGATTGTCTGTATGGCGGGTGGCCCCCTCACTGTGCTGTTTAACTGCTGTTCCTTGTGATTGTACTATTGTCTTGGGACTTGTACCCCAGGTTGCATCTGGAATCGAGCAACACTGCTCAGTATGCCTTCCTGGTTAAACTCGTAAATAAATAAAATCCCTCACAAGCCCGACCAGAAAGTCTGCAACGGCATTAGGAGGAGCAGATCTGGAGCAGTCCATCCCACGCAGAATTGTGCTGCCGACTGAGAAGGTATCTAATCTGCTTTCTCTCCTCTCTAGAAGCCGATGACAATCAAATGGGGCCTGCATATTACGGGAGTCTACCTTAACTTTTTTTGCATTAACTAGTTGGGCTAGTGAACCAGAGATTGCACTAGCCCACAGTCAGTATGATTCACAGTGATTTGTTAAACAAAAGGGAAATAAAAAACGTATCAAGTACGTCTGAATTTATTTGAAACCTAAATTACAAATGAACTTTGTGAAATATGATATAATATATATAAAGTAACACTAGTGATGTCAATGTCATTGTCTTAAAGTTCTTAATAGAAAAGTCAAACGATCCTTAAAAGTTGCTGGATTGTGTGGTGTCAGGGGAGTGTGGCTCACTCTCAAGCACACTTGTATAACTATCACAGTAACTCTCAGCTCAGACAGACCTCAGAGACAAGGCTGAAAAGAACAGCAGAGGTTGGAATGCTGGTTTAACCTCCTTGTGTTCCTGGCCTATAGCCTGTTAGTTTCTTGTTTGATTAGTGCTGTGGTCTCTCATTGTTCCAGCCACACCCTGTTGTGAATGCTGGCGAATCTAGTGATGATGTTTTACTTTGTGGGGGGCAGACTTGGGGGTCTCTCTTTGTACAATTACTGCCTGTGGAGCTAGAGACCAGCTGTTACAGTTAGGACAGAGGAGCCCGTTTTCTTACTGGTGCATATTTGCTGTAGCTTCAGAGTTTTGGAAGCAGCGTCTCAGAATAATGGTGACCACAGGGTGACAGCATCAGGACAAGGCATCTTACTGTCCTGACTCCTCAATGCTGCGAGTGTTGACTGTTCAGTTTGGGGGTGCGCCCGCAGCGTTTCCTTTCAAGGAGCCCATTTTCTCACTCGCGCATATTATCTGCTGCCACTGCTACTTTGCAGCTTCTCAGACAGTGACCACAGCATAGGTGACAGGGGACATGGCTAAAACAAATGGAACAGCGGAGATGAGGTCAGAGTGCATTACGCTTCAGCAGTCTGTCTTCATTTACTTCCGACCCAATGTTATGGCGCAGATGCTGCCCTACCGCTAGTCTTGACTTAAATACTGAGCTGCTTGTCTTTAATTATGTACAGTTTGCAGTCTGATTTTTCTGACCACACTGTGTACTGAAAGCTGCTGCTGGGGTGTTGTTCAGTTTGACGGTGGGGGTCCTTTTGGGTCTCAGTTGATTTTTGGAAATGTAGAGACGGCAGAAGATGAATGTTCACATGCACAAGCAATCTTTCTGTGTGTGTTTTTTTTTTAGGATGGGGAGAGACAAAGAGGTTTGGTCCATCCTATAAGATCCTGTATGTGATGCAACAAACAAGTGAGTGAGTGGGGGCTCGCAACTGACTAGGTGCACCTACCCTGAAGTGCTGATGTTCAAACAGAAATGCCAGTTCTCTGCTCTGCAGAGGTGGGTCAGCACAACAAAACAAAAGGAAACCAGAAGGTTCTTACCTTTTCCAAAGTATTTTATTCCAGACTGTTTAAAGTGCAAAATTTAACAGACGGCATTTTAAGCAGTGAAACACTTGCATGCTCTGATGATGATGTCTATGAACGTCGATATGCAAGCACGGAGGCACAATTGCCTCTTCACAGGCCGGCATGCCTGCAAGCATGAAGGCTGCTTTGCTTTGTTGTTTTCTCTGGCATTGGAATATTTTGATCCAAACGTGCCGATGCCGTTTATGTGGTGATGGCATTAGTGCTACAGCATGCAGCTTTCAACTCAGGAGCAACGGCACCTTCCCTCCCAAGCCAAAGACAATATTTACATGTGCGTGGTGAGCCTTTTTTTTTTTTTAAACCAAGTTGCTATTTTTTGCACTTACTACTTGCTCCTTTTGCATTTCTGCACTTTAAACAGTCTGGAATAAAATACTTTGGAAAATGTAAGACCCTTTTGGTTTCCTTTAGTTTTGTTCTGTGACCCACCACTGCAGTGCAGAGAATTGACACTGCCACCCTGTATATGATCTTTGTGTTTTGGGGTGAGAAGAGACATACAGTGGTTTGGCCCATACTAGGAGATCCTGTGTGTGTGTGTGTGTATATATATATATATACACACACACACACACACACACAAACTTAAGGTCAGAAGGTACTCTAGGTCCGTCATCCCCCCCTCCGAAGCAGGAATGAAATAAGTATGCTGCACGTGACTTCAGTGCTACTGAGTTGCCAATACAGTGTCTAAACTCAAATACAAGGAGTTTTTGAGCAGACCCATGAGCTGGGACAGGCAGCAAAGGGGAGCTGAGGTGGTGCTGCCAAGTGGCAGTGCTCCCGGCTGGGGTGCGACTGGTGCAGATTTACACAACTACAGTGACCCTTGTAGTGGGCCGGGGAGCTTGTCTCTCTTCCACAGGATGTTGCTGTGTGTGCACATAAGAGAGGGACCTGCTGGGGTAGTGCTTGGTGCCGTGGGGTGGTGAAAAGCCAGGGTAGAAAAATGATGGCTATCTAAATGACAGCGGCAGCACTCGGGCCCCAGGCTGATACCCCTACTCCCAAACCACACTGTGAGTGCATTTCAGAGCGTGGTGGTGGGTATGCTTGCCTGCCTCCCTCCTTCCCTCCCAGACACCGTTGTGGGGTGTTATCCAAGGGGGATTTGGAGTAGGGAGTGGTCCAGCTGTAGGGTTACATGGTCACCAGCATGATATCCCAAAGTATGCAAGACATCTGACCTGGGAGGAAAGAAATATATATATATAGTAAACAAAAAGCAATAACCCTGAATCATTAACTTTAGCAGTTTTTAGTTTTCATGCCCAATTGGTGAAGAATAGTCACATTTTTGACATCCAGTTCTTTTCTGCAATACTTTATTTCTACAGTTATGACTGCATTTATATGCAAGTCTGCTGTTAAAAAAGCATAATTAAAACTATAAAATAGCAACTCATAAAATAACAGGTTTGTTATTATATGGCCTTTATGTTTTTCAGGGAAGGGGGAGGGAAGAGACAAAGATGTCTGGGCCACCATACAAGATTCTGTATACAATCTTTAGGTTGTTTTTTTTTTTGGCAGAGGGGGATAGACATAGGGTTTTAACTCATCCTAAAATATCTTGTGTACAATTTTTTTTTTGGGGAGGAGACATACAGGATGTGGCCCATTCAATCCTGTATGCCATATTTATAGTTTGCCTCTCTAGGACACAAAGTAGTTTTAGTTCTGAAGCCTCTTGCAGTATAGCTGTCAAAGTCAGCACATCAAATGGAGTGATTTGAGATCAAACTGAAAGAGTCACAAAACAATGGGGAACAGACAGGCAGGCTTTGTAGAGACCTGTAATAAGAAGCAGTCCTCCATGCCAGGGGTGGACGTAATTATGTGGCTCTATGGAGAAAATCCTTTCAAATATCTACTGTTATTGGTCAATAATGAACCTGCCTTCTTCAAGGATTTCTTATCCATAGTGTCACACACATTAGATGGGTACCAAGCAGTACAGCATCCCCACATGGGAGGTATGGAACAGAGGTCAGCAAGCCTTGGAACACAGCCAAGTCAAAACCAACTCTCTACGAGAGATCCGATCCAAATGTATCGCTCAAGGCCGAATGGATTTTGAGTGCAGAGACTGACCTGAAATAAGTTGCAGAGGCCACCATGCCCCTAATAACAGGCCTGAACTGTACAGGAAAGCTCTTAGCCAGCCTTCCAGCAACACAATAAAATGCAGGTGGGTAGCAAACTGGAGACAGTGCTGGGATACTGGCTTACTCAGCATACATGGAGCAAAGAACACAACTGAGGGAACTGCATGATATCCCTAGTGAGGTCCAAAGGGAAGCAATGCTCCCTCTGCAGCTCCAGGGAGTGCAGGAGCACTTCCCACAGATTCTGGGAGTTCAGGAAGAAACACAGGCAGGTTAGTGAAGAGATTCAAAGTAAATTCAGACATCACCTTAAGCCGAAACTTGGGCTGTCCTAAATGTCACTCTATCTGTAAAGGTTGTAATAACCACCAGACATGCCGGGGGAGTACCACCAGAAATTAAATTGTCCAATACAGAAATCAGCAGGAGGAGGCAAGTTCAAGTCAAGCCACGGCCAAGAAATTCAGAACCAGCTTCAGGTCCCATGCCAAGATAGTCATGAGGCTGTGTAGAGAGCAGTTGCCAGGACATTTTTGCAGCAAGGTGTATGTTGAGCTTCACTACCCACCCATATTGCTTCCTGGTACAGAGGATAGGAGTATATTCCCCCACTTTGTTCAGGTGCTGTAGCGCATTAAAGTTGGTTGTCCATATGGATCAGCAAAGTCCGTCTGTCGCTGAACTAGTGGGACCAGTGCCCAGTGCCTGTACACAACTGCTCTCGTGCTAGTGTTGGAACCCACTTGGGAGGGAGCAATATTAGACCTGGTACTCTCAAACGAGGACAGAGAAAGGATCTCAGATACAGAAGTGGGTAGCCATCTGGGAACAAGCGACCACCAAACAGTGTGGTTCACGATAAACACAGCCATAGAGTCAAGTCATACAAAAACGAGGGTACTGGACTTTAGGAGGGCTGACTTGGGCAAAATGGGCGAGTGCCTAAGGAATGCACTAGCAAATAGGCAGGAAGGAGGGGTGGAAGAACAATGGGGAAAAAATAAAAACTGCCATTACAGAGGCAACAAGCCTTTATGTGAAGCAAATAAAACAAAGTAAAAGACCACCATTGTTTTCAAAAGAGGTGGCGCGGGGAAGGTTAGGGAGAAAAAGATAGCATTCAGGAAGTATAAGGACTCACCGAAGAAGCAGTACAGAGAACTGTATCAGTTAAAGCAGAAGGAAGCAAGGGAGGCAGTCAGAATAGTGACAGCCCAAACTGAGGAAAAGAGAGCCAACTCAGTCATGAAGGGGGATAAAACCTTTTATAGGTACGTTAGGGAGCGAAGAAAGACCAAGGGAGAGATAGTGAGGCTTAATAAAGGGAAGGGGAGGTGGGCAGAGGGTGACAGTAGAAAGGGAGAGATACTGAATGAATACTTTTGCTCAGTATTCACAAAAGAAGAAGAGGGGGAGGTACCTAAACCAAACAATACAATCACTCTGAACGGGTTGGGGGGGATCAATACCAGTCCATTCACAGAAGAAAGGGTCCTGAAAGAACTCCTAAAACTCGGACAAAGCAATGGGGCCTGATGGGATTCACCCTAGAATTCTAAAAGAATGAAAGGGAGACCTAGTGACACCACTGACTACCCTTTTTAACAAATCATGGGAGGATGGTGTGGTACCCGAGGACTGGAGGAGGGCAGATGTGATTCTCCTTCACAAAAGTGGGAGCAAGGCAGAGGCAGGAAACTACAGACCTGTTTGACCTCAGTGGTAGGGAAAATGATGGAATCACTTCTGAAAGAAAGACTTGTTGAGTACCTAGAGGCCAGTGGGGCACAACACCCAAGGCAGCATGGATTCACAGCTGGAAGGTCATGTCAGATGAATCTAATAGGTTTCTTTGACTGGGTGACCAAAAGTAGACGGGGAGGGGCTGTGGATCTGACTACCTGAACTTTAGTAAGGCATTTGACACAGTCTCACAAAAGATTAATAAACAAGTTAGCCAGCCTGGGAGTGGGTCCCAGGGTGGTAGCCTGCTAACAAGCTGGCTGGACAACAGGACACAGAGGGTAATAGTAAACTGAGTGTACTCTGAAGAAAGGGGGGTTACTAGTGGGGTACCACAGGGTTCAGTACTGGGACCGGTCCTCTTTAATGTCTTTATAGGTGACATTGTGGAGGGTCTGGAAGGAAAAATATGTCTCTTTGTAGATGACACAAAGATCTGCAACAGGGTTGATACACAAGGGGGGTGGAAAGGATGAGAAGGGACTTGGCAAGGTTGGAGGAATGGTCAAAAGTATGGCAGCTTAGATTCAATCCAAAGAAGTGCAAAGTAATGCACCTGGGAAACAAAAACCCAGGGGAGGAGTACACAATGGGGGCGGGGGAGGTACTAACAAACACAAAAATGGAATTGGACCTGGGAGTAGTCATAGCAGACAACTTTAAGGTAGGCAAGGAATGTGAGAAGGCAGTAAGGAGGGCTGGGGGGATACTGGGATACGTAGGGAGAGGCATCACCAGTAGAAAACAGGAAGTTGTTATCCCTCTGTACAGACAGCTGGTGAGACCCCATCTGGAGTACTGCATGCAGTTTTGAAGACCCCATCTCCACAAGGACATAGGATGGAGGCAGTCCAGAGGAGGGCAACTAAAATGGTGCTGCGTCTGCACCAGAAGCCATATGAAGAGAGACTAAAAGAGCTTAATATATATACCATTGAGGAAAGAAGGGAGAGGGGGGTTACATGATAGTGAGGGAGGGGCTGCTGGCATTGAAGGTAGACAAATCACCAGGCCCAGACAGAGTACATCCAAGGGTACTAAAGGAACTGGCTGAGGAGCTGGCAGGGCCATTGGCAGACCTATTTAATAGTTCACTAGTTAAGCAAGGTAATGCAGAACTGGGTCACCCTACTGCATGGAAGCATAGCGAGTCGGCTCCTAGGCCGCCCCAGTAAAACAGCTTTAATTAAAGCATTCTAAAGAGAAAGGCTGAGAGAATATTGTGCAGAGGCAAGTAAAAATGCCAAAGAAGGGAGAAAATGCGAGTTTAAATCCTGGCGAGGATTGAGATGGAACAGGATTGTCAGAGGGGGACTCAGGCAGCGAAGGTTCCCAGGCCTCAGTTACTTCCCGACATAGCAGAACGAGATTGCTACAGCCACCGCTTTCAACAATTCAAAGGCAAATGTCTACTATGCTCTCTGAGTTAAGGGACTTTTGTAAGGAAATGAGAGTGATGGTAACAGCTCTCCGTACAGACATCACAAAGCTGAATAAGCGGCAAGACGAGTTGGAGGAGCAGACCACTGCAACAGATCGCAGAATAGACAATACAGAGCGTGCTATAGCGCAACTTCTTCAGGAGGTGCAGACCTTGTGGGCAAGAGCCGAGGATGCAGAAAGTCGCAACCGTAGGAGCAACATCCGTATCTCAGGAATCCCCGAGGGGGCAGAAGGCTTCGATATGTTATTGTTCATCAAGCAACTGCTTAGGGAAGCTATAAAAATACCAGAAAATTTAACACTGGAGCTGGAGAGAGCCCATCACACCCTCAGCCCAAGGCCTGCCGTGGGGGCCCCGTCCACGGCCTAATCTGGTGAGGTTTTTGCAGTTTCAAGAAAAGAAAATGGTGTTGCACTCGGCCTGGAAACAGGGCGAGGTGCTCTTTCAGTCCCAGAGATTGTACCTCGAAAACGATTACGCCCCAGAGGTAATGAGCAGACGAAGGCAATATATCCCGATAATGCGAATCCTAAAATCTGCAGGCTTCTGCACCCCTTACCCTGAGAAGCTGGTGGTTATGTTTCCAGAAGGCACCCAGACCTTCGAATCCACATCGGATGCGAACGCCGAGCTGAAAAAGAGAGGCATTGAAACGCCACAGGGCCACTCGAACCAGAGACGCTCATTGGCAGCCAAGCTTTTGCAGCAAGTCTGGAACAAGATGAACAGGGAGGCACGCAGGCAACAAGGCAGAGAAGCCATTCAGCAGATTACTAATTCCTTACAACACCAATCACACGGTAACCCCACGGATAAAACCACTGAGAGGAAAAAGAGCGATGGACCCCTGTAGAATGCCGCCTCATGGGTGGCTGATGACCATTTAAGTACTCTTGTCGGGACTTTGGTTGTTAACTCTGCTGTCAGATCTTTAGAGAAAGGACAACGCCTGAAGATGGACTTGATGTCTTGTAAAAGTTACCCCTAACTGCCAGCCCAGTGACAGAGGCCTAACAGGAAGCTGCATAAAGCATGATGATAGACGCAGATAAGTCCTAGTCTAACTTAAGTTTCCTTTCATTCCTACACTAACGTTTGGTATCTCCGAGTAGCCAATTTAAGGAAATTATTTGAATATAGATAGCCTGGGACTTACCCATCGCCCCCCTTCCGTGTTATATCTAACACGCTGCTGTAGTGCACACTTCGGTAGACCTCTGTATACTCCTCTCTCTATGCGTTACCTCCTTTTCATTCTGCCTCACAACAATCCGGAATGGGGCATATGAGGCTGAAAGGGGGAACTTGCTTCTGTCGCTGATGACTGGGACAGGCGATTACTAACCCTATACTAATCCCACGCTAACACGCTAACACAATAGGAGAACAAAGAAATGGTGATAGAGGAATTTTTTTTTTTAAACCTATCCTCGGAGGACAGAGGAACTGGTTATGGGGGACCTTGAGGGTCAGCCTCTAGCGGCAGAATTCAGTACTGAGGGTACCCCACAGCCCTTATTTAATGAAATAAGGAATAGTGATACCTAGTTCTCACTCCTCATTCCGAGTTGGCTTCCCAGCCTCTCACTAGAGTAAATGCCTTACTCTCAAACTATGTAGAGGGTTGACTGGGGCAGCCCAGGAGAGCAGGGGGACGTCCCAACTCCCATTGATCACCTTATCCCCATTTGGCTACAGCCTTACTTTAGTCGGGCTTTGCCTGCCCCCTCCAAGACACTGTTAGTGTCTTGAGCTCTCAAAACACCGAGAGCTCAAGTGTGTAATTCAAATACACACCACAGCCCCAATGAGAGGTCATTGTGATGGAAGACCCACAAATCGATGGACCACCAAGTTAGCTATATTGGCCCTGTTGGCCCACTTACTCCATAGGCTCCATCGAGTCAGGGAGGTTCACTCCTTTCTAAGTTTGTTTCTATTTTTAATAGTTGGAGTTCGATTTTTTGTTCAACTTCAAGTTATAGTTAATATTCACGGAATACAGTATCTAAGGAGGCTAAGCAACAATAATTCCAGGCTTTGGAGCCCACAGAGGCTTATTAAGTCGCAGTTTTTAGAGAAGCTTAATGGAGCTCTCAATGGAGGGTGTTTCCACTTCCGATCTTGACTGCTCTACTAGGGTACATAATGGGAATGAATAGCAGAAATGTAACATTATATTCCTTAAATGTTAACGGTCTGGGGAGCCCTATTAAGAGGTCTAGAATTATGGCTCTACTGAAAAAAATCAAATTCAGATGTGGCATTCTTACAAGAAACGCATATGACACAAAGTGAACATGAGAAGCTGAGGGGGGGGAGTTCCCAGGTGTTTGCTTCAGCAATGGGAAGTGGAGGTAGAAGGCGAGGGGTGGCCATATTAATTCCCTCACACACTCAATGAGTGATAAAGGAATGGGTGGATCCGGAAGGTAGACTAGTGGTGGTACAGGGCTGGCTCTGGGATAAGGAGGTGATGCTGGCGAATATATACATTCCTCCAGGGGCAAACATACTTACAATCCGGATTGTATTAGATAAGGTGGTTTCCCTGACTAGGGGAATGTTGTTGCTGGGAGGAGACTTCAATGTCACCCTAAACCCCACATTAGATTCCACTAAGCTAGCAAAGGGTAAACAACCCACCCCATATAAATTCTTCAGACACTTCGTTCGAGAGGTCGGCTGACTTGATGTCTGGAGGTCCTTGCACCCGGGAACAAGGGGTTACTCATTCTACTCAGCACCACATGGCACCTACACTAGAATAGATTACTGCTTCACACAAAAAGAAAACCTAGATAAGTTAATTGATGCAAAAATGGGAGCCATTGCTCACACAGACCATGCTCCAGTGGTGACTGTTTGGTCCCTGGGTGCGGAGAGGTGATCCACCAGATGGAGGCTTAATCCAGCTCACCTTAAGAGCGAGGCATTTCGGGAGTCCATGAAAGAAAAAATTGAGGAAATCATAGGGGATAATTCAGACCTGGACATTTCAGCGGCGATCCGGTGGGACACCCTGAAAGCTGTCCTCCGGGGCCACTTAATAAAACATGCAGCCATGCTTGCTAAAGTCAGGGAGCAGAGGAGGACTCAGGTTGAGCAGACCCGGCAATGCCTGCAGCAGATGCATCAGCAAGGAGACACCTCGGTTCTGCCTCAACTTAAGAGGGCAAAAAGTGAATTGGAGGACATGTGCAATCAGCAAACAGAAATTGCATTAGCTTATCTAAAGCAGAGATACGGAGAGATAGGCCCAAAGGCCTCCCGACTATTAGCATATAGATTACGTAAACATCATAAAATGTCCACAATCGCAATGATTAAGAACCCAAAAACAGGCTTACAACTAACTAAGCTAGAGGAGATTACCCGGGTTTTCCTCCAATACTACCAAGAGTTATACACTCCCGAGCGGCAGGCATCCCCTGGCCAGTTGGACGCTTTTTTGGCGGATCTGGACCTGCCCAAACTTACGGTGGACCAGCAGGCAGGGCTAGTTGCCCCCATAACCCCACTGGAACTGAGCACAGCAATCGCCAAATCAAAAACCCAAAAATCCCCAGGCCCAGATGGGTTCAGAACCGAATTTTATAAAAGTATGGCCCACTCATTAAGTCCCCTTTTACTGAATGCTATGAATGAAATCATGCAGGGTGACACCTCCCCCCAACCCAGCTGGTCCTATGCTACAATCTCACCTATTCTTAAACCTGAAAAAGACCTTCTTCATTGTAGCTCATATAGACCAGTGTCGGTCCTTAATGTAGATTATAAATATTACGCAGCCATCCTGGCTAGAAGGCTAGACTCAGTACTCCCGCATCTAATTAATCTGGATCAAACGGGTTTTGTTGGGGGTAGATCCACCACGGACAACACTCGCAGGGCGTTATACTTAATCCAGAAAATGTATTCTAACGAGATGCCGAGTGTCCTTCTCAGCTTAGATGCTGAGAAGGCATTCGACCATGTATCCTGGCCCTTCCTTTTTTCCACGATGAGCAAGATGGGCTTCCCTCCCCTTTTCACTGCAATCATCAAAGAGTTATACTCCTCACCACAAGCATGCGTTAAAGTATCAGGGCATCACTCTCAATACTTACCCTTGTGTAGAGGCACGAGGCAGGGCAGCCCCCTGTCTCCGGGCCTCTTTGCTGTACTTATTGAGACATTGGCCCAGGCAATACGGCAATCACCGGAGCTGGAGGGAGTCAGGCTTGATGACTCATAACATCGAATAGCATTATACGCAGACGACGTCCTTCTCTTCCTTTCGGACCCTACTAGGTCTGTCCCCAAGGTTTTCTATATCCTGGAGGGTTTCGGGAGATGTTCAGGATATCAACTGAACACTAGCAAAACGGATGCCCTTGTCTTCCACTCTGACCCACCAGGATGGTTCAGAGACAGATTCCCATTTCTCTGAAAATTAGATAAACTTAAATACTTGGGCATATTCTTATCTCATAAATCAGAAGACGCTCTACATTTTAATTATGACCCTTTCCTGGCCCAGATAAAAAATGATTTGGAGAGATGGGATTTTCTCCCACTGAACTTGATGCAAAGGGAAGAAGCGATCCGAATGGTAATCCTACCAAGAGCTCTCTACCTATTTCAAAACATCCCCCTTAACCTACCATTGGCATTATTTCAGGAATGGAACAAAGTAATTTCCAGGTTTTTGTGGGTGAGTGGGTAAACGGCCTAGAATAGGCTTTAAAACCCTTACATTACCAAAATCTAGAGGAGGACTGGCCCTCCCTAACCTTAAATTATATAACTGGGCCTCACATATAACATTCCTGATTAAGAGGTCAGCACCTGATACCACCGCCTGATGGAAGGAGATAGAGGAGTCGTTGGTTTCTGACTCTGAGTGGGATCGAGCCTTATTTTACTGTTCCCCCCCTCCCCAATTGGAGCAGACCATGGTGAACCCCTGGTTTACTCACCAGGTACAAGCCTGGCATACGATCTGTAAATCCTTGCAGATCTTTCCGTATCTGACCTGGTTATTTCCCATACGGTCGTTGGAAAACTCCCCCCCTCCGGACGTATGGACCATGCCTTCTGGGACTGGAGTAACCAACACCTTACTAACTTGACACAATTGGTGATAGGCTCGCAGGTTAAGACCTTTACCACTCTCCAACAAGAGTTTAATTTAAGATCCTTGGATTTCTTCCGATACTTGCAAATTTGGCACTTTTATAATCTTTCACCACAGGTACGAAACCAAGAGGAACACCCACCCCTAATAAAACCGCTACTTCAGACTCTGCGCATTAGGAACTTGCCAGACGCAGTTTCGGTCATATATAGATCACTGATGGAAACAGCAGGGGAAAACTCCTACCGGGTTATGCAGAAGTGGGAGTTGGGCATCCATGTCTCCGTGGAGACATGGGACGCAGTCTGCAACTTGGCTTCTAGACTCACTAGTTCCCATGCTTGTGTAACCCCTAGATGGCGCTATCCCAGGGGCTACTACCCCTGCCTGATTTGCCACTAACAGGTTGAGGGGCCTGGATCCAATGGCGGGTGCCTCCACCCAGAGGTCAGGGTTTGCAATAGTTAAACTAACTTGGTCACAGCCCTCTGGGACACTGCAACCCCCCTTTCTTCCCACTAGTGGCCCACACAATATATCAGAATTACTTCTACAGTATACACTTACCCCAGGACTGGTTCCGCACTGGGACCTCCTGTGAAATGAGATACAGTGCAACAATCACAGTACAGTACTTTAACATAGACAAATACCTCAGGCAGTATAACTTTGCTGAAACAAGCAGCTCTGATTTATTTAGGGGGATATACAAGGACAGGGGGAAATCAGGTTAATTAGCTTATCACTCTAATAATCTACCTATGGCTCTGTGCACAGGCCTATCCCTATCAGTTACTGTCCCTGGGTACCCAAGCCCTAGTGGCTAGTCCAAACCGTGGCAGCTGGTAGGGCCTTTCACAGAGAGAAAAGGAGAATTAAACAGTCAGCAGTACAGTAATTTCATTTGGATTTAATGTGGCAATTCAACAGGGAGCGACCTGAATTAGTACTCACGACCTCCAAATAAGATAGGGTCCTTCAATGTCAGTAGGGCTCACTTGAGGTACACAAACCTCTTCACACATCCATATAAAAGAAAGCACTATACCAGGCAGGCTGCATCTGTATCCCGATCGCAATTACTGCACAATACCGGGAGAACACACAGCAGATTCAGTTCCTGACAGACCGAGTGCAATTTTCAGCAATTCTTCCAGTCTTCTACAGGGTGAGCCTGGTTTCTACTCTTCAGAGATCCTTTGATTCTTTTCACAGGACGGATTCAGTCCTAACAAGCTGCAGACCGAACTCTGGGCCTTCACACGTTTTGACTAAAACTGCACACTGAAAAAGCACAGGGCTCCTTCCTTCTTCACTGCCAAAGCTCAACTGAAACTCCAACCGACAAAACTGGGCACTTCCTTTGAGTTCCTCCCAGTTCTTGACTGGATTGGCTGTCACTCACAATAGACTGCTGCTGTTGGTCCAAAAAGGCACTGAAGTCTAAACTACATCTCCCAGAGTCACTGCCCATACAATCCTCTTGTGGCTGGCTCAGATTATGAGTCCAAGTTCTGATTCGTCCTAGGCACCATTTTAGAGCTAGCTTACCCCACACTGATTGGTCCAGTTCAGCAGTTCAAAACTAGAATGGGGAACTAGCAGACACAGTTCTGACTGCAAAGAAAGCAGGTTAGACAAACTGTAATTTCATTATTACTCTAAATAATTTCTGGCAAACAGTTACATCTTTCAGATAGGTTCCCTTTGCACTCCTAGTGACTGCAAAATGAAGTGAATTGGCAGCAGCTCAAGTGGTACTCAGAGAAGCACACAGTCCCCCCATACAAACTAATTATGTCTGCAAGCAGACAGCTCTTAAAGAGACAGTACCAGAGGCTCTAAAAACACTCACTGATAAATGGCTTAAATGCCAAACACCATTCAGGCTTGGAGCATTCAAGCAAGCTCCTGGAAGTCTTTTGGGAACCCCCATTTGCAGGGGGGTTACACTTGGCATTTGTTTTCATGGCAAATCCTCATAAGGTACTTTCGCACCCCGGTCATAACTTCACACTATGATAGGGATAGGTCTGCTGCCTGCTGGTGGGAGTGTGGTGAAATGACAGCTCATCATACACATGTGTTCTGGGCATGCCCGAAACTGCAGCCCTTTTTAAGAACCCTCCTAGAAGAATTAGAAGTGATTTGGGGTCCAGGGCTCCCATGGACAGGGGAATTTTTTCTATTACATATTTTTCCCAGACATCTAAGAGGCCCATATACTGGTCCCCTCCTAGGAGTTTTGCAGCTGGCAGCCAAGAAGGCAGTAACTAAATGTTGGCTCACTAATAAGATCCCCACTGTGGAGACATGGAGAGCTATAGTGAATGGTATATAAGGCAGAAAGGATTATTTATTATCTAAATAATAAAACAGCACTCTGTACTACGAAATTGAGTAGGTGGATAATGTACATTATGCTCAGGGAACCGAATTTTATTCCTTAAGGGAGAGAGGATTAACCTATCTGAGACATGCGCATGATAATGGAATCCTCAGTGAGAGCCTCACTGAGGGATTGAGGCATTCCACTGACTCCAGCGTAGATAGAGTGAGGATCACCAATATTATTATAGTAGTAGTAATAATAAATTATAAACTTGCAGGAAAGGGATGAGAAGTACATTTTTAAAAGATCGGAAGTGGAATATGCGGACATTGGGCTTGTTTTTCCATATGATGTAATGACATATGACTTAACCTGAAAATGTAACTGTGCAGATAATGTGGCTAAAGATATAGTGACTAATCAAATGTAATTTTTATAAATGATAATATAAGCCTATGAATTTATTCTGTACACTGAGGAATGGAACTGTATTGATGTGAATTTTGAAAATGTTCAATAAAAATATTTTTTTTTCCAAAAAAAGGTAATGCAGCACTGGAGAACAGCACATGTTGAAAAGCCCTCCCCAGCTCCCCTCGGTTCCCCAAAACTACAAGGCTGGCAGCAGGAAGGGTCGAGAGGGCAACAGCTATTAAAAAGCCCTGACCAGCTCCCGTCGAATCCCCAAAACTACAAGGCTACCAGGAGGAAGGGTCGACAGGGCAACAGTTGTTGAAAAGCCCTCCCCAGCTCCCCGCGGTTCCCCAAAACTACAAGGCTGGCAGCAGGAAGGGTCGAGAGGGCAACAGTTGTTGAAAAGCCCTCCCAACTCACCTCGGTTCTCTGAAACTACAAGGCTGGCAGCAGGAAGGGTCGAGAGGGCAACAGTTGTTGAAAAGCCCTACTCAGCTCACCTCGGTTCCCCGAAACTACAAAGCTGGCAGCAGGAAGGGTCGAGAGGGCAGCAGTTGTTGAAAAGCCCTCCCCAGCTCACCTCAGTTACCCGAAACTACAAGGCTGGCAGCAGGAAGGACGAGAGGGCAACAGTGGTTGAAAAGCCTTCCCCAGCTCACCTTGGTTCCCGAACTACAAGGCTGACAGCAGGAAGGGTTGAGAGGGAAGCAGTTGTTGAAAAGCCCTCCCCAGCTCCCCTCAGTTCCCCGAACCTACAAGGCTGGCAGCAGGAAGGGTCGAGAGGGCAACAGTTGTTGAAAAGCCTCCCAGCTCCCCTCGGTTCCCTGAAACTACAAGACTGGCAGCAGGAAGGCTCGAGACGGCAACAGTTGTGGAAAAGCCTCCCAGCTCCCTCAGTTCCCCGAACCTACAAGGCTGGCAGCAGGAAGGGTCGAGAGGGCAACAGTTGTTGAAAAGCCCTCCCCAGCTCACCTCGGTTCCCCGAAACTACAAGGCTGGCAGCAGGAAGGCTCGAGAGGGCAACAGTTGTTGAAAAGCCCTCCCAGGCTCCCCTCAGTTCCCCGAAACTACAAGGCTGGCAGCAGGAAGGGTCGAGAGGGCAACAGTTGATCAAAAGCCCTCCCCATCTCACCTCGGTTCTCCGAAATTACAAGGCTGGCAGCAGGAATGGTCGAGAGGGCAACAGTTGTGGAAAAGCCCTCCCCAGCTCCCCTCGGTTCCCCGAAATTAGAAGTCTGGCAGCAGGAAGGATCGAGAAGGCAGCAGTTGTTGAAAAGACCTCCCCAGCTCCCCTCGGTTCCCGGAAACTACAAGGCTGGCAGCAGGAAAGGTCGAGAGGGCAACAGTTGATCAAAAGCCCTCCCCATCTCACCTCGGTTCTCCGAAATTACAAGGCTGGCAGCAGGAATGGTCGAGAGGGCAACAGTTGTGGAAAAGCCTCCCAGCTCACCTCGGTTCCCCCAAACTGCAAGGCTGGCAGCAGGAAGGGTCGAGAGGGCAACAGTTGTTGAAAAGCCCTCCCCAGCTCCCTCGGTTTCCAAACTAGAAGTCTGGCAGCAGGAAGGATCGAGAAGGCAGCAGTTGTTGAAAAGCCCTCCCCAGCTCCCCTTGGTTCCCGGAACTAGAAGTCTGGCAGCGAGAAGGGTCAAGAGGGAAGCAGTTGTTGAAAAGCCCTCCGCAGCTCCCCTAGGTTCCCAGAAACTACAAGGCTGGCAGCAGGAAGAGTCAAGAGGCAGCAGTTGTTGAAAGCCTCCCCAGCTCCCCGGTTCCCGAAACTACAAGGATGGCAGCAGGAAGGGCCGAGAGGGGAACAGTTGTTAAAGTCCTCCCCAGCTCCCCTGGGCTTCGAAACTACAAGGCTGGCAGCAGGAAGGGTCGAGAGTGCAACAGCTGTTGAAAAGCTCTCCCCAGCTCCCCTTGGTTCCCCGAAACTAGAAGTCTGGCAGCAGGAAGGATCGAGTAGGCAGCAGATGTTGAAAAGACCTCCCCAGCTCCCCTCGGTTCCCGGAAACTACAAGGATGGCAGCAGGAAGGGTCGAGAGGGCAACAGTTACGCAAAAGCCCTCCCCAGGTCACCTCGGTTCCCCGAAACTACAAGACTGGCAGCAGGAAGGCTCGAGAGGGCAACAGTTGTGGAAAAGCCCTCCCAGGCTGCCCTCGGTTCCCCGAAACTACAAGGCTGGCAGCAGGAAGGGTCGAGAGGGCAACAGTTGATCAAAAGCCCTCCCCATCTCACCTCGGTTCTCCGAAATTACAAGGCTGGCAGCAGGAATGGTCGAGAGGGCAACAGTTGTGGAAAAGCCCTCCCCAGCTCACCTCGGTTCCCCCAAACTGCAAGGCTGGCAGCAGGAAGGGTCGAGAGGGCAACAGTTGTTGAAAAGCCCTCCCCAGCTCCCTCGTTCCTCAAACTAGAAGTCTGGCAGCAGGAAGGATCGAGAAGGCAGCAGTTGTTGAAAAGCCCTCCCCAGCTCCCTGGTTCCCCGGAACTAGAAGTCTGGCAGCGGGAAGGGTCAAGAGGGCAGCAGTTGTTGAAAAGCCCTCCGCAGCTCCCCTAGGTTCCCAGAAACTACAAGGCTGGCAGCAGGAAGAGTCGAGAGGGCAGCAGTTGTTGAAAAGCCCTCCCCAGCTCCCCCCGGTTCCTCAAAACTACAAGGATGGCAGCAGGAAGGGTCGAGAGGGGAACAGTTGTTAAAAAGTCCTCCCCAGCTCCCCTCAGTACCCCGAAACTACAAGGCTGGCAGCAGGAAGGGTCGAGAGTGCAACAGTTGTTGAAAAGCCCTCCCCAGCTCCCCTCGGTTCCCCGAAACTACAAGGCTGGCAGCAGGAAGGGTCGAGAGGGCAACAGTTGTTGAAAAGCCCTCCCCAGGAATCCTCGGTTCCCCGAAACTACAAGGGTGGCAGCAGGAAGGGTCGACAGGGCAACAGTTGTTATAAAGCCCTCCCCAGCTCCCCTCGCGGTTCCCAAAACTACAAGGCTGGCAGCAGGAAGGGTTGAGAGGGCAACAGTTGTTGAAAAGCCCTCCCAACTCACCTCGGTTCTCCGAAACTACAAGGCTGGCAGCAGGAAGGGTCGAGAGGGCAACAGTTGTTGAAAAGCCCACTCAGCTCACCTCGGTTCCCCGAAACTACAAGGCTGGCAGCAAGAACGGTCGAGAGGGCAACAGTTGTTGAAAAGCCCTCCCCAGCTCACCTCAGTTACCAGAAACTACAAGGCTGGCAGGAGGAAGGGTCGAGAGGGCAACAGTTGTTGAAAAGCCCTCCCCAGCTCACCTTGGTTCCCGAAACTACAAGGCTGACAGCAGGAAGGGTCGAGAGGGAAGCAGTTGTTGAAAAGCCCTCTCCTGCTCCCCTCAGTTCCGCGGAACTACAAGGCTGGCAGCAGGAAGGGTTGAGAGGGCAACAGTTGTTGAAAAGCCCTCCCCAGCTCCCCTCAGTTCCCCGAACCTACAAGGCTGGCAGCAGGAAGGGTCGAGAGGGCAACAGTTGTTGAAAAGCCCTCCCCAGCTCCCCTCGGTTCCCCGAAACTACAAGGCTGGCAGCAGGAAGGCTCGAGAGGGCAACAGTTGTGGAAAAGCCCTCCCAGGCTCCCCCGGTCCCCGAAACTACAAGGCTGGCAGCAGGAAGGGTCGAGAGGGCAACAGTTGATCAAAAGCCCTCCCCATCTCACCTCGGTTCTCCGAAATTACAAGGCTGGCAGCAGGAATGGTCGAGAGGGCAACAGTTGTGGAAAGCCCTCCCCAGCTCCCCTCGGTTCCCCGAAATTAGAAGTCTGGCAGCAGGAAGGATCGAGAAGGCAGCAGTTGTTGAAAAGACCTCCCCAGCTCCCCTCGGTTCCCGGAAACTACAAGGCTGGCAGCAGGAAGGGTCGAGAGGGCAACAGTTACGCAAAAGCCCTCCCCAGGTCACCTCGGTTCCCCGAAACTACAAGACTGGCAGCAGGAAGGCTCGAGAGGGCAACAGTTGTGGAAAAGCCCTCCCAGGCTCCCCTCGGTTCCCCGAAACTACAAGGCTGGCAGCAGGAAGGGTCGAGAGGGCAACAGTTGATCAAAAGCCCTCCCCATCTCACCTCGGTTCTCCGAAATTACAAGGCTGGCAGCAGGAATGGTCGAGAGGGCAACAGTTGTGGAAAAGCCCTCCCCAGCTCACCTCGGTTCCCCCAAACTGCAAGGCTGGCAGCAGGAAGGGTCGAGAGGGCAACAGTTGTTGAAAAGCCCTCCCCAGCTCCCCTCAGTTCCCGAAACTAGAAGTCTGGCAGCAGGAAGGATCGAGAAGGCAGCAGTTGTTGAAAAGCCCTCCCCAGCTCCCTTGGTTCCCCGGAACTAGAAGTCTGGCAGCGGGAAGGGTCAAGATGGCAGCAGTTGTTGAAAAGCCCTCCGCAGCTCCCCTAGGTTCCCAGAAACTACAAGGCTGGCAGCAGGAAGAGTCGAGAGGGCAGCAGTTGTTGAAAAGCCCTCCCCAGCTCCCCCCGGTTCCTCGAAACTACAAGGATGGCAGCAGGAAGGGTCGAGAGGGGAACAGTTGTTAAAAAGTCCTCCCCAGCTCCCCTCGGTACCCCGAAACTACAAGGCTGGCAGCAGGAAGGGTCGAGAGTGCAACAGTTGTTGAAAAGCCTTCCCCAGCTTCCCTTGGTTCCCCGAAACTAGAAGTCTGGCAGCAGGAAGGATCGAGAAGGCAGCAGTTGTTGAAAAGACCTCCCCAGCTCCCCTTAGTTCCCGGAAACTACAAGGCTGGCAGCAGGAAGGGTCGCGAGGGCAACAGTTATGCAAAAGCCCTCCCCAGCTCACCTCGGTTCCCCGAAACTACAAGACTGGCAGCAGGAAGGCTCGAGAGGGCAACAGTTGTGGAAAGGCCCTCCCAGCCTCCCCTCGGTTCCCCGAAACTACAAGGCTGGCAGCAGGAAGGGTCGAGAGGGCAACAGTTGATCAAAAAGCCCTCCCCATCTCACCTCGGTTCTCCGAAAATACAAGGCTGGCAGCAGGAATGGTCGAGAGGACAACAGTTGTGGAAAAGCCCTCCCTAGCTCACCTTGGTTCCCCCAAACTGCAAGGCTGGCAGCAGGAAGGGTCGAGATGGCAACAGTTGTTGAAAAGCCCTCCCCAGCTCCCCTCAGTTCCCCAAAACTAGAAGTCTGGCAGCAGGAAGGATCGAGAAGGCAGCAGTTGTTGAAAAGACCTCCCCAGCTCCCCTCGGTTCCCGGAAACTACAAGGCTGGCAGCAGGAAGGGTCGAGAGGGCAACAGTTACGCAAAAGCCCTCCCCCAGGTCACCTCGGTTCCCCGAAACTACAAGACTGGCAGCAGGAAGGCTCGAGAGGGCAACAGTTGTGGAAAGGCCCTCCCAGGCTCCCCTCGGTTCCCCGAAACTACAAGGCTGGCAGCAGGAAGGGTCGAGAGGGCAACAGTTGATCAAAAGCCCTCCCCATCTCACCTCGGTTCTCCGAAATTACAAGGCTGGCAGCAGGAATGGTCGAGAGGGCAACAGTTGTGGAAAAGCCCTCCCTAGCTCACCTTGGTTCCCCCAAACTGCAAGGCTGGCAGCAGGAAGGGTCGAGAGGGCAACAGTTGTTGAAAGGCCCTCCCCAGCTCCCCTCAGTTCCCCAAAACTAGAAGTCTGGCAGCAGGAAGGATCGAGAAGGCAGCAGTTGTTGAAAAGACCTCCCCAGCTCCCCTCGGTTCCCGGAAACTACAAGGCTGGCAGCAGGAAGGGTCGAGAGGGCAACAGTTACGCAAAAGCCCTCCCCAGGTCACCTCGGTTCCCCGAAACTACAAGACTGGCAGCAGGAAGGCTCGAGAGGGCAACAGTTGTGGAAAAGCCCTCCCAGGCTCCCCTCGGTTCCCCGAAACTACAAGGCTGGCAGCAGGAAGGGTCGAGAGGGCAACAGTTGATCAAAAGCCCTCCCCATCTCACCTCGGTTCTCCGAAATTACAAGGCTGGCAGCAGGAATGGTCGAGAGGGCAACAGTTGTGGAAAAGCCCTCCCCAGCTCACCTCGTTTCCCCCAAACTGCAAGGCTGGCAGCAGGAAGGGTCGAGAGGGCAACAGTTGTTGAAAAGCCCTCCCCAGCTCCCCTCAGTTCCCAGAAACTAGAAGTCTGGCAGCAGGAAGGATCGAGAAGGCAGCAGTTGTTGAAAGGCCCTCCCCAGCTCCCCTTGGTTCCCCGGAACTAGAAGTCTGGCAGCGGGAAGGGTCAAGAGGGCAGCAGTTGTTGAAAAGCCCTCCGCAGCTCCCCTAGGTTCCCAGAAACTACAAGGCTGGCAGCAGGAAGAGTCGAGAGGGCAGCAGTTGTTGAAAAGCCCTCCCCAGCTCCCCGGTTCCTCGAAACTACAAGGATGGCAGCAGGAAGGGTGATTGAGGAACAGTTGTTAAAAGTCCTCCCAGCTCCCTCGGTACCCTGAAACTACAAGGCTGGCAGCAGGAAGGGTCGAGAGAGCAACAGCTGTTGAAAAGCCCTCCCCAGCTTCCCTTGGTTCCCCGAAACTAGAAGTCTGGCAGCAGGAAGGATCGAGAAGGCAGCTGTTGTTGAAAAGACCTCCCCAGCTCCCCTCGGTTCCCGGAAACTACAAAGCTGGCAGCAGGAAGGGTCGAGAGGGCAACAGTTACGCAAAAGCCCTCCCCAGGTCACCTCGGTTCCCCGAAACTACAAGACTGGCAGCAGGAAGGCTCGAGAGGGCAACAGTTGTGGAAAGCCCTCCCAGGCTCCCTTCGGTTCCCCGAAACTACAAGGCTGGCAGCAGGAAGGGTCGAGAGGGCAACAGTTGATCAAAAGCCCTCCCCATCTCACCTCGGTTCTCCGAAATTACAAGGCTGGCAGCAGGAATGGTCGAGAGGGCAACAGTTGTGGAAAAGCCCTCCCCAGCTCACCTCGGTTCCCCCAAACTGCAAGGCTGGCAGCAGGAAGGGTCGAGAGGGCAACAGTTGTTGAAAAGCCCTCCCCAGCTCCCCTCGGTTCCCCGAAACTAGAAGTCTGGCAGCAGGAAGGATCGAGAAGGCAGCAGTTGTTGAAAAGCCCTCCCCAGCTCCCCTTGTTCCCGGAACTAGAAGTCTGGCAGCGGGAAGGGTCAAGAGGGCAGCAGTTGTTGAAAAGCCCTCCGCAGCTCCCCTAGGTTCCCAGAAACTACAACGCTGGCAGCAAGAAGAGTCGAGAGGGCAGCAGTTGTTGAAAAGCCCTCCCCAGCTCCCCCCGGTTCCTCCAAACTACAAGGATGGCAGCAGGAAGGGCCGAGAGGGGAACAGTTGTTAAAAAGTCCTCCCCAGCTCCCCTCAGTACCCCGAAACTACAAGGCTGGCAGCAGGAAGGGTCGAGAGTGCAACAGTTGTTGAAAAGCCCTCCCCAGGAATCCTCGGTTCCCCGAAACTACAAGGGTGGCAGCAGGAAGGGTCGAGAGGGCGACTGTTTTTGAAAAGCCCATCCCAGCTCCCCTCAGTTCCCTGAAACTACAAGGCTGGCAGCAGGAAGGGTCGAGAGGGCAACAGTTCTTGAAAAACCCTCCCCAGCTCCCCTCGGTTCCCCGAAACTACAATGCTGGCAGCAGGAATGGTCGAGAGGGCAACTGTTCTGGAAAGCCCTCCCCAGAAACCCTCGGTTCCCCGAACCTACAAGGCTGGCAGCAGGAAGGGTCGAGAGGCAACAGTTGTTGAAAAGCCTCCCAGCTCACCTCGGTTCCCCGAAACTACAAGGCTGGCAGCAGGAAGGCTCGAGAGGGCAACAGTTGTGGAAAAGCCCTCCCAGGCTCCCCTCGGTTCCCCGAAACTACAAGGCTGGCAGCAGGAAGGTTGAGAGGGCAACAGTTGATCAAAAGACCTCCCCATCTCACCTCGGTTCTCCGAAATTACAAGGCTGGCAGCAGGAATGGTCGAGAGTGCAACAGTTGTGCAAAAGCCTTCCCCAGCTCCCCTCGGTTCCCCGAAATGAGAAGTCTGGCAGCAGGAAGGATCGAGAAGGCAGCAGTTGTTGAAAAGACCTCCCCAGCTCCCCTTGGTTCCCGGAAACTACAAGGCTGGCAGCAGGAAGGGTCGAGAGGGGAACAGTTGTTAAAAAGTCCTCCCCAGCTCCCCTCAGTACCCCAAAACTACAAGGCTGGCAGCAGGAAGGGTCGAGAGTGCAACAGTTGTTGAAAGCCTCCCCAGCTCCCCTCGGTTCCCTGAAACTACAAGGCTGGCAGCAGGAAGGGTCGAGAGGGCAACAGTTGTTGAAAAGCCCTCCCCAGGAATCCTCGGTTCCCTGAAACTACAAGGGTGGCAGCAGGAAGGGTCGACAGGGCAACAGTTGTTGAAAAGCCCTCCCCAGCTCCCTTCGGTTCCCCAAACTACAAGGCTGGCAGCAGAAAGGTCGAGAGGGCAACAGTTGTTGAAAAGCCTCTCCCAACTCACCTCGGTTCTCCAAACTACAAGGCTGGCAGCAGGAAGGGTCGAGAGGGCAACAGTTGTTGAAAAGCCCTCCCCCAGCTCCCCTCGGTTCCCTGAAACTACAAGGCTGGCAGCAGGAAGGGTCGAGAGGGCAACAGTTGTTGAAAAGCCCTCCCCAGCTCACCTCAGTTACCCGAAACTACAAGGCTGGCAGCAGGAAGGGTCGAGAGGGCAACAGTTGTTGAAAAGCCCTCCCCAGCTCACCTTGGTTCCCCGAAACTACAAGGCTGACAGCAGGAAGGGTAGAGAGGGAACCAGTTGTTGAAAAGCCCTCTCCAGCTCCCCTCGGTTCCGCGGAACTACAAGGCTGGAAGCAGGAAGGGTTGAGAGGGCAACAGTTGTTGAAAAGCCCTCCCCAGCTCCCCTCAGTTCCCCGAACCTACAAGGCTGGCAGCAGGAAGGGTCGAGAGGGCAACAGTTGTTGAAAAGCCCTCCCCAGCTCCCCTCGGTTCCCGGAAACTACAAGGCTGGCAGCAGGAAGGGTCGAGAGGGCAACAGTTACTCAAAAGCCCTCCCGAGGTCACCTTGGTTCCTCGAAACTACAAGACTGGCAGCAGGAAGGCTCAAGAGGGCAACAGTTGTGGAAAGGCCCCCCCAGCCTCCCCTCGGTTCCCCGAAACTACAAGGCTGGCAGCAGGAAGGGTCGAGAGGGCAACAGTTGATCAAAAGCCCTCCCCATCTCACCTCGGTTCTCCGAAATTACAAGGCTGGCAGCAGGAATGGTCGAGAGGGCAACAGTTGTGGAAAAGCCCTCCCCAGCTCACCTCGGTTCCCCCAAACTGCAAGGCTGGCAGCAGGAAGGGCTCAGAGGGCAACAGTTGTTCAAAAGCCCTCCCCAGCTCCCCTCGGTTCCCCGAAACTAGAAGTCTGGCAGTAGGAAGGATCGAGAAGGCAGCAGTTGTTGAAAAGCCCTCCCCAGCTCCCCTTGGTTCCCGGAAACTAGAAGTCTGGCAGCAGGAAGGGTCAAGAGGGCAGCAGTTGTTGAAAAGCCCTCCACAGCTCCCCTAGGTTCCCAGAAACTACAAGGATGCCAGCAGGAAGAGTCGAGAGGGCAGCAGTTGTTGAAAAGCCCTCCTCAGCTCCCCTCGGTTCCCCGAAACTACAAGGCTGGCAGCAGGAAGGGTCGAGAGGGCAACAGTTGTTGAAAAGCCCTCCCCAGGAATCCTCGGTTCCCCGAAACTACAAGGGTGGCAGCAGGAAGGGTCGACAGGGCAACAGTTGTTGAAAAGCCCTCCCCAGCTCCCCGCGGTTCCCCGAAAACTACAAGGCTGGCAGCAGGAAGGGTCGAGAGGGCAACAGTTGTTGAAAAGCCCTCCCCAACTCACCTCGGTTCTCCGAAACTACAAGGCTGGCAGCAGGAAGGGTCGAGAAGGCAACAGTTGTTGAAAAGCCCTACTCAGCTCACCTCGGTTCCCCAAAACTACAAGGCTGGCAGCAGGAAGGGTCGAGAGGGCAACAGTTGTTGAAAAGCCCTCCCCAGCTCACCTCAGTTACCAGAAACTACAAGGCTGGCAGCAGGAAGGGTCGAGAGGGCAACAGTTGTTGAAAAGCCCTCCCCAGCTCACCTTGGTTCCCCGAAACTACAAGGCTGACAGCAGGAAGGGTTGAGAGGGAAGCAGTTGTTGGAAAGCCCTCTCCAGCTCCCCTCGGTTCCGCGGAACTACAAGGCTGGCAGCAGTAAGGGTTGAGAGGGCAACAGTTCTTGAAAAGCCCTCCCCAGCTCCTCAGTTCCCCGAACCTACAAGGCTGGCAGCAGGAAGGGTCGAGAGGGCAACAGTTGTTGAAAAGCCCTCCCCAGCTCCCCTCGGTTCCCCGAAACTACAAGGCTGGCAGCAGGAAGGCTCGAGAGGGCAACAGTTGTGGAAAAGCCCTTCCCAGGCTCCCCTCGGTTCCCCGAAACTACAAGGCTGGCAGCAGGAAGGGTCGAGAGGGCAACAGTTGATCAAAAGCCCTCCCCATCTCACCTCGGTTCTCTGAAATTACAAGGCTGGCAGCAGAAATGGTCGAGAGGGCAACAGTTGTGGAAAAGCCCTCCCCAGCTCCCCTCGGTTCCCTGAAATTAGAAGTCTGGCAGCAGGAAGGATCGAGAAGGCAGCAGTTGTTGAAAAGACCTCCCAGCTCCCCTCGGTTCCCGGAAACTACAAGGCTGGCAGCAGGAAGGGTCGAGAGGGCAACAGTTACGCAAAGCCTCCCCAGGTCACCTTGGTTCCCCGAAACTACAAGACTGGCAGCAGGAAGGCTCGAGAGGGCAACAGTTGTTGAAAAGCCCTCCCAGGCTCCCCTCGGTTCCCCGAAACTACAAGGCTGGCAGCAGGTAGGGTCAAGAGGGCAACAGTTGATCAAAAGCCCTCCCCATCTCACCTCGGTTCTCCGAAATTACAAGGCTGGCAGCAGGCATGGTCGAGAGAGCAACAGTTGTGGAAAAGCCCTCCCCAGCTCACCTCGGTTCCCCCAAACTGCAAGGCTGGCAGCAGGAGGGGTCGAGAGGGCAACAGTTGTTGAAAAGCCCTCCCAGCTCCCTGGTTCCCGAAACTAGAAGTCTGGCAGCAGGAAGGATCGAGAAGGCAGCAGTTGTTGAAATGCCTCCACAGCTCCCTTGGTTCCCTGAACTAGAAGTCTGGCAGGGAAGGGTCAAGACGGCAGCAGTTGTTGAAAAGCCTCCTCAGCTCCCCAGGTTCCTAGAAACTACAAGACTGGCAGCAGGAAGAGTCGAGAGGGCAGCAGTTGTTGAAAAGCCCTCCCCAGCTCCCCCTGGTTCCTCGAAACTACAAGGATGGCAGCAGGAAGGGTCGAGAGGGGAACAGTTGTTAAACAGTCCTCCCCAGCTCCCCTCGGTACCTCGAAACTACAAGGCTGGCAGCAGGAAGGGTCGAGAGTGCAACAGTTTTTGAAAAGCCCTCCCCAGCTCCCCTCGGTTCCCTGAAAGTACAAGGCTGGCAGCAGGAAGGGTCGAGAGGGCAACAGTTACGCAAAAGCCCTCCCCAGGTCACCTCGGTTCCCCAAAACTACAAGACTGGCAGCAGGAAGGCTCGAGAGGGCAACAGTTGTGAAGGCCTCCCAGCCTCCCCTCGGTTCCCTGAAACTACAAGGCTGGCAGCAGGAAGGGTCGAGAGGGCAACAGTTGATCAAAAGCCCTCCCCATCTCACCTCGGTTCGCCGAAATTACAAGGCTGGCAGCAGGAATGGTCGAGAAGGCAACAGTTGTGGAAAAGCCCTCCCCAGCTCACCTTGGTTCCCCCAAACTGCAAGGCTGGCAGCAGGAAGGGTCGAGAGGGCAACAGTTGTTGAAAAGCTCTCCCCAGCTCCCCTCGGTTCCCCGAAACTAGAAGTCTGGCAGCAGGAAGGATCGAGAAGGCAGCAGTTGATGAAATGCCTTCCCCAGCTCCCCTGGGTTCCCCGGAACTAGAAGTCTGGCAGCGGGAAGGGTCAAGAGGGCAGCAGTTGTTGAAAAGCCCTCCGCAGCTCCCCTAGGTTCCCAGAAACTACAAGGCTGGCAGCAGGAAGAGTCGAGAGGGCAGCAGTTGTTGAAAAGCCCTCCCCAGCTCCCCCGGTTCCCTGAAACTACAAGGATGGCAGCAGGAAGGGTCGAGAGGGGAACAGTTGTTGAAAAGCCCTCCCCAGGAATCCTCGGTTCCCCGAAACTACAAGGGTGGCAGCAGGAAGGGTCGAGAGGGCGACAGTTTTTGAAAAGCCCATCCCAGCTCCCCTCGGTTCCCTGAAACTACAAGGCTGGCAGCAGGAAGGGTCGAGAGGGCAACAGTTCTTGAAAAACCCTCCCCAGCTCCCCTCGGTTCCCTGAAACTACAATGCTGGCAGCAGGAATGGTCGAGAGGGCAACTGTTCTGGAAAAGCCCTCCCCAGAAACCCTCGGTTCCCCGAACCTACAAGGCTGGCAGCAGGAAGGGTCGAGAGGGCAACAGTTGTTGAAAAGCCCTCCCCAGCTCCCCTCGGTTCCCCGAAACTACAAGGCTGGTAGCAGGAAGGCTCGAGAGGGCAACAGTTGTGGAAAAGCCCTCCCAGGCTCCCCTCGGTTCTCCGAAATTACAAGGCTGGCATCAGGAATGGTCGAGAGGGCAACAGTTGTGGAAAAGCCCTCCCCAGCTCCCCTCGGTTCCCCGAAATTAGAAGTCTGGCAGCAGGAAGGATCGAGAAGGCAGCAGTTGTTGAAAAGACCTCTCCAGCTCCCCTCGGTTCCCGGAAACTACAAGGCTGGCAGCAGGAAGGGTCGAGAGGGGAACAGTTGTTAAAAAGTCCTCCCCAGCTCCCCTCAGTACCCCGAAACTACAAGGCTGGCAGCAGGAAGGGTCGAGAGTGCAACAGTTGTTGAAAAGCGCTCCCCAGCTCCCTCGGTTCCCCGAAACTACAAGGCTGGCAGCAGGAAGGGTCCAGAGGGCAACAGTTGGGTTGAAAAGCCTCCCAGAATCCTCGGTTCCCCGAAACTACAAGGGTGGCAGCAGAAAGGGTCGACGGGGCAACAGTTGTTGAAAAGCCCCCCAGCTCCCCCGTTCCCCAAAACTACAAGGCTGGCAGCAGGAAGGGTCGAGAGGGCAACAGTTGTTGAAAAGCCCTCCCCAGCTCACCTCGGTTCTCCAAAACTACAAGGCTGGCAGCAGGAAGGGTCGAGAGGGCAACAGTTGTTGAAAAGCCCTACTCAGCTCACCTCGGTTCCCCGAAACTACAAGGCTGGCAGCAGGAAGGGTCGAGAGGGCAACAGTTGTTGAAAAGCCCTCCCCAGCTCATCTCAGTTACCCGAAACTACAAGGCTGGCAGCAGGAAGGGTCGAGAGGGCAACAGTTGTTGAAAAGCCCTCCCCAGCTCACCTTGGTTCCCCGAAACTACAAGGCTGACAGCAGGAAGGGTTGAGAGGGAAGCAGTTGTTGAAAAGCCCTCTCCAGCTCCCCTCGGTTCCGCGGAACTACAAGGCTGGCAGCAGGAAGGGTTGAGAGGGCAACAGTTGTTGAAAAGCCCTCCCCAGCTCCCCTCAGTTCCCCGAACCTACAAGGCTGGCAGCAGGAAGGTCGAGAGGGCAACAGTTGTTGAAAAACCCTCCCCAGCTCCCCTCGGCTCCCCAAAACTGCAAGGCTGGCAGCAGGAAGGCTCGAGAGAGCAACAGTTGTGGAAAAGCCCTCCCAGGCTCCCCTCGGTTCCCCGAAACTACAAGGCTGGCAGCAGGAAGGGCCGAGAGGGGAACAGTTGTTAAAAAGTCCTTGACAGCTCCCCTCGGTACCCCGAAACTACAAGGCTGGCAGCAGGAAGGGTCGAGAGTGCAACAGCTGTTGAAAAGCCCTCCCCAGCTCCTTGGTTCCCCGAAACTAGAAGTCTGGCAGCAGGAAGGATCGAGAAGGCAGCAGTTGTTGAAAAGACCTCCCCAGCTCCCCTCGGTTCCCGGAAACTACAAGGCTGGCAGCAGGAAGGGTCGAGAGGGCAACAGTTACGCAAAAGCCCTCCCCAGGTCACCTCGGATCCCCGAAACTACAAGACTGGCAGCAGGAAGGCTCGAGAGGGCAACAGTTGTGGAAAAGCCCTCCCAGGCTCCCCTCGGTTCCCCGCGAACCACAAGGTTGGCAGCAGAAGTGGCCTAGAGGGCAACAGTTGATCAAAGCCCCCATCTCACCCTCGGGTTCTCTGAAATTACAAGCCTGGCAGCAGGAAGGATCAGAAGGCAGCAGTTAGCGAAAGCTCCTCCCCAGCTCCCCTTGGTTCTCGGAACTAGAAGTCTGGCAGCGGAAGGGTCAAAGGGTAAAGAAAGTTGTTGAAAAGCCTCCGCAGCTCCCCTAGGTTCCCAGAAACCACAAGGCTGCAGCAGGAAGAGTCGAGGGCAGCAGTTGTTGAGCCTCCCAGCTCCCCCAGGTTCCTCAAAACTACAAGGATGGCAGCAGGAAGGGTCGAGGAGGGCCAGTTGTTGAAAAGCCTCCCAGGAATCCTCGTTCTCCGAAACTACAAGGTGGCAGCAGGAAGAGCCTAGAGGGCTACAGTTTTTTGAAAAGCCCATCCCAGCTCCCCTGTGCCTCGAAACCACAAGGCTGGCAGGAAGGGTCTAGAGGGCAACAGTTCTTGAAAAACCTCCCAGCTCCCCCTCGTTCCCCTCGAAACTACAATGCTGGCAGCAGGAATGGTCGAGAGGGCAACTGTTCTGAAAGTCCTCCTAGAAACCCTCGGTTCTCCGAACCTACAAGGCTGGCAGCAGGAAGGTCCGAGAGCGGCAAGTTGTTGAAAAGCCCTCCCCAGCTCCCTCGGTTCCCCGAACTACAAGGCTGGAGCAGGAAGGGGTTGAGAGGGCAAGTTGATCAAAAGCCTCCCCATCTCACCTCGGTTCTCCGAAATTTCAAGGCTGGCAGCAGGAATGGTCTGAGAGGGCAACAGTTGTGGAAAATCCTCCCCAGCTCCTCGTTCCCCAAAATTAGAAGTCTGGCAGCAGGAAGGATCGAGAGGCAGCAGTTGTGAAAGACCTCCCAGCTCCCCCGGTTCCCGGGAACTACAAAGGCTGGCAGCAGGAAGGGCTCCAGAGGGCAACAGTTATGTAAAAGTCTCCCCAGGTCACCCCGGTTCCCCGAACTACAAGACTGTCAGCAGGAAGGCTTCTGACAGGGCAACAGTTGTGGAAAAGCCCTCCCAGGCTCCCCTCGGTTCCCCGAAACTACAAGACTGGCAGCAGGTAGGTCGAGAGGCCAACAGTTGACTGCAAGCCTCCCATCTCACCTCGGTTCTCCGGAATTACAAGGCTGGCAGGAATGGTCGAGAGGGCAACAGTTGTGGAAAAGCCTTCCCCAGCTCACCTCAGTTCCCCCAAACTGCAAGGCTGGCAGCAGGAAGAGTCGAGAGGGCAACGGTTACTGAAAGGCCCTCCCCAGCTTCGATCGGTTCCCGGAAACTAGAAGTCTGGCAGAAGGATGGATCGAAGGCAGTTGTTGAAAAGCCTCCCCAGCTCCCATTGGTCTCGGAACTAGAAGTCTGGCAGCAAGAAGGGTCAAGAGGGCAGCAGTTGTTGAAAGCCCTCCGCAGCCCCTAGTTTCCAGAAACTACAAGGCTGGCAGCAGGAAGAGTCGAGAGGGCAGCAGTTGTTGAAAAGCCTCCCAGCTCCCGGGTTCCTCGAAACTACAAGGATGGCAGCAGGAAGGGTCGAGAGGGGAACAGTTGTTAAAAAGTCCTCCCCAGCTCCCCGCGGTACCCCGAAACTACAAGGCTGGCAGCAGGAAGGGTCGAGAGTGCAACAGTTGTTGAAAAGCCCTCCCCAGCTCCCCTCGGTTCCCCGAAATTAGAAGTCTGGCAGCAGGAAGGATCGAGAAGGCAGCAGTTGTTGAAAAGACCTCCCCAGCTCCCCTCGGTTCCCAGAAACTAGAAGTCTGGCAACGGGAAGGGTCATAAGGGCAGCAGTTGTTGAAAAGCCCTCCGCAGCTCCCCTAGGTTCCCAGAAACTACAAGGCTGGCAGCAGGAAGAGTCGAGAGGGCAGCAGTAGTTAAAAAGCCCTCCCCAGCTCCCCCCAGTTCCCTGAAACTACAATGCTGGCAGCAGGAATGGTCGAGAGGGCAACTGTTCAGGCAAAGCCATCCTCAGAAACCCTCGGTTCCCCGAACTTACAAGGCTGGCAGCAGGAAGGGTCGAGAGAGCAACAGTTGTTGAAAAGTCCTCCCAGCTCCCCTCGGTTCCCCGAAACTACAAGGCTGGCAGCAGGAAGGGTCGAGAGGGCAACAGATGGTGAAAAGCTTCCCAGCTCCCCTCGGTTCCCCGAAACTACACGGCTGGCAGCAGGAAGGCTCGAGAGGGCAAACGTTTTGAAAAGCCCTCTCCAGCTCCCCTCGGTTCCCTAAAACTACAAGACTGGCAGCAGCAAGGGTCGAGAGGGCAACAGTTGTTGAAAAGCCCTCCCCAGCTCCCCTCAGTTCCCAAAACTAGAAGTCTGGCAGCAGGAAGGATCGAGAAGGCAGCAGTTGTTGAAAAGACCTCCCCAGCTCCCCTCGGTTCCAGGAAACTACAAGGCTGGCAGCAGGAAGGGTCGAGGGCAACAGTTACTTAAAAAGCCCTCCCAGTTCACCTTGGTCTCGAAACTACAAGACTGGCAGCAGGAAGGCTCGGAGGGGCAACAGTGTGGAAAGCCCTCCCAGGCTCCCTCGGTTCCCCGAAACTACAAGGCTGGCAGCAGGAAGGGTCAAGAGGGCAACAGTTGATCAAAAGCCTCCCCATCTCACCCTCGTTCTCTGAAACGCAAGGATGGCAGCAGGAATGCCGAGAGAGGGTAACAGTTGTGAAAAGCCCTCCTCGCAGCTCACCTCGGTTCCCCAAACTGCAAGGCTGGCAGCAGGAAGGGTCGAGAGGGCAACAGTTGTTGAAAAGCTCCTCATACTTCATTTTTAATAGTGTGTTGAATGAAAGTTTTACATTTTTGTTAGCACCGTACTAATTTTTTATTTTTAGCGATCGGCACCATTTTGACTATTTTTATTGCAACTGTTCATTTCAGATGCTAATTTTATCGCTGGTGCTTAATTTGATGGTTTCTCTTTTTGATCAAATTCTTGAAGGAACTGTCAATTAGGAGCAGCTGCTTTTTTTTTAACCTCAGACCTCGCCTCGGTTTACCACGAGACACCCCACTGGAATTCAAACCTCAATAGTGCCTCTGGGTTTTCTCTCAGGATTGGCATTTAAGAGAAACCCATAGATATATCAAGAAACTGGACCAAAGGTATCATGTGTCACAGGACTGTCCGTAGAATCCAACAGCAAGCTGTGTGCAGCTGTCCGATATGACGCAGTCCTGAGCAAATCACATAACTGACATTTCTCTGGCTATTGGGACACATGGCTTCACTGCCTTGAGTGGTCCAGGTTCAGATACAATGACACCCATGCTTAGCTTGCTGGTCTCTGAAAGTGATAATTTTTCAAAGCTGAGACTTCTGATGGAATAAGTTCCACAGACTCCTCCCTCCTGTGGTGGGGAGCACATATGGACAGTGCCTCAGTAAGTGGCACCTGGACTCTACACATAATTCCTTTGGAACTCAGAGCAATCGTTCTAGCTCAAAGCATTTGCTCCCATCATAAAAGGACAGACTGTACAAAGTTGAATGGACACTACTGCAATGTTGTTCACAAACAAACACGGTGTACCAGATCAGAGTACTCTGTTCGCAAGCTCTATAAATCCAGTCTCTCGCCTCCCCTGGGATTCATCCTTCAGCTATCCACCTCCCAGGCGAACACAATACTGGCAGATGCTCTAGTCGATCAGTCAAGGCCAGAGCCAGTGGACCCTAAACAAGCAAATAGTCACAATGTTCAGGCGGTTGAGCACTGCAGAAGTTAATCTGTCTGCCTGTTCCTCAGCTTCCCATTTCCTCAGTTCTGTTGCAGGCCCCAGTTCCAGGATCGCTTCCCGGATACCTTGATCCTGGTCTGGTCAGTGAGGTCCCTATATGCTTCCTTCCTTTTCTCCTGATTCTCAAGGTATGTCTGAAACTCTGACAAAACTCTGACAACAGCCTGCATCAATGATCCTGATGACTTCTGATTGGCCAGGCAAGCCTGGTACCCTCTCCGCTATCAATGTCCTGCAGCAGGCCCCATTTGCCTGCCTCCACATCACTCCTTGCTGACCCTTCTTCAGACAGGAGTGCAGTATACAGGTATTCACCATCTTCACTTCAAAGCCTGGTTCTTGAGGTGCTTCCATCCTCACATTACTCTGAACAGGTCCTTAAGATAATGAGGATGGCTAAAAAAAACACAACACTAAGAAGACTTATGCAGCGAATGGAAACGCTTTGGAAAAGCTTTCCTCTGGTACAAGAGCAAAAGGTCAAATCCCTTTCAGTTTCAGACCCTCAGCTGCTAGACTACCTGGTACACTTACAGGCATCTGGTTTGAAACCATCCTCCTCAAGCAACAACTGGGCAATTTTGACTTTCTTCGGTGGAAAGACAAAATCAATTTTTTTCCCCACACCACATTTAAATGTTTTTCAAAAGCCTCTTGCACCTCCAGCCTCCAATCAGGAAGCCACCTATTGAGCCTATGTCCACTGCTCACATCAAGTTTGTAACTTGGAAGACAGTCTTCCTGGTACCACCTCCTCTGCCGGAAGGATTTCAGACCTACAGGCCCAGTGTACAGAGCCAAATTACATCATCCCTCATAACGATAAAGCTGAGCTCAGGACAAATGGGATATTTCTGCCAAAGGTGGTTTCAGAGTTCTACTTAAACCAGTCCATTACTCTGCCTGTCTTCTTACTGAGAATCCACTCATGGTGAGCAAAAGCTCCACAGCTTGGATATCAAAAGAGCCATCTTTTGCTACCGAGAGCATACTAGGCAGTCTAGAGGCTCTTCCACTCAGCTGTTCCTCACCTATGGATATGTAGGCAGAAAAGACCAGCTACCAAGAGAACTATTACCCATTGGCTGATCTCTTGTATTAGGTTCTGCTATGAGAAAGCTGGTCACCAACCTCCAGTGGGGCTCAGGGCCCATTCCACCAGGGCACTGCAGCCTTTCGTGAGCAGCAAGGGATATTCCTCTTGGATGTCTGCAAAGCAGCTACCTGGAAATCTGTGCACCCTTCCTGAAACACTACAGTCTGGATGTGCTTACCAGATCGGATGCCAAATTTGGCAGCGCAGGTTCATGGAGCCTCTTTCCTAAGTAGGTTCTCTGCCCACCTCCCACTTGGTACTGCTCAGTAGTCTGTTATAGTTACTGATGCTAAAGGACTCCTAAGGTAAGAAGAAAAATTACTCACTGCAGTAATCTTCTTCTTCCAAGGGTCCTCTAGCATCAGTAAGCTCCCACCCTTCCTCCCCGTTCACCTATCAGAGAAGGGCTCTGTATCACATCTCTTACCAAATGTGGAGTTTTGTTGTTATTTCTGTGTCCACTTTGTGGACATCTGCACGTTTTTTGAATCCTGTTGATTCTTTTTACGGGCATGTGCCCTAGTTTTCCTTCTAAAAATTCTGAAGCCTTCAGGCAGCTCTCACTCAGCTACTCCCTCCTGGTTTTTGATGAGCTTTGGCAAAGCCAGTTTAAATTTCTCTTAAAGGCATACCTCCGGGCAGTCACACCTAGCTAACCAACTGCTAAAGCTACTGATGCTAAAGAACCCATTGGAAGAAAGAAGATTACTGCAGTGAGAAATTTGTTTTCTCAGCCCATCCCCCAGCATCCCTATCTCTCTGCTGTAGCTCTGGTCTCTATTTTAAACCACAGCATGCCAAACATGAGGACTGCACAACAAAACAACGTTGACTGAAACACTGAAGTGCAGTGTGCAGTCCTGGTCCCCATATCTGAAGAAAGATATTGATGCAATGGAGAAAGTGCTGAGGAGAGCGACCATGATGATCAAGGGTGACCTGGATTTTTTTATTTTATTTTTAGTTACTGTTTCTCCTCCTGGTTGGCCCACTATCCTGCTGTCCTCCCAGCCCCTTCCTTTTATAAGGGGTCAGAATTGTATCCATGGGAGTAGCATTTCCAAAATGTAAAGAAATGTCCCATTTTATATCTCTGGTTAGGCTGAAGCAGCTAATGTTTGCTGGCCTAAGGGGTAACAGGTGCAACTCGATACACAGACAGCAGTGATGGTGATAAATATCTGGGAAATGAGGGTTATGTGTGGACTGATGGACAGAACTATGACCATTTTCTATGGAAAAGAGATGACTAAGGGAGACCTGCTTATACTGTTCAATGATCCGAAAGGGATGACACCAACAGACCAAGTGTGGCTCTTCAAGATGCACAAGGCTGAGTGGACAAGGGACACTCAGTGTCATGGAGGGGGCAGGTTCAAAGGAAACACCCTGAAGCACTACTTCACAGATACAGTGGTCAACACTTAGAAAAGACTACAAAAGCATTTGGCTTCAGCTGATAGTGTAAAATCGTAAACAAAGTTAGAACCAGAAGACAGAATTAACAGACAGTTTATTATGAAAGTGTTTCAGTGAAAATACAAGTGCAAAACACCAATGAAATGCTTAAATGCCACAGTCTATTGCACTTACTATAATCAGGCAGGGCACCCTATTGCACGTACTATATTCATGCAGGGCACCCAAAGCAACAATTTGCCTGAATATAGTAAATGCAATAGACTGAGGCATCTGAGCACTTCACTTTGCACTTGTCTTCTGCACTACAGCACTTTCCTAATAAACTGTAGGATATCCGTCCGCTGGTGCAGACTTTGTTTCAGGTTTTAACATGGCTTGTAGCCAAGGCACAGCATTCCATGGAGCAGTGAATTTGTTTCAATAGGGTAAAAACCTTCAAGCTCACACTCCACAAGTACTTAGAAGAAAAAAAAAAAGAACATGGTATTACCACTGAACTGTCGGGAAGAAGGAGCTTAGTGAGCCAATGGCTGTGTGTGTGTGTGTGTGTGTGTATGTAAAATGAATGGATAGATGATTAAATGCATGTATTTATGCACGTGTATTCATGTGTGTAAATACATGCATGCGTGACTGGCTCGGTTCTGCTGACTGTTGAGGTGCTGGATGCCACACCTGCCCCATGCCGGTGACCCGGGTTCAGGAGCGGACTTGGGTCAGCGGGGAAGAAGGAGAGGATCGAAAGACCAGAGGACTGCTCTCTCCTGGGGTGTGTCGCTGGGGATTTCCCACCTTGTAGTGGCTCCCAGTGGAGATCAGGAGTACTACACACCAGCGGGACTTGAAAGGAGAAAGGTGACAGCAGACATCTGTGGGAGGGAGCAGGACTATGGACCCTCCTCAGCAGCTTCACCTGCTTCTATTTCCAGAGTAAAGCAGTCTCAATACAGAAAACAAGGTCAGGTCAAAGCCAAGATGGTTGCTATGCATTAAACTGGCAGCTGTGCACGAGTGTCACGCAGCATATCATGGCTGCAATACTGCATGTGCATGGAGCTTGTGGTGGCCATCTTGGGCACGCGGGCTCTTTTGCACACGCACATTGTGGCTACAACACTGCGGTAAGCACACGGAGCTCACGCCATCCATCTTGGGCATGACGGGCTCTTGCAGAACTGATAGGTGGCTACAAAATGGTGTCCCTGCCGACAGGAGGGTCTAGTGCAGCCACACAGGGAGGGCCAGCATGGAAACAATGGAAGAACACTGACCACACCACTGTGGAGGGCCACAGTGGAGTTATCCAGTCAAGTGCTTCCATAGTCCCTTTTCTCTCTACTCATATAATACATCAACATGGTGACATCACCATGCAGCCGTAAAAAGGGTTTACCAGACAGAAGAACAAGGTGAACAGAATTAAATGGTACAGATCAAAATTCTTACCATAGCACGAAGCTGCTTTAAGTGAGACGGAGAGAGAGAGAGCAGTAAGGCTCAGGAAGGTTAAGCAAAAGAGAGAGAGAGACAGCACAGAGGGACTTGTGCAAGATCACATAAGTGGTGGAGGTGAGATTCAAACCTGCCTCTCTAGGTTCAAAGCTCTGCACTGTACTTATGGTTGTATTTCTTCAACCTGTTGAAATAACTGACACTCCTTACTATTACACAGGCACCAAGAAACAATGGTGTTAAACAAACTCACACACTCAGAAAACTATTAAAGGTGCTGCCTTTGAGACAAGGGGTGCCTGGTTCAACTGCACCACCTGGCACTTATTCAGTTAACAGTGTATGTCCACCCACAGGTTGGATAAGGACACCACCACTAAAACCAATTTCTCCCATGAACCCAGCTTTATTCAATTTCTAGTGTCAATAACTGAATTTCTGAAAACACTAATGTATGTATTAAATCCAAAGTTGGTTTGTGGTCCATCAGCAAGTTCTTGGATGGTGGTGCCTTTTAACAGGTTTTACTGTAGGATATTTTTAGAACTTAAGTACACTAAATTCATTTATCTGCATAAGAGTTTTATGATGCAACGTTTAAAGTTTTCTCAAGATAACATCTTGTATATACTTCCTAATAAAGTTAATTTTTAATCTGAGTCTTTGTCATCAACTTCTATATCTACTGTAACTGGATCAATAACCAACTATAAGTGATTAAAAATGGAGAACCAAAACAATACAGTACTATCTTACCATGGTCTACTAAACTTATAATATAAAACTTTTCATGAATCTATTTGTTTGGGCAATAGCTTTGAGCTGGGGCTCTTAGCATTAACTGCCCATTCATGCCCCCCACCATGTCTGCTCAGTGGCACCCTCCAACCCCTTCACCAACTTTCTCACAAACTTAATGGTTATCCACTCCTTACCGCAGGACCACAAGGTGGTGGGTGGCCAGCCATGTCAAGTCATGTGGAGGCCAGCGCCGGGTGGGGGTACAGGCATGCAGGAGCCCAGCCTTTTCTGTTTTCTCACCAGGAGCACTGCAAGCAATGGCATAACTGCTTATATGTGCTGTGGCATGCATACATGCCAGATGTCCAGCGGTGACCACATCCCTGCGCTTGCTCCCATCAGGGCTGCCATGGGGCTTCCACCAAGCGGCAGTCCAGTCCTGCAGCAGAAGACTTGTTCCCCACTCCCACAGGGAAGGACAGCAGTCCCTGGGGATGCTCAGTCCTTCCTTCCCCAGCAGGACCACGGTGGTCCACACCCGTTCTCAAATGCGGTCACCAACACAACAGCGACAGCACTACCGGCTGTGTTACCAGGCCAGGGCCATCAACTCTTGATAGCCTGTGACATAGGCGTCAGCTACTGAGCATTTTTAGAATGGCGACTCAATCGCGCGCATGTTGATGGGCTGACCAGTGAGGAAGGGTGACCGGATGGGAGGCTCGCGCATATAGCGACAGGATGTCGCTATAGTATCGCGCAGGGAAGGGAGCAAGCACAACAGACGAGAGTGAGGGTTGTCTATCATGGTTAGCATGAAGCTGCTGAGCTGGCCCGTGTGTGGTAGGTGGGTGGCAGCCCTAGAGCTGCAAGAGATCTGGGTTTGGGTCCAGGCGTGCCTACATTTCTGTCTCCGGCCGAAATGTTATTTTTAAGAATCTGCACCTCCCAAACATACACCCCTGGAGTTGAGAATCTTTAGTAGGAGGGTGGGGGGTGGGGCACAGCCCCCCACATAACAACACAAATTCTAAGTCCCGGAGCCTGCTGGGCGCCAGTGGTGTACATCGCTGAAACTGATTTTCGGCGATGTACACTGCCTAACGGTGATCGCCATCACATAGAACCAACTCTTCTTTGCTCAGCCCTTCCTCTTCTGAAGCTACTTTTGTGCTTGGCTCAGCGAGTCATGCTTACGAAGGACACCTTTGCCACAGGTAAAGGAACCTCTTCTGTATGTAAACAATGCCACTGAGAGCACTCTCACACTTGCGAGAGTGGTCTAACGGGTATTCTTAGAGTAGGAGACTCCAAAACTGAACATGAGCAGTTCTGATATCCTAAGAATGCACCTTAGAAAACTCTACAACCTTAACAGTGGCCTCCGTAGCAGTAACAATAATATATTACTGATCAAGACTGAGCAATCATATATTCAGATTTAAAATCCACAAATGTGCAGTTTCCAGGGCTGCTGTGCGTGAGACACACTTCACAGAATAAGTGTTTCATGCATGGCGAAGGCGCTCCTACTGGTTGGGCGCTCTCGAGTTATAATTTGTAATCCAAGTTCAACTGTTATCTTCTCTATCCTAACATTTCCTTCATTCTGTCCCTCCATTCTGTGGTGAGGGGTACTGGCTGATAACCAGTTAGCGATAACTGTTATTGGCTACTAAACCCATCGTGGGAATAAACTTTTGCACTGGTTCCATTTCGGCTAAGGGGATGGGAGGCCCAGTATTGCCATTCTGAAATTGCATGTGATGAGGCATTCTATATCTTGTCTTGTTCCTCCTGGATTTGTAACCAGTACTGTTTTATTTATAATACGCAGACCAAACACATACAAAAATGATCACCTTTCTGGTTACAGCCTCTATAACATGTTAGAACCACTTGCATTCCCCATAATGTGCCGTGATGGTGGGTGTATGGAAGAATCGGTTTTGTTTTCTATCAAAGTTCTCTCCAAGTGGAGGAGGACGTCACACACCATTCTCTTTCCTGCATTTTACCCCTCTCAGAGACCTTTATTTCATCTCCTGCTTTTCCACCCACCCACCTATTGATTGTTTTCTCAAGGAGTCTTCTCCTCCTGATACTATTTGGTAGCCAGTCAAATGCGTATTGCAATAAAGGCGGAGTAAAAATTGCACAGAGAAAACAGCATAACTGAAAAAATACAGAAGGGCTTGTTTAGGTTTGCTTTCCAGTCAGCCTCGTAGTATTCCTGCAGGCCAACCTATGTCCCACCTCCGAGTAAATGTGCCCACCCTTTCCAGTTTATTTTGCCACCTTCCAGTTGTTCCCGTCACTTAGTATGGGAATTCCTCAACGTTCAGGTTCCCTGACACTGGTTTTGATGCCGCTTCTCCACGGCTTTTTAGTGCTGTCTGTTGCCATCGCTGTGTTTACAGATGCGGTTTTGCCTGCACTCCTTTCGACCGTACAATTAATGTTTAGCAGTTTTGACCTGGAACGCGTATTATTTTGTATAGCACAGAGATGTGTCAGCATCAGGCAGCATGGAATTCTTAAAGGCAGACTTTACTGGCACTTTGAAGGAGGTTAATTACCCAATACCAGAAGTCCTCCAAGGGTAGTAGTTCCCTTGTGATTTTTGTAAGTTATCCCCACATGAATGTAGCGCTGTACCAGGAGGAATCTGAAAGATCCCCATTAGGAATCCCAAATGTTCTCTTAAAACTGTGTGTGTGTGTGTGTGTGTGTGTGTGTTTTTCTCTCTCTCTGGCATCCCTGGTCTTAATGGTGTTCCCCAGCCCTGTCACTTATCCATCCTGGGGACTTACTGGTTAATCATAGTGGTAGTCTTCCACTTGCGCTGTGTAGTGCTTGTGGGGATGCCTGAACAGGCAAAGACATTTTCCTTGGGCATTAGCTTGGTTCCCCAAGGTGTTAACATGCAACGATTCACATGCTGGCGGCGTGTCAGTGCCATGTCTGCAGACATCCTGTCCCTACATGCTTTTCCGCTGTTGCTGCCATCTTCCCCAGTAGCAGCAATCCCCAGGTATTTAGGTCTGAGGCAATCCCTTCCACTAGTTTATCACAGTCAAAGTGGAATAACTATGACCTTCGGGGGTTATTTTCACCCCAAAATATCCAACTGTGTTGTGGGAGGCAGGGCATCTGAATGGGAATTAACCCCATTCCTGAGACCCCCATCCCTGAGACATAGGGCTTCATATTTCAGGAAGTAACTTTTGTATCTGGAAATACTGCCATATAAATCAGAGCTCTGCTCCGAGTGCTTATCATACTGAGAGCACAGGAAGCCAGCTGATGCACGCGAGAGGACAGCAGGCATTGCTCTGAATCGAAGCCATGGCGCTTTATGAATACAATATCAAAACCAAGAAAAAGGTACTTAAAGATTTTCAATTATGCTTAGAACCCCCATCTCGGTGTGTTTTATAGTACAGGGTGAAAATGGAAGCTATCCGATTTGCCGAAATGCATCGGTCCAACCCACACAATCCGTTGCGAGTGCCCGACACATGGTTGCCCGACATCAGGATTTTACCATTGACTGAGTTAGAATCCTTAGTACAGGGGTGTGTGGAAGACCCTCCACATTAGAGATGTGAGGTGCAAAGCCCTTCAAACACTTGCTGTGGGTAAAATCCTAAATGTTGGGCAACCGTCATCAGGATTGTGAGAGTTGGGCCAATGCATTTTGGCAAACATAGTATATCTGTGAAAATGGCCTATTGTGCCATTTTCCTTCAAAATGAAAAAAAAAAAAAAAAAAAACAACATTAAAGATAAAGATAATGGTTTGTAGTCTTTTTATTGTAGTTGGTACCTGCTAAAATGGAGTGGATTTGTTTCAGTTGCTACTGGTCAGCAGGGCAAGTGCCGAGTTAAAAATTCAGAAGATCAGGTTTAAGAGGGAGATGAGGAAACACTACTTCATCCCGAGGGTGGTGAAAAGTATGAACATCCGTCTTAGGGTGGAAGCAGCAGACAGCATTGAATTCTTTAAAGGTAGACTTTACTGGCACTTTTGAAGAAAAAGGCATGGAGGGGTACAACAACGGAGCAATTTAGGATCACTGATCTATAAGGTAACTCACTGGCTACTGGAGAAGAGAACTAGATGACCGAAGTCCCCATTTTCCCCATACGTGTTATGCAATTCTAGGTATGTAACACTCCAAGCAGCTCCCTGCAACCCTTTCAGTCGAGGAGCCAAGAATGTGACATAGGATTGGCTCCCTCAAGACAATGAGGTCTTTCTTACAGAGTGTAGCGAATCTGACAGGCCTGCATGACTCTCAATATTTGGGCGATGGTTCAAAAGGGTGGGGTGGGGAGGAAATTGCACATGTTTGTTGTCGAGACCCTCCCAAGTCTGGATACAGCTGACTTCAGGTGTTATTTCCTGCCTGCGAGGGAAATTACATAACTAAACTTGGAGAAACAGTATCCACATTCCACACCTGTTCTCTTAATGCAGCAAAGTCAGCTTCTTCACCAAAAGAGTGCAAGTAACTTTCTAGTCTAAATATATATCCCTCAGGAACATAGGAATGATCGGACAAGAGGAAGCATAGAAGCCCACTTAGCTTGTCTGCCTTGTATTACTCAGAGTAACTGGTAATGCCTGTTTTTGTAGATATTCATCTAGTCCCAACTTAAAGTTATTGACAGTTTTACATGCCACCACTTCTGTCGGTAAGCCAGTCTATATTCTCACCACTCTCTGCAAGAACCATGCTCTTCTCCTTTCTATCCCAAATTGCCTATCCTTCAACTGTAATTTATGATTTCTTGTTACTTTGTTACTGTCTATAAATTCAATATTTAGATTTGATCTCAAATCTTTGTTAGTAACAGATTTAAAACCAATATAATGTCACCCCTTAGTCTTCTCGTCTGCAGCTTGTAGAGGAGTGAATTCACTTACCTTTGCTCGTACATATTCAGAACTGCAATCCCCAAAAGGACAAAATCTGGTAGGTATCAAAATCCAGTTTATAAACAAATGTTCAATTAACAATAGAGGGTCAGGAGGTTGGTTTAAAAAAAAAAAAAAAGTAACCTTACCCTCCCCAAACCAGGCGCTGGAACATTGGATCATTTTAAACTCCACCTCACCCCTAAAGGGCTGGGAACTTTGAAAATCAAATTTCTGATTTGATTGTCAACTGGCATACCAAGTTGAGGTCCTCATGCATTATGTGTTTAAGTAAAGGGAAACAAATACAAACATAACACACATCACACTATAACTCTAATACACTAATCCAGAGACAAAAGATAAGGGACGACAACAGCATGGTTTCAAAATTCCAGTACATGGTTTCCAAGTTTAGAAAGGTTTCCACGGCTGGCCGGTGGTGCAGAGGCTGAGGTGCTGGCGCCTTACCTCACACCATGCTGGCGACCGGGTTTGGGAACAGAACCGCGAGGGGCAGGGCTAACAGGGGAAGGAGCGTCCGAGGACTGTTCTCCTCTCCTGGGGTGGGCTGAGTGGGTAGCCCTGCTCTGTCAGTGTCCTCGGTGGAGACCAGGGAGGTGCTACAAGAAGTGGCACACAAGAGGGACCAGAAAGCGTGAAAATGCACGCATGCCATCTAGATGACGACGGCCGCCTCCCTGCATCTCACAGCAGAGATACATCCAGGCTGCATTTCCATGCCCAGTAAAGCTGCAAGGGGCGCTACATCGCTCGGTCTCTCCTCCTGATGGCCCAGGCAGGATATGGGAGAAGCACCCCTCCCTGGCGAAGGGATATGTCGGAACAACTGGGGCATCGGAGCAGCTGGATGGTGGATCGGTCAGAGGAGGCAATGGCAGGACTTGGCAGCCAAAGTAGAGGATGACAGCACGTGCATCGTAGGGAGGTATAAAAAAATAAATAAATAATGCAAAACAAATAAAAATAAAGGAAATTTTCCATAAATTCCTTTCCAATTTATTAAAGTGCTGCAGAGCACCCTGAACTCAAAGGTCTGTGAATCAGTTTAAAAATGTGACTAAACTCTTTATCTGGCATGGCCGTACCCCATCACAATTGACAGTAAGATGTCAGTCCTCCAGCCAGAGTATGGGGGAAATGGGGCTGCCGTGGTCTCTGCCACTCCAGATGGGAGGGAGGACTCAAACTGGGGAGCACCTGGTCTCTTTCCCCAGATGGGGGGACACTTGGGTCACCTGGCCTCTGCCCCCGAATGGGGGAAGAGACTAGCGACCTGATCGCTGCCCCGGACAGGGGGAGAGACTCAGAGTGCCTGACCGCTGCCCCACATGGGGAGGGACTCAGAGCGCCTTCCCCGGATGGGGGACCTCGGGCGCCTGCCCCGGATGGAGGACCTCGAGCCTGCCCTCTGCCCCAGATGGGGACATTGGTGAGCTTGGCCTCTGCCCCGGATGGCGAAAATCAAGCCAGGCTATAAATGGAGTTATGCACATGGCCCAGTGGCACACTCTCATGGATACATAGAAAACTCCAATTTCATCACTGGGCCCAACACCCATCCTGGGCTGGAGGAGCAGTAGGTGTGTCTGGGAGGCAGTGTGCCCAGGTTCCATGGAGGAAGGGTTGACTTCACATCTGAAGTGCTCCACCTTCAGCAGCCATTTTTCTTTTCTATTTGTTACACACACACACACACACACACACACACACACCCCTGCAGATGTCTCATCTAATCTCTAAATAGGTTGTAAATTTACATCCATGTCCTAAATAACAAATGATTAAAACAGGAACAGACACTGCATGAGTGGTCTACAGTAAATCAAATACTCCAGATTAGAATTAGAACAGTTAGATTCTGTTTATAAAGATAGTATATGGTTTGGGACAGGTGAGTAATGCACAATAATTATGCCTGCCTTTACCCTTTGAAAGGGGAAGGGGTTGTAATGTGGGTTGGGGTGGCAATCTTTGCAGTGTTATGGAAGTCCATCTTCACCCTCCTGGTTCCCACCCTGACTTGGAGTCACTATGTTATGGAGCCTAGGACCCAAATCATAACCCCTCCTCCAAATGAGGACTGGGCTTCTGGGGTCTTGCTGTACCTGGCCTTGAATCAAAACCAAGCGGTGCCAAGAATTTAAACAAAATAAGTGGGTTTCTATGACAGCAGAATTTCTATCAGCTCTCATTCACAATACTGTAGAGCGTGTAATGACCTAGCTGTCATATGATGGCTTTAACTGAGCCTCTGTAATCAAACAGCTAGCTTATCCCTAATAGCAAGGCATCACATGAACAGACGTCACAGTCAGGAGTCTCATCTCCATGCTAACACATAACATGAACAAAAAGGTTACAATTATACCACTCCCAAGCAATCATTCCATATCTAAATGGCACCGCTTGAAAGGAGAAGTCAAGTTCATGTCAGGCGGACCTGCTGGATGGTTCAATACTCCTCCTGTTGTAATCATTCATCCTGATGTATTCCAGAGACTACTGAGTTGTAAAGATACATACAAAGTAAAATTCCCACTCTTTCCTTCTTAATTAGAACAGCCCGCACCACCCATTTCTGAACCTGAAGTCATACTGCGCTGCAGACATTATACCTCTCCTGCTGCAGTGAGCGTGTGCCATCACACTAGGTATTCGCAGTGACCCTCTTATCATTCTAGGTGGGGTTCACCAAAAATATGAAACAGCCCCTGCCTCAGAGACAATCCTGCCATTTGCATAAATCCTGCTTTCAACATGCCCCAAATTAACTGTGGCTTAGGCTCAGTGAAAGTCATCCTTGACATCACAGCAGCTACTCCCTGCCTCACAGAGAGTAATTATAGGCTTTTAGTCAACAGGAAAGGGCACAGATCCGATGAATGCTAATTTCAGCCATTTTCTGCAGAAGACTTTAAATATCTGCCATTAGGACATGTTGCATAAACAAGCCCACCCACTCCAAACATAATAATGAAAAGAAGAAGGAAAAAAAAAGCATTTTATGAACTCCCCCTTCATACTTTAATTTACTAATGTCAATGATAGTTCTGCTAAGATGCAGCAATTTATTTTCAGTGGGATCTTTCTTTTATCCAGTTTTATAGCTGGGAAGGACTAGAACAAAAGGAGGTCATGAGACTTGCACAGGGTCACGTGGCGAGTCAGAGGCTCTGCTGAGTACTAAGAGATGCTCAGATTATCCACAGGGTATCACTTGATGTCACACTCCTGCTCCAGAGCAGATATACAGAATGGTTTGTTTTGTTATCCAATCTGGGGACAAGCTGAGTAGCCATACCCCATTTTCTTTTTCTGGGGTGAGTTACTGTACTTTATGCCCTCGACACCTAGTCTGCTCTGGCAGCCTCCTCTCCCAGCCCTGTCACCCCTTCATCCTCGGACTTCCTTCCTGACCCTGCAGTGCCTCACAGTTTACCTCCTGTGGCGGAGCCCCTAGGTTCCCAAGCCCGGGGAAGTTTTAGCTCGGTGCAAGTCAGGAGCCCAGTGTGCGGGTGCAGGGCCTGCAGGAGAGACCGCTCATTTCTGTGGCTGGGGAGGGACATTTCTCGCTTTTCTCCCCAGGATGTCTTATGGTTAGGACTGCAGACGACATTGGCATGCAAGTGTACTGATGTCCCTAGTCAGGAGGCAGCCACCCATCGTGGCTGTTTGCACTGTCACCAGTTGTCACCTAGGTGGCAGTACTACAGCGGACATACAGCCCCCCTTCCCTGGAGGATAGCATCCTCTGGGACGCTTGATCCACCTCCCCACCAACCCCCATGACTAGGGCTCGCCCAAACCCAGGTCACCAGCAGTAGCACTCACCGCCATACCCAATCCGTATCCATGCAAAGTACTAACTCAGATCTAGCTGATATTACAGCAGGAGTACTGCAGAGCTCTATATTTAGCCTCTACTGTTATCCAGTTTTGTAAGTCATCTCCCAAGGCATAGCTGGGAAGTGTCATCTTCACATGTATGCAGATGATACCATTACATTACTGCAGCCCACCACCCATATCAAAGGCACAGCAGCCCTCCAATCCAGCTTCGATATAATCTCCTCCTGGTTCTTCAACAGTTGCCCAATCACTAAATGCAACCATAACAGACCCCTCCTTACAGAAAGGTGTGGTGGTTGTTACAGATACTGACCAGTAAGAGAGAGATGGTCTTCCTTCTCTGTGCGTGTAGCTGATGTGGGAGGAGCTACAGGCAGTATAAAGGTAGGGTTCCTCGTGGTACCAGTTTAGTTCAGAGTTCTAAGGCACAGTTGGGATAGGAAGGAATGTTGACGCCCAAGTGCCCTCGCTTGTAGGCACCATACAGGGTGAGGCGGTGGGCCTGCTGTGCCACCCTAGGCATGGGTGCCAGCTGAGAGGGCGATCAGGCACTTCCAGCAAGATGCTGATGTGCGTACTCAGCAGGGTAAGCACGCATCAGTGCCCACTGAATGACCAGCCAGACTCTGGCCAGGAGCACAGAAGACACCTGGAGGTATGCTCCCACCTGGAAGTGCAGGTGCCAGTCACTTTCAGAGTCCCAAGAGCAACATAAGATCTGGGACACCTCACTTTGTGAGGGCATCCTAGAGTCACTCACGGAGACTGCCAGGGAGGGGCATCGGGCACAGAGACAGACCCCGACCTGCCAGGAATCACAGAAACGGATTGTGGACATTACCCATAGCTTGATAGTTTAGTGGGACTGCAGGTTGGATGTGGGAACCCCAGGGTGTATTCTAACATGGGACACTCCCCATTGGCTTTCAGACCTGTGCTGGGTTCCCTTGAAGATTAGCACAGACATCCTGCGTGGCAGGTGACCCCAACGACCTGCCTAACAGAGAACATTAAACACCCAAGGGAAGAAGAAGCAGGTACTGTACTTATTTCTGTTTCCTGCAGTAAAAAACTTAAGTAAATTTTTGTTTTTGTTTTGTTGCACGCAGACTGAAAACTGGAACCAGACCCGATACTTGGGTGTGGGGCTCCTTAGTGCTGACTGTTCCCCTTTCAGGCTGTACTGCACTTACGGTTTGCTGTAAAATACAAAATACAATACAATCGACCTTATACATTAAGGTAATACAGAGGCAGGCGTCTGTAGCAGGTTACAGCAGTGCCAGCAGTCTTGCATGCTGTGAGTGTGTGACACACACACACACACACACACACACGCCTTTGCATTTATTCTGCTACTTCTATTACCTGCCCTGCCCCTACAGACAGAACCTGGCGATAGAAAATACTGCAGTTGTTGCTTGCATCACAAAACCTCCCTTCCTGGTGGTGGCTCCTGCAGGGACTGTTGGTGATTATGCAAATGGGTGGGGTGGAGATTATTCCTTCCTGTAGCTGGCCCCACTCCCAGGTCTTGCTTTGACAGACAGGGTCTTGGAAACTACTGTAGTCGGCCTAACAGAGCCGACTTTGCTTGCACACAAAGACCTGTCTTCCTAGTGATGCCTCCTGTAGGAGCTGACTGCGGGTCTGCTGGTGGGTGGTGCTGTCAGTGTGGTTATGGGGGAGGTGGGTTGCTTCAAGTCTGTGTGAGAGGGAAGTAGTTTGGTGTGTGTGCGTTATCCTTCCTGTGCTGGGCCTGATGCCCAAGACTCACCCCAACAGCCCTGGAAACTATTAGTTGTCCTCATCTGCAGTGGCACCTGTGGGGACAAATAGCATAGAAACATAGATTTTGACGCAGATAAGGACTGCTTGGCCCACCCAGTCTGCCCATTTCCCTACCTACCTTTAAAGTAGGTCTGTTGACTTACAAAGCTCTACACAGATCGGGTCCCGACTACCTGAAAGAGCTCTTGGTTCCTTACACTCCTTTGCGACAGCCTTGCTCGGCTGACGAGGGGTTGCTGGAGATTCCGAGGGTTAATCTAAAGTCATCTGTGCGCGTGCCTTGGGTTTGTGGCACCTACCCTCTGAATTCTCTGCCCCATCAGCTTCGGAGTGCAGGACGTGGGAGTTTCAAGCAGGCACTTAAGACTTTTTATGGGGAAAGCATTTCAGTTATTATTTTGATTTTATATTGAATGTATTTGCACATGTGTTTTGTTTTATGTATATTGTGCAGCGCTTGAAAGTCGAAAGGTGCTTTATTAATATTATTATTATTATTATTATTACTTATTGGATAAGCAGCAGATTCTAGTTAACCAAAAGCCTACTTCTCCTACCCCCACTATAACTGCCTTATGTCTGTCCCATGCATGTCTGAATCCCCCACTGTTTTAGACCCCACAACCTCCCCAGGAAGGCGGTTCCATGCATCCACCACTCTCTCAGTGAAAAATATTTCTTATGTTGCCCCTGAGCCATCCCCCTCTATCTTTGAATTGTGCTCCCTTGTTCTTGCACATCTCTTTTCTGAAAGATGCTACCCTCCTGGACTGTTAATTCCTTGAGGTACTTTAAAGTTTCTATCATGTCCCCCTTCCCTCCTTTCATCAAGGGTATATATATTAAGCTCTCTCAGTCTCTCTTCACACAGTTTCTGATGCAGACCCTGCACCATTTTAGTTGACCTCCTCTAGACCGCCTCCATCCTGTCCATGTCCTTGCAGAGATGGGGTCTTCAAAACTGCACATGTACTCCAGATGGGGTCTCACCAACTGTCTGTACAGAGAGGATAACCACTTCCTTTTCTACTTGTGATGCCCCTTCCTATGCATCCCAGTATCCCCCAGCTCTCCTTACTGCCTTCTCACATTGCTTGCTCACCTTTAGGTCATCTGATATGACTACCCCAAGTCCCTTTCCATTTTTGTTGTTGTTAGTACCTCCCCGCCATTGTGTACTCTCTCCTGGGTTTTTGTTTCCCAGGTGCATTACTTGCACTTATTTGCACTGAATCTAAGCTGCCATACTTTTGACCATTCCTCCAACCATGCCAAGCTCCCTCTCATCCTTTCCACACCCCCGCTTATCAACTCTGTTATAGATCTTTGTGTCATCTGCAAAGAGGCATACTTTTCCTTCCAGACCCTCTGCAATGTCACCTATAAAGACATTAAAGAGGGCTAGACCCAGTTCTGAACCCTGAGGTACTCCACTAGTAACCCCCTTTTCTTGAGTGGGTTCCATTTACTATTACCTTCTGTGTCCTGTTTTGCAGCCAGTTTGCTACCCGGGCTACCACCCTGGGACCCACTCCAGGCTGGCTAACTTGATTATTAATCTTTGTGCGGACTGTGTCAAAATGCCTTCTAAAGTCAAGGTAGGCCATATCCACAGCCCTCCCTGGTCAATTACTTTGGTCACCCAGTCAAAGAAATCGATTAGATTTGTCTGACATGACCTTCCTGCTGCGAATCCATGCTGCCTTGGGTCCTGTGCCCCGCTGGCCTCTAGGTACTTAACAGTTCTTTCTTTCAGAAGTGATTCCATCATTTTCCCTACCACTGAGGTCAAACTAACAGGTCTGTGGTTTCCTGTTTTTGTCTTGCTCCCACTTTTGTGAGAGGGAATCACATCCGCCCTCCTCCAGTCCTCGGTACCACCCCATCCTCCCATGATTTGTTAAAAGGGTGGTCAGTGGTGTCAGATCTGCCAGTGTGTGTGCGCCGCATGTGTGTTTGAGCACAATTTGGAGGAGGCTGCGTGTGTCAGAAGGTGACTCTATTCTCATCAGACCCCACTCTCCTCCATCTATGTTCCCCTCAGCCCCAGCAGCAATTGGACATACCCAGGCCCCTGTCTGCAGCAGCACATAATTTATTTTATTTATTCTTTGTAATCGGGAGGCCCACTAGGCACAAGTGCCTGTTTACAGGGCAACCCGGGAGCTTTGAGCTGGTTAACTGACTTGCTCAGAGTCACACAGTATGCAAGTGGGAGGCTGTGGGAATCAAACCCAGGTCTGCAGGTATCAAGTTCATTCACAGCTCATTACTCTAACCTCTAGGCTATACTGCCAGCCATGCAATAATGGGAGTAACTTTATTACAAATCATAGATAAGGGCCGGCCCGGTGGCGTGAGGGTTGGCGCTGGACACCCACCTCATGCCACGCTGGCAACTTCGGGTTCGGGAATGGACTCTGGCGCCAGGGGCTGGCAGGGGAGAAAGGATCGGCGTCCCTGACCTCTTTCCTCTGGGGTGAGTGCAGGGGTATGTGGCGCACTGCAGTGGCACCTAGCAGAGCTAGGTGCACTGTCAGTAGCACACATCCTAAGGGGAGGGGCCTTGTTAGACGTCTGCACAAGGTGCATCAGGCGTCATTGCATGTCCGGCTCCCTAGGGCAAAAGTAACATCGGAAAATTGTGGGCTTATCATGCCGCAGCCCTGTGCTCCCAGATATGGGTCGAGAAGGCAACAGTTGTTGAAACCCCCTCCCCCAGCTGCCCCCGGTTCCCCAAACTACAAGGCTGGCAGCAGGAAGGGTTGAGAGGGCAACAGTTGTTGAATAGCCCCTCCCTGCTCCCCTCGGTTCCCTGAAACTACAAGGCAGGCAGCAGGAAGGGTCAAAGAGGGCAACAGTTCTTGAAAAGCCCTCCCTAGCTCCTCGGTTCCCGAACCTACAAGGCTGGCAGGAGGAAGGGTCGAGAGGGCAACAGTTGTGAAATGCCCTCCCAGCTCCCTCGGTTCCCGAAATTACAAGGCTGGCAGCAGAATGGTCCAGTTAATTTCTCGGGGCCTGTGCAGTCAGGCGCCGTAGTGTATGCCAGATCTGGTCCGGGGACTCGGGCGCTGCGTTGTGGCGCTTCAAATGTAGGAGGAAAAGTATTACATGATAATCTACAAAGAAAACACAAATTGTAATGAGAAAGAAATATAGTGACTTAACTCATTGAGTCCTGGTGGACATTTTAGGTCAGGTTCTGTAATGGATGGTTCCAATTCATATGGCGTCTATTGGACCCAATGAGCTGAGAATTGTACCCAGGTCCCAAGAATACTATCCTGGTCATATTTCATTTTCACCACGATCTGTGTTTCAAAAAGTTTCCTTCCTCCCACCCTCTTGAACACCTCCATACCACCCTCCTCCACACCCAGCCATGCCTAGTTTGCATACAACATAAAAGGCCCCTCCTGCAGCACAACATATCACATCACATCACATCACCTTCTGTGCCCCCAGCCCCAGCAATAATGTACCCTTCCCCACTGCTTGGAACACCTAATCTCCTTCCCCAGTAACCATGGCCAAATCAGACACACACACACACACACACACACACACACACACACACACACACCTGCAGCAATTATCTACCCTCCACCTCCAAGTCACCCCAGGAAAAAGGATACCGATGAAGAGGGATGGCAACTAGCAAAGACCCTCTCTCACAACCTTGGCTGTCCGTTGTCCGACTATTTTTTTTTCCTTAATATCTTACAGAAGCATCTTTCCTGGCTTTTTATAAAATTTTCCCCAGAAACACTATATATGCCTTACCTGCCCCAAAAATCTACTGGAGCCCAAATTACAATTTTTCTGTAACTATAATTTGGGATGGAAGGATGTAATTTTGCTCTGTGAAGCTGACAGTCCGATCCTCTTCCATCTCCGATCCAAGCACACCCTGAGTGCAGGGCATGGTCCATAGAGTTGCATAGGAACTCATTTTCAATTTCTTTTTAAACATTTTTAGAGTGCCAATTTCAACAAACCAAGGCCACCTTTCAGCTAACAAGGAGCAGGAGCAACATTACGATCCCTCCAGGAATTTAGGCTTCAGTAGACTTTGGCGCAGGTAAGGCACCTACAGAGAAGCAGGATGCTGACATAAAATGCAGAAGGACCATATAGTCTAGACATGTACCAGCAAGTGTCGTTCAAAGTGGGCTGTGTGGGCTTAATCTTAGTTACTTCTGACTGGCCAGAAAAGTCTCTGGTCTTGGGCTGTGCCTGAACTGGGGAGGGGGGAAGAGGGGTGGAACCATAATGGTAGCACCCAGGAAGATGGAATCTGTATGCTTTACGTCACACACACACACACACACACCCACACACCCACCCCTTGCACTGCCCTCACCCTCTCTCTTTGCCAGGAAAATTTGGCTGGTTTCTCCTCCTGGCCCATGGGCCCCACCCAGAGGGGCAGGTCCAGGACAGTATAAGAGGGGTGAGGCCATGTCTATTCTGGTGGCTTTGTATGAACTCCAGTTGATATGGCATTCAGGGCTTGTGGATGAACAGGAGGAGATCTGGACCATCAGCTAAGGATGGAAGGAGAAATAGAACAGTAACTACTCTGCTATGATGTTCATGCAAATTAGCAGTCAGCAGTAGCAGCATCAACCATGGGCCAAGAAGTAAAGCAGTACACAGGTCTGGTTTTAAAGGTATTCTCTGGGTTTGCTGGAATCATTCAGGACAAGGGAAGGAGACAGCAGTGGGGTGACAATTTGTTCCTAACCCAGTGGATTGGTGACAGAAGTTGGTAGGAGAGGGGCATTTTATGCAAGCGCAAAAGAAGATGCCAACAGCCAGCCCACTGGCGCTGAGGTTGAGGCACTGGACGCCACACCTCACGCCACGCCGGCGACTCGTGTTCGGGAACAAGCACAGGCTGAAAAGGATGGAACATCCCAGGACTGCTCTCCTTCTCTGGGAGGGGTCCCAGTGGTCAGTGTGACTGACCCCTAGCAGAAACTGGGGGACAGCACGCTGGCGCTGTCGATGTGGGTGGAGATGGGGCAGACGCCTGGAAGAGCGCCAGAGTGTGCGCGCATACCACTGGTGTCATTGCACGCCCATCTCTGAAGGGAAGAAAATGGAGAAAATGGTTGCTGCAGAGCATGACAGAGGCGCCTGTAGGTCCGGCTCCTGGCTAGCCATGGCGCTGGCCACGCTAGATCAGTCTTGGTGGGGGCTGGGGGGAGCCCCACCAGCCCCCACCGGGTGGGGGGTATGCCCTAGGGGTAAGAGTCAGCACCGGCTGGTGGAAGCCAGGAGATGGGGCTGGGAGCTCCCTCCTGAGTAGGGCCGCAGCAACAGGGAGCATAAAATGACTAACAAAAAAAGAAGAGGATGCCAACAATTGCCAATAGCTATCTGTGAATTTTTGTTTCCATTCAGGCATGTTGGTGGACTGTTTTTTTTCCATCAAGATACATGGGAGGTGATGGCAGATGGGGGTGGGAGCGGAAAATTGAGCAATTTTGATTTAGTTATTTATCTAACATGTGACACTTAAACCAACTGGAGTGTTTCACAACTTAACAAAACTGGAAGCAGAAGAAAAAAATAGCATTTTATAGCACTTTTCATACACATTGTATCCCAAAGCACTTTTACAAGCATTCGAGACTGATAGAGAAGGGACTGTAAATAAGTAGTGGCAGCCATTTCACACAAAGCCTTGGACAATTGCAGGAATCCATTACGTGAATGTATACCGAGTAACAAGTTTTTTTTTGTGTGTGATTCTCTTTATGTCCCCTTAGTCCAGTTCAGCTGCCCTCCTTGGGGTGATCAAGCTCCCGTGCACTGCTTCCTCCGACTGCCGGCCGCTGTCCCTCATCTAGCCACTCCTCCGTTGACCCAGCGTATCCCTTCACTGGGTTCTCCCCTGCATGGGGAACCATAAAATCATAGAAGCTTGACAGCAGAATAGGACCATACTGGCCCATCTAGTCTGCCCTCCTCCCACACCCCCTCCTGCCAGCCCCCACCCCCAGATACTCAGCCCCATATGCGTGTCCCATGCACTCTTGAATTCTTCCACCAATTTAGCCCCCAACCACTTCTGTCTGGTAGTCTGCTCCAGGCTCCACCACCCTCTCCAGTGAAGAAATGCCCTCTCACATTGCCCTGTATCTTTTCCTTACAGTCCAAGGCTGTGCCACTAGTTTTGACCCCTCCTTCCTCTTAAGTAAACCCTCTTCTCACTTTGAGCCCTTTACATATTTAAAAGTTTCAATCACATCTCCTATTCCTCCTTGCCTCCAGCAGGTACAGAGCCACCTCCTTACACCTCTCTGCTCGTATGACTTTTCCTGCATACCCTGCACCATCTTGGTTGCCCTTCTCTGTACCCTCGCCAATGCATCGATATCCTTGCAGAAATGGGCCTCCAGAACTGAACCCCATACTCCAGGTGCAGCCTCATCATGGCTTTGTAAAGGGGCATTATTACCTCCATCTTTCTGCTAGTAATGCCCCTGCCTATGCATGCCAACATTCCGTTGCCTTTCCCTTCGCCTGCTACATTGCATTCCTACCTTAAGGTTGAAGAGACTAGGATCCCCAGATCCCTCTCCTGTTCCGTTACTTTAATTTCCTCCCCACCTAGGGTGTACCATGCTCTTCTGTTCCTACTCCCTAAGTGTACCACAGCGCACTTCTTGGCATTAAATTTTAGCTGCCACATCCCAGACCATTTTTCAAGCATCTTTAAGTCCTCCCACATGTCCTCCACCCCCGGCATGTCCACCCTATTGCATATTTTCGTATCATCAGCAAATAGGCACATCCTCCCTCAAACCCTCAGCAATATCACTGATGAAGATGTTGAAGAGAAATGGACCCAAACGGACCCCTGTGGCACTCCACTTCACCCTTGCTGTCCCAGGAATGCACCTGTTTAGCACCACCCGAGTTCTTCCTGACAGCCAGGCCGCCACCCAGCTTGTTATTTTCCCACCCAACCCCAGGCTTTCCGTCTTGTTCACCAGCCTCTTATGGGGCACGGTGTCAAAGGCATTACTGAAGTCCAGATAGGCCACGCCCAATGCCCCCGATCAATCACCCGAGTCACCCAATTAAAGAAGTGAATTAGGTTTTTCTGGCAAGACTTCCCTTCAGTGAAGCCATGCTGTCTGCTGTCCTGCAAGCCACTCTCCTCCAGGTAATTAACCACCCTCTCCTTGATTAATGCCTCCATTACCTTCCCCACCACTGACGTGGGGCTGGGTTGGTAGTTCCCCTTCCCTCCTTACTACCTCCCTTGTGAAAAGGCACTACGTCTGCCCTCTTCCAGTCCTCCAGCACTCTCCCTGTATCCAGGGACAAGTTGAAGAAGCCTTGTCAAGTGTGCAGCCAACTCCTCCTTCAATTCCCTGGTCACCCCAGGGTGTAACCCGTCAGGCCACATTGCCTTGTCCACCCTCAATCAATCTAGCTCTGCCCTAACCCAGCACAGTGAATGGGCTCAGATCCGCCCATTTGCCCTCCTTCCCATTCATTTTATCTCAAGTCCCCTACCGTCCTCCTCCTCCGTGAATACCGGTTAAAAGTACTTATATAATAATTTTTTTCACAGTCCTTTTCCAATTTTATTTCTCCCTCAGCCTAGTAATCCCCTGCCTTGCCATTCTCTCTTCCTCACATATCTGAAGAAGGTTTCATGCCCTTTGGCCTCTTTTCCATTTTCTCCTTAGTATCTGCTTTGCCCTTCTGATTCTTCCCTGCAGACTCCTCTTTTTTCCTATACTCTTCCTTATCTTCCTCACTGAGTGTCCTCTTAAATTTTCTGAAAGCCCTCCTCCTTTCCTTGACTGCCCCATAACCTCCTTTGTAAACCAAAGCAGTCTCCTCCCTTTTGCTCTTCTAACCTTTTTAATGCACATTTCCATGGCTTTCAGTACCCCTCCCTTGATAGCTTGCGTAACTCCTCCACTGCCCTATATTATCTGTACCTCAATTATCTCCCTTACTATCCTTCTCATCTTGTCAAAGTCTGTGCGTCTGAAGTCCATGACTTTAGTACTGGTTTTACTTGTCTCCCTCCCTGCCTGACCCTGAACATTACTGTGCTGTGGTCGCTGCTGCCCAAAGCTTCTCTCACCTGCACCTCCTCCACATTCTCCCTATCTGTCAGGACCCATCCAACAGGTTGTTGCCCTTGTCGGCTCCCTGACTAGCTGTTGAAGGAATACCCCCTGAGCGCCAGCTAGATCTCCCTGCTCCTTGGCGATGCTGCATCTGGGACTTCCCAGTCTACATCTGGGAGGTTTAGGTCCCTACCAGCAGTAGTTCTTTAGGGCCAGCCTTGTGACTGCCTGAATTAACTGATCACCCATCTCCTGGAGGTGACCTGTATATCACCCCAGTCGCAAGGATTCTCTCATCCTCCTCCCTAGCATTACCCACAGTAGCTCAGTCTCCCATCCTCCTCTTGTCCTTCAGTTCACACTTATGCCTTCCCTGATGTATACAGCAACCCCCTTCTTCCCCTCTGTCCTTTCTGAACAGTCTATGACCTGGGATAGTGGTTTCCCAGGTGTGAAGCTCTGTCCACCAGGTCTTGCTTATAGCCACTACATCTAGTCCATCGTCCCCATGATGGCCTCCAAGTCCATCATCTTATTTGTAAGCTCTGACTTTGGCTGCCAAGCCCTTCCACCAGGTTTCCTCTCCATCAGTGTTCCCATTTACCCCCATCTGTACTTGATTCAAGTACAAATTATGAAATTCAAGTACATTTTTGTGTGAAGGGTACACTGTACCCTCCTAATTATGTTTGAAGTACATGTACCCCATAAAATGTTGTACAAATGGTACAATGAACCCTTATAATTTATTTTGTACCCCTAAACAATTTTGGACAGGGTGCAGTGCACCCCCAGATCTGCAGCCTTAATGGGAACACTGCTCTCCATCCCACTTCTCTACTCTCTCCTCCTCATGCCCATTATTTTAACACTATCCGGGGGCTGGTAGCCCACTTTTCCTGCCTTGTGGTCCAGAAGGGGAGACTCCAGCACCTACTGGCACCCTTGCCATCTCGCTGGAGGGTAGCGAAGGTGCAGCATGGGGCAATCCTGGGCTCACGGTGCGGGAGGCGGGCCGCCATCATCCGGGCAGCTGAATGGCATTTTCCGTGTTCTGGCTGCCCCACATCCAGGACACACACACACTGCAGCAGCCTGGCGTGACCCATGCCGCAAAGCACAATGCCGACCGCCAGGAGCTGCCAAAGCAATGTGTTCTTGACCCTTCCCTCAGGAGGACAGCATCCAAAGGACACTCTGGAGACCCTCCCTGCCAGCCTCCGCTCTTGTCATTCCGGGCGCCGGAAGCGAATCCGAGTCGCCAGCGTGCCAGGTGAACCCCTTCGCCGGCACAGAGCTGGCAACAAGTCATTTCAATTCAACTAGAAGGCAGGACACGCTTATGGGCTTTCAGACATCAGCACAAAATTTTCTCTTCCATTCCACGGAAGCTAGACTGGATTATAAATGTCATTATTTCCCACTGCTCCGTGTGGCACACAAAATGGTAGCCAGACTCTACTTGAATTTCTACTTCGACCAGCTTTAGGTAGCCAAACTGAGCAGCAAAGATCAACATGGAGGTTGAAAAGAAAAACAACATTAGCAGGTCCAGTGGCATGGAGGACAGAGCCACTGAGCATGTCACCTGCCGCCATTCTGGGGACACAGGTTTGGAAACAGACCAGGTTCACTCAGAAAGAGGAGAACTGAGCATCCAAAGATGGCTCTCCTCCTGGGATCGTACGTAATCCGAAATTAAAAATCCTGACATCAGAAATCCCAGCACTGGTTGCCGACATGCCATTTTCCGTCAATAATATTAACAGACTATTGAAATCCCGACAACTCTGCAATTTACTGTAGTGCAACATGAACTTCAATCTGAGCACAAAAATAGCACACAACAGTAAAAGAGTGCCTACATTGTGCCACATATGTGTAGTGCAGCATGAACTTCAATCTGTGCACAGATACAGTTACATTTATACAGTCTGCAAAATTCAGTGGCCAAATTGTCAAGCAAACAATATAAAATGATATAGCTTACCAGATCCCAATGGGTCACATTTAAGTCCTTGACATCCAGTCAAACAATAAATCCATTAAAAACTCAAAAATTTATTTCGCAATGTTAAAACCAGTTAAATCAGTTAAAAGCAGTGCCTCCATTAAGCTGGACTCAAAGGGTGATGTTGTGTACTATGCCCAGAGAAAAATCAATGGGGACATCTGTGCTTTCTTGCTCAGGACGACTGAGAGTTTCTTCCATTGCAGCATCTTTTTTTTCCAGAGGGACTTTGGCAATCTGCAATTTATTTTTCAATCGTTTCTGTCAGCATCTGCTCCTTTCGAGCTTGCTAAGAAACCAGTTAAATCCAACAAGTGAAACCAATTAGTGCTCCCAGCCACCTCTGCCATGCCTCAACGTTATTTTGAGTACATGGCATTCCGTGACTGACCTGGTCATATACAGACACCAAAAGGAAAGAGGGACTATTGGGGGACTTCTGATACTGGTTTTATTTAGCATTTGTCTCCTTACTCGTCCCAATATAGAATTCTCCTCAAACCATTCAACCAAGGGATTACTTTCAGTGGGCATGTGATTTTTCAACTCTGGAAATGCTGGTTTAATGTCCTCTTGGTGCAAGAAAGCAAAGCGCAACCAGGTGCCGCATCCTTGAGACTGAACTGGAAATCACTGCCATACAGGGGTGCCAAACCTAAATTTTGGAGTTTTCTCCATATTATTTGGCCAAGTGGAATAAGCAACCCCTGTTGGCTGTATCAGGAAATTCCTCTTTGCAGGCATTAACTGCTGCCTGCTAGAAATCTGTGAGGATAAATCTGGGAACAGAGTGAGATGTGACTCGTCAGCTAAGTTGAAATAGGCGCGGTAACACTCTTGTGACTTACTAGACATTAAAGCATACACTACTGGCACAATTCTATCATTTTCTGTTTGTGCTAACTGGTGCATGTATGAGTATAATCCGTCCGCCCCCCCTTCACTCTTTGTTTCTGTGGGACAGCGCTCACACTGGGAATGAAAATGAAATATGTTTGCTGTATGCTTTTCTATTTTAAGGAGTCACATTTAACAAATTAATGAAAATAAAAATAAAAGATATGATGAGTTCCAAGGGTTGGCAGGAGAAGGGAGAAGGAGGCCCTTGTTGCCCATTCCCCTTGCAAACCCAGTGGAACCCTCATGCACTTACTATCTTATTAAACCTATCATCTTCTCAGAAGAAACAAAAGACTACAAGCAAACCAGAAGCAGCCTGTAAGGCTGCAGGACTTTTCTTGTATTGTCTATTATGTAGCTAGTAACAATGGCCAAAGCAGTATTGACTGGGGTAAACTGCAGGCTAAAGATGCTGATGTTACAAACTATTGCAGTGTGTAAAGGTCAAGGAGGGTAGACAGGTTAATGGTGGAGTCGAGGCAAAAGCGATTTGTGGTAGTATGAACTGCAGAAGTGTGTTTTGTACCACGAGGCCCAACCCCTATACAAAAAGAGTGGATGCCCAGGTACTGGTACCTGAGGTATAGGCAACAGGTGATGGAGGTTGCACACTCCAGTCCCTGTGAGCATCTGAGCCATGGTAGTGTATTGACTCGGTTAACCCCATATTATTACTGGCCTGGTATGTACGAAGGTGGCAGCCTAGGGCCTGTCCAGTGTGCAACAGAGAGAGGTTCCTGCAGGGAATAATAGACATCCGTTCAGCAGAGGTATTAGTACATGGGGTGTGAAGAAAGAGTCCCAAAGGAAAGGGGTCATTAAGGGAAAGAAATGGTGCCCTTGGAATAGGAAAACTCCGTCCAGGTCACATGGTACCAGATGGTAAGAAGACTGCAGAAATAAACATTTCATTTAAATATATAGTGGTCATCAAGGCAAAATCTGTGTAGAAAGTCTCAGGAATTGAACAACATCAGTTGATGTTAGTACGTCAGAATTCAGATACCATTTTGATTTGTAGGGTTCCCAGAGGAGCTTCTAGTGTGGGTGGGAGAAGCTCCAACCCTTCCAGGGTTCTGCTGGGGTGACTGCTAACAGTAAGAACTGTTGCCCTCCTGTGCATGGATGTGTGTGAGAGGGGAGCCCTGTCTGGGGTGGATGCCCATGTCTGGGTGTCCAGGCTCCCCTCCCTTCCTTCGCTCTTTGTTTCTGTGGGACCAGCTCGCTAGGGAATGAAAGTGAAAATGTTTGCTATATGCTTGTCTATTTTAGGGTGTTGCAGTTAATGATTTAATGGAAATAAAAAGAAAATAGGGAGTTCAAGGGTTGGCAGGAGAAGAGGAGAAAAAGCAGCGCCTCACTCTCCTGTTCCTTTGCAAACCCAGTGGAACCTTAATGGACTTACTATCTTATTAAAACTATCTTTTAAGATGAAACAAAATGGAAACATAAAATCCCTTAAAATAAACCCCTTAACATAAAACTCCCTTAACAAACAAAAGAAAACTACACCTCAGTATCTTGTAAATTTTATTTGTTTCCACATCAACAGAAAACGTTTCGGTAGCTGTTAGAGATGTATGCCACTGCTTTAGTTTGTTATCACACTTCATACTAGATCCTGTAACTATCCTGGGGTCTTCATTTGCTGGTTGTTGAAATCTCATTGTCTCCAGCTGAATTTGCATATGAGACTATGTGTAATCACCTCTTAGACTCCACAGTATGCCTGGCTGCTACTTCAAAGAAATAAGTTGCAAGAAGGTGTGAAATACCACATTCACCTTCAGCTAACTTTGCAAAGTTGTAATACAGGGGTTTTCATTTAAAGGAGAAACTACACGCTTATATCTTTTAAATGTTATTTGTTTCCATGTCAATAGACAACTCTTCACATGTAGCTGTTAAGGATGTATGCAAATGCTTCAGTCAGTTTTACAGTTCATACTAGGCCCTGTGACTGCCCTCTATTTCATGGTTGTTGAAATTGCATTGTCCCCGAGAGCTGCATCAGCATCTGAGAACATGTCAGATCACCCATCTATACCATGTATCTATATGCTGAAAAACAAATACCCTGCAAAACTCTCTAGAAACTCAAACTGAGAGAAGTTTAAAGGAAAAAAACCTGCATTATAACTCAGATAGTTTGCAAAGCTCACTGAAGGTAAATGTGGTATTCACAAATCACACCTTTCTGAAGCTTGTTTCTTTTAAGACTAATTAAGCAGGCAGGCATACTGGGGAGTTTAAAGGGTGATTACGCATCATGTTCTCATATGCTAATGCAGCTCTCGGGATAATGAGATTTCAACAACCATTAAAAACTATCGAAAAGAATTGTTTGTTGACATAGAAACAAACAACATTTACATGATATGAGGGTGTAGTGCCTCCAGCCACTCCTTGTAGCTTTTGTCCTACATACCATGATCATTTTTGTGGCTTCATTGTAACTCGATGTTCTTCGTATTGAGGACCGACCCATAATTGCACAGAGAACTTTAGCTGAAGTCTGACCACTTCACAAAGGCCTTGTTAGTCCACGGTGCCCTTGATTAATTACCAAATGACCATTACTATATATAAAACCAATGAGAATTCTTTCAGGTGTTTTTGTTCTGTTTTATGTATGTATGTATGCATGTATGTATGTATGATCTGGATGTTATTAGAAAGTGATTTTCTACACAACTGTCATAAGCTTCCAAGGAAGGACTTGGTTGGTCCAGCTTAAGCACTGTTTTCTTTGCAACATCTATGTTGGTCCAATAAAAGGTATCAAACTATCCATTTCTGGATCTATATATAAAAACAATGTTAAAGCTGCCCCCCATAGACTTTAATGGAGCATGTCCGTAGCTCTCCCAGGTTCATGTCATTCGTGCCTGGCCTGGGGACAGATTGTGGGCAGTTCTATGAAGAAGATGCAAGTAATCCAGAGGGGCAAATTTAAGATCCCTCCCACAGCTAAACTTTTATTTATTTATTTATTTTAGTCTTTGGTAACCGGGTAAGGCCCGCTAAGCACAAGTGCCTGTTTTCAGGGTGATCTGGGAGCACTGGGCGGTTAAGTGACTTGCTCAGAGTCACACAGTGATATGCAAGTGGAGGTTGTGAGAATCAAACCCAGGTCTGGTCTGCTGGATGTACAGAGCTCATTACTCTAACCTCTAGGCTATACTGCCAGCCCAGCTACTGGAAAATATTCCGTAAGATATACAGCAACAGCATTTGGCAGCGGTAAGGCACCAAAAGTATGTCTTACAAATCTAAATCAATGTAATTTGGTGAATCTCTTTAAAAGTATTAGTATCTGCTTGTCACCATACAGGTCCCCCCTCCCCCAATAATATTTTTCTGCCAAAATTATCAAGATGACCATTTTCTTTTTCTTTCAATCTTGAACCAAGATGCATGATTTTGAAGTTTTAAAGTCCATACTCTCATGCCAAAATCGAATATCTTGGCACCATGCTGTGCTGTTTACCATCAAAAACATGTGTTAACACCATCTTAAATACATTCACAGTGTGACTCTAGCACGTACATTCAACAGGTAACCTCAGTGGCAGTGATCTTGAAAAACTGTGTGGGGCGGACATTTTATTTATTTATTTTTTAATAAGTCCTTTATATTCCTTCTGCCTCCGGCTGCCCCTTCTGACTGAACCCCGGTATCACGGGACTTACCCCTACCTGAGTCGCGGGTGTGGAGCCTGCAGGGTCGGTCATCATCCTGCAGCCAGAAGGTATTTTCCACATTTTTCTCCTTCCCGGTGCTGGGGCGCACCACATGGGACATGCGCCGCGTTAGAGGTGTATGCGTCTGCAGAAGTCCAGCTTCCCTCCTCCCTACATCTGGCCCCTCTGTCACTACTCGTTGGCCTCCACCTGGGGTAGTCATTCGTCGGGACTGCCAGTCCTCCCTCCCTGGGAGAGGATAGCAGTCCCTGGATGCTCAATCTTCTCCCTCCCTCCCCTGCCAAACCCTGATGGCCGATGCTCGCTCCCGAACAAGGGTCGCCGGTGAGGCGCGAGTTGTGGCATCCAGCGCCAACCCACAGCCCCACAAGGCCAGCATGTGGCGGACATCTTTACTGACATGAGTCATTAATCACAAAACTAGTTGTGAAAGTGTTCCCCCCATTTAACATTTTTTTCCACCTTCAGCAGAGCTGACCCCATGATCTCCAGCCGCCTTCTTGCACCCCCAACCCGGTCGTGCACATGGGCTACATGAACCCATAGAACCAGGGATGGGATAACATCATCGCTATGCCCTGGACAAGCGCCTCTCTGAGTCAGGGGGTGTGGGGGCGCGGCCATGAGCTGCTGAGATCGTCCCCAATGTTTCCCCATTAACTTTCCCCTCAGAGCACAGGCATGCAATGGCGTCCGGGCACCTCGTGCTGGCGTCCGCGTGCTCCACTACATACTGTCACCACTCTGGTAGTGCCCGGTTGTTACCTGGGGCGCTGCAAGTGGTGAAACCCTGGATCCCTCCCTGGGATGGGAGAGCAGTCCTCCAGACACTCGATCCTATGCCTCCCTGCCAACTCCTGGTGACACCCGGGCTCAGCGTCCAAACCTGGGTTGCCAATGTGGTGCGAGGTGTGGCATCCAGTGCCTCAACGCTCGGCACCACCGGGCGGCTTTTAAGAGTGGCTTTAAAAATATCTGAGAAAACTAAAAATACATGGAGTATTAATCAAGGATGTCAGAAATACATTTTGCTAAAAAACTGTATGATGAGATTTTTGCAGACTAACAAATACTGCTGTTAAGTATTTTAAGGTAGGAGGGCATAGAGAAATATTGTGCTCACTGCCTGGGCTGGGGAGAAACAAAGCCTCTGCTCACTGAGAAAGACAGGAAGAAAAGTTGCACTTCCAGGGCCAAGGGAAGAAAGGAGAAGCATGTAATTCACTTCCTGGGCCAGAGAAAAGACAGGGTAGGTAAGGTAATCTCTATTTGTTCAACTGTAGGTCATAACAAAAGGTACACAAAACATAATTTAATCACACAGTAAAACATCTGGCATCATAAAATCATGAAAATATTCACAAATAAACATATCTACAGAGCTCAAAGAGTAACAAATGTGCTCAGTGTCTAACGGTTCCTCAAGCCCTCACATGCTAGCCAATAAACTGAACTTCGGAATGTCCACTTTTCAGAATTTTCTGGTGCTCATTTACTTCAGTGGACAGGATCGTAAATTCACCTTGGCCACCCGATCCCTTCGCCTTCCTGGTGCCAAAGAAGCAAGCTCTGCCTCCTTGCTGCCCCACACTGTACAACAGAAACACAGAAGTTGACGGGCAGATAAGGACCACAAAGCCCATCCACTCTGCCCGCTTTTGCCTACCTTATGAATGTTACATGGGCCATTGACAGAGTAAAGGCCTATCTATTTATACTCATATGCATTGCTCCCTTGTGCCCATCCCATGCTTGTTTGAAGCCTGCACTGTATTCATATCCGCCTACTTCCTGAGGTAGGCCATTCCATGCATCCACCACCCTTTCTGTGAAAATAACTTCCTCACATTACCCCTAAATTGGCCTCCCTCTAATCTCATGCTGTGTTCTCTGGTCTTGCTCTTGTTCTTATATTGAAACATGTTAGACGCTTTCACCTTGTTAATGCCCTTAAGATGTTTGAATGTTTCAATTATATCACCTCTCTTCTTCCTGTGCTCTAGGGTATACATACAATCTCTACCACTTACAGAAGAAGCAGAATTTATAATTTTTTTTTTTTTTTTTTTTTAAGAGGTCCACTAGAAGCCTTGTTAAACTGTGGCTTTCATTTGACTCAGTGGACCTCTCAAAAATAAAAAATGAACTAGTTAACTCCGGCTCCCATACAGCAATCCCCAGCGCTACAAATTCCTACATCACAATACATGGAGGCATGTGGGTGGAGCTTACTTCACCAGCACCAGGAGGGGTAAGGGTTTGCTGCTGTTGAATTTATGATCCCTTCCTGAAGTAAGTGAGCATAAAAAAATTCTGAAAAAGTTGACAAGAGTTCAATTTAGATCGGCTAGCATGTGGGGGCTTGATTACAACACGAAACTGTTGTTCTTTAATACTTACAGTGTGATGAATACCATTTGTAAAAATGAAAAACAGAAGCGTCTCAGAAAGATGGATGGAGAAAGAATCTTGAACAAATGTCGCAAAACAGAAAGTCAGCATGCAAATAGAAATGGCCAAGCACAGAGGTGCCCTGTCAAAAGCCGAGTCAGAGCTTCGGTGATGTAACAAGCCTAATGGCAGTCTAGTTATTCTGCTTGTGAGCCTTGGATCATTAATTACACAGAATCGAAAGCCATCCGAGCCTACACTGAATATATTGGGCATATACTAGTGAAAGCTGTACTTAACAATGGGGCGGACAAAAAAAAAAAAGATTTAACCTCGAGCTCCAGTCAGAAAGTAATGCAGAGAGAAAAGCGGCCTGCCAGTCCTTCATCTCGATCCTCCATGATAACGGGCTCCGGAGATGATGATTTGGACTCGGATACATCATCTTCTTTTACTAAGGCTGACGGCAAATGGATGCTAAGTATTTTGCATCACACTGATTCAAAATCTCCTGTCTACAGACTGACTTCAACAAATTAGAAAAATCGAACTACAGCAGCTGAAACTCACCCGATACTCTCACAGAATGAGCACGTGGCATTTGGTTGCTCCTTAGTTTTCCTTCATCGGAGAGAGCATAAACTTACTTTGAGAGCAGAGGATGCAGAGAAGAGCTCAACAGAACAATGTCCGTATATTTGGAGTTCTGGAGGCAGTGAACAGGACGATGTAATAGCCTATTTAGAGTCCTGGCTGCAGCAAGAATTCTCTCTGCCTGAAAGTTCTGAATTTGGGATTGAGAGGGCCCATCGGTGATTGCTCCTAAGCCCAAATCAGGAGCACCCCGAGGTCTATAGGGTTAAGTTCTAAAAATTTCCAACAAAGGAGAAAATTCTTCATTTGGCATGGGGCAAAAGAACTTAAATTTAGATGGGCAACGAGTTTTCTTGATCAGGACTTTCCCCAGGTCTGATGGCAAAAGAAAAAAAGTTTTACAAGTTATCAAGCTGTTGAGAAAAGGGTTTCAAAGCCTACCTACGGTATCCAGCCCAGTTGTGGTTACAGGAGGAAGAAGGGTGTGGATCTATGAAAATCTACTGCAGGCCTCTTCTGTCTTGGAATGGCTGGGGATTGCACTTCCGACACAAGCGTGGAAAGAGACGAGCAAGAAATTGAAACTCTTCTGTGGGGATTGGCTCCAGGAGGTCGCTGCCACAGAGGAGACGTCGGGACTCTTTTGCCATTGCATACGGATGTAGTAAGGTGGATTCTTCCCCATCAGCCACCTCCATGAACTTGAATCAGCTTCCTGAGAGTTGTTTATCTGCGCTTTGTTCCTTCTGGGACAGTGCTGTACACCCCAGTGAATTTTGTGGGTAATTTGACCACGGTCCCTATAATTAGCGGATCCAAAGATATATAGGGCACATTTCCTGGGAGCCATTTATCAGGACTCCCCACCCCACCCAGTGTTCTATATTGTAGGTTCTCGTAGCTATTAATTTCCTGATAGTACGAGCTAAGTATTTTATCAGATCTTTGCTCTTTGCATGACTCCTGGACTTCAGATACCTGCAATTTGTCATTGTTAAGGTAACACGTGTGCAATAATTCTATCGAAGTGTTTAGAAGATGCCTTAAATTAATACTTAATTTGACTTAGAATAATTTGCACTTTATTCTTTGTTTTTTGTTGTTTTGTGCACCAAGGTTACTAACACGTGGATTATGTGCTATATAACTCGGGATGTTATAATTTTCAGACTCCTTGGATCCGGGGCTCCCAGCGGGTCTAGGTCCTGCACATCGAGGTCCCATTTGAAGAGAAGGTGAGCTTCTGCCGAGGCGGTTGGTGGAAGACCCTTGGCACACTGTGTGCTGTATTCTTCTGTCACTCTTGAAGACCATTATCTTCTAATCCACCTGCCATAGTGAAGTGGTTAATATTGGGCGGTAGAGTTTTACTTTTCTTGGGCAAATTCATTTCCAGTCTACCAGGTCCCTTGGGACCATTCTCTGTATTGTGGTTAATAGTTCTTGGTCTCCTGTTGAGACTACATTTGTTAGATGTTAAATAACTGTTACATGTTCCCGTTTGTTTGGATATGTAGATGTTTCTGTCTTTTATGTTACCCATGGGGGTAGGCACTCGATGGGAGAATGGGGGTGGAGGAAAAGCGCAGGAAATTATTATATGGTCTAATAATGGGGTCACTTAATATTTGCACAATCAATGTAAAAGGATTAACAATGTTTTAAAAAGGGCAAGATTTAAAATGTGATCTGCATGCCTGCAACAAACCAAACTGTCTGAAAAGAACACGAGAAATTAAAAAGGTCATGGGTAAGTCAGGTATTCACTGACTCTCACCTGGGGCAGGCTAAGGCTGGGGCAGCAATCCTGGTCAGGAGGGGCTATCGTGTAATCCCCAAGATGGTCAGTGAGGGAGGGTTCTGTGTCAGGGGTTGCAGGGCCCCAATCAACATTGGTTCTATTTATGCCCCAACCCACCCTCTGGAGAGTTTTTAGAGAATTGTTTCCATCGCTGGCAGATCTCCTCCTGGGCATCTTGTAATAGTGGGAGACTGGAATTGTGTTGAGGATTTAGTTTAGATAGAAACCCACCAGAGGCGGGGAGGGACAGGGGATGCCCTAGGCTTCTCCAGCTATGCTAAGCAAAGCTAGGGTGGTGGACCTGTAGAGGTGGCAAGATCCCACAGCCAAAGATTTTACTTTTACTCCCTGCCTCCAATGCATATTCCAGACCGGACCGATATACACTTGGCGGTCGGAGACCCATTCCTTTAGACAGGTCCAAATTTTTCCGGTCTCTTTCTCAGACCATGCATTGGTTCAGGTTCGGGCAGAACAGGATCCACCGACTAGAAAAGGGCAGTGGAGACTAGATGCCGGGCTACTAGAAGATAAAGCTTTGACCTCTGCAATCAAAGATGAAATTAGGTGGTACCTGGCAGAGAATCTTGAATCGGATACCCAGCTGAAATTCATTTGGGATGGGCTCAAGGCGGTGCTGAGGGCAAATTTATTAGCCACGTGTTCACAGAAATAAAATGTATAAAGCCAACATTACAAAAGTTCTTGAGGCAATTACCTCTTGGAGACAGAGCACAAGCTCATCCGGGATCCCTTATACTTTACAAGTCGCATGAGACTTGGGAAAATATAATAAATTAATGTTACACCGTCCTCTCAATTCTTTAAGATTTACCCAGCACAAATACTATGAGGGGAGATCGGTGGAAAAATTACTTGCCCTCGTCTCAAAAAACAAGAGATGGATAGGTTCATCCCAAAGATTAAAAGTTTGAAAAATCCTGGGAGATTTTAAATAGGCCTTCGGATATAGCGGGTGCTTTTGTTGATTTTACTCTCAGTTGTATACTAGAGAGAGAGACACAAGTGGATCATGAACAGAATATAGATAACTTCCTATCCACGGTGCATCTCCCCAGGCTCTCTGGGATCCAAGTGGACAGTCTCGACAAACCATTTACAGAGTCAGAATTAAAGTCAGTGATTAAGTCCTTGAGTTCAAGGAAATCCCTGATCCCGATGGATTTGTAGGGAATTTTATAAAACATTCCAGATAAATTAACTCCAATTCTTCTGAAAATATGCAATGAAGCACATCTACAGAAGTCGATGCCAGAGACATGGAGGAAGCCACTATCTCAGTTCTTCCAAAACCAAGGAGGGATACCTTGGAATGTGCTAGTTGTCGACCAATTTCTTTATTAAATGTGGATGCAAAAATGTTTGCAAAATTGATAGAAGAAAGGTTGAAAAGGCCGATTCAGTTTGGTACAGGAGACAAAGCGGGGTTTGTCCTAGCCAACATATACAAGATAACATCCGATTGTTGCTGAATGTTTTGAAAGTTGGCCCTCTCTCCCTCTCAGCACTTCAGAGCAGTAATTGCACTAGATGCAGAGAAGGCATTTGATCGCCTTGATTGGGTATTCTTAAATAAAACATTGACTAGATTTTGGTTTGGGACCAGATTAGTAGATTGGATCATCAATTTGTACAGTAATCCAGGGCTCAGGTGAGAGTAGATGGGATAATATCCGAAGATCCGAAATACAATGGGGCACGAGGCAGGGGTGCCACTTCGCCACTATCTTTGCCCTGAGTATGGAACCCTCTGCGGCTAAAATAAGGCAGTCAGAGCAGTACAGGGGACTGCGGGGGGGGTCTGGATCTCTCTGTATGTAGATGACACGTTATTATATTTGGAAGATCCAGAACACTCAGTCCGGCATGTACTTGCTCTGATTCAGGAGTTTGGCTCCATCTCTGGGTTTAAGGTAAACAAAACTAAAACTGAAATGCTTCCTATTCTAATGCTAGGTTAGGTAAACTTCCACAGGTGGGGCATTTCAAATGGGCTGCTGGAGGTTTCCGTTACTTAGGGGTGTGGATACGGGCAACATTAACAAATTATATCATACTAACTACTTTAAAATTACACAAGCTGATTATAATAGATGGACGGAGTTACCTCTATCACTTTCAGGTCATACTGAAACAATACGAATGAATGTATTGCCACGCCTCTTATTTTATTTTCTGTATTGCCACTAAGGCCCCCAACCTTCGCTTTGGAGGAGTTTGAAAGTAGCCACATCTAAATTTGTCTGGAATCATAAGCCACCCAGGGTTAAATGGCAGATACTATAAAGGACCAAAGGGAAAGGGGGTCTGGGGCTTCCACACTTCATCAGGTATTACTGGGCAGCTCAGCTCCAAGTATTAGCTCAGTTGTGGCCTGGAGAGGACCGGCTGTTCTGGACAGTGCTGGAGAGACCACCATCCCAAAGGTTCAGTTGGCAGATATAATCTTTGTTGATCAGGAAGCCTTTTCGAAATTTTGGTTAACCAACCCTTGGTCAGCTGTATTAAAACAAGTATGGGCCTGGATTACCAGAAATTTAGGTCTACAATTGAGGTTGTCCTACGGACTCCAATTAGGGCTTGTCTGGATTTTCTCCCAAATTATATGGACCCAGGTTTCTCTAGTCGGAGAGGGTGGGTCATTATTGTACTGGTCACCTATATGACTTGCCAAGGTTTGAAAACTTTTCAGCAACTAGCAAGGGAGTTTGGTCTGCCCTCACAAGACCATTTTAGATTTCTACAGATCCGACATTTCCTATCAAGTAAAATGTAGAGTTGCTGACATAAAAGCATTCACCCTTGACAGACTTTCTGTTTCAAGCATTCACCGAGGGAGATGGGAGGCGATTAATTTCCAAGTTGGTCGCTTCCTTTCTGCTAGGGACCCTACCCTCATGGGAAATCTAGAGGTTAGATGGATGGAGGAGCTGGATTGCCTTTTGGGGAAAGTAGTGTAGCATATCTGGGAAGGGATTCACACCACCTCGGCCTCACCCTGTGGCAGGAGTTTCGATGGAAAGTAAATATAAGATATTTCCGTACCCAGTTATTACCTCCATTACAGTGCCTCCACCTCCGATCTCTGTTGGAGGGGTTGTGAGAGCAGGGGCACCCATGCCCATATTTTGCTCATGCCCAGGGATACAGGTATTTTGGCAGCAGATTATTGAGTTATTAAAAAATACTTCAGGTACAAATTCCACAGGACCCTCAGTACTGTCTGTTGGGCCTCCATCCCCTCAGATTGTATCTAAAGGGTATTTATATTTTTTTGTTATTCATAGCGCAGCAACAGAAAGCTATTACAAAACATTGGTTAAATAACCCCCAACTCTTGATTTATGGTATTCTATCTGTAAACAAGTACAAGAAATGGAGAGCTTACTGCATACCTGAGATTACAAAAGCAAACATTTTTGGGAAGATGGCTCCCTTTTTTCCACTTTCAGGCAGAGAAAGAGAATAAAACTGTGCTGGATAGTATAGCTTTATACTCTAACTTTAAGTGTATACTATTTTAGGAATGTTGGCCTTCCCGGATCTATTATGAATTATGAAACTCTGGATTTAGAGAGTGAGAACTTTGGAATCTTGATTCTGTTTGCTCTTTGCTCCGCTTAATTAACCTAATTAACTTCCTTTTGAATAAAAACTACTCTCTACCAGCTGAATTATTAATCCAGGAACCCTATAGGTAACTCTAAAGATCGTATATTATATTTAAACACTATAGTATAATGATTACTTCCTTATATGGTGCCATCAATTGTGATTAACTTACCATTAATAGTAAGAAATACCTCCCTCCTCAGAGGTCCTTTGAGATCCCCTATTCTAGTCCATAGCTTACAGTTTTATTCTAATTTCTCCACTGGATCTGTGTCTTTACCCCCTTCCCCTTTGTTAATGGTGTTTACTGGTTTGTGCACTTTGTTTGCCCTTGTATTTACTTTTTTCTTGGTTAATCTTTAAAGTCCTATATGTGAGTACATCGTTGGTCTATTGTTTTGAACTATATATGTATACATGTTGAGGTATAAAAGTTTAATAAAAGTTTTATTTCAAAAAAAAAAAGGCAAGTCAAAACAGTGACGGTCATTTCAGCATATGTTAAGTTTAGCCTTGGGGTATTGTTCTTCTGGTATATTTTGTGTAGCCTGATATGGTTAGTTTTAGTTAAGGGGGTTCAGGGCAAAGCCCAATGACAGGGGATGTTAGGGGCCCAGCCCCTGCAACTGACTTATAACGGGGTTTTGCTGTCATTGTTTGGCACTGTATTGCAAAGCACCATTATGAGTCTCGCTGTTTTGCCTCGCACGGTTCTGACATGGAATCCAGCACAGAGGTGGTCAGAGAGCCTCCACTCACTGGCTTGACCAGTGAGAAGGACAGGGAAAAAACCTGGGCATGAGGGAGAGACAAGGAGAAGCCTTCACTCGTTGCCAGGGCCAGGAAGGAGGACAGGATAAAGGCTTCCACTTACTATATAGCCCAGGTGAAGGAGTCCTCTCAGTATCAGGGTTGGGAAGGAGGGAAGGTGAATGCTTCGACTCACTACCTAGGACTCGGAAGAGGAGGACAGAGTTAAAGCTACTGAAACTCTTCCACACCTGAATCCAGTCTCCCTCTGGTTGCATTCTCCAGGGAGCTTGATCAGTGGGGTAAAATTACCCATGTGGCAATCTAAGGTAAGTTGTCTAAGAAAGGTAAGCAGGACCTGCACCTAACTGAGACCACCTCCTCTGCATATAAATGTTAAGAAAAAAAGTTTTACAAATATGAATGCTGTAATTAATTCTGTTTATGAACTGTAACTCTTAACCACATTTAGAAGAATAAAATGGGTAACCATGCAGAATGAGACTACAGTGTATGATGTAATGGTTTGCATGGAAATCAAAGCCTGGAATAGGGTTGCCGTGTTGCAGTAGTGACATCTATATGTATTACTGTATGCTGAGAGTTTGTTTTGCATGGATTTCCATGCCAGCTGAAACTCTGCTGTACCACAGTTCAAAGGTCATTCTGTGGTACAACAAGATTCCAGCTGATCGGAAATCCTAGAGGCAGCTGGTATTTCTCACAGCCCTGCCCTCTGCACAGCAGTGAGTTCAAGTTCTGAACTGAAACCGCTTGCCTGTCATGGGAGCACTGTGAAAACGCCATTTTGCCTTGTTTAATAAAAACTAAACAAAAATACACACTATAAAAGTACTGTTTGGGCAACCACATGACCAACCAGCCTGAGCTGCCACCTCGGGCTTCTGATTATTTCGGACCTCTCGAGAACCCCTCTGTGGCAGCACAGGCTGGTTGCATGGTTGCCCAACCAGTATTCTTTATCTTGTGCTGCAGTAGTGATGTCACTACTGCAGCACAACTTAGAGTGCCCACAGCTGCTTTCCTTAGGCAATTTAGCTGGAAGCTTTTTTTTTTTTTTATTATTATTATATAAACTTGAATTTAAAGAAACAGCAGCAGTTGCTAGCGCACACTGAATAACTAATTTGAGCCCGCCACCAACCACCAAGTCCTCCCCAAAAAACAAACAAACAAAAAAAACACACTACCAGTTCACTGAAAGGAAGTGGAATGTCTGAAACAGGCACGGATGCCCATACACTATAAAACATTATGGGCATCCACCCACAGACAAGCCTGTGTCTTCATCTGAGATTTCTATGGCAATCGGTGAACCTCTCGTGAGATTCACTCATGAGGCCCCCATTGCCACAGACACCTCTCGATGCAGACACAGGCGCTGTTGTGTATGGCTGCCCATACTTTATCCTTTATATAGTGTATGATGGAACGTTGTCATTTATTAAAGTTCATCACTTTCAAAATGTTGTTATGCTGTAGTAGCTACAACATCATAGCGTTATGCTGCACTAGCTACGTAGCTAGTGCAGCATAACAACATGAACGTACAGTGCATGCACCTCAGGCAACTAGGAAGCAGCCACAAGCGGTGAAAACAACAGCAACCAAGAGCAGCACAGTGGGGGAACAAAGAAGGATCCCAAAATACTCTCCTAAACTATTTGTTTTACTTTTGAACTTAGCAGTTGGCATCCTGCACTATTAAAAAAAAAAAAAAACAACAATGGATGGATGCCCAGTCGTGTCGCTACGTTAGATCATCTTGCAGTTCAAGTGACCGAACCTCTTGAGTTGCGCTCTTGAGGTTAAAGCAGTCACCCTTAGGAACCGCTTCTATGATCTAACAGGAGTGTTACTGATGGGCATCCATCCATTATTCTATCTGTTTCCATAAATGGGGTTCTGGTAACATCATAAACCACAAGAGCAAAGACAGAAATAGAGCCTTGTTTTTATTGCTATCTGTTTATGAATGCTTTGTTTTAAAAAGAGGCCACTGCAACTTCTACTCACAACAAGTTGCATCTATTTACATTTAATCAAACACTTATTGTTCTTTCATATGTTTATATCGTAAGCAATACGAACATATGAAATTTGCCAGCAGATAAAGGCCTAGAGGTCTATCAAGTCTGCTCGAATGTGCAATATTGCATGACATGATGTGTGTTACTGTGGGATAACGACATGCCTTGGGAAGTGAGCTGTGAGGCAAAGCCAAGTGCCTTACACACATGAAGTGCTGTTATTCACACATTTACACACACCTGGATGGCCTTATTGCAGTTATGGTTCCTCAATTCTTATTTTAAAAACTGAGTAATGAGGTTCAGAAAATTAAGCACTGTATTTCTGATCTGTGCTGTTGTGCTGGAATAATGCACGGTCATGTGATCACATCTGACTAATCACAGGTCTTTGTTTATCCTACCCATATTTTATTCAGCTTTAACTATGTATGGTGCCTTGAGCTCTGGAAGGGACTTTACAAATTAATCGATAGCGCCCATCCACACACAATTTTAGAGTACCACACCCCAAAAACTGTTTGGTTTATCAAAACTCAAGTTCCAGTATACTGCACTAATTCCAGTCCTCTTCATGGAGAATTGCTGGTAAATTTCTTCTCAGTAGTGCTTAGCACTGTTCATGGTTAGGACGAAACTGAACTTCACTCAATGAGGAGGATCCGATTTATCATGTATGTTAATACTGCGCTGAGACCACTGTTACGGTTATAATAGAGTGATCTCACACAGCATTCTTAGGATATGAGAACTGCAAACCGAAGGGAGAGATTTTGATACCTTAAGAATGTAAGTTAGACCACTCTTACAACTGTAAGAGTAGCCTTGGTGGCAGTATTAATATATTACTGATTGAGCTTGTTCAAAAATATAGTAAATGTTTTTAAAACCTTACCCAAATGTGCCCATTTCCAGGGCAGCTGCAGGTGAGACACTTTCACAAACAGTATCTCACGGCAGAGGAAAGGAGCATTCTGACTGATCAGGAGCACTACCTTGATCTATAATGCGAATTACATCATAAGTGGCTGCTGACGCCTCAAAGAAAACTTTGAAAAACATAATATTTAGATACAATGTAGCTTGCATTCTACATATACAGTATTTGATAGATTTCTCCTCCCATTACTCATTACTGAGCATGGAAACATTCTCTATATCCCTTAAGGTTAGTCTGTCTCTTTGGCTTACTCCTACTTAGTGTTATAGTCCTCTGTTGTGACATCACAATCTGTTGCCATGGGTGTAATTGTGATGTCACAAATAGAGTATTATGACCTTAGGTAGGGAGAAAGGAACAGGAGTAGATGAACTCTTCAGGAGCAAAGATCCGTTTCCATGCAAATAGCCTCAGTAATAAATAATGGGAGGAGAAATACAGAACTAATGTGAAATACAAGCTGAACTGTGTCTAAATATTACATTTTGTTAAAGCTATCCTAATGGCGTCAGCTGCTGTTTAATATTTAGTAACAAAGTTGTTTTGGAGTTAACTTGAGATACTCCAACTGTTGGCATGGGGACAATAGTACCACTAGGTTTTGTTCCTTGATTATAACTTAGAAATTCAACTGATGGGCACAGGGGAGGCGGTTTGAAACAACAGTTGAAAATTCCTTAAGACCACCACTAGCATCAAGCTGCTGCTGTATTATTAATCCGGTCGGACCATCATGACAAAAGGAAGTTTGGATATCATGGTTTCTCTGTGGGAGAATGGGACCATCTATACACTATTTCAGATTTTGTTCAAAGTCCCAGACTGTCAGTCTGTTCACTACTCAGTGCTGCCATCAGCGTTGCTCTCTCAGGACATGCGGCAAATAGGGATGTTGTCATCTCAGAGATTTTGCTGGTTTAACATTAACTTATTCTTTATGTCCCTGGAAGATGGTGCTGCCCCTTGCCCTGGATGGGCCCAGCCCTATCCTCCCATATCCCCAGTGGTTACCTCCTTTGATCCTCCATGTCTCCCACCCACCCCACCCCACAGCCTGGCCACAGCCTGGTAAATCTCTTTCCCTCTTCTGAGTGCAAATGAAGCCTCTTGTAAAGGAGCAGTTGGTTAAAGAATGCCCCAGTGCATTACAGTCACCCTGCACACAGCAGGGATTTTAAGCTGTTCTGCTCCCTCCTCTAGAATACATGCAGTGGTGACACAACATTTAGTGTAAGACATTTGAACTAGTGATATATGAGCGAAGTTTGTTGTAAGCAGACTTTTGGTCTAAGGAGTTTCGTACTAATGAGGTTTCACCTCAGAGTTTGTCTAATTGGGTGTGTTTATCTGACGGCATGGTGTGGTGTGGTGTGTTTTCAGTAATTGTTATGACAGGTTTCACCTGAGTAGAGGGAGGAGGTCATTTTAAATAAGTTTCAGTAGTTAGCCACCAGTCCGGCTTATGTTTAGTTTCTGTGTATTTTGGTTTCCTTCTTCGTGCATGTTTGACTTTGGCTAATAGCTTGCCTGATAATATTGTGCTGAGATGAAATCAAGTGTGATGCCTGGAGCTCCTTACTGGACATAACTTTGTGTGAATTTGTTTCCTGTTGAATAGTTTGAGCGGTGTTTTCTTCTATGTGGTTGGGAATAGACATTGACTTTAATGAAGTGCATCATTCATCTAGTTGTCCTGTTAGAGGATGCGTTGTGCGGTGAATTGACTGAGGCTAAAGGTCACTAGCGCAAAAGTTGTTAGGCTGAGTGTCATGGAACTGCATGGAGCCCACCCAAAGCTAGGACTGTTGGAGGGGTCAAGCTGAGCATAGCCCCCCTTCCTGCAATGCCTTCTGCACTGCCACTCATGGTCACCCAGGTGAGGCAGCAACCTGCACTCCCCAGAGGGGCGCTGGGATGCTCAATCTCCCCGCTTGGTTACCAGACCAGACTCATTTCCAAACCTGTGTTCTTAGTTAGTTGTTTAACCAGGAGTAGCACACTAAGCTGAAAGCTTTTTTACAGGAGCGACCTGGGAGCACAGAGAAGTTAAGTGACTTGTTCAGGGTCACACAGTATGCAGGAAGCTGTGGGATTCAAACCCAGGTCTGGTCTGCTGGATGTAACCAGATTTGCAGCTCAGAGCCTTAAACCACTGGCGCTATACTGCCTCTGTGTTGCCAGTGGTACTAGTACCACTGTACTGATGGGCAGATGCTGAGCAGTAGAATTGATAAACAGAAGTATTTCCTGTGGCGTTCTGAGCTTGGCTCCATGACAGAAATGACGTGCAACATTTGGGAGATGCAGGGTTGAGGGATACTCAGTGTTCCCCATTTCAAGGGACAACGTCCCACATTTGGGTGATGGAGGTTCAAGGGTACTGTATGTCCACCCCATTTGGAGACACGATGTCCCACATTTGAATGACAAAGGTTAAAGGTGATACATCTTCCCACATTCTGAGGTACTGTGTCCCACACTTGGGTGACGGAAAGTTGATGGGTACTATATGTCTCCACATTTGGGTGACAGAGGGTTAAAGAGTACTATACATTTTCCACAATTTCAGGTACAGTCTGTGCCACATTTGTGTAGGAGGGTTGAGGGTACTACAGGTTCCCACATTTTGAAAAAACAGTATCACACATAAGTGACCAAGGGCTAATCCCTACTGTAGGACTCTCGTTTTGAGAACAGTGCTCCACATACTGTGCGTGTGTGTCTGAGAGATCGGTAGTTGTGAAGTATGCCAGTGTAAGCCAAGAACAGCTTATTTTCCAGCCAACATACTCAACACAATACGACTTCTGTTTGAGTCTGTGTTTTAGCAGAGAGTTGCTGGATGTACAGAATCACACCATTTCATACGTAAGCATTAATGCCACCAAACCCTCTCCACCCCTATTTCACTTTGGCAGGCCAGCTTGTGCGTTTCTCAGATCCCTTTTCCTTGTAAGACAGGAAATAAATATCGTTGGGGTATGACGCGTTTCTAAAGAATGCATGAGAGAAGAAAAAAAAAAAAGAATACAAAGATTGTTCTATTAGTATTGTCATTCTATAAAAATAGAATATTTTTAATGGAGTACAGTGAGAAACAACTGCGATCCGAAACCTAATTAATCAGCAGCGCCCAGTAGTTTCGTCTGAAAACATTAAGCGACTTCAGACAATACGATTTATGCCGATTGCAACACGAAAAGAAACAAAACCATGACACACACGCAAAACAAGCAGCACCCAAAATTAGCGATCACAAAAGTCTCTCATCTAACTGAAGGAAGAAAAAGTGACTGGACTTGAAGCCGACTCCCGAAACTTAACAGTCAGGTACCTTTCCTCTGTGGTGTTAGTTTTTGGGTAATTAAACAAAGAAGCGAGAAGAGGGTCCCAAACCAAAGACTTACCTTACAGACTAGACAACGAACGATAAGTCGGATCCTGGCTGCACTAGACCCCTGAAATGGATGATCAGTTTTGCTGCTGGCTGCTACCTTTCGAACAGGACTCCCAATGTTTAATAGGTGTTTCCTGGACTCGACTAATTTCCTGCTTTCTGGCAATGACGTATATGTGGCTCGAACAAGAAGGAAACCAACCCCTCATCAGCTGACTCCTGTCACAAGGAATTAATCAGCAACTTTGGGGATCAAGAAAAGAAGGTGGGTTTAAGAATCTTTGAGACGAGTTAAAATGTATTGGGTGGGGTGGGGGGTGCGTGGCGATATCAGGAAAACTTTTGTTTCCTGAAGATTAGCTGTCCCAAGAATCAGTAGTATTGGGATAAGGAACTGGAGCACAGATGTGGGAACAGCTGGGGGGATCGGGATATGAAGCCCTCTGGCATGGGGTGAGACTGGCTGCCTTTTAAAAGGTGGTATGAAGCACTGTAAGATGGGTAGGGACTGGCTGCATTTTAAACGGTCTTGGAAGCACTGTGGCATGGGCATACACTGGCTGCCTTTTAAAGGGATGTGAAAAACTGGCATGAGAGAGACTGGCTCTTTTATAAGGGGACTGTAAAGCACTGTGACATTAGGAGGAGAAACTGACTGCCCTTTAAACGGGATGTGAAGCACTGTGGCTTAGGTGAGCCTGGCTGCCTTTTAAATGGGATGTGAAGCACTCTGGCTTAGGGGTGAGCCTGGCTGCTTTATAGAGGGATGTGAAAGACTGTGGCTTGGGGTGAGCCTGGCTGCCTTTTAAATGGGCAGTGAAGCACTCAGGTTTGGGGATGAACTTGGCTGCCTTATAACAGGGATATGAAGCACTGTGGCATTGGGGAGGGCAGGGAGGAGACTGGCTGCCTTTTAAAGCAGCAGCATCTGCTAGCTAGAAAAAATATGGTGTCTCTCATACCGTGCTACCATAGTTAGGGTTGAGGAGCCATTTACATGTTAAACCCAAAATTTTGCACCTTAATAACTTTGCAACTGTTCACGGTTGCCTGAAATTTGGAATACAGAATTAAGACTCATTAAGCCTTGGGATCTGCCACTTTGTACCAGTCGGATATACGGTTGCGGAGTTATTAAGCTTGATCTGCAGCGTCGCGTTCGCTTTTAGAATTCTACGGTCGTTATACAGGTCACATGGTTTGCTTGTGACTGGTCCGAAATCTTCAGGAAGCGTGCAGCGGGGTCCCCGATGTGCCTTCAAAGATTTCGTGAAAAAATATTGAGACAGTTCAAAAGTTATTCAAAAACAAGTTCCTATTATAAGTTAATGGGAAAAGTTAACAAAAGTTCAACACTTTTTGCAAATGCACTTTTACTGTCGAAATGGCCCTTTACTGTCACAAATCCACCATTTTGTTTTCAGTTAGTGATCAGAAAAATGCTTGGCATTTAAAATTGAGACCCTCTAGCAACCTAATTCTTTTGTATTCACCTAGTCGGGCCCTGAGGATGCTAGCCATGTTTTTGGGGGTATTACACCCCAGAAATATGTTTTTCAGATTTCTGGAAAAAGTGCTTTTGCAAAGTAGTGTCGCACTCACGAAGTATCGCAAATTTTGCAGCTTCATAAATCCTAACACTACTTTGCAACACTATGCTCAAAATAACAGTAATTCTTTGGCAGCCATTGCAAAAGAACGGTTTGAAGTTTAAGTGAAATTTGGAGGAGCATGGCTGACATCTCACAGATGTGCATTTCAGTATTTCGCTGAAAAAATATTACATGGCGGCAAAATTACGGTACTCCAAATTTGACACTTTTTCCCATAGGGTAACATTACGGCGCACGATGCATTGCGAGCAATAGTTTGTCGCCCTGCAGCAAACTAACGGTTTGGTCTTTTGGGCTGAAATTTGCAGGGATCACAGCCAACATCCCACAGATGTGCCTTTCAGTGGTTTGGTGAAAAATATTACAGGAGAGGCAAAGTTATGGCAGTCTGAACTTCTGTTTTTCCCCATAGGATAACATTACGGCATTGCTGCGCCTTTCAGGGCTCGCATCTCGAAAACAGTGCGAGATACAGACTTTTGTCGAATAATTCTTAGCCCACTTATTACATTCACTATTTCTCATTATCATTCTCAAAAGAAGGAAATTAGAGCAAAAACTCATGGGGGCTAAGTACAAAACTAACCAGGAAAGTGATAATACATATGACTTTTAAATTTTTTCTGTGTCATACAGTTACTGAGATATAAGCAATTTACTATTCCAAGTCCTCATTTTTGTGTTCGAGTCATTATTTTGCATACATTCTTTCTACTCACTGTCTTTCTCTATACAGCTTTTGGGAAAACCAACCTATAGCGCTTACATTGCTGTTACCATTACTGTTTCTGCTTGCGGTTCTGTACCCGTTCACCTTACTGTTCACGTACACCACCGTGTGCATTACCCTTTGTGTTTTTCATTTTGCGGTTGTGTTTGCATTGTTTTTAACATTTCTGTCTACAGTACTGTTTCTCTTTCTGTTTTACGCTTTGTGTCACCATCTCATTACCGTTTGCGTTTGTGGGCACAATGTTACTATGTGACAAGACAGCGGCTCCGCCACCGCATTACAGTCACTATTTCTCATTATCATTCTCAAAAGAAGGAAATTAGAGGCAAAAACTCAGTTAATGCATCAGTTAAGGTTGCTCCACAGTGACAAAGTGAGGAAATTGATGCTAGGGTTGAAAACCTAACTCGAATTCACCCCCTCAGCACCACTCACAAACACAGACACACACACACATGCAAGTATGGGGGAGGACCAAGGCAACACGACCAATGACAGACAACCAGCAGCAGGTGACAGAAATAACAATTGTCTAAATGTACTACAAGACATCCCCACCCACCTGACCAGGTACTGCATGCTTAGTGGAGATCAACAGCAAAACTGAGGCCATGTACACCAAGCGGACACATCCCTGATTGCAGCTGCACACAACATACCACTTAGTAGTTGCATGGCCTTACCTACGATGCCCACACCATGTGGTGGGCCACTTGAGCAATAGAGTTGAGCAAAACCAAGGAGTTGTACAGGTATAATATCTCTGATTATAACAAGGGTCTGATAAATGCAGCTTTCTAATTGGCTGTTAACATTCTAACAGCTTTATGTTTAGCTTTTATTAACATACATGTAGAGCCTAACCATATGATGAACATGGTTTAATGTTGTTTAAAAAACAGTTTTATTATGATAGCAATAAGGCACTCCCAGGGATAATGTTAATGGTCAGTGAATCACTCTCTAGAACATGTGGCACTTGGCTACGCCTCATTCAACATTAAACCCCTAGAGGGTGATTAACAGATCATTTAACATAACCGTTGGTCATGTCTTATTGCTTAATTGCCTTCATGTGTACATAGTCTCCCTCTGCTAGGCACTGCAGGAGCTTTGCAACACAGTGTCCCACCCAGTTACCCCATCCACTGTCTAGTTACTGGAGAATGGCAGCGAATATGAACTCATAAAGATGAACAATGTAACTTGATCATTGTAGCCATCGAAACCTTAGTGTGATTATAACAGACAGAGTCTGTGATAGAGAATGACCCCTCCAGTCCTACTACACTTATCCCATTGTGAGTAAAATCAATACTAAAAGACATTCTATTTATATATACACTATACCTACTTGATTACAGAACGGTGGTGGACAAGTGGAACACCCTGCCAGAGGAAGTGGTGGGGTCTGAAACAATCACGGGTTTAAGAATGCATGGGATAGACATAAAGGAATTCTGGAGGTCAGGGTAAGGGGCAACAGACTTCTAGGAAAACAAACTGAACTTACAAGCTCAAATGGGCAGACTGGATGGGCCATAGGCCCTTATCTGCCGACACTGTCTATGTATCTGTGTATCTATGATTCCTGTTGTAGCACAATTAACATAGTTATCACTTTGATAGCATCAGTGACAGAACTGTGGCAAACCCAAAGACTAGGCATACAGCCTAAGTATGAAACAACTGTTAAAAAATTAGGCTGTGTCCGTAAGTGGCATAGATCACTCATTGCAACAACTGAGTTTTGCCTGTAATATGTGTGTGTGTATATATATATATATATATATATATATAATTAGAGGCAAAAAACTCCATTTAATGCATTAGTTAGGGTTGTTCCACAGCGAAAGCGAGAATTGGTGTTAGGGTTGAAAGCCCCATTGGACCCCACCCACACTCCCCAACCCGGCATCGAGGTGCAGCGTTGGGGTTAGTCGACCCTAAATCTCACCCCATCAGATGTGTGAAGCAGAGGTATAGGAGAATGGGATGAGGTTGGGACCGACAGCCCAATACGCACCCGATACTGAAGGAAGTGTGGAGTGGTCAAGGGGCTTCAACCCAACACCACCTCACTGTCGCTGTGGAACAACTAACTTATGATAAACTGGGATTTTTGCCTCTAATTTCCCTTCTTTTGAGAATGATAGCAAGAAATAGTAGATGTAATACAGCGGTGGGAGCACGGGCCCTTTGGGTTGCTCCCCACCATGTAATCTTGATGGCAGGAGTGGGAGGCCCTTTGGGCCCCGCCTCCTGCCACATGATGTCTTGTCACATAGTAACATTGTGCCCGCAAATGCAAATGGTAATGCGCATGGTGACACAAAGCAAAACAGAAAGAGAAACAGTACTGTAGACAGAAATGTTAAAACAACGGAAAAGCAAGTGCAAATGAAAATGCAAAGTAACGCACATGGTGGCGTGAGCCGGAAGCAGTAAGTGAAATGGGTATGGAACCGCAAGCGAAGCAGTAACCGTAACAGTAATGTAAGCTTACACAGGCTGGTTTTCCCAAAAGCTGCATAGAGGAAGACAATGAGTACAAAGAATGTATGCATGGGTTTGGAGCAGAAATGAGGAGTTAGAATACTAAATTGCTTATATCTCAGGAACCGTCGACATAAAAAAAAAATTTAAAAGTCATATGAATAATCATTTTCTTGGCTAATTTTGTCCTAAGCATTTTCAATGGAAAGTCCATTATCTGCACCGTTTCGAGATCTACGAGCCCTGAAAGGCCAGCGTAACGCTGTAATGTTATCCTATGGGAAAAAAGAGAAGTTCGGTGCCATAACTTTGTCTCCTGTAATATTTTTCACCAAACCACTGAAAGGCACATCTATGGTATGTTGGCTGTCTTCCTCAAATTTCAGCCCAAAAACCGAACTGCTATTTTGCAGCAGGCGCCAAAGATTGCTGCAATGCGTCGGATGCCGTAATGTTATCCTATGGGAAAAGCGTCAAATTTGGAGTGCCATAACTTTGCCACCATGTAATGTTTTTCAACGAAACACTGAAGGCACATCTGTGAGATGTTGGCTGCTTGCTCTGCAAATTTCAGCCCAAAACACCAAACCGTTCTTTTGCAGCAGGGTGCCAAGGAATTGCTGTCATTTTCACACAGCCTAGAAAAGTACTGTCGCAATTTGCGAAAGTTTTCACAAATTCATTCGACAGTTTAAGTGCAAAAGTACTTGGCGAAAGTACTTTTTCCAGAAATGTGAAAATATATTTCTGGGGTGTTTTACCCCAAAATAAAGACATGGCTAGTATCCTCAGGGTCCGACTAGGTGAATACAAAAGAATTAGGTTGCTAGAGGGTCCCACATTTAAATGCCAAGCATTTTTCTGATCACCAACTGAAAACAAAATGGTGGATTTGCAACAGTAAAGGGCCATTTCAGTAAAACTGCATTTGCGACACTGTCAAACTTTTGTTAACTTTTCCATTGACTTATAATGGGAACTTGTTTTTGAATAACTTTTGAACCGTTTCATATTTTTCACAAAATCTTCAAAAGTCACATCGGGGACCCTTTTACGTTCCCTGAAGATTTCGGACTGGTCGCGCCAAACCATGTCGACCTGTAGGTGCGACCATAGAATTCCAAAAAGCGTAAACACGCGCAAGATCACGCTTAATAACTCCACAGCCATATATCCTACCGCTAACGTGGCAGATCCCAAGGCATAAGGGTCTTGATTGTGTATTCCAAATTTCAGGCAGATCTGTCAAATGGTTGCAAAGTTATAAAGGTGCAAAATTTTGGGTTTAACATATAAATGGCTCCTCAACCCTAACTATGGTAGCACTACCGTGCTACCATAATATCTATAACAAATATGTATTTTGAACACCCTTAGATTCATCATCAGTATATTTTAAATGTTCTCAAATATTTTAAAACAGCTTTTATAGCTACTGTATGTAACCCCTAGGTGGCACTATCCAATGGGCTACTATCCCTGCATGCATGAGCAGCCGAGTATGGTCTTGTGGTAGCATAAAGTACAACTGCGTAATAACTCACGTAACAGTAGATCTTCAAAAGAGGCTGTTGCAGTAGGTAATTACATATAGGATTGACCCAGCAGGCGTCAGGACCCCACGGAAACATTTCTAGCTAGCAGACTCTGGTGGGGACCACCCCATGTCAGGTGACGATGTCATGCGACATCAGTATAAAGGGTGGTCCCCATGTCCACCTTCCAGTTCTTTTCCCAAAGGGCCAAAAAGGCAAGACAAGAGAAGCAGATATTTCCTTCCTGGAAAAGGAGCCGAAAAAGCTAAGGGGATGGGGTGGATAGCATTACCTACTGCAAGAGCCTCTTGAAGATCTACTGTTATGGTAAGTTCTTACGTAACTGTACTATCTTACTTCAAGAGGGCTCTTGCAGTAGGTAATTACATATAGGACCGAATCCCAAGCAGTCTGGAAAAAGTAAAAGCACTCGGGAGGAGGAAAACGATCCAACCAATGGAACCACCGGCTGAACAGGTCTTATGAAAGAAGACCTTGGAGTACAGCCAACCCGAAACCTGCTCTATGGCGTAGAGGCAATATCCAAAATGTAATGTTTTCATAAAGGTATGGACAGAAGTCCAGGTTGCTGCGCAGATGTCTGCCGCTGACACATTCTTGAAACATGCCGCAGAGGCAGCTACTCCTCTGGTGGAGTGGCCTCTGACTTGACCCACGGGGTCTTGTTGTAATTTGTCATAACAGAAAGTAATACAGTGAGCCAACCATTTAGATAGGCATTGCTTGGAATCAGATTGCCCTCTCTTTGTGAGCAAAAGAGACAAAAGCTGATCAGATTTCCTGAGATCCTTAGTCCTAGTGGTATAGTATCTCAGTATTCTATGAACATCCAAAGTATGCAAGAGGTACTCCCTTGATTGGAGTGTTGTGTAAAAGCGGGTAGCTCAATGGACTGATTCAGAGTAGATTCCACTACCACCTTAGGAAGAAACTTAGGGTTGGTCCAGCAGGGCCACACATTCCTTGTGAAAAATCAGATCACGGATTTTGCACATCAGGCCTGAAGCTCAGAAATCCATCGAGCTGAAGTAATGGCTACTAAGAAGAGTATCTTCCAAGAGAGGAACTTCAAATCTGCTGAGGCTGCCAGCTTGAAAGGAGGCAGGATAAGCTTCTCAAGAATAAAATTCAGATCCCAAGGAGGAGCAGGAATGCGGATGGGGGTCTCAAATGGAGAACCTCTGAGGAATGTCTTAGAGACTTCCAATTGAGCAAAGACCTGTCACCAAAGGGACGTGGTAGGCCAAAATAGCTGCCATGTGGACCTTCAAGAGGAATGGCTGAGATCCAGATCGAAGAGATGACGCATGTAGTCAGGACTCTTTCAACTGGGCAAGAGAAAGGCTCACGGTCCTTTGATGAGACCCAAATAGAGAATCATTTCCACTTCATGGCATAGGTGGACCTGGTGGATGGCTTTCTGGCCTCACCAGAATATTAGCTATGAGAAGAAACCCCAAACTGGGCTTGAGCTACGTCTGCAGGAGCTACGCATGCAACTGAAGGCTTTGAGGCCTGGATGAACAAGGGTCCCCTGATCCTGGGTCAACAAGTGTTGTAGCAGAGGAAGAGGAAGCAGAGGTTCCTCTGAAAATTGCTGCAGAGAGAGAACCAAACTTGCCTGTGCCAGAATTGAGCAATGAGGATCATTGGGGCTCCTTCTGTTCTGAGCTTGTGCAAGACACTCAGAATTAAGGGAATTGGAGGGATGGCATAGATGAATCTGTCCTTCCAATTGAGAGACAGAGCGTCCTGCCAGAAAATGTCTGCCCTGGAGCAAGCGAGCAGAAGGCAGGAAGTTTTGCATTTTCAGGAGACCGAACAAGTCTACCTGAGGGGTTCCTCAGAGCAGGAAGATGTCATCTACTACCTCTTAATCCAGTTCCCATTCATGGGCACTGGCTGAAGACCGACTGAGGTGGTCTGCCAGCGTGTTTTCTACCCTGGAAAATGAACTGCTGTCAGGTGAAAGTTGTACTGGATAGCCCAGTTCCAAATTCTCATTGCTTCCCTGCACAGAGGGTAGGAATGAGTTCCTCCCTGCCTGTTGATGTACCAGACCACATACATGTTGTCTGTCTGGATGGATAGATGACCAGGAAGAATGGAGGAGGGCAGGGCCTGAAGGGCATACTAGGACTGCTCTGCGTTCGAGCACATTTATGTGCAAATTCTGCTCGAGCCTGGACCAACTGCTCTGAGTCTTGTGAGACCCTAGATGGGCTCCCCAGCCTTCTCCTGAGGCATTTGTTGTCAATGTCTGGGAGGATGGTTCGAGACTGGCGTGAACTCCCGGCAAAGGTTCTCTTGCACCATCCACCATTGCAAGTCCCTGACCATGGGATCAGAGACTAGAACCTCCTGGTCTAGGTCATCCAGTGTTTGGTCCCATTGAAACCAGGCGTCCATTGAGAGATCATCATATGGAGCTGAGTACAAGGGACTGTCAGAATAGCAGCCACCATGAGCCTGAGGAGGCGAAGGACTGACCTGGCACCGACCCTTCTGCAACTGGACAGCAGACTGGCCTGAGTCTGAGGTGTCCATCCTGTCCGAGGCAAGAAGGCCTTGCCGATGGTTGTGTCCAGGATCACCCAATAAACTGAGTCTTTGGTAAGGGACCAAATGGGACTTGGCCTGGTTGATGGTGATGCCCAGGCTGGTGAAAACCTGCAGGGTGAAGGAAAGAGCGCGAAGTTCCTTCCTGGATGGGGCCGCCGGAGCCAGTCGTCCAGGTACAGGAATATCTGCACTCCTGGAGTCGCAGGTGGGCCACTACCACAGTCAGGCATTTGGTAAATATTCGGTGTGGGCAAGGAAAGACCAACTTGGAGGGCCTTGAATTGGTAGCGATCCCCTGAAAACAAAACCGAAGGAATTTGCAGTGGAAGGGCGGATGAGGATGTGCAAGTAGACATCCTGCATATCCAAAGTGCACAGTCACTGTCCCTGCTGGAGAAGCAGCAGAAGGCTCTGCAAGGAGAGCATTCTGAAGCGTTTGTACTCCACAAACATGTTCAGGGAACTGAGGTCTAAAATAGGCCTCACGCTCCCATCTTCTTTGGAACTAGGAAGAAATGGAATAGTAACCTGTCCCCAAAGATGGGTGGGAACTGGTTCTATCGCTGCCTTCGACAGAAGGGAGGAGATTTCTGCCAGGACCAGAGGAAGATGTTCCAGTGAGTAAGACGACTTGGGGGTGGTCTTCAGGGTGGTTTCTGAAGAAACTCGATTGAGTGCCCTGCTGCGTCAGCTGGAGCACCCAAGCATCTGATATTTATCATCTCCCAACCTGGTAGATAGAAGGACAACCTCCTACTGGTTCCTCTGGAGTGTCCCGAGGCCATGGGAGAGGGAGGACTCAGGAGGTGTGGGGCAGCCAGCAGCCAAGGCATCAGCGGCTTTTGGGCGGGAAGCCTTGGTTGTTGGAGGGGCCAGCTTGTGGCCCACTTGCCCTGTGGTTTCGCACTTTGGTCGAGTATGTCGACGAAAGGGGTGATGCTGTCCCTGAGGGGGTCTGTACAGACAGTCCACGGACTTGAGTGCAGCACCCTTCTCCTGCAGGTCAGTGATGATGTCCTTTTTTCAACTCATCTTTATTCAAGAGTTTGGATACAATACAAAAAAAGATAAACCTAGATACAAGCTAATAGCTGTAACATATATATATATATATATATATTATATATATATATGTGTATATATATATATATATATATATATATATACACAACTATACAATTTATAACTTTTGAATCCTCTATGTTTGTTCTATTTCACAATCAATTATCTAGGTCCAGACACCAGGTTTCATCAGGTGTCTAGTCCCATTGCAACTGATCTTTCAATACTCATACGTAGACCAATATAAAATAACTGTTCAACTCATTACAAACTCTATTTTTATATTTTAACATCTTTCAAACAGATATTAAAAGTTCATAACAATAAGATACAATCTATTATGCCCAGGCTAGAGATAGGGATAAGCAAGAGAGGTATATATACACATAAATAAATTCTATTTATTGTTCTGATCCTTTTTCTTTAAATTATTTGCAAGGGTGTTTTTTGGGGGTGGGGTGAGAGAGGGTGGAGATGGAGGAGAAGTGCCCCAGTAAGCATAAGGGAGGAGGGGTATCAATGTCTACCCTTCCTGTAACATATTAAAACTATTCTACTCTAATCTCCTCCACCCTTCTTTCATGAAGGCGCTCTCCTATTAGTAGGGCCGGGTCTGGGTTCCAGAGCAGCCAGGGATTCCATACGTCCCTAAACTTCTCCTCTCAGAGGCCTAATCATGCTGTAAGCGTCCATCTCACAGATGGAATCCACTCTACTGAGCCATTCCAATAATGTGGAAGATCCTTTTTAAGCCAATGGCTTGTAAGGCATTTGAAGCTGCTGCCATGAAATTTGGTCTAGTTTTCTCTGTGGGGTAGCGAGCTGTGGGACCGTGGGCAAGCCCAGCACCCATTCAGTCATATCTCTGGGGATATTCATTTTATTGTATTGGTTGCAGTTCTTACCTCCTCCCAGAACTCTCGGATACATGGGCAGTCCCAAAAGACATGTAGGTGGGATCCTACTGAGCCGCAGTCTCTCCAACATTTATCCGAGTTGGATCTTTGGAAGTGCTTCGTGACTTTTGGGGTATAGAAAAATCTAACCAGGATCTTCCAATAAAATTCTCGCCAGCTAGGTGAGGAAGTTACTCTCAGCCTAAGGAGATCCTTTTCCTTCAGGTATCTTCTGGTATTGGATTTACCCTCCTGTGCCAGGCCTCTTTAATATTCTCTAATGGATGGTCCTCAGGACTCAGTTGAGGGTAAAGGTCTGAGATACATTTCCCTTTTAGATTTATTTTGCTGTATGATACATAAAATCTTCCCATGCATTCTTTTGCCTACTCACCAGTGAAGTAACCAGGTGCATTCAAATAATGTCTTATCTGTAGATATCTAAAAACTCAGACCTGGGTATTTTAAATTTAGCCTGAATCTGTTGAAAAGACATAGAGTTCCATTTTCTACTAGCTATGCGAATCTCGTAATTCTGTTTCTTTCCCACTTTTCATACCCTAGATCTGTCCTTGGGGGTATAAAGTCTGGAGTGTATCTAATAAGTGACAACGGGCCTAATGTACCTTCCCCCTCCCATTTTATATCTAGTTACCTGAATAATACCCATGGAATGTTGCAGCCATGGGTTCTTAAAGCGATTTATAAACTTTCTTGAGAGGGTCTGGCTTGGGAGGGCAAATAGGGGATTGGGCAGTCTCCACCACTCTCTATCTCGTACCATCCAGAGTCAAGACGTTGTTTCACCCAGGTGGTCACTGCTCCCATCTGGGCAGCCAAATAATAGACCTTCAGGTTGAGCAGGCCAAGGCCTCCCAATAATTTAGGTTTCTGAAGCGTTGATTGTACAACCCTAGGTCTCTTCCCCAGATGTATCTAATAATACCGGGTTTACTTCCTGCCAGAATTCTTTAGGGATCTGGATTGGCAAGGAAGAAAAAGGAATAAGAATCTTGGAAGTAGGTTCATTTTCGCTGAATCTATCCTGCCAGCCAAAGTCAGTGGGAACAGCGACCACCTAGCCATATCTTTCTGCATATCATTACATAGTCTGTTATAATTAACAGCAAATAGCTTGGATATCTTTGTGGTCACCTGCACTCCGGGATATCTAATCTGGTTTTGTTTTGCCCATGTAAATGGAAAGGTTCTCTTGAAATCTGGAGGGCATATTCCACCCAAAGTCAACGCCTTTGATTTATTATAGTTAATTCGGTATCGATACTGCTCCAAATGATTCAAGGGCCGAACAAGTGCGGCTAGGGAGATTTCTGGGTTTCCCAGAAGGAATATGGAGTCGTCAGCGTATAATGCTATTTTATGTTCTATGGCCCCGTTAGAACCCCTCTATATTTTCATTCTGGTGGATCATTACTGCCAAAGGTTAAAAAATATAGCAGACAGCACTGGGAAGCAGGCACCCCTGCCTGGTACCTCTATAAATGGGGAATCTACCTGAGTTAATTCTATTTACTGTAACTTGCACCTGAGGGTCTCTAAATAGATTTTTGATTATTTGTAAGAATTTAGGGCCAAATTGCATTTTCCATTGTTTTGTAGAGGAATCTCCAGTTCACTCTATCGAATGCCTTTTCCGTGTCCATCGATATAGCCAATTGGAATTTGTTTTGGTTTGCCTGGGCTGAAATAATATTTAGTAGATGCCTGATACTATCTGTTAAGAGCCTTCATGTTATGAAACCCATTTGGCTCGGATGGACCAATTTAGGGCCACCTTCTGCAGGCGATCCTTGAGAATCCCGTAAACAATTTAAGGTCTGCATTTAACAACAAGATCGGGCGGTATGAGCTGCACTGCTCAGGTCCTTACCCTCCTTATGGATCACTGAGATCTCGGCGTATCGCCATGAGTCAGGTATTTCTCCTCCTTCCTGGATATGGTGAAACAGGCCAGTAGGGGGTCACCAGTTCCTCTTTTTAAGATTTATAAAACTCAGAAGGAAGGCCATCTAAGCCTGGGATTCCCATTTTTTAAATCTGTGATTTTCTGCAGTAACTCCTGTCTGGTGATTAGAGCTTCCAAGCCCTCCCTCTTCTAGGTCTATACTGCTTAAGGGTAGGGATTCTAGAAATGATCCACTGCTATTGGTGAGGTCACCAACTTCAGACCTATACAAATCCTTGTAGAAGTCAATGAAAAGCCTCTGCTATCTTCAGTGGGTCTTCTGTCTCACCTTCCATTCCCCTTTTCTAATACTTCCTGTTGTTCTATTTATTATTTGTTTCCTCATAGCTGCCACTAGAACCCTACCGCTCTGTTGCCTTCTACATAGTATTTCTAGTTAATTCTCAAGTATCCTTCCCCTGCCCTAGCTAAAAGGTTCTGAAGTTCCGTTTTCTTTTGTAACCAGTAATTTTTATCCATAGGGTCTAAAGTAATTTTATGCCTAAACTCCCTTCCTGTAATTCTTGCTCAGTTTCTTCTGGCTTAGTTCTCTTTCCTTTTCTCCCTGGAACTATAGGATTTGATCTGCACCCTCAGGTGTGCCTTAAGGGTATCCCAGACCACCGATGGGAGGGAGTTCCACCTGCATTAGTCTCCAGAAACATCTCCACTTGCCCTCGACATGTAACACTAAAGTCTTCAGAGTTTAAGGTCCAATGTTCAATCTCAGTTTGAGTTTCTAACCGTCTGGACCAATCTTAATGTCATTTGTAGAGGGCATGGTCCGACCATGACATAGGTAAAATATTGGAGGCCTGTACATATGATAGGTGCTCTCCAGATAGCAAGAACATGTCTATGCGGAGTAGCTCTGATGTCGTGGAGAGAAAAAGTAAATCCCTCTCCCTGGGTGTCGGTGTCTCAGACATTCCTCAACCCCAGCTCATCCATAAGGCATCTAAGACCTTCCTTCATTTCCCATCTGTGTTCTCTGGCCTCTTCTATCCCATTTGACAGAGACTACATTATTGAAATCCCCTCCACAGCGTGTCATGGTCTTCAATAACTGTTTCCTAGGAACATTCCATTTTCCTGGGGTTCATTTGGGCGTATAGGTTCAATAATATACAGCGCACCCCATTTATTGTTGTCAGCAGTTTAACATAGCGACCGCTGGATCAGCCTCCACCTCCAGCACTTTATTTGGGAATTTCTCCTAAGCAGTATTGCCGTGCCTTTCCTGTCTAGATTTTGAGGCCACAAAGTGCTATAAACCTCCCCACCCACATTCTGCAGAGCTTGGAGTGCTCCAACTCGTTAAGATGGGATTCTTGTATAAAGGCCACATCTATCTGATGTTTCTCCAGTTCCTGCAAGATCCTAGTCCTTTAACTTGGGCTGTTAAGGCCCTTAACGTTATATGAAATGAATGTTAGAGCCATCCTGTGTTGTTGGGTAAGTAGGCTATCTGAGACTTAATCTCTCCTATCTGAGTCACTCCACCCATCCGCCCACCCATCCCCCCATCTCAATCCAACTGGGCATTATTAACTGTCAGAATAAACCGTTTAACTTTAACAGAACAACAAGGAGAATATTAAACAGGAATTCCTAAGTTGAAATAACTTTAATAATCGACTTTCAAACATGGCTAAAGAACCTACCCTTCTTGATGTCAAATAGGTAGGATGGTGCAATGTCTACGATCGCACCTATACGCTAACAGCTGGGGTTTACAGAGTCCCGTCAGCACTTGTGCAACCCTAGATGGCTTATCCCAGGGCTACTACCCCTGCCTGATTTGCCACTAACAGGTTGAGGGCCTGGATCCAATGGTAGTTGCCTCCACCCAGAGGTCAGGGTTTGCAATAGTTAAACTAACTTGGTCACAGCCCTCTGGGACACCAACCCCTTTCTTCCACTAGTGGCCCACAATATATCAGAATTACCTTCACAGTATACACTTACCCCAGGTCTGGTTCCGGCACTGGGACCTCCTGTGAAATGAGATACAGTGCAACAATCACAGTACAGTACTTTAACATAGACAAATACCTCAGGCAGTATAACTTTGCTGAAACAAGCAGCTCTGATTTATTTAGGGGATATAACAAGGACAGGGAAATCAGGTTAATCAGCTTATCACTCTAATAATCTACCTGTAGCTCTGTGCACAGGCCTATCCCTATCAGTTACTGTCCTGAGTACCCAAGCCCTAGTGGCTAGTCAAACACCGTGGCAGCTGGTAGGGCCCTTTCACACAGAGAAAAGGAAGAATTAAACAGTCAACAGTACAGTAATTCCATTTGGATTTAATGTGGCAATTCAACAGGAGCAACCCTGAATTAGTACTCACGACCTCCAAATAAGATAGGGTCCTTCAATGTCAGCAGGGCTCACTTGGGTACACAAACCTCTTCACACATCCATATAAAAAGCACTATACCAGGCAGGCTGCATCTGTATCCCAATCGCCAATTACTGCACAATACCCGGGAGAACACACAGCAGATTCAGTTCCTGACAGACCCAGTGCAATTTTCAGTAATTCTTCAGTCTTCTACAGGGTGAGCCTGGTTTCTACTCTTCAGAGATCCTTTGATTCTTTTCCAGGACAGTTCAGTCCTAACAAGCTGTTACACAAGCTGCAGACGGAACTCTGGGCCTTACACACGTTTTGACTAAAACTGCACACTGAAAAGCACAGGGCTCCTTCCTTCTTCACTGCCAAAGCTCAACTGAACCTCCAACCCGACAAACCGGGCACTTCCTTTGAGTTCCTCCCAGTTCTTGACTGGATTGGCTGTCACTCACAATAGACTTGCTGTTGGTCCAAAAAGGCACTGAAGTCTAAACTACATCTCCCAGAGTCACTGCCCATACAATCCTCTTGTGGCTGGCTCAGATTATGAGTCAAGTTCCTGATTAGTCCAAGGCACCATTTTAGAGCTAGCTTACCCCACACTGATTGGTCCAGTTCAGCAGTTCAAAACTAGAATGGGAACTAGCAGACACAGTTCTGACTGCAAAAGAAAGTAGGTTAGACAAACTGTAATTTCATTATTACTGTAAATGATTTCTGGCAAACAGTTACATCTTTCAGATAGATTCCCTTTGCACTCCTAGTGACTGCAAAAATGGAGTGAATTGGCAGCAGCTTGAGTGGTACTCAATCAAAAAACACAGTCCCCCATACAAACTAATTATGTCTGCAAGCAGACAGCCTTAAAGAGACAGTACCAGAGGTTCTAAAACACTCACTGATAAAATGGCTTAAAGCAAACACCATTCAGGCTTGGAGCACTCAAGCAAGCTCCTGAATCTTTGGGAACCCCTATTTGCAGGGGGTTACACCTTCCTGGTTTGGGAAAGCTTGACGTCCGCTACAACCAAACTTCCATAAGTTTCTTAACTGCAACCATATACATTTGCATTAGGCTCTGCACGCAATCATCAGTCAATATATCATTTTACCAAGAACACATTTCTGAAATATTGTCAGAACGTCACTCTTTACATAGTATTACATACACATTGTACATAACTCAAGTTATTACACTTGTACATGAAACCTGAAGAGAGGCGCTCCTATCAGTTACCTTGGGGCTGGATGGGGCAAAGGCACCATACTGAGAGGGCAACACAAGTAACTTGGAGTTAGCACTGATGCTCAGTTTGGGCAATGAGCTCGGGACACATACACTCCTTTATGGACAACATTGAGAGGCAAGTCCACAGGCCTCCCAAGTGAATCATAACTGAGGTGCACCACAGGCTTACAGCTCGACCAGTCTTTCTAGGGAACTGTTATAGTCTCTGCACTCTGAGCCTCATTTTCAGCATTGTCCTCACTTGTCAGGGAGTCTCCATGGGGTAGAGAGGCTAGAACTTGGGGCACTTTCAGCTCCAGGAGTTACAGTTTCTGAGTCCACAACATTTGGCTCGCATGGAGAGCTTTTGGACACTGGCAGTGGACTGTCAGGGCACTCAAAATACTCTTCTTGTTCGGTGTCTACCAGTCTGCCCCAATCATCATTTTCCTCCTGAAAACTCAAACAGTTCAACCATGCACAATGATTCCATTTCATCTGATCTGATGCTTTGCACTTCACTTTGTGGGAGCAATGGCTCCAGGGATGAAGCTGGGGGCTTAGACAGTCCAGAAGGCCCAGCTTTGTCTCCAGTATTGAATAAGGGATTGCCCCAAACAATTGACTCAGTTCGTAGAAGGATAGTATTCAAAGTCACTCACTTTCTTCTGATATGGACTGACAGTCATGCTCAACTGGGACTTGTGCAGGGAACACTTTAACTCTGCTTCTGTAGGTGCAGACTTCTTGATCTTTTCTTAGCAGCAGCTCTAGTCACTGGTCCAGAGGGGCATCTTCTGGGGGCTCAGACTCAATCAGGATTTGTCCAATGGGCAATAATAGTTCTATGCATTGTTTACATCTTTTGAATTATTCTCAGGCCTCTTTGTACACTGGCAGATCATCTCAGTTTGCCCACTACAATGTGGGGAGATGGTGCCATCTGTCGCAATCTTGTGCTTGCCATGCAGTCCCAGATTTCTTAGCAATACCCGATCTCCCTCCTGAGTTCCTGTGCTTTCACCTTTTTATCATACCTTCTTTGTTGGCCAGATTTCTTTTGGCAGCCATGGTTTGAGCCAGTTGGTACGCATGAGTTAGCTGGGCCTTTAACTTTTGCACATACTGCAAATAGTTGTCAGCTTGAACCCCATCAGGAGAGACCCCAAAACACACATCTACTGGTGATGAGCTTCTCTTCAAACAATCAGGGGTGGGGAGAATCCAGTGGCATCACTTTTGGTGCAGTTATAAGCATGTACCAGGGTGCTAATTTGTTGGCTCCATCTAGGCTTGTCCTTTGGGTGCAGGGTGCCTAGCATATCTAGCAAGTCGGTTGAAACGTTCAGGCTGTGGGTCCCCTGGGGGTGGTGAGGAGTGGTTCTGGACTTTGACTCCCCACACAGAAAAGCATCTCTTTGATCAGACGACTCTCAAAGTCTCTCCTTGATCAGAATGGATTCTTTGTGGAGCCCATAGTGAACAAAAAGTTTTCTAAAGTACTTTGGACAGTGGATGCTTTCTGGTCTTTGGTGGGAAAGCTTGGGCATATCTCGTGAAATGGTCAGTGACCACCAGCACATTACTGATATTTCTTTGATCTGACTCCAAACTAGAAAATCAATACAGACCAGCTCCATGGGTGCACTGGTGGTGATGTTAACAGGGGGCAGACCCTCTGAGGTAAAGCTTTCCTCTGTAATAGCGACTACAAGTTCAGATGTGTTGCTCCACATCAGCCCCATCTTAGGCCAATAGAATCTGGATCTCACCAAGTCAAGTGTTCTGTCTATACAAGGTCCCTGTGGTTGTGCAAGGACCTCAGTACTGAGTCTCGAAAGGCAGTGGGCAGCACTAGTTGTTGTTTGTCTACTTGTCCCCTCTGTCACTGTTTCTCTGTATAACAGTTTATTGATCAGTTTCAACTTAGGACCTTCTTTGTATAACAGTGCAGTTCTCAAATCAGTGGAGCTAATTTGGACACATCTTTTCCTGCATAGAGGGCTTCTAAAGCTGCTTTGATCATGGGATCGTGAGTTGAGCCACCCGAATACTGTCATTGTCCAGCTGAGGCAGTGCACCAATGTCTATTGCAGAAAAGTGGCAATAAGCAACAGGTATGCAATTCTCAGAGCTCCCAAGCAATCCACCATGCAGTCCACTCGTCCGTGGACATTTGTTCCTCCCTGTCAAACTTCGGCAGAGTGCCCGAATGTCAGGTTCTGCCAATCGGACCCAATCATTCTGGGAACAGGCCTCCGGAGAAAGCATCAGCATCTATGTGGTTCAGACCTGCTCGGTATTCTGAGCATAGTCATATGTAGATAATGCAGAAAGCCACCTATGGCCAGTGGCATCCAACAGCTGAGGTCTGCACAGGGTCAAAGGATTATTGTCAGTTTTACTAGTATTTTAGCCCCATACAAGTACTCATGGAATTGGTCACAATAGCCCACTTCAAAGCTAGGAACTCTAACTTATGTACAGGATAGTTCTTGCCGGATGGGTCAGGCTTCTACTGGCAAAGGCCACTGGTCTCAGGCCATTCTAGTGCTCTTGGTACAACACAGCCCCCAACCCTTGCAAGCTAGCATCAGTGTGCAGGACGAAGGTTTTCTTGGATCAGCATAGGCCAGCACTGGAGCATGGGTAAGTTGATATATGATCTCATGAAAGCAGTCTCACAATCAGAGTCCAGCGGGCCCCAAATACTTCACTCGGATGAAAATACACTCTTTCAGTCTTGAGGACGCTGACTTTAGTATTTTGTGGGTTGGGGATACCTTGAGTAGAGGTTAAGTAAAGGCGGATCACTCTTGAATAGTCCTTGATGAGCGCCCGATAATAACCACAGAATCCCAGGAATCTTTGCAGTTCTTTTAGATTTTTGGGCTGTGGCCAGGTAGTCAAGGCCTCAACTTACTTGGTCGGTCTCTATTCCTCGGTGGATACTATGTGTCCCACATACTTTACTGATGTTTGAAAGATTGAACTTATCAATGGACAGTTTTAAGGCCAAAAGTCCTCCAGTCGGTCCAATACCTTAAATAATCTGCTCTCATGTTCCTCCAGTGAGCTGCCAAACACAATAACATCATCTAGGTATACCAGGCACTCTAGTAAGTTCATGTCCCCACTGCACGCTCCATCAATCGTTGAAAAGTGGCTGCAGGGCACCTGAAATCCCTTGAGGCATCCTCATGAATTCATAGAAGCCAGCGGACAGATAAAGGCTGTCTTTCACGGTCCTCTGGGGCCATCGGGATCTGATAGTACCCTCACGGAGATCCAGCACAGAGAACCACCTTGCTCCCGTTTAGGCAGTCAAAGCATCCTGAATGCGGGGCATTGTGTACTGATCAGGATAGTCCGCGGTTTAAGTGCGATAATCCACACATCCTTACTGTTCCATTCTTTTCCTCACTACCACAATGGGGAAGCATAAGGGCTTCTGGATTCTTGTATTACACCAGCAGCTAACATCTCTTGCAGATGCCGTCTCACATCATCTATGTCAGCAGGTGCCAGGCGCGAGACCTCTCACTAAATGGTCTTCGTCATGCAGGCGGATATTGTGCTCAGCTCCTTGCCGCATCTCACATCCCATTCCTTTAAAGAAAACACCTGGTCTCTCTGGGCAAGCTTCTCACTGATCTTCACTTTCCATTCAGCTGGCAGCGGAGTCGCGAAATCAAACAAGTCAGGCGTTACTCTGTCATTCTTCCTTGAACTCTTGCTGCTGGGTAGCACTGCAGTGTCTGCACAATGCATTAGCCAGGATGCAACCTCTGTTTACTCAATGTCTCTTTCAGACACATTATGAACTTGGACCATTACCCTTCTGGCATAAGCATGGGCTCTAGCGGGCAAAATACTAGAATTGACCAGCAGTCCCTCTGGCAATTTTCCATCGCCTGGTGCATCCAACATTAATATTTTATTCTTAACATCCTTTCTATACGGACCTCCCTGTAAGGTACACTGGGCATTTGCGCCAGGATCAGAGACTCAGGATCCTTCTTCCATACAATTCCGACCGGTTCCTCTGGTTCTGTTTTTCAGCATCTCTCTGTGCCTCAGGCCTTCTTAATTAAAGCCGGAACTCTTAAAGCTCTACTAGTCTTTGACCCCTGTTTTTCATAACACAACTGTGCCAGCCTTCCGAACATATGAGCATTTGTTCCAATCAACAAAGGGACACCATCATACAGTCCAGTGGGGGGACACACTAAGGCTAGGGTCTCTACTTGTTGACCACTCCAGCCACGGAGGTGGGAAAGACAGCCAATTCGGATATACCGGAATAGAGGTAGGCCTTCTACTTAACCCCCACAATGCAGTCCTTCTAATGGTTGTAAGAGTCACGTCTGACAAATGCTTCTGATACCAATCTTGGAACATAATTGTCACTTGGGAGCCACTGTCTAATATTGCTCTTGTAGACACTCCGTTCCACCTTTACAGTGGTCTCCATGAGGACCCACTATTCTGGACCAGTCTGGAGGGCGTAGTGGGGCCTGGGCAACTGACCTTGCCACAAAGGGCGTGAATTAGCATTTTGGTGCCCTCACTGGGATCATGTGTGCACCTCTTAACCACTGATTTCTTCTCCGAAGCTCTCCTTGTAGCCTATATGCAACTTTGTCAGTGTCTTTTGGGACTGGCATTCCTTTTCATGTGCCCATCTTTCCCACAATTATAGCAAAACATACTTTCTGGAGTTTGAGCTGGCCGAGGCGCCACACTGGAGCCAGGGAGTATTACTAACTGGAAACCTGTGCCATCTCTGTCTGGCGTGATAAGCATTTGGAGACATCTCGTCAGTTTCTCCACTTCCATGGTCAAGGAATCGAGTTAGACTGTTATCAGCAGGAAATACATGGTGGGTACCCCCACCCCTATAGATGCAGTGGATATAGGTCAGGGGCCGTACTTGCAGGCGTGGCCTTCATAAAGGGACTGTTTTGAATTCCGGATCTCTCTCAACAGTTCGCCCCATTGTGACATATCTTTTCCTTGTCAGAGCACTCATTGACTGCCAACCTCTGCCCTGAACTTCACTTGATGGGTCACCTCAGTCACTGAGTCGTAGCCGCAGCTATTGGTGCAGGTCCCTCCAGGTCGTCTTTTCTCAACTCCTGAATTTCTCTCATTAACTCATCATAGGAGGGTGGGGATTCAGTCGATCTGCCAGGCGTAACTGAAGCAACAGCAGTTCTGAGAAGGGGCAGACTTAAGGATCCTGTCCAGCCTGGTTCGGTCCAGTTCAATCGCTGGCAAACTACCTTTTCTGAGGCATTCTTGCAACAATTTTTCCAGCGAGATACATACACAGACAACAACTCCCTTGGTACTGTTGTGCATCTCTACTCTCCACCATAGGTCCTCATCAGAATCTGGGCTCCCATACACATTCTCCAAGGCCTCAAGATAGGCCTGTGCAGTTGCTTCAGGGTTACTGGCCGTTTGCAAGGATGGTAGCCAGGGCAGGACCTCGGAGGCTCTCACTAACCCTCTTTCGCTTTTCACCTTCCAGCATTGCCATTCTAGCACTTGGGGGCAACATAGTCTATCCAGGTCTCCCAGTCATCCTCCCTTGGGGTAGGGAGGGTGCCAGAGAAGATCCTCAACCTGTAAGAGTCGTGACTAATGGCAGGTGCAGAAATAGGAGTCTGCATTGGTTCAGCCACCATTAGGGCACTGGAGCAGGAGAGGGTGTTGGGGAGGAACACCCCCAGGTGGCAAGAATAGTTTCTTCAAGTCCTCCACAGTTTCCCTCTCAGCAACCATTCAGCAAATTTCTCCTCAAAGTTTCAGATAGGGTGGGGGCTGATTCCCCAGGGTCTTTACTGTCCTTAGTTATCACTCTCCAAGCAGTGAGGGCTCCCTCTGGGGTAATGGTCTGTAGCTTTGGAGCTATCTATGGATCCTTAAACTCTACTAGGGCCAGGAAGGTGTGGGTGAGCAGATTAGCATGCCTGCGACCCACCACCACAGGGTTTTGTAAACCTTCCACCTTGGAAAGTACTCCTGCACAGTGTCCGTATTGATACCCAGGGGATGTCCAGGATAAGCATAGCATTTTGGGGTCGATCTCCTCCCCAGTACACCACTCCACCAGCTTGCACAGCCACTTCTGTCGGGTACCCATTTTTTCTTAACAGTGGTTCGTAAATATGGCCACTAGAGGACACACAATCCCAGCGGTGAGCCTCCAAGATGTAACCCCTAGATGCGCTATCCCAGGGGCTACTACCCCTGCCTGATTTGCCACTAACAGGTTGAGGGGCCTGGATCCAATGGCGGGTGCCTCCACCCAGAGGTCAGGGTTTGCAATAGTTAAACTAACTTGGTCACAGCCCTCTGGGACACTGCAACCCCCTTTCCTCCCACTAGTGGCCCACACAATATATCAGAATTACCTTCACAGTATACACTTACCCCCAGGTCTGGTTCCGGCACTGGGACCTCCTGTGAAATGAGATACAGTGCAACAATCACAGTACAGTACTTTAACATAGACAAATACCTCCAGGCAGTATAACTTTGCTGAAACAAGCAGCTCTGATTTATTTAGGGATATAACAAGGACAGGGAAATCAGGTTAATCAGCTTATCACTCTAATAATCTACCTATGGCTCTGTGCACAGGCCTATCCCTATCAGTTACTGTCCCTGAGTACCCAAGCCCTAGTGGCTAGTCCAACCGTGGCAGCTGGTAGGGCCCTTTCACACAGAGAAAGGAGAATTAAACAGTCAGCAGTACAGTAATTCCATTTGGATTTAATGTGGCAATTCAACAGGAGCAACCCTGAATTAGTACTCACGACCTCCAAATAAGATAGGGTCCTTCAATGTCAGCAGGGCTCACTTGAGGTACACAAACCTCTTCACACATCCATATAAAAAAGCACTATACCAGGCAGGCTGCATCTGTATCTCAATCGTATACTGCACATACCTGGGAGAACACACAGCAGATTCAGTTCCTGACAGACCGAGTGCAATTTTCAGTAATTCTTCCAGTCTTCTACAGGGTGAGCCTGGTTTCTACTCTTCAGAGATCCTTTGATTCTTTTCACAGGACGGATTCAGTCCTAACAAGCTGTTACACAAGCTGCAGACCGAACTCTGGGCCTTACACACGTTTTTGACTAAAACTGCACACTGAAAAAGCACAGGCTCCTTCCTTCTTCACTGCCAAAGCTCAACTGAACCTCCAACCGACAAAACCGGGCACTTCCTTTGAGTTCCTCCCAGTTCTTGACTGGATTGGCTGTCACTCACAATAGACTGCTGCTGTTGGTCCAAAAAGGCACTGAAGTCTAAACTACATCTCCCAGAGTCACTGCCCATACAATCCTCTTGTGGCTGGCTCAGATTATGAGTCCAAGTTCTGATTCGTCCAAGGCACCATTTTAGAGCTAGCTACCACACTGATTGGTCCAGTTCAGCAGTTCAAAACTAGAATGGGAACTAGCAGACACAGTTCTGACTGCAAAAGAAAGTAGGTTAGACAAACTGTAATTTCATTATTACTGTAAATGATTTCTGGCAAACAGTTACATCTTTCAGATAGATTCCCTTTGCACTCCTAGTGACTGCAAAATGGAGTGATTGCAGCAGCTTGAGTGGTACTCAATCAAAAAACACACAGTCCCCATACAAACTAATTATGTCTGCAAGCAGACAGCTCTTAAAGAGACAGTACCAGAGGTTCTAAAACACTCACTGATAAATGGCTTAAAGCCAAACACCATTCAGGCTTGGAGCACTCAAGCAAGCTCCTGGAAGTCTTTTAGGAACCCCCATTTGCAGGGGTTACTTGAATTGAACCAACTTTCACCTCCATGATCATGACCCCAATCCACCTCACTCATGTTTAACTAGATATGCTGAACAGGTACAATGTATGAACACGCTTCATTAGCTATCTTGGTAGGCACAAATCTCATTATTGACCAGAAGGGAAGAAGGAAAACAAAAAGGATAAGGGAGCTAGCATTACCACTTTGTAGGCTGTCACCCATATAACCCATATTATTTCCAAACTCCCTTCCATTGGTTACCTTTATCGGGAGCTAAGAGAGAGAGAGAGAGAGATAGAACCCCCAATCCCATTTATTCTCACAAGCGGGAGACTCTGCTTCAATTCAATTATTCAAAACCTCTGAAGTCAGTGACCAGTTCAAAACCTGTGTCTGAATGTCCTATCGTCTGCCGTTTTCTTCACCGCTTCTGCAGGTAAGCTTCTCTGTGCATCTCTCCTTTTAGTCCCTTTATTTTGTTTAGCATTTCTATTTGATCGCTGGGGCAGGAGGTAACCTGTGTGAGGGTCGAGCTCTTGATCCCTCAAGCTGTTGAGAGAGAGAGATTGAGGTATTCTTACAGAGCATCACATTTTTCCTCTCGGGTCCACCGCTGTGTACCAGCGCCTCCCCTCTAGTTCTCTAATAGTCTCTGGGTCAAGCAGAGAGTAACTGAAATATCCACTGTTTTAGAAACTCTGCAGCCTCCGAAATTTTAGAAAAGAGCGCGTGCCTGAATCAGTGATTATTTTCAGAGTTGCAGGGGTAGTCTAAAGCGTGCTTTGACTCCTTTGGCCAGAGCAGTTTCAGAATCGGGAAGAGCCTCCATCTTTGATCCATCATCAGAAGAGTGTAGTCATGCTCAAAGAATAATCGTACATCGCTGAACATTACCTCTTTTCTTTCCCAGGCCCACTTTAAGACCTCAGACTTGGTGCGGTAGTCCAAAATGCTACAATCAGCGATCTTGGTCTGGCTTTTGGATCCACTGGTTTGGCTATTAATGATCTATGCGCCTTATGATGTTTAAATGAAAGTCCTTTTCAAGCCCAAGACCTCAAGAAGGAAGCTTTCTGTGAACAGGGTCATCTCACCCGACTCAGTCCCTTCTGGTATTCAGTGGATTGGATGTTCACCCTTGGGACCTGTTCACCAAATCTTCCAACTTTTGTTGATGCCAGATTTCCCAATCATGTGGTTGGAGGATGGCACCATTATGTAAGGTTGACAGATTTAGATAACTCCGTTGCATTCTGCTGTAGGTCATTAATTTGTTTTTCTGTTCTTTCTGCTCCGATTTCACCTCTGATAAATCTTTTTGAATGCGGGTTAAAGTGTCTCCCAGCTGGTGTAACTCCCTGTATAGCTTTTAGAGGTTATTGTGAACCCAGCCTCTTCCTCAGAGCTGTCATTTGAGGCAGGGTCGGAGCTTGAAACACTCGAGCGCCGAGGTGATCTCTGAGCCTTCATCCCTTCGCACAGTCTTTGTTGCCCTGGTCTGATTTCTCGCCTTCTGTTATAAATTCTTTTTAGTTGCTGTTGAGTTTTGGCCATCATATCATCGATTTACGTTGTTTCCTCTGGAAGCCAGCATGAGTCGCAGATGGGGTTAGATTTGAGCAGTCCCGGGAGCCCCGACAGAATCAGTCTGCCATTGATGCTGATGTCACGGAAGTCCCAGTGATGATGTCATGACATCACCACTGAACAACACCGAACCCTGAAGGGCACATCCTGAATGGCGGATTGCACTTAGGGACCAAACCTGACACTCAGAGCCAGGTGTGATGCGAAGACCCACGGTGAAAGCCGAACTCCGTCCAGCTGCATCCCTCTGCACCGTAGGTGGCACAAAATATGTGCCAACTGGCCAAATTAGCAGAACGGACAAGGTCAGCCACTTCCTGTTTCATCTGGCATTCAGGAAGGGAGTTCAATTTAGATTCCACCTGACTCAGGTCCCCATATGTGCTACATAGTTCAGGGCCCTAATACCCAGGGTAGAAGATGCATAAACCTTCTTCCCATACTGGTCCAAAAGCTGGGACTTCTTTATTTATTTTATTTTATTTAGTTTTTGTTGACCAGGTAAGTGCACTAGACAAATCCTGCCTATTTTCAGAGCACGACCGGGAGGGGATACAGATGAATGCCAACTAACCTTGAACCAGATTAAGCTGTTGGTGGTATTTTTTAGTCAATGAGGGAAATTTGGCCAGGACACCGAGGAAATTCCTGCTCTTTACAATAAGTGCCATGGGATCTTTAACATCCACCTGAACTACCACCAATCCAGGCAGATGGGACCTTGGTTTAACGTTTCATCCGAAGATGGCACCTCAAGTGCAGCACCCCTCTTCATGCTGCACTACAGTGTCAGTACTGGGATATTAACCCAAAGTGCCAGATGTGGGAACTGAACCCACAGCCCTCTGATCTCCCAGCCTCAGAGCGAGTGTGCTACCTACTGAGCCACTGACACTGCTTGTCAGGTGGAGACAAGCTGAGTTGTTTGGGGTTGGCAGAGCGTCCATAAGTGGCGCTAATCACGATTGAGTCTGCCTTGAGGTGTATATTCAAAGAATCTACTCCCTTGGGAGCCTGATATAGCCAATCTGCCTTCCCTCAGAAGGGGCTAGCGAGGGACAGTTGTTTCCAAATAGTGGAAACAAGGTCTGCATGAGGGCTCTATTCAGGGTGGAATCAATGTTGGAGTGGTCTCGGGCAGATCCAAGTGGGCAGCGAGCTTTTTACGCTGTGGATCTGGCTCCAGAGACTGCCACTGATGAACTTCCTGGATTTTTCTCAATAACTCCAAAAGGAAGGGTCCTCGGAGAACTTGGAGGAATCCTCTGCCTAGGACATTCTGGAGTATGAGGCTCATCATCTGGATCACAGCATCCCCTGAGTCTGAGTCAGAGGTCTCCAACGTAGAGGAGGAAGACTCCTCCCATCGTGGGGAGAAGCGGACCCTTAGGGAAGTCCTCTGTGAAGCATATCCTCCCACCCCTGGCACCTGAGGGTTCACCTCTGCTGTCGGGTAAGAGAGTCTCCCATCTCCAGCATAGGGGATCCTGTGGAGGGTCTGGCACGGTAGATGGCTCTTTGCCTCCCTGGTGGAGGCTGAACCTTAGCCTAGGCCCACCAGGTAGCCAGAGTCTCCTTCAAGTTTGCCAGCTGGCTGTGAGGTAGGTGTGGCGGGAGAGGAGGGAGGGGATATGGATGCTGGGGTATCCTTGTAGCGGTATCCATAACCATACAGCAGGAAGCCCGGCATCAGGTACTGCGGCATTGGAGAGAGTGGCACGGGTACTGCAGCGTTGGATACTGCGGTGCAGGTAGGGGCGGCACCCTGATTAAGTAGTGTCGGATACCAGTGCCAGGGGCTCTGATGGAGCAGAAGGCCCTGGGAAAGCTACCAGCAGGCCAGGTAAGGGTGGCCCGTGGGCATCGGGCCCCGTATTGGAGCGGCGTCCGAAGAGGGACATTGGCTGGCATCGGGTAGGCCAGCATCGGAAGCGGCGTCTGAGGATCCAGCATCAGAGGTCTGGCCCTGAGGGGAGCTCTGATGTCAGCCTACTCAGGTCCTCCGTGTTGGCCAGGGATGGAGGGTTGAAATCCCGGGGTCCAACAGAGGAGCGCGAACCTCAGATGGCAGCAGCAAGCATTCGGTGAGTCTGGGATGTTGGACTGGTCAAAGGGGTCCCATAAGCTTTTGCTGGGCAGTTGGAGGGCCAGCGTCTGACTTATCAGAACCCTGACCTGATGCTAGTCGTGCTGGGGATGCGACCTTGTCAGGCATACGAGGACCGTGCACCTTCCGAAGGAGTCAGCGTCTTACTGGTCTTGTCCAGGCAGATGTCGGTGGCACCAGCATCCAACTTAGCAGACCCGCTCGACCCAGAGGGCCACGTGGCAGCAGCCTTCCCGGGAAGCGGAGGTCTCCTTTACCCCGGAGGCACCGAGGGGCCAGCGCCGCACGATGGGGAGTGGCAACACCGCCTTGGGCACCGCCAAGACAGTCATTGAGAGCCGTCCCCTGAAGGGGACATTACCTTGAGAACTGCGACTCCAGCCAGACTCATGGAGGCCGTGGAGGTCGAAGTCCCGATCCCAGTGCTTGTCCTTTTTTTCTTGTGGCCTTCGGGGAAAGTGGAAGCCTGCCTCAACTTCTTCAACTCCTTCTCCGTGGAAGCCATCTTTCTTGTGAATATGGGCCTCCAGGGACTGCTGCCTCCATTTTCAGGTGGCTGAATTGAACTTTGACAGTGCTGGCACTTTTCCACAGGGTGGTCTGGGCCTAAGCAGAAGAGGCACAGGGAGTGTCCGTCCTTACTCTGCGGCAGTTGGGAACGCACGAGTCGCACTTATTTTTATGCGATTGAATGCATCAGGGATGACATACACGGATGTTTGATGCAAAGCGAAAAAAATCAGAGACTGCAGGATGGAACTCTACCGTGAGGAACTTTCACAAGTTGACAGTGGGAAAGAACTGGAAGGCAGGTCCCTGCCACAGACTGCTAGCTAGAAAATTTTCCGTGGGATCCTGATGCCTGCGGGTCAGTCCTATATGTAATTACCTACTGCATGAGCCCTTTGAGTAAGATCTGCTGTTGGTATAGCCTCAGGATGCTATAACTCCCACTACCCCACTAGTGGTCTAAACAATATAGCAACAAAACATTCACATGGACTGTATGGCAGTAATGATTTGCTCACACCCTTGAACTTACCACCAGGGCTGGATCCTATGCAACTGCCCTGGAGACCCCTATAAAATAAGACCAATGATGCCACAATACAATAACAGTGCTATGTCCCCACCAAGAAGGTACACACTAGCCAGGATTAAATGTAAAAAACAACAATCTGATTTATTCAAGGGGATGTGAACAGGGGTGGGGTGAAAATCTAGCAGAGGATTAGCAGATCTGATTAACTCAGGCTAAACCAGCATGTACAGCGAGTCCCTTTGATACAGTCACACAACCTGGTGACAGTATGGAATAACAGGCTAGCCTGGAGGCGTTTCCTGGGGTAGCCGCGTTGCAACTGATCGTTAGGGCCCTTAGGAAGAAAAGAATTAGCATCACTCGACCCAGAATTTGTAATCTGGAACCAGATGGCTCAGTCCATTGCAAACAAACCCAAACAAGCAAAGTAGATGGCACTCAAATGATTTCCAGCTTTGTTGCAGGAGCTACCCAGTTTGTACTCACACTACCCAGATTGAAGGATGATCTGATGAAATGAGACCTGGTGCAGATGGCTTCATGAAGTTGAAGGAAGATTCCCTCATGGTCCTTGTGAAATGCAGTCTTCGGGATGCAGGAGCAATTCACACTGGCGAAACATGCACACTGAGCGTCCACGAACTGGTAAGCCATTACAAACACTTTGGCAAACTAAACACATTTATGTGTGAGACTCTGTCCTTCTCTGGTCCTTCCAGCCAGCTTGCAGGCTGATCCTGATCTTTCGGCTTGATGCTGCTTGAATCCCTGCTGCCGCGAATTCTACATGGGGCCGACTGGACATTTGGACCTGTGGATTAACAGCTGGAAAAGTCTAGGCCTGGCAGACCTAACCTCTGAGAGCTGGCAAGCTCCCCAGAAACACCACCACAGAACTCTAGGCAATTCTGATCTGACCAAACTAGCGGTACCCCATTTTCTGGGGCCGTGTTCTAGAGATCCCATTGGCTACCAAAGCTGTCTTAAACAGTCCCCAGGTGTTAACTGGCTTGCTTTTTGGTACTTAGAAATTGTCCCAGATAATTCCCATAAGTCTCTGGCATTGTCCTACGATTCCCTGGTTTAAATCCTGGCTTCCAGTTGGTGGAAAGGCACAAACTGGCGGCTGCAGTTTAAGTTTAAGCAGTCGGATCAGTGTCCTCCATACATAAAGTTCTGGTGCAGCCTGGAGCAACATTAATTTAATTTACTTTCCACACAGGCATGTAGCCCCAACAGCTCTCTTTAAACAAGTCCACTTTTACTGAAATAGCTTGTGCCTTGAAGGAGTCGCTGCTCCCGTAACACCTGCCTAAAAACACACAGCAGTCCGTGAATATTCATGAGGGCACTCTATGCTGTAACCTTTGCCCCTGACCTTTGTCCCTTTGTTTGTGGTGCCCTGAGGCAGCGTTTCAGAGCATCTGCCTGTTTATTTATTTAAAATATTTCTCTCCTTTGATTTGTTTTGTCCCAGTGCCTTTTTAACCAACTTTCGGGAACCACTAGGGACACACTTTTTGGTTTTTATTTATTTAATTAGAAATCGAATTGCAACCCTTTGAGTCATAGACTCATTTCCAAGGATCACATCAGAATAAAACATAGACATTCATACAGTACATACATAGAATAAATGTGGGTGAGCAATCATACAGAGTATAAGTACAGTGAGCACGGGTTAATGCCTATACATTTGGTAGCTAAAACAGGGCAGAGCTATCGACATATTAACCTAATGGCGGTTAAGACCTATACAACTGGAGCTTTAGCTTTAGCTAAAAGCAATGCATGATATGAGTTGGTAGTAAGCCGCCTCAGGAGGCCTTGTCTTACACATAATACAATACATTTATAGTCCAGTGCAACTACATGGTAACCGAGGGAGGTGAGGAGCCTGTAGGCTACAAATAGTGAGGGCTGTCCACTGCCAGGCCAAGGGCAGGTGCGTAGCCTAGCAGCATGGTGCAGGATCCACAGGTTACAGTTGCATTGACATGAGGAGGAGACGTATGGGCCCTTGAAGGCAGCTTTAAAGGACCTAGATTGGTGATTGATGTGACCGCTGGTGGGAGGGCATTGTACCAGGATGGAGCTCTCTAAGGTGGAAGGATTGCTGGGCCAGGGTGGTCCTGACCCGAGCACCTTCAGATAGTTTTTAGGGTGACCCGTGTGGGCGCTGAGATGGTGGGTGCCTGAAGAGAAGCCATGACACCTACTGGGGTTAAACCCAGGTGGATTTTTGGTGAAGAGACAGGTCTGGTATAATATTCTTTCCTCAAGGGAGAGGATATTGGTGGCGCATATAAGGTGCAGATATGTGTGTTTCTGTCGGCACAGAGAGGAGCCGGCAGGCCTTATTGCTGACTACTTGTATTTGATGAAGCGCTGTAGGGTCGCGACAGCATAGATTGTGAGGCCATAGTCCACCAGCAATAAGACTGAGGAGGTAATAGCTAGGGTGAAGTGCTTCAGTTGGCAGGCAGTCTTTATCTCTGTAAAGGAGACCAATGCAGGTGTTGGTGGTGGAGGTGAGATTTTATATGTTCATGAAATGAGAGGAAGAGTCAAATGTAATACCTAGATACTTATACTTTTGCACCTGCTCCAGTGGGATGAGAGAGGCGGAGAGTATTTCCAGGGAAATCCTTTGATCTGTTTTGGCAGTGGGCATAGAGCATCATCTTAGTTTCTTAATGTTGACCACCAATCTGTGTTCAGCAAACCAGTGTTCAATCTGAGAGAAGGAGTTTTTGTAAGATGCGCTGGAGAGAGAGAGGATCAGGATGTGTGGTGTAAAACAGCATCGTCCACATACAGGAGATGGTTGCCGGGCAGGATTTAGGCAGGCGTTGAGGTAGATGCAGACTAGCAGGGGACCCAGGATAGATCCTGGGAACTCCTGAGTGCACAGGCAGCATAGTAGATATGGTATTATTAATCTTAACACATTGGATTCCAGATGAAAGATAGCTGGAGAACCATAAGAGTGGACAATGAGAGACCCCAATTTGTTGTAATGTGTTAAGAAGGAGGGTGAGAAAACATGTTGAAGGCCTTTGAAAGGTCTTAAAACACACGGCCCCTGCGAGGTGCCCTTGTCAGCGTGGAGTGCAGGGGTTACTAATTCTGTGAGGGTGGTCGTAGTGCTATGACCAGCTTTGAAGCCATGCTGCTCCCTACATAAGAGGTTGTGTGCAAGGAGGTAGTCCGTGAGCTGATTGGCCATGATCTTTTCAAGGGCTTTAGAGAGTGGGGGAGAATCGAGATGGGCTGGCAGTTGTTTGAGGAGGAGCTGTCGCCACTTTTCAATAGTGGTGTTATCACTGCCATTTTCCATGAGGTTGGGAACTGGCCCAGGTGCTGGGACAGATTTAGAAGGTCCGTGAGTGGGGATATAAGTGAGTCTAGCGCAAGTATAGGATACATATGAAGGTGTCTTTGCAGTAACTGGAGCTCTGGAGGGCTTTGGACAGGTAGACTTTCACTTCTGTAGGGGTATTGACTCTGAGTTTGATGAGGGTGGAGGAGCTCAGGTGGTGGGGTAGGCTGAATTGGATCGAAAAAGTTGCTAGGGAGGACTGAGCTGAGGCTTGAGATGGTGGAGTTGAGGCAATTAGCTATGTGAAGTGTGTCTGTGGTGGTAGTACCGTTAACTAAGTTATGAGGAGGGAGGCAGGATTTACCATTAAGCTCCTTGATGTTATCCCAGAACTTTGTTGTGCTATTCCAGGAGGTGGCTAGGGCGGTTCTGTAGTGCTCCACCTTGGCCTTGCAGATTGCCCAGGTACACTTATTGCGGTAGCATTATAGGCCTGCCTATCACTTAGCTTTTGACCTCAACAGCGTCTGATGCGCAGTGCCTCTTCGCGAACGCAAGCGGCAGCCCTAAAACATGCTGACCACTGCAGATGAATTTATGAACCCTGCAGGGCTCATTTCAACCAAGGGAACACTAGGGTAAAGGAGAGCAGCAGAAGGAGTCGCTAAGGAACGGGACACCGGCGCAACAGAAGCATACCTGAGACATTTTTAAAGATAGGCTCCCAAAAGGGGTGTTACATGTATTTTAATTAATAATTCATGCCATTAAAGATGGCCACCACTCACACTTTTAAAAATCTCTTCTGCTGAGCTTACCTGTTGAAAGTAACATACCAGATTCATACTGCAGATGTATTAGGATGGTATTACCCCATGTCTCTGATGGTAAACAGTATGGCACAGTAGCAAGATATTTAATTTTTCATGATGGGCATGGCATGGGAATGGGAACCTTTAAAAACATAGCGAGGAGGCGTGATCAAGACCTACAAGTATCTCATGGGGGTGACCAGCCCACAGGAGGAGTCTCTTTCAAATGAGAAAGAACAGCAAGGCCAGAGGGCATGCAGTGAAGCTTTTGGGGGGTTAAGAGGGCTGTGAGGAAGTACTACTTCACTGAAAGAGTGGTGAATGCCTGAAACAGTCTGCCACTGGAAATGGTGGAGGAAAAACAGTAGGGGCTTCAAGCATACGTGGGATAGATATGGGGAATATTAGGAAATAGGCAGGGAGGAGAGGGTCATTGGAGACCAGTTAGGGTTTATGGAGACCGACAAGGCAGGGACCATCTGTGTAGACTGGGTGGGCCAAGCAGTCCTTTCTGCTGATAAAGTCTATGTTTCTGTGTTCAAAATTCAGTATGTTCACTGACAAATGATAGAAAATGAAAAGAAAAATGGAGACAGTGATGTTTTACCCAGAAAAACACTATTTCTGAAAAAATCAAAAACTACAAGGTGACTAACAAATACTGTTGCTTTATAGGGGATGTAAGCACTGTGGTGTTCCCAGTTCATATATGCTTACCCTCTGTTTTCTTTCTGTTCACCCATTTCCTTTCTTGCTTTCTGTCTCCCTAATCTTTAAAACCAGTTCTGTATGTAGCCCCTCCCCACTGCACCATTATAAATGCCCCAGCCAGTGACATCATCCATTGTGGTCAATCAGAGGATCCTGGATGAGGAGACTGTTACTTGCTTGAGGCCGTTACATGGAGTCAGAGGAGCAGCTCCTCAGCCTATTCAGTTTTGCCCTCCAGGACAACTCTTACTGTTGTAAGAGTGGTCTTGCATGCATTCTTAGAGTATGAGAACCGGGAACCAAAGGATAGCAGTTCCAATCGCTAAGAATGTAAGTGAAACCACTCTTACAACCATAAAGTGGTCTTGGTGAGTATTACTATGTATTTGATCACACTGGATCAATAATATATCATTAAAAAAAAAAGTACCTGAACAAGCCCATTTCCAGGGCAGCTGCATGAGACACTCCTCACAGAATAAGAGTGTCTCACTTTGCAGTGGAATGGAGTGTTCAATTGGTCAGGAGCACTCCCTCGATCTATAATGCAAGTAACAGTATCAACATCAGGGAGCCACTAACTGCTTGTGGCTGATGGTGTTACTGGTTGTAGAAACATAGAAACATTGGCGTTGGCGAGATAAGGACCATAAGGCCCATCCAGTCTGCTAATTTTTCTACATTATGAATGTGCCATAGGTCTTTACTCTGTCAATGGCCTATCTATTCATACTCATCTGTATTGCTCCCTTATGCCTATCCAATGTCTCTTTGAAGCCCTGCACTGTATTCATATCCACCACTTCCTGAGATAGGCCGTTCTGTGTATCCACCACCCTTTCTGTGAAAAAAGCGTCCTCACATTGCATTAAACAGCCTCCCTCTAATCTCATGCTGTGTCCTCTTGTCCTGCTATTTTTCTTATATCGAAACATGTTTGACTTTTCACCTTGTTAATGCCCTTAATTTTGTTTGAATGTTTCAATCATATCACCTCTCTCCCTCCTTTGCTCTAGGGTATACATATTGAGCTCCGTTAATCTGTCCTCATATGTTTTCTGATGCAGTCCCTGCACAATTTTGTTGCTCTTCTCTGGACTGCCTCCATTTTGTTAATGTCCTTGTGCAGGTACGGCCTCCAGTACTGCATGCAGTACTCAGATGGGGCCTAACCAGTGTCTTGTAAGAGAGATTATTATCTCCCTCTTACGACTTGTATTATTTATTTAGTTTTTGTTGACCAGGTAAGTGCACTAGACAAATCCTGCCTATTTTCAGGCACGACCCGGAGGGGATACAGATGAATGCCAACTGACCTTGAACTAGATTAAGCTGTTGGTGGTATTTTTAATGAATGAGGGAAATTTGGCGAGGACACTGGGAAATTCTCCTACTCTTTTCGATAAGTGCCATGGGATCTTTAACATCCACCTGAACTACCACCAATCCAAGCAGATGGTACCTCGGTTTAACATCTCATCCGAAAAGCGGCACCTCAGAGTGCAACACCCTCTCATGCTGCACTACAGTGTCAGTACTGGGATATTAACCCAAGTGCCAGATGTGGGAACTGAACCCACAGCCCTCTGATCTCCGGCGTCAGAGGTGAGTGTGCTACCTACTGAGTCACTGACACTGACTGATACCCCTACTAATACACCCTAACATCCCTCTAGCCTAACCTACTGCTTTAGTGGTCTGCTTGGATGATTTCAAGTCATTTGTGATGATGATGCCCAAGTCTCTTTCTTCCGTTATGATTGCCAGCAACTCTCCTCCCAACCTATAGGTGGCTTCAGGGTTTCTCTTCCCTGTGTGCATGATCTTGCACTTCCTGCGTTAAACCCAATTGCCACTCTTCCGACCATTTTGCCAGTTTATCCAGATCTTCTCTTTCTGCCCACCCTATCTGGATCATCTACTTTGTTGCAGATCTTGGTGTCATCTGCAAACAGACAAACCTTCCCTTCAGTCCATCTGCAATGTCACTGATGAAGATATTGAAGAGGGCTGGCCCTAGGACTGTTCCCTGGGGTACCCACTTGTGACTTGCATCTCTTCTAACTGTATACCGTTTAGCACCACTCTCTGTTTTCTGCCCGTCAACCAGTTTGCCACCCAGTTGACCAACTTTTGACCCACCTCGAGCCTACCCAGCTTATTGATCAATCTTCTGTGTGGAACAGTATCGAAGCTTTGCTGAAGTCAAGGTAGGTGCGTCAACTGCACCCCTTGGTCCACCACTCTAGTTATCCAGTCAAAGAAATCTATGAAATAAGTTTGACAGGACCTTCCTGTTGTAAACCCATGCTGTCTTGGATCCTGTGCTCCTGTGGTTCCAGGTGTCACACTATCCTTTCCTTAAGGAGTGCCTCCATAATCTTGCCCACTACTGAGGTAAGACTGACTGGTCTGTAGTTTCCTGCCTCCTTCCTGCTACCACTCTTGTGGAGTGGGATCACATGAGCCCTTCTCCAGTCTTCTGGAACCTTTCCTGTGCTCAGAGACTCACTAAACAGTTATGATAATGGCTCTGCTAGTTCCACCCTTAGCTCCTTTAGTACCCTGGGATGTATGCTATCATGTCCCATTGCCTTGTCCACCCTGAGCTTAGCGAGCTCTTGTAGGACCCTTTCTTTTGTGAAGGGACCAGTGCACACCTCCCTCCCCCTGTGTCCATGGTGCTGAGCTGTGGGCCCTGCTGTATCTTCTCCTCCCAGAATACTGAGGCATAAAGTATCTATTTATGATAGATGCTTTCCTGTTCCTCCTCCACACACTCCCCTTATTCCCTTTGATCTTAGCAATACCCCTCTGGACTTTCTCCTTTCACTAATGTATCTATAGAAAGTCTTGTTCCCTTCTTTACTGTTAGTGCTAGTGTTTCCTTGGTTTGGGTCTTTGCCTGCCTTACTGCCTTCCCTGCTCCCCTTAGGGAAGTTTGGTATGTCTCCTATCTTCATCCCTTTCGTTCTCTTATATTTCCTGGAGACCAGCCTTTTGGGTCTGACATTTTCTGTTACTGTTTTGAGAACCAAAGTGGTTTCCTCCTTCTTTTGCTCTTGTTTTTCTCTCTAACACAATGGGATGTTGCTTCAAGTATTGCATCTTTAATGCTTGCCCACTTTGCCTGTGCCCCCTCACCTGTATTTCTTCTTGCCAGGGCTAGCTTAACTTTTTGGCCATCTTATCAAAGTCAGCTCCTCTGAAGTCCCATATTTTTGCTTTGGAATAGGATGATTTAGTTCTAGTGGCCAATTGAACCATACTATGTGATGGTCACTGGCCCTCAGATGACCTTCTACCTGGAGATCTGTGATCGTTTCCCCATTAGTCAGTACTAGATCTAGGATAGCCCTGTAGCTTGTGGGTTGTTGTACCAGTTGTTTGAGGCCCTCCCCTGCAGAATCCACCATGTCTAGTTCTGGCGGATGTTCCTACTGGTATTGCTCAATCTGTATCTGGCATGTTGAGTCTCCCATTATCAGAACCTCCCTTTAGCTGTCATGTTTTGTATATTTTCTAACAGTAATGTGTCTATGTCCTTCCCTGGTCTGGAGGCCTGTAGACAACCCCAGTTTGTATGGCTGTCCCATTTCCTGTTTCCAGGGTGACCCAGAGTTCTTCTGACTCCTTATGTGTATTCTGATTCCTGCTTTGATATCTTCACTGACATAAAAGGCGCCACCACCCCCCTTTTGCACCTTGGTCTCTTCTGAACAGTACAGAGCGGGTTCTGAAGTCTCCAAGTGTGGTTACAGGTGAACCATGTTTAGCTAATAGCTACTATGTCCAGTTTAGCCTCTGTCATCCGGTTGCCTGCAGATCTGGGATCTTGTTTCCCAGACTGCGGGCATTATAATTTATGATTTTCCATTGGCCAGATTTGATTGTGGTGTTAGTTGGGCGAGGTCCAGCGTTTCCCCTGCTCATCGTGTAGAGCCAGACCTTTTCCTTACCTGGTGATGTAAATAAACTACAAACATGCTGAACTCCTGTTTGATCACTAGCTGAGGGTGGGGTGTTCTTCCCATTCGATGTATCGGTGCTGCACTCCTCTCCACATTTGCTAGTTTAAATATTCTGCAAAGATGTCAAACTTCTGCCCCAATGCACTGACTCCTCCTTAGTCAGATGCAGTCCATTGAATTTAAAGAACTTTGCTCCCCAAAACTGTTGCCAGTTACCTACAAATTTGTGTCCTTTTCCTGGCACCAGCCCTTGAGCCATATGTTTAGCTCCCTTGTCTTCCCTTCTTTGACCTTCCATCCGTCTGGCCCCTCTCCCAGACCGGCAGGATCTCAGAGAGGAGAGCCGGATGAAATGGATAACAGTTTGTCGCCCGCCTGCTCAGGTGTTCCTTGGTCTCCACAACTGACTGGCTGGCAAGATAGTTAGTCCCTATGTGTACCAGGATATCAATGTTTTCTCCTGCTTCCGATACAATTTTAGCAATGCCTTCAGTGTCTCTCACGCTGATGTACCTGGGAGACATCTGACCATTACCCCTGGCTGGAGGTAGGTATCAACTCCCCAAATCATGGAGTCTCCTATGATCAAGTGTTTTGGATTTCCTTTTCGCTTTTTGTTTTGGTCCCTGTTTTGGCGTGTTTTGTTGCGCTAGCTCCTGTGCTGCATTGCCCTCTGCCCTTTGTTTGATTTCAGAGATAGGCAGATACCTGTTTGTAGTTTTATATGATTTGTGGAGATGATCGTTGGAAGCACTGAGTGATGGGGCACCTGATTTGCCCCTCCTAACCACCTGCCAACCTCCCAGACCAACTATCCTCTGCAGTCAAGGTGCTTCAGTTGAATGTTGGGGAAATGGCGGGTGGTTCTTGTAATATATTTCCTCCTGAATATGTGATTTGGGCGTGCAGTCTCTGCCCATGCTGCCTGTAGCTGAGCCCTTAGATCTCCAATGGCCCAGCATGTAGGACAGCGTCCTAAATCCTGTATTACTGCCTTTTGAAAAGTATCCCACAGTACCTGCAGTTAATAACATCTATTCCAGATGCATTGCCAGGTTTATAACGTGGTCCGAGTAATTGGGAGGAAAATTAAAGCAAAAGTTTGATTTTTTGTTTTGTTTGTTTTGTATAACTTGTTATAACAAATTAAATTACTTGTGCCCCAGTAAGTGAGGGTCACAGTGTGGATACCCCTGATCCTTCCCTTCCTGCTTTGCTACAGGAAATGTCACACCTGTGCTACCCTATAAAGGAGTGTAGCATGGGGTGGTTGGGGATAGGGGTGGGTGGTGGCTGGGCCCTTTCCTGCCGAAAAGAACAAGGAGATAACATCAAAACAATCAACCAACAACAAATGCAGTAGCCCTGAAAACTTAGCCTAGTGATAGATAAAACTGTAAAACCTGTAAAGCACCACCTGTAATAATTTCTAGAAGAATACCCTCAAAAAAATTTGCTACAGAGAAAAATAAAGCAGTAACAGAAGATACATCTTGCAAAAGCAATTTAGATATACGGACTTCAGCATTCGATTAGTTGAGGCGGCATAGGTGACCTCTGTTTGGTGGGTCCCCCGCCTGGACGTTTGACTTTGTTGGTGCAGGGTTGAGGTCCGGCTCGCTGCATCGAGTCAGGCGGACCTCCTCAGCACACTCCGCTGTTTACTGTTTGCTCATTCAGCACGGAGCCCCTGCTTGGTGCAGAAGACAGCGTTGGGAGGAAGGGACATCCCGGTAAGGAACCGCACAGAGGAAGAAGTTTTGGACCACCACAAGCCTCCCATTTGTCTTACGGGTCCCGGAGGTCTTTTCAGCGCCAATTTTAAACAACAGCACTTTGCCCTGATTGGATGCTGGCCTGCTGTGCAGCTGCCCACCTATTGAAAAGGCTGAGTGGGCGCACAGCAGCCCTGTATGGACATCAGAAGTTGATTCGTTGAGGCGGCATGGTGATCTCTGCTTGGTTGGTTCCCCCGCCTGGACTTTTGACTTTGTTGGTGCAGGGTTTGGGTGCCCGGCTCGCTACATCGGAGTCAGGCGGACCTCCCTGCACACTCTCTGTTTACTGTTTGCCGTTCAGCACTGGAGACCCTGCTTGGTGCAGGAGACAGTGTCGGGATGAAAGGGACATCCTGGTAAGGAACCGCACCGGAGGAAGACGTTTTACCACCCAGCCCACCCCATTCTCTCCTCCCTTAAATGCCCCTAAGCCCCTCCACTGGCTCTTGGGGGTCCTATCACAAGGAGTTATTGGCAGCTGTCTCCTGTCTCTACTTGCTTCTTTCTCTGTGAGACCTTCACCAGCACTTGGGACCTTTTTACTGATCTGTTCTGGATTGCTGTGCTGTTGGGGCAACTGGGTGGTTAGTTTGCGATGTCGCCTTTTATTGCTCTGCGTGGGATCCCCCAGCTGCTGTAGTGACTACCCCTGTTTTAGTTAACTGGTGCAGCTGATACTTACAATAACTACCCTGTCCTTATTCTTAACCTGCTGTAGTTTACAGTAGCCAGTTATCTTTGAGGTGTGATATTGATTACAGTGGGGTATTCTCTGAGTCAGGATTTGGGTTTGAAGGCTAACATTGTTTTACCCTGTGCTGGACATGATTGAGTATATTTCTTGTGTATAACACCAGTATCACTGTTAGTCTATATTTAATCTCTGTAGGTGACCTCTAGTATTATTTGCTCGCCTAACTACTTCAGCTAAGCTATTCTAGCCAGGGTAAGCCCTTGTTCACTACCCATTTGTGTTGAATACTCTAGCCATCCCCACATTCTTGTACTGGGGTGGTTACTGTCCCGATTACTTTCTCCAGCCCTCGTCCTGGTTAGCCTTGTGATTGATACTCTGGACATGTTGGTCCCCTAAGCTCCCCAGGGTGGCTGCTAAGCCCTTCCCTTTTAGTAGTGTCCTCATCCTGGCCTAATCACCTCCCTCTGCTTCTCCCCTCTCTCACTGACTGCTACCTCCGAGGGGCCCCTGGGGTACTCCGAACAGTCTGGGGAACATGACTTCACCTTCTCAATCTGATAGGCTTTGGCTGTCAGCACCTCTGGTCTATCCACTGCCTTGACTTCAGGTGTGTTCTGTACCCTTCATTGTCACCAAGCACCTCACGCACAAGCCCTCAGCCCGGTGGGGGTGTCCTCCTAAGGCATCTCCTTTGGCACCTGCTGGTGATATTAGTCCTGGCTGGGGACATTGAGCCTAACAGACCACCCTTACCAAGCCTCCTCCCTTCCTGCCGGCTGGTCGTCAGGTAAAGGACTAAAATAGTTCATCTCAACATTCATGATCTCTTGCCCAATCTGGCTGAGCTTGCTGCATGGGTCTCTCATTACAAGCCTGACATCCTCGGTGTCACGAGACATGGCTGGAAACCTTCTGCTTCTGACTCTGCCTGTATGCTTCCTTGCCTTGGTCTTATTAGGCTTGACCAGCCAGGAGGAAGCAGGGTGAGGTATCTTCGTTTACTTTGGAGGCACCTAAATATGACCATCATGGCTCACCCACAGCCCCGTGCACTCCCAGTGAGCTGCTTCATACTGTTCTCTTACTTGGCAATGCCAAAAAGCTGCATATCATTTGCACATACACTCCCCAAGGGTGGAGTGCTGGGGTTATCCTCCCTCCTTGATATTGTGAGTGCTAAGACTGGGGATAATGAACTTCTTATTATGGGTGATCTCAACCTTAATTGGCTGGGAGGTAATGCCAAGGTGTAGAACCCTGCTTGCTGGCCTCTCTCTGTCACAACTCATCCAACAGCCTACCAGGTGGTCTACCACTGGTGGAAACAACTCATTTCCTCCTCAGGTACCCTCCTGACTCTATTTCAGATCACACTCCTGTGTATTGTGTATGGAAGGTTTCCTCTCAGAAAATTCCCCCAAAGTTATCCTAGTTAGGGATTTTCTAAGTTTGACCTGGATTCCTTCCATGAGGACCTGAGGCTCATGGACTGGACTGTGGTGCTGAGTGCTCCTGACTGTCCTACTGCTGTTAGTTACTTCCTGGGTACCTTTTGGCACTGGGACAAGCATGCACCCTCATCAGGAAGAGGGTCTGTTACAAAGTGGCTCCATGGGAGCCTTCTCACCCTTATGCAGACCAGGGACAAATGCTGGGCTAACTTTAAGGCTACTATGTGGATCAGACTATATTTTCAGCAGTACAGGAGGCTTAGGAATGAGTGTAAAGAGCAATCAGGACTGCCAAGAGTGATTATTGTAAAACTGCCTTGCTGAACTCAGCTAGGATCCCAGGAACTTCTGGAGGAATATCAAAAACATTAGTGCGGTTCCTCTAACTGTGGGGCTCTCTGATATGTTCATTGATGGATCAAATTTCAGTAATCCCCCAACTACTGCTAATTGCGGTCAACTCTCACTTCACTGATTTGTCTGCTTTCACCTCCTTTTCTCCACGGGTGGGAGGCGATAGTCAAGTATCTTCTCCTGCCCCACAGTCACCCCCACCTCCTGTCCATTATTTTACTTTAGGGCAGTGACAGCGCTGGAGATGCAGAGACTTCTGTCTGGTCTCTCCCTCGCTTAGTGTTGGCCACGATAGCCTTGAACCTAGGCTCCTCCAACTTGGTGCCTCATATATTGCCTCCCTGTGCCTCATATCTTCAATATGTCACTTGCCCTCGGAGTTATCCTGACCTCTGGAAGGTGGCTAGGATTCTCCCTGTCCTTAAACAAGGCAACCCCAAGATCATTGACAATTATCGGCCTATAACCATCCTGTCGGCCATCAGTAAACTCCTGGAGAAAGTTGTTGCTGAGCAACTTATGGAGTATATCCAGGCCCATGAGCTGCTGTCTCCCTGAGCAGCTTGGCTTTCAGAAGGGCACAGTATGTCCTCAGCACTTGTTACTGTCTCCTCCGTGATCAGGGCAGCAATGGACCAGGGCAAGCTCTCAGGTGCCATCTTCATTGACCTATCTAAGGCCTTCAACCTAGTCGATCATGCCTTACTTATCTCCCGGCTCTGGTCCCTTGGACTGTCCCCCTGTTCATAGCTGGTTTACCAGCTACCTTCAGGGAAGAAATCAATTAACCAAGTTCAGCAAGATCCTCTCTGACACTCCCCTGTGACCTCTGGTGTCCCCAGGGATCAGTCCTGGGGCCTCTTCTCTTTCCATCTTTGTTAACAACCTTCCCTCTATTTCTTCCCAGTGTAGATCCATTCTGTATGCTGATGACCTATCATCCTCACCCATTCCTTGACATCGGAATCATCAACCACCAACTGAGCATGATTTCAGGAACATCCAGTCCTGGATTACAGCAAACAAGCTTGTCCTAAACCTTAAAAAACAGGCCATGCTCTGTGTCCCTGGCTAAGATAAAGGCTTCCCCTGCCCTCCCGTGTATCACTGGAATAGATGGCTGTCCTGTCATGACTACTGATACCATTAAATACTTGGGGTGACACTTGACTCCAGCTGGACCATGGTTGTCGCATTCAAAATGTGTGCAGGGCTGTCAACTGCAAGCTGGGTCTATCCTATAGAGCAAAGAACAACCTTACATCTGCTTGCCCACAGGGCACTGGCCAGAGGTGTGCTTCTTCCTACTCTCTGTTACGGGCTCATCCTGTATGTGCACACTTCCAAAGCTCACCTTGCTAGGTGGAATATTGCCTATAACAACATTTGTCATTTCGCGCTTGCTGCCCTTGTCTCACCCACCATTGTGACCTGTACAGTAAACTTGACTGGCTTTCCCCTCCTGACTATAGGGTTTAATCCTGGGTAGCTTCACGGGTAAGGTGCTGAGAGCTGGCACCCCCAAGGACTTGATGAGCTCCTCATACCTGCTGCCTCCTCTTACTCCTTCGGTCTTTGGGCTCTACTGTGCTCAAAGTTCCTGCCACTCCGGACGAAATGGGAGATAGGGGGTTTTGCGTATGTACTCAAGAGTCTGGAACTCCTTTCCCTCCCAGGTCCGCTCCTCTCCCTCTCACTTATGCCTTCAGAGCTCCCTCTGGACTTATCTGAAGCTCTCCCCTGTATGTGGCTGTCCTCAGCCAGCATAAATTAGCATGGTTCCTGTACTGGGGTAATACATCCCTGCATTTCTGGTGGCCCCTGTGGGGGCCTCGAGGGTGGTTTTCATTTGCTTAGGTCCTGCTTTGTATCATATTGTCCCTACTCTCTGCTCTAGGTGGAGTTCTGTTGGATGTACTGTTTGGTGGTCCTGGTCTGTATAGAAATGTATTCACCCTGTGCTGCCGGGCGATGATTTGTTGATGCACTGTCCTTATCCTTATGTGGTCTTATGTATGCTCTATTCCTACCCAACTGTGTGGTATCCTTACTCCTTCGTAATGTGATGTCACCTGTTTCTACTTGATCTGGTGTTATGCTTAACTGTATCTCATTGTTCTTTGTATGGACTTTGTTCTTCTTTGTACTCTCCTGAGTTGCACCTGAAAATAGGCAATTGTTTTGTCTAGTGTGCTTACCTGGTCAACAAAAGCTAATAAATAAATAAAATCAGAGAAGATTGCAGCAGTAATCTGTAAGCACAAAACAGTAACAAACCTGTAGGCACAACCTGTAATAATGCGAGAAAGTATACCCTGCAACAGTAATTTGAATCAGAGAACAATAGCAGTAAAGGTTAGCCAAATACAGTAACAAAACCCGTGGTAGAAAAAGAAAATAATATCCCACAGTAAATCTGCCTAGCCAAAAAGAAGCCTTAATCTTTTCCTTGCTCAGCTAATGTTCCTTGCTCTGTCTTTACCTTACAAGCAAACCTAGAAGAAAAGAGCTCAGAGTGAAACTAGGTGCCTTTGCCAGCAAACCTAGTCTTCCACCTCAAAAACACCAACTGACCTGACCTTTTAACTATTCCTTCTTTTGGAAGTTACTAAGAATGTGTCAGCTCCACCCCCCAAGTACATACCTAATACCCTGGAAGAGCTGTGGGAGGAACGCTATTAGGCTCCTTCAGTGTGAGAAGGAGACTGCAACACCTTTGAGACTAAACCAAAAACCTTTCAGCAAAAAAATAAAATAATAGCACCCATGATGACACAATAGGTGGCCTACATAACAAGGGAACACAAAACAAGAGAAGCATATACAGAAAGAGAACAGAGAGTGACTTGAGAATGCTGCAGTGTTACTCTTTTCCTTTAACGGAGAAAGCTTTAAGTAGTAATACCCATACAAGCCTTTCTTGGGGATTAACACCTGGTTATGGGCCGATGATGGTCTGAGGCACAGTTAAGGGCCATTAACTCCAGCAAGGGCTTTTAAAGTCCAGGAAATGCCTGCTTGTGAGGGTGTTATTGTTATTATAAGCTGAACTCCAACGACCCAGGTTCAGAAGTGAGCCTGGGCATTTGAAGGCCAACTGGGAGGAGTATTGAGCATCCCATGGACTGCTCTTCTCCAGAAGGAGGGAGAGGAAGCCCCTACTGTTCACCCAGCCCTGGTGGAAGCCAGGGTCCAACAGCCAGTGCTAGCCACTACTGGAGGTGGGGCAAATATGGGTGTGTGTGCCCATTGATGTCTCTGCACATCTCGCCTCCTGGGCCAGAAAACAGAAAACCCTCCACCGCATAGGATGCTGTCCGCTGCTTGTCATAGGCTCTTCACCACTGATTGGGCTCTCTGCCTCACCAACTGACAACCTGTACCCTGCTGGGGGTCTATGAGTGTAGGCCCACAGTGGCCCTTCCCATGAGGGGGCATCCGTGGGGGTATGCGGTGCACAGGTAAGTCCCAGGGCTGGCAGGTGACAGGGCTGGGTGGGTGGGTGGTTGGACTGATGGGGGGCGGTGGAGTTGTAGGAGGAAAAAAGCAAATTTAAATTAAAAAAAGTACTGTGCTGGAGAAAGTGTGGCGGCGAGAGGCCAACCCAACCACATTCTGTGGAGCGTGCCCAGTACTCTCCAACTTCTTAAAGCAGCTGGAGGCACAGCTTCAGGAGCTTATCGACCCACAGTTTCAGTTGACCTTGGGGCGTACTTGTTTCTCATACTACCTAAGCCCTATCGAAGCCCAAATACAAGATACCTGCTTTACTGCTCCTTACAGCAGCTAAAAAGGTAATAACCAGGCAATGGCTAACAACTAATGTTCCAACCATTCGGGACTGGTTGAAATCACCCGCAAATTTATAACATGGAAAAAATGACATATAAATGAACACGAGGAGGTTTTCTCCGTGAGATGGGCACGGTGGCAGATATATTATATGCTAAAAGACCCCACTTTTGTGCCCTAGGGTTGATGTCCCTGAGGGGCCTTGTGAGCTCTGATTCCGGCGGTTGTGCCCCACCTCTGAGGGGCTTTGGGCCTGGTTTACCCCCTCCCCCTCCCCCACCCTCTTGTCTGGTTGGAGCCTCTAGCACAATGGGAAGGGACCTGCTTAGATTGACCAAAGTGAGAAGTCTAAGAGGGAAAGTTTGATGTACGAGAATGACCAACTCATATTTACATGTAAGTTAAGATGCCTATGGAATTTTAAGTTAGGGGCATAACTAGATTGTAACCCTCATGGGAGCAATAAACTGACTGAAACAAATATTGGATCTTATGTACAGGAACTAAATGAACCCTGAAATTGTCTGTATTATTGGACCAGTTGTAAGTGCATTGTATAAAATCACAACTGTAGACCTATATGTATATAAGTTAAATCTGAATAATAAAGAATATCTAAAAAAAAAAAAAAAAAAAGTACTTTTGTCTCATCGCTGACCTGCCCCAACCAGACTGTTCCTCCAGCCCCTTATCGCCTGGCTTCCTGGGATTTACTTCATGCTCCACTATCCTCTGCCTCAGGACCTGGAGGTATCAGTCACTGTGCAGGGGCTCAGGGGACTGGGCAGTCATCCAGCCATGGTCGAGGGTGTTTCTGCCATTTTCTTCCTGGGCCCACAGCACGTGTAACAACTCATTGTGCGAACTCTGCCTCTGCAGAGATGCCTCCCCTCCCGCGCATCAAGCAGGTGGGGTCCTATCCCTTGCATCCCACTGCACTGCCAACCAGATTCCTCCAGGTGGCAGCTGCCTAGCAGGATGCATTGACCCCTTCCTGAGGAAGGAGATCTGTCCTCAGGGTGCGCAATCCTCCCTCCTCCATCCCTGGACCCCCGAGAAACCCACATCCATTTTCAAAGCTGGGTCACCAGTGTGGTAGGTAGTGTCTTACTCAGTGCCGCCAGTCAAGCGCACTGCTCCAACCCTGGACCCTTCCCCGAGCAACCCGCATCCGTTCCCAGGGTTGCTGGTGTGGTAGTGGTGGTGGTGGTGTACTCAGTGCCTCTATTCAAGTGCACCACTCGGCCCTGAACCCCCGAGCAACCCACATCTGTTCCCAAAGTGTTGTCACTGGTGTGGTAGATGGTGTTGTACTCAGTGCCACATTCAAGCATGCTGCTCGGACAGCCTCTCATCTAATCTTATATGATTCTATATTTTATTTTAAATAATTAAAAAGGAAAAACAAGGTCTAGACAGGTGGATACCATGCTGCTCGAAACTGTACTAGGCAAACCTAAAGATCTATGCTCGGTACAGCAACCAGTCAGAGGTGTGTGGCCTCATGAATAATTAATTACAATTAGTATTATCTACCTGCAAGGGAATATGAATATGAGACAGTATTATAACTCTGAATTTTCTGCCCTCGAGATTAGAGACATAGCTTCACAGAAATGGGTGACAGATGACTAAAATTCAGAACACATCTTAAAACAATATCATCTCAAAAGCTGTACACTCCATAAAGCTATAAAGATTTTCAGTGGGACTTTATGAGGAAAAAGGGCAAGCAGAACACTTCCACAGATCATCACAGGTACTAGTTTTTAAGACTGCTTAGCAAAGCTAAAGCAGACTTCTTGTCCATAGCGGTGGGTGTGGCCAAAACTACAAAAGCGAATCTACCCTAATTTAACGCCTCCACAGAAAAGGGACAGCAGGGGTGCCAACCAAATGCAGGCTATAGATCGATAGGAACTCTATGGAGCTGCACAACACTCCTGTACTGTACTTGATGTCTCTGGGCCGGTGAGGACTTTTACTTGTCGTGACTGTGTCACAAGAAATGTTTCATGGGGCAAGGAGGGATGACTAAAGTCAAATTCTGCAAAAAATATGTAGTGTAGAGTGTTTTGATTTGTAGGTATGCTCCCAGTAAGGCCTTCCCTTTATTTGCTGAAAGGAGTTTTTCTAAATTTGCTTGCTGCTTTTGTGTCCCCTAGGATCTCCATATTAGCATTTCTAATGGCCTTTCTTGTTCTTACAGTGCCTCCTCTCCCATGCGAATGTGATGCATCCAGGACCATTGATTTAGTGAGCAGTAGCTGCTGCAGCAGCATCTACTGTTCTGGGCCTTAGATTCTAGCTCAACTAAATATCTAATCCAGACTTCTGTTTTTTATGTATGTGTCTATGTCTAGTCAGCAGAAGTGAATATTTTGTTTTAAAGCCTTTCATTTTTATCAAGCTACACACAACCATTACAACGACACAATCACACAAGGTCACAAATGCCACAGATGCTACCATTAGTGAAGACTGGCTGTTTCTTCACAGAATAGCCCGCTCAGTTATCCTCAGGCATTTGCCATGTCCTTAGAACTCCCTGGACAAGGAGAGTTAATTAACTTAACAGCTCTCCTACTATAAAGGTGAGAAAACACAGCTCTTGTTGAAGTAATGATCCAGGACCCATCACAGTCACATGGGACAGGAGGCATTGTAGGAACAAGAAGAGCCATTAGAAATGCTAATATGGAGATCCCAGGGCCAAAAACCAGCAATCAAATTAAAAAAATTATTTCAGCAAGTAAAGGGAAGGGCTTACTAGGAGTACACCTACAAATCAAAACATACTGTACAACATATTTGTTTTAAATTTTGACTTTAGTTTTCCTTTAAGGTAGAATGACAGAACGGGACAAACACTGGAAGCAACTCCTTTCAGACCCACACAAGCAACTCCCTCAGTCATTGAACACCCTTGCCTCTCCCCAGTCCTGATGTAATTTTTCCAGTCCAGACCCACAAACTGTTGAAGCCTAACACTTCAAAGTGCCTTCTGAAGAACAACGAGTTTTCAGACCCCCACCCAAATTAGTATCTGCCTACCCCTTTAATCAGTGTCCAACTACTCTGAAAATAGTCCCACCAGGAAACACAGACATTTTATGCAGGTTCCTTATCCAGCTGAGAGTTAACATTTCCCATTCTTTCTTTTTAAACATCAACATTTAAGCAATAAGGCATGGCCAGGGGTTATGTTAATGGACTGTTAATCACCCTCTAGGGGTGTGTTGTGGAATGAGGTATAGTCGAGTGTTATCAGACCCCAGAGGGTGATTAACTGACCATTAACATAACCCCTAAGGATGCCTTATTGCTATATAATAATGTTGTTAAACAGTGTTAAACCTTGCTCAGCATATGATTAGGTCCTATGTATATGTTAAAGAGTTGCTGACGATCAAAGAAAACTTTAAAATTATGATATTTAGGTACAATTCAGCTTGCATTCCATATATATATTCTATAGATTTCTCCTCCTATTATTTATTACTGAGGAACTTTGCATGAATACATTATCTTTATCCTTAGAGTTCATCTGCCTCTGTAGCTGACTCCCTACTTCATGTCATAATCCTCTGTTGTGACATCACAGTCTGTTGCCATTGAAGTAACTGTGATGTCACAAGCAGTACATTATGACCTCAGGTAGGAGAATGCAACAGGAATAGATGATGAACGCTTCAGGAGCAAAGAAACATAGAAACATAGAATTTGACAGCAGATAAGGACCGCTGGCCTACCCAGTCTGCCCATTTCCCTACCTACTGGATAAGCTGCAGATCCTAGTTAACCAGCAGCCTACTTCTTCTCTACCCCACCCCTAGAATTGCCTTATGACTGTCCCATGCTTGCTTGAATTCCACCACTGATTTTGACTCCACAACCTTCCTCCGGAAGGCCGCCCATGCATCCACAACCCTCTCTGTGAAAAAATACTTCCTTAAATTACCTCTGAGCTGCCCCTCTATCTTCAAATTGTGCCCTTTGTTCTTGCACACCTCTTTTTGAAAGATGCTACCCTCTTGGACTTTGTTGATTCCCTTGAGGTACTTGAACGTTTCTATCATGTCCCCTCTCCCTCCTTTCCTCGAGGCTATACATATAAAGCTCCTTAAGTCTCTCTATGTCCTCCGGTGCAGACCCTGCACCATTTTAGTTGCCCTCCTCTGGACAGCTTCCATCCTGTCTATGTCTTTATGGAGATTGGGTCTCCAGAACTGCACACAGTACTCCAGATGGGGTCTCACCAGCTGTCTGTACAGAGGATAATAACTTCCTGTTTTCTACTGGTGATGCCTCTCCTATGCATCCCAGTAACCCCCCACCCTCCTTGTTGCCCTCTCACATTGCTTGCCCACCTTTAGGTCATCTGATATGACTACCCCAGGTCCCTTTCCATTTTGCTGTTGTTCTTGTTTTCATGCAGATTACACCAGTAATAAATAATGTGGAAAGAGGAAGGATACAGAACTAATGTGAAATACAAGCTGAACTGTGTTTGAACGTTACCTTTTCTTAAAGATCTTCTGAAGGTGTCAGCTGCTCTTTAATAAAACATCAACATAAGACTGATAGAATTTTGCAGCCAATCAGAAAGTTCTATTTCTCAGACCCTATTATAATTCCCATTCAGTTTATCTCTCTGAAGAGTATACCATCCTGTGGGCTCAGTGTGGAAAGTATTTTCTGAAGAACTGGACCATAACACCACATGGTTACAAAGTAACTCAGTAACACAGCTCATACAGTAACATAGTGACAATCATTTACTGTTGGGAGAGACTCCAGGTCCATCATGTCTGCTTCGCTGCATCATAAACAGATATAAATAAACATGGCGTGCAAATATGTACCAATTTAAGGAAAGGTTTTCCTTACCAGGTTATGCAGTGATTTCCCGTGGTAAGCAGAAATTTGTCCTGGCTTGCTCTTGCCTCCTATCTACACCAGTGGTTGTCACTTTTTATGCTTCAAATGTGTACTGTTCAGTGGAAGAACTGACAGATTTAGGAAGGATCCAGGAAACTGTTGGGTGGAAAACTTGGAAAAATCACAGAAAATCAGGATCAGCTGAGGGGAACTAGCAGCACTGTAGCAGAGACTCCATTGAAACCGAGGAATGTATGATATAGGTTGGTCCAGTTAAAGATTTCAGACTATCCAGTGACCCCCTACTTGCCAGAAAGACTGCGACTGCAGAAAACCATGTGGCATATTCATCCCTCAGAGAAAAGCATATACACACACAGAAATAGCCCTGCCTGTTTGACCTCGGATGGTTTGTGTGTTGGGGGTGGGGTCAGGTATCTCATAAATGATGAATGGCCTCCTGTGATTCTCGTGCATCAGCTTGGCTACAGGAAGGTTTCCTGTTACAAAAAGCTTTCAGCTAGTCCCCAATTATGGATTCTGCACATTAGTGGTAAAGCAGGTAATGGGAGCGTTTTCTGGTCAGCATTATTGATCCTCTAAGCAAGTGCATGCTGAACTACTGAGAGAATGCAAAGGATACGGAGAGTGCAAAGGGGCCGGCATACTACCTTACTATGGTTCACTGTTTAACAGGAGATTACAGTCTGTGGGTCACATACAGTCTGGATGTTGTGCTCAAACCGATGTGACTGCCCCTGACACCTGATCTGACTTTGCCGCTTTCAAACAAACTACTATCTGGTCCCTGTACCTAACCAAAAAAAAAAAACCTATGAAACTATATGACCATCAGCCTATTACAGAACCTTCTGTAACTGTTTCTGGCTGTGCTAATGTACCTAAACTACTGTTAGCCATCTACTGAACAACTATGTAACCTCTTGAATGTTATTTGTAACTGTGCTGTAATTTCTGTTTTTCAAGTGCTGTCACTATACCTTTTATGTATGACATGGAACTTTTGTAAATGAGTCTCTGACTCAAAGGTCTTTTCTGAATACTTAATAAATAAATAAAAAATTCTCCCTAGGAACCATGCCTTCCATCATTGTTCTTTACTACAGAAGTTAAATTGGTTATCTCCCAGCACCAGGTGCAACTTAAATTGGCTCTTTCTTATTTTTAAAATGGTTAATAACTTAGCTCTTTCACTGTCACATCTCTTTGAGAGGTTAGTTTGTTCCTGTTCATAAATGTAGTTCTTAGGGATGTGCCTCATTGTAGCATTTTTCTTCATAAATTTGCCACTCATTACGGCTACAAGAAAGAGTGCTTTACCTATGCTGCCCCTCACTCCTGGAACAGCTTAACCCCTCAGTTTAGAAACTGCTGTACTACTGGCTCTTTTAAATCTGGTTTAAAGAAAATGTTACAGGAACAATCTCTCTCTCTCTGCAATTGTTTTGTCAGCTAATTTCTATACTATTTGTCTCAAAGTCTTTCATAGTATGTACTGTTGCTTATAATACATTTATAACTATGACTTGGGACACTCTGCAAACAAGACCTGTTCCTCATAGAACTTATCCTGCACACTTGCATGTTTTAAATAAAAAAATAAAATATGCCTGACCGAGTATTGTCATTATGTACTAACTTCCCCAGTAAGGCATAATTTATGAAGGAATGCCAGTTATTTCAGGAGCCATTTCGATCCTTGACTTTTTGCAGCATTTTATTTAATTTTTATTTGAAATTTTGACCAAAAAGGCACACTGAATTGTGACAGCTCGTTTCAGGTGTATCCTTGGGGTGAGTTGCATGGATCTGTTTTAGTGTCTTGTGGAATGTTGGTTATGACAACAACAAAATTCCATACTCTTCTTTTATAAGTCCCTCGGAATCTTAACACTTCCACTTGGATGGTGACACTGACCTGAGATGGGCAGAACACAGAAGGAGCATTGCAGCAGTGGAAGATTCAATAGCCCGCAGTGTATGTTTGAGCTTTTATAATCTGATAACAGTTGTTTCAAGATCTGCTTTTCTCCAGAGCTTAAGGACAATTTTCTGTGACTGTACATAGCCCAGCAAAGACAGTGGACCAGCAAACAAAGATCAGAGATTACATAAACTCTGCTATGAAATGGGTAGAAAGAAAGTTGGCCCATGATTGGTCAAGAGCTACTTTCATCCGCATTGTTATCCCAGCACAACAGCCTGGCTGGAAGTAGCTAAACAAAAATATGTTTAAAAAATACATCCAATATACTAAAAGGACTAATTTCATAATCGCAATAAGGTACCATAGGGGTGTGTGTTACGATGGGTTAATGGCCTTCTCAGGTGGTGGAAGCACTTGACTTTGCCTCGTGCTTCACCCACCCAAGGTGGGCCGTTATCCCACCATTGCACACCCTCATCATGCCTTATTGCATAAACATGCACAGCAGACTATACTGAATCTCCTCACTACTGCCTACTGCTCTGATGACAACTATAGGGAGTCTGGGGTTTGTAGTAACAGAAGATGTCAGCCTAGAACTAAGTAAATTAGTTGGATACAATGTACTATAGTACAGTAAACCAAAATGGTTTCCCAACCACAAAAGCACTTTAGGACCAGCCTCACATATGCGTGTTATGCCCCTTAGTGGTGACTGTTCCCCTTATCTGAAGGTCAGCACCTCAACTGTGACAGCACCCCTCATACTGCACTTCCTTGTTGGTTATGTTATGGGTATTAGCCCAAGTACTGTACCTGGTGTGATAGCAGTCCTCTGGTACAGCAGTAGCTTATTTCTGGCAGCGCTTGACAAACCGGTTTTGGGAATGAGCTTGAAGGGTCAGCCAGGGAGGAAGACAGAGCATCCGATGGATAGCTGTCCTCCTCTGGGAAGAGGAGGGAGACACAGTTGGCAACACTCTGACTCCTAGTGGTGGCTGGGGCCAGTGCACTGGGAAGGTGTGTGCATAAGCAGGGGTTGGTGGTGTGGCAAGAATGCACCTGACATCACATGGACACCACTGCACAACCGCTCTGCCAGGGCAACCTACAAGAAAACCCCACGGCTTGTGCAGCTGGATGCTGGATCCGCAGCAAGAGCTACTCCAGCATGTCTCTCGAGGACTGCCTGATGCCAGATTGGCTTCTGTCCTCCCTCCTCCAAAGGATTTTGGCGGAGCCCAACCATGTGGGGCAAGCCATGGTCTCTCAGGTGGCAAGTAAATCCTGGGGATTGGGGGTTGTGAACTGGAGAATAAACAGAACTGAAAACAAAAACATTAAAAAGTACCTGGTGTGGGGCTAGAACCTCTGGTACAGCCCCAGAGGTGAGCATACTAGCTACTGAGTCAGTGGCACTGACATACGCTGTTTTGATTTATATACACTGATTTATTTTATATATTTAGAAATGTTTGTCAGGAAAGGCACACTGAGCTGAAGATCATTTCCATGTGCGATCCAGGAGCACAGGGAGGTTAAATGACTTGCTCAGTCACACGGTATACAGCAGTTGTGAGATTATGCCACCCTTTGCTTCTGTTTGGCAGTTTTTCCCACTGGCAAACTGCGAATGGGTGAAAGCCAGCTTGCCTCTTTCTCTGCGAGGGTCAGAAGGAACACAGCATGGGCGCTCTCATTCAGCCATACTGGTAGCTCATTAAAACAGCGACTGAAGGCATTTTAACACACCTCAGTTTGTAACACCATACCTAACACTGTTGTCTATCCCCCGAACATAGAATATGGGTTGCTCTTGAGGCTTTTACTGATTTATCATTGCAGCCAAAAAGTGCTGACTCACCTTTGGCTTACACAGAAGTTACCTACCTTGGAACATTGGCATATAATGGTTGATACAATTTATAGACTGGAAAGTAAACACCCAGAGGGGTCCACAACATGAAAACTGGTTGCAATTTTCCATTCATACATGAGGTGTATATTGTATCATGTAGTAACAAACAGTGGCAGCCTATCAATGAAAAAATATTGCTGTTTTCTCCTCACAGCCCAGAAGAGCATGCAACGTCAAAACTGAAACGAATTCTGCAGCACTGCCACTTTTAAACCAGTAATTATGAAGAATAAAACATAGGGAGTATGGTAACTGTTCTGCACACTCTTGGTTTGTGATACCTGGTGAAACCATTCACGCTTCACTCTCATGGTTTAGGAGTTGATTTGACAGATGTGAGGAAGTACTCGTTCATTGAAAGAATGGTGGATTCCTGGAACAGTTTGCCAGTGGAGGGTGGTGGGGGAGCGAAAACAGTGGTGGGGTTCAAGAATGTATGGTATAGGTATAAAGGAATCTTAGTGGAAAGAAAAGGGGAGCCGGAGATGAGGGAGGGTCTGCTGTGATATTGTAGTTAGGGGAAAATGGGCTGGCCAGGTGCATCACACGGTCTTTATCTGCTGACTTTAGTCTCTGTTTTATGTAAGTGAAATCACACATCTCAGGCATGTAAAACAAGCTTTGTTACCCATCACTCACATGCACTGTTCTATGTATTTTAGTAGCTGCCATGGTAGCCTACATGTGAAACACAGGACAGTGAGGCACCCCAGGACAGGAGCAGACAGACCGAAAAGAAGAAATTTGGTTTTACTTTTATTTTCCATGTACATTTTCTTTTCTGCCAGCAGCCCGTCCACACAGGATGTATCCTATTTGCAGGATATAATATGCCTTGATCAGGCCAAGGGTCCAGCCATCATATAAATGGCTACCGTCTTTTTCTCCCCCCGTTTTCCCTTCCCCACGGGCATGGCTGATGCCGATGTTGTCCATGCATATGTAGGTACGCAAATAATCTGGCATAGGAAAGTTCATAACAGGAAAGTTCACCATAGGAAAGTTTGTCACAGGAAAATTAAACAGCCGGTATTTGGTCCACACTGCCATGGATCACCACACCAGTAAAATCTGAGCTATAAGTGTACATTTACTATTATACCATGGACATAAGTGAACAGCCAATGAAATTCTCAGTCTAGCAGTTTACCACTGTTGTAAATCCTCTGATAACCAACGGCTGTTGATGAGTACATAATCTATAATATCTGCAGCATAGGAATAAATACAATAAAAATAAAAAATAAAATCAGCCTCTTTAACATTTGTATTTATTATAGTAAAATAAAGCGAACATGGTATAATCATGATAAGTCCTTGAAGGATGTGGTGTTGAGATTTACCATGGCTGGCGAGGATACCCACTTAGCTGCGCCTCATGGGCAAACCACTCCAGCCATGGTAAATCCCCTGATAACCCACACCTCCTCATTGCTTTGGCTGCTTTAATATAACATCACGCCACCATGGATCACCTCACAGTGAAATGTGTGACCAAATTTCCAGCCATGTAATTTTCCTGTGCTGAAGTTTCCTGTGCCGAACTTCCTGTTCCAAACTTTCCTGTGCTGCATTTGCCATGCCCTGCACATGCATAGCTTCCCTCTGTGGCGGAACAAACTCCTGGCCCAACTGCAGGGGCCTCTGTGGTGGCAGGCCCTTCGCCCAGCCCCCTCAGCTGTGATGCACTGCTGGGCGGCAGGTGACCAGCCTGGCCTGCCTCACGACACTCTGGGTTTGCTCCCTAACAAAGGGTCCCCTCATTGGTAGCAGAATACACTGCCGCTGGGCCATCACACAGTAGATGGGGAGAGTGCAACAAGGTAGTAGGGAGGCCAGCAGTATGCTGGGAGTGTATTAGCAGCTGAAGGAGGGAGGTGGTGTTGTGACTGTATTGATCCTGGTGAGACCTCCGGAGTACTGTGCCCAGTTTTGGAGATCACAACTCAGGAGGGACACAGACAGGGAGGCTGTCCAGATGAGGGCAACTCATCTGGACATGCACTACAACTGAGAACCATCTTACCATCCATAGTGTCTTCGATCCTCTCCAATCAGGCTTCCAGAAGAGACACAGTAGCGAGACCACTCTGGTTCGGGTGCTCAGTGATTTCCTGATGGCGAGGGACCAGAAGAGCCGCTCCATCTTAGTACTTCTGGATCTCTCTCTTCAGCGTTTGACACTGTGGACTATGGGGTTCTGCTTGAACACCTGAGGGTTATCTGTGGCCTGGCTGATCCATTTCTCAGATGGTTCCATTCTTTCCTAGCTGGCAGGTCTCAGAGGATGACGTCTGGGATTTTTCCTCTGAGCCATTCTCTCTGCTGTCTTGAGGGTCCCTCAGGGCTCAGTGCTGTCCCCATGTTGTTTGCAGTGTACCTTCTACCCTCGGAGACATTGTAAGATGACATGGGCTGAGGTTTCACTCTATGCTGATGATACACAGCTCTATCTGTCTTTGCACCTGACCTGGACAGTGCAATCTCAATGTTTAACAGCTGTCTGGTGGAGATCCATGACTGGATGAAGTCCAGCTGGCTGAAATTGAATTCCGAGAAGACTGAGGTGTTGGCTGTGGATCTGGGGTGCTGGATAGAGAGAGGCCGGTGGTGGGTTTACCTTCTGGGCTGTGGCTAGATGGTGTACAACTGCCCACCTCTGAACGGGTGCGTAATCTGGGTGTGGTTCTTGACAATGGGTTGACACTGTGTGCGCAAGTGTCGGCAGTCATCAAGTCTTCCTTTACCACCTTAGGAACATTGCCAGAATTAAGCACTTTGTTCTATCTGATGATTTGCCAACGTTGATCCATGCCTTTGTGACCTTGCACCTTGACTACTGCAACTGCCCTTACCTGGGGCTTGCGGGGTTGATACCGCCACTTGCAGCTGGTGCAGAACGCTGTAGTGTGGTTATTGACTGGGACTTCGTGCACCAGTCATATTACCCCGGGTAGCGATCTGCACTGGCTGCTTATACAGTGGCAGATCACCTCCAAGGTCGGTTCACTGACCTATAAAGCTCTGCATGGACTGGAACCAAGTTACCTCAAGAGTGCCTGGTTCCTACAGCCCTGGTCAGCCTCTCCGCTCAACTGATGAGGGGTTGTTAGAGGTTCCCAAGGTCGGCTGAAAACATCTGAGGCTCGGGGTTTTATGTTCGTAGCACCATCCCTGTGGAACTCTTTACCTCATCAGATTAGAGAGTGCAGGACTGTGGAGGGCTTCAAGACCAGTTTGAAAACACATCTGTTTAATCAGGCTTTTTAATATTTGATGTTTTATGGATTGTGAATATTTTTAACTGAAGCTGAATTTTCTGTAAGATTTTATTGAATTGTTTTATGACATATTTATATTACAGCACTTTGATTTCTGAATTGCACTATATAAATACAAATATTATTATATAACCCCTTGGTGGCGCTCTCTCAAGGGATACTACCCTGCCTGTGTGACTAAGTGCAGGTTGAGGGGCCTGGGTACTGAAAACGGGTGCCTCCACCAGAGGACAGGGTTAGTGGAAGTAGGCTGACCTGGGTACAGACCTCCAGAACACTGTTACCCCTCTTTTCCCTCTACTGGCCCAACTGGTTCACAGAATATACAATTGCAATTAACATCTGACAGCAGTTTCAACCCCACACTCATTGCACTTACTACCAGGGCTGGTTCAGCTGGCTTGGCCCTGAGACCCTCTGTAAAATAAGATTTAGCAAAACAATCAACAGTATTTCAATGCTGTTCATACAGAGGTACACCACAACTGGTTTAAATGCAGAAAGATTTAGCTCTGATTTATTCAAGGGCAGTAACAAGGAAGGGGCCAAATCTAGTGGTTGAGTCAAGATCTGAATAGGTCAAGTTATAAGGCATGTGCTCAAAGGTCCCTGTAACACAGTTACACACCTCTGAATACCCAGTTGGAACTACAGTTAGCCAGAAGCGTTCCCGGGGTAGGCTGGTGTTACAGCAGGTTGGGGCCCTGGGACGAAAAGAAAACATGCATGCACATTAACCCAATAATTTATAATCTGGAGCCATATGGCTCAGTCCCAAATGATTAGCAACAACAATTAAACCAGTTGACATATACCGATTTGAGCTTTGTTGCAGGGAGCTACCCTGGTGTTTACTCACGCTACCCAGTACAGGATGCAGGATGGACAAAATGGAGACCTCAGGATGAAGAGCTGGATGGCCAGGGAGAAGCAGGGCTCATACTGAGCACCGTGGTGCCGATCCTGTTAGTTGGTGTTGAGTAGGAGTTGAATCCCCCAGGCTGGTCTCCTCATCAGGTTGTTTCTCTATGGCATGAGCGGCTGTCTGGGCCAAGGTGGCAAGGCCCAGACCGGGTGAACAGTTCGAAACAGTCTGGTAAGTGCTGGATACAGCTTCCAGCAAGCGTGATACATTCAAGCAGTGGGAACAACATTGTGACCCACTATCAGCAATCAGCACACACATAGTAAAAGCAAGGTAAATACCACAGTTCGGATGACAGTCCGGTTGCAATTCACAGTGTCTCTGCATAAACCGTACACTCTGCGGCAATCTCAAGTCCTGACAGGCCGATCGCATGGAGGTAAATCTTTGGTCCACTTCAGGAAATTCAATTAGTCACAATCGGGTTCCAATTGCAAAAGCTGCAATTTTAGAAGAAGTCCAATCTCAGGCTCAAGGTCTGTTCACTTATGAAGATGGTAGCAGGTCAAACATAGCCTCTACCGATTTCCCTTTGTGCACCACGCAGGAGCAGCTGCTCAAATCTCTCTCGAGCTCTTCACTCTTTCAACTCTAACTCCAGACTGAACACTGTGCTGCAGGCAGCACCGGACTTCCTTCTGATCCAAAAAGGTCTGTTGGTTAATACATCTGTCTGTCAAAGCAAGGGCTCCCTCCATGTCCATTTAGGTGCCATAAAGCAAAAGCTACAATTCCTACAGAAATTCACTCCCACAAGACCCCTGGGGAAAGACTCCATTTTAGGGTCCCAAAGGTACTGATTGGTCCAAACTACCAGTCCAGAACCAAGATGATGGTGATCAACAGAAATGTCCATGCTGCAAAGGAAGGCAGGTTAGACAAACTACAATATTATTACTAAAGCAGATAATCAGCAAACAGTTACAGATCCTTGTAGGGCTCCCTCTGTAATTATCGATGGCAGAACGGAATGAGAACACTGCAGCCTGGGCAGAACTCGAGACTGAAATTACTCGCCCCTACCCAGATTAATTATATTCTACAAAATAGGCAGCTCTTAAAGAGTCAGGCACAGAGGCTAACAGGTGCACTCACATGTGCACTTTTAAATTGCTAGGATACAGAACACCAGCCTGGCAGTGGGCATTTAGGCAAGCCTGCTTGTAGGGGGTTACACCTTCCCTGCCTAGAAAGAACTTGGCATCTGCATCAAGTCTATATCATAATAGCATGGAAAAAGACAATATACTGTACAATATATACGTAACATTACTACACAGACAAGATGCTAACTGATGCATCCAAAAGCGTGAGCTTATCACATTACTATGCTCGCTTAGTGTTCTCTACACATATACTATATACATAATTTATTTATTTAATTTTGTTTACTCCGGTAAGGCCACTGGCTGAAGTCCCCTTTCAGGGGCTACTTGGGACAGATGGTAAGCAACTGAAATTGGAACCAGTTAAGCTGTTGGTGGTATTTGTGTGACAATAGCTTTATATTTTCATACATTCAGCACTGATTCTACTGTAATCACGTAATGGTATTACTATACTCATTCATGTAATAGTTTCTTGCACTTTAAACAATACAGATGGGGATCCATTCATATCAGCTAACTTAGGGCTAGATGGAGTAGGGGCACATGTTCCGAGGTAAGAACAATTAACCTAGAAGTGTCAGACAGGCTCAGTTTGGGCAGTGAGCTCTTTGAAATGTAAACACCCTTGTGAACAACATTGACAGGCAATCAACAGGTCTTAGGGAGTCATAGCTAAGGCACATTATTGGCTTGACAGCTCATCCAGACTTTCTGGGTGGGGAGGATAGACACAGACTGTGGACAGTCAATACTGGCACTGGTTTCTTCTCCTGTAGTGAGGGGTGCCTCTGCACTGGTTGAAATGTACAGATTGGGAACACTATTAGCTCCTTGCACTGCAAATCCTGTTTCCACAATACTTTGCTCATTATCATCTTCTGAAGAGGGCCCAGGTTGCTCATCCTAAGGATGCTCTGACACAATTGGACTTTGTGGCACTGGAGGGTGCTGTTAACACTTTACAGGGTTTTTCTAGGGCTGGTATATCCCCAGAGAGATTTCATCACATCAGATTCCTCCTCGTAATTCAAACAGTTCTACTAGACACAAAGAATCCGCTTACTTCAGACGAATACCTTGCACCTCACTTCAGGGGCACTGGCTCTAGGGAGGATGCTGAAGGTTAAGCAGTCCTGAAGGCCCAGCTTCATCCCGTAATCATACATAGGGTTACCTTGAAACAATTAACTCCGTTATAGGAAGCGAATAAAATGGTCACACTCACAATCATCAGAGGTGGACTGACCGTCACTATCATTTTGGGCTGCCGGGGAAGGCCTTGGGTCTGAAACAACTGGGGTAGGTTGAATGTGTCTCTTTTAGCAGCAGCATGAGTCACCATCCCAAGAGGGGCAATAACTGATGGTTCAGCGGCAATGATCACTTGGCCAGTGGGCAGTAGGTGGTTTCTGTGCATGGTGTTGACAGCTTTAGAATCATTCTCAGGGCGACTTTGTACGCAGGTAACTCATCCAGCTTGTTGACTATTACCTGTGGAAGATAATGCCACCTGTCAGTGATTTTATGCTTGCCATGCAATCCCAGTTATAATAGCACTCGATCCCCAGGCAACAACTTTTGGGCCTTCACCCAACGATCATATCTCTCTTGTTGGCAAGGTTTCATTTGGCAGCCATTGTTTGAGAAATTGGTATGCATGGTTCAATTGAGCTTTCAGTTTCTGTACATTTTGTAAATAATTTTTGGCTCTGACCCCATCTGGACAGACTCCAAAGCAGACATCCACGGCAACCGGGTTTCCCTCCTGAACATGAGACGATAGGGAAAACCCAGCAGCATAACTTTTAGTGCAATTGTACACGTGTACCAAGGTGCTAATCTGCTGGCTCTATTTAGACTTGTCTTTAGGATGAAGAGTGCCCAGCATGTCCAGGAGAGTTCTGTTCCAGCTGCTCCAGCTGGGGTCCCTCTGGGGGTGGTAAGGAGTGGTTCTAGATTTTCGCACTCCCACAGGGACAGCATCTCTTTGATCAGTCTGCTTTCAAAGTCCCTTCCTTGATCAGAATGGATACGTTGGGGCTCACCATAATGGACAAATAACTTTCTACTAGCACCTTGGCCACCGTAGAGGCCTTCTGATCCTTGGTCAGGAAAGCTTGGGCATATCTGGTAAAGTGATTGGTTACTACCAATACACTGCTAATGTTCTTTTGATCAGGCTCCAGACAAAGAAAGTCTATGCAAACCAGTTCCATGGGGCACTGGTTGAAATGTTAACAAGAGGAGCAACTTTCTGGGACAAAGCTTTTCTCTGAAGGCACCGACTGCAGGTTTTGACATAGTTTTAACATCAGCCACCATCTTTGGCCAGTAGAATCGAGACCGCACTAAGTCGAGGGTCCAGTCAATACCAAGGTGTCCCATGTGATTGTGTAGGGACCTCAGCACCAGCTGCTTGAAGGCTGTGGGTAGTACCAATTGTTGCTTGTCCAACTGATCTCGCCAATCTACTGTCCTCGATAGAGTAACTGGTCTCACAACTTTAATTGAGGGCCTTCTTTGAATAATAATGCAGTCTGTAAGTTGGTAGAACATAGTTTAGACACATCTCTCCCGCATCGAAGGGCATCAAGTGCGGCTGGATCATAGGATCTTGGGATTGAGCCCTCTGAAGGCTGCACTATCAAACTGGGGCAAGGCACTGATGTCCAATGCAGAAAAATGACAGTAGGCTGCAGGTATGCAAGTATCAGGGACCCCAAACAGTCCACCAGACAGCCCACTGTATCTGTGGATGGCTGCTCATCTTTGTCAAACGTTTGGCACAATGCTTTAATAGAGTGTTCTGACAGCCTCACCCAGTTGTCTTGAGGGTTTGGCGCCGTGAGAGAGTGTCAACGATTAATATGGTTCAGTCCAGGCTGGTATTCAACTGCTTAATCGTAAGTCGACAAGGCAGAAAGCCATCAGTGCCCAGCAGCGCCCAGTTTGGCTGAGGTCTGTACATACGTTAGGGGTTTGTTATCAGTTTTCATCAATATTTTGGCCCATAGAGGTACCTCTGTGAAATCGACTATGGCCCACTTTAGAGCAAGAAACTCCAACTTGTGAACAGGATAGTTTTCTCCAGATGTGTCAGTCTTTGATCAAGGAAGGCCACAGGTCTCAGGCCATCTTCATAATTTGATACAACACGGCCCCAAGTCCCTTCAGGTTGGCATTCGTATGCAGGACATATGGCTTGGTAGGGTCAGCATAGGCAAGCACTGGGGCATAAGTAAGCTGATAGATGATCTCAAAGAATGCCTCGCACTCAGGGTCCAGTGGGCTCCAAATGGTTCACCTGTTCAGAAATGCACCTTTTCCTCTCCCTTGAGGGATCCCTTTGGCACCTGCAGTTGGTAGGAGGATAACATTGAGTGAGATTGAGCAGTGGCCAGATTACCTTGAATGGTCTTTAATGAACTGCTGATGATGGCCACAAAACCCCAAACAATGCTGCAGTTCTTTAAGTTAGTTGGCTGGGGCCAGGTGGTGAGGGACTCTACTTTACTGGGGTCTGTCTGTATCCCTCAGCTGACACTATATGTCCCACATATTTTACAGATGTTTGGAAAAACTGGCACTTGTCTATAGATAGTTTGAGGCTGAATTCTTCCAGGCAGTCAAGAACTTTGAATAATCTGGTCTCATGTTCTTCTGGGTGCATCCAAGATGATGACATCATCCAGGTATACTAGACATTCCAACAGATTCATGTCTTATACTGCACATTCCATCAACGCCTGGAAAGTAGCGGGCACCTCAATCCCTGAGGCATCCTCAGGAATTCAGAGAACCCAAGGGACAAATGGAGGCTGTTTTCTCATGGTCCTCTGGGGCCATTGGGATTTGATAATACCCGCTTCATAGATCCAGTACTGAAAACCTCTGACTCCCATTCAGGCAGTCCAGGGCATCCTGTATGCGGGGCATAGTGTAGTGATCTGGTACGGTCCATCAGTTTAGGGTCCATAAGCTACACACATCTCATGGACCCATTCGCCTTTGCGACAACTACGATGGGAGACTCATAGGAGCTTCTTGACTCTTGAGTAATGCCAGCAGCTAGCATCTCCTGTAGGTGCCTCTGAACATCGCTTATATCAGCTGGGGCAAGGCGCGGGATCGCTTTCTAAAAGGTCTGTCATCATGAAACCTGATAGTATGCTCAGCACCATGGACGCACTCCACATCCCATTCCTGAAGGGAAAACACTTGGTCCCTCTCGGCAAGTTTCTTACCAACTCGAGTCTTCCATTCAGCAGACAATGGTGAATCACCAAAATCGAATAGGTCTGGGGTCACCTCCCCTTTTCAGCAGAATATTTGTTGCTGGGCAGTACTGCAGTGTCTGCACAGTTCACCGGAGCTAACTGACACCCCTGTTCCCTCGAATTTCTCAATCAGACACATTCCGGATTTGGACATCACTCGCCATGCATAGGCGTGGCATGGGCAGGTAAGATACTGGGTTTAACTAATAACCCTCTGGCAACTTCCTTCACCAAGTGCATCCAGCATCAGCATCCTATTTTTATGTCCTTTCCAAGGGAACTTCCATGAATGGTGTACTGAGCATTGGGTGGTAGTACCAGAGAATCAGAATCTTTCTTCCACACTATCCCCACTGGCTTGTCTCTGTCCACTTCTGTAGGTTGTTTTGCAGGTCATAGGCTCTCTTTATCAAGGCGGAACTCTCAGGGCCCACCAGTCCATTGCCCTTGCTTCTCTTCACACAACTGCACGAATCTTCCAAATATGTGGGCATTGATTCCAATGAGCAAGGGAACCCCATCATACAATCCCTTAGGAGGACACACCAGGGCTAAGCCCTCTACTTGTTCATCTACACCAGTTACAGTCACAGGAAAAGACAGCCAGAGCCAGACATATCCTAGGTAGGGATAAGACTTGTCGCTCAGGCCCCACACATTTAGGCCTTCCAAAGATTGTAATGGCACATCAGATAAGTGTTTATCATACCAGTCCTGGAATACAGTGATCACTTGTGACCCGCTGTCGAGCACAACCCGAGCATGGATACCACTGAGAGTCACAGTAGTCGCCATCGAAGGGCCTACCAGTTTGGACCAATCTGAGGACAGTAGTAGGGACCTGGACAGATGATTTTGTTACAAAGAAGTTTGAGTTAGTATTTCTTGAGCCTTCACTGCGGTCGCTGCAGCAACCCTTGGCCATTGTTTCACTTTCTGAGCTCCTCTTGAAGTCTGTATACAACTTTATCTAGGTCTTTGGGGACCATCATTCTTTCTTCATATGCCCGTCCCTTCCACATTTATGACAAAATATGCTTTCTAGAGTCTGGCATGGCCGAGATGTCACATTAGGAGCTGAGGCGGGGTACTACCAACAGAAAACCTTGATTCAACCTCTGGCTGCAGTATGGCGAGTGTTGGGAGATGTCTTAGTAATTCTCTCATCATAGTCAATTCATTAATTTTTGAGCTGCTGTCAGCAGGAAATGCCCGGTGCACCCCACCCCATAGCGGACGTATGTGAGAGGGGTTCGGTCTATTGTACCTTTGGAATGGGCTTGGAGGAAAACAGTAGCCTTCATTTCTCGGACCTCTCACAGTATTTTGCCCTATGGTGGAGTGTCCTTGATAGCCTCTGAGTGTTCAACTGGCACTGTATTTCGCCCTGAACATCACTCACATGGGCATCCTTGGTCACCTGTGCAGCAGCAGCAGATATGTGAGGGGGCCCCACATGGCTGCCCTCTCAATCATCTGAATTTCCTTCATAAGTCCATCATAGGTAGAGGCGCATCCAGCCGGGCTGCAAGTTGTAGTTGGAGCAGCAAATTCGGAGAATGGAGCAGACTTGAGAAGTTGATCCAGCCCAGTCCAATCTAACTTAGCTGGGGCCATGCCACCTTTCTTTAGGGCATTCCTGTAGCATTGCTTCGAGTCAAGGCACATACATTGATAAGGGCTCCTGGGTATTGCTGAGTGTTTTTGACCCTACACCACAAGTCCGAATCCAAATCAGGACCCCATACACATTTTCCAATGCATTCAGATAATCTTGAGCAGCTGCTTCTGGGTTACTAGCCCATGTGGCATGGATAGTAAGCTGGGTGGGGCCTCTGAGGCTTCTAAAGCCTCTCTTCTTCTCTGCCTTGGGGCATTGCCATTCTTGGATTTGAGGGGCAACATAGTCTATCCAAGTCTCTCAATGGTCCTCCCCTGGGTGTGGGGAGGGTACCTGAAAACATTCTCAGCCAGCTATATGAGTTGTGACTAACTGCAGACATGGAGGTGTGCACAGGAGCTGAGGAAGGGACAGGTATGGAACTGGCAGGGTATTGGAGAAGGAACACCCCAGGTGGCAGGAATAACTTCTTGAAGTCCTCCTACGGTCTTCCCCTCCTCTGGTAACAATTTGGCCAACTTCTCCTCGAAAGTCTCAGGATAAGGGTGGGGGCTCATTCCCCGGGTCTTTACTGTCCTTAGTTATTACCCTCCAGGTGGCTGGGACCCCTTCTGAGGCAATAGTCTGTGGCATTTTGGAGCTGTCCACAGGGTCACTACACTTTACCAAGGCCATGAAAGTTTGGGCAGTCAAATCAGTCAGTCGACCCACCACCACAGTGTTGTTTAAACATTCAACTTTGGAACATGCTCCTTCTACAGTGTCCTTGCTAATGCTCAAAGGAATATCCAATATAAGCAAGGCATTGTGGGAGGTCAATCTCTCCTGTACACCCACCCCACCAACTGGTGCACAGCCACTTCTATTAGGGTAGCCATTTATCTTTGACAATAATTCTTGATTTTGGCCACCAGGGGTGTTAATCAGCGATGCCTCCAAGATGTAACCCCTAGGTGGCGCTATCCCAAGGATACCACCCCTGCCTGTGTGACTAAGTGCAGGTTTTTTTTTTCTTCAGATACCCACTCCTCACCGCCGGACTTCCACTCCTTCAGGAGTCTCCAACGGCCTGATTTGTCCCAGCTCCTGCTATCCAGCGACCAGCGAGTCCATCCCCATGGAGCCTTGGCTGTACCCCCAGGTGGGCACGGGTGGGGCCCTTTACACCCGACGTGACTTGAATTTTGTCGGGGATGCTGGTGCTGACGCGGGTAGGGGCATTGGGGATCTGGCCAGGAGCTCCGCCTTACTGGAAGTCCGATGGGGTCTTTTTCCTGGTTTTCTTCCCTGCCCTCAGGACGCCTGCACACTGGGGAAGCCTAGGGGCGGAGCATGTCACGACGTGCCTGATGCTCCGCCCTGGCAGACGCCCCCACCCTACTACGCAGAAGTCTCGGCTGCACCTCCACCTGTGGTCACCCAGGTGGCGGTGTTGCAGTGGATTTGCATCCCCACCCACCCCCTGGAGGAGGAGAGCAGCCGCTGGGCACTCAATCCTCCTCCCCAGCCGGCTCTCCAGCTACCCGAGTCTGTTTCCAACCCGGGTCGCTAGGCGCTGCAAGCGGAAATCCAACCGCCTGAGCCGGTGGCCAGCAGCAAGTGCAGGTTGAGGGGCCTCAGTACTGAAAACGGGTGCCCCACCTGGGAGGACAGGGTTAGTGGTAGTGTAGCTGACCTGGGTACAGCCCTCTGGGACACTGTTACCCCTCTTTTCCTTCCAGTGGCCTAATTGGTTCACAGAATACACAATTGCAATTAACACCTGACAGCAGTTTCAACCCCACACTTGTTGCACTTACCACCAGGGCTGGTTCAGCTGGTTTGGCCCTGGAGACCCCTGTAAAATAAGATTTAGCAAAACAACCAACAGTATTTCAATGCTGTTCATACAGAGGTGCACCACAACTGGTTTAAATGCAAAAGATTTAGATCTGATTTCTTCAAGGGCAATAACAAGGAAGGGGCCAAATCTAGTGGTTGATTCAAGATCTGAATGTCAGGTTATAAGGCATGCGCACAGGTCCCTGTAACACAGTCACACACACTTGGGTACCCAGTTGGAACTATGACTAGCCAGAAGTGTTGCCTGGGTAGGCCAGTGTTGCAGCTGGTTGGGGCCCTGTGATGGAAAGAAAACATGCATGCACTTTAACCAACAATTTGTAATCCGAAGCCAGATGGCTCAGTCCCAAATAATTAGCAACAACAATCAAATCAGTTGACACACATTGATTTGAGCTTTGTTACTTACTTGGTATTAGTTGGTATGAAAGAACAGCAGAAGGCCAGAGCCCATCGAGACTGTTCCCCACACTATGTGGGACATTATTTATCTATTATCCTCAACCAAACATCTAATTTGTTTTTAAAGACACTAGTTGCCTCTACCAATTCATGTGGCAAGGTGTTCCATACAATGGATGCTCTACTGGAAAAAGTTTCCCTTTTGCTGGTTTTGTAGTTTTACTTCAAGCTGTTTATTATGCAGTCTCGGAACATGTCTCCTTTTGGAGAGTGTTAGACCATATTTTTCCATTAGATCTGGTGAATTTATTAAATTAAAACCATAAGCATATCACCTCTTAATCTTCTAGTTTGGAGAGAGAAGAGACCAGTAGCTTTTAATCTGTTCTGATAATCCAAGTTTGTTAATCTTGGAATCATTCTAGTTACTCCTTTGAACCTGTTCAAGAATTGCTATGTCTTTTTGGGTTTGGATTCCAGAAAGGGAGCCATAGTCTAGATATGGTCTAAGGTATGCCCTATACAATGGAATAAGGCATTGTTCAGTGCGATTAATAAAAGTGCATTTTATTTGCCCTTAAAAGTCTGTTCGTCATGCAAGCAGTTCTAACACAGTGATCATTTGATGTAAGTTTATTATTAACATATAACCCTAAATCTTCTTCACAATTTACATAGATACATAGACAGTGTCTGGTAGATAAGGGCCTATGGCCCACCCAGTTCGCCCATTTGAACTTGTAAGTTCAGTTTATGTTTCCTAGAAGTCTGTTGCCCCTTACCCCTGACCTCCAGAATTCCTTTATGTCTATCCCATGCATTCTTAAATCCCATGATTGTTTCAGCCCTCACCACTTCCTCTGGCAGGGTGTTCCACTTGTCCACCACCTGCTCTGTGAAGAAATTCTTCCTCACGCTTCCTCTGAATCATCCTCCTCCAACTTCATCCCATGCCCTAGTTCTGGAACATCTTTTTCGCTTAAAAATAGTGTATTTCTGCACCCTGTTCCTCCCTGTAAGATACTTGTATGTCTCTATCATATCCCTCTCCTCCTCTCTCCTCCAGGGAGTACATGTTCAGTTCCTTCAGCCTGTCCTCTTAGGACTTGTGATGCAATCCATGCACCATCTTTGTTGCCCTCCTCTGAACCTTCTCACCCTGTCTATGTCCTTACGTAGGTAAGGTCTCCAGAACTGTACTCTGTACTCCAGGTGGGCCTCACTAGTGTCTTGTATAGTGGAATTATGACCTCCCTTTTCCTGCTGGTGATGCCCTGCCTATGCATCCCAACATCCTATTTGCTTTACCTGCTGCCTTGTCACACTGTTTCTACCTTAAGGTCATCAGAGATGATAACCCCTACGATCCCTTTCCTGCTTGGTGCATGCTATATCCTCACCCCACAACTGATATATATTGTGCCAGGGTTTTTTATGCCCCATATGCATTATCTTGCACTTCTTGCAATGAATTTCAACTGCCAAACCCTTGACCATTCTTCAAGTTTCTGCAGGTCCCTCTCATTCTGTCTACACCTCTGGCATGTCTACTCTGTTACAGAGCTTTGTGTCATCAGCGAACAGTGAAATTCTGCCTTCTAGGTCCTGTGCAATGTCACTGATGAAGATGTTGAATAGGACCGGTCCCAGCACCGATCCCTGAGGTACCCACTGGTCACTCTTCCTCTGTGGAGTGACAGCCATTTACCACCACCCTCTGTGTCCTGCCGCCCAGCCAGTTACCTACCCACCACACTACTGTCCTGCCCACACCCATATTCCCAGTTTGTGTAATAGTCTTCTATGTGGCACAGTGTCAAAGGCCTTCTGAAGTCCAGATAGGCCATGTCCACTGCCCTCCCCTGATCCACCTCCCTAGTCACCCAGTCAAAAATTCAACGAGGTTGGTCTGACATGATCTCCCTGGTGAAACCATGCTGCCTTGGGTCCTGTAGTCCATTGACAACCAGCTGTTCCACCAATCTCTCTCTTCAGTAGTGCTTCCATGATCTTCCCCACTACCGAGGTGAGGCTGACTGGTCTGTAGTTCCCCGCTTCCTCTTTGTTCCCACTTTTGTATAAGGGGACTACATCTGCTATCCTCCAGTCTTTGGGTACCTCCCTGTTTCCCAGTGATCGGCTAAACAGGATAGCCAGAGGTTCAGCCACCACCTCTCTTAGTTCATTAAGGACCCTGGGTGCACCCCATCTGGCCCCATTGCTTTATCAACTCATTACTTCCAGTTCCTTCAGGACCCTTTCTCTTGTAAAGGACTTGTGTCCATTTCTGCACCATTCTCACCCCTTGTACTCCCTTCAGACCCATTACCCTCCTCTTCCTCAGTAAAGACTGAACAGAAATACTGTTCAATATGTCAGCTTTTACTGTTGTCATCCTCCATGTGGCCCCTATCCTCCCCTTCAGTCTCACTATCCCTCCCTTTGCCTTTCCTTTTTCACTTATGTACCTGTAAAAGGTTTTGTCCTCTACCCACTGATTTTACAATGTGTTCTTCTGTCTGAGCTTTGGCTTCCCTTACTGACCTCCCTGCCTCCCTTTGCTTCTCCTGGTACTCTCCTATCCCCTTCTGCCTGTGTCTTTTGTATTGCCTAAATGCAATCTTTTTGGCTTTCACTTCTTTGCTACCTCTTTGGAAACCATGGTCGATGAGTGAAGTGGTAGTCCGTTTATATAATATATCGTTTTTGGATTATTTACACTGAAATGCACTACTACTTGTTGCAGGAGCTACCGTGGTGTTTACTCATGCTACCCAGTACAGGATGCAGGATGGACGAAATGGAGACCTCTGGATGAAGAGCTGGATGTAGGAGAAGCAGGGCCCCTCGAAGCTTGCGTGGTGCTGATCCTGTTCATTAATGTGTTGAACAGGGCAGTCAATCTCAGGCGGATCTCTTGTTGGTTGTTTCTTCTGCATGAGCGGCTGTCTGGGCTGAGGTGGTAAGGCCCAGACCGGTGAACAGTTCAGAAACAGTCTGGTAAGTGCTGGATACAGCTTCCAGCAAGCGTGACACATTCAAGCAGTGGGGAACCAAATTGCGACACACTATCAGCATTCAGCACACTTATAGTAAAAGCAAGGTAAATACCACAGTTCAGATGACAATCCGGTTGCAATTCACAGTGTCTCTGCACAAAACCATACACTCTCTGGCAGTCTCAAGTCCTGACAGGCGAACGCACCTAGGGAAATCTTTGGTCCACTTCAGGAAATTCAATTTATCACAAATCAGGTTCTGATCGCAAAGCTGCAGTTTGGAAGACGTCCAATCTCAGGCTGAAGGTCCCTTCACTTATGAGGATGGTAGCAGGCAGGCCAAACACAGCCTTCCCACCGATTTCCTAGCACCGTGCAGGAGCAGCTGCTTGAATCTCTCGAGCTGTTCACTCTTTCAGCTCTAACTCCAGACTGAACACTCTGTTGCAGGCAGCACCAGGACTTCTTCTGATCCAGAAGGGTTTGGTCGGTTGATCCATCTGTCTGTCAAAGCAAGAGCCCCCTCCAGGTCCATTTAGGTGCCAAAAGCAAAACTACAATTCCTACAGAAATTCACTCCCACAAGACCCTGGGACAGACTCCATTTTAGGGTCCACAAAGGTACTGATTGGTCCAAACTACCAGTCCAGAACCAAGATGGTGGTGATCAACAGAAATGTCCATGCTGCAGAGGAAGGCAGGTTAGACAAACTGCAATATTATTACTAAAGCAGATAATCAGCAAACAGTTACAGATCCTTGTAAGGCTCCCTCTGCGTAATTAGCAGTGGCACAGTGGGCCGATAACATTTGTAGTCCGGCGGGACTCGAGCCTGAAATTACTCACCCCTACCCATATTAATTTACTGCGAAATAGGCAGCTCTTAAGGAAACAGGCATGGAGGCTAACAGGGGCACTCACATGTAAACATTCTTAAATTACTAGGACACAGAACACCAGCCTGGCAGTGGGCATTTAGGGAAGCCCAAGGAAGACTTTTGGGAACCCCATTTGTAGGGGGGTTGCAATTATTATTAACTAAAATAGTAAAATGGTTGCATGAGAAACCATAACACGAGAGACTGAGGGACTGCACTATGTACACGCTGGAGGAGAGAAGGAGGGACATGATAGAAACCTTTAAGTACTTTCCAGGGCTGAACAAGGTGCAGGAGGGGTGTATTTTCAGATGAGTAGATGCAGCAGGACAAGAAGGCATTCAATGAAACGAGACCTTTAAGGAGGCAGTATAGCACAGTGGTTTAGGCTCTGAGCTGCAAACCTGGAGACCTGGGTTTGAATCCCACAGCCCCCACTTGCATACTGTGTGAACCTGAGCAAGTCCCTTAACTCCTTGTGCTCCCAGGTTGCACTTGCAAACAAGTTTTCAGCTTAGTGTGTCTCTCCTGGTTAAAAGGGGATATTTAGTAGAGATATGAGGAAGTACTCTTCACTGAAAGAGTGGTGGAAAACTGGAACAGTCTTACATCTGAGGTGGTGGAAGAAAAACAATGAGATGTAGCATCTCCTTTACAGTGATGTTCTACTTCAGCCCATTTTGCCATTGATTGGACTGGGGCACATCCAGGTTAAGTGACTTTCCCAGGGTCACACAGTGACTATTTAACTCTAGTGGGGCTTGAATCTGTGCTCGATTCCCTGGTTCCTAAACTGGTGCTCTTAACCTATAAATTATTTTTTACAGCTGCTTTCATACACTCTGTTGCCCTAAGTTTTTACAAATCCATGCACAGTTGTAGTAGCTTTTAGCACATGGAGGAAATGGATTGTGGACGTCAAACAGCACCAGTCACTAGGGAAAACTTTTGAAAACCATGTATTTTATTTTTTGCTATAGAGCTTTTGGTTTCCAGACCACCATGAGTGCCTTTCATCAGTTTCTTATGTCAATAATCTCAGCCCCATCTGTCACTTCCACCACCCCTGTCAGAGCCAGTGGGAGCTACACGTGCAGGGCCCAGAGGACCAGTGACTGTCATATTGTGGCCCAGGAGAAAGTTTGTTTTCTCGGGTTTCTTCACTGTTGCCCAGACCCACCCACATCCCTAACACTGGGCAGTGTCACATCAGGCTTTGCACGCATGCAGCGATGCCCCTGTGGAGGAGTCAAGCTGCCAGGCCCCACAGAGATCACAGTGGTGGTGGAACATAGTGCCATCCCTCTCTGGCTGGGAGCACTGCAGAAAGGCAGTGCTGCGCCAGCCTACCAATGCAATGGTAGCGCTACCGTTTGCACTGACAACCTGGGTTCAAGAACGGGCCCGGGAGTCAAAGGCCAGCTGGGGAGGGAGGTGGCTGAGTGTCCCAGGGACCGCTTGCCTTCTCCGGGGAGGGGGATTGCAGCTCGGGCACTTGACTGACCCCAGGTGGGAGGCCTGGGGGTATGGCAAACATCCAGCCACATTTCCTGGGGAACAGGTGTGGCGGACATCGGCAGTGATGCCTTGATGTCTGGGACGATGCCACACTAGAAAAGGAAAATGCACCGGGTAGACAGAGCGCCTGGTGCAGACCCCAGAAGCTTCCCATCTGCCTGCCAAGAAGCTGGACCCAACAAAACAAAGAAGTTTGGGGTGTACAGGCCCCCACCTCGCTTCCGCCTGGGGCAGAACCACGGCTATATGGGGGTCTCAGCAGGGCCCAGGTGGGTGAAGGAAGCAGGGGCTGTCACCACAGGTGTCTCCCCAAAGGTGCGGTGCTTTGGGGCGGATGGGGAAAACAGCAAGTTAAAAAATTTTTTTTTTTAAAGGCAGCGCTCCCCCAACCCACTCAGCCACCCGCCACAAAGATCTGGCTCAGAATGTGTCACTTATCATGACTTGTGCAGAAGCTGGATTTACATAGCTCACTCACGACTCTGCCACTCGTGAACTATTCTCCTGCTCTCACTCATGAAGATAAGTGACATATTCTAAGATAGGTCATTGCATAGCTCATATCTGTCTCTTAGTCCTCACAACTGTGGGCATCAGAGTGTTCTTACACTCAACTCCCGAACTCTGGACTAATCTGCCACTTCACCTACACATGACATCTAGTCATTTTGGCATTAAAAATAAACTCATAAGCTACGCAATGAGAAATGCCTGTATTTATAAATAGCCTTGTACTCATTTGCTTATTTCAGTTAATATGAGGTAATAGCGAGTACATAATTACATCTATTTATACACCTACCATTGACATGTAACTCCTTTGTATTATCTGTGTAACCCCTGCAAATGGGGGTTCCCAAAGATTTCAGGAGCTTGCTTGAATGCTCCAAGCCTGAATGGTGTTTGGCCTTTAAGCCATTTATCAGTGAGTGTTTTTAGAGCCTCTGGTACTGTGTCTTTAAGAGCTGTCTGCTTGCAGACATAATTAGTTTGTATGGGGGACTGTGTGCTTCTCTGAGTACCACTCGAGCTGCTGCCAATTCACTTATTTTGCAGTCACTAGGAGTGCAAAGGAACCCATCTGAAAGATGTAACTGTTTGCCAGAAATTATTTAGAGTAATAATGAAATTACAGTTTGTCTAACCTGCTTTCTTTGCAGTCAGAACTGTGCTGCTAGTTCCCATCTAGTTTTGAACTGCTGAACTGGACCAATCAGTGGGGTAAGCTAGCTCTAAAATGATGCCTTTGACGAATCAGAACTTGACTCATAATCTGAGCCAGCCACAAGAGGATTGTATGGGCAGTGACTCTGGAGATGTAGTTTAGACTTCAGTGCCTTTTTGGACCAACAGCAGCAGTCTATTGTGAGTGACAGCCAATCCAGTCAAGAACTGGGAGGAACTCAAAAGGAAGTGCCCGGTTTCGTCAATTGGAGTTCAGTTGAGCTTTGGCAGTGAAGAAAGGAAAGGAGCCTGTGCTTTTCAGTGTGCAGTTTTAGTCAAAAAACGTGTGTAGACCCAGAGTTCCGGCCTGCAGCTTGTGTAACAGTTGTTAGGACTGAATCTGTCCGTGAAAAGAATCAAAGGATCTCTGAAGAGTAGAAACCAGGCTCACCCTGTAGAAGACTGGAAGAATTGCTGAAAATTGTACTCGGTCTGTCAGGAACTGAATCTGCTGTGTGTTCTCCGCGGTATTGTGCAGTAATTGCGATCGGGATACAGATGCAGCCTGCCTGGTATAGTACTTTCTTTTATGGATGTGAAGGGTTTGTGTACCTCAAGTGAGGCCCTGCTGACATTGAAGGACCCTATCTTATTTGGAGGTCGGAGTACTAATTCAGGGTTGCTCCTGTTGAATTGCCACATTAAATCCAAATGGAATTACTGTACTGCTGACTCGTTTAATTCCTTTTCTCAGGTGAAAGGGCCCCTACCAGCTGCCACGGTTTGACTAGCCACTAGGGCTTGGGTACCCAGGGACAGTAACTGATAGGGATAGGCCTGTGCACAGAGCCATAGGTAATTATTAGAGTGATAAGCTAATTAACCTGATTTCCCGTCCTTGTTATACCCCTAAATAAATCAGAGCTGCTTGTTTCAGCAAAGTTACTGCCTGAGGTATTTGTCTATGTTAAAGTACTGTACTGTGATTGTTGCACTGTATCTCATTTCCACAGGAGGTCCCAGTGCCGGAACCAGACCTGGGGGTAAGTGTATACTGTGAAGGTAATTCTGATATATTGTGTGGGCCACTAGTGGGAAGAAAGGGGTTGCAGTGTCCCAGAGGGCTGTGACCAAGTTAGTTTAACTATTGCAAACCCTGACCTCTGGGTGGAGGCACCCGCCATTGGATCCAGGCCCTCAACCTGTTAGTGGCAAATCAGGCAGGGGTAGCCCCTGGGATAGCGCCATCTAGGGGTTACATCTGGAGGCTCACCGCTGGGATTGTGTCCTCAGTGCGGCCATATTTACTAACCACTGTTAAGAAAAAATGGTGTACCTGACAGAAGTGGCTGTGCACCGGCTGGTGGGTGGTGTACTGGGGAGGAGATCGACCCCAAAATGCTATGCTTATCCTGGACATCCCTGGGTATCAATACGGACACTGTGCAGGAGTACTTCCAAGGTGGAAGGTTTACAAAACCCTGTGGTGGTGGGTCGGCATGCTAATCTGCTCACCCACACTTTCCTGGCCTAGTAGAGTTTAAGGATCCCATAGATAGCTCCAAAGTGCCACAGACCATTACCCCAGAGGGAGCCCTCACTGCTTGGAGTGATAACTAAGGACAGTAAGACCGGGGGAATCAGCCCCCACCACTATCTGAAACTTTTGAGGAGAATTCCTGAATGGTTGCTGGGAGAGGGAAAACTGTGGAGGACTTGAAGAAACTATTCTTGCCACCTGGGAGTGTTCCTCCCCAACACCCTCTCCTGCTCCAGTGCCCGTAATGGTGGCTGAACCAATGCAGACTCCTATTTCTGCACCTGCCATTAGTCACGACTCTTACGAAGGTTGAGGATCTTCTCTGCACCTCCTCCCACCCCCAAGGGAGGATGACTGGGAGACCTGGATGAGACTATGTTGCCCCCTAGGTGCTAGAAATGGCAATGCTCGGAAGTGTAGAGCGAAAGAGGGTTAGTGAGAGCCTCCGAGGTCCTGCCCTGGCTACCATCCGTGAGCAACGGGCCAGTAACCCTGAAGGACTGCACAGGCCTATCTTGAGGCCTGAGAATGTGTATGGGAGTTTCAGATTCTGATGAGGACCTATGGTGGAGAGTAAGAGATGCACAACAGTACCAAGGAGTTGTTGTCTGTGTATGTATCTCGGCTGGAAAAATATTTGCAAGAATGCCTCAGAAAAGGTAGTTTGCCAGCGATTGAACTGGACCGAACCAGGCTGGACAGGATCCTTAAGTCTGCCCCTCTTCTCAGAACTGCTGTTGCTTCAGTTACACCTGGCAGATGGACTGGAATCCCCACCCTCCTATGATGAGTTAATGAGAGAAATTGAGGAGTTGAGAAAAAGACTGACCTGGGGGGACCTGCACCATTAGCTGCGTGCTACGACCGAGTGACTGAGGTGACCCATCAAGTGAAGTTCAGGGCAGAGGTTGGCAGTCAATGAGTGCTCTGACAAGGAAAAAGATATGTCACAATGGGGCGAACTGTTGAGAGAGATCCGGAATTCAAAAACAGTCCCTTTATGAAGGCCACGCCTGCAAGTACGGGCCCTGACCTATATCCGACTGCATCTGCTATGGGGTGGGGTACCCACCCATGTATCTCCTGCTGATAACAGCTCCGAACTCCGATTCCTTGACCATGGAAGTGAGGAAACTGATCGAGATGTCTCCAAATGCTTATCACGCGCAGACAGAGATGGCACCAAGGTTTCCAGTTAGTAATACCCCCGCCCTGGCTCCCAGTGTGACGCCTGGCCAGCTCAAACTCCAGAAAGTATGTTTTGCTATAATTGTGGGAAAGATGGGCACATGAAAGGGAATGCCAGTCCCCAAAGACACTGACAAAGTTGCATATAGGCTACAAGGAGCTTGGAGAAGAAATCAGTGGTTAAGAGGTGCCGACATGATCCCAGTGAGGCACCAAAAATGCTAATTCACGTCCTTTTGTGGCAAGGTCGTTGCCCAGGCCCCCACTGCCACTGCCTCTCCAGACTGGTCCAGAATAGTGGGTCCTCCATGGAGATCTACTGTAAAGGTGAACGGAGTGTCGCAAAGCTATATTAGACAGTGGCTCCAAGTAGCAATTATGTTCCAAGATTGGTATCAGAAGCATTTGTCAGGCGTACCTCAACCATTGGACGGACGCATGTATGGGGGTTAAGTGAGAAGGCCTACCCCTATTCCGGTATATCCGAATTTGGCTGTCTTCCCACCTCCGTGGCTGGAGTGGCTGACAATGCGGAGACCCTAGCCTTTAGTGTGTCCCCCACTGGACTGTATGATGGTGTCCCTTTGTTGATTGGAACAAATGCTCGCTATGTTGGAAGGCTGGCACAGTTGTGTTATGAAAAAGGGGTCAAAGACTAGTAGAGCTTTAAGAGTTCCGGCTTTAATTAAGAGGCCTATGAGGCACAGAGAGAGATGCTGAAAAACAGAACAGAGGAACAGGTGAATTGTATGGAAGAAGGATCCTGAGTCTCTGATCCTGGCGCCAAATGCCCAGTGTACCTTACAGGGAGAGGTCCATATCAGAAAGGATGTTAAGAATAAAATATTAATGTTGGATGCACCGAGCGATGGAAAATTGCCAGAGGGACTGCTAGGTCAAGCCTAGTATTTTGCCGCTAGAGCCCATGCTTATGCCAGAAGGGTAATGGTCCAAGTTCATAATGTGTCTGAAAGAGACATTCGAGTAAACAGAGGTTGCATCCTGGCTAATGTGCATTGTGCAGACACTGCAGTGCTACCCAGCAGCAAGAGTTCAAGGAAGAAATGACAGAGTAACGCCTAGCTTGTTTGATTTCGGCGACTCCGCTGCCAGCTGAATGGAAAGTGAAGATCAGTGAGAAGCTTGCCCAGAGAGCGAGGTGTTTTCTTTAAAGGTGGATGTAGGATGCGTGCAGGCGAAATAGCACAATATCAGCTGCATGGCGAAAGACCATTCGTGAGAAGGTCCTGACGCCTGGCACCTGCTGACATAGATGATGTGAGACGGCATTGCAGGAGATGTTAGCTGCTGGTGTAATACAAGAATCCAGAAGCCCTTATGCTTCCCCATTGTGTGTAGTGAGGAAAAGAATGGAACAGTAAGGATGTGTGGATTATCGCACCTTAAACCGCGGACTATCCTTGATCAGTACACAATGCCCGCGTTCAGGATGCTTTGGACTGCCTAAAGCGGGAGCAAGTGGTTCTCGTGCTGGATCTCCGCAGTGGGTACTACCAGATCCCGATGGCCCCAGAGGACCGTGAATGACGGCCTTTATCTGTCCTGGCTGGGTTTCTATGAATTCAAGGAGGATGCCCTCATATAGTATTTCAGGTGCCCCAGCCACTTTTCACGATTGATGGAGCGTGGTGGGGACATGAACTTACTAGAGTGCCTGGTATACCTAGATGATGTTATTGTGTTTGGCAGCTCACTGGAGGAACATGAGAGCAGATTATTTAAGGTATTGGACCGACTGGAGGACTTTGTGCTCAAACTGTCCATTGATAAGTGTCAATTTTTTCAAACATCAGTAAGTAGTGTGGGACACATAGTATCCACCAGGAATAGACCGACCCAATCTAAAGTAGTGAGGCCTTGACCACCTGGCCATAGCCCCAAAATCTAAAAAGAACTGCAAAGATTCCTGGGATTCTGTGGTTATTATCGCGCTTTATCAAGGACTATTCAAGAGTGATCCCGCCTTTATTTAATCCCTTACTCAAGGGTATCCCCAACCCACAAAAATACCAAAGTCGTAGCGTCCTCAAGACTGAAAAGAGTGTATTTTCATCCGAGTAAAGTATTTGGAGTCAGCTGGACTCTGATTGTGAGACTGCTTTTCATGAGATCATATATCAACTTACCCATGCTCCAGTGCTGCCTCTATGCCGATCCAAGAAAACCTTACGTCCTGCACACTGATGCTAGCTTGCAAGGGTTGGGGGCTGTGTTGTACCAAGAAGCAGCGAGAATGGCCTGAGACCAGTGGCCTTTGCCAGTAGAAGCCTGACCCCATCCGAAAAGAACTATCCTGTACATAAGTTAGAGTTCCTAGCTTTGAAGTGGGCTATTGTTGACCAATTCCATGAGTACTTGTATGGGGCTAAAATACTAGTAAAACTGACAATAATCCTTTGACCTATGTGCAGACCTCAGCTAAGTTGGATGCCACTGGCCATAGGTGGCTTTCTGCATTATCTACATATGACTATGCTCGAATACGAGCAGGTCTGAACCACATAGATGCTGATGCTCTCTCCCGGGCCTGTTCCCCAGAATGATTGGGTCCGATTGGCAGAACCTGACATTCGGGCACTCTGCCGGAAGTTTGACAGGGAGGAACAATGTCCACGGACGCAGTGGACTGCATGGTGGATTGCTTGGGAGTCTCTGAGAATTGCATACCTGCTGCTTATTGCCACTTTCTGCAATAGACATGGTGCATCGCCCTCAGCTGGACAATGATAGTATTCATGGCTCAATCCCGCGATCCCATGATCAAAGCAGTTTTAGAAGCCTCTATGTATAGAAAAGATGTCCAAATTACGCTCCACTGATTTGAGAACTGCACTGTTAAGTACAAAGAAGGTCCTAAGTTGAAACTGGATCAATAAACTGTTATACAGAGAAACAGTAGACAGAGGGGGACAAGTAGACAAACAACAACTAGTGCTGCCCACTGCCTTCGAGACTCAGTACTGAGGTCCTTGCACAACCACATGGGGCACCTTGGTATAGACAGAACACTTGACTTGGTGAGATCCAGATTCTATTGGCCTAAGATGGGGGCTGATGTGGGCACCTTTATGAACTTGTAGTCGCTGCTTACAGAGGAAAGCTTTGCCCCAGAGGGCTGCCTCCCTTTGTTAACATCACCACCAGTTGCACCATGGAGCTGGTCTGTATTGATTTTCTAAGTTTGGGTGGATCAAAGAAATATCAGTAATGTGCTGGTGGTCACTGACCATTCGAGATATGCAAGCTTTCCCACCAAAGACCAGAAAGCATCCACTGTGGCCAAAGTACTCTGTAGAAAACTTTTTTGTTCACTATGGGGCTCCCAAAGAATCCATTCTGATCAGGAGAGACTTTGAGTCGTCTGATCAAAGAGATGCTTTCTCTGTGGGAGTCGAAGTCCAGAACCCCTCCTTACCACCCCAGGGGACCCAAGCCTGAACGTTTCAACCGCACTTAGATATGCTAGGCACCCTGCACCAAAGGACAAGCCTAGATGGAGCCAATAAATTAGCACCTGGTACATGCTTATAACTGCACCAAAGGTGATGCCACTGGTTCTCCCCTCACTGATGTTTGGAAGAGGCTCGAGCTACCAGTAGATGTGTGTTTGGGGTCTCTCTGATGGGGTTCAGGCTGACCAACTATTTATAGTATGTGCAAAGTTAAAGGCCCAGCTAACTCATGCGTGCCAACTGGCTCAAACCATGGCTGCCAAAAGAAATCTGGCCAACAAAGAAAGGTATGATAAAAGGTGAAAGCATAGGAACTCGGGAGGAGATCGGGTATTATAAGAAATCTGGGATTGCATAGCAAGCACAAGATTGCTGACAGATGGCACCATCTCCTCACATTGTAGTGGGCAAACTAGATGATCTGCCAGTGTACAAAAGTAAGGCCTGAGAATAATTCAAAGATGTAAAAACAATGCATAAATCATTTACCGCCCATTGGACAAATCTTAATTGAGTCTGAGCCCTAGAAGATGTCCCTCTGGACCAGTGACTAGAGCTGCTGCTAGAAAAAGATCAAGAAAGTCTGCACCTACAGAAGCAAAAGTTAAAAGTGTTCCCCTCCACAAGTCCCAGTTGAGCATGACTGTCAGTCCATATCGGAAGAAAGTGAGAGTGACTTTGAATACTATCCTTCTTACTGAACTGAGTCAATTGTTTGGGGCAATCCCCTAGTCAATACTGAAGATGAAGCTGGGCCTTCTGGACTGTCTAAGCTTCCCAGCTTCATCCTCTCCTGGAGCCAATGCTCCAGAAAGTGAAGTGCAAAGCATCAGATCAGATGAAATGGAATCATTGTGCATGGTTGAACTGTTTGAGCTTTCAGGGGAGGAAAATGATAGATTGGGGCAGACTGGTGATACACCTAACAAGAAGAGTATTTTGAGTGCCCTGACTGTCCACTGCCAGTGTCCGAAAGCTCTCCATGCGAGGCCAAATGTTGTGGACTCAGAAACTGTAACTCCTGGAGCTGGAATGCCCCAAGTTCTAGCCTCTCTACCCCGGTGGAGACTCCCCTGACAAGTGAGGGCCAATGCTGAAAATGAGGCTCAGAGTGCAGAGACTATAACAGTTCCTCTAGAAAGACTGGTCAGCTGGAGCCTGTGGTGCACCTCAGTTATGATTCACTTGGGAGGCCTGTGGACTTGCCTCTCAATGTTGTCCATAAAGGAGTGTATGTGTCCCTAGCTCATTGCCCAAACTGAGTATCAGTGCTAACTCACAGTTACTTGTGTTGTCTCTAGTATGGTGCCCTTGCCCCATCCAGCTCCCAAGGTAACTGATAGGGAAGGGCCCCTCTCTTCGGGGTTTCATGTACAAGAGGTAATAACTTGAGTTATGGTACAATGTGTATAATACTGTGTAAAGACGACACTGCAATGTTTCAGAAATGTGTTCTTGGTAAAATGATATATTGACTGATGATTACATGTGCGAGCCTAATGCAAATGTATATGGTTGCAGTTGAAACTTATGGGTACTTTGCTTGGCAGCGGGACGTCAAGCTTTTCCCAGGCTAGGAAGGGTGTAACCTCCTGCAAATGGGGGTTCCCAAGACTTCCAGGAGCTTGTTTGAATGCTCCAAGCCTGAATGGTGTTTGGCCTTTGAGCCATTTATCAGTGAGTGTTTTAGAGCTCTGGTACTGTCTCTTTAAGAGTCTGCTTGCAGACATAATTAGTTATATGGGGGACTGTGTGCTTCTCTGAGTACCACTCCGAGCTGCTGCCAATTCCACTTCATTTTGCAGTCACTTAGGAGTGCAAGGGAACCTATCTGAAAGATGTAACTGTTTGCCTGAAATTATTTAGAGTAATAATGAAATTACAGTTTCGTTAACCTGCTTTCTTTGCAGTCAGAACTGTGTCTGCTAGTTCCCCATTCTAGTTTTGAACTGCTGAACTGGACCAATCAGTGTGGGGTAAGCTAGCTCTAAAATGATGCCTTGGACGAATCAGAACTTGGACTCATAATCTGAGCCAGCCACAAGAGGATTGTATGGGCAGTGACTCTGGGAGATGTAGTTTAGACTTCAGTGCCTTTTGGACCAACAGCAGCAGTCTATTGTGATGATGCTTATCCAGTCAAGAACTGGGAGGAACTCAAAGGAAGTGCCCGGTTTCTCAGTTTGGAGTTCAGTTGAGCTTTGGCAGTGAAGAAGGAAGGAGCCCTGTGCTTTTTCAGTGTGCAGTTTTAGTCAAAAACGTGTAGGCCCAGAGTTCCGGTCTGCAGCTTGTGTAACAGCTTGTTAGGGACTGAATCCGTCCTGTGAAAAGAATCAAAGGATCTCTGAAGAGTAGAAACCAGGCTCACCCTGTAGAAGACTGGAAGAATTGCAGATTGCCAGGCCTCGGGTCTGTCAGGAACTGAATCTGCTGTGTGTTCTCCCGGTATTGTGTGCAGTAATTACTCGGGATACAGATGCAGCCTGCCTGGTATAGATTACTTTCTTTTATATGGATGTGTGAAGAGGTTTGTGTCCCTCAAGTGAGCCCTGCTGACATTGAAGGACCCTATCTTATTTGGAGGTGTGAGTACTAATTCAGGGTTGCTCCCTGTTGAATTGCCACATTAAATCCAAATGGAATTACTGTACTGCTGACTGTTTAATTCTCCCTTTCTCTGTGTGAAAGGGCCCCTACCAGCTGCCACAGGTTTGGACTAGCCACTAGGCCTTGGGTACCCAGGGACAGTAACTGATAGGGATAGGCCTGGCTAGAGCCATAGGAATAGATTATTAGAGTGATAAGCTAATTAACCTGAGTTTCCCGTCCTTGTTATACCCCCTAAATAAATCAGGAGCTGCTTTGTTTCAGCAAAGTGTTATATACTGCCTGGAGGTATTTGTCTATGTTAAAGTACTGTACTGTGATTGTTGCACTGTCTCTGCTTTCACAGGAGGTCCCAGTGCGGAACCAGACCTGGGGGTAGAGGTGTATACTGTGAAGGTAATTCTGATATATTGTGGTGGGCCACTGGTGGGAAGAAGGGGAGTTGCAGTGTCCCAGAGGGCTGTGACCAAGTTAGTTTAACTATTGCAAACCCTGACCTCTGGGTGGAGGCACCCGCCATTGGATCCAGGCCCCTCAACCTGTTGAAGTGGCAGGCAAATCAGGCAGGGGTAGTAGCCCCTGGGATAGCGCCATCTGGGGGGTTACATCTGCAACTAGAAATTCTTGCATGTGTACATGCATGTCATGGCTTGCTGTACAATTGCATTTATGTTACAGCCTTGTTTTGTTCTTGTACAACAAGCATTCCTGCCTACTCCTCTTAAGGCAAGACCGAGCAGAGGAGTGGTGGCGTTGCCATGTATGTTCTTGCCTCCCTCGAATATTCTATTTATTCATCCACTAGCCCAGCATCCCACGATGCACTGGCTATTCATTTAACTCTGCCCTTCACCCTCCCCATCTTTATAGCCGGCATTTACTGTCACCCAAATGTCCAGCCCTCTATTGCTCTCAACCTCATAACCTCCATCGCAGCCCTTTCTCTGTGGTGAACTGCACATCTTAGGCAACTGTAACTTAAACTGGCTATCTCCCAAGACATCCAAAATATGTAATGATATTTGAGCCTGAACTCTCGCAACTGATCTCAGAACCCACCCACCCTAGCTATAAGACAGAAACTCACTCCCTGATTGACTGGGCTCTTACCACCACCCCACAGAGTAATTAGCTCTGGCATCCTCTCAGACAGTCTTAGCGACCACAACCCAATATTCGTTGTCAGGAAAATCCACAGACCAAAATCTCCTCATAAAACCTTGCAACTTTGCTCCTTCAAATCCCTGGACCTTGAACCTCTCCTGCACAACCTGTCTCTCTCTCTGACCGGTCTCCGTAGTCTCCTCCTCTCAGTTGATAAGGCTGTAGCCTGCTTCAAAGAAATATTCCTTGCAAACTGGGATGCCTTTTCCCTCTCAAACAAACCAGGGTTAGGTAACCACCTAACGTGGATTACTCCAGAACTCTTAGCCTGTCTTAGGGCCAGTGATCGTGCCTGGAAGCTCCACAAATCCACCCAGCTTCCTAGTGACCTCACAGACTGCCATTAGCTCTGAAACGCCTGTACCAGGGCAACAAGGCTAGACAAGTCCGATTACTTCAAAAATGCTTTCCTCACTAACACAAATTCCTTCTAAGTTCTGGAAGGTGGTTCATGACCTCTTTACCCTCAGTTTGCCCTCCTTCCCCAGTGCTAAAGGTAAATGGCAATCTTGTAGCCGACTCCCATGCCATAGCTGTGGAATTTAACTCCTATTATACTTCCTATGCAACCGAACTGCTGAAGTCCCTCCCTACTCACCTCCCCCCTCAAATGTCATGGCTGCCCTCTATCCCCCAAAAACTGCTCCACTTTCCTAGTTCCCACACCACTCCCTTCTCATTCTCTTCTATCTCCCTCACAGATGCTCTTAATGCCTCCTCCTCCTCACCAACAACCCCACAAAGGCTCTTCCCAGATGACCTTGACCCTAAACTCTTCTCTCTCTCAGCCCCGGCCATTGCCTACCCCTCTCCTTAATCTTAAATCTCTCCTTCTCAATCTCTGATGTCCCTTCCATATGGAAGCACACAGTGGTCCTCCCCTCACCTAAGGTGGAGACCCCTCATCCTCTGGCAACTATTGCCCCATCTCGCTACTCCCTACCCTAGCCAAACTACAGAACATCTAGTCCTCTTTCAACTCACCTCCTTTCTATCTGAGGTCTCCTTCTTCACCCCATTTCAATCTGGTTTCAGGAAAACCATTGTAGCACCACCTCCCTACTGACTCCATCCTCTCCGGATGGACAATGAATCACCTCAGCCATATCTGTCGACCTTGCCAAGGCTTTTGACCTGTTTCCCACTCCTTCTCCTTGGTTTCTACTCATCTGCTGGTCTCAACCCCTTCTGCCACTAACTGGTTTAAGGCCTACTTTACTGGTAGAACCCAATCAGTTAAGATCGCAGATGCCATCTCGCCACCCCTCCCGCTCTGCACTGGCGTCCCTCAGGGCTCAGTGCTGGTCCCCTTCTTCTCCATCTTCCTTAATGACCTGCCATCTGTCTGCCCCTCCTCCACCATACACATGTACGCTGATGGTACTGTCCTGTATGCATCTGGCTCATGCCCAGCTGAGGTTACATCTAGCTTGCAGCACGACTTCACCAAGGTCCAGCTCTGGTTTGCAAACTATCAGTTATTCCCTCAATGCCAAGAAGACAGTCTCCATGACCTTTGGCACAAGGCAGAGACTCTCTAGGCTTCCTACCTGCCCACTTTCCACACTCATGACGGGACTTTACTTGAGGACACCTCTTTCTTCAGATACCTTGGGGTCTGGTTAGATCAACACCTCAACTTCTCAAGACACAATGACGCCATCCAGAAAAATTGCACCCCTAAGCTTGGTGCCTTGTTCAGGAACCACAGTTGCATCCCTCCTGTGGCTAGGCGTGAGCTTGTCCTGAAGATGATCCTCCCATATTTGACTACTGTAACGTAGTCTATGGTGCTGCTCCTAGGTCCTCCCTGACTAGATTGGACACTCTCTTCAACTCCTTCTGCCATGTTTTCCTTGATGCTCCCTCTCACACCCGCCACTGTGACCTCTATCAAGCCCTTTCTTCCCTCCCTTACAAATAGGCACCTCTCACACTGCACTAAATTCATCACTAAACACTGGCTGGGTGAACTCCCTTCCTATCTCTCCCCTCATTATAACACCACCTCCTCCTTCCCACTCCCTCAGATCTACCGACACTGCACACCAACTGTCCCCACTCTTCCACCCACTCCAGCCAGTCTGGGTACTCTCACCATTTCCCAAAATATGGAACTCTCTACCTCCCCAAATCTGACACCTCCTTTCTCTATTTCATCAACACTGCCCTCTCCAACTATCTTGCACCTAACTGTTCCTGTTATGACCCGCCTTAATTTCCTTCATCTTGCTCCTTATAGTTCGTTCCCTCTGAATTTACCCAATGCCTCTATTGACTCTACTGACCCTAGCCCCTCCTAGGTGCTAGTTCTCATACCTTTCTCCTTCCCTACTCTCTCCCCTTTTCCCTAGCTGTCACACTCCCTCAGGGCTCTCAGCATCCTGAAGGGGTCCTGCAGTGCCTAGGCTTGACACCTTTCTTCCCCATCTACCTATCCTGGCCTTCCAGGTCCCTTGCAGTGTCCCCAGCAGCCTGGTGAGTTCCTTGGATCAGGCCTCATCCCCTCCCAGGTGTTATTTCTCATTCCCTCCTCTCACTATCCCTCTACAATTACAGTGCCTAACTGCAGGAGGATTACAATTGCCTGAACTTCCTTGCCCCTTGCAGGGTTTATCGCATCCTGAAGGGTCTCTTTTTGGGTCAAGCCTTATTTCCTCCTAGGTGTTAATCACACTTACTCCCTCTCCCTCTCTAATCCCTACTCCAGTCCCCTGTCCCCTTGCAGGGTTTCCCACATCCTGAAGGGGTCTCTCCAGGACATGACTCTGCACTATCTGTCATCTCATCCCTCTCTCCTTCACCCCTTATTTCATGATAGCACTTGTTCATTATTACATTTGCACTTATTTATTTATTTTGTTAGTCCTTTTCTCTTCAGGGACTCTGCGGTGTGTATGTGACATCCCCGCACGGCCCCCAGGTATGAGACCACCTTCCCAATTATGTCCCCATGACTTACCCTTCATGGCAGGGGTGGGAGTGCCACAACCCACCAGACCAGATCCAGCTTTGGGAGGTGTCTTCCGGGTGGCGTTATGGGGACACTCGTCATTCTTTGTGTGGCAGAGGTCCCTTATTTTCCCATTTTCTCCCTCAGGGAATGGAGCGTGCAGTGATGCCAGTGGCGGTGCTCCTCCAGGCATCTGCTCCATGCCGGCCCACATCTGCAGCATTGGCGTGCTGTCCCTCAGCCTCCGCTGAGCCAGGTGTTCATCGACTGCTGGTACCCCCTCCCCAGAGAAGAGAGCAGTCCCTGGAACACTCAATCCTTTCTCCACCGCTGTTGATCCCCAATGGCCTCGCGCCGTTACTGAACATGGGTTGCCAGTGTGGCACGAGGTGTAGCATCCAGCACCTCAACCCTCGCGCCACTGGGCGGCTACCATTGCACTTATTAATTGTTCTCACAAATTACATACGTATGCAACACTGTTTGTAACAACTACCTTAATTAATTGCATGCTATGTTGATCTTTTCTAACCTGAATGTAAAATGTCTCATCCTTATTGTACCCCTTCCCCAGGTTGCACCGGGAGACAAGCAACTTGTTGCTCAGTGTGCCTTCCTGGTGAAACATTTCAATAAATATATAAAAAAGCACTGGCGGTGGACTGCAAATCAATGGTAGGTGGCTGGTGCACACAAGTGGGGTTGTCTGCTCCCACATATAGACACAAACCAGATACTGTGGCACTCAAAGAGGGAAAACAAAAGACGGATTCCCATAGTGAGTCACAAATAATAGTCCATGTATTCACCAAATGGTGTAAAAGTGCTAGTGCTCACAAATAACAGGATACTGTGAAAACGGGCTGCCTCGACACTCACCCCAGAGCTTTGAATCGTGCTGAGTCTTCCTCAGGAGCGCTGAGTGCCATGGTACCTGATTTGAGTTTTATTCTTGTACTAATACTCAGTGGCCTGGGTCATTTCTGAAAATGGCCCTTTGGGTGCAGTGAACTCGCTCAGAATTCAAACAGATGAAATCTTCTTTCCCCACAGAGAACAACCCCAATCAGTGGTTTGTCCTTCTAGTTAAAACCCTCCATAACAACTATTTGTGTTGCTGCCCTCGGAGTTCTGTCTGGGATATCTACATATTTTCTATGGTACATTGACCAGAACTGTATACTATACTCTAGACAGAGGTCAAACTGTGGATCTATACATTGCTATTACTACATTTCTTGACCTGTTTATAAAATATTTTTTAATAAATTCCGGTTGTGTATATCCTTATTAAGCTCCTTCATTGAGGCTATTTACAGGTAATTGGTGCCTGTTGTGGAAGTGCTCCAGCATTAGGGAAATGCTAGTGCAATAGCAGGGAGCAGTATAGTAATGCTGCCAGATGTCACACAAGTGCGCTTTTCATTGCACACTAGTGCTTTCCCGGCGACAGGTAGCAGCTACGTAGCATTAAGCCACAACAAGGTGGCATCTAATGGTGGATTAATGCATGGTTGGGAGGGTTGTGGCCCTGCATACAACGGGCCAACCATGCATTAATACCATTAGATGCCACCTTCAGAGTGGCTTAATGCACTTGCAACTATGGGATGCACGAGTATAGAGGTCCCATGATTGTATCTCACATAGTGTGAACAACATAATGCAGCTAGTCTGTATGTTTTCATTAAGTTTTTACTGCACTTCTGAAAACTGTTACACACAAGCATTTATATGGTGATGCGGTCAAAACATTATCTAGTCCTACATGTGCACAATGGTGCCTTTCACATGTTACAATGATTTCTTTAGACTTCCACATGGGTATTCTTTTCATACTAGCTGTAGGAGGTCCACGTTCGCTTTTTTCAGTGCCGCTTTCTGCACTTCTGCCACAGATTTGCATGCTCGTCGCTCACCTCTGAATGCTGCTCTAAGATACCTCCGATCTGCTGCGCTCTGTGTGTTCCTCAATGTGCTACTACTTCTTGTGCTGTGCTTCTTGTCCCGATGCTTCACCTTTCCGACACTCACCACCTTTTCGGTCCCTGCCTAGCCAAGAGCTGCGTCTCTGTTATACTTCTTTCTTACCTCTCCACGGTGCTGCTTTTCTAACTATCTGGATACTCGTGGTAGTTCAGTTTGGGGACGGTATTAGTGCTGGATTAATGCCTGCTCCAAACTATACCACCTGATCTGTTTGAGCCAATCAATCTTCCCCATTCCTCATTCACTTGATCCCATGTTACAATTGTAATTATGGAACAGGTAAGGAAAATCCAGCAACCTGACAGACTGAGGAGCTCAGAATCCAGTGGTATCCCAGCACAACAGCACGGGAAACAGATCCATGGCCTTACTGACCTGTTTACATTAAGCAGGCACATCTGTGTCAATACACCTCCATTCACTCATTTGTATTTAAAAGGAAAAAAATACAACATCTGCCACCTACTGGCCAAATAGCAAAATTACAATGGCTCCATGGGAATTCTTCTTTGTCTCCTTTTTCTTCATTTTCCTCATTTAAATTAAAACATTTTAAAATGATTTCTTTATTAATCCTAATGAACTCATTTCACAATCACAATAAGGCATTCCAGCGTGTGCTTTCTGCTGGGATAACATCACTTCTAGGTGGTGGAAGCATTCGCCTTTGGCTGCGTGTTTTAACCCACTCAAGATGTGCCGTTATCCCAGCACAAAGCATACCCTGTCATGCCTAACTGCTTAAATAACCTCTTGTCACATTGCATCTGTGTTCTGTAGAACTCTGCGGTTGAGTGGGATGTAAACATGATCATACAGTTCCTTTTTAAACTGCTTTTATTGTTTTAAATATATAATATCTATAAGTCACATAATACATTTGTAATTATTCAGCCACACATTTCATTGAACTATATGTTGCACTTACAGTTCACAGCATTTTCCAGTTTTACAGTGTCTCTTTTCTTCAGTGTCCATTTTTTGTTGATGATCCACTTGGTTGACATTCACAAATGCTCTTCAAGTCCATATTATGCACATGCACCATCAGTTCATATGTGAGTCTAAAGTTTTATCATGTTTACATGCTTTGTACTGCCAATAAATTTGGTGTAACTTTTAACCAATAAACTATGATTATAATCCAACGATCTGAGTGCATGATGGACTCAGATTTAACAGTAACTGTGTATGAGTGTCCCACCATTGTAAATGAGGTCTGCTCAATGGTTCTATCCTAAATAAAATCAAACCAAATGGACCTCTATAATCGATACCCTGTAACATATCTGCTGCTGCCTGTTATTTTAAATTATTTTAGACTAGTCGGGTTAGAGTTGATTGACCATGGATTTCTTCTAGACGATGGATGAATGGTAACAAAATCATAGTGTGCTTATCTCACACTGAAAGCAGAGCTCCGCTGGTACTGCTTTAAGCTATTTTATGATTTTAATGATCCCCACCCACTTTGACCTACCTAAGCAATGATGTGGCAGCCAGCATTTAGCTAGTGCCTCTATCGCTGCTGCTATCAATATATGGTAGTTTGTTTTGTCCCTTGAATTTAATTTCATATTAGTGCTCCCAATGTTCAGCATCCAAATTGTCAGCTGGCCCACTGGCTATCACTCACAATGCCGGCTCACGGAACAAGCATGGTCATTAGGGGCATGGGGGGGTATTAAGCATCCAGAGAACACTGCCTCTGAGGAGGGAGGGATGCTGTCTGTGCCGCAATACTGCTACCAGGGTAACCACAGGTGGCAGTACAGTGAGGCACTGTGAGGGAGGAGAATGCCAAGTCAGGGGTGGCAGTGTGCAAAGAATGTGTGCACATGTGCATTGGTCTCCCTCACTTGTCAGCCTCCTCCAGGGATCAGGGAGCAAACAGGGAAGCTGCCTGGTGTCAGCTTGACAGGACTGTGGTATATCTGGGGCCAGCCCAGCCTCCTCACCCAGCTCCTGATATCATTTGTATTCAGGGGTATAACCCCTACACTTCATACCCTGCTGCCGGGGGTAAGCTGAAGATCCATGGAGGATGGCAAGTGCAGGTATGCAGGGCTGGGGGGAGGTGAGTGGGTCCCAGGTGGGCTGGTGCCAAAGATAGAATGGGCATAAAATATAAATTGCAAAATCCAAATTGTCACTGGCCCACCAGTGCAGTGGTAGCACTAGCACTTGTGGCGCCAACAACCCAGGTTCGGGAGCAAGCCTGGTGCATCAGAGGGTTGGCGGGGATGCTTGAGCATCTGATGGACAGTTCACCTCCTCTGTGGTGGGTTGGTGCTCAGGGCTCCAGTAACAGCATGCCTCCTGGCAGTGGCCTGGAGGTACTGAGTCAGAAGCCTTGGAGAAAGTTTGGAGTGATTGTGAAGGACGCCAATGTGGCATGCACAGGAGCGGAGCACTACTCCATGATGTTATTGCACGTCCGATCCCATCGGGAAGCTGAACAAGTGAAAAGCCCATTGTTTGGGATAGCGATGTTGCTCCACACAGCCACCACACCCACTTCCAGATTCTGCCCTCCGGGTCCAGACATCCCTCCAGTCTTCACCTCCACCTAGAGGGGGTTATTGGATTCAGGTACAGGAATGCTGAGGAGTTGAAGGTGGCCCTCCCTGGGGTGCAAGCTGAGGGCTGCCCCTAGCAGGTTAGTTGGTGAGTGGACCGAGGAGGACCAGGGCTACAGGCAGAGAGGATCTCAGTAGGGGTTTGTTCATGAAAAGGGTTACCAAAGTGTGACATGAGGGTCAAATTTTCAAATTATTTCTAGATTACATTTGTGATACATTTCGAGATATTATGACACAAGTATGAAAAAGAAACATATTGGGAGATAAAAGTCTCACAGGTTCCTGAGATAAAAGGACTGTATTGTGGTGAATGTAATCTAGTGACACCACATACCGTGGTGAATGTAACACCTGACACAAGACATCTGTTTTAGTAGTAAAACTTTAATAAACATATGCAATGAGTTATATTAAAACATGAGAAACAAATATTTATAAGAATTACATTACATTAATTAAAAATGTGATGTTTTGCATCACGTATCGTGGTGAATGTAACAAGTGACACCACACTTATATTTCACTTACTAAAACTGTACTAAACATGTCTAACAACTAACATACAACTGCTACTGACTGACATACTGCTATAAAATATGAAAAAAACTTGACAATTACATTACCAGCAAGTGTGATGCTTAATACCACATACCGTGGTGAATGTAACGAGTGGCACCACACAATTGTTTCAGTTTTACAGAGTTTAGTGGACATGCCTAATGGCTAACATGCTACTAATAATAATTGACACAGTGCTACAAAACCTGGAGAAATCTGACAATAAAAAGAACTGACAGGTGAGATGTTTGACACCACATACCTTGTGAATGTGACAAGTGACATTACACATTTGTTTCAGTAGAAAAAAGTTAACTGAACATGCCTAATGGCTAACAGGCTACTACTAATGACTGACATAGTGCCACAAAGCCTGAGAAATCTGACAACATTAATGATACTGATGGGTGTGATATCGGACTCCACATACCTTGATGAGTGTAACAAGTGACACCACACTTATGTTTGGCTTAGTAAAACTGTACTAAACTTGCCTTACAACTAACATACTACTATTACTGACTGACATACTGCTATAAAACATGAAAAGTTCAACAATTACATTACTGGCAAGCGTGATGCTTAACACCACATAACGGGTGAATGTAACAAGTGACACCACGTATTTGTTTCAGTTTAAAAAGTTTGCTGAACATGTCTCATGGCTATCGTACTACCACTAATAACTGACATAGTGTTACAAAACCTGGAGGAATTTGACAATAACAATACTGGCAGGTATGATGGTTGACACCACATATCATGGTGAATGTAGCGAATGACGTAACAAAAGAAAATCCATTTTAACCCTTCACCCCATATACACAGGGCATTAGAAATATCTAATGTGGGACTTCGTGACGCGCACCAGCACCTTGGCTGCCTAGTCGGGAGCCCTCCCTCCAGCAAAAGATTTGATTCCACTCAGCACTGACAGGTTAAATTTACTCAAATATGCATAGATCACAAAGTGGAAACACACCTGTGAAAAGATCCCAATCGAAAACATAAGAACAAAGTATGATCAGTCGGGATTAAGTCTGCAAGCTCGGCTACCAGCGGAGAGAGTCACCTGCGAGTATGGCGGGAGGAGATACAGAAACAGAAATGGACACTCTGTCATGATCTAGATTCAAACCTTACTCTCAGAAATCAAACAATTTCAAATGGAGATGAAGCATGAATTCAATAAGCTGCATACAGATTTAAATAAACTGGGCTAGAGTATCCACTACAGAGCACCGTATTTCGACTGCAGAGGATGCTCTCATTCAAATCTTAAAACAGTTGAATATCTCATGCAACAACAAGAAATTACATCTGCTAAATGCCTGGATCTAGAAGCCGCTCTTGCCGAGACAACCTAAGAATTTATGGCCTACCTGAGTCAGCTGAAGTTGGGGACATGAATGAGTTTCTAGAGGATCTGCTGCGTCATGTGCTTGATCTACCACAGGCCTTCTCATTTAAAATTGAAAGAGCACACGGCGTTGGTGCCCAAACCCACTTTGGTGACTGCCAGGCCCGATCAATAGTGGCCAAATTCTCTAGTTACTGAGAGAAACAGAGAATTCTCTGAACAACATGGAAGCAGGGCCATGTAGAGTATAACGGTGCCCGACTGCTCTTGATCAGGACTACCCCCTTTAATACAGCAGCAGCGCATGGCCTATGCTCCTCTACTTCGAAAGCTGAAAGCAGTGAAGATCAAATTTCAGACACCTTACCCTTCTTGTTTGTAGGTGTATTGGGAAACAGGCACCAAACTGTATTATTCCTCGAAGAGGCCCTCCAGGCGATGAAGAACAAAGGGCATGAGGTTCCGGAGGCCCCCGTGCAGAGAACAACCTGCCACTCCACAGAATGCCAGGCCCAGCTATGTACCAGAATTCCAACCGGAGCAGGAAAAAATCCACTAACACCACTCTCCAAGACATCAAGAGTATGATGATATACTTACCCACTCTCAAACCTCTGGGTGTCGCTGACAGAAAGAGTAGATGACACCTGAGAGTGGAAACCGGCCGAGTGAGTCTGTTGGTGTCATGCTTCTTTCTCCCTGCATCTCCTTCCTATGAGGAGTATTGGTCTCTGCACTGACTATCTGGTGACTGGGGCTCTTGTGCTAAGTACCTAGAACACCAAATTGGGATCTACTGGTAATTGGTAAAAGTTCTGAAAATGAAGTGTGGGGAGAAGAGTTCGGTGCAGCATAAGGTTCCATGTTAACTCAGCGTGAACTAGTGACACAGTTAAAAGCAGCACTGCAGCCTTATCGCACATCAATAACGCCTTGCATTAGGGAAAATCCCTACCTGTACCGTGGCTTCTCCTGTATTTCCACCTTTTGGAATAGATTGTGGAGGTAGGCTATGCTTCTGAAGTCCTGTGCCGATATATACAATTACAAAGATAATTACAATGGGGTAAATGTTTTATTTGAAGGGACAATCCTTTTAATGGTATCCTACATCAAGTTGCAATGCCATACAAAGACATTAAGTTTTTTTTTCCCTTTGTTAGTATCCTCTACCGATGTAGGGTTACTGCTGAATAATCAGATGCAGCTGCAGTTAAAGATCGCCTTACGTTGAAACTGTATCTCAGCAAAATGTATTGTTAGCGCTATCTGTTTTGTGCTAATTTTAATGTACTATTAGGCTCACGCTGAAATACTTGCACTGAATTGAAATGTTATCCAGTGTATAGCTCATGCAAATGTTGTGGGACCTTAAGCCAGCTATTAGTTGCCCTTTAGTGGGAGAGTAGAATGTTTCCGTTCTTTCAACTTTAATAGAAGGGCAGACTATTATTCATAGCTTACGGTTGGGTTTACAGGGACTTCAGAATTATGGGATCACATTGTAAAACATTGATGGGTTTGGCTAGCGGGGACAGAGTTCCAGAATTACTGTGGCTATGTCGTGGATATGTTGCCTTGTGATGCTCCTTGACTTTTTGCATCCTCGCCCTATCAGGTGTAATGTTGGTGACGATGAGCCATGTCATCTGGCAGGACCCGTTAGTCTCAGGGTTCAGGAGGAATGAGCCATTCTTTGGCCTTCTCTCTCTATCGAGTTCTGATTACTCTAACACTTAGGGAACATTACTTTTGTTCCCCTACCTTGGTAGTCGTTTGTAAATATTTTTTCTCCTGGGTGAGGACTGCTCAGTTAGCACCTCCCCATAGGGCTTGAAGTTTGTGTGTAATGTCTATGCTTGTATTTGGTTAAATGTTAATGTATCAGACAAAAACCTTCATTGGCATTCTACATGTGAGCATCAAAGGGACAGCACAGATTATTACAATTTCTAGGGGTACCTGGAATGATATTGGGGAGGGAAGGGAGGGAATTGGAGAAATCTAGAGAAAATGCTGAGGGTGGGAAGGCACGGATCCATGTATATGAGGGACTTAGTTTTCTGCTTCTAAATGGGAGATAATACTATTATTAAAATTGTTTCCCATAATGTTAATGGGTTAAACAATCTGCTAAAACGACAAAAGGTTATGTCTAACATAAGAAGGCAGGGTCCTCTTTTGTCTTATGACAAGAAACCCATCTTAGTAAATCCGAACACCAGAAACTGGGAAGTTTGGCTATGATCAGTTGGTAGCAGCCTCATACAGGAAGCGGAAAAGAAGAAGCTCTGCTATACTGGTCTCCAGAGGAACCAGTTTCAACAGACAGCCAGCTATATAGATCCAGAGGGCTGCCTGGCTATACTCTCAGGTAATTTGGAGGCGCTCCTATTACACTGACCTCTTTGTATGCCCGCTGGGTTCTACAAAGAAAGTCCTCCGTTCTTTATTACATAAAATTACTGAACAACAAAAGGGATTGCTGATAGTAGGAGGGACTTAAATCAGGTTTGGGGGCAAATGGACACTTCTAAAACTAAAACATTTCGGCAGAACCCTGCTAATAAATTAATTAGAGACCATTTAAAGGTGGCTTTCTGGGTGGATGCCTGGAAAGGCAAAACAAGAATAAAAGAATATACACATTATTCATTTCCCATGGTTCATATGCCAGGATTGATTACATGCTGATTTCTGGAGAACACCAAGACCACGTGTTGGAGTGTAAGCATGTCTCATCCGTTCTCTCCGATCATACACAACTGTTGTTGAGGCTGAATTGGAATGTCAAGAAGGACAGTCCCTTTGGAAATTCAACAACTATTTCCTGAATTTAAAGGAATTTACGGATATGCAACTGCACGATTAGTACAAATTCAACAGTACAATGAGTCTCCTGAGGTTTCTAGCACTGTATTATGGGATACTGTGAGGACAGTATGTAGGGGAGACTGTATCAGATATGATGCCCATTTTAAACGACAACAAAACCAACAGTTGGAAGATCTCCAAAACAAAGCATGCCTTACAGGGATGACATGCTAGTGGGGACAGTACAGTATTGTCTGCTATACAGGCAATTAAACAACAGATTCAAAAACTAATTGGCGTAAAAGACAGAACAGGCACTACAACGCTTACGTCAGAGGTATCATGAGACCGCCCTCGGCCTCCCGCCTTTGGCCCACCGTCTGAGACAACAGACTGCTCGGACTATGGTCACCCAGATCTGGGATCCCAAGACTGGCCACCTATTAAAATCCCCAGAAAAATCTTGACTGGCTTTAGGATTTTATCTAACTCTGTATGCATCAGAACACTCACCAGATAGAGAACAAATAGAATCATATTTGGCTAAGCTAAAATTACCAAAGTTGACTCAGGAAATTAGAGACTCCTTGATATTCCTATAACCTCTCTAGAATTGGAAACTGTGATTAAAAGATTGAAAACAAAAAAAAATCACCTGGCCTGATGGGTAACTCTAGAATTTAAGTTTTAATAAAGGAGGTTAAAAGTCCTTTATTGAAGGTATGTAAGGTAGCACAATTAGGAAGTGTTTCCAGATACTTGGAATTACAGCAGTTATTTCAAGTATCTCCAAGTCAGGGAAGGATATCACACATGCGGTTCCTTCTGCCTATATCCGTCCTGAACATTGACTGTAAACTATATGCCTCAATCTTTGCAAGCATTTGGAGGTGGTATTGCCCAGGTTAATTAATTATGACCAAACCGGCTTTATCCTATGTAGGCAAAACCAGGATAATATTAAAGATCACTACATATTCTACACCATCCCGCCCAGTCAGGGCACCTTTCATGCTGAGTCTGGATGCTGAGAAGGCCTTGACCGGGTGGTATGGAAATTCCTGGGCCTAACTTTGCGTGGTTCGGATTCTCAGAATCTTTATTAAAATTATAAATAATATTTACACTAGCCATAAAGCTTATGTAAAGATTAATGGCAGAGTTTCCCGATAGCCTTGTACCATGGCACCAGGCAGGGTTGCCCCTTTCCCCTTCTTTTTGCCCTATACCTTGAACCTTTAGCTCAGGCATTGAGACACGATGGGACAATACAGGGGTGGGATTTAGGTGGAGAAACACATAAGTTAGCCTTATATCGGATGACCTGATAGTTTATCTTCAAAATCCTGAGCAGTCATTGGAACACCTATGGACACGCTTGACAGAATTTGGCCTTCTAGCTGGATATAAAGTGAACACGGCTAAGACTGTGGTTTTAAAAGTACAATATGAGCCCTCGGAACGGATCTGAAAGAAGTTCCCCTTTAGATGGAATCTAACCCATATTAAATATCTCGGGGTTCAGATGGGTCTTCAGGCAGACCAGTTGTTTTCTCTTAACTTTACCCCAATCCTAAAAACATTAAATCGAATTAGATCAATGGGCCCCCATGCCTATCCCTTTGGTGCAGAGAGTGGAGGCGATAAAATGGTAATCCTCCTAAGTTTTATACCTGGTCCAAACAATCCCCATTTGTGTCCCGGATTCATACTTTAACTCACTTAATAGAGGGATCTCCGCTTTATATAGGAGTCAAAGAGACCAAGAGTTCGCTCTGGCTCTCCAAATTCCAAAAAGGAGGGAGGCTTATCATTACCAAACTTTAAACTATATCACTGGCAGCACAGTTACGGACAGCCATGTATTGACTGGATCAGGCATACCTGTCCAAGTGGAAAACCTTGGAGTTACAGGAAGGTGCCCTTATAAACTTGAATGGCACCTCCTTAGACAAAGGAGAGATTAAATGCGTGTCAAGAAGACAATCCATATACAGCCCCACCTTGAACATATGGCATGGAATTTTGTTAGACAGGGATACTAAGGAGTGGAGAGGTCTCCTGCTTTCTGTCCCATACTTGGATTCCTTTTCCCTGCCAAATGGGATCGGGATTTAGGAGGTGGGAGGAGGGACTACACCTGATTTGGCATTTTTAGAGGAAGTGAGATCAGGCCTCTTGAAACACTAATAAGTATGGAATATCCTGGCAAGACAGATTTAGATATTTTCAAATTAGAAACTATATTAGAAATCTTCAAGCTCACTTGAACATAGAGAACTCACCCCTCCACGGATTGCGAACCTACTTAAGAAGGCAATAGAAGGTGTCCTATTAAATCCCATATTATTTCTAGCTTATATCGAGCCCTACTCGCCTGGAAAGGGATACTTCCTCTTCTATAAAAAGGCATGGGAACGTGATCTGGGGATTCAGATTTCGGAGGAATTATGGGCTTGGACCCAAACAAGGATTCATTGGGGCCTATCAGCAATTAGCTGGCAGGAGTTTTCTTGGAAGGTTTTTGTTAGATACTTCCGGACCCCAGCAATTCAGATGAAATATCAGAGTAATGGCTCCACAACATGTTGGAGAAACTGTGGGCACTCTCCAGCAGCACTGGCACATATAATGTGGGGCGCCTGTATTGATTCCCTTTTTCAAGATCTACAACAGGCCTTACTGGCAATAGGGGATCCCAACCTGAATATAACTTCCTCTGTTATTTTTCCTGGACTTACCAAAGGAATATATAGACCCCTTACAACTAAGTTCTTGAAAATATCATACCTAGCAGCCCAAAAGGTGATAGCAAATAATTGGTTATCCCAAAAGGTTATCACCTTGAACATGTGGCAAGAACTCATGATTAATATATACAGAATGGAAGCATTATGGCGACCATTAATAAAAGGGTCTCTCAGTTTGAGATCTTGTGGGAGCGCTGGGATACATGGCTGGGGTAAGACTTGATTTATCCCTGATGAGGTTTATTCAAAAGGTATTATGATTGTTTCTCAAATATAGAATATATAATATATTACAGAAGCCAGCAAATTATAAAAATGTCTATGATGCCTTTCTGTTGATAAATAATATAGAGTTTTTCCCCTTCTTCCCTTTGCAAAAGCTGCTAAGCATTGGTAATACCCTAACTGTAACCTAAGAAAACTGGCATGATGGAAATGCTGGATGTCTGCTGTTGTCCTCTTTGTATATTGTATTCTTCCTGGTCTGAATATGAAATAAGCCAAATGAAATTCTTAGGAAAATATTATATTTGTTAAATGTATGTCTGTAACATGTCTGTTCTGTAATGTTGAACTAAAACTATAAAGAAAGTTTTAAAAAGAAATATCTGATGTGCACCCCAGTGTCTTATTGCATTTATAAAATGGGACTGTGTATGGATGAAAAAAATTCTAATTTGTAGGTTACAATAGTAGAAAATAAAACCATTATAATAATTGTGAAGCATTTTCTCCCATAGGAAAATCTGGTTGCAATTCCCAGTTATAAACAGCTGGTTATAACGGCAAACACACCCTAGGTTTCCCTCGTTCCCCTCATGCATACACTATTGAACTAGTGCTACTGAAATCAATGGCCATACTGTGTTCTATAACTGCTGGATAGTGTTTTCAAGGTGAGAAAACATTACCAGCGATTGTATAAAACAAAACATGGGGAAGTGTTTTAAAGTTTAATTTCCACACACCCGTGGCGTGGGATGCTTCTGTAAACCCATCGAGCTTTGCTTTTGGGGTTTTGTAACACCCTACACCTTGGGTATGTGTAAAATACTATATACACACCTCTGCACGTATTATTCTATATTTAATGTAAAATAGTTTCTCTGCCTGCATTTTCTTTTTGTTTTGCCATTTATTTTCTTGACCTACTACGCCCACCGTGGCTGTAGCTGGTTATCATGGCTCCCTTGCCCTCCCCACACTAACACAGTTCTTTGTATACAGTTTAAATATTTATCTATTTTGGAAATGTTGTTACTTTTCAGTGTAGTTATGTTATGCCTAGTTTAACTGAATGAATGAGCCAGTACTGAGGAATGCCATGACTGCTTCTGGAGGCACTGGAGCTGTGACTCGAATCAGCTTTCAGTCAAGATACTCCAGTGTAAGTATGTTCACTCTCAGGGTTAATTTTTTGCTGCATATGTATTGGGATACAAGGAAACAAGAAGAAAGTTAGTAATAAGATGGTGGCACGGTGACAGTGCATCAGATTAATAACAGGCCAAAAACAGTGACAAGAGACTGTCCGTGAAATTCAGTTAAATGTTTGCAAACAGTTAAAAGGTTAGTTCTGTTAATAGCAGTGTGAGCGGTGAGTGGCAGTGAGTACCAGACAGGGGTGGAGGACAAATCGTGGTGCAGGCAGTGAGTGATGCAAGTGCCTGACAGGCATGTGGGAGTGGGGACAGATCCCAGCAGCTCAAATGTTTGCAGACATTTAGAAAGGTTAGTTCTGTTAACTGCAGCATGAGTAGTGAGCGGAAGCAAGTGCCAGGCGTAGGCAGGGCACAGATCGCAGTGTGGGTGATGAGCAGGAGCGGGTGCCAGGCAGAGGTATGGCACAGATCGCGGTGCGGGTGGTAAGTGGGAGCAAGTGCTTGATGGTCAGGTGGGGGCCAGAGACAGATTGCAGTAGCTCCAGACAGAAAAAACAACAACAAAATATTAAAAATTCTTTTGTGTTTCAAATCTACAACGCCCCAGAAAAAGAAAAAAAGAGCTAAGGCATCTTGCCTTCTCGTGCCATCCTGCCTGCAAGATGGCCACCCTTCAGCTACCTACAGCCCACCCAGAGCCGCAGCAACCCACAGATGATGTCTCTACAGGAGTGGACTGCTCTCTTGGTAGAAATGATCAAGGTGACTATTACTGAAACTCAGGCGAGTCTCAACAGCCTCACCAGGAGAAGTGTGATAATGGAAGAGCAAATTACCATCCTCACCTCCACAAAGAGCCAGCAAGGCCGAATGCCTACAGGCTGCTGAGCAGCAAATCCACTAGTTGATGGTGAAGCTAGAGGATTTGGAGGAACAAGAGCACTGCAAGACCTCCATATCCTGGGGCTCCCCAAATGTATAGACAGAAAAGGACTGCTGGACTTTTTAAGAACCCAACTCCCATTATGTACTCAGCTTGATCCAACGACCTACTATTTTGAGCTGAATAGACCACATCGCATTTGCAGAGCTAAACCACCATCTCAAAATGCCGCCCTTGTCCCCTGATCTTTAAGCTTTTGCAGTACCAAGACAAAGATATAATACTGAAAAAAGCCTGAGAACTGCAGGAGATTGTTATACCAGGGTCCCATATCTCCCTTTACCCAGGCAACCAAGAGGAGATCTGAATGATGAAAACCTTTTGATAAAATCAAAATGGGGTATGAAATAGAGGGCTCCAATATTTGCCCTGCTGTCCTCAGTGTGATGCTCCTGAGGAAGGACCCACTAATTACACTTGCTGAAGGAACCCAAATCTTTTGCAAGCCACCTTGGGCCCTGCCAAATCAATGCTTTTCATCAACCCATTTGCCTGTGACATTATCCTTAGCCCAGGATCTACAAGCCCTACCAAGCGCTGAAAGACTGACAGCAGTGGACATGGAACTGTAAAGTGCTTGGATGTCAAGAGTATTTCACACACTATGGGACTCCTGAACTCTTTCTAAATACTCCAGTTACTGAATCTCTCACCTATGCTAGTCTAGCACACACCCTGACTGGCTTCATGGACATTCCTCAGTAGATCTACCAGTGGGGATGGCCTTTTATGCACCTGTGATGCCAGTTGCTTGTTCCCCTCCTAGTACAGCACTGGACTCAGAAATAGGTACGTTGTTAGCACCAGGGCTGGTAAGGAATGCAAATACAATTGGATGTTGATGGCACATTTTAGCTTTTTGCTATATGTCCCATTCATTGTTGGTATGTTTGAAGTTACACCTACCTAAATTTTTTTGCTGTTACCTTTAGGGAGTACAAGATAAAAACCAAAAATGAACAAGCCACAAATATCCTTCTTTCCTGCCTCTGGTCCTAGGCGTTTCTATTTTTCTCCAACCCTCTGCCTTGCAAGGAGGCTTATTTGCCCTCAGTCTCTGGCATGCATGCACCCTGAGAAGGGAGACTCAGAGGAGAGAGCCAAGGGGCTAATGATGATGGTTGATCTCCTAGATGGAGCCTTTTGCCTTACAGCAGTGGACATGGAACACATTGTTGGGCTACCCTGCCAGGTGGCCAGGGGAGAGCACACAGTGGCCTGGTTATCACCCATCTTGACTGCTCCAGGTTCCATGAGAGTATAATCCTAAGTGCCTTCCTTTCCATTGATATCTGCAGCAGCTGGTTCATTTCAACCAGGAGGAAACACTTCAGGGTATCTCTTTTGGTTTATTTTATTTTCATAGTTTCATAGTTTCATAGTATTTTTACAAATTCAGGAGGCATAGCCTATTTATGAATTGCCATCCAAGATGGTTTAATCTTCTATATATTCAAATTTTTATTACCCATGAATTTGTCCAGTGTACTCTTAAATGTATCCATAGTTTTGCTCTCTACAATTGAGACTGGTAATGTGTTTCAAGAGTTAACTATTCTCTGTGTGTACCATTGATGTCTTTTTTGGTTTTACAGTGTACACCGTTTAATTTCATGGTATGAGATCTAGTATGCAATGTACCTGGTTTTCTTTCAATACCAAGATTTTCTAAAAGTCTTTCTTTGATGAAAGCTTTATAGAGTAGGCAAAGGTCCCCCGAGCTGTCTGTATTGTATAGAATATAGACCAAGTGATCTCAATCATCACCATATGATTTATTAGTCATACCCTGAATTTTTTAGTCATTCTCCTCTGTACTCCCTCCAATTGTTTCCTACTTGAATTGTTAAGGGTGCACAGAATGGGGCACAATACTCAGATGATATCTCACCAGGCTGGTATACAAAGGGAGAATAACCTGAGGTAATCTACTTTTAATATTCTTCCAGATACAACCCATGATTCTCTGACATTTCTTTACTTTAAAGATGGTATTATTCTCAAAATTTAACTTATTATCTATATTAATCCCCAAATCTTTTCATTTTCTGTCACTTGTATTTTTCTTTATTTAATGTATATTCATTTTTAAATTGTTATAGCCCAAGTGCATCACTTTACATTTCTGTTCATTGAATTTCATTTTATAATTACTTGCCCAAGTTTCTAAGTTATCTAGTTCGGCTTGCAATACACTGGTAGTTTCAGTGGTGTTAACAACACCCTGTTTGCAGTCATCTGCATATTTAGAATCCAGATATTGTCAGATGTTGCAATGATGATATCAGAATGTTAAATAAAACAGGCCCCAACACAGAGCCCTGGGGGCCCGCTTGTAACACTCACCCATGATGACATGGCTCCTTTAACAGATGTTTTTGTCTACGATTATGTAACCATGAATCTATCCATTTAATTAATTTATATGGAAATTTTAGTGTGTTAAATGTTCAATCAGAATTTTATGAGAGACATGATTAAAGGCCTTGGCCAAGTCCAGATACACTATGTTCACTGGTAGACCCTTGTCCAGTGCTGCACTTACATTTTCAAAAGCTAAGTTGATTCTGTAAGGCATGATCTTCCTTTGTAAAACCATGCTGTGTATTGTCTTGTAATTTACTATAGGTGATATGATCTTCCATTCTCGTAAAATTAATCTTTCAAAAACGTTCCCAATGACAGATGTTAAACTTATAAGCGATAATTGGACACCATAGATTTTAGACCTGTTTTATAAATAGGAACTACTACAGCTTCTTTCCATGCAAGAACACATTCTCCAGTTTCAAGAGATAAATTGAATAATTTTCTGAGGGGTCCTGATATTTGTAATGCGATTTGTTTTAAGAAATTGGGGTGTATTCCATCTGGTCCAGCTGATGATGTGACTTTTAACTTTTGTATTTCAATTAGAATTTCTTTATCTGTAATGGGTTCTACATTAACTTGATTCGGATTTGTTATTACCATGTTAAAATGTTCCTTATAAGTAAATATATTATGAAAATATTTATTAAATTCTTCTGCCATTTCAGATTCATTTACTATAGTTATACTTTAGTGTTGTACATGAGACTGTATTCTGAATTCACATAATCACACTGTAACATCTAACATCTAAACTGCTCACGATAAGGGTGTATTACTTACTGTCGCTCTTATTTTTGGTGAGTGATTTGTGGTGGGTGGGGGGACTTCTGGGCGTTACCCTTGGTATTAGGTCCCTCTACAGACAGTACAACAACACCGTTAAAGGGACAGTGCCGTCAACCTCTTTCTTGTATACCTGTGTAGTTTGTAGGCATGAACAATTATTCCCTGTCTTGCATCCCCTTAATTTATTTCTTTTTCCTTCTCTTGGCATACCTGGTCTGTACCCTATTCTGGCAACCTCCTCTGGAATTCCAGCCACCATCCATCATCTGCACTTCAATCAGGGTCATGCCTGCTCTCCCTGTGGCTTACTCCCCATGGCGGGGCAGGGGGAGCCCCAACTCACCTATCCCGATCGGATCCAGATTTCAGGCTCCCCCTCAGAGCCAGTGTGTCGACGGCCATCAATCCGCTCGACTCGGATGCCACTCTATTTTTCTTGGTGTTTACTCCCTGGAGCTATGGGTGGAGGGAGCATGCATGTCACACGCACTCCCTCCAGGCATCAACCCCCAGCTCCTCCCCATGCTGACAGAGTGGTGCCTTGTCCCCAACCTCTGCCAGGGGCGAACAGGCAGCAACTCTTAGGATCCCCGGAGAAGGAGAGCAGTCTGGTGGATGCTCAATCCTTCTCCTCCCTGCTGAACATGGGTCGCCAGTGTAGCGTGAGGTAAGGTGTCCAGCGCCTCAGCCCTCGGCTCCACCGGGCCAGGTGCATTCCTAATTCAAATATAAATGTGGTTGCTTCAATCTGTTTTGCCGGTTCACCAATGTCAGTGTGCAAGAGATGTGGTTGCCATAAATAAGCGTGCCAGAAAAATAATGGTGTCCACAAGCCCGGCAGTATATTGTACCATCATACACTTATAACACCCCACCCCCATTGTGGCAGGCTTACCCGCACTCTCATAAAATAAATATAATCACCTCTGCATCTGGGCAAATGTGTGCAGAGAAGTCGTCATGGAATGGACACACATGGAGTCTCTCATAATGTAGAAGCTGCGACATCCTGAACGTGATGATGACCTGTGAACAGGTTACTTCACCCACATTATGGCACTCTAATGATGGCACCCCTCTAGACACTGTTTTGCCCTGGTGTGAAAACCTGTTTGTCTCCATTCCAAAGATCATGGTCCCACTCATGCAAGGCATTATGGGAGTTGATGTATACATGCACAAGCCACCAGAAGTTATACTCTCATTCAGCTCTGTTACGTCTTGTGAAGTCCCTGTATTCTCTATAAGCATTTCTTTTCTAACAGATACACTTTAAACTACAGAAAACAGCAGGGCACTTACTATGCCTTGAAAGTTTCAGGGCAGCGAACAAGAACATGGGGACTGCAGAGGGACAGCAACAGCACTGACTAATACAGGATAACTACTGGAGCTTTAGCACAAAACATAAAATTCAGGATGCCTTACATGATTCAGATCACGATCTTTCCAATGCAGTCAGGCAGGTTGTGAATAAGTACCTTCATTTACATGTAAATCTTGTTTAAATTAAGAGGGTGCAGTAGAGGCAATCATTGTTCATACCTGCAAACTACACAGGTAAACAGAATAAAAGCCTGAGGGACTTTCCTTTAAAGCCTTCTCATGAAACGTGGCGAGCTCAACCACTTTGTTTTCTGAAGGTCAAAATGCTTCACTGCAATGTGGCTCTTATCCAGGAGCCCAACCAGTCAGAGAAGGAAGCGTTCCGCCTCTGCTGTTTTTGGGTGGCAATGCATATTGTAGCACCTGCTCATCCAAGAGCTGGGGTGCTGACATTCTCTGTAAAAGGGTTTACAACTAGCAGTGCATAAATGTGTTGGCTGACACTGAGGATAGGTGGGTTCTGGTTGAGGGCACATATGGGGGGACTGCCCTATTGTGCCTGGAAGCATTTACGCCCAAATAGTCTGAACTCTTCCTTCTTTGATACAGTGTTGGCAGAGCTACCTTCCACCCCATTGGGTATCATTTTAGAGGAGACATCAACTGACCCTGTATACCCATACCTGGACAGGATGGGAGTGAGTAAACTAGGAGTCACAAAGTGGCCCTGAGCGTCTGGACTCACGTGTGTACAGTCAGATAAACTGACAGCTGGAGAGCATCCCGCACCCAAGATTTTGTGTTTTATTTCCCAGTACACAACTCTCACAGCTGCCTAGATGTCATTTTATCTTAAAGCACTTTTCCCTTCTGTCTGGGGCTGACACTGGGTAGTAAAGTTGGATCTGATAATGCCCCAGTTTGCCTGTCCTTAGCTTGGGAGAGGGCACCAGGTCCTAGAAACAAATGGAGGCTAAACAGTGCTCTTTCCAAGACTCCACATCAAAACCTGGCTCCAGGGGAACTGCAGGAATACTTTTGCTCTGAATGTCTTTCCAGTTGGCATACTGAACACCATGAAGGCAGTTAACAGGGCAAATTGGTCAGTTATACTTCTAAATTGAAAAAACAGACAGACAAAACTCTCTTCCAAAATAAAAAGCTGAAACAGTTGTAATTAATGATGGTTGATCGTCCTGACCAACAAGGGATCTATCTCCTGTACAGCGACAATTAGACAGGACACAGGGGATACCAGACATCATGCCACAGAATATGCCATATAGACTCCAATTGAGGTAATAGGAGGCAGGGAGCAGCCTGGGAAAATCTTGCACAGTGCCCATGAGCTAAAGAAGCTAAAAAGTGCAGCATCCGGTCTATCACTATGGACAGTGGGATGGTTGTCACCACTGCTCTGGAGATTAACAATTCCAAATCTTTACAAATCCCTCTACTCTTCAGAAGTCTCTCCCACCCAATCTCAACTGGATAAGTTTTTCCAGGATATTACCCTCCTGGCTAGGTCCCCTGATTTGGCTGCTATTCTCCAGGAGTGAATCACCGTTCAAGAAGTGCAAAATGAAAATATAGCTTGACCCTAGACAAATCCCCAGGCTTGGATGGTTTCCAAAGTGATTTCTATTTAGCTTTTTAGATCTACTGGCCTCACGTGTCTTCCATTTCTTCTTTTTTTTCTATATTGTATTTATGTTTTTCCTGGGTTTCTCCATCCATCCCACGTGTCCCAATGTGATGCACATGTGGAAGCCAACGCATGCCTTGCAGGACGCCCCACCTACCGGTCACCTGGTACTGTCTGCACTCATCACGAACCTCCATTCGGTGACAGCAGAACCTGGTGGGCGACCACCCACCAGGACAGCAACTCTCGATCCTGCTCCCACCTCCCCCGCACCCCAGTGATCTGAGGTCGTTCCGAACCAGGAGTCGCTGGCGCAGCACGCAGTAAGGCATTCAGCGTCTCAGCCCTCAGTGCCATCGGGCTGGCTTGTGCCTTCATTTCTAATGAAGTCTGGGATATTGGCAGCCTGCCACCATTGTTTTGCAAGCTCTGTCACCTGAATTCCAAAGAAGGGCAGAGACAGTACTGGATGCTCCCTGTTGCGACCCATCTCATTGCTCAACATCGACACCAACATTTTTGCAAAGATCCTAGCTCGCGCGCATGGAACCTCTGATGAGGGACCTGATTCACCCTGACCTGGTCAGTTTTGTCCCAGGACCGCTTGGGCACTGTTGACAGCACCAGGCAGATCCTTGACCTTCTCTGGGCAACTAAATATAGTAGAATATCCATGGCCACCCTGTCACTAGATACTGAAAAGCATTCAACAGAGTGCAGTGGCTATATCTCTTTGATATGCTAGCCCACTTCGCTCCCGCCTGGCTTCATCAGTTTTGCAAAATTGCTTTACTCAGCACCGACAGCTTCTGTCCTGTCTTACTTGGTGATTTCTCCCCATTTTCACCTCAAATGTGGTGCAAGGCAGGGTGCCCCCATCTCTGTTCCTGCTGGCAACAGAACCTCTGGCACAATCCCTGCCCCGCCATCTTTTCCAGGTATTTGTGTGGGAGACTCCCACCACAAACTGTCTGTTTGCAGGTGACATCACTCTTTTTGTGGTGAATATACCTAGATCTCTGAAAACCCTGAATGATGTAGTGTAGGACTGCTCTGCACCTATCCCAGTATAAACCACATGGGGCAAAATCTCAGGTAATGCCATTAAATGCCACATGTACACACAACCTATTTCAAGCATACCCCTACCAATGGGATCCCACAGGAGTAACTTGTTTAGGTATCTGGCTTTGCCCCATTATTCAGGCCACTATCTTAGCCAACACTCATGTAAAGCTGGAGAAGCTGGATAAAGATAGTTGTAGATGGGGACATCATGCTTTCTATATGGGATAAATGCCCTAAAATGGTATTGCTCTAAAGTTACAATATAGTCTTTCTAATCTCTCTTTAGGATTGCTGCATCCTTCTTCAAGACCCTCAATACTAAGATCTCCTTGTTCAATTTGGTAGGGAGACTCTTAAAATAAAACTCCAGACACTACAGTCAAGAGGGCTTTGGACTCCCCAACTTATGGGTCTTGCATGAGAGTATTGCTCAGTCAGGCAGTGGCTTTCTACAAGCCAGGTCTCTCCTTGATGTTCTCGGTGGATCCTGCTTTAACAATCCCTGGGAAAGACCCTTGCCTTCACACTCTGATCTCACTGGATTGGGGTTTCCTTCAGTAGCTTCACCATGTTCAAAGTACACCAAATGTGTGTGACTTAACCTGGCACCCACCCTGTTCTAAATCCTACAACAGCGCATTCCAGAACCCTGTGGGACAACCCATAACTCATTATTGTGCATGCACCAGTGTCCTGGCCTTTCTGAGAGTCCCCCGGCATACACATCCTCCAGAACCTCTTTCTCCCCAGACTGAGTCTTCTACTCCTCTGAAGAATTAGTGACTAAATATGAGAGCCTGAAATGCCAGTTCTGGAGATATCCACAGATTCGGGACCTCCTGTGGGTAAAATCTCTCGTGCCTAGCACTCTTCCACCCAAAAGTACTACAGAGAGTTGGATAGACTGTCTCAAATTGCCCCAGCACCTCTCTGCAAAATGCAAACCTTACAGGATTCTCATTGCCCTCGTGTTCCTATTAATACCCTCCCCAACCCAGTTGGGAATGGAAACTTGATATCGTTATACAAGAAGCAGCAGCATGGAAGCAGGTGTGGACCACAGCCTACAGAGCCTCTCAGGAGTTGCAAGCTAAAACTCTGCAATTTAAAATCTTACATAGGGCATCCACACCTCTTTGGCTATACAAGACAGGGCTACTATCAAACAGCAACTACTGGAGATGTTCTTTCCCACAGGCATCTCTTACACACATCTTATGGGCATGCCCTGCACTGAAATAGACTGGTCCTCAGTTTGGAACAGCTGTAGGGAGACAGTCCCAATCACCCACTGCTGTGACCCTCCATTGCACTGCTGAGTATCCCACCTGAGAACTCAGCTCTCACTCCAAACCATCTTCTCTGGCCTGGTTGTCTCACTATCTGGCAATGACATTAGGAGCTGACACAGCATCATCCACAAGTGCCTGCCATAGGCGCCTGATGTGCAGAAATGCACATCATGGTGTGTGCTGCGAAAACAAAATTCTGCCCCAGACATCGAACTCTGCAGAGTCGCATCAGGGGTGTGATCATGCACTGGGTGCTTAGGCCCAGACAGGGTCTGCAGAACCAGAATCCTGGAACAGGGATGAAGCATAGCCTCTGGAGACCCGCAGGAGAGCAATATCTATGCTGGACATCCCTCAGGGCTGGAGAGGGAAGAGGGTTGGTGCTTTTATGTCACTGGATGCCTCGGTGAAAGGCAACCTTTGGAGGATGACTATTGAATCTCTGCTATATTCCCCAAGGAATGATGGCACCAAGGTATGCATATTGCAATCTATGAAGTGCTGAAGACTCAGATCTTGCATCTCTTTCTCAGGAACTGCTGATACTGGGAATAGTCAGTATTAGAGGAGAGGTGGATAAAGTATCCTCTTCCTCGAAGAAGGAAGACAGAGAAGAGGAAGAGCTAGAGTTAGGAAATGGAAGTGCAGGGACTTCAGGCCCAAAGATGGCCTGGTCAGCTACAAGGTTGGTAAAGGGAAAACACACCAACCATCAGCCTGGCCTGATCACAGGTCAGAGGTCCAAGAGGGCCAAAATGCTTGGGAGAGCAGGAGGATCATGGGAGACCAGACCAGATCCTCTGCAAGGGTTGCAAGAATGCTCAGGGACTTCTCCCAGGTGGATGGCCTGACAAACTTGTTCATCAATGAGCAATCAGAAGCAGAGACCGGTTGAGATGGTTCCCGGTGGGGGAGCAGTGCAGATCCCATGGAGCAGCCCCAATCCCTCCAGTGACAGAGCCAGACGGTTCAGGGAAAGATGGGTCTGAACCAGCATTCGACATCTGCTGCCTACTCTAAGCAGGGAGTGAACAGCAGCCCAGAGTCCAAAATCCTCCCTCCCCTCACCAGAGCCGACTGTGCCTCTGGGCTGGGCCCAGACTCCAGGTCCGAGCCTCTTAGGGGAACAAGTGTCAGAACCAGCATTATGAATGGCACCAGGAGCAGGGCTGGCACCAGGACCTGAACCAGCACAGTGAACAGCACCAGAAGGGGCTCTAGCACCATCCTGGCCACAGACACCACTCCCAGCAAAACTTCAGGCCCTGAGCTAGGCCCAGAACTAGACCCAGAAAGACTCCCATCCTCACCAGCATCCTATAAAGGCACAAGATCTTCCCAAAGTCCTCTTCTGGGTCATCTGATCGCTTGGAAGAAGATACGATGACTACTTCTGGGGCCCTAGAAGGACCAGCTCCGGAGGACTTCCTCCAAGCGGCACCAGAAGAGAGCCTAGTCTTGTAGTTGGCACCGTTCCGCTCATTGGTACAGGCCTGGGTATCAGCAGGGAGGCGGTGCTGAGCCACAACACCAGTGTGCCCACTGGTGCAGACCCAGTGTATAGCTTCAGCCTCACAGCTGGGGGCATCCACTACCTAAAGGTGCCAATGGACTGGTGGTGCTCAGCCAGTGCCTCGGGTAACACCAGCTGTCCACCAGACCACTCCCTCAGGCTCTCTGATGTCTTGGCAGTGCAAGCAGATAGAGAGGCCTGGTCTTCCTTTGTTCATATAGTGCTAAGAAGGGGTTCAGAGGAGCAGCCCAGGGACCTTAACTTGGTGCCCCTGGTGCGATGCCTGCCTCTGAAAGTGAGAAGCATGTGACACCACTTTACTGCACAGATGTCTACGGTGTGGTAATCCATGGAACAGCTGGTGTTGCACTTATTCATGCTGTAGCCAGCACCAAGTCAGGTCCAACATGCATCATGCTTTTCCTGGATGGTCATGTATCCTCCACAGGAGCATTGACTCATTTTGGGGGCATTCTTTTTATTCTTATCTGGCGTGGAGGGCTTCTTTCTATGCTCCTTGGAACCGGACATGGCACTGCAAAAACCAAAAACAATAAAGAAAAGTTTCGCACCACACTAAAGGATAAAATAATAAAAACACCACCAAGAGGAGACAGTGCTGAGGACTACAGTGTCGAACGGATGGCAAACAGAGGAAGGAGTTGTGACGCAGCAATACACAACTGACCAGTGCTCCCACAGCGTGCACTTTCGATGGTGGGGAAAACAGAACTGAGGAACGAGCGAGCTGGCACTGGTTACTGACCAGCTCATACGTGCCATGTCATTGTATCTGTCTTGTGGGCAGTGCCAGCACCAACGTTGGTCCTCTAAGCTGTAGGCTGCAAAAGACTTTGTTCCATGGGGTCCTAGTGCCTCTGGCACAGAACCATATGTGGGAATGAATGGTGAAGAAAGATTCTTGGAAGATCAACCACGCACCATCTTGGCAGTGCTGAGCGGAAACATGATAAGCTTTGTCCTGGATGCCGCTAAAGCAAAGGTCATCTCAGCTTGGATGATGGCACACAAATCACTGCTTCCCAGATATCAGCTTTGCAACTACAGACCTGTTAGTTTGATCTCAGTGGTAGGAAAATGATGGAATCACTTCTGAGAAAGAACTGTTGAGTACCTAGAGACCAGCGGGGCACAGGTCCCAAGGTAGCATGGATTCACAGTGGGAAGATCATGTCAGACGAATCTAATAGATTTCTTTGACTGGGTGACCAAAGTAGTAGATCATGGAGGGACATGGACATGGCCTACCTAGAGCATTAGCAAAGGCATTTGATACAGTCCCACACAAAAGATTAATAAACAAGTTAGCCAGCCTGGGAGTGGGTCCCAGGGTGGTAGCCTGGTAAACTGGCTGGACAACAGGATGCAGAGGGTAATAGTAAATGAGTCCACTCAAGAAAGGGGTTACTAGCAGGATACTGCAGGGTTCAGTACTAGGGCCAGTCCTCTTTAATGTCTTTATAAGTGACATTGCAGAGGACTGAAGGAAAAGTATGTATCTTTATAGATGACACAAAGATTCTGCAACAGGGTTGATACACAAGGTGGGGTGGAAAAGATGAGAAGGGACTTGGCAAGGTTGGAAGAATGGTCAAAAGTATGGCATGATTCAGTGCAAAGTAATACCTGGGAAACAAAACCCAGGGAAGAGTACACAATGGGGGGTACTAACAACAACAAAATGGAGAGGGACCTGGGAGTAGTCATATCAGATGACCTAAAGGTAGGCAGGCAATGTGAGAAGGCAAGGAGGGCTGGGGAGATACTGGGATGCATAGGGAGAAGCATCACCAGTAGAAAACAAGAAGTTGTCATCTCTCTGTACAGACAGTTGGTGAGACACCATCTGGAGTACTGCGTGCAGTTCTGGACACTCCATCTCCACAAGAACATAGACAGGATGGAGGCAATTCAGAAGAGGGCAACTAAAATGGTGCATGGTCTGCACCAGAAACTATAGAAAGAGAGACTAAAAGAAGCTATATGTATACCTCTCGAGGAAAGGAGGAGAGGGGACATGATAGAAACTTTTAAGTACCTCAAGAGAATCAACAAAGTCCAAGAGGCTAGCATCTTTCAGAAAAGAGATGTGCAATAACAAGGGGCACAGTTTGAAGATAGGGGGAACGGCTCAGGGCAACGTGAGGAAGTATTTTTCACAGAGAGGGTGGTGGCAGCATGGAATGGCCTTTCTGAGGAAGTCGTAGGGTCAAAAACAGTGGGGAAATTCAAGGTGCATGGGACAGACATAAGGCAATTACAGTGGTGTAGGAGGAACTAGGCTGTTGGTTAACTAGGATCTGCAGCTTATCAATAGGTAGGGGAAATGGGCAGACTTGGTGGGCCAAGCAGTCCTTATCTGCTGTCAAAGTCTATGTAACTCACCAGAGGTGTAAGGCTTTGGGGGTGAGGAATGGCCTGCACTCTGGGAGTTGCCCATACCCTCCAGTTTTCCTGTGCTGCTCAGGATTGCATATGCTGGCAAGACATTTCTGTATACAGATCCACTTAAGATAGGGAAATGTTTGAAAGCTATCAAAATAGACTTTACCCATCAACAAATGGCAGAAGAGGAAAGAAAACCTTCGGAAGACGGAAACTGAAGATGATTTCCAGACTTCTGTGGCAAGTTTACTTCTAAATGATTTCATTCTGGGACTTTCTATTTTTAATGGATGCTGGCTAGTTAAATGTATTTCTTCTTTTTATATTGGTATCATATTGTCTATGTGACAATCCGGTTAGCATGTTTGGCTGTTAACCGAAGGCTGGTGGTTCAAGACCAACGAGACAGATTTTAAAGTGTGGTGGATGCCTGGAATAGCCTACCCCAGGAAGTGGTGGGTGCTAACACAGAGAGGATTCAAGCATGCATGATACAGACATCAGGAACCCTAGATGTGTGGAAGAGAAGTGAAAGCCAATGTCCGAGTAGGGACAGTGGCCACTGATGCAGGCAAAGGATACGGGCAGACTAGATGGGCTTGGGTCCTTATCTGCCATAAACTACTATGTTACCATTCTGAGTTGCAGGTTGCTAAAGAGATGTGCAGAAGATGCAGTTCAAACATAAAAATTTTAAATCTGGTTTGTCTCTGGGACTGGCAGTTGGGCGTTGGGAAGCCTAATGCAACAATATGGTCAACACCACAGGTACAACAAGAGGCGTGAGCAGGTTACATGCCTGCAACCGTGTCTCCACACACAGCACTTTGGTACCCTTCTCCTGTTAACCAACACACAAGTGAAGTTCCAGAATAGAGCTACTGTTTCAGTACGATAATGTTAGGAATCTAGCGGTATATTTTATACCACAGAGTGACTGTTATACAAGTTTTGCATAAATGTACTGCACATACTATTGACAGCACTGTTCATTTTGGTTGTTTCAAATCTTAGGTAATATAAGCAAGTCTTTTAAAGGTTTGAGAAGCTTGATAACTTTTACTTGGGCATGTTACTTGGTGGTGGCTGGAAGCTCAGGGCCTGTACAACATAGTGCATACGTTTACATTTGCAGGATGCCATGGACTGCCGTACACTATGGCGTACCATTGTGCTGGGACGTGAACATAGATTCTTGGACATTAATCTTTTTCAGTAAAAGTCCATGGTCACTGCAGCATGGGTCCATTTAGGAATAATTCAGAACAATTAATTTTTATGTGCTGTAATTGGCCCTCCTATGTTGCAACTTTGAATGCAGAGTGATATATCTTAGGTATTTGATTTCTCTTTTGTGATTTCTGTACTCTGGCCAAGCATTCTATTTTCAATGTACTGGTTACTTAAAAACAATAAACATAAAATTAAAAAAGAGGGAACATACATTTGTGTAATAAATGTCAGCATGACACTGTGTCTGTGTGTACATATGTGTGCGCATCTCAAAGGTGAGATCTTGGGGGTCCATTGTGGCTGCTGTGCACAGAGCCAGTGGCCACATACATCCAGTCCTGGTCTTGCACAAAGCAAGTTAAGGCTTAACTCTTAGCTGGCCAGTGGTGTGGAGGGCTAAGGCATCTGTGCCCACCTCCCTGCCATGCCTGTGACCTGTGTTCGCGGTGCCAGTGGGCGCTGGGGTCGGCTAGGAGGGAGAGGATCGAGCATCCAGAGGACAGCTCTCTCTCTCCTGGGGAGGGAGGGAGGACTGGGGATCTTGCCAAATGACTGCCCCCAGGTGGAGGCCTCCGGGTGGCATGGGTCTGAGGGCACCCGAAGACGGAGGGTGCTGCAGGACCTCCACACATGCATGTCTGACTGTGTGTGCCCCAGCAATGGGGAACAGGAGAAAACAGAGGAAAACACTCCGGCTGTAGGATGATGTCCAACCCTCCACAGGCTTTACACCCAGACCAGGCAGAAAGGTAAGTCCTGGTGATTCTGGGGTGATGGGGGGTCGGTCAGAAAGGGCAGCCAGAAGGAGAAGCATGAAGTATATACATATATATATATATATATATATATATATATATATATATATATATATGGGGAAAAAGACTTAACTCTTCATTTCATGCATGGCTCAAAGGGCCTTATGAAGGACTTGCTACGAGGCCCAAAGGGTTCAAAAGCAGGTTAAGACTTAACTCACGATTCACGGAGGGCCCAAAAGGCCCTGGGGGGTCTTGCTTCATGCAAACCCAAACAATTCCTGCACAAAGGCATGGGGAGGCGAGGGTAATTGGCACCATGCAGTTTAATGAATGGTTGAAAAAGTGGAAAGGAGCACAGGGGTTTGCCTATTGGGGACTGGGGTTCCACCTGGAGGGACACCAGCCTATACTGCAGGATGGTCTGCATCTGTCCAGGAAGGGAACAAGTCTTTTGAGCAATCAGTTTAAATGCTTCATTGGCAAGCTTTTAAACTAGTCAATGGGGAGGCACTGACAAGCAGCAGAAAAATCCCAGCCTCTCCCTACAAAACAGGGTACTAAATGAGAAAAAGACCAAGGTAGAACGGTCAGTGGGAGATGCTGCAACAGAAGGTAAGGCCATCAAAAATGGAGAGCAATGAGTACCAATGCCCGTAGTCTAGGTAACAAGCTTCCTGAATTAGTGGCCTTGATGGAGGAGGAACATCTGGATATCGTGGCAGTCACAGAAACATGGTACACACAAAACCATGACTGGGACGTAAACATACCAGGATACACTATCTACAGGAGGGACAGGAGGGTAAAAGAGGGGAGGTAGTTCTTTACATAAGGGAAGGAATAAAAGCAACAGAACAAAGGGTAAACAGGGAGGAGAAGAAGCACTGTGGGTAATTTGGAGACAGGCAATGGCACCACAATCCGCACAGGGTTGTATACAGACCCCTTCTCAGGGGAGGAAATGGACAAGGAAATGATAGAAAGTATACTTAGAATGGCAGAAAAAGGGAGATATTGCTGATGGGTGATCTGAATATGCCAGATGTTAACTGGAGCGCAGTTGCAGCTGCCACTTTGAAGAGTGCAGTTATTCTAGATGCCCTACAGGAGGCATGCCTTAGACAACTAGTACTGGAGCCCACTCGAGAGAGGAGCAATATTAGACTTGATACTCTCAAATGGAGATGGAGAGAGGATCACAGATGTAGAAGTGGGTAGCCATCTGGGAACTACAGACCATCGAACAGTATGGTTCACAATAAACACAGCAATAGAGTCAAACCATACAAAGACAAAAGTACTGGACTTTAGGAGGGCTGACTTTGCCAAAATGGTGAGTGCTAAGGAATGCACTAGCAAATGGGTGGGAAGGAGGGTGGAAGAACAATGGGAATAATAAAACTGCCATCACAGAGGTAACGAGCCTTTGTGTGAAGCAAATAAACAAACAAGACGATAAAGAAACCACTATGGTTCTCTCAAAGGAAGTGGCAGGAAGGTTCAAGAGAAAAAGAAAGCATTCAGGAAGTACAAGGAACTCCAGCAGGAGCAGGACAGAGAACTGTATCAGTTAAAGCAAAAGGAGGCTGGGAAGGCAGTCAGAACAGCAAAGGCCCAAACTGAGGAAAAGATAGCCAACTCAGTTAAGAAGGGGAATAAAACCTTTTATAGGTACATCAGGGAGCAAAGGAAGACCAAGGGAAGGGATAGTGAGGCTAATAAAGGGAGGAGGGTGGGCAGAGGGAGAATGTGAAAAAGGCAGAGATACTAAACAAATATTTTTGTTCAGTATTTACAAAGGAAGAGGGAGGTACATAAAACAAACAGTAGTAACACTCTGGATACAGAAGTTGATACCAGCCCATTTACAGAAGAAAGGGTTCTGAAAGAACTCTTAAAACTGAAGGTGGACAAAGCAATGGGGCCTGATGGGATTCATCCCAGAATTCTAAAAGAACTAAGGGTAGAACTAGTGACACCACTGACTACCCTCTTTAACAAATCATGGGAGGATGGGGTGGTACCGAGGACTGGAGGAGGGCAGATGTGATTCCCCTTCACAAAAAGTGGAGCAAGGCAGAAGCAGGAAACTATAGACCTGTTAGTTTAACCTCAGTGATAGGGAAAATGATGGAATCACTTCTAAAGGAAAGATATCGAGCATCTAGAGGCCAGAGGGGCACAAGACCCTAGGCAGCATGGATTCACAGCGGAAGGTCATGCCAGACGAATCTGATAGATTTCTTTGACTGGGTGACCAAAGTAGTAGATCAGGGAGGGGCTGTGGACATGACCTACCTAGACTTTAGCAAGGCATTTGACACAGTCCCACACAAAAGATTAATATATAAGTTAGCCAGCCTGGGAGTGGGTCCCAAGATGACAGCCTGGGTAAAGATTGGCTGGAGAATAGGACACAGAGGTAATAGTAAAATGGAGTCCACTCAGAAGAAAGGAGGGTTACTAGCGGGTACCGTGAGGGGTTCAGATTAGGACCAGTCCTCTTCAATGTCTTTATAAGCGACATTGCAGAAGGACTGGAAGGAAAAGATATGTCTCTTTGCAGATGACACTAAGATCTGCAACAGAGTTGATGCACAGGGTGGGGTGGAAAGGATGAGAAGGGACTTGGCAAGGTTAGAGGAATGGTCAAATGTATGGCAGCTTAGATTCAATGCTAAGAAGTGCAAGGTAATGCACCTGGGAAACAAAACCCAGGGAAGAGTACACAATGGGGGTGAGATACTAACAACAACAAAATGGAAAGGACCTGGGGTAGTCATATCAGATGACCTAAAGGTGGGCAAGCAATGTGAGAAGGCAGCAAGGAGGGCTGGGGGATACTGGGATGCATAGGGAGAGGCATCACCAGTAGAAAACAGGAAGTTATTATCCCTCTGTACAGACAGCTGGTGAGACCCCATCTGAGTACTGTGTGCAGTTCTGGAGACCCAATCTCCGCAAAGACATAGACAGGATGGAAGCTGTCCAGAGGAGGGCAACTAAAATGGTGCAGGGTCTGCACGGAGGACATATGAAGAGAGACTTAAGGAGCTTAATATGTATGCCTCGAGGAAAGGAGGGAGAGGGGGACATGATAGAAACTTTCAAGTACCTCAAGGAATCAACAAAGTCCAAGAGGGTAGCATCTTTCAAAAAGAGGTGTGCAAGAACAAGAGGGCACAATTTGAAGATAGAGGAGGGCGGCTCAGAGGTAATTTAAGGAAGTATTTTTCACAGAGAGGGTTGTGGATGCATGGAATGGCCTTCGGAGAAGGTTGTGGAGTCAAAATCAGTGGTGGAATTCAAGCATGCATGGGATAGTCATAAGGCAATTCTGGGGGTGGGGGTGAAAGAAGTAGGCTGCTGGTTAACTAGGATCTGCAGCTTATCCAGTAGAGTAGGAAATGGGCAGACTGGTGGGCCAAGCGGTCCTTATCTGCCGTCAAATTCTATGTTTCTATGTTTCTATGTTAAAGGACATTAGGACTTTCCTCACCTGTGGATTTGTGCCAAGTCACTTTGCTTAATGCATGCACCAAGTTACTATGGCTGTCTAAAAGACATTTAGCACACATAAAATATATATATATTGTATCCTCTTTAACTCGTTGTATGTAAAGCACTTATAAATTGTTATCTTGTTAAGTTTCTGCATATCTGTACTCTCCCGGGTCATGCCTGAAAATAGTAATTTTATGGCTAGTGCACTTACCTGGTTAACAAAAGCTAAATAAATAAATAAAATCTCTCTCTCTCTCTCTCTCTGTCTCTGTTTTTACAGAAAATCAGTGCTTTAGGGTGGTAGTTATCAACAATTAAGGACAAACAAAGCCTACTACCAGATTTTAGGCTCTACTGTCCAGCTATTTATTTATTTCATTTTGTTGATCGGGTAAGTGCACTAGACAAATCCTGCCTATTTTCAGGCACGACCTGGGGAGGGGATACAGATGAATGCCAACTGACCTTGACCCAGATTAAGCTGTTGGTGGTATTTTTAGTGAATGAGGAAATTTGCCAGGACACCGGGAAATTCCCTACTCTTTCCGATAAGTGCCATAAGATCTTTAACATCCACCTGAACTACCACCAATCGGGCAGATGGGACTTGGTTTAACGTCTCATCTAAAAGATGGCACCTCAGAAGAGCAGCACCCTCTCATGCTGCACTACAGTGTCAGTACTGGATAGTAACCCAAGTGCCAGATGTGGGAACTGAACCCACAGCCCTCTGATCTCCCAGCTATGCACACAGCCCAATTCCTATTGTGGAGGGAAGACTCCAGTCAGGTAGCAGAGCAGCCCAAGTTCCCCTAATGGAAAAAGAAAGAAATTCTCTGCTGGAGAACAGGTGTAAATGGTAATGTCCTCTTCAGCACTCTGTACAACAAACTGCCCAAGGCCATGTAACCTATACCTACTGGCATCTCTGTACTATTGAGCAAACAGTTGCATAGACTTCTATGGATAAAACTGTTCCTGACCCAGACCAACCACTTACAGCCAACCCTAATTTTAAAACCCAAAACAAGTCTCTATCTATTGGGTTTTGGCTTTGCGAAACAGATAAACTGAACCACATTCTGGGGAAACAGTCTAACAACCAACCTCTGACAGGTTTATGCAAAATAATGCCAATAGGTACTTTCACATTTTCTTTTCCTCCAGCTGCAGCACATATTGGCAACTACCTTTGGACCAAGACCTTGGCTTTTAAAAAAGTAACATAGTGGGAAGAGTTAAGGATCTTGGCTCACAGCGCCACTCATCTTCCTTGAGCTATAAAACGTTGTTGGGCTTCACTACCCTGAGGGACAGAGACATAGGCACATATTGACTAAGGGAATTCCCGAGCTGGCAGAACAAGAAGTCAGAACCAAAATATGGAGTAATTTATATAGGTTTATCAGATCTAATTTGTCTCAGTCTAATGCAATACAAAATAAATCACAACTTGCATTACACGCCCATAAAGCTCCACAAAGTGGGTTACTCAGAGCCTGATTTATGCTCCAGATGCAAACAGGACAAAGGCTCCTTGAAACACATCCTCTGGGACTGCCCCAACACCAGACCCCTTAGGAAGAGATTCAAAGTTATCTGGACCCAATACTGGGCTTAGAAGATGCTTTATCCAACAGATATGCTTTCTGTGGCTCAGTCTAGAGCAAGTAATCGGTCAAAGGAAAACTGTATTTCAGTAATCTTAGCTATAGCGAAGAAGCTAATTCTTAAACACTGGTTGGACGACTCAGTGCCCATCTACCAAGAATGGTACAATGCTGTCCTTGACGCCTCAGAACTGAAAAGATAATAGGTCATATGTGTAACAACTGTGGGGGGGGGGTTATCAAAAGAAGATGGGCATGCTAGACACTCTCCACTAAATGCCTAGCCCTTACTGACAGACAAATGTATCAGACTGACTGTAACAGCTCAATGTTACCAAACAAATGAGTTTGGAGTTGATGGCATAGTTTATTCTGTATCAGCAGCATGTCCAGCCTTGCATGTTCCCTGAATGTTGATGGCACTGGAAAGCAAGCTTTAGTTTTTATGTTTGTTGTTTAAAAATGTTATAAAATATACTATTTTCAAAAGGGGGCAACAAGGCTTGGGTTGTTGAGGGGTTTATCTGTCCTCGGTGGTGTGACAGAGACACAACCAAGTGCCTTAAACTACATGAGAAGTAGAGTAAATCCCACGACACCTTGGAATGCCACATTGTGATTATAAAATGGTCCCATCTGTTTTAAAAAGAAAAAATTAAAACATAACATAAATTCAAATTAAATGTTTTATTAAAAATACAATAAATAACAATGTGATGCATCCATAAATCAATACAGTAGTCCCAAGTTCAATAGCTAGTGAATGTACAGCTAACAGTCAAGAATTTGTGTAGAAGGCAAAAATGTGTTTTTCTTTATTTTTTTGACTGCCCTCCTCTACTCGCATTCATTAAAGTAAAGGTGTAAGTTCACCTTTTAAAACTTTGGGCTTCACAGCCCGGTACCCCTGGGGCAGCGATAGCCCTTCTGTGACAAGAGTAAAATTTTACTATGTTCAGTAAGGTTTTGGAAGGATCATAACTCGGGCTGAGCTGCTGTCATGATCCCTTCCCACTTCCTAGTCTGCCTGCTCGCCCCGTGCTTCTCCGTGTCGTGACATTTAGCCAGGGAGAGTGCGGGGATGCATACCACTAGTATATGGGGCTAATTTTCTGAAACAATTTTGCACACTTTAGACTGCATATTAGGAAAAATGAAGCTACCACTTGACTAGCTAGGAACCTTATTAGTCAGCGGTGGCTTCATTTTCTAATATCTGATCTAAATAATAGTTCAGAAAATGTCTCTGAATAGTCTTGTCCCAGCTCTCCCTAGCTAAAATCATGTGAGAGAAGTAACAAAAACGAGGCACAGCTAAAAAGTGGGAAGAATCAACTGGCTGGCAGCTCCAGCCTGATTAGATCACTAAAAACATACTGGTATAATAAAATTTTACTCTTAACACAGAAGACTATCCTTCTTCAGGTACCGGCTTATGAAGCCGGTATGTAATCTTGCAACTTTACTTCAAGGCAATTTGTTACTGTCCTCCCTTGTCCGACCCACCAGATATAGCTGTATGTACTCTAGGAAGCCCCAGAAGGTCTCCATAAGTTTGTAAAGGCATTCCTTAGATCGCTCAGAATTCTTTGCTAGTGCAAACTGCCATCTCCCAAAGACCATCCACCTCTGTGATGTGGAAACATTTTTTGTAGTTTTCAAATAAAATTGCTCCATCGTGCTTTTAAAACTGTCTGTATTCTCATCAAATCAGTCCGCAATGGAAACCACGTGTGGCACCTTAATTGCCTTGTCCCAATTACAAACCAATCAAAGCAAAGACTAAAATAGTTTCAAACCTGTTGAACCTGCCAAGTTGGTGGTGTACAGGTTTCTAAATTCAGTCTATCAATCAATTAATCGTTATTTAACCAGGTGAAGCACCATTGAGATAAACTCATTTACAAAGTGGTCCTGGAATAAACTCATTTACAAAGTGGTCCAGGGCACCCATCCCTGAGTTTCAATATATGGACTTTTAAGATCATCTGCCTCTGCCCAATTACCTGTTTTCCCCATCTTCCCCTTTCTGCATAATATTTCCTCCTCCAACTCTCAGTTTCATTTTCTCCATCTTTCTCCACTGTCAATAGATGGAATATTTACTACGGAATACAATAACTCAGAATTCTGATGGCACAAATTTCACTACCCCAACACACACACTCACAACAGAAGGCCTCATATGGAGCCAGGGCCTCAATTCTATCTGTGGTCGGGTAGGCAGTAGATATTTCCCGGTAAGCAAGCAATGACAGGAGGTAGATTTGTTATGGCTGGCAAGCATGGAAAGTTAAAAATCAAAACTGTGAATAGTATTTCATTTTTTTAATTTGTGTAGGTGTGTAACAAGTGGAGGATGCAAGGAAATAACACTTAATTTGTTGCTTTATTATTCCATGCAGTCTTAGTTTTTAAGGGCCTAGTTGAAGGTTCTTAGGACAAACATGGCTGTCTTTTAAAGTGTTTAAGAGGATGAAGAACATTTCCAGAGGTAGATGGAAGGATTCAATGTGGTAATGAGGCTGACTGGTCCTTTTGCTATGGGTTTATTTCATGAGGTATGTGGAAGGATTTGCTGTGGTACTGAGGCTGGCTGGTCCTTTTGCCGTGAGGTTCATTGCATTACTTATTAAACCTAAGGACCAGTTTCCGAAACATGACCATCTGTTTTATAAGTATTATGTTTTATTTGCCACGGGTTCCTCCTGTCCCACACCCACTGTTTAGGGGTGTTGCTCCTGCACACTTTTTCTAGGTGGGACGGAGGATGAACTCCTGCATTCACAGTTGACACTAATACCATTCTGTATTTGACAGGCAAGGGGTGAATAAGTACCCAAGGGCCTTATCTCCTCATCTACAACTGCCTTGCTCCACCAGCTCCAGTAGAGGATTCTGGGATACAGTTTATATTTAATACTTCAGCATTTTACAACAGCCTGAGTGTAATGGCTGTATTGTGTGTGTGAGGCCATACCAGTTGGAGACCCCTCCTCTCAAAAAAGAAGCTTTCTGCCATTTTGAGTTTCAGGAAACATAATTTTATGAGGTAGTCCTCAGTGCTTCAGGCAGCTCTCTACATTAAGGGGTTTTAAGACAGACACTCTGACCACAAGTTACCAATTCAGCTGGCCAGAATGGTAGGGAGGTGGGAGAAAAAGGGGAGGCAGAAGGGTAAGGAAGAATGGTACTGTATTTCAATTAAAAAGGAAAGTGGTTTCATACAGAAATTTTCATTTACACAGTGCATCCCAGTGCACTTTACAAAACACAAACAGCAGCAGTCAGCAAGTGGTATCTCAGAGGTCAATCAAGTGAGCTACTCGGGATAGCAAAACTACACAATGTTAAACAAAGTGAGGCTGAAGAAGGTTAGGAAGCACAAGGGGTCAAGTGAAGCTGAGGAGGTTATATCAAGCAAAATGGGTCAAGTGAGGCTAAGGGAGGTTACAGAAAGTGCAATGGGTCAAGTGAGGCTAAGGGAGGTTACAGAAAGTGCAATGGGTCAAGTGAGGCTAAGGGAGGTTACAGAAAGTGCAATGGGTCAAGCGAGGCTAAGGGAGGTTAGAGAAAGTGTAAGGAGTCAAGTGAGTTGAGGAGCTCACAGAAAAGCAGTGGTCAAGTGAGGTTGAGGAGGTTACAGAAAGTGCAAGGGGTTAAGGAGGTTGAGAGAAGTTATGGAAGCACAAGGGGACAAGGAGCTCACAGAAAGCGCAAGGGGTCAAGAGGAAGTTACAGAAAGCACAACGGGTTGAGGGAGGTTAGAGAAAGACAGCTCACGGAAAGCACAAGGGGTCAGGTGAGGTTGAGGGAGGTCTATGTTTTCCTGCAGGCTTTTGGCCACGCCACACCATCAACTCCAAGACAAACTGCTCCTAATGTGAGGTATTTGCAGAAAAATTTGTGGTGGAAAAATGTACAGAAAAGGCTGATAAATGTGCCCATAAATCCTGAAGCAGTGCCAAAGCACAATGTTCAAAAACATGGAATGCTGGGAATGGCACTCTCTCTTTTCCAGTTGTCTCCCTTGCTTGAATGGGGCTTTATAATATCAGCATGCTCCTTGTCTAGAAGGAGGCTTCTTGCGTTACAAGATGCAGCAGTTCTTTTGGGAAAGTGGGTCTAGCTTTAGTCCGACAATTATAAAAACGTCTGTACACTCTGTTCACTTCTGTGTAGCTTTGCTTTCCTTAGTAGCTCCAGCAGACTCTCAAGCAGAGATTCCTCGAAGACCGTCTTTCGCCAGTGACTCAAATGGTTTAGCAATAACATTTCATTAATGTGTGTCTTGCTGTCATCGATGTTCCTCTTGACTGCTTTCCCGAGGACATGAAGGAAGCGCTTGACTTTTCTCTGTGGCATTTTCTGATAGGCCACAAACTCAAGGAGAGCTTGATTGCAATCTGCAGTTGCTATGAAAACAGAAAAAATAATCACTTTATCCAACTGCAGCACAGGCAAGAGCACAGAAGACAGGAAATGGAAATACTCTGCAGTTTCTTAACTTAGGAAGGCACTTTGACCTACTAGTTAGAGCACAGAGCTATGAACATGGAGATCAGAATTTGAATGCCACAGCCACCACTTACTGTGTGATCCTGAGCTAGTCACTTAACCTGTGTGTGCTAAGGCAGTCTGTAATCCATCTTTAATCTCTCTCTGGGCCTGCTGAATTCCTGTACACAGAAAGCAGCAAATTCTCTCCTCTTCCTCTCCTGACTTGTTAAGTATTTTGGGATACATTTTGTATAAATGGTGCTATATAAAACTCAACATTATCTCCCCACTGTAAAGTGCCTCAAGATACAGTTTGTATGAAAGGTGCTACATAAAACCCAACATCCTCTCCCCTCTCTCCTGGATTGTAAAGTACTTTGGAATACAGTTTGTATACATGGTGCTATATAAAAACAACATTCTCTTCCTTCCTCTCCTGAACTGTAAAGCATTTCGAGATACAGCTTGTATAGAAAGGTGCTATATAAAACCCAACATTCTCTCCCTTCCTCTCCACACTATACAGCACTTTGGAATACAGCTTGTATGAAAGGTGCTGTACAGAACCCAACAATCTCTCCCTCCCTCTCCTGGATTGTAAAGTGCTTTGGAATACAGTGTGTATACATGGTACTCTATAAAAAAAGCATTTTGAGATGCAGCTTGTATGAAAGGTCATATATAGAACCCAACATTCTCTCCCTTCCTCTCCTGAACTGTAAAGCACTTTGAGATACAGCTTGTATGAAAGGTGCTATATGGAATCAACATTCTCTCCCTCCCTCCCTCTCCAAACAGCACTTTGAGATACAGCTTGTATGAAAGGTGCTATATAGAATCAACATTCTCTCCCTCCCTCTCCATACAGCACTTTGGAATACAGCTTGTATGAAGGGTGCTGTATAGAACCAACATTCTCTCCCTTCCTCTGCCGCACTACAGCACTTTGGAATACAGCTTGTATGAAAGGTGCTATAAGAACAGAATTCCTTTACTTCCTTTTTCTGTAAAGTTTCCAGTGAGTAGTGACTCTTCCTGTGTTGAGGTGTATGACCTACTACAAGGAAAGGAGAGCTACTGCTTCTGAAAGGACAGCTAAACAGTGGCGCTTATCCATGGCTCTTGGAAACCAGAAACTTGGAATGGCGGCTAACCCTTCCCCCCATGAAGATGGGACAGTAAGAAACCTAACTGCATGTCAGCTGGGCCCCACTGTATCACCAATAGGAAGGTGGACTTGACTCAATTCGGTTCCCAGACCATAAGGGCTCTTTTGGAGGGGACTCCTTATTGTAGGGAATGTGGGAACAGAAAATTAGAATGTTTTCCTCCTGGAGCCAGCCATCTCCCATCCAGTTAATGCCAGGGACTGTCCAGATCTGTCACAACCATCTTCCAGGGTCCTCCATGCCCCCACCTCACTCGGGCCAGCAGAAGTGGAAATCCTCCCTGCCGATGCAGTATCAGGTGTGGGGCAGAGCGGCAAGTGCAGGGCCAGAATGAGCCAGTGATGTCATCCTGACAGAAACTCTTTCCATTTTCTCCCTCACCTGGACTGTATCGAGGCAGGGCCTCTATATGGGCACAAGCGGAGACATGGCAATGCGAGCACACTGCCATCTTGGAGGAGGGCATGACCTACTTGCACGGATTTCCTGCAAAAGAGAGCAGGCAGAGACTATGCAGAACATCCTCCCTCCCCAGAGGGTGTGGGCGTCTGCACAGATGCCTTAACCACTTTGGGTTGGCCTGCAGGGATGACTCGGGCTCTGTGTGTGGACCAGTGTCGCTAGCATGGCATGCAGCTTTCAAATTATTAAACTCTCCAACATGTACCATAGTCCAGGCTCAATTTTACACATAAAGTGCACATATTATATATATGTAAATCTGGCCAGCCGGTGGCGCTGAGGTTGAGGCCTGGGCGCCACACCTCGCACTACACTGGTGACCCATGTTCGGAACGAGCAAGGGTCAATAGGGGTTGGAGAAGGATTCTGAGTGTCCGGAGGACTGCCTCCTTCCTGGGAGGGGACATCAGCAGTTGGTGAGTGGTTGCCCCCGGTGGAAGCTGAGGCAACATCACCAACCTGCAGTAATGGGCGGGAGGAGGAAGACGCGGGAACAGCTCGTACAGAAGTGTACACACTCCATCCTTTGGTGTCATTGCATGCCTCCTCCAGCAGGGTAACCACTCAAAAAGAAAAATCCCGGCAGCATGAAGGCTGCTCACTGGTGCTACCACGGTCCTGTGCAAGCCAGCTCCCTCCTGGTCTCTGTGGTGGTAGGGTATGTACGCTGTGAAACAACCAGGACGGGTAGTGATGGGAGGACAGAGCTCTGCCCGTGACCGTGGCGCGCCAGCCAGCAGCTAGATGTGGGAGGAGGACCAAGGTACAACCTCCCCTAGCCGTGGAAAAAAAATAATCAAAAATATATATATGTAAACCTGAAGATCAGCATGTTCATTCAATATTATACACCTGAACTCAAACGCACTGTGCAGGCCTGAGCCACCACCCTCTACAGAACAAAATATGAGACATAAGGAATTCAGTTTTAACCTGAATCAGGTGCCAAGAATAGTGTCTCAGCTCTTGCCTATAAGCACCCTCAAGATAGTATCTTGTTACCAAGCAGGTCGAACTTGTTCTCAATTTCAGTCACATAGTTCACCCATGGATTTCTGCTGTTGACACTGTTCTCACGGCAAGGTAGGGTTATTAAAGGGCACCTCCTCTGCTTAGTAGCTAAATATGCCTGCTTGTCTCTGACTTATTTATATAACACACATGGCGTTGTGTTTTGGATTATGCGTCACTGCCTCATTTGAATGCACTCTTCTTAAACAAACAAAGTGTGCATGTAACGTGGATTACTGTAATAGAAGCACCTACATCAACTCCAATTTACAAATCAGTCTGTTAATTTCTTCCTGCTGTTATCTGTAAAGATCAGAATGTTGTTATTGCTGTCTTCTCATTATCCTTCCCCAAGTCATCAGGAACACAGCACCGGGAAAGCCTACACAGTGATGCTACTGTTTGTAGAAAGCACATCTGTAGCTTACAGCAGTTTGCAGGCCTCCACTGCAATGCTACTGGTTGCATAGCACAGTTCTGTGTGAAGGAGAAATGGTGTTCAGCTGTGTTACGTCCTTGTTCACCTTAAATAGTGCACATAGATGCAACAAGACACGCTTTTGGGGCCACTTAGCCTCTGTGCTACAACACCTGTTGAAAGCTGTGTGTTTCATAAAATGTATGTACAATATCTACACTGGTCAAGATTCCAGAGATTTATGCGTACATACTTAGGGAGGAAGACCAGCAGTCCATCGAGACATCTTGCTCTTGCTTGCTCAGTGGGAGTCTGCGGTCACCCCCATTTCTTTAAAGTTCTTGTCGAATCTGAGTATAAGGGTCATTGCTGTATCAGCTGATACCACATGCTCTGGCAGTCTATTGCAAGTGCTCTACACTCATTGTGTGAAGTAGTTCTTCCTGCCGTTTCCCTTGACTCATCCTTCTTCGATGGCACCATGGCCTTTCCTACTAGAGTATCCTGAATAGCTGCACTTGGTCCAACAGTGTTACCCCCTTTAGGTACCAGAAATGTAATCCTGTCTCCCCAAGGCTTCTCTTTGTCTATGGAGGACACAGCTGCAGTTCCGTAATCTGGTCCTCAGAGCATACTGTATGCCTTCCAAGTCATTTCCATCTTGGTCTCTCTCTGCACCTTCTCCAATGTGTCAACTTCTTCCCTCAGGGATGGGGATCAGAACTGCATCCAGTCTTCACAGTGGGGCTGATCAGGGATCAGAACTTCACCCTGTATTCTAGCAGGGGCCTGATCAGGGATCCAGAACTTCACACTGCATGCACAGTGGGGCCTGATCAGGGATCAGACCTGCACCCTGTAGTCGCAGTGGGACCTGATCAGGGATACAGACCTGCACCCTGTATTCACAATGGGACCTGATCAGGGATATAGACCTGCACCCCGTATTCACAGTGGGGCCTGATCAGGGATACAGACCTGCACCCTGTAGTCACAGTGAGCCTGATCAGGATACAGGCCTGCACCCTGTATTCACAGTGGGACCTGATCAGGGATACAGACCTGCACCCTGTATTCACAGTGGGACCTGATCAGGATACAGACCTGCACCCTGTATTCACAGTGGGACCTGATCAGGGATACAGACCTGCACCCTGTATTCACAGTGGGACCTGATCAGGGATATAGACCTGCACCCTGTATTCACAGTGGGGCCTGATCAGGGATACAGACCTGTAGAGGGATACAGACCTGCACCCTGTATTCACAGTGAGGCCTGATCAGGGATACAGGCCTGCACCCTGTATTCACAGTGGGACCTGATCAGGGATACAGGCCTGCACTCTGTATTCACAGTGGGACCTGATCAGGGATACAGGCCTGCACCCTGTATTCACAGTGAGGCCTGATCAGGGATACAGGCCTGCACCCTGTATTCACAGTGGGACCTGATCAGGATACAGGCCTGCACTCTGTTTTCACAGTGGGACCTGATCAGGGATACAGACCTGCACTGTGTTCACAGTGGGACCTGATCAGGGATACAGACCTCTACAGCCGATACAGACCTGCACCCTGTATTCACAGTGGGGCCTGATCAGGATACAGACCTGCACCCTGTATTCACAATGGGACCTGATCAGGGATACAGACCTGCACCCTGTATTCACAGTGGGACCTGATCAGGATACAGACCTGCACTCTGTATTCACAGTGGGGCTTGATCAGGGATACAGACCTGCACAGGGATACAGACCTGCACCCTGTATTCTCAGTGGGGCCTGATCAGGATACAGACCTGCACTCTGTATTCACAGTGAAGCCTGATCAGGGATACAGACCTGCACCTGTATGAGAAACATAGACAAAAGAAACATAGAAGGTGTCAGCAGATAAGGACCTCTTGGCACACCTAGTCTGCCCCATATTCCCTTCCTACTGTGCCATCATGAACCCCTCAATCTCTGGTCTTCTTCCTCCCCCTTGCCTTACTTCTAAGGTCCCTTATGTCTATCCCATGCATGCTTGAATCCTGTCACCATTTTGCAACCACCTCCTCTGCTGGGAGGCTGTTCCAAGTGTCCACCACCATCTCCGTAAAGTATTTCCTCACATTTCCTCTGAGCCTTCCCCCTCCAGCTTCATAGTGACCCCTTCTCCTGGAGCATTTTTTCCTAAGGAAAATGCTACCTTCCTGTAACTTATTAATTTCTGTGAGGTATTTGAACATTTCCATGATACCCCCTTTCCTCTAGCGTACATATTTAGTTCCTTGAGTCTCTCCTTGGGCTTTTGATGCAGGCCCTGCACCATTTGGAAGCCCTCATCCTGCCTCCACCCTATCTACAGTATGTCCTTCCAGAGGTGGGGCCTCCAGAATGGGTCACAGTACTTGAGGTGGGGTCTTACCAGTGATTTATACAGGAGTAATACTACCTCTCTCCTTCTGTTGTGATGCCCTTCCTATGCACCCCAGCATGCTGCTAGCCTTCCCACTGCCTAATCACATTGCTGGGCTACTTTCACATCATCAGAAATTATCACCCCGTTTCCTGTTCCTGTTCTGTGGTTGCTAATACCTTCAAGCTTATTTGGTATGTTGCTCCTGGGTTTCTGTCCCCAAGTGCACCATACTGCACTTTTGCACTGAAACCCAGCTGCCAAACCCTTGACCAATCTTACAGCTTTTAGGATCGTCTCTCATTTCCCAGGGTGTGTCCACTCTGTTGCAGATTTTTGTGTCATCTGCAAACAGGCATATTTTCTCCTCAGCCCTTCTGCAGTGTCACTAATAAAGACATTGAAGTGGACTGGGCCTAGTACTGACCTCTGTGGCACTTCACTTGTCACCTTGCCTTCTTCCAGAGTGGACCCATTTACCACCACCCTCTGACTCCTATTGCTTGGCCAACTTCACCCATTTTACTACTTTTGGACCTATTCCTAGGTTGCCCAGCTTGCCCACCAGTCTTCTATGTGGAATGGTGTCAAAGGCCTTACTGAAATCCAGGTAGGCCACATCTACCACTCCTCCTGATCCACTTCCTTGGTCACCCAGTCAAAGAACTTAATCAGGTTTGTCTGGCAAAACCTCTGCCTTGTGAACCCATGTTGCCTCGGATCCTGTAATCAACTGGTGACAAGGTATTTCCAATTCTTTCCTTCAGTAGCGTTCCATTACTTTACCTACTACCAAGTCAGGCTGAGAGATCTGTAATTTCCTGCCTCCTCCCTATTGCCACCTTTGTGTGGTGGGACCACATCTGCCCTCTCTGTCCACTGGAACCTCCCATTTCTAGTGATAGGTTGAACAGCGCTATCATAAGTGCAGCCAGCATCTCCTGAGCTCCCTCTGTATCCTACAGTGCACCCTGTCCAGTCCCATTGCCTTGTTAACTTTTAACTGAGCTAGTTCATTGAGGACTCTGTCCTCTGTAAAAGGATAGTCCACCTCCCTTCCTTTAATGTCCTCGTCCTTATCTTTGGTCACTCATCTATCCCTTCCTCCGTAAATGCTGAACAAAGTAACTGTTCAATATGTCCACTTTTTGGTCCTCCCACCCCTTTTTTTAGATTTACTATTCCTCCTTTGGTCTTTCTCGTCTCACTTATATATCTAAAGAACGTTTTATCCTTTTACTGACTGGGCAATATTCTCTTCTTCTGCCTTTGTGCTCCTAACTGCTCTCCTGTCACTCTTTGTTTCTCCTGTAACTCTCCTAACCTCCTCCTTTTGTGTCCTCTTGTACCTTCTAAATGCCGTTTTTGCCCTTACTTCCTCTACTACTTCTCTGAGAACCACCATGGTCTCTTTTTACGTCTTGTCTTGTTAACCTGCCTGACACAGAGATTTGCCTTTTCAATGCCCCCTTTATTTTGCCCATTGTTCCTCTACTCCCCAGTCTCCCTATCCCTGCTAGGGTGTCTCTAAGACATTCTCCATTTTCTTAAAATCAGCCCTCCTTAAGTCTGAGGACCCTATTCACAGTGAAGCCTGATCAGGGATCCAGAACTGCTCATTATTCACGGTGGGGCCTGATCAGGATCAGAACTGCACCCTGTCTTCACAGTGGGGCCGGATTATGGATCAGAACTGCACCCATCTTCACAGTGGGGCCCGATCAGGGATCCAGAACTGCTCATTATTCACAGTGGTGCCTGATCAGGGATCCAGAATTGCACCCTGTCTTCATAGTGAGGCCTGATCAAGGATCCAGAACTGCTCATTAATCACAGTGGGGCCAGATCAGGATCTGCAGAAGAAATGATCTCTTGACTTACAAAAATTTCTAATGCATGCCACAATTTTGTTTGGTATGTTAGCAGTTGCCTCCCACTGTTGCTCCCATTTAAAGTTGCTGCTGATAAGTACTGCCAGTCTCATTCCTGCTTGGTTCAGTAATCCATATACAATTCAGGTGATACATTGCATTCATGTTATTTTTTCCAAATGCATTACCCTGCATTTCTTAATGCTGAAATTCATCGGCCATTTTGTCCTCCATTTTCCAAGCCTGTCCAGATCCTGCTATATTCCGTTTATCTCCTGCTGTGATGTAACTACTGTTCCCAGCTTGGTATCATCAGCAAACCTGGTGACCCAGCAAGGGGTCCCCACCTCCAGGTCACTCACAAGACTGAACGCATCATACAGTGGGTCCTGGATAGATTCTGTGGAACTCCACTGCTCACTCATTTCCCTCTGCTGATTGGTTATCACTAATTATAACCTCTCCTATCCTACAACCTGTTTGGAACCCATTTCATCAAAGCCTACAGCTGGCCCAGGAGACCCCACCAACTTTCTGTCATTAAGGCTGACTGGGGCTGCTGTTCATCTTGCCACGAGTCTCAGTGTTAGGTAAGCATTAAGCATGACAGACCATGGTTCTACTGTGAAATTAATCCATGGTTTTGGGGGGAACCAACCATGGATTAATTCCACAGTAGAACCATGGTCTGGAGTGGTTTAATATGCTTGTAACATAGCAAGTGATATAGGAGTTTACATTGCTTCCTATAATTAAATAAAACAACAGAAACACGAAACTGTTCCGACAAGATCAGTTTTTATGTCTCACTAGTATGTCCGTAACTTTCTATGCACTTGAAAATGTGCATGTTCAACATTGACATCAATTAATATACTAATTCAGTATTTTACACATATAGAAAAAGTGCCAGAAATCATACAGCACACAGATATACATAGTACACAGTGTAGGTTATTTATTATGCTTTCCATGTGTATTTATGCTCCTTTTCAGCTCCATTCTCACCGCTATATTTGTTATTTCACTGTTGCAGTCTAGAGAACTCTGCACATTTGCATACTGACATTACGATGACTTGGGCCGCAGTTATAAGATCTTGCCATCACTTGCTACATTATTTTAAACACTATCCAGTTATTTCAAAATACATACCTTGCATTTTTATGCGCGAAGGACAGACAGGGACGGTGATGGCGAGAGGATTATAAACATGACAGATGCAGCGGCATGTATCACTTGAGGTACACAGAGACACTCTGATGTTAACTTTATTTTTCCCTTTCTATTTGTTTCAATTTATGTTGCCATCCCAATGTTATGTGCGATTCTATGAGGTCCCCTGGGCAGGTGGGCGGGATAGAGACTATGTTCCTGGTATTCACGCAGTGACAGACAAATGCATACTGTATACAGAGCGATCACTGCTCTGTTCTGTCTCTTCTGCGGTCTGTCCAGTAGGTCAGAGAAAACAACTAATCATTGGAATATAGTAGGGCACAGATGGAGTATGTGAGGGTTGGTGACGTCGATCATCACTGCAGCTCTCTGGCGCGCCGAGCAAGCACAACAGCAGCAATGGTCTAATTCTTTGCTTGGCGCTCCCGAAGGCAACGCAACCATGGATTAATATGGGGTAATCCATGGTTGCTTCTACTATATATGCTGTTGTTCCTCCAGTCGTAATGCTGTATTTCTCAGCATTCGCATTTGTGCTATGTTACAATGCAATTTAGCCTACACAGCAGCACTTACCCCTAGCATAGGTGTCTTCCCTCCCCAAAGTGCCAGGCAGGGGATACAATTAAACTGTATGAGTAGTGCTGAGGTCCTGATGCAAAGCTCTCGCAGCTCAGGAGACGCTGTACTCAGAAAATGTTCGCTCCCTTAAAGTTTGTGTTGCCAGCTGTAAAACGCATTTACGGCTGTCAATGTTTGTGTTCCTGATTGGCTCTAATTGCTGTGCATTATGATACCTAAGTGGCTGCTAACTCTTCAAATGTCTGATAACTGCAACCGATAATCTGTTGTTGCTGTTGCATTCAACTGTTACATTTGCAGCAATCAGAGTATGTGACCTCCAGTTTAAATTGAGCCCTTCCACCCTGCCAGTCTGCTTACATTAACGACAGGTTAGCTGTCAGGAAAGCTGTCATTCTCTGGATTACAATGTCCATTCTAAAGTGGTGAATGGTAACAAACAAGCTAAGTGGAAATACCCACTTGATGTTTCTGACACTGCTGCTGAACAAACTGCAAGCTGCTCCGGTGTTGATGCCGAAACTACAGTGTCTGTAGCTAAGGAGTTGTCAGCCTGTAATGCCCACCATCCAAAAAGCGGCGTCCATCATCATACACCTCCTATTCAGCTGAGGTCTCTCGTGAAATGACTCGGTATGGTACCGAAAATAGTGTTATGGCTGCTCTAAGGCTGTATATTCCAAATACCACCACAGCATGATAAATGAATCCACAACACAATACGAGTTTAAAGCTGACTATTAAACAAAGTTATGGCAAACTCTTGACCCCACTCAGTTAACACCCTCATTGCATAAATGCCAGGGTTGTTCACGCTGTAGCTTTTGGAACTGTAAAATCGAACAGCCCACAAACAGTACTGGAGAATGGTGGTAGCCTTAGCATTACAACAAAATGGGCATGTTTTTCTTTTTAAACAGAATAGGGCTCAGTTGCAGAAAGAGTACTAAAGCCGCAGGCAGGACACCTTAGAATTTGTCTATCTGAAAACTGGCTTCCTAGCAAGAATATCCAAAGCTGCGTCACAGGAACTGATACAACCCAAAACAGTAATTAATCTTGCTCAGGGACACTGATTTACCATGACTGATTAAGGGTAAATTCTGTTTGCAGATGGGAAAAATTGGTACTGCCACTGGTGTCTGCGAGTTCAAAAATCAGTTTGAACACTGTTCTATCCTTGCACCCTTTTCGTAGGACGTATGTGTATAAATATTCAGAATAAAAGAAGACTAATTGTACATCAAATTAAATAAAGCAAAATGAAAATTGTACAGGAACAAAATTATTAAAAATACAATTTCTGAAGATTGACTGATCTTGTAAAAAAAAAAAAAGGTAAATTCCATGAATGCTTTGTTTTACCAGTGTATGGAAAGAACAAATTTTGGAATGTTACTAAATTTTCCAGTAAAACCAAAAGTTCTTAATCTTGATTAAACTGGGGTGAATAAGGTCCCTGTCTCTGAATGGACCATGGCTGCGACAGGGCCTAGGCAGTGGCTGTGGCAAGATTAGGGACAACGCCAGGTGTCTATTGGGTTAACCTGCACCCTTGCTGGAGATTTTTGGGGGCCACAAATACAGAGGTAGAGCCCCTGCATGCCATCCACAACATATGTTCCCAAATGACTGGTGTGTCACATTTGCCCAACCACCAGGCCAATGGAAAATAACGATGTCCGAGTACAACTCTTCCGATACGTGTGCCTTACCTGGAATTTATAAAGCTGCGCGGCACGCAAGTGAACAGAAGGGACTGCTAATATGGGATGCGTTTAGAGCACATACCATCGCATAACAAACAACTTGAAAATGCCAGTTACATCCCACTTTTCATCCCAGCCTCTTTGCGGACCTCCTGCAGCCTTTGCATATCAAAATAAAGAAGGACTAACTAAAGAAAAAGTTTCACAGAGTGGTATGCAGGAGTAATTTCCAAACAGCTGGCTGAGGGGTTGCAAATGTTAACGTGTATCTGAAGCCGACAACGCTGAAAAAGAAGCAGTTCAGTGGCTGGAGGCAAGTTTCATAAACTGAGACAGAAAAACTGACTGCATCCATGGATTCGTGGAGGCAGGAATTGCTGAGACACATGAAAACTGTCTTAATGGACAGAAAGGTACAGTACATTAACCTTATTTATAAAATGGCAAGGAAAAATCTTGACACTTCCTTGGCGAGAGACATCACCTGACCATGCATTAAATCTTCATAAACACATAGTCAGTACCAAATCTTCCTTTTCCCCAATAAACCTACTTACAAAAATTTTATAAGTGTAATAAGCCCTCCAAGTCGTGTATCATAGAAGTTTTAAGGCACTTCCCAGGGTGAAGGATACTTGGCCTTCAGCCTAGAGCCTTACTACACCTCTCAGGCATGCATTAAAATCCTATAATGCACACACTGTTGTGGCTTATTATTTACATAACACAGTGCTTCCTTAACTACTGCACTACAGAATCTTACTGTCCGTGTTCTTTACAGATTCCTCGGAGGGACCAGCATAGGAGAGAGAGCAAATGAATGAACTTCATAATGAAAGAAAACTACTGTATTGGAAGAATGTCTTTAATTGCTTCCTTTATTATTGATTGCTGCCAATAAAAACAGAATGATGCACATTAGAGCCCAATAAAATGCATCTTTTATTTCACTTTCCTTAATGGCCTCATTTTCGATCAGCAAACACAGTAAAATGAAAGGAAAGTGACTATTTCTTGGAGTACTATCTCATTTGGCCCTGTATGCACCACAGACTACCCCACATTCCTGTGTATCCCCATGGATCACCCAGGTGTCTCTGTGTATCACCACAGACTACACAATGTGTCCCTGTGTATCCCCATGGATTTCCATACGTGGCCAGACCTTCAGGCTGCCCTAATCCTTCAGTAGCACAGTCGAGATCTGGGGAGGTGCCTAATCAGTGGTGTGAGGCCTGTTGAGGACCAGTTGTCATCTGGTCACAGTTGGGAGGATTCCCTCCTGTTTTCTCCTGACAGCTGCCAATCATGCAATGACATGTGAGCGTTTCTCCTCAGGTGAACATTCCTCTGTGCTGTTACCTGGCTTCAGCTGGGTGGCAGTCAAGCAGCAAGACGCACTGCCCCCCACCCCGGAAAAGAGCTGGCTGCTCAATCCTCCTTCCCATGACTGGATGACACTGAGGCCCTGTCCACACTGCAGCCCGAAAACCCTTCTGTAACGTTACAGAGGGTGTAAACCGCATCGTAACGGCGTGCGTTTACACTGGTAACGTTACAGGAGGCGTTGTATTCGCTAGGAAACCACCTATGAGGTGGTTTCCACACCGTTATGAAACCGGTCCCACCCTGGGACCGCTACCAACGAGTGTGGACTGCCAGTAACGGCCCTCGCAGGGCACAAAGCAGCGCGAGCTATCAGTATGGGATCAGGCGCCGCTGTAACGGTCAGCCAGATCCCAATGTGTGGACCGCGGTGCCGGTCCGTATGTTACGCACCGCTGAGGTATGGACGCACTGCACCACTCTGCGCCATAATGGATTGCATCCGCTACTGGTGCAAGCGGTGTAGTGTGGACGGGCCTGAATGACTGAGTCCATTCTCAAACCACTGCCAGCGCTACCAAGCAGTTGTGTTAGTAGGCCCACTTATAGTGGGTTGTTTTTTTGGGGGCAACTTGTGCACTCCACATTTCCAGTTGAAGGGCACGATGCTGTATGAACTGAGACAACGCTCACACAACACAGTCCAATGTTCTGACTGGTGAGACATTCTTCTGAGATTCTGATAAGTTTAAATACTTGTCTTGATGTACTTTCACATTGTTGGTTAACCTGGGGCAATCTTTGCAGCACTTTTATGATAGTTGAGGGTCAGAAAATGGACTGAAGCTCTTTACTCGGTCTTAGGCAATGAAATAAGCACCAGGCAGAGAGATCCCTCTAAAGCATGGCTTCATAATACATTGTATGCAGCCCCCCAAGGTGTCAGGACTAATATTTATGGAGTGCACTAAGGCCTTCAAAGGCCTTGCTCATGCATTCTGTTGGGCAGTATAGCGAGTGGCTTAAGAAGGCAGTATAGCACAGTGGTTTAAGGCTCTGAGCTGCAAATCTGGTGACACCCAGCAGACCAGACCTGGGTTTGAATCCACAGCTTCCACTTGCATACTGTGTGACCCTGAGCAAGTCACTTAACTTCCCTGTGCTCCCAGATTGCTCCTGTAAAAAGCTTTCAGCTTAGTGTGCTACTCCTGGTTAAACAACTAAAAAATAAATAAATAATCTGTATAGGCCAATAGTTCTCAGACTTTGTCACAGTGAGCCTCCCAAATCCATGGAAAAGATTTTGAGCCTCCCCCAAAAACTGAAATAATCTTGGAACTCCCCAAAGAAAAATAACATGCTGTACTTTATGCAGTACACCATGAATAAATTGTAACCCTTTGATTACTTGCTCACATTCAGTTCTTTGTCTTATACTGATTTGGAACTTTGAAAAGAGCTCCTGTGCTCAAAGGTGTTATCTGAATAACAAATAAATAAAATAAACAAATATTATTATGCAGCTTATTGTAACTCCGCCCCCAGAGGCCAACTACTTGCTCCACTATTTTCATTCTTGAACCATTGTTACTCCTTGTTGCAGTGCCTTCATGGGTCAGACTACTTACTTTCTCCGTTTCCTCTCTGTATGAAATAACCTTCCAACATACTTTGTCTCTCCCTCCTTCCCTGCTCCTAAGCAACTTCTCAGGTATTACTTTGCTCCTTCCTGCTATTGCTTTTAGCACTTATATGCTCAACCCTTGTTATTTGGGCTGTTCTGCCATCAGTTTACAAATTGATCAATAGCCACCACTCATTATTAATTTATTGTTCATATTTATTTGCACTATTGCTCATTGTATATTTCTTGATTGTTTTGCAGTTACCTTTTAAAATGTATTCACTCCTACCCTTCCCGGGTACACCTGAAATGAGCCTTGGCTCATTCACCTTTCCTTGTCACCTATTAGTAAATAAATACATACAATTCACCTACTGTTATTATCCTCTTTCAGTTTGCTTCATCTCTTCACACAAAATATATAAAATCCAAAATTTAAATACAGTACTTTTCCAGACTTGCTTGAGCCTCCCCTGGAGCAGGTTGGGGACTCCCCAGGAGGATGGCCTCACCATTTGAGAACCCTGGTATAGGCTGAAAACAGCCAACACAGACATGGAGTCACCTGTGTGATGGAGCTGCCATTTGCCCTAGTGCTTGTCATCAAGGTGCTCTTTCCCTATATGACTAAAATATTCCACAAAGAACTCATTTCTGCAGCATTGTGCTTGGAAAATCCGTGTATTGTGTGCCTACGCAAGTACTAACCACCCACGACAAACTTGGTACAGTGCTTACTAATTATACACTCTTTTCTTCTTCAGTCTTGGAACACTAGTCATGATAAGGAAATGATAAGCTGCTGATGATGATAAGGAAACAGGAACTGCTCCAATACAACAAAGGATTGCTTTGGACTGGTTTAACCATTTACCCTCCCACGGCTGGTTTGACGTAGCTTCTGACTGGGTTTTGCCAGTTGATCTTCCAGCAAATGGACCTCAGCTGGTGTGTGTGTGAGAGGTCCTGGGTTATTGCCAGCATGTGTGAAGGACAAAGTCAAACAGCTTATTCACAACATTGCATTTCAATCAAAACTTTATTTAACCAGTCATATCACCATTGAGCAGCTCATGTTCAAAGTGGTCCTGGACAGTAAGGACAAATACACAATAAAACAAAGGATAATACACAACAATCAATGAACAAAACTTAAGTGCATCAACTATAATATCATTAGAAGTCAACGAAACTAGAATCCCGAACATACCAGGTACAATAACACACATGGATAATTAAATCTACAAAGGCCTCAGTGATGTTCCCTGGAAAGATCCCAGACAACAGTTTAGGGAAGTGTGGCCGCAGAAGGAGTTTCACATGTTATTCAGCTGTCTATGCAGCTTGCTGGTTTCTTTATTTTTCCATACCCTCGTCAGCATCAATGATACCCCTCCCCCCACCTTTACATTGTGCTAGGAGGCATACGAGTCCCACTTGTACCCAGCCCTAGTTGAATTGTTCCATTAACTACTGCCCCAGGATCAATTTACTGTGAAAATACTTTTCACTTCAAAAGCTTTACTGTCCTGCTCCAAACTCCTTCAGTGTTGATTTAATATTCAAACACTGTATCGGCACCATGGATCACTTGAATGGGAATATTTGAAAGAAATGGAAACTTTTAAAATTGTTTTGACATTGCTGGGCTTCATATCCAGATCTCTTGGCCCCAAGCCATGTGCTCTAACCACTATCGCGACACTGTCTGCTTTTCTGTAAACTTGTGGTTAGACACATTTCTGGTCCAAACTGATTCTGGAGCCGACGTGACAGATGCAGTCTACCTGTATCCTCCTCATAACCATGACAGTGTCACAGCCTACTGAGGCAATGTTCTAACCCTCCTCAAACCTCAGCCCCTCCTGCAAAGTTCTGACCTTCCTCCAGTCCCAGCCCTCCCCACAGGGTTCTGATCATCTTCCATCCCTAGACTCTCTCACGAGAGGGTTCTGAACTTCTGACCTTCCTCTATGCCTGCCCCTCCCCACAGGCTTCGACCTTCCTCCATCTCTCTGGCCTCCTCCTCCCTCCCTCAGTGTGCACCCTATCCTGTCTCCACCCACTAGCATACATTTAAATACTCCAATGCCTGTTGCTTCCATGTGACTGACAGTGCCACACACTTCCAAACTCAGCACACTGCAGCCTCCTACCCATGCACAGAAGACATGTTTTACTCAGCCAACCCCACTCACTGAGTCACTTAATCTACAGGGACCAGGTTTATGACTGCAGTACTTCAATGTACTACCGCCCAGTTTAAATATATGTTTCCGATATCTTTATTTTCTCTGTTATTACTGTCTGGTCAATTACTATAATGAACAATCCCCTCCCACAAAAAAATTTGGAAAGGGAAGCAAAATTCGAAAGACCCTTTACTAATGCCCCTCACTCGCCTCTCAAAAGCACATTCTAAAGCTTTTACTTACCACCCCTCCCCATTTTCACATGCACTGTAGGGGTGAAATATATATATATATGTAACCCTTTGTTACCCGGGTCTAGAATCCCAGTAAGACCTAGTGGTAGGCAGGGAGGCAGCTTGTGAAACTCCAGTTAAATGGGTTTCACACTGTCTCACTCTGTCCTCAGTCACAGCTGAGACTTGAGAGATGACATCACTATAGAACTGTCGCAGCTGCATGAGCCACTTTGGAATCTCCAGCTCAGGGAGTGAAATTTAGAACTTTGGGAAATTCAAAGGGCATTCTTCTTCAGTTTGTCCTAAAGCAAACAGGAAGGAAGTCAGTCAGTCTGCAGTTTGTTTCAAAGAAGGAAGTGTTCCTGTGTTTACCTTTTTAAAGTGGTGGAGACCGCTCCCCGGTCTCAGTGCCCCCCTCCCTCTGGGGGGAGTTCTCTGTGGGTTCCAGGGCAATCCCTTCTCCCACCATGGAAGGAAGCTGCCTGATTTTGTTTTGTCTGTTCTTGTATAACAGCAAAGGTTACAGTACTTCGCCTGTGGGGCACCTGCAACGAATGGGTGAGTGTTTGGCTCCATTTGAAGGGGCGAACAAATTGTTTTCTTCAGTTGGGAAATGAATGTGGACTGCTATTTGGGAGGACTATGTCAACTAGGACAAACAAATAGAGCAGTCGAACAGTTTAAAGTTTTAAATGGATTTAAAGTTCGCTGTAGAGGGGGTGCTTCAGGTCATCCACCGTTCAATCTACATTTTAAAGTCTAAAGTTTTCTGTGCATCCAGAGAAATGGCCGGTATGGGCTGTGGGAGCTGGAGGTAGGAAAAACCCCCATCTTTAGTAACCAGGTCCACCTGTATGGGATTTCTTCTGTGTTTTGCTACTTGCCTCATGCACTTGGCCAGTGAAGGGGTGGGTACCAGGACGGGTCGCAACTTGAAAATCTCTAGGGAGAGTCGAGACTCTAAGTGGTGGGAGCCACAGGATGGGAAAATCACCCTTGTTGGATGGGAGTCTCCTTGTTTGATGGGAGTTTCGATTGGAAGTACGAAAACAAATCTCTCTAGGAGTCGCAGACTTCAAGTGGTGTGGGAGCCACAGTTTGGGAGCCTCCTTGTTTGATGGGATGTCTTTCCAAGTAAAGTTTGGGTTCATTCTTCAAGTGGACCGTCAGTCGAGTGGTCGGCAGGGCAGCGCCAGTCGGGCTATGTATCAATCGCATCCAAAGTCCGGGCTGAGTGCCTGGTGGGTCCAAAGCCAGACAACTGTAGTAATGTGTTCATTCCTCAAATGGACTGCTGTGTTAACCTCTAATCTGCACATACAGTAACGTAGCCCTTTGGGGACCATGCAATGCTTTCTTTATGTTCAGTTAGTTAATAAATAAAGCCACACTGAAAATCCCAATTCTGGTTCTGGACATTACAGTTATTGCTTCCTGTAGTTGGATTTACTTGGGTGCCCTGTGCAGAGTAGCAAAACCTAGGTCCCTTGTGCCAGGTAACCTCATCCTTCCCGAGCCCGTAGAAATGTTACATATACTGTATATATATATTTTTTTCCAATGACTTGTCTGCCCATTGTTAGTCCTTTTGCATTGTACCATACTGTATGTATCACACCATATCTACGCACAAAGACTGTTTTGCAAGGCTTTATGTCTGTGTGTAATTTGCCAGGACTATGAAGGACAGGATGCTCTTTGGCAGCAAATCTCTTGGCAGGTGGTAGCAGAAGTGGAACACACAGACTTGCCTTCTCTGCTACACTGGCTGCTACCATTCATAAAGTCTAAGTCCAGTAATGCATGCCAGTGCCAGTGTTAATTGAAAGGTCCAGTACTGCAGTCAAGTGCTGGTAGAGTCTATAAGGGAAAGGGGAAACTGTTTTACCAAGAAAAGCATGCTAAGCTGAAGCTTGTTTCCCAGTGCAGCCTGGGAGCACAAGGAAGTTAAGTGACTTGCTCAGGGTCACACAGTATGCAAGCAGGGACTGTGGGATTCAAACCCAGGTCTCCAGTTTTGCAGCTCAGTGCCCTAAACCATAGCGCTATACTGTCTCCTTAGGAGGTATGAGGGAGGCATCCCATTTTGACATCTAGAGGCTCAAAGAAGAGGTCAGTGTTTGGCATCAGGAGACATAAGCAAGTTTGGTTGCCTCTACTAATCATAACTGCAAAGCCTGTGTTACAGGTGCACACGAATTTAAGAAAGAAAGAACACCTGCCCATTGAGTTCTCTCTCCCACAAGATCAATGGAATACTGCCCCTCTTTTTCTGAGGTGCCTGTCTAGTTTAAGATTGAAGGCAGAAACTGTGTCAACCTACCCCACTTGTTTTGGAAGCCGATTCCAAGTATTTAACACTGGCTGTGTGAAGTAACCCTTCACACAGTATTTCCCTTGATTCTTGCTGCTTTCACAGACTTGAGTGCCCCATGTCCTCCCATCCTTGTATGTTCTGATTTGCATTTGGTCTGATGGCGTTATCCCCTGCAGATATTTGAACACTGTAATGACATCACCCCTTTGTTTCCTGTTTTCACAGAGAACAGACCAGGGTCTGCCAGTCGGTCCTCACACCTCATATTTCAAAGCCTTCAGCCACCTTGCTCATTCTCCTCTGACCTTCTTAATCCTGTCAACATCTTTCCTCAGCTACGGGACCAGAACTATACATTATATGCTGAATAGGGCCAGATCAGGGATCGGCATCAGGGCATTACAACATTTCTCAGCCTGCTTACAAAGTTTTCTTTTGAGGCATTGCATTTTTCTTTTGAGGCATGGCATGCTGTGATTTTACTCACTTTATGAACTGCTGACCCTTTAAAGCAGTAACTGATCACCACCCCAGATCCTGCTGCTGCCAAGTTTCAGCAGTCTGCATTTTAGGAAGTATTTCACTTCACTATTCTTTGTAGGTTATACTAAAACCGTGTTCCAAGAATCCTGGCCTGGGTTCAGTTTCCTGTTAGGACACACTGCTTGTGTTTATGTTTTTAAGGTTTCCCTACAAGTACACCAGTGATTAACAAGAGCGAAAGGTAAATACAGAAACCCGACACAGTACACCACAGACAGCTCGACACAACTAGCAGCATTTCCAAGTGTTCCAGGACTGAGGAGCTACTGGCAGACAGAACGTTTCTTTCCTGCCTCACAACCAGGGCTGTGCCATTGACTATAAGGGCCCCCTGCAAAATAATTTTTGGGACCCTACCTCCCGCCAATGACTGTAAAAAAACATTGGTGCATATAAACATTGGTGTAGTATAACCTACACTATAATGTATTTGTTGCCCGTGTCCACAGAAACTGTAGGTGTATTCATAACCCGTATTATGTGCTACTCCAGCACATCAGCGGACCTTACATGTGCTGATCTGTATTGCTGTATCTTGTAACATACGCACTGCACTGTACTATGACTGTACCAACTAATACTATGTACCTCCTGCCCTCTTGCACAAAATTGGGAAATTGTATACTGTCTTAGTAACCCTGTATGAGCTGTATGACACTGTGATACCTGTCTGTGTTCAGACCTTATGTAGCAATCCCCAGGTCGCCCTGAAAGGGACCTTGGGCCCAGCGGGCCTACCTGGTTAACAAAATGTAATAAATAAATATAAACCATTTACAGTGTGTGTTCTTGTACACCAGTCCTGCTGAGCATCCATGTTACCCCCCTTCCTTCTTGCTGGCACCATGATCAAGGAACAGAACAATGCAGTTTGTCCCCGATCCTCCTGGGGAGACTAGCACCCACATCAGATGGTTTGTGTAACAAGCCCTATTGTGTATATGCTCTGTACTCTCCCACCCTGCAAAACTGGAACTTGAATCGGTAGCAATGACTCCACTCCAGCCCCAATTTCAAAGTATAAGCACTGCACAAAGAAAGTTGCAAGTTTGTCTGTGATGCTGAAAGTGACACTTAATACTGTTTTCTGAGGCAGTAGGTCTCCTGACAGAGCAGGCCCTACTGCAACAGCATCTCTGCACACCTGCTGGTAATGGCCTTGCTTACAACTGGGGTGTTTGGGGAGAGAGAGATAATCTCTCTTGCTCAGGGTTTAAATATAATGACAGTTTATGGTCTGTGTTGAACATGCAGCAGAATGGAGGTCACACATACTGTGTACGGAACCGTGCGCCTAGTGAGCTGGTTAATCCTATGAAAGCAACAATATACATACAGAATGCAAGTACCCTGAAAGAGAAGATGTTATTTCAATACAGATTATGAACTGGGTAGAAAGAATGCTGGCTCCTCATTGGCAAAAAGGTACTTTCAGCTGGGCTGTTATCCCAGCACAATGGCCCAAGCTGAAAATAGCTCAACAAAAATATGTTTAAAAATATGCATCCAATTTGCTAAAAATGATCCATTTCTATAATCATAATAAAAGGCACTCGGGGGTACATTATAGTGCCCTCAAGGACCTTCTCATGTGGTGGAAGCACTCGGCCGTCTAGTATTTCAACCCACTCAAGGTGGGCCATTATCCCACCATAACTCACCCCTGTCATGCCTTATTGCATAAATGTTACATTCTGTAATTGCACGTACAACATGCAGGCCCAGTTCATATCTCATTTCATAGAAATGTGGAGGATGAACGAGCAAGCCTTGGGGTTTTGGGGCCATGTTGAATGTGATATTACGTTTGCAATAAAACACCCAGGGTGTGTAATTATGGGTTAATAACTGTACACTTCTAGTTAGGCATAAGGCACTTACTCCAAGTACCTTTAAATACACAAGAAAAATGTGCAGTTACTGGTCATAATTATACATCCCTGAAGTGTCTTACTGCACTTATAACATGGGTTCTACTTACAAATGTGTTACAATTTTTTTAAATGACTTTTAATAAGGAAACATTATTTTCTGTATGAAATATGTGCAGAAGACAAAATCAGTTTCAATTGAGGTGTAGTGATATTGTAGCCAAACCTGGTGAGCAGGCTAAACAGTTACAGGGCACAATTAGTGCCACATAATTACATTTGTACTAGTCTTTTAGCCAAACAGGTGGCTAGAATGTTATTAACCATGCTATAAGTCTTGAAAGATGGTAATGCTATTACATCTCCAGCACTTTTGAGGATTAACATTTAACTGATCCTGCATGTGCTGCATCAATAGCCCTGAGGAATGGTATCAGCGTTGCCTCTAGATGTGAATGCTGCACCAACAGTCCAGCAGTGCTGAGAAATGGTATCAGCAATTCCCTCTAGATGTGAGGCGCTGCATCAACAGTCCCAGCGCTGAGGAATGCATCAGTCGCCCTCTAGATGTGAGATGCTGCATCAACAGTCCAGAAGCACTGAGGAATGGTATCAGCATCGCCCTCTAGATGTGAGATGCTGCACAGACAGTACTACTGCACTGAGGAATGGTATCGGCATCACCCTCTAGGTGTGAGATGCTGCATCAGCAATCCTGCAGCAATCAATAGTCCTACAGCGCTGAGGAATGGTATCAGCATCGCCCTCTAGATGTGAGATGCTACATCGACAGTACTGCAGCGCTGAGGAATGGTATCAGCGTCACCCTCTAGATGTGAGATGTTGCATCAACAATCCTGCAGCGCTGAGGAATAGTATCGGTGTCACCCTCTAGATGTGAGATGCTGCATCAACAATCCAGCAGCGCTAAGGAATGGTACCATCATTGCCCTCTAGATATGAGATGCTGCAGCGACAGCCCTAGATCACTGAGGAATGGTCTCAGCAGTGCCATCTCGATTTGAGATGCTAGCTGGCTCAATGGCACTGAAGGTTGAGGCGCTGGACTCCACACCTTGTGTCATGCTGGGAACCGGGTTCAGGAACGGACTTGAGCCACCTGGGGTCAGCAGGGGAGGGAAGGGATTGAGCATCTGGAGGACTGCTCTCTCTTCTCAGGGTGGGCAATGGGGTAAGCCTCGCTCCATAGTGGCACCAGGTGGAGACCAGGTGATCCTAGATGGCAGAGTCTCGACAAAATGTTGAGGCGGGGAGTGGTGTCAGGCGTCTGCACGCTAAGTGCACTGATGTCATTGCATGGCCACACTCCAGGGAGCAACACATACAGAAAAACCCTGGCAGCCAGTGGTGGCGAAGGGGACCCAAGAGACATTCCCACATCCCGTCGCTGAACCTGCCTCGATGGATCTCCCGACCTGCAACCCAGTCCAGCGGCTGTCCCTCTAATTCCAGACAGGCTGCCAGGGTGGGTGACTCCTCTGGGGGATGATCCAGGGGCTGGACAAGCCGTGGGGGCCACATGGGAGACCGTGAGAGGAGGTTTCAGGCTGGAGTAAGCGGCACCATCGAGCAGGGTACCCTGGAGAGATGTTCTGTGCAGCCAATGAAGGAAAAAGAATTCTCAAAAAAAAAAAAATGTGAAATGTTGCAATGTCAGCCCTACAGTGCTGAGAAATGATAGCAGCACCCTCTAGCTGTGTGAGGCTGCAAGTAATGTAAAGTCCAAAGTACAGTCTAATTTGCCAGAAAACAGGAACATTCCATTTAGCTAAATGGTACGAGCTGCTGCCTTATGGACCTGACATCTCAGGTTTGATTCCCAGTAAGGGGTCACACTGAGTTTGTGCATCAGATTTAATACACATAACACCACCATTAGAGAAGTAGCTTACCTTTGTATTTTTGCAGGATGTGCACAAGGTGTCGTGATGACTGTCCCTGGAATGTTTGTTTCCTGCCCAGGCTCAGAGCAGTTCCTGTGTGGCTGGCATGGCTCTGTGCTGGAGCTGACTGAAGAAAAGAACCCTTTGGGACACTGCTGGCAAACTGTGTCCTTGTATGCAGTGCCTACAAAATGGAGAGCACAGAGAGAGCTGTAACATACTGAGGCCACATCTGAAGAGTCCCCCATTCTAGGGTTCAAAGTTCAGACTGGAGCAGTGCGCCTGTACAGGGCTTGCCCTTCTAGGACATAATCGCTGGATATGTAGATGCTTTCAGTTTGGTATGACAAGAGTCACACCTATCTGTACAGAACTGACACATACTAACTGCAGATGCCCCTCCCTTGACCTCCTTTATATAATGCACAGTGAGTACAGATATAGAGAACAATTAACAGAGACACAAAATATGCAAACAATAAGACAGGACAAAGAGTGGGTTACACTGAGACAGCCACCCGTCCAAGTGCTTAGTAAAGACCCTGGTAGGGCAGTTATTCAGCCTAACCCACACCCTGAGTGCCTTATGTAAGCAACAGGAAACTACAGGGCATTGGTTGTCTGAGATTAATGCATGTCCAGGTGTGTAGCGAGGCACAAAGCGCTAGCACCAAGTGCCTTTAGTAACTGGAGCTGCAGTAACCTCAAGCAACCTACTCATACTCTGGAAAGACTTACTACGCTTATCCAGAAGCAAATGGTTTGATACATTTTATTGGACCAACATAGATGTTACAAAAGAACTAAGTTCTTAAGCTTTCAGACTAACAAAGTCCTTCCTCGGAAGCTTATGACAGTTATTCAGAAACTCACAAACTATTAACATCCAGATCATACATAAAAAGAACCAGGAAGAAAATACTCATTTAAACCATCATTGAAGTTAGAAACAGTTCAACCAGACCTCACCAGTTTGCTATTAGTTGAGATGCCTTCAAGGTCAAAGTGTCATTTCCATAAGATAACCTTCCCAGCAGAAAGTTCAACTATCATAAATTCTAAATGACACAGCATGTGCAGTAAATAGAGTTGTAATGCACCATTGGATTCAATTCTCACTTAAGTACATGATAAAATGTGATATTATTGTATGTTAAAACAAAACTATATGACTGAAATTTTCTATATATGGCATTCAGAGGGTTAAAGATAAAGTTAACCAAGATGAGCAACCATCACACATTGTTACACAGTTTTAAAACATAACTGGAGACATTTTTCCAACTATACACTAAACCAGTTACTATATTAAATAAATATTAAAACCTTCAGTGTTGTAACAAGATTTTATACAAGGTAATATCAATTGTCAGTATAAGTGCCAAATTGGGGAAAACTGTCAAGGACCCCTAAGTAAATGAGACCATGCATCCTGATATGTTCAGAGCTCAATAATGTGTCAGTATATAAGCAAACTACTGTACAGACAGAGGCAGTCTAAAGACTCTGAATACAGACCCAATGGAATTAAACCCTACCACCCCTTGGGTATATAACTTGTTAGAAGAAAGTGTATATTCACTATGTATGTGAGCTAAGAGTCCTAACACATCATCATTTACAGCAATCACTACAACATTTACCCAATGAATTTAACCAGTCAGGGATCCTCAAGTAAATGAGACCATGCATCCTAATATGTTCAGAGTTCAAAAATGTGACAGTATATAATCAAGCCACTATATGTACAGTAACAGTCCAAAGAATCTAAATAGAACCACAGGGAATAAAACCTCCACCCCAAAAAAAAGAATCCTAACATGCCATCATTTATACCAATCACTACAATATTTGCCCAATGTAATTTAATCAGTCCAGGACCCCAAGCAATGAGATTATGCATCCAAATATGTTCAGAATTCAAAATGTGACAGTATAAAATAAAACTACTGTATGTACAGTAACAGTCTAAGGAATCGAATAAAACCCAAAGGAATTAACCCCACCACCACCCCAAGGGAAGATAACTAGTTAGAAGGAAATTAATATTCATTATGTATGTGAACTAAGAGTCATAACACACTGTAACAACATTATGTCATGTACCTGAATATAAGCCTACCTCAATGTAACAGCAACCCCACACCTACATACCCCCCACACACATAGTTCTTTTGCTGTGGAACTAACATGTTGATAACCAGTTAAAAGGACACTACAAGTATTAAAACAAAAACAAGGACACACTGAAGTCCTATTATATCTCACCCTTTGAAGTTAAGGTCTGTGGATGTCTAAGTCCTATAATGTGCCATAAACCCCAAATCAATGTTCATGCCATCTTCTACCATACTGAAAAGTAAAATAAGCCTGATCTCAGAAGCCATCTCTGTAGTGTACTTTTAAAATTTCCTTTTAAGACCATTACTGACATGTCTGAGATTGCATGGTCAGGCTGAGAGAAGTATTGCCCCACTGGTTTTTCAGTCATCTTCATATTAATAGTATGTCTGTGTGAGTTCATTCTAGTGTGGAGAGGTTTGCTTTTCTCTCAACATACCCTGCTTGTGGACCTCTCTTGCATTGAATGAAATAAACATTCCATGATGCACATGCATAATTTCCTTGTACCCTGAATTGTCTGTTTTGTGATGTAACCACACAGTCCAAAGTGGAAATGAGCTCACAAGTTTTACATCTGAGTTGATTACAGGGTTGTGTACCATTTAGTGTCATGGTATTCTGTTCTGGTCCAAGTTTACTCTTAATAATCAGGTTGGCTAAATTAGGTGATTGTTTAAAAGATAGTAGTGGTAATTCTTGAAAAATACAATTTAGGGTCTCTCCCTCACTAAATATTGGGTGGAGGTCCTTAATAATCTTACGCAGATGTTCAAGGTCAGGATGATATGTGACTACTAAGAGTATTCTGTTGGTAGTTGTCCTTTCCTTATACTGAAGTAGTTGTTCCCTTGGTACCTGTGTTGCACCTTCATTGAGCAGGTCACTCTTCCAGAGAAATTGACACAGCAGTAGAGCGTGCAATACAGGTACCAGAGACTACTTCAGTATAAGGAAAGGACAACAAGTAAAAACCTCTAATATTGTGTCTGCAGGGGAAACTGTGAGGTGAAGCCCCAATCTGTGCAGTGATCGATGATTCATCTCTGCCAGTAGTTATCCTTTAAACAAAGGGGAAGAACAATACTTCAGCTATAAAAGACAAAAGTTGACAGCTTTTAAAAACTAATATGTTTTGGGCAGTAAACTAGGTCTTTAAAACAAGTATTTATGTTAAAGATAAGCAGTACAATGTAGTTCCTCCCTCCCTGTCAATCACATGTGTTTGCCCATAATTAATACATCAAACATTCTTTTCTATCATGATCCCTCTGTACACAAACAAACAAAAAAAATGAAGGGCTATTTACAGTTTTAATTCCTGGTGTTTCTTTGCTGACCATGAGAATCCCCCTCCTATCTTACCATCATGCCAGGACAATCTCTGCTGCTTACCCTGCCAAAGATAAAATTGAGATATTGGCTCCATACAAGGCCTTCTGTAGTGTGCGTGTGTGTGTGGGGGGGATTACATTCTGCTGGAGTAGCTGTGCAGAAGTTTGAATTACTGTATTCCAAAGCAGAATACCTTTTATTGGATCAGCATAGATGTTACAACAAAAGAACAAAGTGCTCTAGCTTTTGGACCAACCAAGTCCTTCTTCAAGACCTTATGACAGTTATTTAGAAAATCCATACAATTAACACCCAGATAAAGCATAAAAAACAGAAATAATTCTCATTGGTTTAACATACTCATTTGAAACATAACAGAAGATTCGTCAGAGAAGCTAATTAACACCAGTATGCTGTTAGCTGAAAAGCCATTGTGTGGGGAACTCTCTGCTTGTTGCCATCTTCTGATAACTTTTGACCTTCAATGGCTTTTCAGCTAAAGGCATGTTGGTGTTAATTAGCTTCTCTGACGTAATCTTCTGTTATGTTTGAATGAGTATGTTGAACCAATGAGAATTATTTTGGTTTTATGCTTTATCTGGGTGTTAATAGTATGGGATTTTCTAAATAACTGTCATAAAGCTTCTGAAGAAAGACCTGGTTGGTCCAAAGCTAGAGCACTTTGTTCTTTTGTTGAAACATCTATGTTGGTCCAATAAAAGGTATCAAACCATTTGCTTCTGGATCTGTTCTTACTAGGACCAATACGGCAACTACACTGCTTGTTTGTATTCCATAATAAATATTTCATCTACTGACTGTGGAAAGACCAGAAAACTGTGGATGGGTGGTCATTTCCTCCATTGCTGAACTATGGGGATGTAGTCTTCTCTGGAGCTTCTTCCTCTGCCCTAGCTAAACTCATCATCCTCTTGGACTCGCTCTGTAGATTTGTGTTGGTATGCCTCCCCATACCCATCACTGCACAATGTATAAGGACCCTGACTGGGCCTCCCTCCCATGAGGCAATCCCTCCATACTGTTTTGCCAGGCATCAAATACTAGTCGGGAGCTACTGGGGTATCTCAGTGACATATTCACTGTTTCATCCAATCCTTCATACTCCTTAAGGTCAGAGAATAGAAAAGATTACAAATTCCTAGGTGCAGACTTTCTGGGAGAAGCCTACATCAGTTACAGACTTCCCCATATATGGAACAGTCTTCACTCCTTCTTCACCTCTATCGCTGGTTTCCTGACTGTGAAGGCTAAACTTAAGGAGCACTACAAGGCCTCTTTGTCCTGCCCAAACTGCCCTAGAGAGGTTCCCTAACTTTTTTTTTTTTTGCTTTGTTTCCTTCCGGGTCACCAGCCCCATGGATCTTCCTCAGACATGGCCCTGGGTTGTTGGTCATTCTTCTGCCCAGCCTGAAAGGCTGAAACCCTCTCGATTCAGGTGACCTCCCCAATACTCCAACTACCCCCTCAGCCTGCTGATCCCGGCACACACCCCAAGGCAGGGCGCAGCACTACCTTGGTGCCCTTTCTCAGAATCCAGACTGCAGGCTTGAGTGGGAGAGGAGTCTGAGGCCCTGAGCGAGCAGGGTCCAGCGTTGAGTGGGGTCTATCGTTGTCCTCCCGGGGGCTGGGTTTTTCCTTGTTCATGTTGGTGCTCTTGAAACATGGGCATGCAATAGCGCCTAGCGCAACGGATGCACCCCGCACCAGCTCACAGGAAGTCCAAGCACCTCACCCCTATCTACATACCTCCCTGGCTGCATTGCTCCAAGTCTCTACTGGGAGCTGCTAGAACAGCTGGAGTTCACAGCCCACCCTCCCCAGGAGAGGAGAGCAGTCCTCTGGATGCTCAATCCACTCTTCCCGGATGACCCTCGATGTCTCGTCCACTCCTGAACACGGGTCGCCGGTGTGGTATAAGGTGAGGTAGATGCTCTCAGCACCACTGGCTGGCGGGTTCCCTTAACTTTAATGGAGGCCTGGTCCTCATCAATGTACTCCTACCTTACCCATGTCTGAGCTGAGACTGCCTCATAGGTTCTCTGCACAACAGTTAATAATTTCATCATACTCTTATGGGACTGCTTTTCTTTGTACCCGTTGAACCTGAATGTCATTCTGACTTTATGTATGCACTCTGTAAATTGTTGACTTTGTATGTGTTGCTCCTGTGCACTTTATGACTTTGTATATATGCTGGATTGATTGTATTGTACTCAGTGTTTTCCTGTCCCCCGCCCCAGGTTGCTACTGGAAATGAACCCATATTTGGGCTCTGTTTGCTTGCTTGGTCAACTATGTTACAAAGAAATACATATATACATACATAAATGACAAATATACAGATGATTGACAAATGAGGAGGTACCCTTTTTACAAGTTACTTTTATTTAAAGAAAATACCTGTTCTTACTAAAAACAATTTCGAGTTTTGTTTTTCAAATTGTTTTCAGTTTACCCATTTTTTTTATTTGCATTTTGCCATTTGTTTTACCGTTTTCTCCTGATGTACCCAGGACCCCAACACACGGCTGTGTGTGCATTGAGTGCACACACACTCCATGTTGCAGTCTCAACTCCTTTCCGCCCTCACCTGATGGGCTCCCTTGTAGCCCGAACTGCCATTTGTCCTTCACGGGAGGCAGCCAAGGGCAGAGGAAACCCACATCCCTCCCTAGGAGAGAAGAGCTGCCTAATGGCAGCTCAATCCTGCCCCTCTGCCTCCCCATGACCCGACAACCCAAGCTTGTTCCTAAACCCGAGTCGCCACCGTGGTGCGAGGTGTGGTGTCCAGTGCCTCAACCCTCAGCACCACTGGGCTGGCTCAGTTTACCCATTTTATAAGCACAATAAGACACTCCAGTTTGTTGTCTGCTTGGGGTTAATGCACTTCCTGGTGCAGGTGCCTCACCACACACCTGGGTGCGCACTAATCCGAGACAATAAATGCTCATACTGCAGTATAATTATGACAAGAGAGGTAGCTTGGCCTCATCGAGCGAAGGTTTACCACTGCAGTGTGACACGAATCTGGTCACCGTAAATTACAGCACCAGAAACATGTCACCCTCTAATTGCATCGCCCATGTAATGGTATGACAAAGAGCAAACAGTTGGAAATCTGAAGACCTGGGTGAGTCCCAGGACGATCACTTACTGTGTGACACTGAGCAAGTCACTTAACCACCCTACGGATCTCATTCCTGTTAGCATCTCCTTGTGAAATGAAATGGCAGACATTCTTCTCCTCTTCTGGACTGTGAATGCTTTGGGATATAGAATGTATGAACAGCGCTATATAAAACCAAATTCCTAATGAATCGAGCTGCACCCTTGCATGTAACAGGACAAAACAGAAACAACCCAGCAGTACAGGAGGTCAGTGAGTTATTATAGTAAGGGCAGAACAGATGGATCTTTGGTCTCCTTCTGCCATCAGGCTGTATGTACGTATAACATTTGGAGAAAATAATTGTGTTGTGATGTTCAAAATGACAGAAATCATTGAAATCAGAGTAAGATAAATTGTGTGTTAGCCACAGTATCTCTAGTGTCCATGTTTTATACACATCAGCAAAGATTTAAGTGTTAAATAATTGTTAGTCTGGTCCTGTAGCAGGAGATGGCACATTCTGCTGCCATCTTGGAGACTGGGGCAATGTGCAAGCCCAGAATCCCACACTGGGGCTGACCGGGTTGTTAATTGGGTAAAAACTGGCTAACGTGATAGGCAGCAGATAGGGGTGGTAAATGGCATTCACTCTAATGAGGGAAAGTGACCAGCAAGGTGCCATACGGTTCAGTATTGGGACTAGTCCTGTTCAACATCTTCATAAGTAACATCACCGAAGAGCCTGAAGGGAAGGTATGCCTTTCTGCTGATGACACCAAGATCTGTAACAGGGTGGATACTCAGAAGAGGGTGGAGAAAAGAGAAGAGACCTTAGAAAACTTCAGGAGTGGTCGAGGGTATGGCAGCTTTTCTTCAATGCTAAAAAGTGTAAAATCATGCACCTGGGGCACAGAAACCCAGGAGCTGTATAAAAGGGGGGACTTTTGGTCACTAAAAATGAAAGGGAACTAGGGTTATAATATCTGATGACCTGAAGTTGCAGGGCAGTGTGACAAGGCAGTGGGTAGGGACAGTGGAGTGCTGGGGTGCACAGGGAGAGATATCACAAACAGAAGGAGGGTGGTGATACTACCATTGTATAGATCACTGGTGAGACCACACCTGCAAAATTGTACATCGCTCTGAGGCTGCATCTCAAAAAAGACACGGACAGGGTAGAGGAATTCCAGAGGAGGGCAACTAAAATGGTACACGGGTTGCATGAGAAACTGTATGATGAAAGAGTGAGGGATCTTAATATGTACACCCTGGAGGAGGGGGAGATGACAGAGACCTACAAGTAACTCACTGGAGTATATAGGATGTGTGGGGGCCTATTTCAAATGAAAATGTGCAACAGAACAAGAGGGCATGCAGTGAAATTAAAGGGGGATATAAGAAAGATGTGAAGAAATACTACTTCACTAAAAGAGTGGTGGATGCCAGGAACAGCCTGCCACAAGAGGTAGTAGAGGAGAAAACTGTGGGGTTCAAAGTGGCGTGGGATGGACACAGGGAATACTAGTAAATAAAAGGGGAGAGGGTCACTGAAAACCAATTAGGGTCTGCTGGGATAGATTAGGCAGGGAAAAATCAGACTGGGTGGGCCAAGTGGTCCTTTTCTGCCACCAAATTCTCTGTTTCTAAGTGCATGGTAGTGTTGTGCCACAAAACAACATTGTGCATGTTTTCCTTTGCAAACACTAAAAATGGAAATTACATACCTACGTAATTCTTGATCTTCTTGGACGAAGTCTCCACCACTCATTCACACTGATGGGGAGTACATCAGAGGTGCTAGGACCAAGCCGGAGCCAAACTTTTCTATGAGGACTGGCACCGAGATGGAGCTGCTAGGAAGCGGCACCATGAGCCAGGCCCATGCGGTCTAGACCAGCTCTCTGTCGACTCTCCAACTGCCTCAGTACCTTTTTTTCCAAGGAGGTGCAGCGTAACTAACCTAAAAATTGGACATAAGATAGTCCAGACCAGCCCGTGTAAGAAGGGGTCAAAAGCGAAATCTTCACAGTCCAACCACTGAGGGAGTGAAGACCAGAAACAGAGAAGTGAGCTTGGGGAATGGTGGGTGGGCGTGTGAATGAGATAGATAGATAGATAGATAGATAGATAGATAGATAGATAGATAGATAGATAGATAGATATATTTATATTTATAAAGCGCCCATTCCCGTGGACTCTGGGCGCCTGTACAGAACAAATCAATAACAAGGTACATATAAACAGCAGCTCAACACAAACTTAAAATCCATCCATCCCATTAAAACCAAATCAATCATTAAAAGCCAACTTAAACAAATCGTTTTAGTGCCCTCTTAAAGGCTTCTACCGAGGGGCCTCCCTTAAATATCCAGGAAAGGAGTTCCACAGAGTGGGTGCAGCCACCGAAAATGCCCTATCCCCAGAATGCCGAACCTCACTTTGGGAACTCCAAGGAGGCCTTCCTGGCAGAACAAAGGATGGTAGGAACAAGGAGATCTTGCAGATAGACAGGTCCCCATTTGTGTAGGGTTTTATAGGTCAGGATCCCTATCTTGAAGACAATCCTCCACCTAAATGGCAGCCAGTGCAATCACAGAGGACCAGGGTGATATGATCACTCCATCTCACCCCAGTCAATAGTCTTGCCACCACATTCTGCACCAGCTGTAACTAGCAAAGGTTGCCCCAAATAACCCTAGGTACAGGGCATTACAATAGTCCAACCTGGAGGTGACAAAAGCATGCACAAGTGTGGTCAGATCCTCCGGATCGGGTTGATTCGTGCAATGTTCTGTATGATAAAATCCACTCGACGACAGCCCGACACCTGAGCATCAAACATCAAACTATCGTCCAGGATCACGCCAATCTTTCACCTATCTAGACAGAGTAAGGGGAACACCTCCCAACACAAGGTCAGGTGGTAACCTCACAGCCCTCCACCCTGATGACTGGATCCACAACAAGTACCGCTGTCTTGTTTGGGTTGAGCTTGAGCCAGTTTTGAGTCATCCAAGCCTGGATCTCATCTAGGCAGTTGTTAAATACAGAGCCCAACACCAGGGTATTGGGCACACAGGACAGGTACAGTTGGGTATCATCTGCACAGCAGTGAAAACCAGTCCGTACCGCCTGATAATGTCCCCCAGTGGCAGCATGTACACCATAAACAATAAGGGTGACAAGACTGACCCTCAGGAACCCCGCAGCACAGAGGCTTTAGGTTAGATGGGGCTAACCCCATCGTCACCCTCTGCACTCTACCTATCAGGTATGACCTGAACCACTTGATGACATTACCAGACAAGCCACACCAGAACCGCAGGTGGTCAAGTAACACCTCATGGTCCACGGTGTCAAATGGTGAAGAGAGTCCAGGAGGACCAAGATAGTCCAGTCTCCTGTCCCTCGCTGCCAGGAGATCAAGCACCCTCACCAGGGGCGGTCTCCATACTATGCCCTGCAAGAAACCCAGACTAGTAAGGTTCATAGGCAGAGGAAGGGGCAAGATGCCTCTCAAGCTGAAAGACCACCATGTTTTCAACCTTCTACAAAAAATGGTCTGTAATTGTTGAGGTAATCCGGGTCTAGGAATGAGTGGTGGAGACTTCATCCAAGAAGATCAAGAATTATGGTAGGTACATAATTTCCTTATCTTCCTGGACATAAAGTCTCCACCACTCATTCACACTGATGGAGAGTACTGAGCTAAATAATCCCTGAGACGGGTGGCAGGGGAGAGAGAGAGAGCTCACGTTTTAGGAAAGAAGTCCATTAAGGATTGTCCTGCCATATGACTGATTTAGTCTGGCATGGACATCAAAACATAGTGCTTAACAAAAAGTATGCACGGGCTCAGGTAACCACACTGCAAATATCTGCAATGTGGACATTGCAATTTCCACCAGAATGCGCGACTGCTCTGGTAGAGGTGAGCGATACACTCTACATTCCAGTTTGACCTGTGCCATGGAATAGCAATGGCGAAGGCATGCCAACAGCCACGCTGAAATGCACCTGATAGCAACAGGTTGACCCAGCCGGGTTGTGCTGAAGGAGACAAACAGTTGTTGAGCCTTGTGAATTTCCTTCGTTCTATCCTGAGAGAACATGCAAGGCTCTTTTACATCTAGGGCATGAAGGGTATGCTCTCCTCCATTCTGGAAGTTTGCAAAGTAGGTAGGAAGGACTAAACATTGATTCAGATGGAATTCAGAGACAAACTTAGGCAGGAACTTAGGATGAGTCCTAAGAACTATTTTGTCCTTGTGAAATATCATATACGGGGGTCTGTGACCAAGGCATGTATTTCAGATACCCTACGAGCAGAAGTAATGACCACCAGGAAGGCCATCTTCCAAGTGAGGAACTTCAACTCACAAGTAGCTAGAGGCTCAAAGGTTTATGAGTGAGCATGTTCTAGCACAAGGTTAATGTCCCAGGCTGCAACTGGATGCCTAATAGGAGGTCTGGTTGCAGAATCCTTTAAGAAACCTCTTAACTACAGGCAGCTGAGCCAGCGACATGGAGAGTACTTGCTCATGATATGCTGAAATTGCACAAAGATGAACTTTGACTGTAGAGCATTGTAGACCTGTGTTTGAGAGGTGTAAGGATACTCCAAGACTTTATTCGGTGATCAGAAAAAGAGTTCCAAGAGGATTTTGCACACCAGACAGAGAAATGCTTCCATTTAGCTATGTAGGTTTTCTGGTGGCTGGCTTGTGTGCAGCTAAAGAATATCTAAACCCTTTGAGAAACATTAAACCTATTCACCTGTACCTCCTCAGGGCGAGTGTGGAGGTGAAGGGACCTCAGATTGGGATGGACTACAGGACCTGGGTCAGAAGGGAAGCGGTTTGGATAGGTTTACAATAGTTTGTTGATTAGTGGAACCTGATCTGGCGAGTCAGAACGGGCAATGAGCATCATTCTGCCCGCTGTGCCTCCAGTTTAAGCAGTACTCTCTGAATTAGGGAAGAGGAGGAAATGCGTGATAGAAAGTGTTTTGTCCACTGCAGCCTGAATCCATCCTGACAAAATACCAGGTCCGGGATTTCTGGAGCAGAAGAGAGGCACTTTTGCGTTGAGTGGGGATGCAAAAGGCCTAGGTCCAGAGTTCCCACTCTTCGATGAGTGACTGAGCGATGGTTAAGTCGAGACCACTCATGAGGTATGACCCCATTCTGCTGAGATGGTCTGCCAGCTCGTTTTGTACTCCTGGCAGGTAAACCACCTGAATCAGAGCCTTGTGCTCCAGGCACCATTCCCACACTCTCATTGCTTCACTGCATAATGGGTAAGAGTGCACCGCCTGTTTGTTGATGTAATGCATCACTGCCTTGTTGTCTGTTTGAAGGAGGATGTTCTTGTGACATGGTATGTCCTTCAAAGCTTGGACTGCATAGAAGACTCTCATTTCAGGATGTTTATGTGAAGTTGAGACTCGTCCTGAGTCCATGTACCCTGGTGTGGAGATCCTGGCAGTGAGCTCCCCAACCCATCAGGGATGCATCCGTGGTAATGGAGATCTGATGATCCAGAGAGGTGAAGGATCTCCTTCCAGAAGGTTGTCTTCCTGAGACCACCAGGTGAGTGACCTCTTCAGAGGTTCCATCACCTTGATGAGAAAGTACCGAGGGTGAGTGGTTGGGGACCACTGGGTATTGAGCATCCACTGAGAGGTTCTCATCCAGAGATGAGCCAAAGGTACAGTGAACACCGAGAATGCCATGAGACCCAGCATCCATTGCATCGAAGAGCTCACACTGAGCTGTGTTCTCTGATGAAGTGGGCCATCTGTAAATATCGCTCCTTCTGTCCTCTGGAAGAAAAGCTTTCGCACAGGAAGTGTCCAGAAGGGTTCCTATGAAAAGGAGCTTCTGGGAGGCTGCAACTATGACTTCTTGAGGTTCAGCAGGACTCCCATGGATGTAAGGAAGGCTGAGGCGTGGCCATGGCCTCCAGAGTCTCTTACCTGGAGGGGCTTGCTAGAAGCCAGTCATCTAGATATGGGAACACTTGGATTCCGATTTTCCTTAAATGCACCACGAGAACTGCACAGCACTTAGTAAAAACTCGAGGTGCCAAGGATAGCCCAAAGGCAGGACTCTGAATTAATAGTGTTGACCCAAAGCCATGAACCTTAGGTATTTGTGGTGATTTGGGTGTATGAGAATGTGTTGGTAGGCGTCCTGCATGTCCAGGAGGCTAGCCAATCGTGTTGATGAATCAAAGACAGCAGGTTACTGAGTGGCATCATCTTGAACTTTTCCTTGTGCAGGAATTTGTTTAACTTTCTGCGATCCAGAATAGGCATGCCACCAGTTTCTTTGGAACCAGAAAGTAATGGGAGTAGAAACTTGTGTTTCATTGATCTAGCAGAAATGGAAATTACGTACCTACCGTAATTCTTGATCTTCTTGGACAAAGTCTCACCCCTCATTCACACTAATGGGATCTATGCTGGAGGCGCTAGGACCCAGTGGAAACAAACTTTTCAAGAGGGTCGGTGCCAGAGATGGAGCCATGAGAGCGGCACTGTGAGCCATGGCTCGTGTAGTAAAGACTACCTCGGCGTCGACCCTCCAACCGCCTCAGTACCTTTTTTCCAAGGAGGTGCAGTAACTCAACCTAGAGGACTAACCTAACAAAATCGGACATGAGATAGTCTGAATGACCAGTGTAAGAAGGGTCAACAATAGAGTCTTCACAGCTCAGCCATTGAGGAGTGAAGACTAAAAACAGAGAGCGTGAGCTCGGGGTTGGTGGGTGGGCGTGTGAATGAGTGGTGGAGACTTCATCCAAGAAGATCAAAAAATACGGTAGGTACATATATCATATCTTCCTGGACATAAAGTCTCCACCACTCATTCACACTAATGGGAGAGTACCGAGCTAATAGACCCCTGGAGACGGGTGGCAGGAGAAACTAAGAGCTCACATACTTAGGACAGAAGTCCGTTAAGAATACTCTACCAAACGACAGATGTCATATGGCATGGACATCTGAAGCATAGTGCTTAACAAAAGTATGCACTGAGCTCCATGTAGCCGCATTGAAATATCTGCAATGGGCACATTCTGATTTCTGCCAGCGATACATAATTGCTCTAGTAGAGTGAGCGTACTACCTGCCTTACAGCTAACCTGTGCCATAGAATAGCAGTGGTGGAGACATGCTAATAGCCTCGCTGAAATGCACCCTAACAGTGATAGGTTGACCCAGCCGGTCTCACTGAAGGAAACAAACAGCTGTTGAGTCTTGTGAATTTCTTTTGTTCTGTCCAGATAGAATCGCAGTGCTCTTTTAAGAACTAAAGAATGAAGGTACATTCTCTCATTCTGAAAGTTAGCAAAGTAGGTAGATAGGACTAAAGGTTGGTTTAGATGAAATTCTGAGACAACCTTAGGGAGAAACTTGGGGAGAGTCCTAAGAACAACTTTGTCCTTGTGAAATACAGTGTATGGGGGTGTCTGTGACCAGAGCATGTATTTCAGAAACCTATGGGCAAGTAGATGGCCACCAGGAAGGCCGTTTTCCAACTGAGGAACTTCAACTCTGAGGTAGCTAGAGGCTCAAAGGTTTCTGAGTGAGCATGTCTAGCACAAGGTTAATGTCCCAGGCTGCGACTGGACATCTGATAGGAGGTCTGGTATGCAGAATACCCTTAAGAAACCTCTTAACTACAGGTAACTGAGCCAGAGACGAGGAATGTACTGGCTCATGATAAGCTGAAATGGCACAGAGATGAACTTTGACAGTAGAGTACTGCAGACCTGAATTTGAGAGGTCCAAAATGTACTCCAAGACTTTATTTGGTGGGCAGGAAAAGGGTTAGAAGAGTTTTTGCACACCAGAGAGAGAAACGCTTCAATTTGGCTGTGTAGGTTTTTCTAGTGGCTGGTTTATGTGCAGCCAAGATTATATCTGAAACCCTATGGGAAACATTGAACCTATTCACCTCTATCTCTTCAGGAGCCAAGTGTGAAGGTGGCGCCTTCAGATTGGGATGGACCACGGGCCCCTGGGTCAGAAGGTTTGTCTGAAGGAAGTGCCCGGGAGGGTTGCTGACAGACTGCTGAACAGCGGAAACCATATCTGTCGAGGCCAGAAGGAAGCAATGAGAATCATTTTGTCTCCCTAAGTCTCGAATTTGAGAAGTACCCTCTGAAATAATGGAAGAGGAGGAAAGGCGTACAAAAGCGCTTTTGTCCACTGCAGCCTGAATGCATCCTGACAGAAAATGCCAGGTCCTGGATTTCTGGAGCAGAAGAGAGGCAGTTTTGCATCGTGGGGATGCAAAAAGGTCCAGGTCTGGAGTTCACCACTCTTTGAAGAGTGACTGAGCGACAGTTAAGTCGAGACCACTCATGAGGATCTGTCTCCGTTCTGCTGAGGTGGTCTGCCAGTTTGTTCTGCACACTTGGCAGGTAAACCATGTGGATTAGATCCTTGTGCTCCAGACACCATTCCCACACCTCATAGCTTCTCTGCATAATGGGTAAGAGTGTGCACGCCCTGCTTGTTGATGTAATACATCACTGCTTTGTTGTCCATTTGAAGGAGAATGTTCATGTGACAGAGTATATCCTTCAAGGCCTAGACTGCATAGAGGTTGGCTCTCATTTCCAGGACGTTTATGTGAAGCAGGTTAGTCCTGAGTCCACGTACCCTGGGTATGGAGATTCTGACAATGAGCTCCTCACACCATCAGGGATGTGTCGGTGGTAATGGATATCTGATGATCCAGAGGAGCAAAGGATACCCTTCCAGAAGGTTGTCCTCCTACGACCACCAGGTGAGTGACCTCTTTAGAGGTTCTGTCACCTTGATGGGAAAGGACTGAGGGTGAGTGGTTGGGGACCACTGAGTACGAGCATCCACTGAGAGGTTCTCATGTGGAGACATGCTAGAGGTACAGTGAACACTGAGGATGCCATGAGACCCAGCATCCATTGCATTGAGATAGCTCGAACTGAGCTGTTTTCTATGATGAATCGGCCATCTGTAGTATATCGCTCTTTCTGTCCTCTGGGAGAAAAGCTTTTGCACAGGAGGTATCCAGAAGAGTTTCTATGAAAAGTACTTTCTGGGAGGGCTGCAACTGCGATTTGTTGTGATTTAGCAGGACTCCCATGGACGTGAAAAGTCTGAAGCCTTGGCTATGGCATCCAGAGTTGCCTGTCCGGAGGCTTGCTAAAAGCCAGTTGTCCAGATATGGGAACACTTGAATCCCAATTTTTCCTGAGATCACGCTGCGAGAATTGCACAACACTTTGTAAAACTTCGGGCGCCAAGGATAACCCAAAGAGCAGGACTCTGAACCGATAATGTTGACCCAACGCCACAAACCTTAGTATTTGTGGTGCTTTGGGTGTATAAGAATGTGTTGGTAGGCATCCTGCATGTCCAGGTAGGCTTACCAATCATGTTGATGAATCAAAGGTAGAAGGGTACCTAGAGATATCATCTTGAACTTTTTCTTGTGCAGGAATTTGTTTAACTTTCTGAGATCCAGAATGGGGCACATGCAGCCAGTTTACTTGGAACTATAAAGTAATGGGAGTAGAAACCTGTGTTTCGTTGGTCCGCAAACTACTTCTACTGCCCTGTTGTTCAGAAGGTCTTGTACCTCAGAAGCAAGAAGGTCTGACTGTACTGCTGACAGCCTGGGCCGTTGTTTGAGAGATGATCCGGTGGAGGGAGATTTTTGAAAGATTGACGAGAATACCACTCATGGATTATCCGAAGGACCCATTTGTCTGATGTTATAGACTTCCACGGTCATAGAAGTGAGTCAGACATCCTCCCACCACTGAGGAAGAGTCCCCCTTGGGCAGTTGAGGTGGACCTGGGCCAAGAACTCAGAAGGTGGCACTGGGCGCTTTAGGGCATTGTGCCTTCTTCTGCATTTTCGTTTATGGCTGCGGGGTGTGGTTTTGTTAAAACCTCCTGCCTTTGCCTCAAGGACTGACGGTTAATGAAATTGATGCTTTGGCACCCCGAGGAGGAAGAGGGTCTTGAGTGAGAGCTTGTTTAATGGCTGTGCTGGTCTTCTGAGTGGCCTCCAGAGCTTGTTCCACCAGGGGTCCGAACAGATACATACAGTCGAAGGGTAAGGCCATGACCTGCTGCTGGGCATTATTCATACAGCCCAATACGTAGCCAAGAGTGGCGATGGGTACAAATGCCTGTCACCACCATCAGGAAGCAGTATCGAAAGCATCCATTGCAGCTTTAACTTGTTGGTTACTGGACTCGATAGCCCTGGTTATGGTGTGAAGTAGCTCTGGAATTAGTTTCCGACTCAGGCAGAGCTTCTACCATTCTTTGGTGAATGCCAAAGAACATACTCATATTAAGAAAATTAGGCCTGGTAGCTGGCAATATGCATACCCATGGTGGAGGCAGCAAAGACTCTCTTACCTAGGTGTCTATCTTACGAGATTCTTTATTTATAGGTCGGGCTGTAGATGCCTGAGGGTGGATGGCCTTGTCATTCTCTACTAGGACTACAATGGGATCAGCAAAAGCCTGTGAGGCCAATGTGGGTCGATTCTGGGAGCAGTATACTTCCTATCTATGGACTTAGCCACGAAGGCATGGAGCAGGATTGTTTCATACCATCTGAGAAAGAGTCTCAAAAGATGGTTGTACCGGAGGAGTTAAATCCATAGGGATCTCTGGAACATGTAGGTATTGGAGTCTTAAGCTTCCCAGGATCGATTTCTGTAGTCTGGAGCGAAAAGCGGAAGACTTAAAGGAAAGGCCTTCGACCACAGGCTCTGCAGCAGGATTGATCCCTGCCCTTCAAGATCATCACCCAGATGAAGATCTGGGTCAGGCTCAAAAATCATCTCCTGACAGTCCAGGGGACTGTATGGACAGGAAAGGAGTGAAAATCAGAATTAAAATTAGAAGAGGAAGAATCGGGGTCAAAAGCCCTGGAGGCTGGATGGCCACACCAAACATTGGTGCCGACAGAAGAACACAGCACCGAACCTAAGGAAGTCGGTGCCATTGAAACAGCCCAGCAGACGGTGCCAACAAATACCACGGCACCAACAGAGCCCTGGCACTGCAGACGGCACTGAGAGAGCTCCCAGCACTGCAGACGGCGCTGACAGAGCCTCGCACCACGGACAATGCTAACAGAGCCCTCAATGCCGCTGCCAGCATTGAGAGTGTCCCAAGGTTCCAAAAATTGTGATTTGAAAAGAAAAGAAGGAAAACTAACAGGAGATAGAGGCATCATGTGACCCCGCGCCGCAGCCATGTGAGAGGGGAAACACCTGAGCAGGGAGTCGACAGCACCGAAAAAAGGCGCCATGTGACTAGGAAGGTCCAACTGCACTACCAGAACCCTCGAGCAGCCCAAGGCCCCGGAATGACTGGGCCAGGCAGCTGGACCAACCTCCATGCCCATTGCTCCATAAGAGCCCACTGGTGAAACTGCTCATCGGAGGCCCGTCCAATAGGCGGGGACAGACTCAATGTTGAAGAGGTCGGGCACGGAGCCAGAAACTGGCGATCTCGGAAGAAGAGGAGATCGTTTCAACCCCAATGACCGACCATCAACTAAGAGACATACTACAGAAGGCGACCTCGAGTGATGCCTTCTCTTTCTCGACTTGTCGCCAAAAGAAGAACTCGAGGCCAAACAGTGTCGTGAATGGGACCATTTCCTTTAATGCTTCCGGGGACTGCCCATCTCCGAGCATTGGATAGTCCATTGTCCTCGAGATGAGACCACTGCCGCTACCAATATGTGGTCCCTCACCCCATCCCCTCAATATTTACACGTGCTTGGTGCTAGCCTGTATGGGCGCTAGGCTACGTGTCCCTAGGACAACACAGGGGAAATTTGGGACCCCGGACCCCGCACTCAATCTCAAACTAGTCGCTTAGAAAGACTTACGCCCTCAATTATCTTTCCACTGCCCTAAAGAAAATTGTGCTCCTTTTACTTTGTGCTCAGGCAATGTTGACTTAACTCTGGCCCACAAAAGTTCTCTCATCTCCATTCAAATTCACAAGGCTGAAAGGATTCAGCTTTATGCAAAATGTTTGCAGTCTTTTGAAGAAATTTGCTTCAATCCAGGCCTGGATTATTCACACTGTACCAGATGTACTTGTGCTTTCGGAATCTTGGCTTTGGCCATCCACTCCAAATAGAGGTTAACAACCCTAACTACCTCCTGTTCAGAGCCGATAGGCAGACTGGGGTGGCGGATTAGCCATCTATGTCAAAAACAAATTTTCGGTGTCCACCTAGACTCCTCCTCCTCCTCCTCTGGCAGGTGGATTTGAATACCTGTCCTCAAAGTTGAACTTTCCTCATCAGTGGCTTTCCGTGTCATAGGTTGCTACAGACCCCATCAGCAGGGTCTCAGCTTCTGTCCCATCTGTTAACTATCATGGGCTCTGTTTCTCTTGAAACAATTATTCTAGGAATCTTAAGCATGATTGGCTGACTAAGGTCTCGTTACCCGAAGCAGTTCTGTGACTCCCAGGTTCACACAACTTATTACTGAACCAACTAGCATTAACATGAAAAACCCAATGAACAGCACTCTATTGGACATCCTTCTTGTAAGCAAACCATATTCCTTTTCCCACCGGAATTTTTCAGTGGATGTTAGTGACCACTGTTTTATCGCTGGTATAAGAGCTGATACCAAACCCTCATCAGCATCTAAGTTTTCCACTAAAAGGTCCAGACGGAACTTCGATCCTCTTGCATACTTCAATGAACTAAAAACTCCTTGTGCTGGCGGAGTTTTTACCTAGCTAAATCAGTGAGTACTGCATATGATATCTTCCATGAAATTGTAACCAGTGCTTCTAAACAACCATGCTCCCCTGGTGAAAGCATGTATAAAAGCTAGAACATGTCATTGGTTTACAGCGGATCCCAAGGCGCATTACTAAAAGAGATAAACTCTGGAAAAGGCTCTAAATCACATGCAGATGAAGACTGGTGTCATTTCAGGACAGCTAGAAACTCCTGCACTAAGTTGGTCAGAGAGGCCAAGGCCACTTCTACCGCTCTGAGCTAGACTCTGCATCAAAATGCCCTTCCAAATTCTGGTCCACCTTAAAGAACTGTCTGGTCACTCACCAGGAAATGTGCTTCTTCAAAATTACCGCTGACAATGTTACAATCAACGGTAAAATGAGATTCTGCAGGCCTTCAACAATCATTTTGCCACTGCAGGCCTAGCATTCAATAACACACTAGTAAGCAAGCTTCACCCACAGATCAACACACAGCTCCCGGAACCGAGCAACAATAACGTAATCTTTTCCTTCTCAACCACCTCCTTAAAAGAGTTGAAGATCTTCTACAATTGGACACTAAAAAAGTGCTGGGGCTGACTCCTTTGACCCATACTTCTTGAAGATTGCATACCATATCCTTGCTGCACCTATCTCTCACTTATTCAACCTGTCTCTATTGCAAGGATGCCTCCCTCAGTTATGGAAAATTCTCATGTCATCCCCTGTTTAAATCAGGGGATCCCTGTGATCTAAACTATAGGCCAATCTCCTCCTCCCATACTCTCCAAACTCCTGGAAAAATTGTAGAATGCTCAGCTGAGAACCTTCATAGACAACTCAAACTTACTAAACCCTATGCAGTCTGGCTTCAGAGCTAAGCATAGTACAATTACGGCTCTGGCAAAAGTAACTAATGACTGGCAATGGGACTCAAAACAACAAAAATTTGTTTGTGCTGTTTTCCTGGACCTCAGTAAGGCCTTCAATACCGTTGACCACTGCTTGCGCCTTTCCACCTTAAAATCAATAGGCCTGGATTCAACCTCCTTGTGTTGGTTCCATGACTACCTTACTGGCAGGCAGCAACAGATCAAGGCTGAAAGGAGCTTTCTCCACTTAAACTGCTAAAAGAGGTGTTCCTCAGGGATCCATCTTGGGGCAATTATTGTTTGCTATCTATATCAACAGCCTGGGCGTAGGCATTATGGAAGCAAGCATTCACCTGTTTGCTGACGACACGATGCTCTACATAAGCTGTGCATCTCCTGAAGCTGCTTGCAGTGACCTGCAAATTGACTTTGATATCCTGCAGCACCAGCTCCTTACCAAAAGACTACTACTTAATGCTAAGAAAACCAAGGCAATGCTATTCTCACCAACTAGCCAGGTGGCATATCTGCTGCTGTTGGTCCCTTACCTACTATCTCCTCCTTACTAGAGAAAATCTTGAATTTGTACGAAATTCAAGTATTTGGAATGTCTGGCTTGACCACAAACTCTCCTTTGTGGAACATAATGAGGAACTGATGAAAAGCTGAGGCAGAGGCTAGGCCTCTTCTTTAGGATAAACCACCTCCTGACCATAGATGCCAAAGGGGCTCATCCAGTCACGTTCCTTCCCTTAATTGACTATGCTGACTTCATATATGGCCGTGCTCTGCCTCACACCTTGCAAAACTGGACGTGTTGTATCATAGCACTCTAAGATTTATAACTGGCCTTCCCTTTTCCACCACCACTGTTCCTTATCATGGCTGTGGTGGCCTCCCTTCAACATAAGTGTTAGTAAATGCAGCTCTTTGGACACTCGGAGCCATCACCAACAAACTTCATGATACATTGCCAACTGTCTCCTCTAAGTCTGATTGGTAATTATGCCTTGAGAAGTCATTTGCTGGTTTCCTTGAAAGTTCTAGTGTCGGCACCCTACTTTGGAAGAGCGGCCATAAGCTTTGTCCTGCCCACGCCCTGAATAGGACACAGAAATTGTTGAGACTAAGCTCCCTGTTAGTCTTGCTATGTTCAAGACTTTGTATGCCAAAACATTTGTGGAGTTTTGCAATTGTTTCCATCGCTCCTAGTAGTCGGCTATGGCTCTCTACACACCACAGGCTGGACAAAATAAATAAATAAATAAAACCTAACCTAGTCCTATCCATGCACCTAAGTATTCCTCCACCATGTTTACTCACCCTTCCCTCAATCTATCCTAGTCCCATCAGTACTAAGTACTCCTTGCACCGCCTTAATCACCCCTCCCCTCTCACCCATTGCCTACTCTTACGCTTCCCATCCTGTCAGCATAGTGTCCCAACATCTTCCTGCCAACGCCAGCCCTCTCCTTCATCTCGTGCCTTCTTCCATATCTGAGGGACACCTATACAGGCTACGAATATGTTCTTGACGGTCATGATTATGAAAGCATTGTTTTGTATGTACTATTAGCCAGTGTTTACTACACTGTATATATCTTTCTTGTATATATCTACACATGTTGTATTATGTGTATTTTGCATTTTAATTTTATTCTTGACCTTGCGAATGCAGGTCCACCTTATAAATGAGCTTGCTCAATGGTGATCGCCTGGATAAATAAAGATTTGATTGATTGACTGATTGTCAGACCCACCCTCCGGAGGACGGTGGACCGCACCAAGCCCGGCTGACTGAACAGCTTTCATACTAAGTCTCCCTACCGTCACCTGACCCGCTCATGGTCCACTCCATCAATGGAGGAATGAAGACTTTATTATTAATCAGTAAGATTAAATCTACTCAGTACTTGTTTGAAGATAAATTACAAAACAATAAACTGAAAACTATGCTGCTAGTTTGAAGTTTGACTCCCGGGCAGTGTTATCGTCACTAAACTGCGTGATGGTGGGAAAAAAGGAACTGGGCGGTTGGAAGATCGATGCGAGGTAGTCTTTACTGCATGAGCCATGGCTCACGGTGCCGCTTCCTTGCGGTTCCATCTCAGGCGCCGACCCTCTTGAAAAGTTTGCTCCTGTTGGGTCCTATGCCTCTTCGTAGATCCATATAGTGTGAATGAGCGGTGAAGACTTTATGTCCAGGAAGATCTACTTCTACTGCCCTGTTGTTCAGAAGGCCTTGTACCTCAGAAGCAAGAAGGTCTGATCTATGCCGCAGACAGCCTGGGCTGTCACTTGGGGGATGATCTGAAGGGTTTCTGACAGTCTGAGAGAGAGTACCCTCGTGGATTATCCAGAGGACCCATTTGTCTAATGTTATAGATTTCCACTGGTCATAGAACTGAGTCAGACATCCTCCCACTGTCGAGGAAGAGTCCCTCTCAGGCAGCTGAGTGGGACCTGGGCCAGAAACTCAGAAGGTGGCACTGGGAGCTTTTGGGCCTTGTGCCTTCTGCACCTTCTTTCTTGCGGCGAGGGTTTTGGTTTCTGCTAAAGCCTTCTCTGCCTTTGCCATGAAAGGACTGATGGTTTGTGAGAACTGACGCTTGTTCCCACCTCCTAAGAGGGAGGCGGGCGGAGGTGTGCTATCTTATTAGCTAGTCTTCTGTGTGGCTTCTAGTGCTTGTCCCACCTGAGGCCCAGATACATACAATCAAAGGTAAAGGCGATGACTTTCTGTTGGCGTCATCTGTGAAGCTCAAGTATGCAGCCAGGAGTGGCGACGGTGCAAATGCCAGCCGCCACCGGGAAGCAGTATGAAACCATCCATTGCAGCTTTAATTTGTTGATTATTGGACTCGATACCGCTAGTTATGGTCTGTAGTAGCTCTGAGAGTTAACCACCAACCGTTGCTTTGAGTGAGTGTCAAAGAACATACTCATATTGAGAAAAATAGCCCTGGTAGCTGGCAATGCGCATACCCAGGGTTGAGGCAGCAAAGACTCCTTACTTAAGGTATCTATCTTGTGAGATTCTTTGTTTATAGGACGGGCTGTAGATTCCTGAGGGAGGACAGTCTTATCATTCTCTGCCAGGACCACTATGGCATCAGCAAAGGCTTGTGAGGCCAACATGGGCCGATCCTTGGGAGGGGCATATTTCCTGTCTATGGACTTGGCCACAGAAGGAATAATAGCTGGATTCTTCCACACCATCTGGGAAAGAGTCTCAAAAAGGGTTGTACCAGAGGGGCTAATTCCATAGGGATTTCCGGAACATGTAGATACTGGAGACGCAGGAGCTTCCAGGATCGATTTCCGTGGTCTGGAGAGAAAGAGTAGAATTTAAATTCTTGAGCAGACTTAAGGAAAGGTCTTCAACAACAGGCTCTGCAGGAGGACTGATCCCTGCCCCAGGGCAGAATCAGATCAACATCACCCCCTAGCCGAAGATCTGGATCGGGCTCAAAATCCTCTCTTGACAGTCCAGAGGGACTATATAGATAGGAACGGAATGAATACCAGGAGGAAGAAGAAAAGAAATAGAATCTGAATGAAAACCTCTGAAGCTAGGCAGTGCCATACACATCCTAATTGCCATCAACAGAACAGCTTAGAGAGTACAGAGGCTCGCCGACACAGAAAAATGTGTCGCCAGGCGCCAACAAGGAGCTAACACCGCACATGGCGTCTGACACTGGCGCCCAAGAATGTGCCAACGGGTACGGCAACCGACATCGATAGGGCATGCGTGCATCGCAGATGGTGCCGACACCACCCGCGGCACCGAAATTACCTCGCACCGGAGAAGTCAGCACCACAGACGACGGCACCATTGCAGAAGTCTGAGAACTGCGATTTGAAGGCAAAAGAATGAAAATGGCAGGAAATAAAGGCATTGGTGTGGACCTCTGCACTGCAGCCATGTGAAGGGATAGACACCAGAGTGCTGAGTTGACGGCACCAAAGAAGGCACGCGCGACTAGGAAGTCCTAACCACCCAGCCTGCCAATCCGAAACCGACAGGCCAGAAGGCCCCAGCAACACACTGGCGGTTCGGGCAGTCAGGACAGCCTCCGAGCCCACTGCTCCATAAGAGCGCCCAGTGGTGAAACTGCTCATTGGAAGCCCCTCCAATAGGTTGAGAGGAGCTCCGGTGTCGAAGAGGCGGAAACCAGAGACAGAAACCAGTGACTCGAAAGAAGAGGAGACGCCCTGACCCTAACAACGATCATCCATGCGCAGATATACCAGAGGGTGACCTCAAGTGATACAGTTTCTTCTTCAACGGTGGGCGAAGAAGAACTCGAGTCGAGCAGTGCGTAGAATGGGACAGTTTCTTTTATGCTTCCGAGGGGACCACCCATCCTCCCCAGCACTGGACCGTTCGTTGTCAGACCAGACCCAGCTGACTGAACAGCTTTCATATGAAGTCTCCCTACCGCCACCTGTCCCGTTCATGGTCGGCTCCGTCAAGGAGGGCTGAAGACTTCTTTCTTGTACAATGAAGAAATATAATCGGTACTTCATGATAAAATACAAAATAATAAAACTGAAAACTAAACTGCTAGTTTGAGATTTGACTCCTAATGAAGCGAAACAAGCATCGTCACTGAAGCGCCTCCACGGTGGGAAAAAAGGAACTGAGGCGGTTGGAGTGTCGACGCCAAGATGGTCTATAGCGATGAGCCTGGCTCCATCTCGGTGCCGCCCTCATAAAAAGTTTAGCTCCCACTTGATCCTAGCGCCTCCGGTGTACTCCCATCAGTGTGAATGAGTGGTGGAGACTTTAAGTCCAGGAATATCTAAGCTGTTTCCATGAACAATGGTAAAAACCACAGAATCCATGACTTCCTAACAATGACAGAGCACACTAACAGACCAAGTATTATGTCAGCTGAATTCAGGAAGCTACTGCAGGCTGTTTCGTCAAAGCCTGACTCAGCTGGCAACAGGATTCAACATAAAATGCCTCTGTCATACTTGGCATTAAAGTGTGCCTAGTCACACTGCTGGCCTGAAACTGGTCTTTAGGAAAAGCTACTGTTCTGTCTGCTAACAGGGTCAGGTCAGGTCGGGGAGAGGGTGATGGCCTTTACTATAGAGACAGGATCCCACTGAAATAATAAAATTGACATTTGTTAAGCAGGAAATGTCTCGAGAGCTACAGGTCAGCTGTACTCCTTGAAGATGCACTGCAAGTGCCCTCCCCCACCATACCAGAGACTTGCACAATTACTTGCTGACACATCTGTTGCTAGACAGTAAGAGTTTCGATTGCACTGACATTTCAAGAGTTTACTCAAAACAGACTTTCTTAATCAGGCCTTTGAGATCATCTGTGCTTTAGGAATCTAACCTGCATTTAATTTTTGGAGTTTGTTTTGGCACGCATATATACTGTTTTATACTTGTTTTGTATTAAATTGTATTAAACTTGCTGCCTATATGGTGCCTAGAGTCATGGATAACTGCCTAACAAATGAATCTACCTTGCCATTCAAACACAGGTCTCCAGGTTCCCAGAGCTGTGCTCTCAGCACTAATGACAGCTGTAAAGAATGTAGCCAAGAGGCGCTACGTCAAGGCTTACCCATCCCACGTATCATCAGTTTCTTTCCAATTATTTCTGCATTTTTTTTTCTAACCTTGGCCCTTATTCCTCATATAAAGTTTCAGTAACAATCCCAGGCATCACATGTCCACAGCATTTTTCTACTCGGAGGCAGGCTCGAGCAGCTGCACACCCCAAAGTATGGCAGGTCTAGGGTTAGCATTAACAGAGGTTTCAGGAGCAGGCCAGTCTGAACATTCTGTTGGCCCCACCTCCTCAGACCTGGGAGGGTGGCATGGCAGGCCTTTGTTTGCTGTGGCAGCAGAGAGTAACATTGTACTTCATTCTGTCCATTCTCATCTCTTTTGCCTCCGACTACAGTTGCAGAACTCAAGACTCGGTCACAGGACACCCAGCAGACACATGTTCCAACATGGCACCATGAGCTGAGGCATAGAGGAAGATATGGCCAATACATTCCACCTTCTCAGAAGTCTGTGCAGCATGGATCAGTGATCTTGGATTGGTTTCAGACACTGTGTTCCTATTCAATGCAACTGATACTGCCAGGAATAGTAAAGTCGGATGACTGATGTGCTAATGTGGCCAGTTAATTTCATGTACTGACTCAGGTGGGCTCAAGGTTTAAGGTCAAACCATGGTAAGGGGTTTGCTTTTCTCAGTGTCCCTCTTTCATCACTACTTTTGGCCCTGCTAACCCTGACCTAGGTCTCTGAAAGGTCCATATCATGCTGGCTGCTGCTGGGGTACCATGTCTAGAGCTATCCTACCTAGATCTAGAGATCTGCCACATCCTGACTCCTTCTGGGGGTACTGTATGCTGGACTATTGTCCCACAGGTCGAGAGATTCTCACTGTCACTGACTCATACCAGGGTATGGCATCCTTGACTGTCATACCCTGGTCTTTAAAAGTTCTGCACCATTCTAGACTCCTATGGCATGTGTGTATTAGTACCTCATCCTGGGTTATTTTTCCCTAGGTCTCCAAGACTTCTGCAGCATCCTAGACTCCCTAGGTCTTCTGAGTGTCTGCAATGCCCCAAGCTTCATTTCCATCCCTAATGGAGCACCCGTGAGCCATCTTATAGGAGTGAAAGAAAGCAGGCTGTGTTGGTCAACAATGGTCTGGGACATCGTAGGGAAGGGAAGTTTAGATGTGCACCTAGCTGCATTAGCAGGATAATGGTGTCTGCCATCCCTCTTGTGCAGGGGCGTAGCTACAAGGGTGCAAGGGTGCAGTGGCACCCGGGCCCATGAGGTTTGAGGTGCCCAATCATAATTTTGATGTTTATTCAAAACTGGGGAGGGCCCTGTAACATCGCCTTACACCCAGGCCCTCTGGGAATTTGCTATGCTACTGCTCTCATGCAAGCTAACTGCCTCATTGCTGCCAGCTAGCTAGCTATCAAAGTATCCCTCTGCATCACTCTCCTCCCATAGGCTGGAGGGTCTGATGCAGTGTTGCCTACCTAGCAATCAGGAGCAGTCGTGTAGTGGACAAGCCCCCCCACTCCGGTGGAGAAAGCATCTGATCAAATGCTCACTTACCTGCTGACCTCTGTTCTTGTTGCCCCAGATTCAGGAGCAACCCTGATTACCATCCTGTGGAGCATCCCACTACTGCTCTGCACCATGGAGAGAGCCCTGGAAAAGAGGTTCTGATCTACAGTAATTCAAAGTTGTAATGACAAAGCACTTGCCAGAGAAAACTTAAAAGAAACAGGATATTGCTGGTGGAGGAACCAATTCTACAGGAAGGTCACCAATAGAATGGGAAAAGAAAGAAACTCAGAATGAGCCCCCACCTCAACTCATCAAATGCTACTACACAGTTAGAGTACTTACGGGTTCAGCAACTCCGGACCCAGCAAGGGCAATGTGTGCCTGATACAGAACTCAAAGTTCAAGTAATAGCGGACTGACATTCACAGGCAGCGGTTGTGCTTGAGCTGCACTGCTGTGTCTCAAGCTGCCTTTCACCACAGAACACGTTGCAGTAGCGGCATTTCTCCAAGTAATTCCAGTACTCTGTGTAGTGCAACTCAGGGCAGGGTGAGCAGGCAGGTCTGTGCCACTTTGCTGCAGTGCTCCTTCACAAAGGTCCTGGTGGGCACTGGTTACATGTAACAGTTTCTCCACTCTTGGCATCCCTCCACTGGTAAGTAGGCATGGCTGCCACGAGCCTGCACCATCACTAACTGCGTAATTATGCACTGTGAAACAAACCGACAGTCATTCTCACACAATATCAAACGTGCAATTTTAAATGACTTTATACACAGTGCACATGAAAATAAAACAAAATGGAAGCAAATCAAAACTGTACTGTGTTTGAAATCCAGCTCCAAGTTTGGACATGGAGGACACATTCAGCATACTTTTCTCGATTGATGAAGTGGCTGTCGGGAGATTTTAGAATCCTTGCTACAGGTGAGGATCAGTAGATTTACTTCGTCTTCAGATTTCCAGTACCCTTGAACACTGTGCTAGTTGGAACAGCGTGTTTTGTAATATCTGAAGTCAAGCAGACAAGGAGGTAAGTATTTAGGGCATACCTCACAGCTTCAGATAAAGAACAACTTAAAGTTCACAGGTCAGATGAGGAGCTCCACAAGTGCTGCCGCCCGGACACCCTGGTACAAAAGACTGCTGAGGTGAGCCATTGGAACACAGACAACACTGCAATCCATGCTACTAGAGACTGCTCTCTAATCTACCTCTGCTGAGCAGTATGATTTTTGTCCAAATGTATTGCACTTTGAAAAGAATAGTAGCAAGTATACAGAACAAAACTGGTCTGTTCCTTGAATGACAAGGGACAACAGATAATTTACTCATAAAATAATAGATATAGTTACACAACACTTTCCCTTTGGTTAACTCAGTGTATATTGTCATATCTAGTTGTTATATATGTAATATGCATACCTTGCTCTTATACTATACAAGTAATCTTAAATTGCGTGACTTGAAAGAAATGACCCCATGTCATCTTTATGTAATGGTAGTGTTTTTGCTTTATGTATCTTCTTGCATAATGTTCAATAAAGTGTTTTAAACCAAAACCAAAAACCTATAGCTGTACCAGTGAGCCCCTGGTCGAGCTACATACTACCATGTAAGCATACCAATTGACAACATGGAGCGAGCACACAGAAAAAAGCACATGCGGACCTCTGAATAGCCACTACATGGTTTTCATTGCCTTAAGATTTAACTTGTAACACTATTTGTGATCAGGTCCTTTACATTATTATAGCTTAAGGGCAGCATGTGATACTACTGACCAATGACAGCATTCCTTTCATTTCCATGTGACACTCTTATTTTGATAAGAGTGCCACTCACTCAGTGCCATGGCAACAGATAAATGCCCAATGGACAAGCTGGTCTTTTTTTTTAAACTACATTCATTGCGTATCAGGACAGCTCCACTTTGCAGTTCTCACACATGATAAATGCATGTGTATCCATGTATCTAAATTGTAAACAGTGTTGTATCTGCTGCATCTCTAACGGTACCTCTGGTACTGCTCTTAGCTGCTACATGTGTTATCCTGTTGTGTACGTACTGTGTAAAACTATGCCTTACTAAGATTTGCATGCTGTTTTAATCTGTATCTTGTTTGTCCTCCATGACTTGTAACCTGTTCTAATCTGTAACTATAGTGCTTATGTATTTAAATCTGTAATTCCTGTACTCTCCAGGTTGTTACCTGAAAATAGGCAATTGTCTTGTCTCGTGTACTTACCTGGTTAACAAAAGCTAAATAAATAAATAAATAAATCCTGTAACACATGACTCCAGGGCACATATTAACACATAGAGTGAAGCCAAGGAAAGTAACACGATTCTTCAAATGGGAATATCATTTTAGAGAATGTAATAGTAACCATGCAATGCCTGTATTATAATAAACATAAAATTACAGTACTTAAAAACAGCTTGGCAAAAATGAAATGGAAAATGTATGGAAACAATTCTCCTTTACAACTGGATATAACTATGTATATTTTCTGTCTTGTTACAGAACTCACCTGTAAGTAACCATTAATATTCCATTATTAATAGAAAAAGCAATAAAAAACATCAGATGAAAACTGCAAACCAAAACACATTTATATTGATGCTGCTGTCTTCCTTCTGTTATACATTATCTGCATTCAGCACACAGCATTATAAATCTTATATACAGCATAGCTACTCTGCCACCCCTTATAAAGGAGTAGAGAGAGCGAGGGAGAGAAGGAGAGAGGTAGCAGGAGTGAGGAAGGAAGGGAGAGACAGAGACTGGGACAGTTTCTGAACATCTGACTTACCTGCAGCATTAGCCATAGCAGGCTCTGAAGTTGAATGCCTGGAGACCGCCTTTAACAAATCCCGTGCTGTGGGAGTGTAGTCTGATGGAATCCCTTTTCATTTCCTGTTTCCCAACAAAGGCTAGTATTTAGAATATTAGAAAGTAAAACTGCACTGGCATTCAGCATTTTATGAAGGCAATAATCCTAAACATGTAATTTCTTACATTCAACTTTAAAATCACAAACCCTTAACAATTCCTGCAGTTCTGTGTTTGAGATTGGGTTTGCTCTGAAGGAATCCTCACGTCCTGTACACAGATCTCTGAACCTGCCAGCGTTACAATGTGTAGCACTGCTCTTTGGGCATGTTAGATGGAACTTTGGTCTATTTGTGCCGTCATTGGTTATGTTTCTACATTTAGAATGCAGATCAGATTGCCAGAATATGCTGCACATTTAATATTTAGACTAGCACAAATAAAAACGGGGCACTGTTTGTTTAGCATTAAAGGATGCTTCTGTAAAGTTAGTTACATTTTTGATGGGTTGTAAGTCCGGAAATAGTTCCAACATTCTGTGGAGCACCATCAATACTGAATATATCTGAGGAGGGAGCTCGAGGGTACATAAAGTGTGCAATGTGTAGCACTCTTCATAGCCAGGGCACCTCAGAAGTCTGGACTCCTGTATTGTTCCCCTGCCACCAAGCTATAATCTGTGTACAAGTCTTATCTATCTAGATTATGCTTCTCAACTGTACCACATTATGAGGAACGTTCCTCATTTTACTTATAAAAGCTCCTGTTCCACATTGTGAGAACTTGTCCCACATTCAGTATTAATATTTTAAAAGCAAAAATCTATAGTAAATGATGCAAAAATATATTATTCAATTAATAACAGACTTTCTGAACATACATGCAAACATTTGAACAGTGTTCTGAGCTTCCTAGGTAAAGATTTGGTTGTGTTCCACATTTTGTTCATCTGTTCCACATTTTGAGAGGCAATGTTCCACATTTGGGGACACAAGGTTGAGAGGTATGATCTAGATAACAGGAACGCTGCTGATTAAAAGCACTGCAGTACTTATAGAAGACCACATACCACATGCTGTGTGCACAGTAAGTAAAGATCTTTTATTTTCCCAATTGTTTAACCAGGTGAGACACACTAAGCTGAAAGCATGTTTACAGGTGCAACCTGGGAGCATAGGAAGTTAAGTGACTTGCTCAGGGTCACACAGTATGCAAGTGGGGATTCAAACCCAGGTCTCCTGCTTTGCAGCTCAGGCCTTAAACCACTGCGCTATACTGCACTCATGATATAAGATATGGTCATTTTTTAAGTTAAAAGTAGTGCAGCAGGTAAACCAAGTGAGATTTTTAATCACAGTATTCATTCAATGTGGAGAACCAAGGGTTCTAGTTGTAAAAATAATAACAAGGGAACCCACAAAATAAAAACTTATCCATAGGAAACATACAGAAAATGTGTTAACAAGGGAAATTCTATACCTGAATTTTAATAACAGTGGGAACTCTGTTCCCCTCAACATTATCACACAGAGACAGCCAGTTATAAGTCTGAGTGTATAGTTATCCTATTCTGTCTGTTAATCTCCTCTAATTCTGCAGTTTGGTTTGGTTCATTACTGTCCATGAAACCATTTATGTTTGACCTGCTTTTCTCTCTCCTGGCCCAACCAGTTGTGGACCTCCTTCTACTGACACCACTAGCCATCTACCAGAACACAAAGTCTCCCCACCTGCTACACTCCTTCACCTGCAGTTCTGGTACCCACAGATTCCCTTGGAGAAGGGCCCCACCTTACAACCCCTTGGCAGGCATTCCCTCCCACGTGGCCAGCTACTGCAGGGTCCCAGGAGTGAGACTTGGAGAGCAGGGGAAGAGTCAGAAACCATCATGGTTGGCTGGCCCACTGGCACAGCAATGGCGCTATTGCCTACAGTGCCAGCAACCCAGGTTTGAGAATGAGCCTGGGCTGCTGGAGGGCTGACCAGGGGTGGATGGTCGAGCTTCCTATAGATGCTAGCCTCCTCAGGGGAGGGAGGGTTCCTGGTGTCACACTGCCACCTGGGTGACCATGGGTGGTAGTGCAAGCTTGAGCCAGTACACAGGATGGGAGCACCACTGTTCCCATGTCACGAGTCAGATGTACATCCTGCAGCGCTTGTGTTTAGGGATGTAACAAGGAAAATCCCTAACCGTGCAAGATGCCACCTGTCACAGGTCTCACATCATCAATTGGGCTCACTCTCCTCACCAACATGCTAACTCTGCTTGGGGTTTGAGGGTATCCCAGGCGGCGTTCCCATGGGGGTCATCCATGGGAAACATGGGAGAGACAGAAATGCAAGTCCTAGGAAGGCCGGGTGGCCGAGGGCTGGATAAGGTGATAGAGCTGAAGGGAAGGTGGGTGCTGGATCTGGATGGAGTGCTAGGGCTGAAGGGGTGGTGAGTGACAGGGCTGGAGTGGTCAGGCTGAAGAGGGCAGCAGGTGGCGACTGGATGGAGTGAGTCGGGCTGAAAGGGGCTGGTCAAAGTTAGGAGGGAAACAGCAAAGTAAATTCAAACAAGAAACCGTGATGGTCGTGGGAGGCTGGCACAGCTTCATCGGCCTCCTGTGAGCACAGAGTTTCCACCCGTATCTCCATTCACTGGAGTGCGCTTACTCTTGAGACCCTGCGGTGATGTTACAAATTACTTACATTCTCCCCACCCCATGTCACCTGACCTTCCTGACTGCTGCACCACCTTTGTTTACCAGGTAATGGTACTGCGGTGGAAGGCATATCCCACCACTCCGACTGGGAGGCACCCTCTGGGAATGTCAGACCTCCTGCCCAACTGGCCCTTCATGACTTGGTCTCGATATAAGATCTGACTCGCTGGTGTCACAAACTGCAGCTTTGCTGCTATACTGTTGGCTGGCCTCATGTAACCATTTTCTTTTTTTGTCATTAAACAGTTTGTATAAACCACAAAGTAGCAATAGAGAACATCCAATAAACAGATTGAAAACATGAATAGATACAAAGTACATCAGAAAGAAAAAATATTTTAAAAATTGCATAAAGATACAGTAACAATACTGGTAAATGACCAAAAAGGATTATAACAGAAAACTATAAAACACCTATGAGGAACTTGCAAAGTCCATAAAATATCAGGATCACTACAGAACAATATATGTTAAAAAACAACAAAAACTCTACCTGTAACAGTGCTGTAAGTTTCCAATTAGGATTTCTGCAATAACAACCGGAACAATATACTAAGCTTGTAATTTACAGATGAGTACCATGCTGACCACCCACTAGAAGCCAACACCCACCCTCCACTGTGATATCATCCAATAACTACTATCAGTGAAGGGACGTGCTGCTGAAAGGAACCTCAATGATACTAGAATGCTTAATATCAAGTAAATGATTAGTACCCTCATCCGCCCCCTCCACACACAGATATTATACAACATTGCTAATACAACCAATTAATACAGGCATGAGCATGACTCACTGAGGGGTTTCTCCACCCCCTGGCTCCTGTTTTTGTCGCTCTGACATTCTCAAGTCGTCTTTCTCCGAATTGATATGGTACTGGTGTTGACAGTTTACAGGTGTAACAAAGGTCCTATATTTTATAATATAGTACATCTGCATACAGGTACAGATAGATCACTTACAGATTCTGTCAGCATTCAGTATCCTCATTTAAAGATTTTCCAGTGTGGTGTGTGCCCAGGGCGTCCCTCAGTGCTGGTTGCTTACAGCTGATAGGTTAGGTGCAGCTGCTGTGTTGCTTATATGTGCAGAATGGGTAATGGGAGGAGGGAGATGTGGGGCCAAGCCTTCCCTGTTGTTCTGCTGCTCTGGCTGGTTTTGGGAGTTTGCACCATGCAGGAAAAGAAGCTGTGTCTCGAGAAAAATGGGCGACTTCCTCATTCATGAGTCACTGTTTTTGTAAACAGCCTGGGTGCTAACTCTGCAATTCTCTCTGATAAGACTGGTGGGTGGTGTGTCCCCAGTGTTGTAGCACCACCTGTATGGTTATAGTCATTGGCTCCAAATAATATGGGCGGAGTACTGTATTTTTAGAACCACATTTTTTCCTCCATACAGATTTTTATCCGCTGGAACTTTTCATCCAGTCCTCTGGTCAGGCTTAATCCTGGCAGTCTGCCAGCCACCTCCGTTTCTGCTGTGCCAGCAGTCCTCAAGGTGCGCTTCAGCCTGGCAGTCTCCAGCTCTGTCAGTCACCATGGTCTCTGCTGTCCTGCCAACCTGAGACTGGGCTTTAGCCTGGCAATCTCCAGCTCCATTACCCTTGTTCTCCACTGTCCTGCCAGTCGTCAGGTTGAGCATAAGCATGGAAATCGCCTAGCTCTGTCAGCCTCTTACTCCACTGTCCACCAATCTCAGCTTGGACTTGAGCCTGACAATCTCCCAGTTCTCTCAGTCACCTTGGTATCCACTGTACCATAAGCCCTGAGCTCAGGCTTGAGCCTGGCAATCTGCCAGCTCTGTCAGCTTCAGTTTCTGATGTCCCACCTGCTTTAGACCAGGCTTGGGCCTAGCAATCTGCCAGCTCTGTCAGCTTCAGTCTCTGATGTCCCACCAGCTTCCAGACCAGGCTTGAGCCTGGCAATCTACCAGCTCTGTCAGTTCTGGTCTCTGATATCCCACCAGCTTCAGACCAGGCTTGAGCCTGCAATCTGCCAGCTCTGTCAGCATCGGTCTCTGATATCCCACCAGCTTCAGACCAGGCTTGAGCCTGGCAAGCTCCTAGCTGCCTGTGTATCTGCTGTCCAGCCAGTCCTGAGGTCGAGCTTCAGCCTGTCAATCTCCCAGCTCTGTCAGCCACCTTGGTCTCCATTGCCCGTCAGCCTCAGACTGGGTTTGATGGTTCAAAAAGTAGCCCATGTGCTCCACTGATATTTGGTGGTGCTCCCAAAGGGATGACCAGTCCCTAACTACTTACAAGGTCCAGAATGGTAGCACTCAAAAGAAGATGCAAATGCTGCTGATTTTCAAGTTTTGAGAATTTATTTGGCTATTACATATATCTGCTAGCTGATCACCTCAGGGAAGGTGGTTGTTGTCCACCCCAGTGCTTTGCCTGCAAATGGCAGCATTGTCAATTTGCAGGCTGTAGATGAACAACGACCACCACTGAGATGACAGCAGATGTTTCTATCAGCCAAATAAGTCACAAAACAAAATCAACAACATGTCATCTTCTTTAGAGTGCTATAATCTGAACTATCGAACTGAGTTGGAGCCTGTCAGTTTCCAACTCTATTAGCCACCTTGGTTTCCAGCTGTCCGTCAGCCTCAGACTGGGTATGAGCCTGTCAGTCTCCCAGCTCTGTTAGCCACCTTGGTCTCTGCTGTCCTGTCAGCCTCAGACTGGGTATGAACCTGTCAGTCTCCAGCTCTGTCAGCCAGCTTGGTCTCTGCTGACCTGTCAGCCTCAGACTGGGTATGAGCCTGCCAGTCTCCCAGCTCTGTCAGCTTTGATCTCCACAGTCCTACAAGTGAAGTCACAGCAGAGCAAGGCTGTGGAGTACTTGTCAACCAGTATCATGACTGCTCCTGTTTTGGTTTTCTTCTCATTCCCTGTAAATATCAATCACCTTCCGTATGGTACCCTGTCATGCCCTGGGAAGCTGTTGCATGCACCATGCAGAGAAGCAAGGTCACCGACCTACTGCAGGGGTTGCTGTGGTGGCAGAGCAGCAGCTCCACCCCTCCCAACTGGGAACTCTGCTGTATGGCAGTGCCACGCCAGCCTCCTCCCCACCTGCTCGTGAATCAGTAGTAGTGGGCCATTGGGTAGCTCCAGTGTTAGCTTTCAGTTGAAGACCTCTCAGAACTCGAGATTAGGGGCTGGATTTTCAAAGATCAGAACAGCACAAGCACCGGCTGTGCCAAACATATAGCGCATGGGACTTGTGGCATTCTTCCAACCGACGATCGGGATTTTCCATCCTGTGCGCCATTGCCACAAGTTAGACTGACTTTTTTTGGTGTTTTTGCAGCAATTCCAGGGATCCGTTTACTGGGCTTGCACCAAATATGCAGAGCAAGCTGCTGTGAATCAGGTGAAGGATCACAACCGCACCGCCTACTAAAATCGGACAGTGGTGGCACAGCTGTTTGGTGCAGCTGCGCTAAAAAATGGAGTTTGATGCAGGGCTTGGTGCAAGCCTTGCATCACCCTTTGAAATCCACCCCCAGATCTTTTTCAGGACTGGGCACCTGTTCTTAGGTCATTCAAACTGCTTTGTCCGTACTTCATATAATGGGTTTTGTTTAAGGTTCTCTATGTCCTTCCAACTCTGCCTCCTCAGCCGTGTCACCAGGATTCTTGTGGGCTTACCACTATTTTGTTCCCCACAGCTTGCCTTCCCCACCCCTGTGGCAGGGCTTCTCACCACCGCTGCAATTGAGGAACCAGCTCTCAGGGTCGCATCACTGGTGCATCATCCTGCTTCTGGCTGGGGATTTACTGCAGTGTCTCCTTCCCTTGGGATACAGACAATCCCAGTCAGGGGCAATACTTCTGCTATAAAATCTAATGAAACCGAGTCAATTCTGCATAAGAATAATGGCGACATCGTAGGACTCGCTCCCAAGAGCCCTGAAAAGTAACGCTGTAACCCATATAACGAATCCCCCCCCACACACACACACACACACTTTGTTTCAGGCAGGACCTAGTGCCCTCTAGCTTCCACAATGTGTGATGTCATTTTGGCACTGATTCTGCTCAACAAAGAACATGGCCTAAACTGTTTTCATTTCTGAGGTTTGAACTCATTTTGTGCAAAACAGGAGTTGCACCAAGCAATTTCCACTCGGCTGACGTCAGGTTCAGTAACTGATCTGTAGTAAAAAATGAACACCAGGCAAGCGGGAAAAGGTGACATCAGCAAGGAACCCTTAAAAGGAACAAAGAACATAATTTAAATACAATTATACAAACGCAGTTCAGGTGGGAGAATAAACATATTACAGATACACCCTGTTTCATAATTGTAATAATAAAGAAAACACCAGGTGTTTTCTTTAGTTTCCTACACGACTCTATTCATAATACCACATCACTCTGCCAAAGAACGTTTTCCATATCTGCTCTTCAAATGAGCTGCGCCACTGGTAAACTCAATCAATTCACAAATTGACCATATATCCTATTTGTTTTTGCAGAGGCCACCTCCGAAATGGGCACTGATGCTGCATCATCCCAGTTCTTTGGCATCTGTCACTAGTTCTGAACATGAAAACCCTAAGGCTGTAGCTGTAGGACCACTGGAGTTCTTGGCTGGTAACTGGAGCGAGGGCATCACCTGTCATCTGCCTCTACAAGCATCGCAGTAAACAAGTGAAAACCTACATAAACACGAAACCTTAAACACTAACTTCTATTCTGTGAGTTTTAGTGCACAGAGTTTCTTCTTGATTTGACACTTGACCAGGCATAATTCCAGTAACACAGCACTTCAGTGTGCTTTTTATTTTCTCCTACCTGCCACCTATGTAAAGCTTTTGGGCTCAGCCATGGCCTTGACTCTCACCATGGTACTGCATCCTTGGCTTCCCCTATGTGTCTCCAAGAGGGTCAACCTAGCTTCCAACCCTCCCGACTCCTTATATAATCCCTAAAGGAGAGGGCTCTCCAACATACAGTACGTGGGGGCTGAGATTCAGCGAAGGAGGCAAGTGGCCATTTGATTAGTGGTTGCCTGGGATATTAGATGAGGTCCTCACTAAGCACAGATCCAGTGGGGTGGGGTGGCTGGGGAAGCTGAAGGAGGAGGGCACTGCAGAGTGGGGCTGCCTTAATGTTTCAGGAGGGCTCCGCTAACCACAGACACTGAGGTGTGGGCAGGACTAGGTCATTTATTCAACACTGGAGACAGCCTGTCTCCAACCTTAGGTTGCTACAACCCCTGGATATGGGGCCCTGATGTTAAAGTTCCCATAGAGTGTCCACTGTCCCCTGCGTCTCACGCACTTACCCAAGCTTTTGTGACTCTGCATGCTACCTCTGCCTAACATGGTAGTCAGCTACAGTATATAGCAAATGTGGTTAGTCCCTCCCCAGGGAGGAGAGCACCCAATCCACTGCTCAACCCTCCTCTGCCAGTGTGCCAAGTAGTTGCCTACCATTTGGTGTCATGAAGCCAGCTGTTTCTGGTGTTAAGAGCCAGGAATTATGGTAAATAAGAAGAGCAGAAACTCAGAATGCCAGCAAGCCAGCAGGGGCATCCTGGAATTCTCCAGCAGCCACTGGTCTTTCCTCTGCCATGCCTATGCTTTCTACTTTTGCTGAAATGTCCAGGGACTACAGGGAAAAATAAAAGGATAACGGATGGTCAACAGTTAGCAATCGCACTGTGTTTGCTTTGAGAGCTTGTTGTGACAAGCTGACCTTGAGAGTGAAGCTATAGAGGTCTGTGGTTGTCATGATGACCTTGAGAAGTAAACTCTGCTGTTGTTAAATATTGCCCATTTATTGTCTTTCATAGTGTATGGCTGCTCTGCGCAGCAACGGAGAGTTTAGGAAAGAATGGGGAAGTCATCCCAACGCTCGTTTTTCTGTCAGAAGTGACAGATGAAATGGACAAATAAGACAGGGACAGGTGAGGGCATTCTAAGTTGTTGTACCATCATAGTGACATACTCAAGATGGTGCAACAGCAGTTTGACGTCCACTACGATGGTACAACAAGGCTAGGAATTCACTGAATTCCATTCGTAATCACGCTCTCCCATACACTATACAAAAATATTAACTGACTGCAACTGCAGGAAGGTTTCTTAAAAAAATTGATACATGCTGGCCTGGTAGTGCAGAGGGCTGAGGCGCTGGATGCCTTAACGTCATGCATGGCGACCCGGTTCGGAATGGACTCTGGTCGCCGGGGAGTCGGCAGTGGTGGGGTGGGGAGAGAGAGAGGGGTGAGAGCAGGATTGAGCAGCTGTGGAGCACCTTTCCTCTTCCCACCCTGGCAGTTTCACTGCCACTGGGTGGAGGTCCAGTGGCTAAGCGTAGGCGGGAGGGAGGCAAGTCACAGGAGAGTGTCTCGAGCCGCAAGGCTGCATGTCTCCATATGTGCATATGGCGAGAATGAGAACAGGTGGTAATGGTGAGAAAAACACAGAAAATATATATAGAAGCTGAAAAACTTGATATACAAAAGAGTGTACTCAGTGTTGACCTTAGACTGTGGTGACCTCTTATCCAGGACACTGGATTCTGGCCGTACCTCCTCCCCATCACCACAAGGAGCAATACTAGTGTCTCTGTCTCCCCAGTTGTCAATTATCTTGTTTTGTCTAGCACTGGTTCAAACTGCAACTGCTCCTTACTACTAATAATACATTAACTGATGTCAGTGAAAGTATCGATGGCCAGACTGCAAGAGTTGGAATCATTTTTACCAGTGTCCAACTTTAGATATAAAATAAGGACTGGTTACTAAATGAAATAAAACCAAAAGCTACTAGTCACAGCCAACACTGAGCACCGTATAACCTGCTTCCTGTGTGGGGACGGTTCAGAGGTTAGGAACGGTGAATATCCAAAACCACAAAACCTGATTGCTGGTTCCCCAGGGATGGGTGAACATCCAACACTACACAACCTGCTCACTGGTTCCCTGCATGGGACACGCTCTGAGATTAGGTGAACATCCACCACCACGCAACCTGCTTTCCGGTTCCCTGTGTGGGAAGGTACTGGGGTTAGGAACAGGTGAGCATCCAACACCACACAACCTGCTTACTAGTTCCTTAGGGACGGGTGAACATCCACCACATGATCTGCTTGCTGGTTTCTTGCAATGGGGAAGATACTGACGTTAGGCATGGGTGAATTGGTTTGTGTCACAAGGAACAGATCAGGAAGCATAGGCAAACCAGAAGTTATAAAATTTGCAAGTAACGTTTTATTATTATCAACAATAAAAATACAATTGTGCAGGACAGCTCCTGTACAGGCAGTTCAAAACAAAACAAGTTCCTTCATCTGAGGGTATCTCTAAATCTCAGTCTGTCACAGTTTTTATTTAGACATGGACCTCTCCACCAATATGCATCCAGGTAAAGTTTGTGGAAATCCAGGCTGGAATGGGAGCCAGGCCACTGAGGGGCTTATCAGGTCACCGCAAATGAAGGGAGCAGCTCAGATTCTAATCAGGACCTTTCCCTAGAGTGGCTTAGATTGTCTGGGACAGATTCTCAGAAATCTGGGCTGTAATTCATATTCACACCTACTGGTCGCTGTGAAAATGGCATTTATGCTAATCTGCTTACCAGTTTAAATAAAAATAAAATGAAAATCTGCTATGAATTTAGTAGCGCACTATGATTTTTACACTCAAGGGTGGGTTGTTGTTCCTCCGAATGACTGCCACTAGGTGGAGGTCTGGGGGTAGTGCGGTCTGGGATGACAATGATGGGAGGGTGCTGCAGGACTCCGCAGCATACACTGCTCCATGTGCACACACTGACATGCACGCCAAGCAAAAGGAGAAAACGGAAAGGGGCCTAGCAGGTTCTCGTACAGCCCTGGTCATGCTCTCAACTACAGTACCACCCTGAGCTATCTGGATTATTCCCTGGGGAGGCGGACCCTTCCCTCCTTGGCCCCACCATGGGGAGGGGATCCATGGGGAATCTGCCTGGAGGTGGAGCTGGGGTCAAAGAACCGTGTGGTCAACGGTGGACTTGAGCCCTCTCAAGTGACAGAGCAAGCCTGCTAGCCACCTGTCAGGAAAAGAAATATGGACTTAAAAATAAAAACTGAACAGGATAGAAAAATTACTTAAAATTAAACATATGGGGCCCATTGTTCTTAGATACATTATTAAGAAAGTGCTACACATTCTGGGTATTTGCTCAGCATCTTGAAGGCAGGTGCTATGAATTTTAATGCTGAGACATATATTCATATTGTGCCTCTCCCATCTGTACATGCACAAGTCTCCAGCGACTGGCACCTTTGGGTTTGGCTAGGCTCTTATCTTCCTTATCCCTGAGTGAGGAAGTCCTGGATAGTAGACACTTTCGGTCTGTCTGCCCTTTGCTTACATGTCCCTATCCCTACATGAAGAAGTTCTTGACAGCAGGCACCATGAGGTCCTGATACATCCATATTCTTTCCTTTGACCTGCATTTACAGAAGACCCTTAACACTGTTTACCAGAAATCTGGCCTGCTTTTGGGAACAGCAATTACTTTAACTTGGAAACCAGAAGCTCCTCTAGGAACAACATGTAGTTCCTATGATTGAGGATGTGGATGTGTATACATGTCAGTTAATGCAAAATAATCCCTGCAGATGCTGGCAGTTGCACGCAAGAAGCTCTGCAGTCATGCAATACCTTCACCACGTAATCCTTCTGTGAGCTTACCTGACAGCCATGTGCTACATTAGGATGTAACTGTATTCAGATGTATCTATAGAACAGGGTTCAATACTGGCACCAGCCTACTGGCCAAATGCTGGCAGATTTAGCATCAGGCTAGTAAGATTGTCCACCCTGCTGGATACTAATGCAGGCAGAAATCTTTCACTAAGTATACAAGTTAGGTTAATAGATTTTTCTCAGTCAGCAGCCCTTCTGGCTAGTGGCTGAAAAACTCAGTTTCTACCCCAGCAGAATCTATGCTGCATGTCTGGTTTACCAATTGCTCACATCTGCCTGTATCTACTACAGGGTGTCAGTGTGACTCAGTTGGTAGCACATCCGCCTCTGGACCAGAAGGTTGTGGGTTCTCGTCCCACACCAGATTGGACTTGCACCTAAAATTGCTGGCATCTGAGTGCAGTATTGGGGTGCTGTACTGCTGGGTGTGTGCCATCCTTCGGATGAGATGTTAAACCTAGGTACCTTCTGCCCATCCTGGTGTTGTCCTGGTGGGTGTCCAGGTGGAAGTAAAAGAACCCAGGGCACTCTTCTCGAAAGAGCAGGGAACATTCCCGTGTCCTGGCCAACATTCCTTTCCTTCCCATAAACCGTTCATGCAATTATCCAGGCTGTGTGTGTGTGTGATGATGTGCAAATGGCCACCACTACACATTCAATCACTTCACTACCAGTCTAGCATTGCTTGTAAAGCACTTTGGGATACTGTGTATGAAAAGCGCTATATAAATGCTGATTCTTCTTCTTCTTCTACATTAGACTTCAGGTCAGAGCTGTCAAAAGATCTTTTGCCGATTGAGCCTTGTTTACCCCCAGCTGGAATCTGTTACTGGATCCCATCAATAAACCCCACAACCTATCTCAGTTTAAACACACACTGCCACAAACCCAGTAATGCTGTACCAGTAATTATTAATCTGTTTTACAGGTTATCTGATTTTATATATTTTGTCACTGATGTATGCATATATTGCTGACATTTTTCTGACTTCAATAAAAGATCTGTGTGCCGTGCCTTCTGTTTTCTGTCCCCTGGTACCTCTTATTTGATAACAAGATGTTGTGCCCAACTAAGGCTGTCCTTGTGTGGAAAACTCTCACACAAATCCCTGAATAAAGATTAATAACACTGGAGATGCAGTACCAGCAAAGTTATGAACATAGCAGTGGCCATAAATAAAGGCATTGCCCCTTGTGGTACACAGTGGAGCCACAAATAATTTGAGAAACATTTATTTATTTATTCATTCACATGTTTCACCAGGAAGGCACGCTGAACAACAAGCTGCTCGTCTCCCGGTACGACCTGGGGAAGAGGAACAAGGGAAAATGCTTTAGTAAATGAATCTCAAGTAACACGACTTTACATGGGTCAATTTTAGATTCCATGAGCTATAGATTTGTCAAATAACATTAGGAAGCCACAGCCCTATGGATTTTACAACTTTCTTCTTTGCTGTTTCTGTACAGTCAAAAAGTGTTCTGGTAGGCTCCAGGGTCCAGATGTGGGTTTTGCCTCCTGAGTATGTACTGTACCTGACCTGCTCGGGAATCAAACAGGCTCGGTGGGAAATTCTCCAGCCCTTTTATTTTTGCTGGGTTGGGGGGCATTAGTTTCTCAAAGTTTTCTTCCCCTCATCTTTTACAGCCACCCTAATCAAGGGCTCACATCCCATCTTTTATAAGCTCCCTTGCCAACAGCCCCCAAAAGAAAAGTAAAAAATGTAAGTTACATACTTACTGTGACTGTTTATCATCCTGAATATCTTCTTCACAGATTACCACTAATGGGTTTCAGCCAGAGGTGCTAGGATCCTGCGAGGCCAGAACCTTTCTGGAGGGCTGGTGGTTTGGGTAGGCCCCACCTGCAGGCCATGCCTGTGCCCACTTGAATGCAGGGCGCTAGCCCCCAACCGCCTCAGTGCCTTTTTAACAGAGGAGGTGGTAACATAAACCTATTGAGTAACCTATGCACTTAGTGCATAAGACTGCCCAGGTGGCCAGTGTAAGAAGGCCACCAAATCCAGTAATAGAGTGTCATTGCAGCCCGAACCAAGAAGAAATGGGTGAAGACAAACACAACCATACTGGAGTGAATCCAGGTGTGGCTGGCATGGTAATTTATGGAAAAGGTATTCAGGAAGAAAAGTTACTCACCGTAGTAACGTTGTTCCTTCTTAGAGGATCCCGACTATGTTTACAATCTCGCAGTCATCTTGGCTGAGAGTGATGCTCGGAGATAGAACCTACAAAATTTTAGAATCTGAAATGTAGGTTCAAACTTTGCATCTGCACTGCACGCTGTTGCTGCTCAGGTCTGTTTCAAGCTAGAGTGGAGCAGCGCAAGGAAATCAGCTTAAAAGGTTATCAAAGATTTTTAGAAAATAAATTTTCATAGAATTTTAAAATGCCAAACAAATTGAAAGCAGACTTGTTAAATGTTGTCATCTAACAACAAACTTACAACTGTAGGAACAGCAATAGTAATGCTCAAGTAATAACCGATTCTTGTGTGAACCAACTTCAGGATCTGGAAGGGGATCTGGGTTAGGAGCATAAACATAGTGAGGATCCTTAAGAAGAAACAACATTACTACGGTGAGTAATTTTTTGTTCCTAACCCAAGAATCCTCACTTAGTGTTTACACTTTAGCAGACTTCACAGTGGTACCTTGGGAGACTGGGTCCAGAACATAGTCAAGAAAAAGTTCTGCACAACAGCAGTTCCAAAGCTTACATCCCATCTGGACTGTATGTCCAAAAGAACAGATCCAGAAGCAAATGATTCGATACCTTTTAATGGACCAACATAGATGTAACAACATAGATGTCCCAGTATGCAAGCCCAGGCCTAGATGACCTGGAGCCCAAGCTCCTCAGACTTGGCGCCTCTACATTGCCACCCCAGTGGCCCACATCTTCAACCTATCCCTCACCCAGGGACAGATCCCAGATATCTGGAAGGTTGCTAAGGTCAACCCTGTCCTAAAGCAGGACAACCCCAAAATCCTGGATAACTACTATCCTATAGCCATCCTCTCGGCTGTCAGTAAGCTCCGGAAAAGGTGGTAGCCAAACAACTCTCGGAGTATATCCACACCCACGGACTGCTGTCCCCTGCCCAACATGGCTTTCACAAAGGGCACAGTACTACCACGGCACTTATCTCTGCTCTTCCAGCATCAGAGCAGCAATGGATCTGGGGCAACTCCTCAGGTGCTGTGTTCATCGATTTATCCAAGGCCTTCGACCTCGTGGATCATGACCTGCCTGCCTCGCAGATGAGGTCCCTTGGCCTGTCCCCCTGCTCTAAACTGGTCTCTGACTACCTGCATGGCAGAGAACAATTAACTAAATTCAATAAAGTCCTCTCTGGCCCCTGTCTGTAACCCTCTGCTGTCCCACAGGGCTCAGTGTTGGGACCCTACTCTTTTCCCTGTTTATTAACAATCTCCCGCCATGGCCTCCAGATGCCGGGTTATCATGTATGCGGATGATCTGGTCCTCCTGGCCCACTCCAGAGACACAGCCACCCTAAACCGCCACCTATCAGAGGACTTCAGGAACATCCAGGTATGGCTTCCAACCAGAAGCTGGTCCTCAACCAGACAAAACCCAGGCCATGTTATTCGCCTCATCATCCAAAATTCGGGCCTCCTCAGTTCCTCTGCAAATCAACTGTGAAGATGGTACCCTCTTATTACTGTGACCTCCCTCAAATATCTTGATGTGACGCTTGACCCCAACTGGACCTGGGAAGTCACATCCACAACATTTGTAGTGGGATCAACTGCAAGCTGGGCTGGCCTATGGGGCTAGGTACAATCTTACTCCTGCAGCTCATCTGGCTCTTGCCAGGGAGTATTACTCCCTTCCTCAGCTATGGTTCCACCTATTTACTCAACTTCTAAGGTCCTCCTAACAAGTGGAGCACGACGCATAACAACATCTGTCGGTTTGCTCTGGCTTCCCCATCTTACCCATCACTGTGAACTCTATGATAAGCTTGATGGCGTCCTTGGCTAATCACCTTAACTTTGGCACTGGGTGCCTAACGAGCAAAGTAATCAGCTCCGGCACTCCGGAACTGGCCCGCTCGTCCCAGCTGACCTCTCACCCTACCCTCTGAGATCTCAGGGCCCTGGTCTACTAAATGTACCCGCCACCCGCACCCTCATGGGTGATCGGAGCTGCAGCTCATGCACCTAGGCTGTGGAACTCTCCTCCTGAAAGGGTCCGACTGCCCTTTCCACAAGCTTTTCCGGACCTCCTGTGGGAACACCCTCGTTGGCTCTCACTGTGTATGCCTAAAGCCACCCTAGCACGTAGTTCCCAGTTGTCACTAGCCAGATGGCTTCACCTCCCGTGCTGCTACCTGATCTCACTCACTGCCCTACTGCCTGCCCCTATGGTGATCCTACACACCTTATTCTTTTCCTGCCCTGTTGGATATTGTATCTAATTTTCTCTGTTGTATCTTTGCCCCAGTCTTGTTAACTGGGTATACCTTCCAATCAAATGTAAAACTGTTTTCTCTCCTGCTTTGTTGTATTGATGTACCTGTTATACTCTCCTGGTTGTTCCTGAAAATAGGCATAAAACTTGTCTAGTGTACCTACCCAGTTAACAAAAATTAAATAAATAAATAACAGAATAGTGTTTAGTTGATTAACCAGTCCTTTGTCAATGAAGGACTGGTTGGTCCGAAGCTAGAGCACTTTGTTCTTTTTGTTACATCTATGTTGGTCCATTAAAAGGTATCGAACCATTTGCTTCTGGATCTGTTCTTGCAAGGACCAATACGGTAACTACTAAATCTAGTGTCAAAAGAAACAATTACTCACCTTAGTAATATTGTTTCTTCCAATGTATTCTTCTATATCTATAACTGTATGCAGTCTGCCCCTAAGTAGAGCTGCCTGGAGAAATGGAACTATATGCAAATGATAGAACCTATCATAGCTCAAGACACGTATTCAAACTGCTGCCCTTATCTACTGCAACGTTCCATCAATGTCTCAGATTTCTAAATAGCCTACAAGGCAGTACTTATCTATTTACCTAATGATACCTCTATGATACAGAAGAAGCTATACCTATATACTGTATCTATGCATATATGACAATTATAAGCTAGTGAACTACATAACTTAAACAACTAGAGTATTCTTATCCTGGAACTACAGGATAACTAAAGAACAAGGACTAAAGTCCTGTCAAATTTAAAAATCTACCTGTATCAGTGTGAACATAGAAACTAATAACCAAGACGATTCAAGTAGGTGTGCAGAGGCTCTGGTAGGTTAGGTAGGGGGAAAGTTATGAATATAGAATACATTGGAAGAAACAATATTACTAAGGTGAGTAATTTTTCTTCTAACCCCATGTATTCTTCTATATTCATAACTATATGCAGACTTCAAAGCAGTACTTTGGAAGTAGGCAGAGAACCTACTTAGAAAAAGGCTCTGCAGGACTGTTGTTCCAAATCTGGATCACTTCTGGACAGTATGTCCAGACTGTAATGTTTAGTAGAAGTGTGTACTGTCCTCCATGTGGCTGCTTTGCATATGTCCAGCAGGGGACGTCCCTGAAGCCGCTATGGATGCAGCTGTATCTCTAGTCGAATGGGCCCTTAGCCTCTGCTGGGATTTGCTTGTTTGCTTTTGCATTACAAAACCGATGAAAATTGACTATCCAGCGAGAGATTGTTCTCTTGGTGGTTGGAGTACCTTTTTCACATCCCCATGGATGAGAAATAATTGCTGCTTATCCTCCCTATGATCTTTGGTGTGAGATATGTAATTGCTCAGAGCCCTTTTGACATCTAGACTGTGAAGCCTATGCTCACCTGAGCTGGCATGTTCAGTGAAAACACTGGTAGTGTTATGGACTGATTCAGATGAAAATCTGACACCACCTTTGGGAAGAAATTTTCTATTTGTCCGAGTACCACTTTATCATTGTGGAAAGACAAATAATCCTTTTCCACACACAGAGCCTGAAGTTCACTTATTCTTCTAGCAGAAGCTATAGCCACTAAAAAGAGAGTTTTCCATGTGACATACTGAAGATAAGCTGAGGACATGGGCTCAAAGGAGGCCTCATGAGTTCAGCAATGACTATGGAGGTAGTTTTACTCACCGAAATGTAAGCTGAAATAGATGCCAAATGGACTTTCAGGGAAGTGTGCTTCAGACCCTGATCATGCAAGAAGGTGAGATACTCAAGAAGAGCTGGGGTCCCTGCAGAAGCAGGTGATATGCTGTTTGAGTTACACCAGGAAACAAACCTTTTCCATTTTGCTGAATAGGTTTTCTTAGTGAAGGACTTTCTGTATCCTTTCAGTATATTCAATACTGCTTGAGAAAGGTTCAATTCTGTGAACACTATGCCCTCAGGAGCCATGTTTTGAGACTGAGGGAGTGGAGGTTGATACCTGATTTTCCCTGATGGGAGGTCAGTAGGTTGTGCTTCCATGGACGATGTATTGGCTTAGACACTGACATGGATAGCAGAAGGTACCAGTGTTGCCTGGCCCAATTTGGGGCTATCAGGATCATTGAGACAGATTGAGACCTGAGCTTGAGCAGGACTCAGAAGATGAGGGAAGGGGAGGAAAGCGTACAAGCTCTTCCTGACCAATCCAGTGCCATGACATCCACCAGGATTGTGCCCTTGGCTGGAGACCTGCAACAGAACAGGAGCAATTGGTGATTCTCTCGAGAGGTGAAGAGATCCACTTCTGGGGTGCCTCACCTCATGAACACTGAATTCAGTACTTGCTTGTTTAGAGACCACTCGTGGTGACCTTGGCTGATTCTGCTGAAAGCATCTGCCAGGGCATTGTCTTTTCCTGGCACATGAATGGCCTGAAGAGAAGCCTTTAGGGAATAGGCCAGACACCACAGACTGCACACAGAGGTCTGATATTGTGCCACCCTGCTTGTTTATGTAGTACATTTTAATGGTATTGTCTGTTCTGACCTGCACCACCTTGCCCTGCACCAAATGGGAGAAGGCTTTTAGAGCTAAAACTGCTCGTAGCTCTAACAGGTTTATGTAGAGAAGAGATTCTGCGTTCGACCAAACGCCATGGATGGTATGCTCCCCAGATGGGAACCCCATCCTAGGAGGGAGGCATCTGTTTTGAGGATGAGAGAGGAAACCTCTTGCCTCAGGTTGCCCGAGTCTTTCCACCACTGTAATGCCTGAAGAACAGCATCTGTTACTGGGATCAAAACAGACATTTTGTCTCTCCTCTGGAAACAGTGTGCCCTGAGATGAGACTGCAAATCTCTCATCCAGTATTTTGCCTCCAAGACATTGCCTGTTGCTGCAGTCATGTGGCCCAGGATCTGCAGGAATTGTCTTGCTGGGCATGGCTGATGTAGTTTGAATGAGGCAGCCAAATTCAAAAGGCTTTTCACCCTGTCTTGAGGAAGAAAGGCCCTTCCCTGAATTGTATCCAGTTCTGCCTCTATGAAATGAAGTACTTGAATGGGGTAAGAACAGATTTTCCTGATTTATCAGGAACTTAGGGACTGCAGGAGGTGCATTGTTAACTTTGGGTACTTTGAAACCTGTTGTGGAGACTTGCCCACTAACAGCCAGTCGTCCAGATAAGGGAAGACTAAGCATCTAGCCTTCTTAGATGTGCCACTACTACTACCAGATACTTTGTGAACACCATGGGGGCTGAGGTAAGACCGAAGGAAGGGATGTGAATTGGTAGTGGCCTGAAGCAAGTCTGAACCAGAGATATTTTCTGTGAGACTGCTCTACTGGGATGTGAAATAGTGGCGCCCTTTAAATCCAAGTGCCAGCCAATCTCCCTGCTGGATAACTGGCAGTACTGAAGCCAGGCGATCATCTTGAACTTTGTTTTAGTAGATATCTGTTGCAGGATCTGAGATCCAGAATGGGTCGCCCTCCCATTTTTCTTTTTGGTTTGGCCTCCTGCACTGCAAGGGGCTTCTGCCACAGCGAGGCTACAAGCGGAAGCCCCTCCTCCGTGGTCCGTATAGAACTGGGAGTGGACCTGAAGGAAAGGCTGAGAAACCGCAGCTTGGCCCGACGAAGCGCGCTCATCCTCCAAAGTCGGTGGAGCTCATCCAACTTTCCATGCGCGCTGTTCCAGGACACGATGATCCATACAGAAACAGGTGTCGCACAAATCCATGTCATGAAGCGAGCCAAGGCATGGAAGACAACCATCATGCTGGTCGGTAACGGAGTACTTGTGGGCCACATGGGCACCATGAGTCGCCTCTTTCAGCGACTTTTGCCCTCAGACCTAGATACGATTGACGTGAAAACAATGCAAAAACAGACTCGACATTGCTGAAAATAATAAAGGAACAGTCTTACCAAACAGCGGCGCCGAGTCGGGCAAAACGGAACCGGCAGGTATAACTTGCGTCCGAAGGACACAAAGACTATGCTGGAAACATAGTTGCTTGGAGCTCCTCACGAGGTGCGACCTCTGATGAGGAGATGAAGAACTGGCGGGAGGCGGGGGTTGATGACGCAATGGTCAACCCACGAGCACCACGCAGTACGTCAGTTCTCGAGGGCGCCATCGGGTGCATCGATTCCGACATCCAGGAAAAAGTGTCCTGTAATCAGTGACATCCGGCCACATACCCGAATGTGATGAATTGTGAAGACTGACACAGATAAGATTAACATATACCACTCCTAGAAAGTACAGTTACATAAAATCTTACCATAACAGTAGATCTTCGAGGAATGTCTCTTGCACTAGGTCATTACTTTTGGGAGTTTCAGCAGAGGGCACTGTGACACGGCAGCTCTTCTAGCAGTTTTCAGGGACCGTCCACACATGACATCATCTTCCTGCTTCCTATATAAGTGTGGACGGTCCCTTGGTATCTCAGTTCCCCACTGGTTTCAGCTCTAAAAGTGGGGACCGGGGGAAGCCAAAGTACCAAGGAGTCCCAACCCAATGTCACTGCATCAGAATTTGCTTTCTTGGAGAAGGATGGAGGTGGGATCGAACTTTACCTCCAAGAGACATTCCTCAAGATCTACTGTTAAGTAAGATTTTACGTAACTGTACTATCTTCCACAGAATGGTCTCTTGCAGTAGGTCATTACCTTTGGGAGATTCCCAAGCAGTTATGTCCATGTGGGAGGACAATTAGGATAGGAGACCTTGTAGGGGACTGCACGGCCGAAGGCCGTAGGTATGTTGTGAGGCAATATCCAGATTTGTAACGCCTTGTGAAAGTATGGACTGTGGACAAGCTAGCTGCATTGCAGATATCTGAAATGGAGGCTCCTTTAAAGCAAGCCACAGTAGTGGCCAAAGCTCTAGTGGAGTGGGCTTGGACAGGTCCTGGTAGGATCCTGTTGTATTTTTGTAACAAAGATAATACAAATCACAAACCAGGAAGAAAGAGTTTGCTTAGCAACTGAAGCCCTTCTTCTGCCAGAGGCAAAGGTGATGAATAACTGAGAAGTTTTTCTAATCGACTTGAGTTTGATTAGTATAATAGCACAGTATACGATGGACATCTAAAGTATGTAAGAGATGTTCACTTGATTGGAGCATTCAGGGTTAGTAAACTGGTAATTCCAAGGATTGGTTCAAAGTATGTTTGGAGACTACTTTAGGAAGGAAGGAAGGAAGGAAGGGCTGAGAAGGACCACCCTGTCATTGTGGAAAATCAAGTAGGGTTCCCTGCACATGAGAGCATGAAGCTCGAAATACGGTGAGCTGAAGTGATATCCACAAGGAATAGCATTTTTCAAGAAAGAAAATGGAGGTCACAAGTGGTCGCTGGCTTGAATGGCTCAAGAGTCAATTTTTCTATCATAAAATTGAGAGCCCAAGGAGGAATGGATCTTCTGATAGGTTTAATATGTATCATTCTTCTCAAAGCATCTTGGCCAAATGATGTTGGTATAGTAGTCAGCCATCTAGAGGTTCATGAAACGCTGAGATGGCGGCCAGGTGGACTTTAATGGAAGAGTAATTTCAACCTGACTTCGATAATGAGGCCAGATAGTCAAAAACCTCTGTCACCGGACAAGAGTAAGGGTCCAAAGACAGACCATATGGAAAAAGCATTTCCATTTGGAATTGTATGTTGCTCTTGTTGCTGGCTTATGGAAGGCCAAGAGAATACTGGCAACAGGAGAGGACACTTGTAGACTAGTTATGAAAGTCTCTTCAGGGGCCCAGCAGGAAGGGGTAGAGCCTTCAGGTTGGGATGTAACAGGGTTCTTTAATTTTTAGTCAAGAGGTTGAAGATTGGAGCACCTCCTTGCTTGTTGAGGTAGAATACCACTGCAGTGTTGTCTGATTGGATCAGCAATGGTCTAGAGTCATAAGAGGTTGAAATGCCAGAAGGGCTAAGCGGAATGGCCTCAGCTGTAGCAGACTGATGTGAGGCCGAGGAAGAGAAGTGGTCCACCGCTCTGTGTCCGATAAGGATCCAGGTGTGCACTCCATCCTACCAGGGACGCATCCATGGTAAACGCCTGCATGGTAGGGAGGGACTGAAAGGCATTCCTTGTCAAATTGGTTTCGATTGACCATCAAGTCAGAGCTGGCGTCAGAGAGGGAGTGACACTGAATTTGCCTTCAAATTTCTTTTTTTTTTGTCTTTGAGACCACTGATTCTGGAGGATTCACTGAAGAGGTTCCATAGGAAGACAGATGAGTGTTACTGTAAGTATGGCAGCAACCATGTGACACAGAAGGCAGAGCTGTTGTCTAGCTGTGACTGCTTTCTAAGTCTGTATGCGTGATGCCAGAGGCAAAGGTGTGGCCTGCTGGACGGTAACTTCTAGCTGAAATTGTATCTAGGATGGCTCTAATTTATTGGAGACTGAGTTGGACTTTGGCCAATTGACTGTGATCCCTAGAATGTGAAAATATTTCAGGGTAGCCTCTAGGTGAGAAAGCAAAGCTGTTCTGCTTTGATTGGCCAGCTATCTGGATATGGAAGATACAGTGCCCTTTCCTTCTTAAAGCTGCTACAACTACCTCTAGGTATTTGGTACACACACTCAGGGCGAGGAGAGGTCAAACTGGAGTGCTTGAAACTGATAGTCTTAAACTAGCAGGTAGAAACTAAGAAAACTGTGATGAGCAGGGTGGATGCAGGTAGGCATCCTTCATATCTAGGGCACAAAGCCAATCTTCCTGTTTCAGTATTGGCATGATAGAAGTCAAGGTTATCATGCAAACCCGCTTGTACTGGATGGAAGCGGTTCAGTTTACTGAGGTCCAGTATCAGACCGAGGTCTCCAGTTTGTTTGGGTACCGAAAGAAGTGGGTGGAATCTCTTTGATGCTGTGAGAGGGTACTGATAAATGGCGGTGTCACTAGTAGAATCCTAAAGGTATCTTGAAGGATAGGTATATGTCGGAGAGGACGGGGGCTTGGAGAAAATTCCACAGTATGACCCTCTGTATAATCCGGAGTACCCATTCATGTAAGTGATTCTGTGCCTGGCCTCTAAATGGAGGGCAAAATGACTGCCCACAGCCTCCGAGGCTGGGACGAGGAGGGGTCAGGAAAAGAAAACCATAGTGGGTCATAGGTGTTGGGTTGCTCAGCCCCACCGCAAGGGTGGGGGAGGGAACCACGAGCCATGCATAATACTCTTGTGGGCTGAGTACGATCTCTATAGCTACCTGTATTGGTATCTCTACTTTCCACCTCTTTCAAAATAGGAAGAGGACTGACAACGGTAGATTGTATGCCGAGTATGGTACATGCCATGAACCGCACGGAGAGTTCTGCCTGATGCCTGTAAATCATTCAGTAAAGTTTGAGTACTTGGCCCAAATAAATTGAACCCATGAAAAGGGGGCCTTAGCTATTTTATGTTGCACATCAGGCATAAATCATGAAAAGCGGAGCCAGGTGTGGCGTCACCAAGAAATGCCAATAGCTGACAGTCGGGCCAAGGTACTGACGGCATCATATTCTGACCTGGGCAGGAGGAAGAAATTAGCATTACTAGCTTGATATATTAGCCAAAAATCACTTCCGCTCAGGTGAAGGAGGGAGGTGATGGATAATCTCAATGGTAGATGACCCAAGGGCATGGTGGTATTTAATCATATGACCATATACTTTGGAATTCTTTCCAGAAAGTCAAGTCTTCAGGATTCTTCATCAGGTGGTAAGCAGCTCATGTGATCATGACTGGCAGTACAGAGTCCCCTTCCAGGAAAGCTTGAAAGGAAGGAGAGGAGCCACAGGAGCTGGAGAACAGCTGAGATAGCTGAAGGTTGATGCAAGGCAGCCAGCAAGGCATTCTGGTAAGTTTGCAATTAGTGGGGAAACCACCCAAATAGGCTCCTCTGGCAGATCAAGGTATTCTGTTTCTAGATGAAAGGTTCAGGATGCTTATAGGTTCAGTAAATCTATGTCTTGGGTCTTCCCAGAGTTGACTTCAAATACAGCAAAATGAGAAAAATGGGCGATTTAGTTCTCCTTGTATAAATTTATATTCTTGTTTTACCACTTCTACACTTCTCCCAGAGGTGCAGAGTAGCGTGGCTCAAGCTGACTCCAGTGTAAGGAGTCAAAGAATGAGAACAGTGGACTTGCAGTCTTACATGGAATATAGAAAAGCTTAATAAAAGACTACACAGTGGGCCTGAGGAAGTGGCGCCAGCCACAAAACTGTTGCCCTTGATATGTGTGGATGAAATAAAGAATATTACAAAGGAACATTACAGTGGTGTTAGCCCACATTTTTTATTTTGCCAGATCAAGGTATTCTGCCATATCCTTACTTTGTCATGTTTTGTGGTAGAGAATCCATGATTTTCTATATTTATATCATCATTCGTAGAATGAAGGGTCCTTAGGAGGGGGTGCTGCGGAGTCTAGGGAGGCCCTTATCCAAAGAAGAGATTTCTGAAAAGGGAGACTGAAGAAGAAATTCCAACTCCTGGAAATCAGGTGTTCAAGGTCACCAGTGAAGTTAACTGGGAGCTGTTGTTTATCTGAAAATAGTCTTCCACATAGGAGGAAGTGACCAGGGTGGGAATGGACCCTGGTCATCATAAACCTTCTTAGGAGGAGATTGTGGAAGGTCATCCTGTCCCCTTGGATTGAGGGTAGGGAGGCCGTATGGCATGCAAGACGGCCGTACTACAGTGGAGACGCCCAGTTCCTTCTGAGAAGGAGGGGGAGAGCGTTTGAAACACAAGGGGGTAATGGAGGGAGTGGACGTGTAGCCTGAGCAGGTCTTGCCCTGGTGGTGAAATCAGGGTCCCGATCTCTGTCCGCCTGACCCCTGTGATTGTCCACCTAAGAGGGTGGAGTGGTAGAAACATGGCATAAGCCATTGGTTTTTGTGAATCCCCATTTACTAAGAATGAATATGAGCGTTGTCAACAGAGGGATACCTGGAGGCGGTGGCGTCGATGAGGCATGAAGTATAGAGGTTGAGGAGGATCTCTCCTGCTCTGTGACTCTAATGGAACCCAGAAAGGGTTATTTATATATTGCCTTTTATATAGTGCTGGAAGCATTGTTGGTGAGGAGTGAAAACGTAGTGTCAATGAGTAGGCAGAATAATGATGCATCATCAGCGGGGACAGCCGTCGACGAAACAGGGATGCATAATTGTGAGGATGTCGTCAATGAGAATGTGGATGCATCGTCGTGGTATGGCCGTCGATGAGAACAGAGAGGCATCATCGACGATTATGGGCTGTCAATGAAAGTATAGATGCATCATCGATGGTGGTAGTCGCCGATGAGAACAATGACGGTATGGCCATCAATGAGAATACAGATGCATCGTTGACGGTGGTAGCCATCAATAAAGATGTTGATGGGTATGAGCCATCAAAGTATAGATGTATCATCGATGGTGATAACCGTCGATGAGGATGTTGATGGTTATAAATTAGGTCAATGAAAACACAGATGCATTGCCGGATTGGTAGCCGTCGATGAGGATGCTGATGGGTTTAAGCTGTCAATGAGAATACAGATGTGTCGACGGTGGTAGCTGTCGATGAGGATGTTGACAGTTATAAGCTGTCAATGAGACTATAAATCCATCGGCGTGGTAGCTGTCACAAACCCACTCAGCAGGTCAGGCCCTCTACTCCCAAAGTGCCAACCTCTGAGCGCAGTCTTGTGAACAGTGTAACAGACAAGGTAACCCTCTTGTCTTGTTTTTGTGAGTTCGGATCAACCTTTGGTCTCAGTTCTGGAGGATTCAAACTGTTAACCCTACAGCAAACCCAATGCACAGGCTCAGATGATATCTGTCTCGGGGGGAGATATCTTGCCTACGGGCACCTAACCAGGTATTCGAGATGAACCCTTTAAAACTTTATAGAGACCTCAGATTTAAAACTCTTCTCTTTCCAGTTTGATACCACCATACAAGCTATATGTCTGCTGAACCATAAATATTTCTTATCAAAAGAAAGCAATTCAAAGACAGACCAGGTTTTCTCTAAAATTAGAGTTTTTACTAAAATATGTAATAATATGTCAAACATACAATACAGAACTCATATCAAAAGACATACAAATCTTTAAACAAAACAAGGTTTAAAACAGTGCAATTCCTAAAACTATATTTAGATTTTGTCTAGCTTTCTAAATACCTGTTTTCAGTGCTCAGATGTTTCCTTAGTCAGTGTCAGATAAAAGTGCCTCTCTATAGTGAAAGAGAATAATCTTTTCAAGCAGTATTGGCCAACCCTTTTGATGAAGTCACCCAGCCCTCCTCTGGTCAAATATCTAAACAAAATATATTTTTATACAACCACAGGATGTAATTTTATTAATATATACTATACAGCTATACAGGATGTATTACTTCTTCAATCTTAGCATAACTCCAGTTTCAGTGACACCTCTTCTGAGCTCATGCTGTACCCTCTTCACACAGGCTTCATAGGGTCATTTACCGAGTGTGATACAATGCTCTCAGCAGTTCTCTTGGCCTGCATCTGTCAGCTAAAACCTTGGGGATGAGAGAGGTCATTCTTAGAGCATTTGAATTTTCAGCAGAGACATTAATACATTTTATATTAAAAAATATAATACAGCACTCAGAACTGGCTGCTCACGCCACACTCCTCCCCACCTAGACTGAATTTGGGGATCTATCCCCTACATGGGATGAGCTTCCCAAATCAGTTCCTCCTCATAGACCCTAGACAGCCCATCAGCGTTCTGATTCTTAATGCCTGCCCTATGTATGATTGTCAGATCATATCCTCGCAAAGCAAGACTCCATCTTAGTAGTCTCCATTGCTCTTTCCCATCTGCGTCAGCCAAACCAGGGTTGTCAGTATGCACCACAAAATGCTGTCCATACAAGTATGGCTCTAATTTCTTCAGGGCCCACACTATGGCAAGACACTCCTTTTCCACCGTGGAGTATGCTTGCTCCTGTGGAGCAGCTTTCTCAGATACAAAACTGGGTGATCTGTCCCTTGGCTAGACGTCCTGGCTAAGTACTCGCCCCAATACCCACGCCTGAGGCGCCTGTCTGAACTATATAGGTTTTGCTATAGTCCAAACTTGTCAAAACCGGAGCACTGCACAGTGCCTCCTTCAGTCTGGTAAAGGCTTCCTCACAGGCTGGGCCCCAAGTAATTTTCTTTGGCATCTTTTCCTTGTCAGGTCAGATATGGGAGCAGCCAGGGCACTGTAATTAGGTACAAACTTTCTGTAGTACCCTGCTGCCCCTAGAAAGCTCCTGACCTGCTTCTGGGTTTCTGGTCTGAGCCACGCCTGAATAACCTCTATCTTTATTTGGTTAGATGGAGCTGTCCCTGGTCTACCACATGCCGGAGGTATGCCACTTCCCCATGGCCACCTGGCACTTCTCGGCTTTGACAGTGAGCCCAGCCCTCTGTATCCTGCCCAGCACTTCCCTAAGGTGTGAAAGGTGTTCCTCCCAGCTGGTACTGAAGATGGCAGTGTCATCCAGGTATGCTACGGCGACTCCTCAGCACCATTCAACACCTGGTTCACCAACCTTTGGAAACTGGCCGGCATTCTTCATTCCGAAAGGCATTACTTTAAACTCAAATAAACCTATCAGAGTGATGAAGGCCGACCTTTCCTCAGCTCTGTCTGTCTATTCTACCTGCCAATACCCTTGGTCAGGTCAATAGTCGAGGTAGGTCGCCTCCCAACTTGTCCAGGAGTTCGTCCGTCCGGGGACATCGGGTGGGTGCCAGACTTCATGACTGTATTCAGTCCACGACAGTCCACACAGAAACGGGTTGAGCCATCTGGTTTGGGCACAAGGACTACGGGTGAGGCCCAGGGACTGTGGGATCTCTGGATTACCCCTAAATCCAGCATCTCCTCCACTTCCTCCTAATGTCCTTTTGGACAGCCTCCGACACCCGATATGCTGTCCGCCATATGGGCATCTGTGTCCCTGTCTCCACATCGTGGTGTTGCTAAGGGGTTAGTCCAGGCTTTGCACTAAACAAGGGACAAAGTCTGCTAAAACCTCCTCACTTTCCGGATGTGGCCCGGGGTCAGCTGGGGAGACAATTTACTGCCTCCACAGAGGACTCCCACTTATTCTCTTCCAGCAAGTCCAGAAGGGGGTCTCCTTCGTCCATCCCTCCCATGACTACACACTGCAAACACCATGTCAGCCCTGTTTGCATATGGCTTCATCATGTTGACATGGTACATCCTTTCTGTCAGTCTACGGTCAGGTAACTCCACAATGTAGTTTACGTCATTTACCTTCCTAACCACTTTGTATGGTCCTGCCCACTCAGCTTGCAGCTTGTCTTTCTGGACCGGAATAAGGACCATGACTTCCTGACCCACGTGTACAAGCGGGCTCTGGCTCTGCTGGTCATACCACACCTTTTGTCTCTGTTGGGCAGCTGCCAGGTTGCTCTGGGCTGTCCCCATAAGCTCCTTTCAGCCTTTCCTAAACCTAAGGCCATAATCCACAATGGGAGTTCCTGGGAGGCATGCTTGCCTTCCCAGTCCTCCCAGATCAAGTCTAGGGCCCATGTACCCATGTCCATTAAGAGTTCAAGGGGAAAATCCTGTCGACTCTTGGGGCACCTCCTGTGCAAACAACAGGTGGGAAGGTATTTCTCCCAGTCCTCCATGCTGTTCAGCAGACTCCCGGAGCATTGACTTTAGGTACCATTAAGCATTCCACAAGTCCATTGGCTTGTGGGTGATACAGTGTCATGCATCTCTGCGCCACTCACACTTCTTCCATAAACATTTCATTAGGTCCGACATTAAGGAACCCCTCGATCAGTGATTACCTCCTGTGGAAACCCAACACGGGAGAAAATCCCAAGCAAGGCATTTGCCACTTTGTCTGTCCTCGGAGAGGATAGGGCGACTGCCTCTGGGTACCGGGTGGCACAATCCACCACAGTCATGATGAATCTCTTCCTGAGGAGCTGGGGGTATTTAAGGCCCCACAATATCCATTCCCACCTCTGAATGGCTCCTTCACTACGGGCAAGGGATCAGAGCTGCTTGGGTTTCTTGCCCCTTCACTATTTCTTGGCACCGTGACAAGACCTGTAGTACTTCTCCTGCTGGGTGAAGTTAGGCCAGTAGAAATACTGAGCTAACCACTGCGTAGTTCATGATTCCAGATAAGGAATATCATGTGCAATTTTGAGCAACTGCTCACGATATCCCTGGAGAACGACAAGCTGCCTGCCTAGCATCCCTCCCTCTGTCTGTACTGCCTGTGTATACATAAGTCCATCTTCCCAATAAACCTTATGTCTGCCATCAACTCCTGTGTGCCCTCAGAGTCTGCCCAAGCCCTCAGCTTCTCAAACTAGGGTCACTTCTCTAAGCAGCTGCGAATCCTCACACCTTCCCAAGCATGAGACAGGTCCTCTAGTCGCTAAACTAGGGTCCCTAGCACTTATGTTAGGGCCCTCAGGATCACTGTCAATCCTAACCCTCTGACAATTGGTCACCCTCCTCTTCGGAGTAACCTTCCGTAGCTGTGTGGTCACTCACTACCAGGAAATTTTACCCCTTTATCAGTCCCCATCTGGAGACACAGGCTGGGGAACCAGCTCTCCGTGGTTTCCACACTGGTTTCTGTGGGTTCAGGGAACTACTATTTTCCCTTGCTGCTTGGCTATGGGTAACTGCACATACCATCCCCTGTTGGAGATTGTTATCCAGGATCACATCTACTGCTAACGTTTTAGCTACAGCCACCTGTTGCACAGTTCCTGTTCCACCCCAGTCCAGGAGAACACTGGCCAGTGGCAATGTTTTGCTCACCTGCAAAGTCCTGTACAGTCACATATTTGTTTGGGATAAGCCGACCAGGCTGTACTAGATCCCTTCACCAATGTCAGGGATGCCCTGTGTCCCTTAACCCCTGCATCTGTACGCCATTTACTATGACTGGGTGCATGTGTCCTCATGTTCACTGGCATGCTCTCAGGAACACACAAACAACCCACTTCTTTTCTGGTACTACTTTATGTGATTATTGCTTGCCCTTCTTGGACACTGTCTGGCAATGTGCCCTGTTTCTTTACATAATCAACAAGCATTTCTTGCTTCAGAGAAATCTTTTCTTGGAAACCTGGGGCTAACTGTTTCGTGAGGCAGTGAGGGTTTTAGCTGCCCTGAAGGCACACTTTACCCTTTCTGCACTGCCACACTTGCCCCATTCGCTCTCAGAGCAGGTCTGCTCTTGGTATAGCGGTCCGAGAGTTCAGCAACTTCTTGCACTGTTTTTGGATCTCGGTCCCCAGCCAGATTTTTAACTCTGCTGGGCATGCCCAACAAAACTGTTCTAATAAAATCACATTTTCAATTTTATCCACAGTGTTTGCCTCAATTCCTTCCCACCGTTTTAAAACTGACATTGTTTCATGGCTAGCTCCTCATAGCTCATATCAGGGCTTCTTCTGAGCTTACGGAATTTAGCTCTGTATGATTCAGCAGTTAATTCAAACTTTTTAGTAGCGCAGCTTTAACTTGCTGTAATCATCACTGTCTTTATTGTCCATGTGACCCAATGCATCCCAGCTTTTCCGGTAAGTAGTGGGGATAGCTGGAAGCTCCAGGACTTTCTAGGAATTTTAGCCTGAATACAAACTTTTTCAGAAGAATTTAAAAAGGCGATATATCCTCCCCATCCTTAAACTCAGCTATTAATTTAGAGTTCAATTTGTAACACAGTCCTGCAGTCCCAGTTAAACCCAAGCCACTCACCTGCTCTGGTGCAGCTGGTCAGAGTCGCATCTTCTCAGCTCGTGTTGCCACTGGCTCCTCTCTCTTCTCTCTCTGCCTCTCTGCGTTCTCGCTCTGCGTCATGGCGTTCTCGCTCTGCCTCATGGTCTGCCTCCCTCCCTCTGTTGTCGCTCTCTCCTTCTCCTCTGTAGCTCGCTGTCGCTCATGCTCCTCATGGTCTGCCTCCTCTGTTGTTGCTCTGCCTCCAGTTCCATCCTCGCAACTCAATTTGCAGTTTGAGTACCTCTGGATTCAGGATACTGGTGACCATCTCCTGCTGCTGTGGCCCTTCACTGACAGTGGCCCTGCTGTCCTTTTCAGTCACGGTCTGTGACTCGCTGCTTTGGGTATCTGCTACCATCAGAGCATCTATGAGGTTCTGCTTACTGGCTTTCACCTTAACAGGACTCCTCTGTCCTCGCACAACTGTTTTAACTGTTCTGCAGTGTGCCTGCTGTAGTAGGACGCCATCTTTCCTAACTATTGCTACTCTGACTTTGCACTTTATAAAAAAATAATAAAATAGGTAGGAACTTGACTGTACACTAAGTGATATATAGTTCTGTTTTCTTTTAAATTAAAACTCTGCCTTTTTCTTTCTTTGCAAGAGAGCTTACGGTCTCAGCTGACAGAACAATAAAGCTTGTGATACCAAAATTATGCCACCGCTGCCAACCAGTCTGTCACAAACCCACTCAACAGGTCAGGCCCTCTACTCCCAAAGTGCCAACCTCTGAGCGCAGTCTTGTGAACAGTGTAACAGACAAGGTAACCCTCTTGTCTGTTTTTGTGATTCGGATCAACCTTTGGTCTCAGTTCTGGAGGATTCAAACTGTTAACCTCTTGCTAGCATACCCAATGCACAGGCTCAGATATAACTGTCTTCAGGGGCCAGATATCTTTGCCTACGGGCACCTAACCAGGTATTCAGAGATGAACCCTTTAAAACTTTTATAAAGACCTCAGATTTAAAACTCTTCTCTTTCCAGTTTGATACCACCATACAAGCTATATGTCTGCTGAACCATAAATATTTCTTAGCAAAAGAAAGCAATTCAAAGACAGACCAGGTTTTCTAAAATTAGAGTTTTTACTAAAATATGTAATAATATGTCAAACATACAATACAGAACTCTTATATCAAAAGACATACAAATCTTTAAAACAAAACAAGGTTTAAAACAGTGCAATTCCTAAAACTATATTTAGATTTTGTCTAGCTTTCTAAATACCTGTTTTCAGTGCTCAGATGTTTCCTTAGTCAGTGTCAGATAAAAAGTGCCTCTCTATAGTGAAAGAGAATAATCTTTTCAAGCAGTATTAGCCAACCCTTTTGATGAAGTCATCCAGCCCTCCTAGGGTTGCCACCTGTCAGGTTTTTACCTGGTGGTCAGGTTTTCAGGGTCCCTGTCAGGTAATCCGTTTTGCTCTGTGCTGGCAGGTTTTTGAGCCATTTTGAGTGCTCACACACTTTGAAACAGATTTTGTTGTATCACGCATTGTTTCAGCTGCATGTCCAGGTTACAAACAAGTTCTGTTGTCAGTATAGTCCTTTGTTTGTGAAAGCAGTCAAACTGGGAGGTGTAAAGTATGGTCATTAACATTATTAGCACTTACTTAACCTAATCATTTCCACTGCATCTTGAGTGGCATAGCAGCAAAGCTGCCCCACATTTTGTAACAGTAACAGAGCCAGTTGTCTTCCATTTTCATTTGCTGGTAAACATTTTCATATCTGTAAGAGTTTTCTTTTATCTCTGTATGTTTATCTGGTAAACCAATGTCAATAAATAAATACACAAGTAAATAAATAATTAGGAAAAATCTAGTAAAGTAACTTTAACAGGTACAGTACAGTATCTTAACATTTGTGTTGAACTGTTGCTTTAAGTCTTGTCTTTTATTGATACGACAAATGTTTTTTAGGAGGAACAATGCATGATGAGTCATGAAAAGGGTGGAGCTAGAGGCGGAGCTTAGGATCCGGTTTTTGCTTCATCAAAGGTGGCAACCCTAGCCCTCCTCTGGTCAAATATCTAACAAAAATATATTTTTATACAACCACAGGATGTCATTTTATTAATCTATACTATACAGCTATACAGGATATATTAATTCTGCAACCTTAGCATAACTCCAGTTAAGGTCTTCTGTCCTGATCATGTAACACTGTGCCATCCTCCCAGATCACTTTACACTGTTTGGCAATTGTTCCAAAGGTGTGGCCTAATGGAGATGTCCTTGAAGAAGACAGGGTTTTCATAAGTGGTCTAACAGTAGATCTTTGAGATAATCTCTCCATTAGGCCATGCCTGCCCTTCTGTCTGTCCCCTTATTGTTTACATGGGGTCCTATCAGATACTATACCTAAAACCTTACTCTGTGCATCCTGTATTCAGCCCCATGTCTCTTTGTATACCTGGTGCTGGTCTCATGTCCTGGTTCCCCATGGTTTTTCATATTTATAATTATCTAGATAACACCACATGAGCTATGTACATAACGGGGTGGGGTGGGTGGGGACTACATAGAGAAAGAATACAAGTGGCAGAACCATAACAAAACACGGCAGTTGAAACATCAGCTACAGCTTTGGAAGGCCTCATAGTCTAATCTCTGGCAGGGACCCGAGGAGTGATGGAGCTGCCCACATTTATGTACATAGACACGCATCATCATGGGTGGCCCCGCTAGCAAACGCTTCCATGTCATGGCAAGCTTTTTAAACTAGTCAAGGGGGAGGACCTAGTTTATGATTTCTCTTAACAAAATTAACTTAGCAACTCTGTAATTAGCTTACAGAAACAGGATCCTTAATAAAGTCTTCCAGTAACACATTGTCTCTAAAAAGACTATGTGTGTGATACAATGCTGTTAGCAGTTCTCTTGGCCTGCATCTGTCAGCTAAAATCTGGGGGGGATGAGAGAGGTCATTCCTAGAGCATCTGAATTTTCAGCAGTGACATTAATACATTTTATATTAAAAACATAGTACAGCACTCAGAACTGGCTGTCTACGCCACAGTAGCTGTCGATGAGGATTTTGACGGTTATAAGCTGTCAAGATACAGATGCATCGTTGACGGTGTAGTGGCCGCCGATGAGTAAGAAAGACATGAGGGTGAGGAGGGGTACTTGCCTCTATGTGTGTCCAGAAATGCAGATCAGTAGATGGGGAGCTCTTGTTGGATGAGCCCCCAGCTGTTCATAGAATCTTCATTGTTGTTTCTCGTCGATGACTGCTGTTTTCAGAAGTTGTTCTACCTGCTGTGTGAGCTGAAGATGGCAGGAAAATGAACTGAGGATACCACGGACCGCCCACACTTACATAGGAAGCAGGAAGATGATGTCATGTGGCTGCTCCTGATACAAAACTGCTAGAAGAGCTGCCGTGTCACAGTGCCCCTGCTGGAAACTCCCAAAAGTAATAACCTACTGCAAGAGACCATTCCGTGGAAGATCTACTGTTACAGGTGAGTAACCTGTTTTTCTAGGATAGTGGATATGTTATTCCATCCACACTGTTTGGCAGACTCGAGCAGTTATCCGGGAGGAGGGAGGCAAGGCGCGCACTCTATGCTTACTTGGGGAACAGAGATTGGAGAACTGAGGCCCCAAAACCGCATCCCGGAGTGACTCTAGGTTGATGTGGTAATGGGCAATGAAGGTGTTTGCTGTCTTCCAGGTTGCAGCCCTGCAGATTTCCTTGATAGGGATGTCCCTGGAAGCATCCACTGACACAGCAGCATCGCTGGTGGAGTGAGCTCTTATCCCTATGGGAGGCTCCTTGCCCATCAACCAGTAGCAGAGATCAATGCAGGATGTAATCCATCTGCCAATCATCCACGTTGCTGCAGGTCTGCCAGTGCGGCTACAGGCGTGGGTGACAAACAGCTGGCAAACCTCTCCCTAAACTTCCAGCACGTCCACTCTTTATAATAAGAAAGCGTTTGTCTCAGGTTCAGAGTATGAAGCCTGTACCGCTTCTGAGGTGTAGGCAGATAGAACACAGGCAGAGTTAACACCTGTTAAGGTGGAACTCAGACACCACCTTCAGGAGGAACAACAAAGTCCAAGAGGGTAGCGCCTTCCAGAAAAAGAGATGCAAGAACAAGGGGGACAATTTGAAGACAGAAGGGGACGGCTCAGAGGTAATATGAGGAAGTATTTTTTCACAGAGGGGTTGTGGATGATGGAACAGCCTCCTGAGGAGGTCGTGGAGTCAAGAAGAGTGGGGGAATTCAAGAATGCATGGGACAGGCATAAGGCAGTCCTAGTGGGGGTGGGAGGAAGTAAGCTGTTGGTTAACTAGGATCTTCAGCTTATCTGTTAGGTAGGAAAATGGGCAGACTAGGTGGGCCAAGCAGTCCTTATCTGCCGTCAAATTCTATGTTTCTATGTTTAACTTTGGGTGGGGGCCCAGGACTACCTTGTCCCAGTGGAAGACCAGGTAAGGAGACTCCACCGAGAGTGCCTGGAGCTCCCCAGTCCTTCTGGCTGACGTGATAGCCACCAAGAAGGTGGTCTTCCATGACAGATGTGACATCTCACACCTGTGCATTGGTCCGAATGGCTTGCCCATGAGCTTTGCCAGTACCAGCAGTAGATCCCATGGAGGTGGAGGTTCACACACCAGAGGGGAAATGTGGTCGAGGCCTTTAAAGAAACGCCAGACCACCTTCTCCTGTGCCACTGTGTGCTGACCAGCCCATGCCCGTAAGCTGAGATGGCTGCTAGGTGCACCCTAAGGGTCATGGATCAAGACCACCCTTGGACAAGGACCAAAGGTAGTCGAGGATACTAGCCACTGGACAGAACAAAGGGTCCAGGCCCTTGCCCTGACACCAAATGGAAAACTTTTCCATTTGAAGGCACAGCACCTCCTGGTCGACTCCTTCCTGGATGCTTCCACTACAGTGAGAACATTCTCAGAGAGACCCAGAGCCTGGAAATGGAAATTATGTACCTACCATAATTCTTGATCTTCTTGGATGAAGTCTCCACCACTCATTCACACTAACGGGAGTTTGTCGGAGGTGCTAGGACCCAGCGGGAGCAAACTTCTCAGGAGGGCCGGCGCCGAGATGGAGCCGTGAGGAATGGCACCGCAAGCCTCAGCAAAGCAAGTAATGACTATTTCGCATCAACCCTCCCACCGCCTCAGTACCTTTTTCCGAGGAGGGCAGCGAACTTAACCTAGAAGGAGTAACCTAAAAATCAGACATAAGATAGTCCGAATGACCCGTGTAAGAAGGGTCAACAACAAAGTCTTCACAGGCCAGCCATTGAGGGAGTGAAGACCAAAACAGAGGTTGAGCTTGGGAGATGGTGGTGGAGATGGAATGAGTGGTGGAGATTCGACCAAGAAGATCAAGAATTACGGTAGGTGCATAATTTCCATATCTTCCTGGACATAAAGTCTCTACCACTCATTCACAATAATGGGAAGAGTACTAAGCTAAATAATCCCCCAGACGGAAGGCAGTAGATAAGAGCTCACATACTTAGGACAGAAGTCCATTAGATTAGTCCTGCCAAATGACAGGTGTCATCTGGCATGAACATCCAAGGTGTAGTGCTTAACAAAAGTATGCATGGAGCTCCAAGTGGCTCATTGCAAATATCTGCGGCGGGCATGTTGTGATTTCCACCAAAGATGCCGCAACTGCTCTGGTACAGTGAGCATACACTGTGCCTTCCAGCTTGACCAATGTCATAGAATAGCAGTGGCGAGGCAAGCCACCAGCCATGCCGATAGCGACAGGTTAACTCCAGCTGGGTCTCGCTGAAGGAGACAAATAGTTGTTGAGCCTTGCAAATTTCATTTGTTGTATCTAGATAGAACTGCAACGCCTCTCTTGATATCCAGTGAATGAAGGGTACGCCTCTTCATTCTGGAAGTTTGCAAAGTAGGTAGGGAGGACTAAAGGTTGGTTTAGATGGAATTTGAGACAACCTTAGGGAGAAACTTAGGATGAGTGCTAAGAACTACTTTGCCCTTGTGAAATACAGTGTATGGGGGTCTGTGACCAGTGCATGTATTTCGAAACTCTACAGGCTGAAGTAGTGGCCACCAAGAAGGCTGTTTTCCAAGTGAGGAACTTCAAGTCGCAAGCAGCTAGAGGCTCAAAGGTTTACGTGTGAGCATGTCTAGTACAAGATTAATATCCCAGGCTGTGACTAGACATCTGATAGGAGGTCTAGTATGCAGAATACCCCTAAGAAACCTCTTAACTACAGGTAACTGAGCCAGTGACATGGAAAGTACCGCTCATGATATGTTGAAATGGCACAAAATGAACTTTGACTGTGGAGCATTGCAGACCTGTATTCGAGAGGTCTAAAAGATACTTCAAGATTTTATTCAGTGGGCAGGAAAAGGGTTCCAAGAGGATTTTGCACACCAGGTAGAGAAACATTTCCATTTGGCTGTGTAGGTATTTCTGGTGGTCGGCTTACGCGAGTCAAAAGAATATCTGAAATTCTATGAGAAACATTGAACCTATTCACACCTCTCTTCAGCAGCCAAGCGTGAAGGTGAAGCAACCCTAGGTTGGGATGGACCACGGGACCCTGGGTCAGAAGGTTTGTCTGAAGGGGAAGTGTCCTTGGAGGGTTTCCGATAAACTGTTGAGTAGCAGACACCATATCTGCTAAGGCCAAAATGAGGCAATGAGAATCATTCTGCCCCTGAGACTCTAATTTGAGAAGTACCCTCTGAATTAAAGGAAGAGGAGACAAGGCATATAGAAAGAGTCTTGTCCACTGCAGCCTGAACGCATCCTGACAAAAATGCCAGGTCTGGATTTCTGGAGCAGAAGAGAGGCAGTTTATGCTGGAGTGGGGATGCAAAAGGTTCAGGTCTGGAGTTCCCACTCTTTGAAGAGTGACTGAACGATGGTTAAGTTGAGAGACCACTCATGAGGATCTGTCTCCATTCTGCTGAGATGGTCTGCCAGTTTGTTTTGTACTCCTGGAAGGTAAATCGCCTGAATCAGAGCCTTGTGTTCCATGTACCACTCCCACACTCTCATCGCTTCCCTGCATAATGGGTAAGAGTGTGCACCGCCCTGTTTGTTGATGTAATACATCACCACTTTGTTGTCCGTTTGAAGGAGAATGTTCTTGTGACAGAGTATGTCCTTCAAGTCTCGGACTGAGTAGAGGACAGCTCTCATTTCCAGGACATTTATGTGAAGCTGGGGCTCGTCCTGAGTCCACGTACCCTGGGTGTGGAGATCCTGGCAGTGGGCTCCCCAACTCATCAGGGACATGCCGTGGTAATAGAGATCTGATAATCCAGAGGGCAAGGGATATCATTCCAGAAGATTGTCCTCCTGTGACCACTCAGGCGAGTGACCTCTTTAGAGGTTCTGTGACCTTGATGAGAAAGGACTGAGGGTGAGTGGTTGGGGACCACTGAGTACTGAGCATCCACTGAGAGGTTCTCATGTGGAGATGAGATAAGGGTACAGTGAACACCAAGGATGCCATGAGGCCCAGCATCCATTGCATCGAGATAGCTTGAATCGAGCTGTGTTCTCTGATGTATCGTGCATCTGTAAGATATCGCTTCCTTCTGTCCTCTGGAAGAAAAGCCTTCGACAGGAGGTGTCCAGAAAAGTTCCTATGAAGAGGAGTTCTGGGAGGGCTGCAACTGCGACTTGTTGAGATTCAGCAGGACTCCCATGGACATGAGAAATTCTGAGGCCATGGCCACGGCCTCCAGAGTCTCTTGCATGGATGGACTTGCTAGGAGCCAGTCGTCCAGGTACAGGAACACCTGAATTCTGATTTTCCTGAGGTGCACCCTTGAGAACACATAACACTTCGTAAAAACTGAGGCGCCGAGGATCGCCCAAAGGGCAGGACTTCTGAATTGATAGTGTTGACCTAATGCCACTGAACCTTAGGTATCTGTGGTGGTTTGGGTGTATGAGAATGTGTTGGTAGGCATCCTGCGTATGTCCAGGGAGGCTAACCTAATCGTGTAGATGAAGCAAAGGTAGCAGAGTACCTAGTGATATCATACTAACATACTAAAATGCCAGCAGAATAGGCCAACGGTCTTTCGTGTCTGCTCGCTTGGTCAACCTCACCCTGGGAGCTGACCTTGCTGCCCCTCTCCTCTCTGGCTTCTCCTTCCCAGTCCCAGATATTCTCGCTGCACTGGTTTTGCATCCAGAACCCTCCCCTGTCCCACCCCTCTTGAACCCTCCACCATTTCTGCCTCCACCAGCCTCCTGGGCAGTGCATTCCACGCTCCACCACCCTCTCAGTGAAGTAGCACCTCCTCCTTTCTCCCTGAATCCCCTCCAGCTTCCACCCATGCCCTCTAGTTGCCCCCTCCTTCATTCGAGCACTCTGACTGCTCCTCCCCATTTACCCCTTCATGTACCTGAAGACCTCTATTCACTAAAAATACCACCAACAGCTTAATCTGGTTTAAGGTCAGTTGGCATTCATCTGTATCCCCTTCCCCGGTCATGCCTGAAAATAGGCAGGATTTGTCTAGTGTACTTACCGGTCAACAAAACTAAATGTCCCCCAGTCCCTTCTCTCTTCCAATGTGTACATATTTAGCTCATTGAACTTCTTCCCATAGGTCCTATCCCCAAGCCCCAAATAATTTTGGTTGCCTCTCTGACCCTCTCCAGGAGTTCAATGTCCCTCTTTAAATGTGGCCTTCAAAACTGCACGCAGTACTCAAGGTGCATCCTCACCAAGCAGTTACACAGTGGGAGTATCACTTCCTCCTTCTGGAGGTGAGCCCCTAGCGATGCACCCAAACATCCTGTTGGCCTTTGCCGCTGCCCTCCTACAAGTCTCCAAGTTGTTCATCTTGACATCCACCACCACCCCAGGTCCTTCTCAGCCATCGAGACTTGTAGCATTCCCCCAAGAGTGTACACTTGGCCTGGGCTTGGCTCCCAGGTGCAGTACCTTGCATGTCCCTGCATTCAGCCTCAGCTTCCGCCTTAGACCACCTTCCAGAGCCTCCAGGTCCCCTGTAGGGCCACCCTCCCTCCTCCCCATCCACTACCATCCCCAGTTTTGAGTCACCTGCAAAGAGACTCTTTCACTCCTGATACCCTTCCTTATGTCAGAGACATAGGCGTGGAACAGGAGGGACCCAAGGACCGATCCCTGAGGGACTCCACTAATGACCTCCTTGGGGATGAGACTATCCCATCAACACACCACCTCTGGGTCTGGTTCTGGAGCCAATTTCCTATCATCTGATCATCTGGTTCCCCACCCCACTTTCTCCCAGACATCATCTTGAACTTTTCCTTGTGAAGGAACTTGTTTAACTTTCTGAGATCCAGAATAGGCGTATGCCACCGGTTGTCTTCGGAACCAGAAAGTAACGGAGTAGACACCTGTGTTTTGTTGATCCAGCGGAACTATTTCTACTGCCCGTTGCTCAGAAGGCCTTGTACCACAGAGGCAAGAAGGTCTGACTGTATTGCCGACAGCCTGGGCTGTTTGGGAGGATCCGGAGAGGTTTCTGAAAGACTGAGAGAATACCCCTTACGGATTATCCGCAAGGACCCATTTATCTGAAGTTATAGATTTCCAGTGATTGTAGAACTGAGTCAGATGTCCTCCTACCACTGAGGAGGAGTCCCCTCAGACAACTGAGGTGGAACCAAGGCCAGAAACTCAGAAGGTGGTACTGGGCACTTTGGGCCCTTGTGCCTTCTGGTTGCCCTTTTCTTCTGTGGCTGAGGGTTGTGGTTTTTGTTAAACCTCCTCTGCCTCTGCCCCAAAAGGACTGATGGCTGTGAAACTGGCGCTTGTTCGCACCCCTTCGCGAGGGAGCGGGTCCAGGTCTAGCTGTCTTAACAGCAGATCTAGTCTTCTGCATGCTCTCCAGAGCTTGCTCCACCTGAGGCCCAAACAGATACATACTGTCAAAGGGTAAGGCCATGATCTGCTGCTGGGCATCATTTGTGAAGCCCGGTATGTAGCTAAGAGTGGTGGAGGTACAGATGCCAGCCACTGCCACCGGGAGGCGGTATTGTAGGCATCCATTGCAGCCTTAACCTGTTGGTCAGTGGATTAGATATACCCCTAGTTATGGTGTGAAGTAGCTCTGAACTAGCTTTTGATTTGGGCAGAGCTTCCACCATTTCATTGAGGGAATGCCAAAGTACATACTCATATTGAGAAAAATAACCCTGGTAGCTGGCAATACGATACCCAGGGTCGAGGCAGCAAAAACTCTCTTACCTAAGGTGTCTATCTTGCAAGATTCTTTGTTGATTGGTTGGCTGTAGATTCTTGAGGAAGGACAACCTTATCATTCTCTGCTAAGACCACAATAGCATCAGCAAAGGCTTGTGAGGCCAAAATGGGGCGATCCTTGGGAGGGGCATACTTTCTATCTATGGACTTGGCCAAGGAAGGAATGAGAGCTGGATTCTTTCACACCATCTGAGAGAGGGTCTAGAAAGAGGGCTGTACCGGAGGAGTTAACCATAGGGATCTCTCAGAACATGAAGATATTGGAGTCGCAAAGCCTCCCAGGATCAATTTCTGTAGTCTGGAGAGAAAGAGTAGAGTTTAAATTTTTGAGCAGAGACTTAAAGGAAAGGTCTTCAACCACAAGCTCTGCAGAAGGATTGATCCCTGCTCCCAAGGCAGTGTCATCAACATCATCACCCACATGAAAATCTGGGTCAGGCTCAAAATCATCTCCTGACAGTCCAGGGGGACTGCATAGACAGGAAAGGAGGAAAATCAGGAGGATGAACAGAAGAAGAAAGAATCAGAGTCGAGAACCCCTGAAGACTGGTCGGCGCCCCCAGCTCCCGCATCGAGAGGAAAATGGCGCTGAGTACAAGGAGGAGGGCCCGACTGGAGCCATGCACGGCACTGATAGACCCCATGGCACCACAGACGGCGCCCATAGAGCCCTCAGCACTGCAGTCATGCCGAGAGAGTCCCAGAAGTCAGAAAGTTGCAATTTGAGGTAAAAGAGGGAAAAATGTCAGGAGATAGAGGCATTGGTGTGGACCCCTGCACCGCAGCCATGTGAAAGGGATAAACACCGGAGCGAGGAGTCGATGGCATCAAGAAGGCACTGCTGCGGGATTAGAAGGCCCAACCGCCTTACCTATCCCTTTGGAGCCGACTGGCCTGGAAGGCCCAGCATCGGAATGACTGGCTCTGGCAACTGGACGAACCTCCAAGCCCACTGCTCCACAAGAGCAGCCCACTGGTGAAACTGCTCATCCGAGGCTCCTCCAATAGGTGGGGAAGAGTCTGTGTTGAGGAGGTCGCTACCAGAGACAGAAATCAGCAACCCAACAGAGTTGGAGACCAGTGCCTGACCTGAATAACTGACCGCCCACGCAGACATACCAGAGGATGACCTCAGTGATGCCTTTTCTTTTGACCCATGCGTCAAGAAGAACTTGAGGCTGAACAGCACCGAGAATGGGACCATGTCCTTTATGCTTGGGACTGCCCATCCCCTGAGCACTGGACCGGCCCATTGTCAGACCCTCTCTGGGGAGGGCGGCGACCGACCTGGCCCGCTGACTGAACAGCTCTTCACGAAGTCTCCCTACATCACCTGACTCGCTCATGGTCGAGTCTGTCAATGGAGGGCTGAAGACTTCTGTCAGTACCGATTCAAAATAATGCTACAAAACAATAAACTGAACAATTGCTGCTAAGTGAAGTTTAACTCCTGGCAAATGACGACATCATCACTGAAGAGCACTCAACGGTGGGAAAAAGGAACTGAGGCGTTGGAGGGTTGACGCCTAGACAGTCATTACGGCATGCGCTGGGGCTTGTGGTGCCGCTTCTCGCGGCTCCATCTTGGCGCCCGGCCCTCCTGAAAAGTTTGCTCCTGTTGGGTCCTAGCGCCCAGTGAACTCCCACTAAAGTGAATGAGTGGTGGAGACTTTATGTCCAGGAAGGTCTCTAGCCACTCAGGATCCAGGCTGTCAGGTGCAGGGATTGAAGGTCCAGATGGAATACCTTCCCTGATTGACTGATAACAGGTCTGGGTGTACTGGAAGATGCCTCGAGGCCTGGAGCTGAGGCTGAGGAGATCTGGATACCAGAATCGGTGCCAGTCTGGGGCTCACCAGGATCACCTGTGCCTTGTCCCACCTGACCTTGCAGATCACCTTGTGAACTGAGGGAAGGCGAGAAGAGGCCCGGGTCCATGGCCTCGAGAAGACATCCCCTGCAGCAAGCCCTGCTGAGGGGTGGGCATGAAACAGCCTCAGCTACGCATTCTCCCTGGAGGCAAAAAGATCCTCCTGAGATTTGCCCCAGTGGGAGAACAGGCTGTGCACTACCTCTGATGCAGAGACCACTTGTGGGACGTCTCGCCCACACAGCTGAGAGTGTCTGCCAGTTGATTTGAGGCTCCTGCCACATGGATGGCTAGGATATTTGCCTCAGTCGGCTCACGAGGGTCCAGATGTGGAGCGCTCCTGCACAGCTGTTGGGAGGCGTGCACCTGGTTTATTGAGATGGTCATGGTATTGTCTGTCTGGACTTGCACCACTTGACACCAAAGGAGCGAAGCAATGCGGATAGCGGCAGTCTGACCGCTCTGAGCTCCAGCAGGTTGATATGATATTGGATTCCTCGGGGTCAGAACCTGTGGGCTCTGTGATTCCCATGTGGGCACCCCAGCCTGTGAGAGAGGCATCGGTCATGAGAAGGACTGTTGGCTTGGGACGGACCAATGGGATCCCTTCCTGCAGGTGTTCTAGGACGGTCCACCGCTGGAGAGCATCCCACATCTTCTGGGTCACAGTGACCGGCAGGTCGCAGTGACCGTGATGCTGAGTCCACTGGCCGCCAGCTCCCACTGGAGGGGCGCATATGCCTCCAAGCCCATTGGACCATGGTGGTGCAGGCCGCAATGTACCCCAGAAGGCGAGAAAGTCCCGGCAGGGCGCAAGTGCCCAACCAGAAATGACTGTGCAAGGAGGAGAGAACGCCCACCCTGCCTGCTGGGGAGCCGGGCTCTGACTGCAACAGTTGAGCTCTGCCCTGATGAAGCATATCACCTGTGAAGGTACAAGTTACGACTTAGTCTCGTTGACCAGGAGACCAAGGTGTGCAGGTCTGGAGGAACCACTAAGAGCCAGTCATTGAGATATGGGTAAACTCTGACCCTCGACACCGCAGAGGACGGCTGCCACCACTGCAATGCATTTGGTGAAGACCCGTAGTGAAGACAGGCTAAACGGCATGGCTCGGAACTCAAATAGGACTCCCTCTGCTCAGAAGTGAAGGAAATTTTAGTGAGATGGATGGATTGGGACATAAAAGAATGCATCCTAGAGATCCAGAGAGCAAACCACATGTCCTGCTCAAGAGATGGCATGATCTGGGACAGTTGCCATCCTGAATGTGCGTGACTTGAGGAATTGGTTCAGGTCAAGCAGATCTAGAATGGGGGCCAGCCTCGCCTGCTTCGGGACCAGGAAGTACCTGGAAACGAACCCTGGCTGACAGGTTGTCCGTTACTCTGGCCACTACCTCTTTGAGGAGGAGTTGGACTGAGTGTATGAATACCATTCCTCCCGTGGGTGCAGGCCTGGGCTGAGAGGGTACTTCTCAAATTCCAGAGGCAGACTCTGACCGACCACTTCTAGAACCCATCTGTCCATGGTAACAAACGGACCAGGTGGAAAGCAAGTGGTGGAGCCGGCCTCCATCGGAGGACCTAGAGCTATGTGACAGGTATGGGGTGGGCACCCTATCCTGTCACTGAGAAGGCATGGAGGAAGAGAATCCAGACTGGGACCGCTGAGCCCCTGGCCCTCCAGACTCTACGGGCCGCTTGGGGCCCTGGACTTGGGGCCAAGGGCTCCAAGGTTGGCTGTTGCTGCCCCATTGAAATGGGGCTGCTTAGGTCAGAGAGGCAGATTGCTGAAATGGCTTCTTCTTCTGCTTTTGGAACCGTGATTCCTTCTGTGTAGAAGGCACTGAGTCCAAGGTGGCACTGACTTCAATGCATTGAGGTGACTGTCCCCACCTGGACCAAAAAGGTCGGTACCCAGGAAAGGGATGTCCGTTAGCTTGTGTTGGGTGTCCGCCTGAAGGTGGAGACCCTTAACTGCTTTCCATGACGCATGGAAACCATGGCCACAAGAATTCCTGAGATCCAGAGCCATCTGAGTTGCTGCTTTACAACAGCCCGACCCTGGTCATGGACCTTCTTGACTGTGGTCGGAGGTTTGCGGGAGGTGAGGTAGAACCTCATCAAGAGAGCCCAGGAGGGCATGAGAGAAGTGCACCATGATGACGGCCGAGTGTGCCTAACGGAAGCTCCAGCTAAGAGGCGATTTAGACTTTCCGCAGAATGGTCCTTTTTTGACTCTTTGTCCAAGGGTCTATCGGTGTCTCCCGAATTATCAGAGTGCCTGAACACAGATTCGGTCACCAAACCTCTGCAGAGGGGTGCTCTGTGAATCTCAAAGGGACTTGATGGGCAACGGTATTTTGCAGGCCATACGGGCAGACAGTGCAGCGAGGAGGCCAGGTGCTGCCAAAGCTCCAAGGCCAGACCAACAATGGCTTCGGCCACTGGAAGGCCTTCATCGGTGAATCCCTCATTTGAAAACATCTGTGAGGGATATTTGGCCTGTTTTTGGATGGTTCAAGAGGCATCCCTGTGGATTCGGAGATGAGATGGAGGATGCCCATAAAGGAAGAGGGACCTTCCTCCGTCGAAAGAGTACCGACCGATTTCTCACCCAGGGACGGGAATGAAGGTCGGAGTCCTTGGACGCCAGATAAATCGGCCACCACGAGTCTCCTCCACCTGCCTAGGACAATCTGGAGTGAGGGTGACAGAAAGCCTCACGCGGGAGGCCCAGAACAGGCTGAGACTTGTTGACAGGAGCCCCAAAGAGGGCTGTTTGGGTGGTGGCTCCACCAGGATTGGCGGAGAGGTAAATTTTGGCCGAACCGGAATGGTCTTGACCAGCTCTGAAGGCGGAGGAACGGTGCAGGCCGGCTCCAGAGGAGTTGGCTTTGGTCTAGGGGTTGACAAACCAGCAATGGCAGGGTAGAAGCCGGAATCAGCTTTGACCACACATGATCAGCTGCTGCCACATTAAGTCTTTGTAGCATCGACGGAGTTTCTGTCAAAGCCCTCCTCCTCCGAGGAGGACAAAGAAGAATGGCGCAGTGCCACTTTGAGCGCCTTCTTCAGCCTATCGGTCAAGAGGTCCGAGACCTGAACCAGATCGCCGGGGAAACGACGGGTCGACTGGAGGGTGCCAGGGAGGACCGGAGGTCTCCTTCGGTCAGGGACCGGTCTCCAATGGATTCCCAGGGCTTGGTCTCCTCTCGTGACAGGCAGCACAGGAGTCCTGAATAAGGAGTTGTCGGCCCCATCGAGCCGACAATGGGTCAAGAATGATCTCAACAGTATCGCTGTCCTGCATCTGAGCCGGACGGCCTGATGGGGAACTGTGAAGCCAGTGACTGAGGGCTGCAACCTCGACTGAAGTCGAGATAGGTGATTCCTGGGATCGAGATCTCTCACGATCCCAGGAATGTCATTGGTGAGATGATGATTCTCTGGTTCCTTGTCCTTTTACGGACCGAAACATTTGCGCCCAAGGCCCCCGCCCTTGGTGGAGGGAGACTGGCACATCTCTCGAAAGGATCCAGAGAATGTGGAGCCCAAGCTGAATGGAATGACGGAGGAGGTCAAGGACCGCTCCATGACCTGAGCTGCCTATTCTTTGAACGCCTTCATCTGTTCAAGCTGCTCAGCGGACCCCGCAGCTGTGGAGACCACTCATCAGACTTCCTTAGATTTGACCGTGGATTCCATTTCTCTGGTCTGCCCAGCTGAAGTCTGCGAGACAATCGTCTAAGATGTTTGGGTGAAATGCACGACACATCTCACAGGCCTGAGTGTCATGGCCGACACCCAAGCAATACACGCATGTGGCATGTGGGTCAGTGCGAGACATCTTTGCCTGCATGGGCAGAGGCGAAACTGGGTGAGGATTTAGCTTCATAGCGGTCAATATCACAAGTGATTTGCTGCAACTGTAAGGAGTTTAAGTTTGAGAAAATCCGTGGATTTGAAAGCCAGGGCCTACAAAACATGAGAGTGGTAAGGAGGAACCTGTATCTTCCAACGGAAAGGAAGATCTACGCCAAGGGGCGGAGCTGAAGATTATATCACCCGGTGGGAGGAGCCAGCTTAAAGACCTATCGGCAAGATTCTTAAAGGGAAAGGACATGACTAAACAGTGTGGATAGAACAACATATCCACGATCCTAGAAGCAGTGCTTTGTGAAGGTGTGTACTGTTTTCCAGGTTGCTGTTTTACAAATGTCTAACAACAGGCCCTTTACACGCCCCTACCTCACACTGTTTTTTTTTCTAATGGACTTGCTCTGCTCTATCTGCACTGATTCCCTTCCCACCTGCCCCCCACCCCATCCCCCCCAGCTTTGTTAGTAGGCCGCTAGGGGTACCGAATCAATGCCTTACTGAAATCCAGATAGAGGATGTCCACCAGCCTATGTTGGTCCAGGGCACCCGTCACCCAGTCATAAACTCCACCAAGTTAGTCTGGCACAATCTCCATGGAACAAAACCATACTGCCTGTCATCCAGGTGCCCCAACCTTTCCAGCTGCCCCCAGCATCTCCTTGATAATGCCTCCATAACCCTGCATACCACAAACATTAGGCTAACAGGCCTATAATTCCCCATCTCCTCTCTGGACCCCCTTGTGGATAGGCACCACATGTGCCACCTTCCAATCTTGAGGCACCAACCTGGTCAGCAGGGAGATGTTGAAGAGTGAGGCCAGTGGAGCTGCCAGCACATCCTTCAGCACCCTAGGATGCAGCCCATCTGGCCCCAGCGCCTTCTCAGCCTTTTAGCAAGTGGAGGGCCCTCTCACCCTATCCGCTGTGATTTTGCCTCCCATCCCTCCTCCTCATGCACCCTATCCTCCCTTCTAGACACGACCCATCCCCTGCCCTAGTCTCATCCAGTCCTTTAGTCTCCGACTGACCACCTGGTTCAGTGGGCTCCTCTACCCTCCCATCGGGTTGGAAAGATCCCCACCTCCCTGGCAAAGACAGAGGCAAAGTACTCATTTAGGACCTCTGCTTGTTCCCCAGCTTCATGCGCCCATTCCCCGGGTTCTAATCCTGTTGATCTGTGCCCTCACTTTCTTTTCTCCCTATGTATCTATAGAACCCTCCCCGTGAATATCTCTGGCCAGGTTAAGCTCCTTCTTCGCCTTGGCCCCCTTACCACCTGGTGACCCTCTAGCCAGGAAATCATACTCTCCCTCTCCCTAGCCTCCCTTGAATGCTTTAAACATGCATAGGCAGCCTTTTTCCTCACTGGCTCCTGCACCTCCCGGTCCACCAACACGCAGGCTCTCAAGCCTTCTGCACCCCTCTTAATGGTCTCCTACAAGCTACCAGCATCCATGTCTGGTCTTATGTCATCCAAGCATCCCTTTAAGAATCCTTCCCATGCCTCAAAGTCCACCCCCGAAATCTATTATTTCTGTGTTAGTACAATCCCCGGAACATAAGAAACTAGACCGTGGCATGGTCACTGCCTGCTAATGGGCTGCTCACCCAGGACCCTTATCTGGTCACTATCTGCTAGGACAATGTCCAGGATCCAATCCTACCTAGTAGGCTCCCCACATGCTGGACTAGGAAGGCATCCTGGAAGACATCCATCAACCTCTGCCCCTGGCCACTGAGGATGTCACAGTGTCCCAGTCTGCCCCTGGCATGTTCAGGTTGCCCATGATCACCACCCTGCCCTTTCCAAGGCCACAGTGACCCCTGATGTTCTCAGCCAGATCATCCTCCAGTTCGCTTTCCATTGCGTGGGTGTGTACCACCCCTATTTTTAATCTTTACCGCCCCTTGTTTGTAGGGTTACCCAGATTGCCTCCACACTCTCCTTCTGCCTCTTCGATTCCACCAACTACTGTCATTTTTGACTATCAATGCCACCCCCAATCTTCCAACCCCCATCCTTCCTAAACATTGTGTATCCTCTAAATTTAGGTCCCAATCATGCCTCTGAGTGGCCCATGTCTCAGTAATTGCCGCCAAGTCTGCTGCACCTCAACTAGCATTGCATGGAGCTCTGGCATTTTATTGCCCATGCTCCTGGCATTGATAAGGACCATCCTCCCCTCCAGTCTTCTCAGCCCAGCGAAATCCCCATCTCTCTTCACCCTCAGTTCCCCTGGTCTTTTAATGCTACCCGAGCCCGCTTTTGCATGATCTAGTCCTGAACCCCCAAGCCTCCTCACTGTGGCTTTTAGTCTTTCTATCCTCCCCTTTACAAGTTTAAACCCCACCTATCACCAATGAATCCAAAAGTTTTAGTTTAAGATCTCCTCTTCCAGGGGAATGGAATGCAAGAGACTATACAGCAAGAGACAGATCTCTGTAGCTGGTTTGCCTTTACCAATCTCACCACAGGTAAAAGCTAGCTCTGGGACTTCACATCCTTTGACCGGTCCATGTAGATAGTCAGGACTGGTTTTAGGTCCAGGCTATACAATTGTTCCTCACCTGGACTGGAGTGCTCTGGATAGAGTACAGGAGGGTCACTGACTGATTCAGGTGGAATTCAGATACCACCTAAGACAGGTATTTTCTGTTGGTTCTAAGAACTACTTTATCCCTGTGGGGGATTATGTACTATGTCTCTGTAGGCAGGCTTGCAATTCACTTGCTTTCCTAGCAGAGGTCATTGCAACAAAGAATATGGTTTTGCATGTGACATACTTCAGGTTAGCAGTTCCGTGTGGCTCAAAAGGAGTCTCCGTAAGTGGGGCAAGGCCTACACTGAGGTCCTGGGGGGACAGGATCCCTCAATTGTGGGTACAGGTGGCTGAGGCCTTTAAAATCCTTTTGAGCACTGGGTTGCGAGGCCAAAGACTTTCCCTTGCCAGCTGATAGGTATGCTAAGTGCACCATTAAAGTTGAAGACCGTAGGCCTAATGACTGTAAGTGTACTAAGGATTCTAGAATAACAGGCAACTCTGCCTCTGATGGGTTTATTTTTCTGGGGGTACATAGTAAGAAAACATTTTCACTTACAGGAATATGCTTTCCTGGTAGCGGGTTTCCATGAAACCATAAGCACATTCAGGGCTTCCTCTGAGCGATCAAATCCAGAAAATTCTAACAAGAAATGGAAATTACATACCTACTGTAATTCTTGATCTTCTTGGACGTAGTCTTTACCATTCATTCATACTAATGGGACTATACCGAGGCACTAGGACCCAGTGGAGCCAAAATCTTCAGGAAGGCCAAGCTGCACCACGAGGCTGGCTTGCCCTGTATGGGCTATCTCAGTGTTGACCCTCCAAAACCACCTCAGTTCCTTTTTGACCGAGGGAGGTGCAGCGTAAACTATCCTAGGAAACTCCTGACCTAATCTGGGCATAAGACAGCCGGATGACCAGTGTAAGAAAGGTCTATTCAACTGCGCCTCACAGCCCAAACAGACGGAGGAAGACTAGAAGCAGAAGAAAAACTTACTCACCTTAGTAATTGTGTTTCTCCTAATGGAGTAGTGCTGTATTCTGACACATGCAGTTAGCCCCAACACTTAAACTGCCCCAGAGAGGAAAGAGTTAACTCTATGCAGGAAGTATAGAACATTGGTCTCGAGCTCGGTTTCAAACCTCTGTCTGCAGTGCTTCAGAGTGTAACAGTCAGATTCTTATGAGCTACTACTAACTAACTACACTCCTATAGTGGAAACTGCAAAGGAACATATAGCCAACAGGCAACAGATTGGGTCCCCAAAGACTCGAGTCGAGAACCCAAGACAAAAAACAGGTAGTGAACCAATATGTAAGTAAAAGCATAACAATAACCAACCCTCCTTCTAGAAAGGAGAAGTGCCAAGTACACCCTGAGGTGCACACTGTACCTGCCAGCCCACTTCCCAAAAACCTGGTTCTGAGAGGAGGCAGGAGGGAGGTCCGAATACAGCAAGACTCCATTAAAAGAAACACAATTACTAAGGTGAGTATTTTTTCTTCAAACAACATGGAAGTCTTGATGTATTCTGACATATGCAAACTACCAAGCAGTAATGCCATGGAGGATACTGAACCTATTTTGGGAATTGGCTTACAGTACTGTTGTTCCAAACTGAGCATCACTCCTAGCCTGGATATCCAGAGAGTAATGCTTGGTGAAAGTATGGACAGTTTCCAGGTGGCTACTTTGCATATCTCTAGTAGTATGTCCCTGGCAGCAGCAAGGAAGCAGCTGTACCCCTAGTCGAGTGAGCCCTCAGGCCTGAGGGAGGTGTTTTACCTAGCTTAGTATAGCAGAATTGTATACAGAAGACAATCCACCGCAATAGTTCTCTTAGTGGCAGGGCTACCTTCCCACTTCACCGTAAGTGAGGAACAATTGAGAACATTCCTTCCTCTGTGTTTTAGTGTGCTCAATGTAATACTAAGTGCCCTCCTAACATCTAAACTGTGTAACCTTCTTTCCCTGAAGAAGAGTGATCAGTGAAGAACACAGGAAGAGTCATGGACTGGTTCAGATGAAAATCTGAGACCACCTTGGGAAGGAACCTCCTATTGGTTCTGTGGACCACCTTATCTCTATGGAATGAGATAAAAATGGCTCCACTGACAGGGCCTGCACCACAATACGCTTAGCAGAACTGATAGCTACCAGGAACACAATCTTCCAGGTCAAATACTCGTCGGCTGAAGCCAGAGGCTTGAAAGGAGGTTGCATGAGCTGAGCAATGCAAACATTGAGATCCCAAGCAGGAGTGGGGTTCCAAAGTGAGGGTTGACATGAACCAGACCTTTGAAGAACTTACAGGAGATAGGTGAGATGCCAGTGAAGACTTGTTCCCTGCTAACAGAAATGCAGATACAGCTGCTAAATGAACTTTTAAAGTGGCTGGCCTGAGGCCTAGGCTATTAAGATGAACCATGTAATCCAGAACTGCAGCAAGATATGAAAATTACGTACCTACCGTAATCTTAAACTTTCTGTGCATCTTCACCATTCATCACCTGTGGGTATGTGGCCAAGGTCACGACTGCGGGAGCTTTTGGGGGATGGGCAGAGTCGACGACTAGCGTGGCTCTCGTGGGTTGGCCGTTAGGTGTCATGGACTCCGCCTCCCACCAGTTCTGAGTCACGAGAGTAAGAAAGGGTTGGGAGGAGGGACAAGGAAGTCCAAGGGGCAGACAAAGGAAAGGATATACAAAATAAAAGGAGAAGTAAATGACGGAGAAGACAGAACGAGAGTTGAAATCTAAGGGATTGGGAAGGGGCCCCAATCTCTGGAAGCAGAAAAGGAAGGAAGGAAAATTAGAAATAGGGAGGGAAGGACATACCCTGAACCTTAGACCTGTCTCCAGATTGTATAGGAACTGCGAAGGAGTAGCCAGAAGGCTGAACTGCCAGGATTCAAGGCACAGAATAACTGGCAATAAACTCCGACATGAGCAGAAGCGTGCTATTCTGAGAGAAAAGACAGGATACAGGGCTGTACTTCCTCTAAAACCATCCAACTGAGGTGAGAAACAAATTATTTTTTTTTTAAATAATTTGAGGAATAAGTCCTAAGGACAAGGACGGAGGAGAGAGAGAAGAGAAGGCAACCATCAACTCCCACCCCAATGGGGTGGAACTGAAGCATTAGAAAAATGCACCTCCCCGATCCCTGTCCCTCCTGACAGGGAATAAAAACTCCTGTGCTCCCAAGGTCACCCCACTCTGACCAGTGGAAAGGAAGGGGGGAAGAGAGGCACACAGAGGAGGGGACCCAAAGAGTGAGGCCCCAGGGGAATGGAGGGTGGGATTGTGATGAATAGTGAAGATACACAGAAAGATCAGGAATTACGGAAGGCATGTCATTTTCATATTTTATCTGTGTCAATCTTCACTATTCATCACCTGTGGCTGAGTACTGAGCCCCTCAAGGGGGCCCTAACTCTAAAGGACAAAGTCCCTTAGCCCTCAGTGGGTGAGATACTGATAGGGAGAACCTTATAGGCCTGGCGAGGCCCGAGAGTGGGAGAGTGAGATGGGACCTCGAGGGGTAGAAAGTTGCCCCTGACAGATGCTGCCTCACTCTGCTAGAGAAAAGATAGGTTCTCTGGTGAGGAGGAAATCACCCTCACACCGGCCAAAACTGACAACCGGAAAGACATAGCCATGCCGATCGCCTAGTGCAGATCGCAGTCCCTACTACCCTGGTAGCTACCTGCTTGGCATCATAATATGCCCTCGCTTGGTGCCTTGCTAGCTCCAGGCCACATGCATAGAGTGCAATAGCTTCCTCTGGTTACCTCAGATCAGGGTGTAGCGGCTAGGAGTTGACCTAGCCTGGACCACAGAAACCTATCATAGGTAGCATAGTTGGTCTGATGTGCAGAAATTGAAAGAAGCAACCATGCAGTAGACCCCAGTCCAAAATCCATAGAATCTTGATCTGGGGCGGTCATAGTTGAGGTGCTGACCAGCGGAGTATCCAGCTGCGCCAGTCCTGACTGAGTAGGAGACATACGACCTGGAGACTCTTGGGGCGACAATACCTTGGCTCAGATCCCTAGGGCTGGGCTCCGGAAAAGGGTCTTTGCCAGAATCGCAATGACACCTCCTGAAAAGCAGCAGGCCAAGTGGGCACCACAAGGTGTCTGCACTGAAATCACCTAGAAGGTGCACATCGAGTGCTTGGACTGTGCTGAGTGGGTGGGTGAAATGCAGGTCCTCCATCATCCTCACAAGGAAACACTGATACTTGCAAGATCAGCAGCAAGAGAGATGTGGACAGAGGGCTCCTCTCCCTTGAAGAGAGGGATGAAGAAGCGGAGGACCTTGGAGATCCAGGGGTTGGCTGCTCAGGGTGACGGTGAAACACCTGTCTGTCCATGGCCCTGACATATGAAGGGAAGTGAGCAGCCACACCCATAAATTGCTCCTAGAAGAGAGGTCCCTAGGACCAAGAATGCCTGGGAGTGCAGGAGAAGGTGACAGAGGAGTGGGACAAGGCCAATGGCAGAAGGCGACAGTCCTCTGTCCAGGCAAGAGAGCGCACCACGGGCCCCAAGGATAAAAGGACTCCAGAAAACCCTACAGTCGACTGCTGATCAACCATGCCGGAACTGCCTAGGCTGTGCCCTGAAGATTCCCCTGTGAGGTGACTGGGACCGTGGAATTCCAAAAGGAGAATCCCTACCCGCCAAAGACCAGGGCCCTCTTGAGGAGACCGAGAGAGAAGGACAGGGTCCGTACTACCACTCCTTCCTGAACCCGGGTGGGTCCCGGAAAAGGAGCCCCACATCGAACCCTGATCCCTCAGAGTTCGAAAGAGCCTCCTCCACAGACCAGCCTAGGAAGCGTCAACCTGGTCAGTCCTCAAGGACCACTCCAGGACCAGCACCCCTCCTCCTGTGGGTGCTCTGATCGGCTCTAAAGTTGGGTGATCCAGGCACACCACCTGAGGGAGTACCACAACTGAGGGGGGCAGAAAACCCTCCGAGCCCAGGCTGCAGAGCAATAGTGGCTTGCACCACTGCCTACTGATCAGCACCCTGACCCTGGACACGGGGCAACTGCCCGCCTCAGAGGGGTCTGGCTCCGGTCAGCTGAGGAAACTACCAGGGTGTCCACGTGGCCCGGCAACTCAAAGAGTCGGACAGCCTGTCCGGCAAGACTCCGCCTCCATGGAGGTAGAGACCAAAGTCTGATGCCAGACAGTACACGGATGCCTGCTACCATCCTGACCGAAGAGGGTACCAGTCCGGTGTTCGCACCAGAGCTGGCTCGAAGTTCCAACAGCACCGTGAATGGTACCCAAAGACACGCCGCCAAGGGCGGTAGCAGAAGTGGAGTCGACAGCTGCTATGGTGCCATCCCGACCCATGGCACCGGGTTAGGGATAGTGCCGATAGCCCCTTTGGTGCCGTGGTCCTCACTCTGCACCGCAAGCGGCACCAGAGCTAGACACAACACCGCAGCAGCACCGAGGACGACACCCCCATGGCGCTGTGTCCTCACCTCCAGCCCGCATGTGGCACCAGAGCTAGACATGGCGCCGAGGCAGAAGCGGCAAAGATGGTGCTGTAGAACCTCAGATGGCACTGCGAACAGCATCGACAGCAGAGATGGCACCCAGCGACGGACCGGCGCCACCTTGGCAGCATCAGGGCTCACGGTGCCGCCTCACGCTTCCCAGCCTGAGGAAACGACACTGGGGGCCTTTGCCCGGCGGCGTTATCAATATGGTGCCTCACGCCCGCCGAGGGGGGACGGACTGGGCCTCCTGCACCGACTGAAGGGGCTTCTGCCACCAGGCTACTAGAAGCAGAAGCCCCTCCTCCACGGTCCATATAGAACTGGGAGGGAACCCAGAGGAAAGGCTGAGATCGCGTTTGGCCCGACGAGTGCGCGCTGTCTCCTCGAAAGTCGGTGGAGCTCGTCCAACTTTCCACGCTGCTTGATGACACGATTGTCCATGGAGAAGCAGGCATCACACGAATCCATGTCATGAAGTGGGTCAAGGCATGTGAGGCAAAGGTCATGCTGGTCGGTGACGGAGCACTTGCAGCTGCATGGGCACATCACATGGGAGGCCACTGCCTTCAACAATTTCTGCCCCCACCGAGACATGATCCACAGCAAAATAAGCTAAACAAAAGACTCGACGCCGCTGACAAATAAAGAAAGGAACAGTCTTACCACAGCGGCGTTGAGTGGTGGTGAAAACAGAACCGGCAGGAAGAATCACATGACGCCGAAAGACTTTTGGTGTTGACACGGCAGAAACACTCAGGCCTCGTGCAGAGTAGCTCCTCAATGATGTGCGACCTCTACAGCGGGAGATGAAGAACAGGCAGGAGGGCAGAGTCAACGACACCTCAACGGCCAACCCATGAGTGCTTCGGAGTGCATCGGCCTCGAGGGCGGCGCAGATAGAGTGTTGGCTCTACCATCCAAAAAAAATTCTCCGCTGGGTTGTGACCTCTGGCCACATACCCACAGGTGATGAATGAAGATTGATACAGATAAGATCAGCGGTATTTGGTAAAATATCCTTATGGAAACACCAACTGCAGAATCGCTCCATTTGGAATTATAAGTTTTTCTGGTGGCAGGTTTCCGAGAGGCTTTAAGAATATCCAACACCCCTGAGACAGGTGCAGGCCTGCATACTCTAACTCTTCAAGAACCAGGCCTTGAGGTTGAGAGACTGGAGATTGGGGTACCAGATTCTCCTGAGAGGAGGTTAGCAGATTGTTCCTCTTGGGAAGAAATAGGGAAGATGGACTGCTAGGGACAACAACAGAGGATACCAAGGTTGCCTGGCCCAGCCTGGAGCAATCAGGATAGCCCTGAATGGTTGCGACCTGATCTTGACCAGGACCTTGAATAATAGGGGAAAAGGAGGAAAGGCATAAGAAAAGTTGTCAGTCCCAATCCAGAACCAGAGCATCCAGGGGACTGTACCCAGGACTGGAGGCCTACAACAGAAGAGAGGAAGTTGGTGATTGTCTGGGGCTAGAGAGATCTATCTTTGGAGTGCCCCACCTGGAGACGATTACCTTCAGTATGAAGGATCTAGGGCCCATTCGTGGTGGCCCTGAGATATTCTGCTGAGGGCATCTGCTAGTGCATTGTCTTTCCCTGGTAGACGGACTGCTACTAGGGATGCTTGCAGGCATAAGCAAGAGACCATAGCTTCATTGTTTCCATGCACAAGGCTGTAGATAGAGTGTCTCCTGCCTGTTGATGTACCACATGGTGGTGGTGGTGTCTGTTCTGACCTGAACCACTTTGTTCCTCACTGAGTCCGAGAAAGCTTGGAGGCCAGGAATACTGCCTTGAGTTCCAGGAGATTGGTATGAAGGAGACCAGACACCTTGTGCTGTTAGGGCTTCCAGGTGGGCTCCCAACCCAGGAGAGAGGCATCTTTGGTTAGTACCACTGATTGAGTCTGGCTGATGAATGGGACACCTTGCCTGAGATTGTCCTGATCCAACCACCATTGAGAACTTGGACCAGTCTGAGTCACTGGAATCAATTTGGTTAGAGGATCTTTTCTCTGGGACCAAAAGGACCTTAGGTGGAACTGAATGTCCCTTATTTGGAATCTGGTTCCCGTACCACCGCAGTGGAAGCTGCCATGTTGCCCAGGAGCTGAAGAAAATGTCTTGCTGGTCGAGACACTGGACGGCAGAAAGAGGAAGCAAGATCTGTAAGGGCCCTCACCCTTGTCAAAGGGAGAAGTGCCTTTGCCTGCACAGTATCTAACTCTACCGCTATAAAGGTGAGGAGCCGCACTGGTTCGAGAACCGACTTTGGCAGACTGAGAAGAAAACCTAGAGACGTGAGCAGCTGTTGAGTAACCCATAGACCTGATCTGACCTGGTCTGAGACTGCTCCACAATGAGCCAGTCGTCCAGGTATGGGAATATGGAGATCCTTTGCCTCCTGAGGAAGGCCACTACTACTGCTAGGCACTTTGTGAACACTTTGAGCTGAAGTTAGTCAAGGGCATTGCTCTGAACTGATAATGGCCTGAAGGCAATTTGAACCTGAGGTACCTTCTGTGGGAGCACTCTGACTGGGATGTCAAAGTAGACATCCTTGAGGTCCAGGGAAGCTAGCCAATCCCCTGGCCTTAGAGAGGGAAGAATTACTCCCAGTCTCATCATTTTGAACTTTGGTTTTAAGATGTGCTTGATTAGATACCTTAGGTTTAAGATGGGTCGCCACCCTCTGTCTTTTTGGGGTAAGGAAATATCTGGAATATAGACCTTTGCCCCTCTGCTGAGTAGGAACTCTACAGCCCTGAGTGCTAGCAGAGAGAAACCTCTGCTTCTAGAGCAATGGTCTGGGAAAGGGTTGCAGGTGGAAAGGATCTGGCCTCAATTTTGGGAACTTTGGAAACTGAGGGCAGTCCCTGGCTTACTACCTCCAGGACCCACTTGTCTGAGGTAACAGACTTCCAGGCCTGGAAGTACTAAACCAGCCTTGCCTCCTGCTGGGATTGGGGAGTCAATCCAGGCTGACACATCAGGGTGTCTGCTTGGCAGGAGCCTTGGACTGGGAGGAGGATGCAGCCCTGTTTATCCCCTCCTACCTTTCCCTCTGAAGAACCCCTCTGTGAAAAGGAAGAGGCCTGAGCTTGGTAGAAAGGCCTGTGAAAGGGCCTGCCCTGCCACTAGACTGCTGCTTCTGAGGTGTTTGCCTGTCTTTCCTTGGCCTGTGCACTCCTGTAGGTGGTCCGATATTCATCCATTTTTCATGTAATTCTCTGTCTGCTCCCCAGAGAATTATTACCCACCACAGGGAAATCCATGGCCTTAGCCTGAGTGTCCTGTGAGAGGCTAGTACATTTGAGCCAAGCAAACCCTCCTAAGAGACACAGATAGCCATGACTCATGATTCCACATCATTCGAGTCTCTGCAGCATAGAACTGCATTTTGGATGCCTCAGTCCCATCAGTAGCCACTCTTCCAGCTCTCTGGCTAGCTGGGGAGGCCTGTTTAGCCAGCTCCAGAACAGTATCCCATCTAGACTTCTGGTATCTGGCTTGTAGGCTATATAATTAGCCTGCCTGAGTCCCAAGCAGGTACTGTTTTGGCCATAGCATTAACTTTCCTAGAGTCTTTATCTGGGGTGTGTGAAGCCAAGGGTATGTTAGCCTTGTCACAGGCTGCAGCCTGCACTACCCCAACATGGCTGCATTGGTGGAACAAGAACTCTGTACCTGAGCCTGAAAGCATATACCTCCTGTCCATTCTTTTATCCACAGGAGGTAAAGAATTTGAGTTTGAAGAATTTTCTGTGTCTGTTTCCCCAAGAATTTATGGAGGGAACAGACAACCTCTTGGACTCTGGGATGTCCATCATCTCCACAAAATCAGGCTCCTCCTGTTCCTCAACAGCTTCAACCAAGGGAAGCTGGAGGGTATCAGCCACTTTCTTGTAGAACAAGTAGTGGGATGGGGACTCAAGAAAGCCTGGGAGGGAAACATTGGAAGGCCTGTCTGGGAGATGTCTGGTTCAATGGGCTCATCCAGACCGTTATCATCATCATCTTGTTCATCCTACCCCTCCCACTCCAGTTCATAATATTCATCCGAAGCGAATGCCTACCGAGCTGCGGATCAGGTGGAACCGAACAAAGCGATTCCACTATGCTTATTGCTCTGGCTATTTCTTCAGCGGTTGGAGTATGCGGTCCTGGATCCGAACCGGCCGATTTTCTTTTGCATTTCAATGGCACCGACCCTCAGGGTCGGATCTCCTCTGCCCGAGGATGTATTGCCCAGGTCAGTGGCACTCTTAGGTTCGGCACGAATCGAACCGGCTGAAGCATTCCAGATTAGCGGACTTCTCAGCCTCCTTTCCTTCAGCCTACCCAACCTTTTTCCAGGGTGGCCTTTGGGAAATTCTTACAAATTTGGCAGTCTGAATCGAGGTGGTCAAACCTCAGACAATAAACACAGTGGTACGAGGGTCTGCCTAACAAAGACATCCCCACACCACAGTGCTGAAACCCAGTGGGCCTGTTTTTTTCTTGGGTTTCTCAGACATGGCCAGGCTAACAAACTTACCCTTTACAGCTTATCTGCCAGGTAAGACACTCCTCTATCAGTTACCAACCGTGTTATGGGTCATGGAAAAATGGTGTGAAATCATGGTTTTCTGAAACCGATAGGAACCGTAGCTCACACTAAACCCAGAAAGGAGTAAAACCCACAAGTAGTCAGTTCCGAACCGGACCGACCGAAAGCTTTACAATTTCCACATAGAAAATTAAACAAATACAGTCCACTACCTTACTAAACACTTACTGCACTATAGACAGAGACCTGAAACTGAAAACAACAAATTGGTTGAATTAACCAATGAATTCTGAACTGTGCCGAACTGTAGCAAGGAGCAATCTCATGAGCGACTGAACACTTAGGCGGAGTAAAGAATCTGCGGTTACACTTGAAGCACTATAGACAGAGGTTTGAAACCGAGCTCGAGCCCAACGCTCTATGCTTCCTGCACAGATACACAGGACAGTGTCGGCAGATAAGGGCCTATGGCCCACCCAGTCTGCCCATTTGAGCTTGTAAGTTCAGTTTGTTTTCCTAGAAGTCTGTTGCCCCTCACCCCTACCTCCAGAATTCCTTTATGTCTATCCCATGCATTCTTAAATCCTGATTGTTTCAGCCCCACCACTTCCTCTGGCAGGGTGTTCCACTTATCCACCACCAGTTCTGTGAAGAAATTCTTTCTCATGTTTCCTCTGAATCGTCCTCCCTCCAACTTCATCCCATGCCTCTAGTCCTGGAACATCTTTTTCGCTTAAAAATAGTGTTTTCCTGCACCCTGTTCCTCCCTGTAAGATACTTGTATGTCTCTATCATATCCCCTCTCCTCCTTCCTCCAGGGAGTACATGTTCAGTTCCTTCAACCTGTCTTCATAGGACTTGTGATGCAATCCATGCACCATCTTTGTTGCCCTCCTCTGAACCTTCTCTACCCTATGTCCACGTAGGTATGGTCTCCAGAACTGTACACTGTACTCCAGGTGGGGCCTCACTAGTGTCTTGTATAGCGGAATTATGACCTCCTTTTCCTGCTGGTGATGCCCTGCCTATACATCCCAGCATCCTATTTGCTTTACCTGCTGCCTTGTCACACTGTTTCTCACCTTGAGGTCATCAGAGATGATAACCCCAAGATCCCTTTCCTGCTTGGTGCATGCTATATCCTCACCCCCAACTGATATATTGTGCCAGGGTTTTTGTGCCCCATATGCATTATCTTGCACTTCTTTGCATTGAATTTCAACTGCCAAACCCCTGACCATTCTTCAAGTTTCTGCAGGTCGCTCTCATTCTGTCTACACCCTCTGGTGTGTCTACTCTGTTACAGAGCTTTGTGTCATCAGCGAACAGTGAAATTCTGCCTTCTAGATCCTAGCAATGTCACTGATGAAGATGTTGAATAGGACCGGTCCCAGCACTGATCCCTGTGGTACCCCACTGGTCACTCTTCCTCTGTGGAGTGACAGCCATTTACCACCACCCTCTGTGTCCTGCCACCCAGCCAGTTACCTACCCACCACACTACTGTCCTGCCCACACCCATATTCCCCAGTTTGTGTAATAGTCTCTATGTGGCACAGTGTCAAAGGCCTTGCTGAAGTCCAGATAGGCCATGTCCACTGCCCTCCCTGATCCACCTCCCTAGTCACCCAGTCAAAAATTCAACGAGGTTGGTCTGACATGACCTCCCCTGGTGAAACCATGCTGCCTTGGGTCCTGTAGTCCATTGACAACCAGATGTTTCCACCAATCTCTCCTTCAGTAGTGCTTCCATGATCTTCCCCACTACCGAGGTGAGGCTGACTGGTCTGTAGTTCCCTGCTTCCTCTTGTTCCCACTTTTATAAGGGGACTACATCTGTCCTCCAGTCTTTGGGTACCTCCTGTTTCCAGTGATCGGCTAAACAGGATAGCCAGAGGTTCAGCCACCACCTCTCTTAGTTCTTTAAGGACCCTGGGGTGCACCCATCTGACCCCATTGCTTTATCAACTCATTACTTCCAATTCCTTCAGGACCCTTTCTCGTGTAAAGGGACTTGTGTCCATTTCTGCACCATTCTCACCCTTGTACTCCTTCAGACCCATTACCTCCTCTTCCTCAGTAAAGACTGAGCAGAAATACCTGTTCAATATGTCAGCTTTACTGTTGTCATCCTCCACGCGCCCCCATCCTCCCCTTCAGTCTCACTATCCCTCCCTTTGTCTTTTCTTTTTTCACTTATGTACCTGTAAAAGGTTTTGTCCCTCTACCCACTGATTTTGCAATGTGCTCTTCTGTCTGAGCTTTGGCTTCCTTACTGACCTCCCTGCCTCCCTTTGCTTCTCCTGGTACTTCTCCCTATCCCCTTCTGCCTGTGTCTTTTTGTATTGCCTGAATGCAATCTTTTGGCTTTCACTTTCTTTTGCTACCTCTTTGGAAAACCATAATGGTCTCCTCTTCCTTTTCCTCTTGCTCAGCTGCTTAATGCATAATTCTGTTGTTCTTGTAATCCCCATTTTAAATACTGCCCACTGTTCCTCAACCCCTGATTCCTGTCCCATTCCCTTAATGCCCTCTTTCAAGTATCTCACCATTTTCCCAAAGTCTGCCCCTAAAATCCAGGATACATGTTTTTGTGTGGTTTGGTTCTGCTCTTTCTGTGATTTCAAACCACAATGACTGGTGGTCACTGTTTCCCAGGTGCTCCCCACTGTTACCCCATCACACTGTCCCTGTTTGTGAGCACAAGGTCCAGTATTGCCTTCTGCCGAGTTGGTTCCATGACCAGTTGCTTGAGGAAGGCACCCTGAAGGAGTCCAGGATAAATCTGCTCCTAGTTGATGTTGCTGCTGGGATGCTCCAGTCCACGCCTGAATATTGAAGTCTCCAACCAGTACTACCTCACCCTTGTCTGCCATCCTTTGGATGGCTAGCATCAACTCCCTATCTGTTTCTTCCTCCTGGGCTGGTGGTCTATAGACCACACCTGTGCGGATGGCTGTCCCCATTTTCCTTTCCAGCTTAACCCACAGTATCTCTCCCCCATTTTGTTCCTCCTGGATCTCTGTGGCCCTTATGTCATTTTTCACATACAGTGCCACTCCTCCTCCCTTCCTGCCTGCTCTGTCTGTCTCTCTGAATATGTTGTAGCCAGGTATGGCCATCTCCCAGTCATGGTTATCATTACACCAGGTTTCAGTGATGGCCACAATGTCCAGGTCTGACTGCACCATGACAGCCTCCAGATCTTCCATCTTGTTGCTAAGGCTCCTGGCATTTGCACACATGGCTTTCCATGATTTGACCTCCTAGACTGTTTCACTGTTCTACTCCAGCCCCTTCCTTGGTTGTCATTTATCCTAGTTCTCCTTGCTGTCTGCCCTTCTGCTGAATTTTGCCCTTTTCTGCTTTATCCACCTCTTGGGCACTAATCTCCATCTTTGCACACTGCTTTGCAGAGATAGCCATCCTCTGGTTCACTGGTTCCACTGCTAGCTGTGTTAGAGTTAACTCTTTTCTCCCTGGAGCAGTTCAAGTGCTGGGGCTAACTGCATATGTCAGAATACAGCAAGACTTCATGTTGTTTGAATAAGTGAGCTTGGGGATAGTGGGTGGGTGTGCGAATGAATAGTGAAGACTTTGTCCAAGAAGATCAAGTATTATGGTAGGTATGTAATTTCCATATCTTTCTGGCCTGAAAGTCTTCATTCATTCACACTAATGGGAGGAGTGCCGAGCTACCCCAGGTAGAGCAGTCTGTTTGTTTTGGTTGTTCCCCTTGCTTCAGGTGATATTTGCATCAACTTTTTGTCTGATGCGATAAAAACTTCCTTTATCACATAATTCCACTTTGGGCAGCTGAGGCAGGACTGGGGCCAGAGTTCAGAGGGTGGCATTAGGTGCTTTGGGCACCTGTGCCTTCTTTTGGAGTTGGGGAGGCTGAGATTTGTTTGCACTCCTTACCTTTTTCCTTGAAAGGACTGCCTGTTTTAAAAGAAATCTTGTCCTTTCCTCTCTGAGAATTAGCAGGGCTGGCCTAGAAGTCCTGATAGCTATTCTAGTTTTCTGGGAGGCTTCAAAAGGCTCTTCTCCACCTGCTGACCAAACAGGTAAGTGCCACTGAAAGGAACATTCATAACCTGATGTTGGGCATCTTGCCAAAATCTGAAAGCGTGAAGCCAGGGTACCTTCTGATAGAAATGCCTGCAGCAGCGGAGCAAGAAACAGTGTCAAAGGCATCCATAGTTGCTTTAAGCTGATGACTGATTCAATGCTATGAGTAACAGTTTACGAATATGAAAATTACGTACCTACCGTAATTGACCTTTCAGTGTATCTTCAACATTCATCACTGGTGGGTATATGCCGGAGCACAGCACCCATGGGGCTGATGCACGTGACACTTGTGGGCTGGCCAGTAACGGCCATTGGCACCTCCTCCGCCTCAGTTCTCCATGCCGGTTAGAGATAGAGGAAAACAGAACAGAGAAAAAATGAGGGTGGAACAAGGAGCCCGAGTGACAGGAAAAGGAAAGGATATAAACTGAAAAGGAACAGGCCGCCAGAAGACGAGGATCTGGTCCATAAGGTCTCAGTCCCTGGACAGCAGAGAGACAGGAAAGGGAGGAGAAGGAAAATAGAAAGAAAACGGAAGGGGACCCAGTCAGACTCATATAGGCCCAGGAAGCAGCAAACAAAGACAGAAGCTTTGAAGTATTCAGTCGCACTAAGTCCTCTTAGCTGAAGGGCGATCAGGAAGGTCCTCCCCCGGTTAACCAAAGGGGAACACCCCTAGATGGGAAACTGCACCTCCCCCACAGGCCAAAGCTCACCAAGAAGAACCCACAGGGTTTTTGGAGGGATCTCAACTCGTCAACACCTCCCTCCAAGGAAAAGAGAGAGAGAGTGAGTTAAGGGACAGAGAAGGGATAGCATAAGGAAAGAGGGGAGGGGTCCTGTTGGCCCTCCCCAACCCCTCCCCAATCCAAGGGGCCTCCAGCAGGACCAGCACACCGAAGGGAGGTGGACTGCCCTGGAGGTCCCTCGAGGACAGAGCCCCCTCAAAGATCTTTCCCGAGACCCTATTGGCTCTCCTCCCAAAAAGACCCTCTCCTAAAATGAAGAATAAGGTCCTGAGGCTGTGGGAAGGAGGAGTCTCGTCAAGGACCTAGGGACTGAGGCCTTCTGAGGGGAAGGTGGATGGGATTCAGTGATGAATGGTGAAGATACACTGGAATATCAAGAATTATGATAGGTACGCTATTTTCATATCTTCCCAGTGTCAGTCTTCACCATTCATCACTGGTGGATGAGCACTGAGCACCCTCAAAGGGGCTCAGCACTTCCCTGAGGAACTACTGCCCCTCAGCCTCCTGTGGGAACACTGGAGGAGGAGACCCATTACAGACCAGCTAAGCCCGTGACTGGTCAGGATGAGGCAGGGTCCATAGTTCCATGGGAGAAGGAAGGTGCTCTTGCAGATCCTGCCTTGCCCTGTGGGAGAAAAGGCGAGGCCCTGGAATGTGGAGGCAATCACCCCACGCCGGGCCAGGAGTGATAACTGGGACAGGCGAAGATACGCCGTCCACCTAATGCAGATCACTGTCCCCGCAAGCCTAGAAGTGACCTCATTGGTGTCATAAGATACCCTTGTCTGGTGCCTTGCCAACTCCAGACCTATCACAGAGAGGGCCATGGCCTGCCTGGTTGCCTCTGAATCAGGCAGTGATACCAGAGCCTGACTGAGCATCGATCTCAAGTACCTACTGTAGGCAGTGTGGTGTGCCTGATGTGAACTGATACAGAGCAGCACCTGCGCGAGGAGCAGGCTCTCCACCCCAGGCGGTTGAACTCCGCAGAGTCTGGGACCCGGTCAGGCTGGATGTCTATGTCCAGTAGGAGTGTCCGATCGCGTCAGTCCCATAGGGGATGCAACAAGGAACCTGGAGACCCCTGAGGTGTGCAGTACCGACACTGGCAGTCCAAAGGGGCTGGAGCTGGGGCAGATGGAAGCTGCCAGGCACGATACGACACCTTCTGGAAAGGGATAGGCCAGGACGGGACCACCAAGTGATCCATACTACTGCTTAGAAAGACTCACATCGTACACTCTGTATTGTGTCGAGCGACTTAAGAAATGTGCAGGTCCTGACCAGCCTTAGCGAGGAAGCGCTTGATACTGTGTCTGATCAGCATCAGAGGACAGGTGGACAGAGGTCTCTCTTCCTTGATGGAAGAAGACGAGAGGCTGAGGAACCTGACAATTCAGATTCCGGTTGTGGAGGGGAGACAGGCGAAGAGCTGCTTGTCCATTGCCCTAGCACAGCGGGGGAAATCTGCAGCCTGGGATCTGAACTGTTCCCAGGTCAAAGGGCCTCAAGAAGGACCCACAGGGCCAAGGACCCAACCCGCTATTACTGAACGGCTCCGGCAGCGCTCAAAGGCCACATCTGTGGCGGCCGCCAGCAGAACTAAAGACTGAATGCCTCCAACTCTCCAGGAACTGCGGCCCAGATAAGCAACTAAGGTATGGCCACCTGGCTCAGTTTCGCCACCTAACTGCTGACTGGTGCGGCGTTTCCGAACTGACACCTGATTGGTCCGCTCCAGCCTTAGGCCACACTGACTGGTGCGCCTTGCCTGCCCGCTCTGGGCCATCTCCCTAGCTCTGCTCGCTGCCTGGACTAGGGGACCCCCGACCCATTGTGCCTGAACAGCTCCAGGGTGACGCTCACGGCTGCTGCCAGTGGAGCTAAAGATGAACGCCACCTGCCCTCCTGGAACTGTGGCGGATAAGCAACTAGGACCCCTGACTGCTGTGCCTAGACAGCTCCAGAAGCGGTGCTCAGCGGCCGCGCCAGCGGAGCTAAGACGAACGCCACCTGCCCTCCTGGAACTGTGGCCCAGATAAGCAACTAAGAACCCCGAGCCCGCTGTGCCTGAACGGCTCCAGGGTGGTGCTCAATGGCTGCACCTAGCGCGCCACCAGCGGAGCTAAAGACAAACGCCACCTGCCCTCCTGGAACTGCGGCCCAGATAAGCAACTAAGTTATGGCGCTTGGCTCAGTTTTGCCGCCTAACACGCTGATTGGTGCGGCGTTTTCTGAACAGACATCTGATTGGTCTGCTCCAGCCTTTGGTCACACTGATTGGTGTGCCTTGCTTGCCCGCTCTTGGGCTATCTCCTAGCTCTGCTTAACCTGCTTGGACTCGGTAAATTTGAATCAGAGACTGTTTACTGAGGCTACAAGTGTGTTTTATTTTTTGAGGGTTCTCACTGCTTTATTCAATAACAGCCTGTATTTCCACTGTATACTGACAACTGTAGTGTAGTTGGAGGTAGCGACTGTTTACTGTGTTTACAGAGTGTTAACTGAGGGTTCTCTCTGCTTTTATTTAGTGATAGCCTGTATTTCCACTGTGTAATTCTTTCCCCTACCACTATTTCAGAAAAGGGCTCTCACTTGTCTCGCTTTCTCAAGTCTCCCTGCTGCCTCCTCCCCGTGAGCTCACTGACCGTAACCTCCACCCCACCTCCTGCTCTACTACCAACCTCCTCCATGCCACCTCGGTCTAATCCTCTTTGTTCTAAGCCATTCCCTCCCTGCCTATCTTCCTGTACTTAATTTCTTTTCTCCTTTGTTCAGTAACTTTGAACCCCCCGTGCCTCCTCCCAAATGGGTGCCGCCAGCAGGCCGACCCCCTCACCACACTTTTGAGAGGGCTTTAAAAGTAATTGCAATTCTCTGTTCCTCCTAGGACCCCCAACCTGCTGTGCCTGAACGTCTCCAGGGCGGTGCTCAATGGCGCCGCCAGCGGAGCTAAAGATAACGCCACCTGCCCACCTGGAACCGCGGCCTGAATAGCAACCATGACCCCACCGCTGTGCCTGAACAGCTCCAGGCACGCCAGCAGAGCTAAAGACGAATGCCACCTGCCCTCCTGGAACCGGCCCAGATAAGCAACTAAGAACCTCCAGACCCGCTGTGCCTGAACAGCTCAAGGCAAGCCTCAATGGCCGCCACCAGCGCGCTAAAGACCTAATGCCACCTGCTCTCCTGGAACTGCGGCCCAGATAAGCAACTAAGGATCCCCGACCCGCTGTGCCTGAACAGCTCCAGGCCACCGCCAGCAGAGCTAAAGACGAATGCCACCTGCCCTCCTGGAACTGCGGCCGGATAAGCAACTAGGACCCTGACCCGCTGTGCCTGAAACGGCTCCAGGGGCGGTGCTCAGCGGCTGCTGTCAAGCCGGAGCTAAAGAGGCGAATACCACCTGCCCTCCTGGAACTGTGGCCCGGATAAGCAACTAAGGACCCCCACCACTGTGCCTGAATGGCTCCAGGGCAGCGCCAACGCCGCCGCCAGCGGAGCTAAAGACGAACGCCACCTACCCTCCTGGAACTGTGGCCCGGATAAGCAACTAAGGACCCCCAACCCGCTGTGCCTAGAGCGACTCCAGGGTGGCGCTCAGCGCACCTATAGCCGCCACCAGCGAGCTAAAGACAAATGCCACCTGCCCTGCTGGAACTGTGGCCCGGATAAGCAACTAAGATATGGCCGCTTGGCTCAGTTTCACCACCTAACTGCTGACTGGTGCACCATTTTCCAAACAGACACCTGATTGGTCTGCTCCAGCCTTAGGCCACACTGACTGGAGCGCCTTGCATGCCTGCTCTTGGGCTATCTCCTATCTCTGCTTGAGCTGCCTGGACTCGGGTAGACTGGAATCAGAGACTGTTTACTGAGGCTACAAGTGTGTTTTATTTTTTGAGGGGTTCTCACTGCTTTTATTCAATAACAGCCTGTATTTCCACTGTATACTGACAACTGTAGTGTAGCTGGAGGTAGCGACTGTTTACTGTGTTTACACGAGTGTTAACTGAGGGATTCTTCTGCTTTATTTAGTGATAGCCTGTATTTCCACTGTGTAATTTTTTCCTGTACCACTATTTCAGAAAAGGGCTCTTACTTGTCTCGCTTTCAGTCTCCTGCTGCCTCCTCCCCTGTCACAGAGGTCCTCTTCCTAGATGGAGGAAGATGAGGAGGCTGAGGAACCTGACAATTCAGATTCCGCCGCGGAAGGGAAGACAGGCGAAGATCTGCCCGCCCACTGCCCTAACACAGCGGGGAAATCTTCAGCCTGGGATCTGAACTGTTCCCAGGTCAAGGGGCCCTGAAGGACCCACAGGGCCTAGAACCCCTGACCTGCTGTGCCTGAACGGCTCAGGACCGCTCAAAGGCTACACCTATGGCTGCCAGCGGAACTAAAGACGAATGCCACCGGTTCTCCAGGAACTGCGTCCGGATAAGCAACTCAAGGTATGGCTGCTTGGCTCCAGTTTCTCTGCCTAACTGTGTATTGGTGGGCGTCTCGCAACTGGACACTTGATTGGTCCACTCCAGCCTTAGGCCACACTGACTGCGCGCCTTGCCTGCCCGCCTTGGGCTATCTCCTAGCTCTGCTCGAGCTGCCTGGACTCAGGGTACATTTTTCCCGCCTGGCCTCCTTTAAATGCGCTGTCTGCCTCCTGGATAGATCCTCTGCTCCTATAGGTGCAAACCCTACTCCCAAGCCCCTGGCCCGAGCTATAAGTCCAAGCCCGGCTCAACCTGCAATTTAGAGCTCCAAATACAGCTGGTGGTAGCCCGCCACCCTTGCCATAGTCATTGGTTCTACCCTCTGCTGCTGGGTGCCTGAGCTGCTGAACTTCCCTATGAACCAGAACTTAGAGATCACCGCTAGCAAGTACTCCAGGAGAACCAACGCTGGCTAACTAGCAGAAAAGGAAAATTACGTACCTACCGTAATTCTTGATCTTCTTGGACGACTCTCCACCACTCAGTCACACTAGTGGGATTAGCGTCGGAGGCACTAAGACCCATCGGGAGCAAACTTTTTGCTGGAGGGATTGTCGGAGAGACGGCGCTGCCGTGTCCAGCGGCTCGAGCGGCAATGTACTCATCTCGGCGACGACCTCCAACCCGCCCAGTACCTTTTTACCAAGGAGGTGCAGCGCAACTAACGTAAGAGTAAACCCACATTAAAAAACGGACATAAGATAGTCCGTATGACCCGTGTAAGAAGGGTCAGCAAAGAAGTCCTCACGGCCTAAAGATTTGAGGAGTGAAGACCAATACAGCGGTGAGCTCGGGGATGGAGGGTGGGTGTGTGAATGAGTGGTGGAGACTCGTCCAAGAAGATCAAGAATTACGTAGGTATGTAATTTTCTATCTTCCTGGACATAAGTCTCCACCACTCATTCACACTAGCGGGAGAGTACCAAGTTGATAATCCCCCAAAGGGCAGCAGGAGAGCCAGAGCTCAACGCGTCTAAGATAGAAGCCCATTAAGGATAGTTCTCATGCGGAATGTCGCTTAGCATGAACATCCAGTGCGTAGTGTTTAACGAGGTATGCACTGCGCCTCCAGGTGGCGGCGTTGCATATATCTGCAATTGGAACATTGCTAATTTCCGTAGGGATGCCGCGTGATCACTCTAGTAGAGTGAGCGTGACACTCTACCTTCTAATTTAACTTGAGCCATGGAATAGCAATGACGAAGGCATGCCACTAACCATGAAGAGATGCATCTAATAGCGACAGGTTGACCCAGCCGGTGTCGCTGAAAGAAACGAACAGTTGCTGAGTCTTATGAACATCCTTGGTTCTATCTAAATAGAACTTGCAAGGCTCTCTTAACATCCAAGGAATGAAGAGCTCGTTCCCTTCATTTTGGAAATTAAGCAGTAAGCGGAAGTACCAGAGGTTGGTTTAGATGGAATTCTGACACAACCTTGGGAAGAAATTTAGGATGAGTACGGAGAACTACCTTGTCTTTATGGAATACAGTATACTGGAGGGTCCGTAACCAGGGCATGTATTCAGAGACCCCTGGGCTGAGGTATGGCCACCAGGAAGGCAGTCTTCCAGGTAAGAAATTTTAGCTCACAGGTAGCTAAGGGTTGAAAGGCTTCCGAGTGAGCATGTCCAGCACCAGGTTAATGTCCCAGGCTGCAAGGTTAATGTCCAGGCTGCTAACAGGGGTCTGGTATGGAGAATCCCTTAAGAAATCTCTTCACCAAAGGTAACTGAGCCAGAGTTAAGGAAGAAACCGGCTCATGGAACGCTGAGATGGCACTAAGGTGAACTTTAACTGTGGAGTACTGAAGACCTAAGATTGACAGGTCCAAAAGATACTCCAGAACCTTGCCAGGAGGACAGGAAAAGGATTCCAAGAGGATTTTGCACACCAGAGAGAAAAACGCTTCCATTTGGAGCGTGATGCTGGGTGGCTGGCTTCCGAGCAGCCAGAAGGATGTCTGAGACTCTACGAGACGTTGAACCGATTCACTTCTATCTCTTCAGGAGCCAAGCATGAAGGTGAAGTGATTTCAGGTTGGGATGGACCAACGAACCCTGAGTCAAAAGACTGATTTGCAAAGGAAGTGGTCTCGGAGAGGCTGCCAACATACTGCTGAGTAGAGGAAACCATAGTTGCCGAGGCCAGGAAGGAGCAATGAGAATCATCTTGGTCCCCTGAGACTCGAACTTGAGGAGTACTCTCTGGATTAGAGGAAGCGGTGGAAAGGCGAAAGCGTTTTGTCCACCGCAGCCTGAACGCATCCTGACAGAAAATGCCAGGCCCTGGATTTCTGGAGCAGAAGAGAGGCAGTTTTGCGTTGTGGGGATGCAAAAGGTCCAGGTCTGGAGTCCCCACTCTTGAACAGGGACCGAGCTATGGCTGGATCAAGAGACCACTCGTGAGGGTCTGCCTCCGTTTGCTGAGGTGATCTGCTAGGTCGTTTTGTATACCTGGCAGATAAACCGCTTGAATCAGAGACTTGTGCTCCAAGCACCACTCCCACACCCTCATTGCTTCCCTGCAAAGGAGATAAGAATGAGCACTGCCTGCTTGTTGATGTAATACATCACTGCTTTGTTGTCCGTTTGAAGGAGAATGTTCTTGTGACAAAGGACATCCTTCAGAGCTCGGATTGCATAGAGGACCGCCTCATCTCCAGGACATTTAGTGGAGATGAGTTTCGAACTGAGTCCATACACCTTGAGTGTGGAGGGAGAGACAGTGAGCTCCCCATCCCATTAGCGAGCGTCTGTGGTGATGGAGATCTGATGATCCGGGGAGCAAAGGGAATCCTTCCAGGAGATTGCTCTTGAGACCACCAGGTGAGAGACCTTCAAGGGTCCGTCCACCTTGATGGGATAAGACTGGGGTGAGAGGTCGGGGACCACTGAGTGGAGAGCATCCATTGGGTGGTTCTCATGCAGTCGGGCCAGGGGACAGTGAAGACCGAGGCGCCATGAGACCCAACATGCGTTGCATCGAGAGAGCTGTAACCGATTGGTTCTCCCTGATGTAACGGGCCATTCGAAGGATGTCGAGTCTTCTGTCCTCTGGAAGGAAAGCCTTCGCTGAAGAGGTGTCTAGCGTCCCTATGAAAAGGAGCCTCTGGGAGGGTTGCAGTTGAGATTTTTCAAATTCAGCAGAACTCCCATGGATGTGAGAAGACGAGAAGTCGTTGCATGGCTTCCAAAGTCCCTTGACGGAAGGGCTTGCTAGAAGCCAATCGTCCAGGTAGGGAAACACTGGAGTCCGATTTTCCTGAGATGCGCGCGCTGTGAACTGCACAACACTTTGTAAAACTCATGCGCCGAGGATAGCCCAAAGGGCAGGACTCTGAACTGATAATGCTGACCCAAAGCTACAAACCTGAGGAACTGATGTGGTCGGTGGACGGGATATGCTAGTAAGCATCCTGCATATCCAGAGAGGCCAGCCAGTCGTGTTGATGCAGCAAGGGTAACAGGGTACCTAGGGAAATCATCTTGAATTTCTCCCTGGGGAGGAATTTGTTTAACTTTCTGAGGTCTAGAATGGGGCACATCCCCCAGATTTCTTTGGAACCAGTAATGGGAGTAGAACCCTGTGTTTCGTAGATGCGGGGCACCAGTTCTATTGCCCTGTTGTTCAGAAGGCCCTGGATCTCCCGGTGAGGAGGTCTTGATTGAGACGCCGACAACCTGGGTTGTCGCCTGGGAGGACAATTGGGGTTTCAAGAAATTGAGAGAATAACCTCGCGAATTATCCGAAGGACCCATTTGTCTGAAGTTATGGACTCCACTGGTTGTAGAAGTACATCAGACGACCCTCCCACCGGAGGAGAAAGTTCCCACTCGGCAGAGTAGATGGAACTTGGGCCAATGATCATAAGGTAGCTGGGAGCTTTGGCCCTGCACTTTCTGCCGTGCTTCTTTGAGGTTGGGCAGGTTGGCTTTTATGGAAGCTTCCCTGCTTCTGCCTCCAAGCGACTGACCACTATGAAACTGACATCTGTTCACATGCCCCGAGAGGGGGCAGGTGGAGGTCTGGCCAACTTAATGGCCGATCTGTCTTCGAGTGGCCTCTAAGGCTTGCTCCACCTGAGGCCAAAAAAGAAAGGAGCCATCAAAGCAGCGCCATCACCTGCTGCTGAGCATCATTTCGTGAAGCCAGAAGTACGCAGACAGCCGGAATGGCGCCAGTACAAATCCCGTGGCTGCTGAGCGAGAAGCAGTGTCGAAAGCGTCCATGGCGGCTTTGACCTGTTGGTTATTGGACTCAATACCTCTAATAACGGTCAGAAGAAGCTCTGACTTGGAACCGAATCTGGAAGAGCTTCAACCATTCTTTTCATAGAGTGCCACAGGATATACTCCATACTGAGAAAAATAGCCTTGATAACTGCGCACACGCGATACTTAGAGTGAGGCAGCAAAGACTCTCTTACCTAATGTATCAATCTTACGTTTAGACTCTTTGTTAATAGGTCGAGCGGTAGTAGTTTGAGGAAGAACGACCTTGTCATTCTCTCGCCAGGACTACAATAGGATCCTAGTGCTTGGGATGCCAAAATGGGACGATCCTTGGGAGCTGAATACTTTTATCAATGGATTTAGCCACTGAGGAATAAGAGCAGGATTATTCCATACCATTTGAGACAGCGTCCTCAAGGAAGGCTGGATCGGAGGAGTCAAACCGTGAGGGATCTCCAAGCATGAAGATACTGGAGTCTTAATATCTTCCCAGGATCGATGTCTGTAGCCTGGAGAAAGAGGATCCCAGGTTCTTCAACAGAGACTTAAAGGACAGGTCCGACCACAGGCTCTGTAGACAGAAAGATCCTGTTTCTCCACTTCATCACCCAACCAAGGTCTGGGTCAGGCTCAACATCATTCCTGATGGTCCAGAAAGGACTGTTTGGACAGGAAAGGAGTGAAAATTAGGAGAGGAGAAATAGCAGAAAACAAGGAGAGTCCCTCAAGGGTTGCTGGCGCGAGACGGTAAAACGGGCTGAAGACGGCATCGAAGGCGCGACGGCGCCAAGAGGCACGCTTGCCCGCTAAGCGCCCGGGCACCGCTGACGACAACGCGACGGCGCTGCTGATGTACGCCAGCGTAGGTGCCACAACGGCGCCGCGGACAACACTGCGAACGGTGCCGTTCCATCCAACGGTGACACCGGGCGGGCGCCATGAGACCCCAATAGCGGCTTGACGGCGCCGCAGACAAGACCCAGCTGCACTGAAACGGGCGCTCGGCCAACAGACCCTTCGGCGGCCGGAAAAGCCCCAGGAACCTGGAAAGCAGAAGGAAAAAACAGGAGATAAGTGGGCATCAAGAGCCCTCGCGCCGCAGCCATGTGAGTGGGGGGGAACACCTGCCACCTGAGTCGCTGGGTAATCAAGAAGCGCGCCCACACGACTAGGAAGGTCCAACCGCCTCACCTGATCGCCTGAGGGGCCTGTGGGCTCCGAGGCAACCGAGCCAGGCAGAAGAACCAACCTCCAGCCTATTGCCCATGAGAGCGTTCACTGATGAAATGCTCATCTGGAGTCCTACCTAGGCGGAGGGACTGATGTCGAGACGACGACACGGAAGTTCGACCCAAAGAAGGAGACCGCAACTAGCAACGATAATCAGTGTCGACGAGACATACTAGAGGGCTAATTTATGATGCCTTCTTTTTTGATTTGTGGCCGGGAAGGCTCGAGGTCAACGGTGCCGTGAATGCGACGGCTTATTTTATGCCGCGGGACCGCCTATCCTCGGCATCGGACTGACCGTTATGGAACCCGCTGAGAAAGGAGGCTGACGGATCCAGCCCGCTGACTGAACAGCTTTCATACGAAATCTCCCCACCGTCACCTGACCTGCTCATGGTCGACTCGGTCCAGTAGGCGAGACTTCTTCAAGTAAAATTTAATATTAGAAAAATTTAACGAAAATAGAATAAAATTAAGCGATACTACGTATCGAGATAAAGTTAAAAACAAACTGAAAACTATCGCTAGTTTGAAGTTTGACTCTGACTAAGCCCGGCAGCGTCGTCACTGAAGTGCACTCGATAGTGGGAAAAAAGAATGAGGCGGTTGGAGGGTCGTCGCCGAGGATGGTCGTCCCACATCGAGCCGCTGCTCGCGGGCGCCAGGTCTCATGGGCGCCGCTCTCGCACGACCCTCCAGCAAAAATTTGCTCCCGATGGTCTTAGTGCCTCCGCGCTAATCCCACTAGTAGTGAATGAGTGGTGGAGACTTATGTCCAGGAAGATCTAAGAATCTCTGGCCCCAGCTAAACCAAGCTTGTGTCAAGTTTTACCAGCTAAAGCAAGTCTGTTAAGCCATTGACTGTGAGCATAGTTATGGGTTCAGCATCAGTTTAAAGTTTCAAAGCCAGTAGAGACTGTGAGTTGTAGCAAAATATGCAGCACTAGTTACAGGCAATCCTGTGCTTGAAATCCTGAGGCTTTAAGAGACTGTGAGCTGAAGAAATGTTTTCAGCAAGTGAAAAGTCTGTGGCAAATCATATAAATGTGTTAGAAAAGAATAGTGCAAGTTTGTGCAGTTTGAGCAAAGTTATCAGTAGTGTGTGTTAAATCGGATGTGCAGTAGCTCGACCCAATTTCTGAATGTTGATGCACAGGAGTGCTGCCGCCACCATTACAGGGTGGGGTAGTAATGTAAACACAGCAAGAGGGGTTATTTTAAAAGTAAAAGAGAGTGTTCAGTGATGCGGACTTTCAGTAACAGTGAGCATTTGTTTGTTTTTCCTGCAGTCATGGTTCAGGACCAGCCCGCTACCGGATCATGCCGGGCTATGGTAGCAGCAGAAGTAAATAAGTTGAGGGACATTGAAAGGTGTTACTATGGAGGACAACTGCCTTCTCATGTGGCGATTCCTGGATATCCAGTGCAAGTGTGTTTAATATGCTTAAATGCTGGAAGGGCGTCTTCATGGTACCTCACTGTCTGGGTGCTCAGAGAAATACGGCTTGTTTAAAGTGCCCAAGATTCATTTGGCTCCCACATGGACGAAAGTTCAAGAATTTGTAGTTGGCAGCACACAGCACCAGGCAGAGCCTGTTGGAGAGGGCCCCTCAGGGAGTGTGGCACAAAGCTAGAGGTGCAGATTTGCAGACAGAACAATATGCTGATGTTTCGGATGCTGGATTGCAGAGAGATAATACAGACAGAGCATCAGTAGACCCTGGAGGGCCTAGCCCAAGTCTCATAGGAGAAGATGAGATGAGATGAGGGAGGCCTTTGAATGGGAGGTATCGAACTCCACGCCCAGTGAGGAGTGGATAGTCTCAGGACGAGGATGACTGCTCACTCCTGGGCACAGATTCTCAGTGAGGAAGAAGAGGGGAACCTATGTGGCCTTGTGAAAAGGAACAGGTACACAGCCTCAAGCTCTTGCCTCAGAAGAATGCATGGAAGGAGTGGTGATGCCACTGCCCTGACTGTGCAAGTAGTAGTAGCAGGGATCCATTTTGTCCTCGTTGAGAATGCGTAGCTGGCAGAACCAGGACTGGCCCCCCAGCCAGGCCAGCGGTCTCAGGTTGACCAAAGCTAGTAAAGAGGAGAGACTGGTTCGTAGGAAGCGGAATGAAATCTATGGGATGTCCTTTCCTACCTTTCCTCGGAGAGTCTAGGAGGAGATTGAGAACAGCAGGAAATCCTGGATCTGGGCCGAAGCAATGAAATGTGTGCATCCTGGTGCAAAAGCATGTCAGGAACAGAATGTTTCATGAAAAATACACCCAGTGGAAAAGAGGCAGGACACTGTTTATGGCCACTGTTCGAATAGTGGATGGAGAGGGACATGAAACCTTCCACAGTGTGAATTATGTGCGCCAGATGGGGTAATAATTCAAGCTTCTGACCCCTGTACTATTGGCCTCAATGCAAGGACCTCCCTGCAAATGTGCCCGTGCCTACCAGATGGAAAGCAGAGCAGTGGTAGTTAATACTGCCACACCAGTCATTGCAGTGCCTTTGCTGTTCCGCCAGTATGGACATCCAGGACTCATCTGCCCCACATTCAACAGTTCTTCAGTGTACAGACTTTCCAGAATCCATCGACTGGCCCACTAGATGACTTCAGATCAAGAGAGGACACCAGCCCAGCTGTATCTTGATCCATCACCTGGTAATCAGATGACGTCAGACCAGCTGTTTTCCTTTTGTTCCTGTTCCAAGGTTCCATCTACAGAGATGACATCAACCCAGCAGTTTCAGATGTGCCTCCTGTAGTTCCCAGAAGATGTCCGCCCAGCTGTATTGGAAGAATGCTGCCAGGAGAGTCTTCGGCAGAGAAGCAGGTCGGTGCTATTTGTTCGTTCTACAAGGGGCTGGTAAGTCCAAACTTTTCTATCCTTATGACACTGCAGTACACACCTACACTAGCAGACTCCAGATGTGTGAACTGTCCTCAAAGACTCTCCCTTTGGGACTTTGGCCTGCTAGAACTGTGCTTCACTGGGCTCCGCCCAGGAGAGACTCTTTAATGGACTAGCCTTCAGGCACTGTGGTCACTAGATGGGACGTTTATGGCATTCCATCCCGAAATGTGTACTGTAAATAATGTCATTGTTTTTCTACTGTTTTCTAATGTATATACTGTTTTCTACCTTTTCTAAAAAAATATTTTTGGGATTCTCCAGTGTTTTGATGGTAGGGGTTTAGGTAGACTGTGTATGCAGATTAGAGTGTGTGTTGTCTTTCTTTTTCTTGCAGGTGTTCCTGAAGAAGATAGAAGAGAAGACAGGAGGAGGAGGGCTCATCAAAGTTCCTCACTAGTACTTTAGTGTGTAGAGTTTAAAGTACTGCTGTTGTTGTTACAGTAGTAACCCTTTCCTTCCACAGGTGTGGTTGTGGGGTAGTAGAGTAATGTAATGGTATGGTATTAGTTTCCTGGTGTGTGGTTGCATGGTGCCCAAGGTTGGGGAGGTCAACGGTTTGTTTTGTTTTGGGGTTTTAAGTTAGAGGCAGACAGATTTTCCCTAGAGGCTAGGGGATAGACAGGCTGTGGTCCTGAACGGCCGTAGGGACTGCAGTGCTGAGCTATTGGGCTATGCTCTGGACAGTTCTACCAGAGCCACTAGGCACCCATAGTTAGTGGGTGAGGAGGCTGATATGTCAGCCAAAGGCCTCTAGGCCCTTAGTGTTGCCTGCCTGTGCTAGCACATGGTAGGAGAGGCCTGATCACCCCTCTGCAGGTAGACATAGGGTGGGATGGCCTAAGCCGGTAAATAATGACCGCGGACAGTCATTTTCCTGACCCAGGGCAAGGTAACCCCTGTTACCCGGGTTACTAGAACCCAGTAAGACCTAGTGGTAGGCAGGGAAGGCAGCTTGTGAAACTCCAGTTAAATGGATTTCACTGTCTCACTCTGTTCTCAGTCCCAGCTGAAACTGAAGGATATCACCACCATAGAACTAGAGCAGCTGCATGAGCCACACTGGAATCTGCAGTTGGGAGTTAGGTTAGAATGTTGGGAGTTTTGAAGAGTGAGCAGCAGCAGTTGTGTGTGAGCAGTCTTGAAGAGAGGAGCACAGCAGTCTGTGCACAGGCTCTTGGAGCCTAAAGCTCTGATATAGAGCTACTTTTAGGAGAGAGTGTGTGTTTCCACCAAAGAGAACACAGTAAGCTGTTCATTAGTAGTGGTGGAGACTGCTGTTACTGGTCTCTGTGCCCCATCCCTGTGAGGATGGGGAAATAAGAGTTTGTCTGTTATTCCAGGGCAACCTCCTGGTTCCGGCTAGGGAAGAAGCTGCCTTATTTTCTAAGTTGTGCTGCGGCACCAGAAGCTAGTCAAGAATCGCCTGTGGGGCACCTGCAACCAAAGGGTGAGTTCTGCTCTTACATGGGGCCTATGTTTCACCTGAACTGTTGTAAAATGGGATTGGACTGCTTAATCAGTGGGAGGCCTAGAGGAATAGGCTAAGCCAAAGTAAAGTATGTTCAAGTCAGCACAAGGGAAAGCCAAGACATGTAGAGGAAATGTGCTATGCATTTACCCTTAATCTACACTGCCAAGCTTTCCAGAAAGAGTTGTTTAATGTCCAGAGAAATGGCTGAGTATGGATTGTGGAAGCTAGAGGTGGGAGACCCCCATCTTTAGTAACCAGGTTCACCTCTATGGATTTGCTCTATGGCCCTTTTACTTTGCCTCAGGCACTTGGCCAGTGCTGAGGGAAGTACCCAGACGGGATTGAAAGGAAATTTCCTGATGGAGTCGAAGGCTCTAAGGTGGTTTAGGGAGCCACCAGGAAAATGTGTCCATGTCATATGGATGGGTTCTGAGTGGCCAGCAGGGGAGCCGAGCCAGGGAAAACCCAAATAGTGTACAAGTCGGGCTGTGTACCCAAAGAAGCGTGCAAGTCCGGACTGTGTGCCTGGTGGTTCTAAAGCCTGAGGGCAGAAATGCTGAGGAAATGTTCTGTTTCTCTTATCTGCCAGAGATATTGATGGTAACGAGGCCTTGAACTATTTCATAATGATCTTCAACTGTGCCTGTGATATTTTGCTTTGTACAAAACAAAGAAAATCAGGGTACCTCAATCCATGGCTTACTAACTCCTAATTGGTTCAATGAAGAATAGAGACAATCTCTGGCACATTGCAAAATCATCTGAAACTCCTCGTCCACTCATTGCCTACAAGGCAGCCAGAAACGCCTGCACCAAGCTCATTCTGCAGGCTAAAGCTTCCTACTATAAGGACCTCGTAAGCAAGAGCTGGGGCTCAGGCAGAGAATTTTGAACTCCATCAAATCCCTAACAGGAAAGACCCCAAGGCCCCACCCGATCTACTAGTAACAATGGAGGGCCCGTTACATGAACCCATTGACATTGCAAATGAGCTCAACCATGCTTTCACAGACCTTTACTGGAGTACTTCTTGCTGATTACTTTAGAGATCAGCTTGGGCAACAATACCCCACTACCCTGCCTAACCCTCCAAAGGATGCTATACCATCTTTCTATTTCAAGCAGGTCACCAAGTCCAAACCATCAAACACATTAAGGGGTTCTTGGCAAAACTAGGATGGGGGCTGATCTAGTGGATATGAAACTAGTGGATCTTCTCCTAAATGAAATGGCTGGTCTTCTCGATGGTGTTTAATCGTCCCTAAGAACAGGGTGTTTCCAAAGTTATGGAAGTCAGCCAACGTCATGTCCATCTTTAAAACTGGGAACAAAACTCAAACATCCAACTACAGACCTATATCCATTCTACCCCTCTCTAAAGCATTTGAAAGAATGGTCTCAGAGCAGCTAACAGAAAAGCACTCCACACTCACCACCCTTGTTGATTACTCTTCCAGCTTTATGAGTGCCTTTGACAATGGGAGGCAGTAGGATCAGTCTTCATCGACCTTACGAAGGCCTCTGACTCTGTTAACCACAAAAGGCCTTTGACTCTGTTAACCACAGACTACTCCTAAACTGCCTCCATTCAACAGGCCTATCCCTGGACACAGTATTGTGGTTTGGAAGCTACCTCACAAACAGGTCACAACGAGTCAAAACTGGAGACACCCTATCATCAGCTAGGATGTGTCCCTCGGGGTCCCACAAGGCTCTACTCTCACGCCCCTGCTCTTCAGCCACTTCATCAACTCTGCACCATCTGCATGTACAGCATGCACCGCCTCTATGTTGACGATGCAGTGATATCTGTTGCTGTCAAAGATCACAACTCCATCACTACCAAACTCAAAGACAGCTTCCTCAAGCTTGAATCCTGGTTCACACAAAACTACTACTAAACCGTTAAAAATTGAGAGTCTACTTTCTCACCTCCCAAAGAAATACCAGCCTTTGCTCATGCAGAACCACAAGGGTGAAATACTGGAACAAATGAAGTTCAAATAACTGGGCATCACCTTTGACAATACACTAGCCTTCTCTGGCCATATAGACTCCGTTGTCAAGTCAGCAAATACAAAACTTGGGGTCCTCTACCGCCATAGGCACTCTATGACACCTGATGCTCTGAAACTTGCCATCAGTAGTTCAGTACTGTCCTCCATTGATTGTGGGCTGCTATCTATGGGGCAGAGCACTAAAACTGCCCTAAACAGGGGTCAGCACACTACTAAATAAGGCCTGCCGACTGTCATAAGGAGCTGCTCAGGACACCCACACCTGCATGTTCTACACTGAAACTGGGTGGCTCCCACTCCATCTTAGAGCACAATACCAAACCTGCCTACTTCTGAAAAATTTGCTTCTTGGACTTACCTCCCTGCACTGAGTTGCCTCTTTACACCAGCAGTTCCCACCAAATCAACTAGAAGTGTGGCTACAGATAGGCTGGTGATTCCCTTCAAAAGGACGAAACTCACCCAGAACTCCATCCTGTACCAAGGACCGAAATGGTACAATGAGCTACCTGCTAACCTCACAGAATCACCAAGATTAGTACCTTCCATCTGGGCTCAGATCCTTTCTTGACACAAAAAAGAGCTGTTGCCTGCACTAATGTGGCAGGATTTCTGCCACCCTACCCTACTTCCCAAATGAGGCCCACTCGGCTGACAAACCACTCCTTCGACGACGTCATCCCTGGCTGACCCTTAACCCCTTTTCCGCCTAGACTTACCTACAGACTAGTGAACTACAAGGCTGAACCCTATTTGACCCTATCCTCTTCAACCTATCGTTGGATGTATATAATTACTCGGTATTTGAATGCCTGTGTAACTGTTTTCTGTAAACACATATTTGTAATGTAAACACTTTTATATTTGTAATGTTTGTACAACAATGACCTGGAACATTTGAAAATGAGTCCTGGATTCAAAGGTATTAATCCTAAACTGAAATTAAAAAAAAAAAGAAGAGAAGAGGGGCTGGATCAGTAGGTCTGCTCTGTCAACGGTCACGAACTGGTCTGGATTGAGCCCTGAGGGGAAACATCACTACGAGGCGCATCGAGAAGGCAGGAGTTCAAAAGGGCGGCCCCAGCCCCACTCAATGAGGACTCCTCAAGGCGACGAGGGAGAGAACTTGGGCTCAGTGCTGCAGCTCCTCCCCGAGCCCCAAAGCACTGCAGAGGAGTGCCACAGCCCCTCACCATGTCCACTCAACCCCGCTGACTCAAAGAAGCCTCTTCCCTTACACCCTGTGCCAAGGACCCCTCGAATCCCCAAGGGGACCGCAGAGGAGGGGCCCAGTCCCAGCATCAGGAGGAGACGCACCGACTCCTCCCTCCAATGCCTGGACCACCAGTCCCACAGTTCCAGACCACCATCCTGCACTATGCCCCCAATGCCGCACAGGGCCGTGCCGACTGCAGTCACTGAAGCACCTAGGAAGGCACAAGGATTCTAGGCCCCAGGGAACCCACAGACTCTGAGGAGTGAGGTCGCCAGTCTGGTTGGTCTCCATCATCTGGCTCCAGAGGAGGAGATCCAGAAAACCTCCAGTCTGGCAACCCTAGGAGTTCTCCCACCTATGGCGCCCGGTTGGCGGGCCCAGTACCCCTTGTGGCGCCATCTTGATCACTGAAGCCACCTGAATGGCTCCAGGATCCCAGACTACGCTGGCAGGTGGTGCCAAGGAATGCCCTGCACCAGACCCAGTGACTGTGGGCCCCAACACTGAGGAGGTGACTGCCAAGGCAGTGCTCCTGGCTAGACTGGTCCTCCGGCACTGTAGGTAGCTCCTCCACGGCAAGGCTGGAAGAGGAGGAGGCCTCCTCACCAGACCATAGAGACCTGGGAGGGACCCGAAGGAAGGAGTAAAGAGACCTATGCTTGGACCCATGAGAGATACATAGATACATAGACAGTGTCGGCAGATAAGGGCCTATGGCCCACCCAGTTCTGCCCATTTGAGCTTGTAAATTCAGTTTATGTTTTCTAGAAATCTGTTGCCCTTACCCTGACCTCCAGAATTCCTTTATGTCTATCCCATGCATTCTTAAATCCCATGATTGTCTCAGCCCCACCACTTCCTCTGGCAGGGTATTCCACTTGTCCACCACCCGTTCTGTGAAGAAATTCTTCCTCATGTTTCCTCTGAATCGTCCTCCCTCCAACTTCATCCCATGCCTCTAGTCCTGGAACATCTTTTGCTTAAAAATAGTGTATTCCTGCACCCTGTTCCTCCCTGTGAGATACTTGTATGTCTCTATCATATCTCCTCTCTCCTCCTCTCCTCCAGTTTTTTTCAAATGAGCCATTTACAATTGTAATAATGCTCTCCAGGAATGTGTCATGGGGTAACAACACTTCATTGAAGCATAGAATGTGTCGACAGAAAAGGACTGGAACAGCCATATAGTTTCACTATAAACACAATTGCGAAACCGCGGATCGAACCAGGGACCTTTAGATCTTCAGTCTAACGCTCTCCCAACTGAGCTATTTCGCTACTTGGCTGTGTAAATGACGTAATACCATAACGCTTGATCTTCTTGGACGAAGTCTCCACCACTCATTCACACTAGTGGGACTACGCTGGAGGCACTAGGACCAAGCAGGGCCAAAATCTTCAGGAGCTGGTGCCGGTAAGGACACGGCGCATGTGATTGCCGAAAATGGCTTTCGCCATGTAGGCTATTTCAGCGTCAACCCTCCAACCGCCTCAGTACCTTTTTACCGAGGAGGTGTAGCATAAACTAACCTAGTGAAACTAACCTGTGTCGGACATAAGATAGTCCGTATGATTTGTGTAAGAAGGGTCAACTCAACAGTGTCTTCACAGCCCAGTCAAAGAGTGACTGACCAAAAAAACAAGATAAGTGAGCTTGGGGGATGGTGGGTGGGCAGTAACCAGATAGTGGTGGAGACTTAGTCCAAGAAGATCAAATTACGGTAGGTACGTAATTTACATATCTTGTTGGACATAAGTCTCACCACTCATTCACAGTGTAGTGGGAGAGTACTGAGCCAAAATACACCCTCCTAGAAGGGCGACAGGAGCAAAAAGAGGTGCATAGGACAGAAGTCCTTGAAGGATTGTCCTGCCAAAGGATGGATGCGGTCTGGCATAGACATCCAAGGCATAGTGCTTCACAAAGGTGTGTACAGACCTCCAGTATCTGCATTGCAGATGTCTGCAATAGGCAAGTTCCGGATTTCTGCCAGAGATGCCACGATTGTTGGCATAGTGGGCGTGACACTGTCTTCCAGCTTGATCTGTGCCACTGAATGGCAATGGCAGAGACAAGCTACCAGTCATACCGAAATGCACCTGATGGAAACAGGCTGACCCAGCTGGGCCATGCTGAATGAGACAAAGAGTAGCTTGGATTTACGGATCTTTTCGCTCTGTCAATGTAGAACCGCAAAACCCTTTTTCACATCCAGAGAATGTAGGTACATTCTCTTAATTCTGAAAGTTTCAAAGTAGGTCAGAAACACCAAGGGCTGGTCCAGGTGGAATTCGAGACTACTTTTGGCAGAAATTTAAGGTGAGTTCTGAGAACCACTTTGCCTTGTGAAATACTGTATATGGAGGGTCTGTCACGGGACATGTTTTCAGACATCCTGCGAGCAGAAGTAGTGACTTCTAGGAAGGTACCTTCAGGTCAGGACCTTCAACTTGCAGGTTACTAGACACTGAAAGGTTTACGAGTGAGCATGTCTAGCACAAGGTTGATATCCCAAGCAGCTACCGGTCTCCTGACTGGTGGCCTAGTGTGGAGGATGCCCTTAAGAACCTCTTAACTAAGGGCAGCTGAGCCACTGACATATTGTAGATAGGCTTGTGGTAAGCCAAAATTTCCAGAGGTGTACTTTCACCGTAGTATTGCAGTCCTGCATTTGACAGGTCTAGCAGGTAGGCTAATACCTTGTTTGATGAGCAAGAAAAGGGTTCAGGGAGGACTTGCACACCAGATGGAGAACTGTTTCCACTTGCCGTAAGTTTTCCTAGTGGCTGGTTTGCGCTGCTAGGAGAATGTCTGAGACTCTATGGGAGACACTGAATATACCTACTTCTATCTCCTCAGGAGCCAGGCATGGAGATGAAAGGACCTCAGGTTGGGATGGACCACTGGGCCCGCGTCAGAAGGTCCATTTGAAGTGGTAGTTGTCTCGGTGGAACCTCCGATAATCTGTTAATTAATGGAACTATATCTGACGAGGCCAGTATGGGGCGATGAGAATCATTCTCCCCCATGCCTCCAGCTTGAGCAGCGCCTCTGAATTAAGGGAAGAGGAGGAAAAGCGTACTCAAAAGTGTCTTGTTCACCGTAGTCTGAATGTATCCTGACAGAAAATGCCAGGTTCTGGATTTCAGGAGCAGAACAGAGGCAGTTTTGCAATAAGTAGGAGACAAAGCGGCCCAGGCCTGGAGTGCCCCACTCTTCAAGAGCGACTGCCACGACGTTTGAATCGAGAGACCACTCATGTGGATCTGCCTCCATTCTGCTGAGGTGATCTGGCAGATCATTCTGGATTCCTGGTAGGCAGACCGCCTGGATCAGAGTTTTGTGCTTGAGGCACCATTCCCACACGCTCATGGCTTCCCTGCACAAAGGGTAAGAGTGTGCTCCACCCTGTTTGTTGGTGGAGGAAATCATCCTATGCTGGGCAACGGGTGACAATCTAGATAGGTAAAGCCATGCCATCCACCTGATGCAGATCGCTATCCCTGCCAGTCTAGAAGCCACCTTACTGGCATCTATGATGCCCTTGTTTGGTGCCTTGCAAGCTCCAGACCCTGAGAAGAGAGGGCAATAGCTTGCCTAGATTCCTCTGAATCAGGAAAAGGTGCTAATACCTGTGCCAGCATTGATCACAAGTGCCTGTTATAGGCATCATGGTGAGCCTAATGTGAGCTGATGCAGAGTAACACAATGAGCGAGAAAAATAAAATTACATACCTGCCATAATTCTGATCTTTCTGTGTATCTTCACCATTCATCACCTGGGTATAGTGACCGGGGTTATAACCCCATGAGCTCTTTTTTTTTTTTTTGGATGGGTGGAGTCGACACCATCGGCGCCTGCATTTGAGGCCGACACACTGTGTAGCGCCACGGGTTGGCTGCTTGGTGTAGTCTACTTCGCCCCACCAGTTCTGGAGTCGTCAGAGTAAGAAAAGGTTGAGGGAGGGACAAGGAAGTCCAAAGGACAGACAAAGGAAAAGATATACAAACTAAAAGGAGAAATAAATGACTAAGAGGACATAATAAGGTGGAAAACTAAGGGATTGGGAAGGGGCCCCAATCTCTGGAGCAGGAAGGAGGGTTAAGGAATCTAGAGAAAAGGATGTTGGGGAGAGAAGGAAACACACCCTGTAACCTTGACCTGTCTGCAGATTGTATAGGAACTCGGAAGGAATAGCCAGAAGGCTAAACTGCCAGAATTCAAGGCACAGAATCACTGGCAATAACTCCCACATAAGCAGAATCAGCTATCCTGAAAAAAAGACAGGATACAAGGAACACCCCTCCACAAAAATGAAATTATTGGTGTAAGAAACCTAGTTTCTTAAATTAAATTGAGGTTGTGTCCAAAAGACAAGGAAATCAAGTATGGCTGTTGGGGAGAAGGAAGAGAGAGCGGAAAGAGGGCAACTACCACCCACAGGGGTGGGCCGAGGCACTGAGGAAGGAGTGCCTCCCCATTCCACCACGCCCCTTATAGAGAATTATCCCCTATGTGTTTAAGGTCACCCCTCCTGACTAACAGAAAGGAGGGGCGAAAAAGGGCACAGAGACTGAGGCCCCAGGGGATGGTGTGGGATTGTGATGAATAGTGAAGATACACAGAAAGATCAGAATTACGGTAGATGTATCATTTTCATATCTCATCTGTGTGAATCTTCACCATTCATCACCTTTGGGTGACTGGAGAGCTCCCCAAAGGGGGCCTGAACCCTAAAGGACTAAGTCCTTTAGCTCTCAGTGGGTGGCACAACAAGAGAGAGAACCTTCACGGGTCTGGAGAGGCCTGAGAGTGGGAGAGTGAGACGGGACTCCTTGGAAGGAGAGGCAATTTTCTCGATAGACGTGAGTCCTCACCCTACGGGAGAAAAGATGGAGGAATCACCCCACGCCCAAGGGAGACAACCGGAAAGACGCAGCCATGCTGTCCGCCTAGTACAGATCGCTATCCCTATGACCCTGGAAGCTACCCTGCTATGCCGTAAGATGCCTCGCTATCCCTTGCTAGCTCCAGGCCACGTGCAGAGAGTTCAGTGGCTTGTCTGGTTACCTCCGTGTCAGGCATGGCGGGTAGGAGTTGACCTAACCTGCACCACATAGTGGGCATGATGTGCTGAAATAGAGAGAAACAACCATGCCGAGTAAAGTCCTACACTCTGGAAGTCAAAATCCATAGAATCTTGATCTGGGGCTGGTCATGGTGAGGGTCTCAAGCCCATCAGGACTGTCCAGCTGCGTCAATCCTGACTGAGGATGAGGCATAGAACCTGGACACTCTGGGGCACAGTACCTCTGGCAGAGATCCCTAGGGGCTGGGACTACAGAAAAGTGTCTCTGCCAGAACGCAACGACGCCTCCCAAAGAGAGCAGGCCAGGGGGCACCACAAGGGTGTCCGCACTGAAATCGCCTAGAAAGGCGCACGCCGAGTGCTCTGGATTGTGCTGCGTGGGTGGGGCAGAGGTCCTCCAACATCCTCAAGAGGAATTGCTGATACTTGTGAGATCAGCAGCTGGGGAGATGTGACAGACGGTTCCTCCTCCAGAAGAGGAGAATGAAGAGTCAGAGGACCTCAAGAGTTCAAAAGCTGGCTGCTCAGGGGAGGTTGAAAACCTATCTGTCCATAGTCCTGACGTGAGAGGGAAATTGAGCAGCTACAGCTCTGAACTGCACCCAGGAGAGAGGCCGCTAGGACCAAGAGTACCTGGGAGAGCAGGAGAAGGTGGCAGTAGAAGAGACAGAGCCGACAACAGGAATTGGCTGTCCTCTGCCTGGGTCAGAGAGCGATCTGGAATCCCAAGGAAGAGGGAGTCTGAAAACTCAACAGGCGACAGCTGGTCAACCATACTGAACTGCCCTAGGGCTGCGCCTGAAGAATCCCCCTGTGAGGTGACCGGGCCCATGAGAGTCCAGAAAGACGGTCCCCTACCTCCAAAGAACAGGGTCCTCTCGAGGAAACCAAAAGGAAGGGCAGAGATCCGCATGACGACTCCTTCCGGAACCCGGTGGGTCCTAGAAAAGGGTCGCCATGTTGAACCCTACCTCAGAGTCTGAAAGAGCCCTTCTCCTCGAAAAAGCCAGCCTAGGCATCTGGCAGCTCTAGTCAGTCCCAGAAGGAACTACAGAGGAACAGCACCCTCCCTCCTGTGGGTGCTCCGATTGGCCCCAAAGTTGGGCGATCCAGGCACACCACCGAAGGGTACCACCATTGAGGGGCAGAAAACCCTCCGAGGCCAGGCTGCAGGGCAATGGTGGCCTGCACCACTGCCTGCTGGTCAGAACCCCTGACCATGGACCCGAGGCCACCGTCCGCCTCCTCAGAGGGGGCTGGCTCCGTCCGCCAAGGACACTATCAAGGTGTCCAAGTGAGCAGCCAACCCAAAGAGTCGGACCCTGTCTGACTCAGAATACGATTCCTCTGAGAAGGTGGAGATCGACGTTCTGTGCCAATGGTACGTGGACGCCCGCTGACATCCCGACTGAATGAGGCACCAGACCGAGTGACTGCACCAGAGTTGGCGCCGATGTCCTCAACCGCACCGTGAATGGAGCGGGAAGAAGACAAGGCACCAACAATGGCAGCAGCTTTGGAGCCAGAGCCTGTCACGACACCGTCTCCCGATCCGCAGCCGGCCAAGCGCCGAGGCCAGGGATTGCCGACGATGGCTCCAACCGCCGCCTCAGCACTGAGGCCGAAACCCCCATGGCGCTTGTCCTCACCTAAGTCACCACAAGAGGCGCTAGGCCAGAGACAGCGCTGATGACGGTTCCAACCATGCTCTCAGCACCGGATCCGAAACTCCCATGGCGCTGTGTCCTCGCCGGTGCCTCAAGCGGCTCCAGAGCTAGACACTGTGTCATGCTCAACCACGGCGCATGGATGGTGCCGAGGCGAAACAGTAAGGGACAGCGCTGTAGAGCCTCCCACAGCACTCTCAGCACCATCGGTGCAGCAAACAGAGCAGACAGCAGAAACGGAGCTTAGCAACAGACTGGTGCCGCTGATGGTGCCGACCCAGGCCTTCCGAGCCGAGGCGTGAGACCGGGGCCTTCTCCTCAAAGGGACGATTGCTAAGGTGGTATCTCCCACCCGTCCCCAAGGAATGGACTGAGCCTCCTGCACCATGGAAGGGCTTCTGCAACAACGAGCTACTAGTGCAGAAGCCCCTCCTCCATGGCCCACATAGAGCCGGAGGAGACCCAAAGGAAAGGACGAGAGAGCTTGGCTTGGCCTGGACGAGGCGCTCTATCCTCGAAAGTCGGCAGAGCTCGCTCCAACTTTCCATGTGCGTTGTTCGATGACATGACGGTCCATGGAGAAGCAGGCGCTGCATAAATCCATGTTGTGTAATGGGCCAAGACACGTGAGGCAATGGTCATGTTGGTCGGTGATGGAATACTTACGGCCGCACGGGCACAGACATAGGGGCCGTCCTGCCTTCATAGTTTTCTTGCCCCCAACCGAGACATGACCTACGGAAAAGAACACAAAACAAGACTCGATGTCGCAAAATAAAATAAAAGGAACAGTCTTACCAGGCGACGCCGAGTGGAGCGAACAGCGGAACCAGCAGGATAAACTTTAAATTCAACGGATTCGACGGACTTTGAGCGAGAATGGGCCGAGGCTTTCAAGCTGGACAATAGGCCTCTCATGCAATAGAACACCTACAGGTGCGACCTCAACGGCGGGAGACGTGAACTGGTGGGAGGGCGGAGTCAACACCACCTAATGGACTAACCCGTGAGCACCACGTAGTGCATCGGGCCTCGAGGGAGCGCGCCGATGGTGCGCCGACTGCTTCATCCAAAAAAAGAGCTCCTGCAGGGGCCGCGACCTCCAGTCACTATACCCAAAGGTGATGAATGAAGACTGACACAGATAAGATCTCTTCTTCTCCACCAGTTGAACTCAACAGAATCTGGATCCAGTGGTCGGGTTGTGTGCCAGTTGTTGAAGCCCGAAGGAGTATCTAAAGCCACCAGCCCCAGGGTGGGCGAGGCAGAGAAATACAGGTTACTCACCTGTAACAGAAGTTCTAGGAATGGTATATGTTGTTCATCCACACTTATTGGCAGGTTCCTTGCCGCTTTAAATCTTGCCGGAAGGTCTTCAAGCTGGCTCCTCCCACCCGCCCGGTGGTAAAACTCTCGGCTCGCCCCATGGCGCCAGATCTAGCCCGCTGGAAGCTAGGTTGTGCGTCGAAACTGGGGAGGCCAGGTGGTCGTGTGGATGAACAACATATACCATTCCTAGAACTCCTGTTACAGGTGAGTAACCTGTATTTCTAGGACATGGATATGTTGTTCATCCACACTTATTGGCAGACTCTAGCAGTTCTCCGGAGGCAAGGTGCACACTCTACTTAGGTATAAAGACTGGAGGAACCGGTCCCGACCAACATCCTGGCGTGACCCAAGGTTGATGTGGAAGGGGAATCGGTATGTGCCTGCTTCAGGTAGGAGCCCTGCGGATATCCTGGACAGGGGTATCTCGGAAGCAGCCACCGATGCAGCAGAAGGGCAGGTAAATGAGCACTTATCCTCTGGGAGGCTCCATGCCCGCCACCTATAGCGGAGATCTATGCAGGAGGTGACCCACCGCTCGTCGTCCGCTTGGCTGCAGGTCTGCCAGGTGCGGCTTGGTGTAGATAACAAACAGCTGCAACCTCTCCCGAACCTGGCCCCACGCCCTGGGAAGGCGAGCGCTAAATAGGGTCTCAATGGATCCATATACAGCCTCCGAGGCATAAATGGTGTTGAACCCCGCAGAGACAATACCCGTTAGGAAAAGGACTCCGCCACTGCCTATGGAAGGAACTTCAGGTGGGGCGCAGGACAACCTTGTCCCTGTGGAAGACCAGATAAGGAGATTCAAAGGAGCACCTGAACTCTCCCGTCCCTTCTGGTTGGCATGGAAGCCCCAAGAAGGTGTTCTTCCACAACAGGTGGGGAACTCACACCTGTGCAAAGGTTCAACGGCTTGCCCGTGAGCTAAGCCCATACCAGCGTAAGATCCCACAGAAATGGGGATACTCTCCCCAGAGGGAGGTGTGATCAAGGCCTTGGAAAGCACCAGACCACCTTTCCTGCGCCCATCGACTACCTTCCAGCCCGCGCCCGAAGACAGGAGTGGCTAACAGAAGCACCTAGAGGGTCGTCAACCCAAGCCCTTGTTCAAGAAAAGAACGGACCGCAGATAGTCCAGAATGCTCGCGAGGAACAGGAAAGGGACCAGGCCCTATCCCAACACCAAATGGAGAACTCTTCCATTTGAAGGCGAGCATATCTGGTCGACTCCTGCAGGACGCCTCAAAAACGTTGAGGACCTTGCCAGGAAGACCCAAGGCCTGGCCACTAACCCGCACAGGGACCAGGCTGTCAGGTGGCAGGATTGAAGGTCCGAATGGAGTACCTTCCCAACAACAGAGAACAGGACTGGGTGGGCTGGAGCCGCCTCGGGAGCCTGGGGCTGAGACTGAGGAGAGCTGGATACCAGAGCTGGCAAAACCAGTCTGGGGCTACTAGAAACACCCGCGCCTAGTCCTCCTCGCCTTGCCTGAGGGTCAAGTGAAATGGGGAGAGGCGTAGAAGAGGCCTGGGTCCACGGCCTCAAAGGCATCCCCTACAGCGAGCCGTGCTGAGGGGGCGGCATGAGACAGTCTCGGCCCCGAGTTCTCCCTGAGGAAAAACAAAGGTCCACCCGAGGTGTGACCTAGAGGAGAAAGATCTTGTGCTACCTCCGGCAGAAACCACTCGTGGAGGCGAGCCCTTATCCGGCTTAGGGCATCGGCCAGAGGATGGAGGCCCTGCCATTGGAAATGGCTAGGAAACCGCCTCCCGGCTGCGCGAAAGACCCAATGCGGAGAACCTCCTTACGCTGAGGCAAGGGCTCATCCGATCCTGGTGGATAGGGTAGACATGGTTGTGGTGTTGTCCGCCTGACCTAAACCACTAGACCGAGACAGACGGAGCGAGCGGTGCAAGCTAACAGACCGCCTGGAGCTCCAGCAGGTAGGAAAGACATCAGGACTCGAGAGGACCAGAGGCGGTGCACTTGTATTCCCCTTGATGGGCACCCCACCCATCCGAGATGCATCGGTTGGAGAAGACCGTCGACTCGGGGCGGACGAACGGATGTTCTCCTGCAAAGAGCTGGAACGGTCCAAGGAGAGTTACCTAACCCTGGGCTGTTGTCACGGACTGGTCCAAAGGAACGGCGCTGTGACTGCTGGCTGGCCAGCCCCATCAGGGGACTCATGAACCGGCGGATCCAAACAGACCACGCTGGTGCAGGCCGCAAGGCCCAGGAGGTGCAGGAAGTCCCGGCAGGGCGAATTGCCCAGTAAGACCTGACTAGGTAAGGGAGGAAGAACCTCGGCCCTGTCCGCCAGGAGCCGAAGTTCGGACTCAAGAGTCAAGCCTCGCTCAAGAAGGATCACCCGCTAAGACACAAGTTCCAACGGGCTCCAGTAAAAGGAGACCAGTCTGAGAGCAACCTAGAGGGCCAGAACTTGGACCATCCCCTCCACCTGGAGGGGTTGCAGCCAGGCCGCCATCCGGGTGGGGTTACGCCCAGACCCCTCAGTGCCGCGGAATGTTGCTGAGCAGAGACCGAAGGGCCTGGTCTGGAACTCAGAAGAGATCCCCGGCTTAAGCGGAGGAGTCTCCCAAGAAACGGACGGAACGAGTGTAAGTATGTCCTGGAGGTCCAGGAAAAGAGCCACATGCCTCGCTCTGAGGATGGGATATCTGAGACAGAGAGACCATCCGCGTACGTAGATCAAGAATGGGTCACAAGCCCCCATCCGTTAGGGACCAGGAATACCTGGACATGAACCCAGGGTCTGGAGGAGGATCCACAACCTTCCTGATCACCTCTATTTTGAGAGGCCAGGCTTAAGTCCGGGCGGGCCGACCCAGGGTTGGGTGACCTCAAGACCCCGTGGGGCAACGGTTCGAAAGGGTGGGGCCCTGCTCGCAATCCCGAGGCAGGACCTTCCCTGGCACCTCCGACACCCAGAGGTTTGGGAAAGTGGACCAGGTGGAGGAGGGCGGCGTCTCCCACGGGGAACCCAGGAGGGGTGATGGGGCCGGGACAGTGCCCTCAGCCGTCACTGAGCAGGCTTGGAGGAGGGACTGGCCGAGGAAGCCCTGGCCTTTACCTCCCTGCTTCCCTTTAGAGGAAGCCACTGGCTTGAGTCAGGACACCCAGCGCAAGCCTGCTGGCCCTCATGCTGGAGTTGATGGGCGGTCGAACCACAGGGCCGGGGGCAAGGGGCTTCACAGAAGGCTGCTGGTGGCCCTTGTCCCTCCGGGTGGGGTGACCAAGTCCAGAGTGGCATTGGACTTCTCGGTCCCCTGGAGGTGTCCCTCCACTCCAGGGCCAAGAGGTCAGTCCCAAGAAGGATGTCCGCCAACATGCTGGGTTTCCGTTGAGAAGAGGATAACCTCAGCCACGCCTGCAGCGCATGGCCACTGCGGCTGCCACCACCGACCTGGCACAGGGAATCACTTAAGTCCAGAGCAGTCTGAAGCTGCTGCTTCGCCACCGCCCTACCCTGGTCCCACCCTCCGGACCGTGGTCCGCGAGGGTCGGCCGGGAGATGAGGGAGCACCTCATCCAGGGAGCCCAAAGGGCGTGGAGAAATGTGCCATCAGTGCAGCCGAGCTGGCCTGTCGGAGGCCTAGGGAGGACGAGGTAAACCCTGCGCCCGACACAGTCCATCCTTTGGACTCTTTGTCAGGGGCCTATCCACATCCCGAGCGCTCCCAGAACACTGGAAAACATTATCGGTAACTAACCCCGCGAGGGGTGCTCCGAAACCAGGCAAAGAACCGACAGGGACAGAGTACTTCCTGGCCATCCTGGCTGAGGCGAGGGACGGGAAGTAGGGCCGCCAGAGCTCCAAGGCCGGGCTGACAATGGCCTTGGCCACTGGGAAGGCCTCCGAGGTGAACCCCTCGGCTAGAATCTCCGGTCAGGGGATCAAGACACGTTTGACACGGGTTCAAGCTGCATCCCGTGAACTCCGAGATGAGCTGAAGCAGACCCATAAAGGACATGGGCTGTCGTCCACAGAGCTGCCGGAGAGGACCCCGGGTCCTCCCGACTGGAAACATGGAGGAGTCGACGCCAGACTCAAGGGTCTGCAAAGAGCTGCCTCAGGCCTGAGTCACTCTTCGCCCGCCAAAGGTGGGCGGGAGGTGAGGGAACAGACAACCTGTGGGACAGGTCTTGACCTGACCGAGGTTCCACCAAGACGGTGGGGCAAGGTTCGGACGAACAACTGGCCCTGGGGTGGGCACCTTGACTGCAGCGAGCGGTTGTGTCGGCCGATCGGGCGGCAGCTGCTTGCTGGATGGGGAATGAATCGGTGTCGACTGACTCCCAGACAATAACAACTGCTGCCACATGAACTCCTCGAAACGTTGACGCCATCTGCATCGAGCCACTCTCATCCGAGGGGAGGAGATGAGGAAGCAGTAATGCCACTTAACTCTGTGCCCCGACCGAGATTGCCGAGTCAGCGGGGCGGCTTGACCGAGAAGAGGACCCGAGACTGAGACCAAAATCCTCGGGAACGAGGTGGCCTGGGAAGGAGCGGGAGCGCCCGCTCTTCCTCGGCTTGGACGAAAGACCGAGGCCTGTCGCCCGGAAGGTACAGGGCAGAACCGCCTCCGCCGGGGAACCAGCAAAGGGATGGCGGCTCCAGCAGAAGACAGCCCAGATGACGGGTCGAGAGACTCGACAACGCCGACGGAGTCCTGGCCGGCTGACCTGACGGGACACCGTGAAGCCAGCAGCCTGAGCCGCACCCTCACTGAAGTCGCAATTCGTCCGACAGGGGAAGGGAGCTCTCCCGCCTCGCCAGTGCCAACGATGGGACTTAGCTCATGACCTTTGACCTGGGCCGAGGGGCAGGTCCCAAGGTCCCTCCCTTCAATGAATGGACTGGCAAGCTCCTTGAACGGGTTTGAATGAGGAGAACTCAAGGAGAGCGGATAAGCGCCGTGACCGAGGAGGAGGAGGAGGGGGAACAGACTTGGTCGCCGCCTCCATGGAGGAAAGAAGATCGAGCTGCTCAGCAAGACAGCCGACAGCGGACACTGCCAGACGAGTCCCCAAGGATTTTCAGTGTGGAAAAAGTTTCAGGTTGCCCAAGCCCCAAACAGGCCTACGATCCTCCAGGGCGCTGGTCGAAAGAGCACAGCAAAATCGCAAACTCTGGATCATGATCCAAGTCGAGGCAGTAAATTCACGTGGAGTGCGGGTCTTTCCTGAGGAATTAACCGGTACCTCGGGAGCCGGAAACGATTACCCATTGCAGCAGCGAGGAAGAAGATCGTTTTAGAAAACTTCCAACTAAATTGGGAGAGACCGAAAGAATCAAGAACCAGTCGAAACGCAGAGCGCTAAGGAGGGAACCTGAGCTCCCAAGCGTAAGGAAGATCTGGCGTCATGGGGCGGAGCCGAGAGTTTTACCACCCGGTGGGTGGAGGAACCAGCTGAAGACCTTCCGCAAGATTTAAAGCGGCAAGGAACCTGCCAATAAGTGTGGATGAACAACATATCCATGTCCCTAGAACCAACAGACTTCTGGGGAGCACATACCTCCTCGATGAAGCGGCTGGTCACTGCCAGGTGTGATTTGATGCTCCTGGAAGGGAACAGGCCAGAAAGGTACCACCAGGTGGTTAGCACTAAACTCTCTTAAAAGGAGCACGCCTCACCACATGGGAAATGTGGAGCTCGAACTAAACCTCAGGAGGAAGTTACTGATATCTGTGAAATCAGCATCAGAGGAAAGGTGGACAGAACATTCCTCTTCCTCAGATGAAGCTGAGGAAGTAGAGGAGCTCAGATGCTCAGAGTCCCTCCATGGCAGTGGAGACAGGTGAAAGACCTACTTGTCCATGGCTCTAACATGCCTAGAGAAGGCCACGCAGTGGCCTTCTGAATGTCTCCCAGGTTAAGGGTCCCATAGGGCCCACATGGCCTGGGGAGAGGGAGGTGTCTGCAATGGGATTGGTGAAGGGCACCCCAACCGAATGCCCTGCCCCCTGCGACTCGTGAGCAGATCCTCCCACATTGGGGGGACCTGGGGGTCGATCCAGTCAGCGGACGCTGCAAATGCGAAAACAAAACCTGGCTAAGCCCTGAGGGAGAATCTCCTGTGGTGCAACCAGGTTGCATGGATCCAGAAGGCAACCCCAGCGCCGCCACTAGGGTGCCCTGAAGTCTCAGAGGAGGAGAAGTGGGCTAGGCACTGTGGCTCCCTCCCACCCCACAGGGTAGTGAAGGGCCCTGCATCACTCCGGCCTCTCAACCCCTCGGACTCCAAGGCTGCCATCTTCCTCTAACCTGGTTCTAAGAGGACCCCCAAGGGAGGCCGAGGAGAGGGGGTCCCCATCCCAACCGTGGAGCCAGGGCAGCACGAGGTTGAGGCAAACACCCCAGGCACCTTGAGCTGCAATCCACCTCAGGGCCCCGACACCGGGTCGGGTTGGAGCTCGCAGAGACCGAGGACTCCAGGAGCCTAGGAGACTAACACTGGGCCGCCTGGTGTCGCTTCCAAGAGGGCTCCTGACTCTGAGGAGTCGGGATGCCAGTCTGGATCGGCCACAGAATCATCCACACACTCAGGACTAGTGACCCCAGGAGCTCCCCTGCCAAAGGCACTGCCGAGGATACACCACCTGTGGCACTGCTCCGATCACTGGTGCAGGGATCTTATATGCAGCCGGCAGGCGGGCATCGAGGGTCCGTGCCAGCCCAGCAGTCATGGGCCACAACACCGGAAGCACCTCCAAGGGAGTTGACTGCTGTAGCAGTGCTCTGACCCACTCCGCAGGGAACCCAGTTGTTCCTCCAGCACCGCTGAAGAAACCTCCTTGATGGCAAGGCTGGAGTCATAAAAGGAGGTTTCCTCCTCACCAAGGCTGTACAGACCTGGGAGGAACCCGGAGCAAGGTCAAGAGTTCTCATGTCATCCCTAGAACAATGCTATCCTCCAAAGGTCAAAGGGCCTGCTGACTTTAAATGTGTGGATCTCTAGAATGTGGTGGTCCATGGAGAAACAGGCATCACAATTGTCCATAGCATGGTTGGGACCCAGGTAGCGACGGCAGACATCATACCAGTCCAGAATGGAAAAATGCCGGACACAGGGCGCCACGATGGGGCACGACCCGCTTTAGATTTCTTCTTAGCCCTGAACCAGACATGACACAGAAAACAATTTAACAAAACTATAGAAAAGACCTGGCGTGTCAATAAGAAATAAAAGGCAGCTTACACGTGGTTAATGGCGTCGGGTGGTACTCATAACTGGATAGAGGAAAATAGATGCAGGAATCGCGAGCAAATTCAGCCAAGGCCTAGTGATGCAGAAAACTCTGGAACCTGCGCGAGCAGGTGTACCTTGACAGCAGGAGAAACAGAACTGGGGTGGAGGGGTCTCACGGCGCCAAATGGCCAACCCTCGTGCGCTACACAGTAATGGGCCTGGGTGGGTGGCTGCTGGTGCAGACCCTCAATCCAAAAAAAGCTCCTGTGCAGGTGCGGCTTCAGCTTACACCCAGCAGTAATGGATGGTGAAGATTAACAAGGGAAGATCTATGCACCTGAGGTGGCACCGCACTGCCAAGGCTGGAGCATGGGTGGTGCCGCAACTGGTGCCAGGTAGCGCCTGGAGACACCAACCCCAACACTGAGGCACCCAAGACTGAAGACCTGAAAATGTGAAGGTAGTACCTGTGCTGGCCCCTGCGCCACAGCCATGATGAGGGTGGAAAAGCATGAGAGCGTGGCATCGTGGCACAGAAGGTGTCGCTGCTAGGTTGACCCAGTCGCCCGTCCCGCGAGTCTGAGGTCCCCAGACCTGAAGCCCCGGGTAGGCCCGCAGTCATGGAACTCGGACAAACCACCAGACCCACTGCTTCATAAGAGCGCCCAGATGAAACTGCTCACCGGAGGACCCTCCAAGGGGCGGAAGGACTCTGGAGTCGGGATCATGGCCGCTGGGAACTGAGGCCAGAGGTGATCCTGATGGAACTGGCTCAGCCTCCTGTCCCCTGCTACCGACAATCTCTGTGCAGATGTACCAGAGGGCAACTTCGAGCAGTCTTCTTCTTCGACTGCAGGACGAAGAAGAACTCGAGGCCAAGCAGTGTCGGGTCACTGACCTTGATCAGGAACCGGGCCCACTTCTTTTGCTTTCGACAGGACCGCCCCTTCCTCCCAAACACTGGACTACCCATAGTCAGACCTCCAGTGGTCCAGACAAGTTTTGGGACTAGAAGTATTTACTACTCCTTTTATACCTGGTAATATTTTCATCCACATGGTAGTACTGTCATCCACTGACCCATCTCTGCACTCACATCTAAGTCAAGTCTCAATCCCCATTGGACATCTGCAGTCACTGACTGTCTAATACTGTTGTGGAGTCATACTGTGACCTTATTTTTAACACAGTCATGTTGAGACAGTCCTAGCCAGCCAGTGAGCAACTCCTGTACCCACCTCTATAAGGGTTCCTGTGTAGTGCCATGGCTGTTAGCATCTCATGGTACTTTCAACTTTGTACATGTGTACCACATATTATAAATTTGCAGGGTGGGGAAAACTTCCTAAAATTAGAAAGTGGAGTATTTCAGTCAAAATGGTAGCAAAATACTCCTTTACTCCCCTTACCTGTTTCCCTGCAGACCTCCCTCCATAGAGGGTGGCCGATCGGACCCATCCCTACTGCTAAAACAGCTTCAAGCGATGTCTCCCTATCATCATCGACCCCATTCCTGGTTGACTCTGCTAAAGGTGGGCTGAAGACTTCTGTTCTGTGTTGAAGAAAACTTTTTTTAAAATAAATATATTACAACTAATCAAATACTGAATGACTATGCTGCTGTCATATAGATGTGAAGATTTGACTCGGCGACAGCAACATCACTGAAGTGCACTCGAAGGTGGAAAAAGGAACTGAGATGGCTAGATGGTCAACGCCAAGATAGCCTATATATGGCGCGAGCCAGTCTTGCCAAGGCCAGCCCTCCTGAAAATTTTGGCCCCACTGATCCTAGCACCTCTAGTGTAGTCCCACTAGTGTGAATGAGTGGTGGATACTATGTCCAGGAAGACTGAGCCGCCCCTGAAAAGCCAGCGGAGCCCTGCCGACTTTAACACGTGGTGCTCGAGAACGAGCAGTCCATCGAGAAGCAGGCATTGCAGTGATCCATGTCATGCTGAGGTCCAAGGCAGGAAAGACAAACATCATGCCGGTCCTTCGTGGAAAAACTGCTGGCTGCAGGGACACCGATGCATGGGAGGCCGCCCGCTTTGAAGAACACATTCTGTCCCTCAATCCAGATATGATTTGATGTGAAAAATTAAACCACAATACATAACAAATGCGACGCCGCTCAGTAAAAATAAATGGAAAGACCTTACTAGGATTCTGGATTGGTGTTGAGTGACTTGATGGCAGAACCAAGGTGAAGAAGAGGTGAATGGCGCTGACAGAAACAGCTCCAAAGGTAGCAGTGCCACACTTACTAGTCCGCTGATGCAGTAGATAAGGTTGACGAGTAGAGTAGCAAAGTAGGATGCAAGGTGCCATCTCAAAGCTGGGAGAAGCAGATCTGAGGTGAGGAGGAGCCAGCGCCATTACTGGCCAGCCCATGAGCTGCTATGCTGTGTGTCGGCCTCATGGGGGTGCCGGCTCCTACCACTGAAAATAAAAAAAAATCTCCGCAGGGTGTTGGCTCTGGCATACACCCACCAGTGATGAATGGTGAAGATTGACACTGGGAAGATTTTTGCTTAGTCTCAGAGTCAGGTAAGAACTCTGCAAGAGACTTAAGTGAGGTCCAAAGGGTTCTATGTGATATTACTGAAAATACAATAATGAACAACATATGAGCAAAGCAAAACACCAAAACCAAAAACACCCCATGACAAAAACATGGCCAAAATAGCGACTTTGGATGAAAAATCGCTGCACACACTCCCGACTGTTATACCTGTCGCCCAGCAACTAGACCAAACCACCCTGGAATCTCAATTACCCACACCTGCACCTCGTCTAAAACACCTGCCGAGTGCCACAGGAAACATCGTAACAAAGCCCAGTTCACACAAAGGAACACAGGCAACTACATGCTTGTTTGGGGGCTTTGCTCTCAACCCTTTAAATTATATCAGACTCCAAGGGTGCACAATGCTCCCAATGGAAGCAGCTGTTCTGTCACGTAGCTGGTCATGCTACCTCTCACTATTTTCCACCCTCACTATTTTGTCCCACTCACTATATACTGTTGCTCACTATTATGCCACACTGCTCCCACAGGTGCTCAAACTGAGTTGCTCAAACTGACTCGCCCATATTACGGGATACCAGTCCAAAGGGTATATTTATATTTGGGAAAAATGCCCTCAGTAGCTTGCAATTCTTAATGCCCAGGGTAGCAGCAGTGAAAGCTCACTTACCCACACTGTCTATTTTGCACTGACTCCTTGTTAGTGGGATACGCAGTAAGCTCCTGAGTCAGAATGGCTTTGTCATTCTCAAGCGAGAATAACAACAGTATCAGCTATAGGCTGGCAGACATACACTGGTCCGTCCTAGGAGCAGTGTACTTCTATCTGCCTACAGACAGATGGAATAAAAGCAGGCCTATTCCAAACTGCCTCCAATAGGTTTCAAATGCTGGAGGAATGGGGAACTAAACTGATTTGCATGGTAGAGACATTTAACCACTGTAGATGGAGAACATTTACTTTGGCCACTAGCTGAAGGCTCAAAATCAAGTGCAGAATGTACATTTTTAACAGAGCCCAGAAAGTCAAACCTCCTGAGGAACAAGAGGAGGGCCTGGGTCCCAAGAGTCCAGGCTTTATAAAGTCATCATCACTACTAAACCCCCACAGTAGAAGAATGAGGCAGGAGAGTTGATCAAAAGTTTCCCAATCTAGAATGAGGCCTAGGCAACAATGGTGACACCAGCTTGAATTTACAGGGAACCAGTGTCAGAAGCAGTGCCACGGCCAGAACTGTATCTGGCACTGGGAGGTCTCCGAAAGGCCCTGAAAGGACTAAACCTGGTGCCGATGATCCAGCCGCACCAAGGTGACTGGCAAAGGCACCACGGTCCCATAGCAGTGACACTGAAGGGTGTGACCAGTGGGACAGGATTCAGGGTCCGGTCAATTGACAAGGGCCCTTGGCCTGTTGTTGAGCGAGCATAACACCGGTCTGAGGCCTGCCTGTGGCTCCAGTGCCACCAGTTCTGAAGCGCCAGGACTGGTTCCACATGTAGAGGCAAACAAGCAAAACACTGCACCCACTGCTCCATAAGAGCTGCCTAGTGGTGGAACTGCCCACTGGCGTCCCCACTAATAGACGGTATGGGACTCGGGCCTGAGACTTGGACCTGCTATGAGCGGAAGCCCCCAATGATGTTGGCTGGCACTGGTGAGGGCCTTCTGTACCAGGACATCAAGGATCTTGTGGCAGACCTCACAGATGGTAACCTCAAGTGGTAAGCTTCTTCCCTTCCTACAGGAAGAGGAAGAACTCCAGGCTGAGTGGTGCTGCACCCCAGCCAAGATCAGGAACGGGCCTGCTTCTTTTTGTGCTTCCAGGAGCAGATTTTCTACTCAACCCCTCTCTAATAGACACCATGTTCCTCTTCTCCCTGTACCAGCAGGGTATGCAAGACCCAACCAACAATTACCCATTGGAGATTTTCCTGACACTAGCCAAAAATGTATTTAAAGGAGGACTGCACTGAGTCTAGGGGTCATTTTCCCAGTAGGAGCTGTTTTTTTAATACTGGTTCAAATTCTGCTACTGCTGTAGCTATATCTGCTATTTAGTTATCCATGTGGGTGTTTCTGATTTACATGCTGTTGGTAAGAGCCATTTGGGAGCTGTATAATGTAGATCTTCCTGGACATAAAGTCTCCACCACTCATTCACTCTGATTGGACTACGCTGGGCTGGGACCCAGGTGTCAAAAAATCTTCAGGAGGGCCGGGCACTGAGGTAGGGGCCGCAAGGAAGCGGTTATGTGAGCCCAGCTCATGCCATATAGGCTACCTCGGCGACACCTCCAACCACCTCAGTTCTTTTCCCCACCGTCGAGTGCACTTCAGTGACGATGTCGCTCTTGCCGGAGTCAAATCTTCACATCTATACGACAGCGACATATTCACTCAGTATTGATTTAGATTTTAGTATATTCTTAGTTTTGTATTTAATAAAAAAAGTTTTCATCAAGAAAGAACACAGAAGTCTTCTTCAGCCCGCCTTGATGGAGTCAACCATGAACGGGGCTTGTGACAGTAGAAAACTTAGCATGAAAGCTGTATTTCCAGCGGGGGCTGACTACAGACAGTCCAGTGCTCGGGGTGGAGGGAGGGCAGTCCTCCTGAAAGCACAAAAGAAGCGGGCCTTACTGGCGATCTTCGCTGGAGACCGCACCGCTGGTTTTGAGTTCATCTTCGCCCCACCGGTCGAAGAAGAACGTACCACGCGAGGTCGCCTCTGGTAGGTCTGCATGTTGATTGTCGGTTATGGGGACAGTAGGCAGAGTCCGTCGGGTCTCCTTTGGCCTCTGTCCCTGGTGACCGGCATCTTTTGACTGTAGTCCCTTCCTGCCCTGGGGGTCCTCCGGTGAACAGTTTCATCATTGGGCTGTTTCTTGGAGCAGTGGGTTCAGCAGTTGTTCCGACTTTCAGAGCTGGCAGGATGGGTCCTGGGGCCTCGGGCTTGAACCCCGCGGGCAGGACAGTTGGGTTGGCCTTGTCACGGAACACCTCCTTCAGTGCCGTTGGCTGCGCTCTGTGCTTTTCCCCTTCACATTGCTGCGGTGCAGGGACCAGCACAGGTACCTTCTTCTCAGGTCTTCAGATCTTCATCCTTGGGTGCCCTGAGTTTGGGTTGGTCCCCGAGCACCCACGTGGCGCCAGCTGTGGTGTTGCCTTCCAACTCCAGTCCTGGTGGCACTGCATCCGTGTGGTTTCTGGTGCCCCTGGTACGGGTTTCTCGATTCCAATTCGAGAGCACCCCTCTTGTGCTTTCTTCCTTTCTCTTTATACTATCCCTCCTGGGCTAGTAGAAGATAACATTGAGCCTGATCCATGATTAAGAGATGACTTTATGAGGATTCTTTCTTTGGAGTGGAAGGTAAGCCTCTACTACAGCAGAGCCTTTGGTTGAGGACCTATCTTTTAAATATCTACTGAATAACATGAACTCCACCTCTCTCTCCAGACATCAGAAGTGGATCCAGGGAAGCTCTTGTGCCTTCAATAGCTGCATGTTCGAAAATCCCTGTGGAATTGACTCCTCTGGTACAGCCTCTTTTGAGACTCTCTCACAGATGGTGTTGGATAATCTGGCACTTATTCCTTCCGTGGCTAAGTCCATAGATCGGAGTATGCTTCCCAGGATCGATCACACCCCGCCTCCCAGGCCTTTGTGGATGCCTTTGTAGTCCTGGTAGAAATGACAAAGCTGCACTCCCTCAGGAATCTACAGCTCGTCCGTAAATAAGGAATCCTGAAGATCGACACTCTGGGAAAGTGAGACTTCACCACTGCTACCCTAGGAATGCGTATTGCTAGCTACCAGAGCTACTTCACAATATGAGTATACACTTTGGCATTTGCTGAAAACATTAGTCGAAGCTCTTCCAGAGTCGTATGCTACCAGAGCTTCTTCAGACCATTACTAGAGGCATCAAGTCCAATAACCAGCAGCTTAAGGCTGCTATGGACGCTTTTGACACTGCCTCTAGGGCAGCAGTAGCAGGGATTTGCACCTGACACCACTCTTGGTTATGGACCTCTGTTTACTAATTATGCTCAACAGAGAGTCATGAATTTACCATTTGATGGAGTTTGCCTGTTTTGGAGCAAGCACTGGAGGCCACTCAGAAAACTAGGACTGCCATTAAGATTGCCAGATAGATCCCTGCTGCCCTCAACGGGCGGGAACCATCGCAGTTTCATAACCGCCAGTCCTTTCGTGACAAAGGCAGAAGGGGTTCAACAAGAATCAAGCCCCTCAGCCACAAAAGAAAATGCAGCAGAAGGCACAGGGCCCAAAAGTGCCAAGTTCCACCCTCTGAGATTCTGGCCCAAGTCCCACCTCAGCTGTCTGAGGGGGACTCTTCTTGCCAGTAGGAGGGCGTATACTCAGTTTTACAACCAATGGAGGTCAGTCACTTCAGACAAATGGGTGCTCAGGATAATCCATGATAGTTACTCCCAAATTTTCGGAAACCCTCCGGATCATCCATCCAAACGACAGCTCAAGCTGTCTGTCACTCAGTCAGACCTTCTTGCTTCCAAGATTCAAGGCCTTCAGAACAACAGGGCAGTATAAGTAGTTCCGTGAGGATCAACACAACATGGGTTTCTACTCCCATTACTTCCTAGTTCCAAAGAAAACAGGCGCATGTGCCCTATTCTCGATCTAAGGAAGTTAAACAAATTCTTTTACAAGGAGAAATTCAAGATGATCTTACTTGGTACACTTTAACCTCTGACCCATCAAAACGATTGGCTGGCCTCCCTGGACATGCAAAATGCCTACCAACATGTTCTTATGCACCCAAGCCACTACAAGGTATCTCCAATTTGTGGCGTTGGGTCCAACACTACAATTCAGGCTTCCTGCCCTTTGGGCTATCCTTGGCGCCGAGTCTTTACAAAGTGCTTTGCAGTACTGCAGCAGCATCTCAGGAGACTTGGAATTCAAGTGTTCCCAGTATCTGGACGACTGGCTACTAGCAAGCCTCTCGAGACAAGAGACGCAGGGAAGCTGTGACTACGGCTTCCAAGTTCCTCACATCCATGGAGTTCTGTTGAATCTAGGAAAATCGCAGCTACAACCCTCCCAATAGCTCTTCTTCACAGGAGCCCTTCTGGATACCTCAACGAAGAAGCTTTTCTTCCAGAGAACAGCAGGAATGACATCCTTCAGATGGCTCACTTCATCAGAGACAGCGACTCAGTCCGAGCCTCTCGATGTAGCGAATGCTAGGTCTCATGCCATCATCAGTGTTCACTGTGCCCTGGCTCTTCACAGGAGGACTACTCACTGGATGGTGGTCAGTACTTAGTGGTCTCCCGACCATACCCCCAGTCCTTTCACATCAAGGTGACGGAACCTCTAAGATGGTCACTCACCTGGTGAACTCAAAGAGGACAACCTTCTGAAATGTTTTCCCTTGCCCCGCCTGGAATCACAGATCTTCATCACCACGGATGATCCCTACTCAGATGGGGAGCTCACTGTCAGGATCTCCACACCCAAGGTTGATGGAATCAGGACAAGTCTCAACTCCACATAAATGTCATGGAAATGAGAGCTGTCTTGTATGCAGTCCGAGTTCTGAAGGACATTGTCTGTTGCAAAATCATTCTCCTTCAAACAGACAACAAAGTGGGATGTATTACATCAACAAGCAGGGTGGGCACACTCATCCCCTGTGCAGGGAAGCAATGAGAGTGTGGGAATGGTGCCTAGAGCACGCAGGCCCTGATCCAAGCAGTCCACCTTCCGAGTGCAGAATGATCTATCGGATCATCTCAGCAGAAAGGAAGTGGATCCTCATGAGTGGTCTCGACGCAAACGCAACCCGTCAAGAGTGGGCACCAGACTTGACCTTTTTGCGTCCCCACTCAATAGCAAAACTGCTCTATTCTGCTCCAGAAATCCAGAACCTGGCACTTTCTGTCAGGATGCATTCAGACTATGGTGGACAAAATGTTTTCTGTATGCAGTTCCTCCTCTTCCCTTACTTCAGATGGTGCAGCTCAATCTGGAGGCACAAGGGGGCAGAATAATCCTCACTGCCCCATTCTGGCCTCATCAGATTGGGTTCCCATGGATCAACAGATTACTGGAAACTCCATCAAGACAGCTTCCACTTCAAACGGACCTGCTAACCCAGGGCCCAGTGGTACATCCCAACCTGAGATCCCTTCATCTCCACGCATGGCTCCTGAGGAGATAGAAGTGAGTAGATCTGACGTTTCATGTAGGGTCTCAGACATTCTCCTAGCAGCACACAAGTCGGCTACTAGGAAAACTTACACGGCAAATTCTGGTGTGCAAAGTCCTTCCTGGACCCCTTCTTTCCCACCTAACAAAAATCCTGGAGTATCTACTAGACCTGTCAAATCCAGGACTACAATACTCAACCGTGAAGGTTCATCTCGCGTGATCTCAGCTTACCACGAGCCTGTGCACTCTGTGTCTGGCTCAGTTTCCTTGGTTAAGAGGTTCCTTAAAGGTATATGTCACACTAGGCCACCGATCAGAAGACTGGCAGTCACTTGGGACATTAACCTTGTGCTAGACATGCTCACCTGTAAACCTTTCGAACCTCTAGCAACATGTGAGCTGAAGTTCCTGACCTGAAAGCTGCCTTCCTTGTAGCCATTACCTCCGCCGCAGTGTGTCTGAAATACATGCGCTGGTCACAGACCCTCTGTTTACCGTGATTACAAGGACAAGGTGGGTCTCAGAACTCACCTAAGTTTCTCTCCAAAGTAGTCTCGAATTCCATCTGAAACCAGCCCTTGGTTCTTTCGGACTTTAGAACTTCCAGAATGAGGGAGAGCGCATCTTGCCATTCTCTGATGTTAAAAGGGTTTTGGGTTCTACATACACAGAACTAAAGAGATCCGCAAATCAAAGCAATTATTTGTATCCTTCAGCATGGCCGGCTGTCAGCCTGTTGCTATCAGATGTATTCTGGCATGGCTAGTGGCATGTCTTCGTTAATGTTACTCCATGGTACAGGTTAAACTGGAAGACAGAGTATATGCCCATTCTACCAGGAAAGTCGTGGCTTCTCTGGCAGAAATCCAACGTGCCCATTGCAGACATCTGCAATGCGGCTACTTGGAGCTCTGTGTACACCTTGTGAAGCACTACACTTTGATGTCCATGCCAGACAGCATCCGTCCTTCGGTAGGACAATCCTAAATGGATTTCTGTCTTAGGTGAGCTACTCTCCTGCCGCCTTCCTCGGGGATGATTTAGCTCGGTATTTCTCCCATCAGTGTGAATGAGTGGTGGAGACTTTATGTCCAGGAAGATATGAAAATTACGTACCTACCGTAATTTTTGATCTTCTGGACGAAGTCTCCACCACTCATTCACACGCCCACCCTCCATCCCTCGAGCTACTCACCTGTTTTGGTCTCCACCCCCTCGATGTCTGGGCTGTGAAGACTTGTCGTGTTGACCCTTTTATATGGGTCATTCGGACTATCTTATGTCCGATATAGGTTAGTTTCACTAGGTTTGTTTACGCTGCACCCTCGGTAAAAAAGGTATTGAGGCGGGTTGGAGGGTCGACGCCAAGGAAGCTTTCCAGGCGGAGCTGGCTCAAGGCGCCGCTTCCCTCGGTACCAGCCCTCCTGAAGATTTTAGGCTCCCGCTGGGTCCTAGCGCCTCTGGTGTAGTCCCATTAGTGTGAATGAGTGGTGGAGATTTCGTCCAAGATCATCAAGAATTACGGTAGGTATGTAATTTTCATTTTATGTCCCTGTTCTGCTCTTCTATTGTTGCCACAATGCATCCATGTTCTACTACAGAACTATGTGGTTGTTTGGGATATAAACTACATCATTCAGTTCTAAAACAATACTTGCCACCAGACTGTAAAGTGGAAACACCCACAGAGGTTACCAAAAGGCCTGTACAGATGTAACAGTAACATACTGTAATTTAAACAAGTACTTACAAAACAGCTTCTACTGGAAAAATAACTTACATGTTCAGCGCAGTTCTCCTTAAGAAAATGTGGCTCTCACAGGAGATGCCACCAGTTGAAGAATGGGTAGCTTTGGTCAATGGTACATACAGACTAGGAACGTGACATATGTTATCAGGGACCAGGCTGACAAATGTAGAAACAGATGAACAGGTGGCTGCTGTTTGTTATGGCAAAGGACCCCACTTCTGTAACAGGACATGAACAGTGCAGATATGGGGTGGAAGTTGAGGGTGAGGGCTGAAAACTACTGCGACACAGAGGCTGACATCCGATGGTAGGAGTTACCTTGCAAGTACAGTCTGTCTACTCACTAACATGTTTGCAACTGTAATGTCTCTTGTTTGTGTCGCTGTGTTTATACACATGTGGGAAAAAGGTGTTAATAAACTAGGATTATAACAACAACAAAAACATTGTTTTGGAGGTTACCCCTGCTGTCACTAGGCCTCAACAACTAAAAAAATCCTAAAATATTCCTTATGACTCATACAAATAAATACACGACATGTGTGTGCGTGGGGGACCACCTAGAATGCCTTCCAACCTTAAATCACTATGCTACTCTGTTATGAACTGGTTCAGGACAAATTATTGTTATACATGTTAAAGGAATACTGTTTTTTTTTTTGTTACAGTCATCAGCCTTGTTCCATGTGTGGAGTCATATGACTGCTGTTTCCTAGGGACCTCCATAAAAATGAGATGCCCAGCAGGCAACATTGTTACATTAAAAAGTTTTGAAAGATTTTACTTAGTTCCTTTACTAAACCTAACATTAAAGGAGAACTACAGTGAATCTAAAAGTCATTTTCCAGGTAGAAACTGTTTTTTTGTTAAATATTGGTTCAAATTTTGTTATTGTTCAAGCTAGCCTACATTTTTAGTTATCCTAATGGGTGTTTGTGATTTACATGCTGTTAAGAACCATTTTAGAACTGTATGATGTAGTTTATGTCCCTGTTCTGCTCTTTTCATTGTTGGCACAATGCATCCATGTTCTATTATTTTATTTAAGTCTTGATTGCATGTACCTTAGAGCTAAGAGCTCCTTTACAAAGGTTCCACGTCAGTAGAAGGGACAACAGATTAAACAGGACAGTAAAAGTACGGTACAATAAAGTGTAAATAGGAGGCACAAAACTCATAATGGACAGGCAATGTAAAACAATAGAGACACATTATGCTAATCAGTTTCAGGCACAGGAAAATGCATACAGTACATTAATATTGGCCAGCAGACTTTGTCAAGACAAACAGGGCACAGGGTGTTGGAAGAGATGTGGGAGGGTGGGCTGGGAAGAGTAAGAGAGGGGGGGAGTGGAGGACATGACAGGTGGGGCAAGGGTAGGAAGGGTGGAGGGTAGGGGGATGCGGGGAGGGGTAGGAGGCTATTAGAGAACTCTGTGGCTGAGAGGGACATACACTACATCATTCAGTTTTAAATGGTACTTATCAGCAGATTGTAATGCAGAAACATCCACGGAGATTACGAAAAGGCCCGTATAGAAGGAATAATAACAGAATTTTAACCAGTACTTAAAAACATTTTCACTGGGAAAATGACTTACAGGTTCTGTGCAGTTCTCCTTAAGCAATCCAGTTACAGGACAGCTACATCAATGTTTAAACACCTGGTAAGGAAACATAGTTGATTTCATTGACGGAAGAGTTTCAAGAAAAGAAGCCTAGGGAAAATGACAATGGCTCAACTGTAGGAAGTCTGAGCAGATTTGTCATTAGGACATTGTTTATTATCACTCAACTTCTGAAAACGCTCCAGGGTAGTGTAACTTTGTGTGCCTTTATTTTTTTTTGCAACTTGTTGATTGCCTGGCTGTTTCGCAAGTTTCAGTTTTCCTTTGTTTCCATTTCTTCTTTTCTTGGCTCACTAGCCAATTTACGGGGGCAGTGAGATGAACTGAACTCTGGTTGAACAAGGCACTGGATGTTTCTACAGCTTGGAAAACACGGACTCATTGTACCTAGGTATTAACCCCATCTTCCATACTGTGTTGCGCTTTATGGTCTTGCATTGAGTTGGTATGTTCACGTTATTAGTTAATTCTTATTGTTCATGGCTGTCAAATGTTACCCTGTTATGCTCAACTCCTGTTTGTTATACTGCTACCTTGTAATGTTATGTTCTTCACATGCCTTCCCATTAAATCACGTTATGCCTGCTATCTTTCTCTGAAATCCTGTAATATCTACTTTTGCCTGTAATCTTGTAATCTCCCAGGTCGCACCTGAAATAGGCATGTGACTGTCTAGTGTGTTTACCTGGTTAACAAAAGCTAAATAAATAAATCACTTTGAAGTTCTTTTGTTAATGCCTTTCTTCCCATGCAGCTCTTACATCCTGATCCAATCCCCCAACCCTGTCACCGTTCCCCAGGGACTTTAGCTCAATCCAGCTATCCCTCCATGTCTCCTCACTCACCCCCGCCATGGCGGGATTGACAACTTCCCCATACTGCCAACACAAGGATGCAGTGCTGTGAAAGGGCCCTGCCCACGGGTGCAGTGTGCCAGAGAGGGCTCTACCACGGGTGCAGTGTGCCAGAGAGGGTTTACCACGGGCACAGTGTGCCAGAGAGGCCCCTGCCATGGGTGCACTGTGCCGGGAGAAGGCCCTGCCATGGGTGTAGTGTGCCGGAGAAGGCCCTGCCATGGGTGAAGTGTGCCAGAGAGGGCCATATCATGGGTGCAGTGTGTTGGAGAGGGCCCTGCCATGGATGCAGGGCCTGCAAGGGTTGGACAGTGTGCTGGAGAGGGCCCTGCCATGGGTGCAGAGTGCTGGAGGGCCCTGCCATGGGTGGTGTGCTGGAGAGGCCCTGCCATGAGTGCAGTGTGCTGGAGAGGGCTGCCATGGGTGCAGTGTACTGGAGAGGGCCCTGTCATTGATGCAGCGTGCTGGAGAGGGCCCTGCCATGGGTGCAGGGCCTGCAAGGATCAGACCCCATTCTCTGCTGCCTGGTATTTCCTTTTCTAGTTTTGGCCCCAGACAGTGGGCGCAGGTGTTCAATGCTGCTGAAGACCCTCCTGCACATTCCCAATGTAAGACATAGGTGACTCCTCCTCTCCCAATGCTTTACTTTTTGCTTTCATCTTCTGTTTATCCCCCAGGTGGCCTCAAGCAGGAGGGACTCCACCTACCAGCCACCTAGGACTGTCCCGCCTACCTGGTACCCCCGAGCCATATCCCACACGGCCCCCGTGGTGGTTTGGGAAGGGAAGACTGTCCCCCAACCCAGGACATAATCAAAATAGGGGCAATTATGGGCGGTTCAGTGGCAAAGTGGGATGCTGGTCGTCTGGCAGGGCTTCATGGAGCCTGTGTAGCTCTCTCCATACTGCTTTCTGTCCCTTCCCCTCATGGCCATGAACAAGATGTGTGGAGGGCAAGCAACGCAGCCACGAGCCAAGCTCTTGCCTCCTAACTCCAACGCTGCCACCCGGCCTACACCGGGGCAGCCAAGGAGTGGGACAACATTCCCCATCCCTGGGAGAGGAGAGGAGAGCTGTCATCAAACACTCGATCCTCTCCTCCCCGCTGACCCCCAGCAACTCAAGCTTGCTCCTGAATTCATTGGTGGCATGGCGCAAGGTGTGGCGCCCAGCGCCAACCCACAGAGCCACCAGGTTGGCCCTCCCAACACTTTACAGTCACTGACCGCCGTGCCTTTGCTGCTGCTAGTGGCCAGGCTTACACCAGACTCCATACCACCGCCCGCCCCCACAGAGAACAGTCCCCTGGATGCTGGATCCTTCTCCTCCCACTGGCCTACCCACTGACATCCCATGATTTCTTTCTCAACCCTGGTCACTGGTGGCACAAGTGGCAGCCCTCCCTCTGTGCCAGCAGGCCAGCTCTCAAGTTCAGAGTTCTTGTACTGCATGACCAACAGGTGATGGTAATTCACAAGGTTGGGTTATAGAATGGAGTTAGAATGGAATGATAAGGTAAGTCTAACTTTTAAACTAGAATATTGGTGTCAGTCCTACATGGATCCAATGTAGCCTCCTTCTGATGCTGCGCCATCTTGATGTTAGGCAACCATCACTTACAAAACGCTACCTCACAGGAATGCTGGGCCTGGTGTAACAAGTGGCGGATGTAACACAGGTTCTTTCCATCTGCTGCACCTTGGCACCTAGCAGGATTCAGGGACCTATGGAGCTCTTCCACTGTCAGCACTGGTCAGAAAAATGGGCATCAATTCCGAGAACAAACACAGCAGGAGCATTTCAGGGTAGAAGAAGCCGGTGCTGCAATCACAACATGAAATTGACAAATAATTCCTAAGTGGCGTGCCCTCCTCCCCAATATGGCAGCTGGGCTTAATACTTTGGGCTAACCTCAGTGGCCAAATATTGCTTCTAATATTTCCATTTTTAATACTATAACCATTGTCCAGTTGCCCAGCAAGTAAAAGCCACCATCCTACATCTTGTATATTTTTTTCACAGATGTTTTAAATGATATGGGACAGGGCCTTCCAGCCTTTACCTCTAGCACCCATTTTGGTCAAGAGGACTTCAAATAAAACTTGTACAAAACCGTGAACCTTCTGTAAACTGCAGAACAAACACTAAGCAAACTAGGAGGGCACATTGAAAGAGTTTGCAAAGTTTATTTACAGAAAATACAAATACATTTCTTTTTCTAAAAGGAAATTTATAATTTAATTTGGTTTAGTTCTTATAAACAACATGTCTAAACCCATAAAATGGCCGTAAGGGACAGCAGTGAATATGCCACAGTAGCAAAGATGAGCCTCCAGGCATGCTGCAGACTCGAGATATATACTGCAGAGGTGTTCTGCAAGAGCGCGTATGCAGTGCTGTCTCCAGGTATACTGGCAGGCCTCTGTAACCCGCTGTTTTCCTTCACCTGTTATCTGGGATGTCTATATCTCATTAAAGCCCAGCTTACAACATCCACGGGATAAGGTTGGTATATTTAGCTCTCAGGCCATGGGTAGAGCGGCTACAACACTGCAGTTGGTTCTACTGTATAACTTAATGTATAGCCACTGATATAGGTGGTAGTTTATGTCATATACAGTCAAGCATTCTTTCCCGCTGACCCTGAGAGCAATCAGGCTTCATTGGTGGCCCTTTATGCACAGTACTGTCCAGTGCCTGGTAATTAACCTGCTGGTTCCTCTCCCGAAGAAAACCTGGCACAGATGTCTTTTCTTGGTAGAAGTCTGGCACTCTGGGCACTTGTTAACTTTCTGTAGAATTAAAAACAAAAAACAATGGAAAAAAAATTAATATACAACAAGGTTTGACCACCAGGTCTGCAGAAACTGACAATGAATCACTTGGGGTTACTGCAGCTTCATGGCTGCTACATAAACGACTCCACCCGTGCAAGCAACCACAGGGAGAGTGACCGGAATTTGTTTATGTAGCTGTGTCACAAGAGCTGTGGTAGTCATACCCTGTTACAGTGGTAGCTTGTGCTGCTAGGCCTGACTGTGGTTTCCTGCTTATTCAGAAGATACAAACAGACCCTGAAAAGATAGCCCATACTCTTTACTATAACCTGTGAACTGCAAAGCAGCTGGTTAAGGAATGCAGCAGGGGTCCGTCTCACAGTACAAACTACAAACACAGGTAGGGACTTGTGGTATGTGCTTAAAGAAAAAAAAATATATATATATATTTATACATATAATTATTTGTGTGCCCCTCCAGCCATCAGTGTCCGTCCTGTTACGGACCCACCTGCCCACCTCCACCTCCATGCCTATTGCCTGCACTCCCAGTCACCCCTGGCTTGCCCCTCAGAGGGTGGGGTTATGGCACTGTGGTCTTCCAGCCGGGCGATGCTAGTAACTGGTCGGGGAGCCAGCAGCGGAGGCTAATTGAGGCCTGGGGTAGGTCTTCATGTAGACGGCCGGGGACACAGTGTTTTTTCCCCTGTGGCAGGGGCGGGACGCAATGATGGCCAGCGGCCCCGCCTCACTCGAGTGGGCATCGGTGCAGGTCAACCCAGCCTCCACTGGGTGCTCGCTACTGCGCCGACTGCACGTATTCTCCCTACCCCTGGAGAAGGAGAGACGCCAAGGTGCCTCAATCCTTCTCCCCCGGCCTTGCCTTCTGGCAATCCTGGTCCGCCCCTCAACCCAGGTCACCGTGTCGCAAGCGGAAATCCTACTGGCCACCAAGGGCCACGCCATATAATTTATCTATGTATAGCTGCAGTGAGCCATAGCCAACGAGAGACATATGTAAACCTTTTAACATATGACGTTATTCATGATCATCTCAAAAACTAAACACTAGGTACTAAAATTATTTAAAACTTGCCATAAAATTAATTACAGATACACAAACTCGTCCATATCAGACCTAAGAATCTATTGGAGCAATAGTAAGGGCTGTACAATACATTCCAGTGATACTGCCATTAAGAAATGAAAATTACGTACACATCATAATTCCTGATCTTCCAGAATATCTTCACCACTTATGGGTCTGTACTGGAGGCACCAGGACCCCGGAGGAGCAAAGTCTTTCTGCAGCCTACAGCTAGGGGATAGATGTCGGTGATGGTGCCGCCCACAAGACACACATATGACATGGCGCTTGTGGACTGGTCAGTAACTGACACCAGCCCCTGACATTCTCAGTTCCGTAGCCAGAAGAAACAAAGTAGGAGAGAAAGAGAGACAGGAGGTAAACAGTCCAAAGGGATAGAAAAAGGACACAGGATCTAAAATCATAAAAGAATAAAATCTGATTACCAAGTTAAAGAGGTGGAGAGAGGACCTACACAGGCTGCAGCGTACAGCTTATTTATTCACAAAAGTGCATATTACCTCTTATGAAAAGGGAGCACCACAGGGACTCACAACCTCCAACTGGTTTTGCCGATAGGCGTCCTCAGAGAGTGAAAAAAGCACCTATGAACAGGGGACAACAGCTGCTGCACAGACCATTAAAGTAGCAAGCCAAGCTGGGGGTGGGGTGGGGTGAAGAAGTACAAAAGACGCCATTTTTTTTGGCAGGGACAAGGTCCTTAAGAAGTCAGAGGTAAGCCCCCGTCCCCCCTTTCTTTTAAAAAAGACTCTATTAAAGGCAAAGAAAAAGAGGGCAAGGAGCAAAAGGAAAGAAAAAGGATGAGGAAAGACAGTGTGAGCTGCCCAGATGCCTGGCCTAAACTGAGCAGGAATGGTGGGTGGACGTGGTAATAAATGGTGAAGATATTCTGAAGATCAGGAATTACAGTGAATACGTAATTTTCATATCTTCCAAGAATCAATCTCCATGACTTAGTCCCACGTATGGGTCAGAGTATCAAGCTTACCAGCTGGCTCACCCTGAGGAAATGGTTGTTCCCTTAGCATCCTGTGGGGATAACCACAGAAAGGCAGGGACTCTTCATGGGTTTGGCAAATGCTCCTGTTGACTGGGAGCAGGAAGATGCCCTGCCAACTCCTGTTTGACCCTACAGGAGAAGTGGGTTCCCTGGAACCATGAAGCAATCACCCTACGCCGGGCCAAGGGTGACAACTTTGATAGGTGAAGCCATGTCGCCCACCAAATGCAGACTGCAGTTCATGCCAGCCTGGAAGCCGCCTTGCTGACATCATAAGATGCCCCGCATGGTGCCTAGGGCAAAAGCAGATGGCTTGCCTGGTTGCCTCACAATCCAGCAAAGATGCTAGAGCTGATCCAGCGCCCACAGCTGCCTGTCATAGGTCCAACTGTGGAGACCCCGGTCAAAGCGCTGAGGTTCTAGCCTTGCAGCTCTGCTTATTGTAACTTGTGCCAGAAACATCTATCTGGCTGAATAAAAAGCTTATGCAGTTAATCTTTGTTTCAGATTGCCTTCTTCAGTGTGCTGGAACCTTTGTTTTGATTCAGCTCGCCATAGGTCACCTGATGGACCTGCTGTGCAGAAATGCATAGCATAGTGCGTGACAAAAACCAAACAGGTTACTCACCTGTAACAGTAGCTCTAGGAGTGGTATATGTTGTTCATCCACACTATATGGCATGTCCCTTTCCTTTAAGGATCGCTGGAAGGTCTTCAAGCTGGCTCCTCCCAACCACCGGGTGTTATATCCCTCGGGTCCGCCCCATGATGCCAGATCTTAGCCTGCTGGAAACCAGGTACTGTCGCCCAAAACGGCAGAGTCCCGTGGATGAACATATACCACTCCTAGAACTACTGTTACAGGTGAGTAACCTGTTTTTCTAGGGTTGTGGATATGTTGTTCATCCACACTATTTGGCAGACTCCTAGCAGTTCTCTGGGAAGAGGGAGGCAAGGCACACACCCCCACAGAATACTTACTTGGGAAACAGAGATTGAGAACTGAGGGCCCCAAACCAGCATCCCAGCGTGACTGAAGGTCGATGTGGTAATGGGTTATAAAGGTGCTTGCTGACTTCCAGGCAGCAGCTTGACAGATATCCTGGATAGAGATGTCCCTGGAAGGCCACCGATGCAGCAGTATGGCGGGTAGAATGAGCTCTCATCCTCTGGGAGGCTGCATGTCTAACTCATGAAGACAGACCTATGCAAGATGTAATCCACCTTGCAATAGTCCATTTTGCTGCAGATCTGCCAGAAGCAGCTTCAGTGTAGATGACAAACAGCTGGCGAACCTCTCCCCAAATTTCCACCGCCTCTCCTTATAAAGAGAGAGTTCATCTCAGGTACAAGGTATGGAGCCTGTATTCGGCCTCTGAGGTGTAATTAGGATAGTATATGGGCAGAGTTAACACCTGGTAAGGTGAAACTTTAACATGACCTTCGAAGGAATTTCAGGTGGGGGCATAGGACAACCTTGTCCCTGTGGAAGACCAGATAAGGAAGTCCACCGAAAGCGCCTGGAGCTCCCTTGTCCTTCTGGCAGACGTGATAGCTACCAGGAAGGCCATCTTCCATGACAAATGTGACAGTTCACACTTGTGCACTGGTTCAGATGGCTTGCCCATGAGCTTTGTCAGTATTAGCAGTAGATCACAGGTGGATATGTGATCAGGCCTTTGAAAAAGCGCCCGAACACTGTCTCCCCGCCAATGTGGCTGACCGCCCACACCCAGTAAGCAGAGATGGCTGCCAGGTGCACCCTAAGGGTCGATGACTGAAGACCCCTTTAGACAAAGACCGCCGAGAATGTTAGCCACTGGACAGGACAGAGGGTCCAGGCCCTTGCCCTGATGCCAAATGGAAAACCTTTTTCATCTGAAGGCGTAACAACATTTCTTGGTCGATCCTTTCTGGATACTTCCACCACGGTGAGGATATCTCGAAAGACCCAAAGCCTGGAACTCTAGCCCCAGGTACCAGGCTGTGAGGTGCAGGGACTGAAGGTCCGGATGGTATACCTTTCCTGATTGAGAGAGATCAGGTCCGGGCATGCTGGAAGCCATTCTGGGTTCTGCAGCTGAGACTGAGGAGATCTTAATACCAGAACTGGTGTGGCCAGTCTGGAGCTACTAGAATCACCTTCGCCTTGTCCCTCCTCACCTTGTGGATCAAGGGAAATGGAGGGAAGACATAGAAGAGGCCTGGGGTCCACGGCCTCAAGAAGGCATTCCCCTGAAGCAAGCCCTGCTGAGGGGGGGGCATGAAACAGCCTTCAGTTTGGTGGTGTCCCTGGAGGCAAACAGGTCCACCATCGGGTTTGCCCCAGTGGGAGAACAGGCTGTAAAGCTACCTCTGGATGTAGAGACCACTTGTGAAATGTCTCCCTAAGCGGCTGAGAGCATCTGCCAGATGGTTTGAGGCTCCTGCCACATGAATGGCTAGGAGATCTGCCTCCAGATGGCTGACAAGGGTCCAGATGCGAGCACCTCCCTGCAAAGCAGACGGGAATGCGGCCACCTGTTTGTTGAAGTAGTACATGGTCGTGGTTTTGTCCATCTGGACTTGAACCACTTGACCCTGGAGCTGAGGAGCGAAAGCTGACAGTGCCAGTCTGCCTGCTCGGAGCTACAACAGGTTGATGTGGTATTGAGACTCCTGGGGAGTCCAGAACCCGTAGAGGCCCCTTTGTCCCCTATGGGCTCCACCGCCCATGAGAGAGGCATCGGTCGTGAGAACGGACGCTGGCTCAGGGCAGACAAACTGGATCCCTTCCTCAACCGGTCTGGAGCGGTCCACCACTGGGAGCGCCCCACATCTTCTGTGTTACAGTGATCAGTTGGTCGAAATGACCGTGGCTCTGAGTCCACTGGGCAGTCAGCTCCCATTGAGGGGTGCATGTGACACTGGGCCCAACGGACCATGGAGGTGCATGCCGCCACGTAACCCAGAAGATGCAGAAAGTCCTGGGTAGGGCGAATTGCCCAACCAGAAATAATTGGGCAAAGGGAGAGAACCTCCGCTTCTGGTCGCCGAACCAGCTCTGGCTTGTTGAGTGTCAGCTCTGCCCAATAAAGCACATCACCTGAGAAGGCATGAGTTCCGACTTGGCCTCGCTGATCAGGAGGTCGAGTCGGGAGCAGGTCTGGAGGGCCAGATCCTTGGACTTCCACCTCCTGCTGGGTGGGACCTGCTAAGAGCCAATCATCAAGGTAGGGGAAATTCTGACCCCGACACCTGAGATGGGCTGCTGACCACTGCAATGCATTTGGTGAAGACCTGCGGCCAGCGAGAAGCCAAACGGCATGGCATGGAACTCAGATAGGGTCCCTTAGGCTCTGAAGCGGAGGAACCGCCAATGAGACGGATTTGATTGGGACGGAAAGAACTCTGCTCTGCAGATCCAGTGAACAGAACCACATGTTTCCACTCCAAGGATGGTACGATCTGTGACAGTGACCATCCGAAAGGTGCGTGACCAGAGATACTGATTCTGAAGACAAAGCCTGGGTCTGTTGGAGAATCCCCACCGGAGCTACTGCCTTCTTGAGGAGCACTGAGCGATGTGCGTGCCTCAGAGAGCCGACTGAGTAAGGGCAGATACTCTTTCCTTCTGTGGGGCTTGGCTTCTTTGAAGGTACTGCTCAATTCCAGAGGCAGACTTCTGACTGACCACCTCCAAGACCCCCCGTCGTGGTGATAACGAACCAGGTGGAAAGGAAGTGGTGGAGCCGGACCCCCACAGGAAGACCCAGAGCTTGTCTGATGGGGAGGGGTGGCAGTCCCCGCCGTCACTGAGCAGGCTTGGAGGAGGAGGATCCAGGACCTGAACCTTGGCCTCCTTTACGGACATGGAGTGCCCGGCTTGGGCCGGGGCTAAGCTTGAGACTGTTGTTGCTGCTGCCCTCCTTGAAAGGAGGGTTGCTGGGCCGAGGGGAAGAATGTCAAAAGGCTTCTTCTTCTTCTGCTTCTACTCAAGAACCTTTAGCAGAAGTGGTGTCCAGGTGTGGCATTGGACTGCTCAATACGCTTGAAGGTGACCAGCCACACCTGGCCGAAAAGATTGGTGCCCAGGAAAGGCACATCAGCTAGTTTGTGCTGAGTATCTGCCGGAAGGAGGAGGAGAGTCTCAGCCAAGCCCCGCGGCGATAGGCAACTGTGGCTGTCAACGAATGGGCATAAGAACCCAATGTCCAGGGCCATCTGAAGCTGCTGTTTGGCAACAGTCTGCCCTGGTCCCGGACTTGCTTGACCGTGGTTTGCATGTCCGCAGGGAGATGTGGGAGGACTTCATCCAAAGACCCCAAAAGGGTATGGGAGAAGTGTGCCATGATGACGGCCGAACTTTCCTGATGGAGGCCTAAAGATGAGGCCGCATAGACCTTCCGAGCCAAATGATCCAAGTTTTTGGATTCCTCTCGAGAGGTCGATCAGTGTCATCAGAACTGCCAGTACACCTGAACACAGAGGTGGTCACCAGACTCGGTCAAGGGTGCCTCGTGAACCCTGCAAGGGACCCCATGGGCACTGCATACTTGAGGGCCATGTGGCCAGAGCTGGACAAGAGGCAGGATACTGCCAAAGTTCTAAGGTCAAGGAACCATGGCCTCGGCCACAGGAAAGGCCTCAGTTGGGGTATCCCATCTCTTGAGGATGTCCGTGAGACGGTACTACGCTTTTCTAGATAGGCTCCAGGGCATCCCTTAGACTCAGAGATGAGGCGAAGAATGCCCTGGAAAGACGAAGGACCTTCTTCCGTCTCAATCCCACTGGCAGATTGCGTCATCCCTGGGTGATAATGTAGGCGGTCTCATCCGAATCAGAGGAATCTGGATACAACGGTCGGCCGCCTAGGTCACTCGACCTACCGAGGGCGGTCCGGAGATGGTGACCGAAGACGCCGGGAAGCCCGTGTCTGGTCTAGCTTCTTAGAAGGAGCCCTCCACAGGCTGCTTGGTGGTGATTCCACCACTACTGGTGGAGAGACCGGTTTAGGCCAAACCGTAGGTTTCTCTGGCTCGTGGGTGGGAAAACCAACTTAATCAGCTCCAAGGAGTTGGCTTGGCTTGGGAGGCGAAAGTCAAGTAATGACTGGGTAGAAGCCGGAGTCGGCTTGTGCCGGTCAAAATCAGCTGTTGCCACATGAGGTCCAGTGGCGCCGGAGTTTCCGCTGGAGCCTCCTCATCCAAGGATGACCGATGGCATCACCTCTTTAGAGTTCTTGGGTCTTCCTCGCCTGTCGGTCGAGGGAGTCCTGGACCTCAATCGAGATCAGACAGGCCGATCTCAGTAACTCAGGAGACACTGGCAGGACCGTGATTTCCCAGGGTTGGGACGACACTCTTTCACGGGATTCCCAGCAGGCTGGGTCTCCCTGGCCGGGAAAGAAAGGACCAGAGTCTGCGACAATGGGTCGATCGGATCGATGATTATTTCAGCCTCTTGATCGACACTTCAGTTGACTGGCCAGACGGCAAAGTCGAGAAGCCAGTGGCTCAAGAAGCAATTTCAACCAAAGTCGAGACTGCCAGTTCCTGGGACCGATCTCTCCTGATCCCAAGCACGCCTTTGCCGAGACGAAGACAATCCCGGTCCTTTTCCTGCTTACAGGACTGAGAGGAGTGCGTGTTCGAAGGACTCTCTCTCCTCAGTCGGGAGAGACTGGCACCACTCGAAGGAACCACGGAAAGTGGAGCCCAGGTTGAGTGGAACAAACAAGCTCTGAGAGGAAGATTCACCGCACAAACCGCTTCCTCCTCGAAGGCTTGCATTGTTCCAATTGCTCGGCAGATCCCGAGCTGCAGAAACCGCCCACCGAGCCTCCTTTGAGTGGGTGAAATGCAAGACAAAAATCACACTTTGAAGTGTCATGGTTGACATCCAAGGTCAGACACATAGTGGGATCGGCAAGATATTTCTGGCAGTAAGAACACCTTGAAATCTGGGTGTTTTGCATAATCAAGATAAAGAGTTGTGGTCGCTAATGTGAACTAGACAGATTTTCGGAAATAACCAAAGGTATAGAAGCAAGGGCCTGTGTATGTGATAGCACGAGGGAGGCAACCTGAATCTTCTAGTGGAAAGGAAGATCTGAGGTCATGGGCGGAGCTAGGGATATACCACCCTGGTGGGTGGAAGGAGCCAGCTTGAAGACCTCCTGGCAATCCTTAAAGGGAATGGGACATGCCAAATAGTGTGGATGAACAACATATCCATGATCCTAGAATAAACCTTCTGCCCCAGGCATCAAACTCTGCAGTCAGAGTCTGGGGTTGGTGGTCATGCACTGGGCCCCTATGCCCTCCAGGGGGGTACTCAGGAGGCGATCCTAAAATTGGGATGCATACCACCTGAAAACCCCATGGGTGCGCATAACCTGTGCTGGATGCCCCTCAGGGCTAGAGAAGGACGAGAGGGATGGAACCAGACATCTCTAGACACCTCCATGAAGGACCTGGACAACAGAGGAATGACTGCTGAGTCTCTGCTATAACCCCAAGGAATGACACTGCCAGGTTAGCAGGGTTGTGACTGGCAAAGTGGTGAAGGCTAAGCTCGCCCATCATCTCCCCAGGAACTGCTGGTAACAACTATACTGCACTGGAGGAAAGATGGAGAGAAGTGTCCTTTTCCCAGAGGAGGAAGTAGGAGATGAAGAGGAGCTGGAATTAAGTTAGGGATTGTGGTGCAGGGACCACAGGCAGGAAGATGGCCTGGTCTAAAGATCTGACATACTGAGAGAACGCACTAGCCGCCACCCTGAAGTGTTCCCAGGACAGGGTTCTGAAGGACTGAAGATGCCAGGAGCAGAGAAGGCGGGGTGGGGGTGGGGGATAAGGTCATGCAAGACCATGCCAGATTCTCTGTCAGGGCTATAAGAATGTCCAGGGGACCTTGCCCGGGTGGGGCCTGGCAAACTTGTCCATCAACGTGAGACTGACTGTCCCCAGACCCTCCCCAAGGCCTCTGTCTCAGTGAGGTAAGGACGAAGAGAGGCCTGGTCTCCCTCAGTACAAACAGTACTGTGGAGGGGCTTGGGGGAAGAGCCCAGGGACCTTATCTGTGGCATCCCTGGTGACGTTTGCTTCAGAAGTGGGGGGGTGAATGACCCCACTTCAGCACATGCAGATTCAAGGGTGTAGTAGCCCATGGAGAAGCAGACGTCGCACAGATCCATGTCATGTTCTGAGCTAACGCAGGTCCAACACGTGTCATGCCGGTTCTGACGGACAAATGTCTCCCATAGAAGCACTGGCCGTCCTTATTCGTCCTTCTTCTTCTTGGAAGACCCTTTTCTTAGGCTCCTGAGAGGCATTATGAATTCGAAGAAAACAAAAATAGGAAAGAACTTGGTTCCATACTAGATAAAGAAAGAAATGCGCAATCAAAGTACGTGCCGAAGTTAAGATGTGGTGGACTGAGAAGGTGGTGATGCAGCTGAAAAAGCAGAATTGAGGAAGGCAGGGGTAGGTGTCAGTTACTGGCCAGTCCACAAGTGTCATATCATACGTAGTGTCTCATTGGTGGTGCTGACACTGATGTCGGCCCTTGCTGTAGGTTGAGAAATACAGGTTACTCACCTGTAACAGGAGTTCTAGGAATGGTATATGTTGTTCATCCACACTTATTGGCAGGTATCCTTGCCGCTTTAAATCTTGCCGGAAGGTCTTCGCTGGCTCTTCCCACCCACCCGGTGGTAAAACCTCGGCTCCGCCCCCATGACGCCAGATCTGGCCCGCTGGAAGCTCAGGTTGTGCGTCGAGCCGAGGTCGGGAGGGTCGTGGGGATGAACAATATATACCATTCCTAGAACTCCTGTTACAGGTGAGTAACCTCTATTTCTAGGGACATGGATATGTTGTTCATCCACACTTATTGGCAGACTCCTAGCAGTTTCCGGGAGGAGGGAGGCAAGGCACACCCCCTACTTAGGAATAGAGACTGGAGAACCGAGGCCCCAAAACCAGCATCCCGGCGTGACTCAAGGTCAATGTGGTACTGGGTGATGAAGGTGTGCTGACTTCAGGTAGCAGCCCTGCAGATTTCTGGATAGGGACGCCCCTGGAAGCAGCCACTGATGCAGCAGTATGGCGGTAGAATGAGTTCTTATCCTCTGGGAGGCTCCATGCCCGCCAACTTATAGCAGAGATCTATGCAGGAGGTGACCCACCTGCTTATCGTCCGCTTGGCTGCAGGTCTGCCAGGTGCGGCTTCAGTGTAGGTGACAAACAGCTGGCTAACCTCTCCTCGAATTTCAAGCGCGCCTTATAGTAAAGCGAGCGCCTTCTAGGGTCCAGAGTATGGAGCCCATATTCGCCTCCGGGAGGTGATTGGGGTAGAACACCGCAGAGTCAACACCTGGTTAAGGTGAAACTCCGACACCACCTTCGAAAGGAATTCCCGGTGAGGGCGCAGACAACCTTGTCCCTGTGGAAGACCAGGTAAGGAGACCGATGGAAAGCGCCTGGAGCTCTCCCATCCTTCTGGCTGACGGATAGCCACCAAGAAGGCGGTCTTCCACGACAGAGAGAGATCACACCTGTGCAGTGGTTCAATGGCTTGCCCATGAGCTTTGCCAGTACCAGCAGTAGATCCCACGGAGGTGGAGGTTCTCGTACCCGAGGGGAATGTGATCAAGGCCTTGAAAAGCGCCAGACCACCTTCTCCTGCGCCACCGACTGCTTCCCGCCTGCGCCTGTAAGCAGAGATGGCTTCCAGGTGCACCCTTAGAGTCGTTGACCTAAGCCCTTGCTGAGAAAGGGACCATAAATAGTCCAAGATGCTTGCCATGAACAGGAGGAAGGGTCCAGGCCCTTTCTGACACCAAATGGAAAACCTCTTCCATTTGAAGGCATAGCATTTCCTGGTCAACTCCTTACAGGACGCCTCAACTACACTGGAGGACCTCTATCGGAAAGACCCAAGGCCTGGAACTCTAGCCGCCAGGAACCAGGCCGCCAGGTGCAGGATTGAAGGTCCGGATGGAATACCTTCCCGATTGACTGAAAGCAGGTCCGGTGAGCTGGAAGCTGCATCGGGAGCCTGGAGCTGAGGCTGAGGAGATCTGATACCAGCATTGGCGGGCCAGTCTGGGGCTACCAGAATCACCCGCGCCTTGTCCCTCCTTGCCTTTGAGAAGCACCTGTGGATCGAGGAAATGGGGGAAGAGCGAGAGAGTCCCGGGGTCCACGGCCTAGAGAAGGCATCCCTTGCAGCGAGCCCTGCTGAGGGGGTGGGCATGAACAGCTCAGCTTCGCTCTCCTGGAGGCAAACAGATCCACCTGAGGTGTGCCCCAATGGGAGAACAGATCTTGTACTACCTCCGGCAGGAAAAAGACCACTGTGGGACACAGCCCCTATCCGGCTTAGGGCATCGGCCAGGGTGTTGGAGGCCCTGCCACATGAATGGCCAGGAGATCTGCCTCCAGGCTGCGCATCGAAGTGACCAAATGCGGAGAGCTCTCGCACAGAGGCATGGAGCGCTTCCCGCCTGGCGTGTTTAGGTAGTACATGGTCGTGGTATTGTCCGCCTGGACCTGAACCACTTGACCCCGTAGAAACGGAGCGAAGGCGGTGAGAGCTAGGTGGACCGCTCGAGCTCCAGCAGGTTGATATGGCATCGGGACTCTCTGGGACCAGAGGCTGTGCACTCTGTGCCCTCAGACGGGCACCCCAACCCATCAAAGAGGCGCGCGTCGATAAGAGACCGTCGGCTCGGGCGGATAACGGATGCCCTCCTGCAGATAAGCTGGAACGATCCACCACTGGAGAGCTCCCACATCCCCTGGTCACCGCACTAGCTGGTCCAATGGATCGCAACACTGAGACCACTGGCTGGCCAACCCCATTGAAGGGGCGATGTTCCAGCGGGCCCAACGGACCACGCCTGGTGCAGGCTGCCATGAGACTCAGGAGGCGCAGGAAGTCCTGGGCAGGCGCGCATTGCCCAACCAGAAATGATCGGGTAAAGGAGGAAAGAACTCGGCCCTGTCCGCGGGAGCCGTGCTCTGGCTCAAGAGAGTCGATCTCTGCCCCATGGGAGAGAATCACCTGCTTCGGTTCGAGTTCCGACTTGGCCTCATTGATGAGGAGGCCGATCTGAGAGCCAAACCTGAGGGCCAAATTCTGGACCGCCTACCTCTTTATATGGAGGGGCTGCTATCAGCCAATCGTCCAGGTAAGGGTACACCCGACCTCTCGCGCCTCAAGGAATGCTGTCACCACTGCCATGCATTTGTGAAGACCCTGGGAGCAAGAGATAGGCCAGAGCATGGCTCAGAACTCAGAAGGGATTCTTCCTACCGAAAAGCCGAAGGAATCTCTGGTGAGACGGATGGAGGGACGTGAAAACGCGTCCTGCAGGGTCCAGAGAGCAGAATCCACATGCCGCTGGCTCCAAGGATGGTATTATCTGAGCCAGAGTGACCATCCTGAAGGTCCGAGACCTTGGAACTTGTTTAGGCCATGCAGTTCGAGAATGGGCGCCAGCCCCTGCCTGGTTTTGGAACCAGGAAGTACCTGGACACAAACCCTGGTCTGAGGGAGGGTCCACACCTCTGATCACCTCCTTCTCGAGGAGCAGAGCGATGTCGGCTCGGGCGAGCAGACAGTGAGGCTGCGGATTCGAGGCCCCTGGGGCGCAACGGTTTCTGGAAGGGCGGCCTGCTCGAACTCCAGAGGCAGGGCTCCTTCCCACCACTCCAACACCTACTGTCTGTGGTGATAGCGGACCAGTCGGAAAGAAAGTGTCGGTTGCCTCCTAATGGGGAACCTGGGGTGAGGTGACGAGGTTGGGCGGCACCCTCAACCCGGCCACTGAGCAGACTTGGAGGAGGGACCGCCGAGGGACCACCTGGGCCTTTACCTTCCTGCTTCCTGGAGGAGGAAGCCGGGGCTTGGGTTTGGGATGCTGGCGCGAGCCTGCTGGCCCTGATGTTGTTGGGCGGTACATGCGGGCGAGACAGACGAAAAGGGCTTAGGTTGCGGGTCTGCGCCCTTGTCCCCTGAGCGGATGAGACCGAGTCCAGAGTGGCATTGACTTTTCGATCCTCTGAGGTGACCTTCCACCCAGGGTCAAGAGGTCGGTCCCCAGGAAGGGACATCCGCCAACTTGTGCTGGGATCCGCCAGAAGGTGGATATCTTCAGCCATGCCCGACGGGCGCATAGCCACTGCGCTGCACTGACCCTGGCGCATGAGTCACCAATGTCCAAAGCAGTCTGAAGTTGCTGCATGGCCACTGCCCTGCTCCTGGTCCCGCACCTGCTTAACCGTGGTCTGCAGGTCAGCCGGAGATGAGGGACTACCTCGTTCAGGGAGCCCAACAGGGCGTGAGAGAAATGTGCCATCAGCACGTGCCAGCTGGCCTGACGCGGCCAAGGGAGGACGCAGCGTAGACTTCGCCCGGCGTAGTCCAACTTCTCTGGACTCCTTGTCGGGAGGTTTGTCTCACGCCCCTGGCTTTCCGCACGCCGGAAGGGCGCTGTCGGTAAATTCCCAACCCTCGGGCTGAGGGGTGTTCCGAGAAACCGGACAGGGAACCGTAGGTGACCGCTATACTCGCCATCCTGGTCAAGGCGCAGGGCAGGAAGCAGGATGCTGCCAGAGCTCCAAGGCCGGGCTTAGCAATGGCCTCGGCCACCGGAAAGGCCTCAGTAGGAGAATCCCCGGTCCAATATCTCCGTGAGGGATACTGGCTCATGGATACGGTTTGAGCTGCATCCTCGTGGACCCGAGATGAGCCTAGCAAACCCATGAAGGACTAGGGCTATCGTCCAGTGACTGACCTCCTGAGGACTCCAAGTCGACCCGCCTGGAGAACAGGGAGGAATCGCCATCTGACTCAGAGGAGTCCGCAAAGAGCCGTTTGGCCTGAGCCACCTCCACCTACCGAAGGCGATCGGGAGTGAGGGTGACAGACAGCCTATGAGGCAGACCTGGCCACCGAATTCTGGTCAGGGCCCCAATCAACGGGCTGTGGACGCGAGGTTCCACCGAATCGGTGGGGCCAGCCGTTTCAGCCGAGCAACAGGCCTGAAGCGGGCGCCCTGCTAAGGCTTTGTGGGGTTACCAGCCGCTTCCCGTGACAGCCACTGATAGCCGGGAAGGCAACGACGCCGGCTTGCTCCCCAGACAGGAGAAGCTGTGCCACATGAGGTCCTCGTGATCCGACGCAATTTGTGTCTGGCTTCCCTCGTCCGAGGACGAGGGGCGACGCTTGTTGCCACGGTGCCAAGACCGAGACCACGACGACGGTGGGATCGGGTGGACCAAGAAGAAGTCAGAGACCGAGACGCGGAACCTCGGCTTTTCCGAGGAGGGTTCAGGAGGTAGGGCGGGAAACCCGCCTCCCTCGGCTCGGAGGGCTCAACCGTGACTCTGGAACTGGAGGCACGGGCAAGTCCAGACACCCAACCACCGCCAGGGGAACCGGGAGTGAGGGCCTCGCTTCACTGGCCGACAGCGCCCGCCCAACGGTCAAGAAAATCTCGACTGCGTCGGCGTGGAGTCTCGGTCAACTGACCTGGCGGGGACGCCATGAAGCCAGTGGCGGCCAAAGGATCGACTGAAGTCGATGGTCGACTACTCGGTGAGAGGGACCTCCCGCTTCGCAAGAGCGCTGACGGAGGGACTTACCTTTGTGGTCCTTCTTCTTGGACCGAGAGGAAGGCCCTGAAGATGTTGGTCCCTCCCCTTAGTGGAGAGGGACAGACAGAGCTCCTTAAAAGAAGCTGAATAGGGAGGATCCCAGGAGGAGGCGGGATAAGGCAGCGACAAGGAAAGCGAAGATGCGGCCCTGCGCCGCCTCCTCCTCGGCGATCATCTGCTCAAGCTGTTCCGCTGAGCCCGTGGAAACCGCCAACCGGCCTCCTCCGACTTTACACCAGAGATAAGCGTTTTCAGGGCGCCCAAATTGCAAAGCGGCGGCACGGTCTTCCAGGATGTAGGCTTTCAAAAGAAGAGCACAGGTCGTGAAGCCTGCGGCTCGTGGCTCAAGGCCCAAGCAGTAGATGCAGCGGAGTGCGGATCCGCCCGAGACATCTTCTGACCGCATGGGCACCTCCAAAACTGGGAGTCGATTTGTCCATCGCAGCAGCGACGGAAATAAATGACTGAAGTCCTGAAAACTTAAAAGTAATTTCGGTAAACCAAGAAGTAGGAACCAGTCTTATACACAGAGCGTTAAGGAGGAACCTGAGCTCAAGCCGGTAAGGAAGATCTGGCGCCATGGGGCGGGGCCGAGTTTTACCACCCGGTGGGTGGAGAAGCCATTGAAGACCTTCCGCAAGATTTAAGCGCAAGGATACCTGCCAATAAGTGTGGATGAACAACATATCCATGTCCTAGAAAGACTGCTTCGCAGGGTCCTAGGACCTTGGCACAGATTCAAAATTGGGAATTAGTGGTAAAGACCGATTCTTGGAAGAAGATAGAAAATGTCAGCAGAACAGGACCACTCACCCATCCAGTCTGCCCTATTCTACCCACTGATCTACTGTCTAATTGATGTTACTACCATCTTCCTCTCCCTTGCAACTGCTTCTCCTGTGTAACTGTTAGGCCTTTTTCCGGTTCCAGATGTGTTTGAAACCATTAATGCTTGCACCCACCGTCTCTGTTGCAATGAACTTTATCTGTACAATAAACCTTTTTATTATCTACATTCAAACAAAAATTCCACTAAGCTCGGCTAAAGCGAGATGTTAATTACCATGACACATTATTTTCGGCGAATCAGAGCTGGTAGCATAACTATTACAGATATCTTAAAGCCTTAGATTGTGATAAGAAGCAAAGACTTGATCCTACTCAAAATAATGAAATGGCTGACATGGAAGCTATCCCAATGCTGCTTCATAAAACCAGGCAATCTTTATCTCAGCAAAATATCAGATTCAGCACATTACCATCCAGCACTTGGTATACATGAAGTATTATACCAATGCAGAATTCCAGGGTTGCCAGAGCTGACAGCTCATCCTCCTTGAAAAAATATGGCAAAAGTAGCAGTACAGCTTCTTTTAATTTGCAGTAGGTCCCAAGGCAGATAGGGAACTCCGGCAGACTAGACGGACATGTGGTCTTTTCTCCGTTACTATTTTTAATCTCTGATTTTCCCTGCTAGAAAAGGAGAAATTGCTATGGTATCCATTAATTAAGGACTCTTTCAATACCCTCCAGTAATTTAAAGAGACCCATGGTCACATGACAGAACTGCAGACTGCAGTAAGGCCCGGTAGTTTGTGTATTTCAGCAGAGTGGGTGGATTGGCAGGTAATGTTTAACAGTTTCAAGATCTTGGGTTCCAGGGAGCCAGAATTTTAAGAGTATGGTGTTTTATTATTTTATTTTTTTATTTATTGAAATATTCAGAAAGACCTTTGAGTCAGCAACTCATTTACAAAGGTTCTACGTCATACATAAAAGGATACGTGGACAGAACTTGGAAAACAGATTACAGAACAATTACAAATAACAGTCAGTGAGGTTACATAGTTGTGCAGTTGTTGAAATAACAGTGGGTTTTGTTTCTTAGTACAGCCATAATAGTTACAGAGGTTCTGTAGAGGCTGATGGTCATAGGGTTTCATAGTTACAATTTGGTGCGGGAGTCTGACAATAGTTAGTTTGATAGCTGCATATGTCAGTCTGATGTCAAGGGCAGTCACATTGGCTAGAGGCATGAAGGTACTTCCATAGCTTGGATTTAGAAGTGTCAATCCATTAATTCGTTGTTATATGACTTGGGAGGCGTAGTCCAGGAGGCCCTGTAAGTGAAGGTTCGCTGAATTGGGAAGTCTGGCCAATGGGTACTTCTTAGCAGTTGCTTGTTTGAGCTGCAGGTTGTTTTGATTGGGGAGTTGGGCGGATGATTTGGCTTTAGAGTAGGTGGGGTGAGGCCTAGTAGTACCTTTTAGCCATAAGACAGGTGTGGTACCTGATTCTGTTATCTAGGTTTAGCCAGTCTGTGCTGCTGTAAAGGGAGCAGGATTGTGTGAAACTATCACATCCAAGGATGAGATGGCAGGCTTTGTTTAAAACGAGTCGGAGTCTGCTTAGGGTGGTGGATGGAGCGACACTGTAGATTAGGATGCCGAGTCTAGCAGGGAGAGGATTGAGGAGTTTATGGTAGTTGTAATGCTTCAGGGGTGAGGCAGTGTTTGTACTGGTATAGTACCCCTAGTCTGGAGCCAAGAGCTGTTGATAGGTGTAGGATATGTTGATTAAAGTTGAGGGCAGGGTCTAGAGTGATCCTAAGTATTTAAAGCTGCTTACTTGTTCTAATGGGGTCTGATAGGCAGTGAGGAATCGGGGGCAGAGGTTCTTGAGTGGGTTCGGGGGTGGGTGAAGAGCATGACTTTTGTAGTTGATAATAAGACGTTGGGTGGTGAGCCAGTCTTCGACTTCACGGGACGAGTGTTGAGAGTTTGGTGGAGCTTGGGGGTGACGGGTCAGAGGCGAACAAGACCGCATCATCTGTGTATAGGACTAGATTTCGGGACATGACGCTGGGAGGAGTTGAGGTATAGGGATGAATAGTAGGGGGCATGTAGGCCCTGTGGACACCGGAGCAGATAGGGAGGCTGGGGACAGGACAGGGCCTATCTTGACTATCTGTGTTCTATCAGGAGCTAGCTGGTGAACCAGTTTAGGTGTCACTGGAGAAACCCGTGAAAGCCAGGGTGTTAAGCAAGAGGGCATGGTTTATGGTATCAATGCCTTAGATAGGTCCACAAAGATGGCGCCTGTGAGGTGGCCGTGGTCCAGGGCCGAGTGGACATGGGAGGCAAATTCAAGGAGTGCAGTGGTGGTACTGTGGCCCTTATGGAAACTTGCTGCTGTCCGGATAGTAGGTTATATTTGTTAAGGTGGTCAGTAAGTTGGTCAGCGACTATGCATTCTAGTGCCTTAGACGGGGTGGGGTAGGATAGAGATGGGGCAGTAGTTGTTTGTGGATGCTGCGTCACCACTTTTATGGATGGGTGTGATGTAGGCCAATTTGCAGTGGGGGAATTTCCCTGACAGAGGGAGTGGTTTAGAATGTGGGTGAGTGGGGCTAGGACTTCTGGAGGTGAGACGGAGAAGTCTGAGGTCCAGGGAGTCATGACTATAGTGATTTTTGGCTAATAGCGTTGGTTAGGTAGGGTTTGGCAGTCTTTGAGGTAAGGACTCGAGGTAGAAGGGTGGAGCAAGGGGAGGATGGGGTGTTATAGGCAGGCGTGGGATCAAGAAATTAGGGGCAGTACATGGAGATCAGTGAAAGCAGTGTTAAGGGTCGAGGCTATTCTGAGGTGGTCGGAGGAGAGGCAGCCATCTATTAGAATTTGGTCAGGTGGCAGGTTTGGGGCTTTGCCACAGAGTTCCTAATGTTTTCCCAGAACTTGCGACCAGAGCCCCAGGTGGAAGTTAAGGTGGCTTTATAATAGTTCGCTTTGGTGGTGCGTATGGCCCAGGTGCACTTGTTTCGGGACTCCAGATAACACTGCCTGTCCAGAGGTCGTTGGTCTCGCTGGCAGCATAGTGGCCACGCTGATGAAGTAGGCCTTGAGGTGGTCTGAGAACCATGGTGCATGATTCCCTTTGGTCATTGTTTTGGTGAGGGGCGAACTTGTCACAGGCTGCTTAAAGGTGCTGGTAATAGTTCAAAGGTGGTCTGGGTCAAGGGTGTTAGTTAGTGTCCAGTCCCATTCTCTGAGGTGGGCCTTGAGTAGGACTAGTTTACCTGGCCCTCGCTTATGCTTTTGCAATCATTTTAGGCGAGGTTTTTTTTTGGAGGTGCTACCAGATCAGTTGCAGAGAACTGAGAGTGGTCACTTAGGGGTGTCAGGGAGGACTTGGGTGCTGGTTATTTTGTGGGGAGGTTTGTGAAAACTAGGTCTACTAGGGAGGAAGACCCTCAGTTGCGGCTGTAGCTGGGGGGTTTTTGATGACCTGAATGAGATCAAGGGCTGACGCTTCATTGATGTATGAGGGATGTTTTGGCCAGCCAATTTGTGTTAAAATCCCCCAGTAGTATTTTTTCATGCTTTTGGGGTAGGGGTGGCGAGGTAGGACCTGATGGCTTGGAAGGCCGGCTTCTGGTCCTTGGGAGGGACATAGGCCATGGTGAGGAGGAGAGGGATGTTGACTTACCTAAGGTTAATTTTAGGGTGAGGCCTGAGCCCTGGATGTTAGTATGAGCAGGAGTGGGTGTCCAGAAAGCGAGTCCATGAGGTAGACAGCACAGCCACCCCCTGCTTGCCCACCAGTCGGGCGCGGTAGAGGCGTAACCAGGAGGTTGACTGCTGAGTCTGGGACAGATGGGGACAGCCAGGTTTCACTCAGAGCAATGATAGGGTGATTCTGGAGCACCCAACCCTGAAAGGAGTCCCATTTTTTGAAGACTGCAAATGTTTAGTGAGGCGATGCACAGGCCATTTCCTGGAGATGGGTGGGATGGTGGAGAATTTAGAGGGCTAGTGTTGGGGTGGAAACTGCCTGTCAGAAGGAGGAGCAGAATAAGTGAACTGAGGCGGTTTCTGTTTGCTCGAGTAGTAGGTCTTTGGCATTTATGCTGTACGTGGCCGATAGTGGGTATTGGCAGTTTCCAGGTAAGGGGCAGATAGGAGGAGTAAGTGGAAGCGGGGATTTCTTGTGTTGCAGATGTGGAAGAGGCTGCCAGGGACGGGGGACTCTAGTGGGTTACTTGGCCCGGGAGATGGTATCAGGGGTGGGGTGGAGGTGTCATGTATGTGTTGTAGAGGGAGTGTGTAGACGATGGTTTATCGGTCTGGGTTTGTAAAAGGCTAGTGTTCAGGCAGTGGGGTGGGGTGGGCTGGGAGTGCCAGGCTGCATGCTGACAAGAGGTTTCATTTGGTATTGTCAGTGGTTGGGCGAAGTGCCTGAGGAAATTGCAGGAGGAGAGTGATGAGGGTAAGTAGAGCATGGTAGGATAGAGAGTTAGGCAGTGAGTGAAAGGACCTCGAGAAAGAAGATAAAAGGCAAGGGGGCTCTAGTGGTAGGGAAAAGATAAGCTGAGGTGGAAAGTGACTGATAGGTTAGTTCGGCCATGTGACTAGGAAATCAAGCTTATATTTGGAATGCTGACCAAGGGTGGTGGTGGTGGGGGAGTCAACGCACAGTGTTTACATGGGCAAAGTCAGTGGTCCAACAAACAGTCGCGATCAGGCGACACCTCCTTAGTACCTGGGGTGCTTCTTGACCTGGGCCCGCTTAGAGTGGGGAGAACTTAGCCGAGCAGCCCTCTCGACTACCGGTATGCTGTGGAAGAGGGAGAAAGACACAGTGAATTAATAAAGGTCAGAGGAGGGACGTTTCACTGTGGGGTGGGCAGGACTGTATCAGGAGTGCCTTTTGTCTGAATACAGCTAGCAGTTAATTTACAAAGACACCGCTATGCAGAGGGTTAAGAATTATTTAGCAACTGAACAAACTATGCTATTCATTTTCAGTAAAAGCTGCAGTAATTTTTTAAAGGGATTTCATGTAAAAGCAAATGCAGAGGTGCAAGATTATTTACAACTAAAACAAACTTATGTTATTCATTTTCAGTAAAGCTACAGTAAACTTCTAAGGGATTTATAAACGCAACAGTCAGAAAGCTAGAGGTAAAATAAGGCTGCACTTTTATAGAAAATAGACCGCTTCCACTGCTGGGCCAATGTAATTTAGCAATATTTGAAAAAAGGTGCCAGGAATTCAAGTCAGTGCTCAAACAAACAGTTAGATCAGAGGTAGCACCTTTAGTACCTGGAACAATCTTTAACCTGGGCTCCGTTTTCAAGGTGGGGACAACTTAGCGAACAGCCCTCTCGACTGCCCAGTATGCTAGGGCAATCTTTAACCTGGGCTCCGCTTGGAGGGGAGACCTTAGCTAAGCAGCCCTCTCGACCGCTGGTATGCTGGGGCACTCTTTAACCGGGCTCTGCTTTTGGGTTTGGGAGAGCTTAGCGAGCAGCCCCTTCGATCACTGCATGTTGAGGAAGAGGGAGAAAGACACAGTTAAACCATCCAAAGTTAACTGCTGTTTTTGTTCCATCCTTAGCCTTACCCCAGCACAATCAACACCTCTGATATTTGATGGGCTTGTTAAATATGTTTTTTTCTTTTAACTTGTACAACTACTTTCTAAAAGCAAATACCACACTTGGGTATATAGCTGTGCTAGATATATGGATATATCTGCTGGTTGAAACCACTGCACAGTTAATTATTTGCAATGGATGGAAATGTCCATATATCTATATATAAAAGTGCAAAAAAATCACCTGTAATAAATGGAAATTACATTACCTACCGTATTTTGATCTTCCTGCGGCAGTCTCCACCACTCATTCACAATAATGAGGATCTGTGCCGGAGGCACTAGGACAATATTGAAGCAAACTTTTTGTTAGGAAGGTCGTGCTCGAGATGAAGCTGTGAGGAGGCACCGCTAGCCTCACTCGCGCGTAATATTCGGTGTTGACCTTCCAACTGCCTCAGCACCTTTTTTTCCGAGGAGGCAGCGAACCAACGTAAAAGGATAGGCTCTATTCCAAAAACCGGACATAAGATAGTCCGGAAGGCCCGCTTAAGAACGGTCAATCAAAGAAGTCTTCACAGCCTAAGGATTGAGGGAGTGAAGACCAACAACAGAGGTGAGCCTGGGATGGAAGGTGGGCATGTAATGAGTTGTGAGACTCATCCAAGAAGATGATAGGGTTTCTAGAGAACAAGGGATGGGAGGGTCTCGCACCCAACTAAGGATCTAGGTTCGAGCAGACTCGATAGACCAGAAGGCCTAATCTGCTGGCAAATAGTATGTTAGTATGTTAAGATCAAGAATTACGGTAGGTATCGCACTCTACATATCTTCCTGGACATAAAGTCTCCACCCACCATTCACACTAATGGGAGAGTACCGAGCTAATAATCCCCGGAGAGGGTGGGCAGGAGAGACCAAGAGCACACGTTTTAGGAAAGGAGTCCATTAAGGATGGTTCTGCCAAAGGAAAGATGTCGTCTCATAGAACATCCAGCCGATAGTGTTTGAAAGAAAGTATGCACTGAGCTCCAGGACGCTGCATTGCAAATATCTGCAATGGGCACGCTATGGATTTCCGCCAGAGATGCCACCGCCTAGTAGAGTAAGCGATACTCTGCCCTCCAGTTAACTCTGCCATGGAATAACAGTGGCAAGGCATGCCACCATCCATGCTGAGATACATCTGATAGCGACAGGCTGACCCAGCTGGGTCTCGCTGAAGGAAACAAACAGTTGCTGAGCTTTATGAAAGTATTTTGTTCTATCTAGATAGAAACGCGAAGCTCTCTTGACATCCAAGGAATGAAGAGAACGCTCTCCTCATTTTGGAAGTTCGCAAAGTAAGAAGGAAGGACCAAAGGTTGGTTTAGATGGAATTCTGAAACAGCCTTAGGGAGAAACTTAGGATGGGTTCTAAGGACTACTTTGTCTTTATGGAACACAGTATACTGGAGGGTCTGTGACCAAGGCATGTATCTCAGAGACCCCATGGGCTGAGGTAATGGCCACTAGGAAGGAAGTTTTCAAGTGAGAAATTTCAGCTCACAGGCAGCTGGAGGCTCAAAGGTTTTCGGGTGAGGCATGTCACTTCAAGATTAATGTCCCAGGCTGCGACTGGACGCCTTATAGGAGGTTTGGTATGCAGAATTCCTTAAGAAACCTCTTAACTACAGGTAACTGAGCCAGTGACAAGGAAAGTACTAGCTCATGATAAGCTGAAATGGCACAAAGGTGAACCTTAACTGTAGAGTATTGCAGACCTGAATTTGAGAGGTCTAAGAGATGCTCCAAACTGTTATCTGGTGGCAGGAAAAGGATTTAAAGAGGATTGGCACACCAGAGCGAAAAACACTTCCATTTGGTTGTGTAAGTTTTCCTAGTGGCTGGGTTAAATGCAGCCAGAAGAATATCTGAAACCCCAGAGAGACATTGAACCTGTTCACTTCTATCTCTCAGGAGCCAAGTGACAGTAGTGACTTCAGGTTGGGATGGAGCAGCCAGGTCCCTGAGTCAAGAGTGTCTGCCTGAAGGGGAAGTGGTTTCAAGGAGTCAGTCGCACATACTGTTGAGTAGTGGAAGCCACATCTGTCGAGGCCAGAAGGAGCAATGAGGATCATTTTGTCCCCTGGGGTTCGAACTTGAGAAGTACCCTCTGAATTAGAGGAAGAGGCAGAAAGGTATATAGAAAGTATTTTGTCCACTGCAGCCTGAACACATCCCGACAGAAAATGCCAGGCCCTGGATTTCTGGAGCAGAAGAGAGGCAGTTTTGTGTTGAGTGGGGATGCAAAAGGTCCAGGTCTGAGTTCCCACTCTGCTAATTTTAACTGAACTACGGCTGAGTCGAGAGACCATTCCTGAGGATCTGTCTCTGTTCTGTTGAGGCGATCTGCCAGTTCGTTTCTGCACTCCTGGCAGGTAGGACCGCTTGAATTAGAGACTTGTGCTGCAAGTACCATTCCCACACTCTCATCGCTTCCTTCACAAGGGTAAGAGGACACCACCTGCTTGTTGATGTAATACATCACTGCTTTTTATCCGCTTGAAGGAGAATGTTCTGTGACAGAGAATGTCCTTCAAAGCCCGGACTGCATAAAGGATGGCTCATCTCTAAGACATTTATGTGAAGCTGGGACTTGACCTGAGTCCACGTGCCTTGAGTGTGGAGAGTCTGACAGTGAGCTCCCACCCCATCAGGGACGATCTGTGGTAATGAAAATCTGATGATCCAGAGGAGCAAAGGGATACCCTCCTAGAAGATTGTTCTCTTGTGACCACCAGGTGAGAGATCTCTTTAGAGGTTCCTTCACCTTGATGAGAAAGGATTGCAGGTGAGTGGTTGGGGACCACTGAGTACTGAGCATCCATTGAGAAGTTCTCATGTGAAGGCGCATAGGTACAGGAACACCGAGGATGCCATGAGACCTAGCATCTGTTGTATCGAGAGAGCTGAAACTGAGCTGCTCTCCTGGATGTATCGGGCCATCTGAAGGATATTGCTCCTCCTGTCCTCTGGAAGAAAAGCCTTCACAGGAGGTGTCCAGAAGAGTTCCTATATAAAAGGAGCCTCTGGGAGGGCTGCAGCTGTGATTTTTGAGGTTTAGTAGGACCCCAGGACGGAGAAAGCGTGAAGCCGTGAGGCACGGCGTCCAGAGTTCCTTGCTGGAAGGGACTTGCTAGAAGTCAATCGACCAGATAAGGGAACACCTGTATTCCATCTTTCTTGAGACGCGCCATGAGAAATGAAAATTACGCATCTACCGTAATTTTGATCTCTCTTGCATCTTCACCATTCATTACTGTTTAAGTAGTGCCGGAGGCATGCACCGCTTATGGGAGTTTTTTTTTTAACTGTTTCCAACGGGCACCACCTGAGCGACGACAAGACCACACGGGCGGGGCGGCCAAGAGCGCAGACTCTCCTCATATCTCTCAGTTCTGGTAGCCAGAGAGGCTAAATAAAGGGTAAGAAAAAAGGAAAGCGAGGCAAGAGAGCCGAGGGACAGAAAAGGAAAGGATATAAACTGAAAAGGAATAAGCCTGTAGAGAATAGACAGAGAAGAAGGATTCCTACCCCAAGGGACCGTGAGGCCCTCCTTTCCGGGCGGCTCTAGGGAGGAACAGAGAGAAGGAAGAAAAAGTAGAAGAAGAAGAAGAAAGAGGCATGTTGAGAGGGAGAACAGTGCCCATCGAAGCATTGGTGAGAGGCTTATAGGCTCAAGAGTAACAAGGAGCAAGAATCCCAGTTGCTAGGGCTGAGGGAGGTTCAACCGAACCACCTGAACAGATCCGACTGAGGGCAGATCTCTGAACTCTCAACATGCCAAGTCCTTCATCCTAGTTGAGGGTCGAGACTGCCCGGCAGAGCGCCCAACCAGGAAGGGGGGCTAGTCCCATAGCACCCTGTTAAGTGCTAACACAGTAGTGTATGGGAAGACTATGCCTCGAAGGCAGTTTTGTATGAAAGATAGAGTGGAACTCAATCAGACTCCCTAAGGCAAGGCAAGCGACTGCCAGAGCTGACAAGTCCAATCAGCAGCTATAAGAGCTCAAAATAATACCTATCAGAGGATTCTAGACTCATTGAGGCCAAGTCAGAGCATGGCCTCTTAGGCTGTAAAACTGCATAACCTGAAGAAGGTATTTTAGAAATCGCACCCTAAGGGCGGTCATAAAGAGTCTCTCAGAATTTAGATAAAGGAACACTGCTCGCTCCTCTTTACCTTGAGGAAAAGGGAGACTATCTATTAAGAATGGAAAACAGAAAGTTTTTTTTTTTTTTTGGCATAAAGGCCAAAAGAAGGAAGAGGAACGAGACGGGAGGGGAGACGCCATAGAAGGAGGCCACTGAGGGAAGGTGGGTGGGTATCAGTAACTAATGGTGAAGATACAAGAGAAGATCAAGAATTATGGTAGGTATGTAATTTTCATATCTTCCTGTCAATCTTCACCATTCATTACTGCTTGGGTGAGTACTAAGCCCCTTCCCTAAAAACGGGGTGGTAGAACCCTGAGGGAACAAGACCCCCAGCCTTCACTGGAGAGAAACATAGGGGAAGACCTGGGCTAACCCAGAGAGAAGCCTATGTGGAGAAGAGCTAGGAGGTGCCCCTGATGACGGGAGACGGAGGAAGCCCCTGCAGCATCTCCTAGCTCTGAGGAAAAAGACGGTCCCCAGAAGGCGGAGCGAATCACCCTCGCCGGCCAGGGTGACAACCTTGATAGACGAGCTCATGCCCACCTAATGCAGATCGCTGTCCCGCAAGCCTGAAGCACCTCTATTGGCATCATAAGATGCCCTGCTTGGTGTCTTGCCAGCTCCAGGCCTATAGCGGAGAGGGCAATAGCTCGTCTGGTTTGTCTGCATCAGGCATTGATGCTAAGAGCTGAGAGACATCGACCACAGATGCCTACTGTAGGCAGCGCGGTGAGCCTGATGAAGCAATGCAAGCCATGTACGAGAGGAAGAGAACACTCTTCGCCCCCACCGGTTGAACTGTGGGAACGAATCCAGTGGACAGTCGAGACCAGGCGTGGCGCCCGAAGGAGTCTTAGGCATACCAAACCCGAGTGTGACAGGTTGGGAAGAGTACCCAGGATTCAAGGGGCACAATACCCACGCCGACAGTCTGCCGGGCTGGAGAGAGGCGGCTGGCGCACTGCCAGGAATGGATAGACGCCTCCTGGAAGGGGATAGGCCAGGAAGGTACCACCAGGTGCTGGGCACCGAATTCTCCAAGGAATTGGCAGTTCCGCTCGTATTGTCTCGCCCTAACATAGGAGATTCAAGATCACCACCATCCTCGAAAGGAATCGTTGATATTCAGTGAAATCAGCATCGGAGGAGATATGAGCAGGTTCTCTCCCTCAGAGGAGGGAGACGAGGATGATGGAGACTCGAGTGTCCAGAAGATTCCTGCGGCGTGGGGAGAGGCGAAGACCCGCCATGCATATACCTATCATATGAGGGAAGGCTGCCGGAGAACCTCTGAACTGTTTCTGAGGATAACAGGTCTGTGAGGGACCCTATCATGGCCTGGAAGAGCGGGGTGGCTGCAGAGGCACTGGAGATGGGCACCTACGAAGAGGCAACTGACTCTGCTAGGGCTCTGAACCGGAGAACGGAGCCCGAGCTGGTGGGATTCCGGACAACAGACCAGGTCGCAAAACGGAACCCTGGGGATGCGAAACCTGGAAGAGCCCAGAAGGGATTCTCCCCTGTGACGAACCTGGTACTGCATGGATCCAGAAGGGCAGTCCGCAGGAACGCCACCGGAGGGCACCCCGGGTCCAAGAGGGGAAAGGCGGGCCCAGCGCCACGCTCCTGTGGCCACCTCTGCCAGGGATGGCTACAGCAGAGACCGACGACTGCCCTCCCGACCGGACCGAGAGCGCCTCCGATCCAGCTGCCTCCCATCCCGAGAGGTGGTAACAGCACCCGGAAGGGCAGCTGTCACGGGCCCCCCAGGGGAGAGCACTCCTCTGTCCCCACTCCATCCGCCTCAGGATCACCCCCTAGCCTGAGGGCCCGCAGGGGAGGATGGAGCGGACAGTAGGGCCCGCTGTGCCTCCTAGCACCACTGGTACACCGGGACCCCGACTGAAGAGTCAGGTTGCCGGATGGGTCCACGCCTGAGTCATCGACTCAAGAGGAAGAGACCACTGGAACCATTTATGCTGGCAACCCTGGGGTCCCTGGAGAAACGGCGCCTGAGCCAGAGATCGGCGCTGGATGTACCCTCTTGCCCACCCGCTAGGTTCGGCTCCCCCGGCGTCAAGTTAGTTAGTCGCACGGTGCCGCCCCGCATCGGAATCCAAACCTGGCGCCGCTGAGTGCAACCGGGCCTATGGCGCTTATTCGACGGGCCGAAGCGAAGCGGCGCCGATCCAAAACGGTGCCGGAGGGTGGCGTCGAGGGTCTACCGTGCCGGGCCCAGCAGGCGGCCTCGACACTGGGGAGCCTGCACCCGAGGAGGTGACTGCCGAGGCGGTGTCCCCTGCCATGCCCCGGAGGGACTACACGCTCCCCGACACCGCGCGAAAGAAGCCTCTTCGTAAGAGAAGAGAGGAGGCCTCCACGGATCGTATAGGGCCCGGAGGGACCCGGAGGAAGGGCCCAGAGACCTTTACCTGGGAATCCTGAGCGACGTACCGCCCTCGAAGGTCGGGCGGACTTGGCCGATCTTGAACGCTGGACTTCTCGAGGACACGACGGTCCATGTAGAAACAGGCGTCGCACGCTGTCCCATGTCGTGTGGTTGGGTCCCAGGCAACGGAGACAGACATCATGCCAGTCCGAGACGGAGAAATGCCGCCACAGGAGCACCGACGCATAGGGTACCGCTTATCGACTTACGCTTGCCCCAACCTGACATGATGCTAACTAAAAAAGGCAAAACAGCAATAAGCACTCGGTGCCGCCGATAAAAATAAAGAACGGTCTTCACCGGTATCGGCATGCCGAGCGAGTCACTGAAGAAACGAGGAGTCTTGAACAAATGACGAATAACCGCGAGTACTATCGCTACCACGTAGCAGGTGAGCCTCGACGGCGGAGAAACAGAACTGAGGAGGGAGTTCATGGCATCAACAGCTGCCCCTCGTGTAACGACTCCACATTGTTTCTCGCGAGGCGCTGCTAGAGCCGATTTAAAAAAACAAAAACAACTCCTCGCTGGGTGCGCGCCTCTCGCACCAACTCCAAGCAGTAATGGAATGGTGAAGACTGACAAGGGAAGATCTGCACAACACTGTAAAACTGGTGGCGCCGAGGATAGCCTGTGGCAGGACTCTGAACTGATAATGCTGTCCAGAGCCAATGAACCTTAGGAATTTGTGATGCTTTGGGTGAATAGAAATGTGGTGGTAAGCATCCTGCATATCTAGGAGGCTAACCAGTCGTGTTGATGAAGCAAAGGTAACAGGGTTCCTAGTGATATCATTTTGAATTTCTCCTGGGAAGGAATTTGTTTAGTTTTCTGAGGTCCAAAATGGGGCGATGCCCGGGTTTTCTTGGAACCAGAAAGTAATGGAAGTAGAACCCTGTGTTTCATTGATCCAGCGGAACTACTTCCACTGCCCTGTTGTTCAGAAGTCCCTGCTCTGCAAGCAAGTAGAAGATCTGACTTGAAGAGCTGACAGCCTGGGCTGTCGCCTGGGGGACGATCTGGAGGCTCCAAAGATTGAGAATACCTTCTGGATTATCCGGAGGACCCATTTGTTTGAGGTTATGGACTTCACCGATTGTAGAAGTGAGTCAGACGATCTTCCACCGCTGAGGAAGAGTCCACCTCGGCAGCTGAGGTGGAACTTGGGCCAACAACTCAGAAGGCAGCACTCGCTGGGTCCTTGCACCTTCTGTTGCATTTTATTTGAAGCTGGGGGCTTGGTTTTATTAAAACTTCCTGCCTTTGCCTTGAAAGGACTGACGGTTATGAAACTGGCGTTATTAACATCCCTCGAGAGGAGACAGGAGGAGGTCGAGCCAATTTAATGGCTGACCTAGTCTTTGTGTAGCCTCTAGAGCCTGTTCTACTTGAAGGCTGAAGAGATACACACCATCAAAAGGCAACGCTTATTACTCTGTTGCTGTGCGTTATTCATGAAACCTGAAATGCGAGATAGGAATGACGGCATATAAATGCTCGGCCTCCGCCGGAAGTAGTATCGAAAAGCATCCATAGCTGCTTTAACCTGCTGGTTGTTGGATTCGATACCCTGGTTATGGTTTGAAGAAGCTCTGAATTTGTGTCCGATTCCAGCAGAGCTTCAACCATTTGTTTGAGTGAGTGCCAAAGCATATACTCATATTGAGAGAAATAGCCTTAGTAGCTGGCAATGCATATCCAGGGTGGAAGCAGCAAAGACTCTCTTACCTAAAGTGTCTATCCTATGAGATTCTTTGTTAATAGGTCGAAGCTGTAGTAGTCTGGGGAAAAGACGACCTTATCATTCTCTGCCAAGACTACAATAGGATCCCAGTGGTTTGGGACGCCAAATGGGCTCGATCCTTGGGGGCTGAGTATTTTTTATCTATGGACTTACCCACCAAAGGAATGGGAGCAGGATTATTCCATACCATTTGAGACAGCATCTCAAAGGAGGGCTGTACCAGAGGAGTCAAATCCATAGGGATTCCGGAACATGGAGGTATTGGAGTCTTAACAGTTTCCAGGATCGATATCTGTAGTTTGAGAGAAAGGGGAAATCAAGTTTTTCAGCACAGACTTAAAAGACAGGTCCTCGACCACAGGCTCTGCAGCAGGAATAGATCCTGTTCCTTCCACTTCATCACCCAGCCTAAGGTCTGGGTCAGGCTCAATGTCATCTCCTGACAGTCCAGGAGGGATTGCATGGACAGGAAAGGAGGAAAATCAGAGGGAAATGAAGAAGGAAAGGGTTAAAGGAGGAGTCCCTGAAAGGTGGACGGCGCCCTAACACAACTTTCCGCTGCGAAACCCTGGCACAGCTGAAGATGGCCAGAGGCCGGATGGCATCGCGGGCCTATGGTGCCGGAGAAGGGTACGGCGCAGGCAAGGCGCTAAGAAACTCAACGGCGTCGACAGACGCACTAGCGCCAACGATGGTGCTAAGCGCAATATTGAAGTTTAGGGCGCCTAAAACACCCTAAAGACTCAAAAACAGGATTTGAGAAGAAAGGAGGAAGAAGAGCAGGAGACAGAGGCGCATTGGTGTGACCCTCGCTGCAGCCATATGAGGGGGGGACACTATGCTGCTGAGTCGACTGCACTCAGAGACTGTGCCGACTACTCAGGGAGGCTCAACCCCCTACCTGATCTCCCACAGCCCAAGGCTCTAGAGTGATTGGGCCAGGCAGCTGGACCAATCTCTCGAGCCCACTGCTCCACAAGAGCAGCCCAGTGATGAAACTGCTCATCTGAAGACCTACCAGAGGGCGTGTAGGGCTCCGATGTCGAAGATGTCGGCTACCAGAAACAGAAGCTGGCGACTCGAAGGAGGAGACTGGCAACTAGCTCAAATAACTGACAGTCTATGCGCAGACATAGCAGAGGGGCGACCTCGAGTGATACCTTCTTTTTGACCTATGGGCTGAAGAAGATGCCAGGTCGAACAGTGTCAGAATGTGACCGCTTACTCTTATACTTTCGAGGGACCGCCATCCCTCAGGCACTGGACTGACCGTTGTCAGACCCCTTCTGGAGAAGGCAGCGGACCAGACCCAGCCCGGCTGACTGAACAGCTTTCATGAAGTCTCCCTACCGTCACCTGACCCGCCATGGTCGCGCTCAATGTAGGCTGAGACTTCTTTGTAAATAAGAATAATAAACTAAGCGATTATTTTATTCGAGATATTACTACAAAACATTAAAACTGAAAACTATGCTGCTAGTTTGAAGTTTGACTCCTGGAGGACAGCGATGTGTCACTGAAGTGCACTCTGACGGCAGGAAAAAGGAACTGAGGCGGTTGGAAGGTGGCCTTGAGATACTCGACCACTTGAGCTGAGGCTCGCGGTGCCACTCCCCTCACTGACTCGGCTCTGTGTCAGGCGCCCACCTTCTAACAAAAAAGTTTGCTCCTGATGGGTCCTAGTGCCTCCGCATATCCCCATTAGTGTGAATGAGTGGTGGAGACTTATGTCCTGGAAGATTCTTGTTTCTTCCAAAGGGATCCACTAATATTATTACTCTTGCAATTTTCTGTCAGGATAGAACTGCCCAGAGAGAATAGAATGCTATGCTAATCATGGAATGTTTAGCTCATGCATCTATTTTCAAAGTGCCTTGTGCCAACTGCTTACATTCTACTTCGATTTCTTCAAGCTTGCAAAGAGACCATAACAACATGTGAATTAGAATTACATAACCATAAAACATTTTAAATGCCCAACAGGGCTGCTTTGAAAAGAGTAACCAAGGGCTAATAGAAGCAAAAGTCCCTTTTCTAAAGTCAGATATGCTTAAGAAAAGAACCTACAAGCTATAGGTATTTCCAGAATGTGCAGGCAGGTGCCATACCACTCCAACTGTTTATCTTATCAACTGTGGAGAGTATTTTTTAGTTATCGATTCTGAAGGGAGAACAAAGGGAGGGAGTAATATTATTGTGGATCCCTTTGGAAGAAACAAGATTACTACAGGTGAGTATTTTTTTCTAACCCTAGGAATCCACTAATATTATACCTTGCAGACTACTTAAGCAGTACCTCTGAGAGGTGGGCAGAATCTATTTATGAAAGACTACAGAACACCTTTGCCCAAACTGGCAGCAATACTAGACTGGTAACCAGGCTATAGTGTTTAGTGAAGGTGTGGGATGACCTCCAGGTAGTTGCTTTACATATTTCAATAGAGGTACCTCTCGGGCAGCTGCAATAGAGGCATCTGTGCCCTTGTAGAGTGGGGTCTAAGACCAGGAGGAGGAACCTTGCCTGCTTTTGAGTAACAAAACTGAATACACTGGACTATCCATCGAGATAATGTCCTTTTCAAAGCAGAAGTACCTTTTACCTGCTTCCCCATAGGTGAGGGACAGCTGTTGTCTGTCCTGCCTATGGTCTTTGGCATGGGCCATATAGCAACTCAGTGCTCTTTTATATCCAGGCTGTGCAATCTATGCTCACCTGAGCTGGAGTGTTCAGTAAAGAAGACTGGCAATGTTATCAACTGGTTCAAGTGGAAGTCAGAGACTACCTTGAGGAGGAACTTCCCATTAGTTCCCAGCACTACTTTATCCCTGTGAAAGAAACTTAGTCCTTTCCACACAAAAGGGCCTGTAGCTCACTTATCCTCCTGGCAGAAGTGATTGCTACCAGAAAAACACCTTCCAGGTAACAAATTTAAGCTCTGCAGATGCCATAGGCTCAAAGGGTGGAAGCATAACCTGGGCAATGCAAACATTAAGATCCCATGCTGCACTGGTTCCCTGTGAATGGGAAACAAGTGACACAGACCCTTAAAGATCCTCTTGAATATGGGATTCGATGCCATTGGGAGTATCCTTTTTAGGTGAAAGGTAAGATGAAACTTAAGCCAGGTACACTTTCAGAGTCGACTGCTGCAGCTCCAAGGAGTACAGATGAGACAGATAATCCAGATAAGACAAGTAGTACACACAGTATCCTTCTCAGAGGTGCTGTCTGTTACTGGCATGGGTGAGGCGAGGGTACTTTGCACCATGAAGTTTAATGAATGGTTGAAAAATGGTGGAGCACAGGGGTTTGGCTTCATTGGGACTGGGGTTCCACCAGGAGGGACACCAGCCTATACTGGGAGGATGGTCTGCATCTGTCCAGGAAGGAACAAGTCTTTGGGCAATCTGTTTAAATGCTTCATTGGCAAGCTTTTAAACTAGTCAAGGAGGAGGTACTGATAAGCAGCAGGAAAATCCCCTCCTCCTACAAAACAGGGTACTAAATGAGAAAAAGACCAAGGTAGAAAGGTCAGTGGGGATGCTGCTACAGAAGGTAAAGCCATCAAAAATGGAGAGACAATGAGAACCAATGCCCTAGTCTGGGTAACAAGCTTCCTGAATTAGTGGCCTTAATGGAGCAGGAACATCTGGATATCGTGGCAGTCACAGAAACATGGTACACACAGAACCATGACTGGGACATAAACATACCAGGATACACTTTCTACAGGAGGGACAGAGAGGGTAAAGAGGAGGAGGAGTAGCTCACATAAAGGAAGGAATCAAAGCAACAGAACAAAAGGGTAAACAGGAGGAGAAGAAGCACTGTGGGGTCAATTTGGAGGCAGGCAATGGCACCACAATCCGCATTAGGTTAGATATAGACTTCTTCTCAGGGGAGGAAATGACAAGAAATGATAGAATGTATACTTAGAATGGCAGATAAGGGAGATATTGTTGATGGGTGATCTGAATATGCCAGATGTTAACTGAGGCAGCTGCAGCAGCCACTTCTAAGAGTGGGGTTATTCTAGATGCCCTACAGGGGGCATGCCTTAGACAACTAGTATTGGAACCCACTCGAGAGGAGCAATCTTAGACCTGGTTCTCTCAAATGGAGATGAGAGAGGATCACAGATGCAGAAGTGGGTAGCCATCTGGGAACTAGTGACCATCGAACAGTATGGTTCACAATAAACACAGCGAATAGAGTCAGTCATACAAAGGCAAAAGTACTGGACTTCAGGAGGCTGACTTTGCCAAATGGGTGAGTGCCTAAGGAATGCACTAGCAAATGGGCAGGAAGGAGGTGGAAGAACAATGGGAATAATAAAACTGCCATCACAGAGGTAACAAGCCTTTGGGTGATGCAAATAAACAAAACAAAATGATGTAAAGAAACCACTATGGTTCTCAAAGGAGGTGGCAGTGAAGGTTCAAGAGAAAAGAAAGCATTCAGAAAGTACAAGGAATCATAGAAGGAGCAGGACAGAGAATTGTATCAGTTAAAGCAAAAGGAAGCTGGGAAGGCAGTCAGAACAGCAAAGGCCTGAACCGGAGAAAAGATAGCCAACTCAGTTAAGAAGGGGATAAAACCTTTTTAGGTACATCAGGAGCGAAGGAAGACTAAGGGAGGATAGTGAGGCTTAATAAAGGGAAGGGGTGGGCAGAGGGTGACGGTGAAAAGGCAGAGATACTAAACAAATATTTTTGCCTGGTATTTAAAAATGAAGAGGGGAGGTACCTAAAACAAACAATAGACATATTCTGGATATAGAACGTTGATACCAGCCCATTTACAGAAGAAAGGGTTCTGAAACAACTCTTAAAACTGAAGGTGGACAAAGCAATGGGCCTGATGGGATTCATCCCAGAATTCTAAAAGAACTAAGGGTAGAACTAGTGACACCACTGACTACCCTCTTTAACAAATCATGGGAGGATGGGGTGGTACCCGAGGACTGGAGGAGGGCAGATGTGATTCCCTTCACAAAAGTGGAGCAGGGCAGAAGCAGGAAACTACAGACCTGTTAGTTTAACCTCAGTGATAGGGAAAATGATGGAATCACTTCTGAAGGAAAGAACTGTCAGTACCTAGAGGCCAGAGGGGCACAGGACCCCAGGCAGCATGGATTCATAGCGGAAGAGGTCATGCCAGACAAATCTAATAGATTTCTCTGACTGGGTGACCAAAGTAGTAGATCAGGAGGGCTGGGCCATGGCCTACCTAGACTTTAGCAGGCATTGGACCTCAGTCCCACACAAAAATTAATATACAAGTTAGCCAGCCTGGGAGTGGGTCCTAAGATGATAGCCTTGGCAAAGAATTGGCTGGAGAATAGGACACAGAGTAATAGTAAATGGGGTCACTCAGAAGAAAGAAGGGGGTTACTAGTGGGGTACCGTGGGTTCAGTGTGGGACAGGTCCTCTTCAATGTCTTTATAGCGACTTGCAGAGGACTGGAAGGAAGAGTATGTCTCTTTGCAGATGACACAAAGCTCTGCAACAGAGTTGATGCACAAGGTGGGTGGAAAGGATGAGAAGGGGCTTGGCAAAAGGTTAGAGTAATGGTCAAATGTATGGCAGCTTAGATTCAATGCTAAGAAGTGCAAGGTAATGCACCTGGGAAACATAAACCCAGGGAAGAGTACACACTGGGGTAAGATACTAACAACAACAAAAATGGAAAGGGACCTTGGGGTAGTCATATCAGATGACTTAAGGTGGGCAAGCAATGTGAGAGGGCAGTAAGGAGGGCTGGGGGATACTGGGATGCATGGAGAGACATCACTCAGTAGAAAACAGTAAGTTTTTGTCCTTCTGTACAGACAGCTGGTGAGACCTCATCTGGAGTACTGTGTGCAGTTCTGGAGAACCAGTCTCTGCAAGGACATAGACAAGATAGAAGCTGTCAGAGGAGGGACTAAAATGGTGCAGAGTCTGCACCAGAAGACATATGAAGAAGAGACTAAAGGAGCTTAATATGTAGCCTCGAGGAAAGGAGGGAGAGGGGGACATGATAGAAACTTCAAGTACCTCAAAGGAATCAACAAAGTCTAAGAGGTAGAATCTTTCAAAAACAAGTGGAGTACCAAGAACAGGGCACAATTTGAAGATAGAGGCGGCTCCAGAGGTAATGTAAGGAAGTATTTTTTCACAGAGAGGGTTGTGGATGCATGGAAGGGCCTTCGGAGGAGTTGTGGAGTCAAAAACAGTGGTTGAATTCAAGCATGCGTGGGACAGTCATAAAACCTTATTCCTGGGGGTGGGGGTAGAAAAGTAGGCTGTTGGTTAACTAGGATCTGCAGCTATCCATTAGGTAGGAAATGGGCAGACTGGGTGGGCCAAGCGGTCCTTATCTGCCATCAAATTCTATGTTTCCATGTAATCCAGAAGGGTTGGAATCCCGGCCAGGGCTGGGACGAGACCCTTAGTGCACCAGATGGAAAATCTTTTCCATTTTGGGAACAGATTTTCACAGTGGAAGGTTTCCTGTAACCCTAAGGACTTCCAAAACTGCTTCAGAGAGTTGGCAGTCTACATATTCTTAGTCCTCAAGAGCCATGCCTTGAGCTTGAGAGACCTGAGGATGGGAAACACTACTCTCCCTGAAAGGAAGTTAGTAGATTGTACCACTGAGGAAGATGAATCGGCTTGCTCACTGACATTGGAAAGCACAGGGAGCACCAAGGCTGCTCTGCTCAGTCTGGTGCCACCATGATCATCAAAGCTGGTTGTGACCTGTGCTTGATGAGAACCCTGAAAATCAGTGGAAAGGGAGGAAAGGCATAAAGGTGTGTGCCTGTCCAATCGAGAATCAAGGCATCCATGGGAACTGTCCCTTTCACTGGGGACCTGCAACAATAGGGAGACAAGAGATGATTCTGATGGGAAGCAAAAAGGTCCATTTCTGGGGTCCCCCACCTCCTGAATAAAGCATTCACCATTTGCCTATTCAGTGCCCATTCATGATGGGCCTGATTTATCCTGTTGAAGACATCTGACAGGGTGTTGTCCTTGCCAGGCAGATGAATTGCTAGTAGTGAGGCGGGGGCAAGCAGGGCTCCAAATCTTCATTACCTCTGTACAAAGAGGTGGACGTTGTCCCTCCTTGTTTGTTGATGTAGTACATTGTTGTGGTATTGTCTGTTCTGACTTGCACCACCTTTCCCTGAAGTAGATGACAGAAAACCTGAAGGGCCAGGTAGACAGCCCTCAGCTCCAGATTTATGTGCAGGAGTGAGTCTGCACTGTCTCAAGAGCCATGAATGGTGTGATCCCTAAGTGGGCACCCTATCCTAGCAAGGAAACATCGGTTGTGGGAACCAGAGAAGGAGGCTCCTGCAGAAATGGAACCCCTTCCTTAAGTTTTCTATTTCCCTCCACCAATGGAGGGCCTGTAGCAAGGTTTCTGATACTGGTACTGACTTTGAGGCGGGTCTCACCTCTGGCACCAGTGTGCTCTGAGGTGGAACTGGATATCTCTCATCTAAAATCTGGCACCTATGACTGTGCTCGTTGCTGAAGCCATGTGCCCTAACAGCTGAAGGAAATGTTTTGCTGGCTTTGGCCTGCCTAGGGCCCCTACAGGTGGCATGCCTCAGACAGTTAGATTTTGAACACACTTGTGAGGGAGCAATCTTAGACCTTGTACTCTCAAATGGAGATAGTGAGAGGATCTCAGATCTAGAAGTGGGTAGCCATCCTGGAACAAGTGACCACCAAACAGTGTGGTTCCACGATAAACTCAGCCTCGGAGTCAAGCCATACAAAGTGAGGGTACTGGACTTCAGGAGGGCTGAATTTGGCAAGATGGGAGAGTGCCTCAGAAAAGCACTAGAAAACAGGCTAGAAGGAGGGATGGAGCAACAATGGGAAACATCAAAACTGCCATCACAGAGGCAACAAGCCTATGAATGAAGAAATAAACAATCAAAATGAAAGAAAAGCCACTATGGTTCTCAAAAGAGGTGGCGGGAAGATCAGGAGAAAAAAAATAGCATTCAGGAAGTATAAGGAAACACAGAAGAGCAGGACAGAGAGCTGTACCAGTTAAGGCAGAAGGAAGCAGGGAGGGAAGTCAGAAGAGCAAAGGCCCAAACTGAGGAAAAGATAGCCAACTCGGTTAAGAAGGGGATAAAACCTTTTATAGGTACATCAGGAGCATAGAAAGACAAAGGGAGGATAGTGAGGCTGAATAGAATGGACGGTGGGCGGGCAGAGAGGGACAGTGAAAAGCAGGGATACTGACGAATAGTTCTGCTCAGTATTCACAAAAGAGGAGGAGGGAAGTGCTAATCCAATTAACAGAAGCACTCTGGATTGGGGTTCGATCCCAGTCCTTTCACAGAAGAAAGGGTTCTAAAGAACTTCTAAAACTGAAGGTGGACAAAGCAATGGGGCCTGACAGAATTCACCCCAAAATTCTAAAAGAATTAAGGAGAGAACTAGTGAAACCACTGACTATCCTTTTAACAAATTATGGAAGGATGGTGTGGTACCTGAGGACTGGAGTAAGGTGGATGCGAGTCCCCTTCACAAAGTGGGACCAAGACAGAGGCAGGAAACTAGAGACCTGTCAGTTTGACCTCTGTGGTAGGGAAAGTGATGGAATCACTTCTGAAGGAAAGAACTATTGAGTACCAATGCCAGTGAGGCACAGGACCCAAGACAGCATGGGTTCACAGCAGGAAGGTCATGTCAGAGCAGAATCTGACTTCTTTGACTGGGTGACCAAAGTAGTAGACCAGGAAGGACTGTGGACATGGCCTACCTAGACTTTAGCAAGGCATTTGACACAGTCCCACAAAAGATTAATAGTCAAATTAAGCAGCCTGGGAGTGGAGTCATGAGGTGGTAGCCTGGGTAAACCTTTGGCTGGACAACAGGACACAGGAGTAATTATGAAATGGAGTCCACTCTGAAGGAAGAGGGGTTGCTAGTGGGGTACATGAAGTTCAGTACTGGGTCCAGTCCTTTTAATGTCTTTATAAGTGACATTGCAGAGGACTGGAAGGAAAAGTATGCCTCTTTGCAGATGACACAGATCTGCAACAGCGTTGATACAGAGGGAGGCATGGAAAGATGAGAAGGACTTAGCAAGGTTGGAGGAATGGTCAGAAGTATGGCAGCTTGAAATCAATGCAAAGGCGTGCACAATAATGCATCTGGGAAACAAAAACCCAGGGAAGATTACACAATGGGGAAGGGGTAGTAACAACAACAAAAACAGAAAAACACCTGGGGTAATCATATCAGATGACCTTAAGGTTAGCAAGCAATGTGGGAGGGCGGGGGGATACTGGGATGTATAGGGATAGGCATCACCAGCAGAGATCAGGAAGTTGTTATCCCTCTGTACAGGCAGTTGGAGACCCCATCTGGAGTACTCGTCCATTTCTGGAGATCCCATCTCCATAAGGACATAGACAGGATAGAGGCAGTCCAGAGGAGGGCAACTAAAATGGAGCAGGGTCTGCAAGAGAAGCCATGCGAGGAGAGACTAAGGAGCTTAATATGAATACCCATGAGGAAAGGAGGGAGGGGGACATGATAGAAACTTTTAAGTACCTCAGTGGAATCAACAAAGTCCAAGAGGGAGCATCTTTCAGAAAAGAGATGTGCAAGAAAGTACAGTTATGTAAGAACTTACTGTAACAGTAGATCTTCAAGAGGAGCTGCTGCAGCAGGTTATCACAATAAGGACTATGCTACAGGCACTAGGACCCACCAAAAACTTCTCAGCCAGCAGTACCCAGCAGGGACTGCCCCAGATCCACCCAGTTCCCCACCAAGTCCCATGAGCGAGCCTGACAGGAGAATGGTGAGCTCGAATATGATGCTCTGCACACCTCAAGGGGAAGGAGGTCAGGAAAATACGCCTGCTGCAAAGAGCTCCTCCTCGAAGATCTACTGTTACGGTAAGTCTCTAACGTAAGTGTACTATCTTACTTGAGTAGGAGCCTTGCAGCAGGCTATCATAATAAGGACTGAATCTCAAGCAGTCCCTCGTCAAAAGGTGATCGACCCCGGGAGGTGGAGGAGAGAAAACTGAACACAGAAGCTCAAGACAGGAGTCCCTGAAGGAATGCCAGGCTGAAGCTGGCATGGCCTGAGGCAATGTCTAAGCTGTAGTGCTTTACGAAAGTATGTACTGAATTCCGGGTAGCTACGTGCAAATGTCTCAATCGAGATGTTCTGCAAGTAAGGAAGCAGACACTTCTGAGGACTGGCCCCAACTGGCCTCGAAGTGGCTTGTTGTGTTTCATAGCAAGAAAAACACAGTGGACAATCCATTTGAAATGGTCTGCTTGGGCACCAGTTTACCCAAGTGTTGTGGTGTAAATGCCACAAACAGTTGCTCCGATTGGTGGTGAGAAGCCGTTCACTTAAGGTAAAACCTTAGCGTCCTGTGGACGCCAGAGTGTGAAGAGAGCTTCCCCATTGGAGGGAGAAGGAAATAACTGGAAGGTGAACCGACTGGTTGAGGGTCAACTCCGAGACCACTTTTGGAAGAAACTTAAGGTTCTTCCTCAGGAAACCCTTTCCTGTGGAAAATTAAATATGGCTCTTACACATCAGAGCCTGAAGCTCGAACCTCTTCGAGCTGATGTAATGGCAGCTAAAAACAAACCTTCCAGGAAAGATATTGCAGCTCACAATCTGCTGCAGGTTCAAAAGGGAAGAGTAAGCTTCTCCAACACAAAAGGAGGTCCCTGGGTGGGATAGGAACCCGAATGGGAGGTCTCATGTAAGAATCCGTGTTGAAAATGTGTGGGCCACATCCAACTGGGCTAAGGCCCTGTCTCCCGAAAAGGGCATGATAAGCTGAGATGGCCCACATGTGCACTATAACGGAGGAGTAGCTCAAGGCTTGCTGGTATAAGAAGAGGAGATACTGTAGAGCTGACTTCCACGGGACAGGTAATGGGATCCAGATGGTGAGAGGAGCCCATAAGCAGAAACGCTTCCACTTCATAGCGCATGGAGGGCTTCCTTGCTGACACAAAAAAGGAAAATTACGTATCTACGTAATTCTTGATCTTCTTGGACGAGTCTCCACCACTCATTCACACTAGTGGGATTAGCCGGAGGCACTAAGACCATCGAGAACAAACTTTTGCTGGAGGGTCGGCAGCGAGGCACGCGCAGCGGCCCGAGCGGTAATGACCATCTCGGCGACCCTCCAACCGCCTCAGTACCTTTTTTACCAAGGAGGTGCAGCGCAACTAACGTAAAGAGTAAACCCAACATTAAAAAAACGGACATAAGATAGTCCGTATGACCCGTGTAAGAAGGGTCAGCAAAGAAGTCCTCACGGCCTAAAGATTTGAGGGAGTGAAGACCAATACAGCGGTGAGCTCGGGGATGGAGGGTGGGCGTGTAGGAGTGAGTGGGGAGACTACGTCCAAGAAGATCAAGAATTACGGTGGGTGCGTGAATTTTCCTATCTTCCTGGACATAAGTCTCCACCACTCGTCCACACATGGGAGAGTACCAAGCTGATAATCCCCCAAAGGGCGGCAGGAGAGCCAGAGCTCACGCTTCTAAGATAGAAGCCCATTAGGATAGTTCTGCCAATGCGGAATGTCGCCTAGCATGAACATCCAGTGCATAGTGCTTAACGGCGGTATGCACTGAGCTCCAGGTGGCGGCGTTGCATATATCTGCAATTGGAACATGCATTTCCACTAGGGATGCCATGACCGCCTCTAGTAGAGTGAGCGCACCTATCCTTCTAATTTAACTTGAGCCATGGAATAGCAATGGCGAAGGCATGCCACTAACCATGAAGAGATGCATCTAATAGCGACAGGTTGACCCAGCCGGTGTCGCTGAAAGAAACGAACAGTTGCTGGAGTCTTATGAACATCCTTGGTTCTATCTAAATAGAACCGCAAGGCCTCTTAACATCCAAGGAATGAAGAGCCGTTCCTTCATTTTGGAAATAATAAGCGAAGTAGCAGAGGTTGGTTTACCAGTCATTCTTCACTATATAGTTCAAGAATCCTATGAAGTCTCTTCACCATGGGTAGCTGGGCCAGGTTAAGGAAGAGCAGCCTCATGGAACGCTGAGATGGCACTAAGGTGAACTTTAACTGTAGTACTGAAGACCTCAGTTGACAGGTCCAAAAGATACTCAGAACCTTGCCAGGAGGACAGGAAAAGGATTCCAGAGGATTTTGCACACCAGAGAGAAAAACGTTTCCATTTGGGCGTCGTTTTTTCGGTGGCTGGCTCCGAGCAGCCAGAAGGATGTCTGAGACTCTACGAGACGTTGAACCGATTCACTTTATCTCTTCAGGAGCCAAGCATGAAGGTGAAGTGATTTCGAGGTTGGATGGACCAACGAACCCTGAGTCAAAAGACTGATTTGCAAGGAAGTGGTCTCGAGAGGCTGCCAACATACTGTTGAGTAGAGGAAACCATAGTTGCCGAGGCCAGGAAGGAGCAATGAGAATCATCTTGGTCCCCTGAGACTCGAACTAGGAGTACTCTCTGGATTAGAGGAAGCGGTGGAAAGAGCGAAGAAAGCTGCTTTGTCCACGCAGCCTGAACGATCCTGACAGAAAATGCCAGCCTGGATTTCTGGAGCAGAAGAGAGCAGTTTCGCGCTGAGTGGGGATGCAAAAGGTCCAGGTCTTAGTCCCCACTTTGAACAGGGACCGAGCTACGGCTGGATCGAGAGACCACTCGTGAGGGTCTGCCTCGTTCTGCTGAGGTGATCTGCTAGGTCGTTTTGTATACCTGGCAGATAAACCGCTTGAATCAGAGACTTATGCTCCAAGCACCACTCCCACACCCCTCATTGCTTCCTGCAAAGGGATAAGAATGAGCACCTGCTTGCTGGATGTAATACATCACTGCTTTGTTGTCCGTTTGAAGGAGAATGTTCTGTGACAAAGACATCCTTCAGAGCTCGGATTGCAGAGGACCGCTCTCATCTCCAGGACATTTATGTGAGATGAGTTTTGAACTGAGTCCATACACCTTGAGTGTGGAGGAGAGACAGTGAGCTCCCATCCCATTAGCGATGCGTCCTGTGGTGAGTGGAGATCTGATGATCCGGGGAGCAAAGGGGAATCCTTCCAGGAGATTGCTCTCTTGAGACCACCAGGTGAGGAGACCTTCAAGGCTCCGCCACCTTGATGGGATAAGACTGAGGTGAGAGGTCGGGGACCACTGAGTGGAGAGCATCCATTGGGTGGTTCTCTGTGCAGTCGGGCCAGAGGGACAGTGAAGACCGAGGAGCCTATGAGACCCAACATGCGTTGTATCGAGAGAGCTGTAACCGATTGGTTCTCCTGATGTAACGGGCCATTCAAGGATGTCGAGTCTTCTGTCCTCTGGAAGGAAAGCCTTCGCTGAAGAGGTGTCTAGAAGCGTCCCTATGAAAAGGAGCCTCTGGAGGGTTGCAGTTGAGATTTTTCAAATTCAGCAGAACTCCCTGGACGTGAGAAGACGAGAAGTCGCTTGCACGGCTTCCAAAGTCCCTTGGCGGAAGGGCTTGCTAGAAGCCAATCGTCCAGGTAGGGAAACACTCGGAGTCCGACTTTCCTGAGATGCGCCACAGAACTGCACAACACTTTGTAAAAACTGCATGCGCCGAGGATAGCCCAAAGGGCAGGACTCTGAACTGATAATGCTGACCCAAAGCTACAAACCTGAGGAACTTCTGGTGGGTCGGGTGGACGGGATATGCTGGTAAGCATCCTGCATATCCAGAGAGGCCAGCCAGTCGTGCTGATGCAGCAAGGGTAACAGGGTACCTAGGGAAATCATCTTGAATTTCTCCCTGGGAGGAATTTGTTTAACTTCTGAGGTCTAGAATGGGGCATCCCCAGATTTCTTTGGAACCAGAAAGTAATGGAGTAGAACCCTGTAGTCAGAGATGCGGGGCACCAGTTCTATTGCCCTGTTGTTCAGAAGGCCCTGGATCTCCTCGTGAGGAGGTCTAACTGAGAGGCCGACAACCTGGGTTGTTGTTTGGGAGGACATTCGGGAGGGTTTCCAAGAAATTGAGAGAATAACCCTCGCGAATTATCCAGGCGGACCCATTTGTCCGGGTTATGGACTTCACTGGTTGTAGAAGTACATCAGACGCACCTCCACCGGAGGAGAAAGTTCACCTCGGGCAGAGTGGATGGAACTGGGCCAACGACTCATCAGGTGGCCTGGGAGCTTAGGCCCCTCGCTTTCTGCTGCGTCTTCTTTTGAGGTTGGGCAGGTTGGCTTTACGGAAGCTTCCCCTGCCTCTGCCTCGAAGGACTGACGACTATGAAACTGACGCTCTGTTCACATGCCCCAGAGGGGCAGGCGGAGGTCTGGCCAACTTAATGGCCGATCTAGTCTTCTGAGTGGCCTCTAAGGCTTGCTCCACCTGAGGGCCAAAAAGAAAGGAGCCATCAGGCAGCGCCATCACCTGCTGCTGAGCATCATTGTGAAGCCAGAAGTACGCAGCCAGGAATGGCGCCGAGTACAAATCCGCTGCTGAGCGAGAAGCAGTCTCTGAAAGCCGCCCATGGCGGCTTTTGACCTGTTGGTTATTGGACTCAATACTCTAATAACGGTCAGAAGAAGCTCTGACTTGAATCTGAATCTGGAAGAGCTTCAACCATTCTTTTCATAGAGTGCCACAGGATATACTCATACTGAGAAAAATTTGATAACTGGCAATACGCATACTTAGAGTGGAGGCAGCAAAGACTCTCTTACCTAATGTATCAATCTTACGAGACTTTGTTAATAGGTCGAGCTGTCAGTAGTTTGAGGAAGAACCACCTTGTCATTCTCTGCCAGGGACTACAATAGATCCGCAGCGTTTGGGATGCCAAATGGGACCATCTCTGGGAGCTGAAATACTTTATCAATGGATTTAGCTACTGAGGGAATAAGAGCAGGATTATTCCATACCATTTGAGATAGCGTCTCAAGGAAGGCTGGATCGAGGAGTCAACCAGAGGGATCTCCAAGCATGAAGATACTTGAGTCTTAATATCTTCCCAGGATCGATGTCTGTAGTCTGGAGAAAGAGGATCCCAGGTTTTCAACAGAGACTTAAAGGACAGGTCCTCACCACAGGCGCTCTGTAGCAAAGAAAGATCCTGTTTCCTCCACTTCATCACCCAACCAAGGTCTGGTCAGGCTCAAGATCATCTCCTGATGGTCCAGAAAGGACTGTTTGGACAGGAAAGGAGGAAAATTAGGAGAGGAGGAAATAGCAGAAAACAAGGAGAGTCCTGGCGGCTGCTGGCGCCGAGACGGAAAACGGGCTGAAGACGGCACGAAAGAGGCACGCTGCCCGCAGTGCTCTCGCGCGCCGCTGCTGGACGACAACGCACACGGGCGCTGCCCACGACGTGCCAAGCAAGACGGGCGCCGCTTCTCATTCAACGGCACCACCGGGCGCGCCGAGACTACGGGCGCCACCGCGAAGACCCAGCGCACCGAAAACGGCTACCGACAAGCCAACAGACCCTGCGGAAGGCGCCGAAGAGCCCCAGGAACCTGGAAAGCTAGAGAAGGAAAACCAGAGATAAGGGGTATCGGTGAGGCCCCGCGCCGCAGCCACGTGAGGGGGGAACACTAAGCACGGAGTCGCTGGCACCGAAGAAGGCGCCACGCGACTAGGAAGGTCCAACCGCCCCTACCTGATCGCCGGAGGCGGGCCCGAGGCAACCGAGCCAGGCAGAAGAACCAACCTCCGAGCCCATTGCTCCATAAGAGCGCCCACTGATGAAACTGCTCATCTGGAGTCCTACCTATAGGCGGAGGGGCTCCGATGTTGAGGGCGGCGATTACGGAAGTTGGCGACTCGAAGAAGGAGACCGGCAACTAACAGCGATAACCGAGCGTCCACAGCGCAGACATACCAGAGGCGACTCCCAGTGATGCCTTCTTTTTGACCTGTGGGTCAAGAGAGCTTGAGGTCGAACGGTGCGAGAATGCGACCGCTTATTTTATGCCGGGGGGACCCCCATCCCCCGGCATCGGACTGACCGCTGTCGGAACCCGCTGAGGAGAAGGAGGCTGACCGGACCCAGCCCGCTGACTGAACAGCTTTACAAGAAGTCTCCCTACCGTCACCTGACCTGCTCATGGTCGACTCCGTCCAGTAGGCCGAGACTTCTTCAAGTAAAATTGAAATATTAGAAAAATTTAACGAAAATAGAATAAAATTAAGCGATACTACTTATCGTGATAAAGTTACAAAACAAACTGAAAACTATGCGCTAGTTTGAAGTTTGACTCGACAGGCGAGCGGCGCCGTCACTGAAGCGCACTTGACGGCGGGAAAAAGGAACTGAGGCGGTTGGAGGGTCGCCGCCGGATGGTCATTACCGCCGAGGCCGCTGTCTCGCGCGCCGCAGTCTCGCCGGGCGCTCGCCTCTCGCGCCGACCTCCAGCAAAAGTTTGTTCCGATGGGTCTTAGTGCCTCCGCGCTAATCCCACTAGTGTGAATGAGTGGTGGAGACTTATGTCCGGAAGATCATCCGCACCTCTGGGGATACCCCACACCTGTATTTTGCCACGCCTGAAGGAGCCAAGCAAAGGTGTAAGGATCGGGAGATCAGGATGGTCCTGCAAGCCCGGATCCTGGGACAGCAACTGTGAGCATATTGGCAGCAGGATTGGAGGTTCCATGGATAGCCGCTGAAGTAGTGGGAACCAAATCTGCTGAAGCCACAGCGGGCGATCAGAATCATTTGAGCCCCATGGCCTGCAACTTCAACAGAACTATCTGGATGAGTGGAAGGCATAAAGAAACTTCCCTGCCCAACAAAGGGACAATGTGTCTGGCCAGAAAACATCAGGCGGGGCTCTTGCGAGCAGAAAACTGGCAGTTTGGCATTGCGTGGTAACGCAAACTGGTCCAGCTCTGGACGACCTCCATGTGCGAACAGCTGGTCCACTACTGACTACAGTAGCTCCCACTTGTGCGCCTTGGACTGAGATCTGCTGAGACTGCTGGCTAAGCCGTTGAGGACACCTGGAGCGTGCACCGCGCGAGAGTGATGTGCCATTCTAGTGCCCAATACCAGACTGTCATCACCTTCCTGCACAGGGGTAGAATGAGTGTCCCCTTGCTTGTTGATACAGAAGGCGACCACCATGTTGTCCATCTAAACCAGAAGAGAACCTGGTATGAGGTCCTCCTGAAAGGCGTGTGCGCACTGAGGCCCTTCGCATCTCCAGGACATTGATGAGAGATCGCGCTCCTCGGGGTCCAAATGCCCTGCGTTTGGTGGGCCCCAGGTGCGCTCCCAACCCCAAATCCAAGGCATCCGTTGTAAGGGTCTGATTCGGGCTCTGGACGGAAGAGGACCCCTTTTTCCAAATTGAGTGGGTCCATCCACCAAAGAAGTATTCTCCTTACTGGCTCTGAGACCCTGACCATGTGGTCGAGGTCATCGGAGAACTGATCCCACTGCACCCTGAACATCCATTATGGGATTCTTATGTGGAGGCGGGACAGAGGAGTAACTGGAATGGCCACCGCCATGGGCCCCAGAAGTCAGAGAAAGGTCCTTGTTGGGACCCGAGGAGTTACTAGGACTGATCTGGCTATCTCCCGAAGTGATCGCCTCTCTGGGGGTAGAAAAGCCATGCCCTGGACCGAATTTAGGACCATTCTGATAAAGATGAGTCTTTGGCTGGGTTCTGGAGAAGACTTTGGAAGGTTCAGGGTGATTCCCAGGTCTCGGAAGAGCGTATAGGTGTCTCGAGAGCTTGAAGCAGAATGTGACCCTGGCGGGGCGTGAGCAGCTAATTGTCCAGGTAAGGAAAGACATAATGCCCCTGACACCTTACAGCCGCAGCCACTACTGCCAAGCATTTTGTGAAGACTCAGAAGCGGAGCAGAGGCCGAACGGAAGAACTCGAACTGATAATGCTCCCCTGGAAGTGGAACCTCAGGAACTTCCTGTGAGGGGAAAGACCCCGATATGCATGTACCCATTTTGCATGTCTAGGAGTAGAGCCAGTCCCCTTGGTGCAGCAGAGGAAGAAGACCTGGAAGGTCACCATCCGAACCTTTTGTACTCTATATAAAGATTGAAAGAGCTGAGGTCCAGAATGGGACGAAGGCCCTGAGTCTTTTGGGACCAGGAAGAAGTGGGAATAATACCTTTACCGCTGCCGAGGGAGACTGGTTCTATCACCCTTTTCCATGAGGGCCTGTATCTCTCCTTCTATGAGAGGGATATAAGAAGGAGAATATCTGGAGAACCTTGGTGAGTGTCTGGAGGAATCTCCGTGAACTCTAGCGTGTGTCCTCTCTTATGACATCTAGGACCCATTTGTCCATGATGATCGAGCTCCATCCCTGAAAGTACAGGGTGGCGACCCCCTACCTCCTGGAACCTCCAGAGGAGTGGGGAGATTAGAAAGGAGTCATTAGGCGGAGCCAGGTGTGGGCAGAGAGGCCTGGAGGACTTGAGCTATGGGGAGGAGCGCCTTCAGGCTGCTGGTTGACGGCCTCCTCTGACAGAAACCTTCTGGCCTGTTGATTGCCACGGGCTTGACCACCTGAAGGCTTATGAAATGGTTGCTTTCGCTGTCTCCGCTGGTCTCCACGGTACATTTGGTGGACAGACAGATGAATTGGCCTGACTCTTGGAGGCGAGAGATAAGAGACTCCATCACCTGACCAAACAAAACAGTGCCCTGGAACGGTAAGTCACGGATGCTGGACTCACAGATCCTGGTGAAAGCCCAAGACCCTCAACCAGGCATGGAGCCTGAGGCAGACACCTGACGCTTTGGTTGTCAGATCCGCAGTGTCATATGAGGCATGCAAAATATGTGTGCTCACGTCCGAGCTAGATTTTAGGATGTCCAGAATCTCCGCTTTCTTTTCTCGGAGTCTGGCAAGGCATTAACCAGCTCTTGTCCCCACTCCCATAGTGCATTCTGCTACTGGGCCATATGTGTTGGAAACTCAGGGATCTAACTGAACAGGTGGAGGCAGAATACACCTTCTTGCCCACCTGGTCCAAATAACGAGACTCTGGATCGGGAGGCTGCGAGCTGAGGTGTTTGGGCTGCTTATATTTGTCATGAGCAGCCGGAATACTTTAGAGTCCACCTGAGGGTGTTCGGCCAAAAATGGTTAATCCCCGGGGCTCTGTACAGCCTGTCTGATTTCTTTGGAACTGCCGGACCGAAGCTGGACGCTTCAGGCAATCCGGTAAGGTCCTGGAATGTGCCCACCAAAGGAGGCACCACTAAGGGTTTAGGCTCTTCTGCCTCAGGTACTTAGCTAATCGCCAGCGTTCGGATCCAGGTCCTCCGTGATCCCACTCATTGGAGTCCTGGATGTGCCTCATGATGTCCATGAAAGTAGGATTGTCAGAAGGAAGGTGATGGGGATGGGGGCCAGTGCCAGATGGAGGCCAGTGGAGTGATAGGAGCAGAAACTAGATGTAAAGAGAAAAAATCAGAACCTGAAAAAAATAAGTTCAGATAAAGTTCTTTTACAGGAAATGGCAGATGTACTTGAATGTTCTGTAGAGCCAAATATTTTTCATATTCCAAAATGGGCCAATTCAGTTTTTTCCATTTATCCCCCCAAATTAAGGACAAATCTGCATGCTTTGTATACAAAGTTGGCTTAAAATGAAGGGGTTTGCCCAAAATGTTGGTGGAAAATGTTTTTTTTTTTTTCATGAAAAGTTGATTCCCAAGTGCTGGTTTAAAAATGACGAATCCTGTTTTTTACTGGTATTTTCAGTTGAAAATGGAAAGTCATAGGTCCTAGTTCTGAACTTAGCCAAACTGCTTCTTCCATCCTTACTCTGGTCCTCCCACATTTCTGTTTTGAATAAACTTGATGTATGGAAGTAGGTGCAGCTTAAACGTGATGGGAGATGGCATGTGCCTACAGAGCAGTGCTAAGTAACCTAGTGCTTGGAGGACAGAGGATTTGCCCACATGGATGCTTGTATTTTACAGGGAAAAGGAGCAGTCTGCAAGGAAATTGTTCCTATAGATTTTCATTGGTTATTCAGAAACCCATCAATTTGGCTTCCATGGGAAATAAAGTTGTTTACAGGAAGAAGCAGGAAAGTTGCCCTGGAGTTACAGGGAAAATGACAGAACTGATGTGGTAGCCCTGGAACTTTGAGAAGTGGGTTGGTGTTTGGGAGGGGGTTTGCAGCTTGGTGGGGGAAGGAGTAAGCAGGCTACACCGATACTGAGCCCTACAGAACATTAATATTGGAAGTATGAGCACCCTATGTAAAGTACTGAAATAATACTGTGGTCTTTCAGGTGTGTGCTGGGGTGGAAATCCCCAAAACACCTGGCACTGTGGAGCCCCTTTTAGGATTTTTAATCCCAAATATGTGTGATACTGGGATCTGATTGCTGGATATACCAAGAGTCAGTGTATTGAACACTGAGGATTTATCTTAGTGGTGCTGGGAGAGTGCTTTTTGGTATCCAAGCCTCCTCCGATTATAATCCTGCTATCCATCTCCGAATCTGAGTTCTGTACAACCAAACCCGGATTTTGGGTCCTCAGTCAGATTTTGGTGATCTGAGGTTAGATCTTTTGGATCTGAGGAAAGATTTTTGGATCGGAGGTCAGATGATGGGATCCAAGGGTTAGATTTTTTTGATCTGATCTTCAGATGGTTGGGAACCGACAGGATCCTGTGGTTCCAAAAAGAATCATACATGGGATCCTAGGTGATTAGATTCATGGTCAGATTTGTTCGATATGTGATGGCATTCGAAATCCTATAGAAGAGGAGGTATTTGGTGATATTTGACTTCAGTGGACACCATCTAAGCACCACTAATTTATAGTTTTGAATACTCCTATTAGTTATGTCTTTTTATTTGAAAAAGAACCATGCAGATTGTGAGAGATATGGCTACCTAAACACACATTGAATGGGGTATACTATACTGTACATGTCACACAGCGATAAAGATCTCAATGTACACATATATTGCTAATTTGAGACACAGAACATAGGGCTCCATAGGGACTGAGTACTGGGAATGTCCTAACTTGCTAAGATTACATCATTACGTTAGACGTTCCCAGCAGTCTTAGCCTCCGATTGGCGCGGTGCTCTGAAAATGTTTCCTGGTTTCGGCGTTAAGAAAAAAATCACCGAAAAGGCATAAAACTTTGGATTTTTAGGTAACTGCTTCTAGGATTCAAAACCTCTCCCTGTCTGCTCTGTTTCCACGGGAGGGTTTTTAGAACAGTATACCCCATTAGATGTGTGTTTAGGTAGCCTTTAATGTTCATATCTGTTGTTGGAAGGCCATTAAAAACTCATTTTAAATAGTTTCCAATTGATATAAATTTGAGATACACAGTGACCTGACTCAGAATATCAGTGAGGGGGCAGGACCAGGACTCATGAGTGGCAGAGTCACAAGTGAATTATGAAAGTCCTGCCCCCCACCCCCAAAAGTGATGATTAATGGCCTATTCTGAGTCATGCCGTTGTGTGCCCAACTTATACAATCTGTTTAAATTGTAGAGCTTTCAGATTAGTTCCTTTAATGCAGATCTAACTCTTTCTGTTTGATTTCGCCGCACTGTTTTGAGTGCAGCAAAGTCCTTTGTGAGCTCATCAGGCATTGTACAAGCTGCTCTCCCATTGGTTAAGAGCTCCTCTATGACCAACAGAGAGTGGAAAAAGTATGTTAAAGACCCATCTTACATTGAAAAAAAATTATTTATTGTCATTTAGAATGCCTCAGTGGCTAAAATAAATAATTTGCCTACTCTCAACTACTCTGTATAAATATGGGACATGCCATGGGCTGACTAAAATATCACAGTTATTTTTATCTGCAGGGTTTGCCCTCATTGTCCTAATAAGTGGTGGATTGAGGAGGTCTGTAGAGGTCAAACCCTGTGGATAAAAATGTATGAGATATTTCTTAGCCAGCCCCATAGCATATGTCATTTATACAATGACAGTGCCTCTCTGGCAAGATTAGTTCTTTTAATGAAGACTGAACTTTCTCTTTGATTTCACTGCACTGTTTTCAGTTGCAGCACAGGCCATTGTGATGTCATCAGGCACCGTGCAAGCAGTTCTTCCACTGGGTAAGAGGTCCTTTGTGGCTAGGGTAAAGTGGAAATAAAGGCTGATGACCCACCTAACATTAAAATAAATGATTTGTTTCCACTTCAGGTCTTAAAGGTTGATGACCTGCCTAACACTGAAATAAATATTTTTTTTCCACTTTAGGCCTGTCAGACATGAAAAAAAAGCATTTATTTGCAAAATGCTTTTCTCACAGTCGTATAAATACAAATAGTTATGGGCAACTATCAATATAATAAACACTGACAATGAACTGTTGATTGATACACTAGTCAGTGAGTGTAATGTACAAAAAACATAAATCTAAGCCTTACCTTTAATGTATGTGCAGACTGAAGCCGTTAGGAAGTCACTGGCTGGCCCGCCAGCACAGCAGTAGCACTACCACGTGTGATGCTGATGACCCAGATTTGGTACGAACCTGGCACATCAGAGGGCTGACCATGGGAGAGAGTTGAGCTTCCCCCTCGGGATGCTTTCTGCTTTCGGGGGGAGGGAAGGTTGCGTCTCCAGCGCAGTACTTCCACCTGGGGGACCACTGGTGGAGGTTCGACTGGAGCCCAGGCTCAGGGAGGAGGGATGTTAGCGTGTGTGTGTGAGAGTGCATGTCGCGTGTGTCATTGACGTCATAGGGTTCAGGGAGGAATAGAGACTGCTGCAGGATGACACTCACCTCATACCCTGGCACTCTTTCGACACCATGCTCTAATTCTGTCGGGTGCTGGTCCAACCCTAGCGGCCCCACCCTGGGGCATACTAGGGAGAAACACAGGAGTGGTAAGTCCCAGAGAAGGCAGGTGATAGGCTGGGTGCAAGGTTGGGCCGATGGAGGTCAGTCAGGGCAGCAGAGAGGGAAAAAGTACAGTAAATAATATGTAAACCCCCCCCCCCCAAAATGGGGGTTCCCAAAAAATCTTTCCTTGAGCTTGCCTAAATGCTCACTGCCAGGCTGGTGTCCTGCGTTTTAGCAGTTTAAATGTGATTGCCAGAGAGTGCCTGTATAGTCTCTGTGTACTGTCTCTTTAAGAGCTGCCTGGATTGCAGTCATAAGTAATCCGAGAGGGAGCTCTGTTGAAAGATGTAACAATTTGCTGAAAATCATTTAGAGTGATAATGATAATGTAGTTTGTCTAACCTGCCTTCTTTGCAGCAAGGACTGTTTTGTTTATCCTCACCATTTGGCCCAGGACTGCGAATTGGACCAATCAGTACTGGTGGGACCTAAAATGGAGCCGGAGTACAGGAGCTGTCTGGAGTCAAAATCTGTAGTAACTGTAGTTTTGGGCTTTTGGCGCCTTTTTGCACCTGAAGGGGGAGCTCCTGTTGTGACTGACAGATGAATCGGCTAACCGAACCTTTTGGATCTTGGGGAAATTCCCAGGCTTACATACTAACATATTAAAAGCCAGCAGAATAGGCCCAATGGTCTGTTATGTCTGCTTGTAGCCAGCCACCTAGTGGGTGCTCGCTTCCCTGACCCCCCAAAGCCCCCGAGAGGGTCATCTTTGACTTTACTTTCCCTTTGTACCTATCCCACCCCTTCTTGAAGCCCTCCACTGTGCTCTCCTCCACCAGCCACCCAGACAGTGCATTCCACGGCTCCACCACCCTCTCAGTGAAATAATGCTTCCTATGCTTCCCCTGTAATCTTCCCCCCTCCAGCTTCCATTCATGCCCCCTAGTTGTTCTCCCCTTCTTTAGCCTAAACAGCTCCTTGGTTCAGCTCTCAGTTATTCCTTTTACATACTTGACCCCTATCATATCTCCCCTGTCCCTCCTCTCCTCCAGTGTGTACAGCCCAAGTTCTTCCAATCTCTCTTCATAGGACTTCCCCTCCATGCCCTGAATCATCCTGGTCGCTCTCCTCTGGCTTGCTGCAGTTTGAGTCAGATCTAAGTTGGGAGCAGAAAAAGCAACATGCTTGAGACAGTCAAGCAGCCATCTGAGTAGTTTCTCGCGGGAGAACTGTGGAAAGGCCTGAGTTGCGGCCTGCATGTCTGCCTGCTGCCCCTGAGAGGAAGAGAAGAGAATTATTTCGGACTAAATCCAAGTTTGTGAGAACGAAGTAAGCCACTGATTTTTTACCAGGCTCATACCTGAAGAAGACCGAAGATTTTGCTGAATGCGATGGGTCTGTCAGGATTTCCAGCTGCTTTTAAATCCCCGGTTTGCGCAGAGACTTTGCGATCATGAACGGAGAGTGATTTGCCTGGTACAGTAGAATTTCCTTACATGTAAATGTGCTGTATATTGAAAGTGGGTCGAGATTTGGATCCCCACTGTGTGAACTGTGTTCTGCTTGCTGGAAGCTTTATCCAGCCTAATCGGACTGAATCTGCGTTCATCTCCGTTCGGCCTGGGCCATGCCATGCTGGCCCTGCCAGACTACCCCACTGCACAGAGAAAGCCACCGATGAGAGACCTGCTTGGGGATCAACCCCGCTCCATGCTTGAACAGGAACGATGCCTTGGCGAATCGTGTGGGCCCTGCTTCTCCTGGCACTCCAGATTAACCACCTGCTGTCTTGATTTTCGTCCAGCCTTTGTCCAGTCTTGGGTATCGTGAGTAATCGGGGTAGCTCCCTGAAACAACAGCCTAATCTAAAAGTGTGTCATCTGATTGTCTTGTTTTCTTTTCACGAACTGAGCCTTCTGGCTCCGGATTACAAATAGTGTGTGTTGTGCATGTTGTTTTCTTCCATCACAGGGCCCCAGCCCGCTGCAACGTTCCTGGCTAGCCCACCATTCTCCATCTGGGTACCCAGAGTGTGTATGACTGCTTATGGACTCTGAAGTGCATGCATAAGTGTTTGATTGATAGAGCCTTTAAGCAAACTAACCTGATTACGCCTCTCCCTTGTTTAAGTCCCTTAAATAAATCAGATCTAACTCTTTTTTGCATTTACCCTGACTGTGTTTCCAGTTTGTGCAAGAGTACTGTACTGCTGTTATTTGCTGTGTATAACTTTGTTTTATAGGGGTCCCCAGGGCCAAGCCAGAGGAAAGCCCTGGTGGCAAGTGCAAACAGTGTGGGTACTTGTGCGGTGTATCAGGGGTATTGTGAAAGTGATTATTGTGTATTGTTCCGGCCACTAGTAAGGAAAGAGGGGAGTTACAGTGTTCTGGAGGGCTGTGCCCAGGTTAGCTTGACCACTACCAACCCTGACCTCCAGGTGAAGGTACCCGTTTCAGAACTCAGGCCCTTTAACCTGCTACTAATCAAGCAGGCAGGGGTAGCAGCCCTTGGGATAGCGCCACCTAGGGGTTACAAATATATATATATATATAAAGAAAGTCATTGGATACAGTTTTTCAGTCCACTCTACTGTATAACTGAGTAGAAGCAGGACCCCACTGGACAAGATGTTGCATCTAGGGTTGCCACCTGTCAGGTTTTTTACCTGGTGATCAGGTTTTCAGGGTCCCTATCAGGTAATCCGGTTTTGCTCTGTGCTGGTCAGGTTTTTGAGCCATTTTGAGTGTTCATGTACTTTTGAAACAAATTCACTCATTGTTTCAGCTACATGCCAGGTTACAAACAAGTTCTGTTGTCAATGTAGCCTTTTGTTTGTGAATGCAGTCACCCTGGGAGGTGTAAAGTATGGTCATTAACACCATTAGCACTTACTTAACCTAATCTTTCCACTGCATCTTAAAGTGGCATAGCAGCACAGCTGCCCCCACCTTTTGTAACAGTAACAGAAACATTTGTCCTCCATTTTCATTTGCTGGTAAACATTTTCATCTCTAATAGAATTTAGGCATTTTTAAATGTTTTAAATTATTGTTTTCCTCAAGAAAAGAAGTATGGTCACTTCTTTGGCTTTGAAATAGTACTTTCGACAAGAACAGGAAATGGAGCCAGAAAAAGATATAAAGTATGAATACTATTGTATGCTAGTTACAGTATTTCCCTTGTCTCCCCCCAGATCATATCTGTAAATGAGATTTATTTTATCTCTGTATGTTTTTTTTGGTTAACCAATGTTAATAAATAAATACATAAGTAAATAAATGATTAGGAAGAACCTAGGAAAGTAACTTTAGCAGGCACAGTACAGCATCTTAACATTTTTATTTAACTGCTGCATTGTTCTTTTTTATTGATACAACAAATGGACTTCTAGGAGGAGCAATGCATGATGAGTCATGAAAAGGGGTGGGGCTAGGGTCGGAGCTTAGGATCCGGTGTTTGCCTCATCCAAAGGTGACAACCCTAGTTGCATCACAATAAGGATGTCCAAGGCAAACTGCAAAAAAATGGTGCTTATATCAGATGAGCATTAGGGATAGGCGAAGTGGCTAGAATTCACTTTGCAGCTGCCGTTCTTTCATCAAATGTACCGAAATTCACTTGGGAAGTGGCCACTTCACCGAAAAAAAACCAAAAAAAAACAGCCAATTTATGGTAAAAACATCACAGTTTGGGCAAAGTTGAAGTTGCTAGGCTTTGTGGAACCTTTGTGAAGCTTTGCAAAGGCAGATTTCACCTGATTTGCAGCCACTTTGCTGGCAAAGTTAAAATTTGCAAAATCTCTAGTGTTAAGGCAGAAATTTGTGGTCCCAGCTAGTCTGCTGGTACAGTGGTAGGGCGAGCACTCGCGATGCCGATGGCTCAAGTTTGGCAACAAGCTCAGGCACTCAGGGGCCAGTGGGGGGGGGGTGAAGCGTTTCAGAGGATATGCTCTTCCTCCGGGTTGGAAGCGCTGATGCTACCACTACCGTACTGTCAGCTAGGTTTCTGGGTGACTACAGGTGGTGGTGCACTGGCAGCACAAGTGTGGGGGGGCAGTCATTGGCTAGGGGCCACGTGACATACACTTGGTACTTGGCATGCATCAGCTGGGACCTCCCAGTGCACTAACATCCCAGGGGAGTTTAGGTACCCTTAGTCCCAGACGCTGCCTCCATGTCCAGAAGGAAACAGTAGTTGGATCTGGCTTGGCTGGACCCCACCATGGGGGGGGGGGGCAAGTTTGTGGGTTTAGAACCCAGCCAGGTAAGAGGCAGGGACATCAACAGGTACATGGGTGGGCGTGTATAACCAGAATTTTACATACGTCTGAGGTGTGGTATGCTACATAAACCCCGAGAGCGAAGCTTGAGGGGTTTATAAAAGCATCCCACACTGAGTGTGTGTGTAAAATTCTGGTTTACACCCACTCACTGATGTCTTGTTTATTGAAACTACTAGTGAGAATTTTTAATTACTGTGGCAGTTGTATGACTAATTCTCGCGCCACTCACAACACTAGCTTGATTGACAGGGAGCGATTACAATTGCCGGTTATAATACATGACTACAACTGGGTGGTTGTAATGCATTTTTACTAATAGCTTATCCGAGCATAAAAAAAAAAATGTTCACTAGTAATTATATAAGGAATAAAATAAGCTGGCCCCTCGGCACAGTGGTAGTGCTACGCCTGCAACGCTGGGGACCCAGGTTCAGGAATGAGAATGGGTCGTTGGGGGCCTGCCAGGTGAGAAGCTTCTAGCGTCCTACAGGATGCTCACCTCCTCTGGGGGGAGGGGGGGCTGTCACACACACACCCTTACTGCCACCTGTGGATGCACGGGACTCGCAGTGTGGGAGGGAAGGACGCTGTTCATGCCTACAGCCTGGACTCTCGTCCTTCGTACCGGTGTCCTTGGGGGTGGGGTTTTGGGAACCAGAATGCAACAGGAGAAAAGAAAAACACAACATTCAAGCCCTCATTACCATGCAGCATGATCCCCGACAACAAGTTGGAGGGGAGACAGTGCACAGATGGTTGGTACTACTACCACCAAGCGCCGCCAGCAGTGGGAGACAAAAATGTGCTAATAGAAAAAAAGGAATAATGTACACCCTAGTGTACGTAATATCGCTGTAATAGTATTGAGGCATTTATGGTACAGTTGTAAACCAGCTTTTAGACCAGCACGACAGCCAGTCAATAAGCTAGTTTAGCTCATGAACAATTAATTAGACTTATAATACTTTCTATTTGTCACCTGACCCTCATGACAGCATTATAGCCTTATACAAACAATTGGGTGCATTTTATTTGTTACATTTGTTTTTCATTTACCTTGATGACAGTCTGTGGCAGTCTACTTTCCCTTTTGGTACGTTAGGCAGCAATGATGTTGGAAACCGCCATTAACTTTACAGCCTTGTTAAAAGTGACTATCTACGTCAGTACTGGCCAGTAATAAAAATCCGTGAAACTGCATTCTGATCTGTTACCAGAAGGGGGCAGCTGATGACATCACTATCACTAGAAGTGAAGAGCAGAACATTCTGATGTATGGTGGGAGTATTGGTATATGCAGCTGCCTACTGATGGCAGAGCAGAATGCACTTTAATGCCTTTTTATGCCTGTAGTTTCATAACTTGCAAAAAATACAGAATAATACATAATAAATAGCATTTAAAATGTAATAAACAGGATTACAGGTTTAATAGGTAATTTTAAATGAAAAGCTCGCCCATAGGGCTGTCACTCATTGCACCAGTAATGCAAGCTCAAGGAGAATCCTGGGGCATCGGAGTACTGGCTGGGAGGAGAAGACTGAGCTTCCCAGAGTACACAATCCTCTGAGAAGGGTGGTCTGCTGGTGGTGGTGAACAACAGTGCGGCTGCTTCGGGTGGAACGACATTGATAAGTTCAGTAGGAGCCTGTTTGTGTGCAGATGCTGAAGTCCTGCCTCTCAACATCTTGTGGGAGGCGACAACTCCGAGAGGAAATATCGCTGAACAGAGCAGCAGTGTATCGGCACTTCAGCTGTGCTGTGGGGGCACTCCTGGTTCCTAAGTCACTGCAGTCTGGGGGGTTAGTAAGCAAGGTTCTTTCTGGCTAGCCAACAGTCCCACCACAGCGGGCACAACATTGAAACCAGGCAGACCTCAGGTTAGGGGAACAATGGGGCTTGGAAGTTGCCTTTCACAATCACAGCTGAGGAGGGAAGCTGAACTGAAAGGGCGAAACCAGTGAAATAAAAGGAACAAATATGAAAAATAGGTTTTCATATTACATTACTAGTCACCTGTGAGTAAGTACAGTCCTTTTTTTTTCATATTCTCTTTTTTTATGCCCCCTTCTCACCCCGGTACTTCCTCACCTTCAGGAGTCTCCTACGGCCTTGTACGTCCCTGCTTGTCTGTCAGCTTCGGGTGCAGTCATCCCCCCCATGCTGCCTTGGTTTGACCCCCAGGCGGGTATGAGGCGGGGCTCCCCTTCCTCCGCCCCGAGCGTCTATCTTCGGGGATCTGTCGCCCGTGCTGGCATGGGCCCTGGGATCAGGGCCTGAAGCTCCGTCTACAGGGAGCACCGGAGGGTATTTCCTGTTGTTTCGCCCATCCCATAGGGTGTCTGCATGCAAGGAGAGCCTAGGAACGACGCACGTCACAACGTGCTAACGCTCCGGCTCCCGGCAGACGTCCTCCCTCCCTGCTACATGCAGTCTTCGCTACACCTCCACCCGTGGTCACCCAGGTGGCGGTATTGCAGCAGGACCCGCATCCCACCCCACCTGGAGGAGGAGAGCAGCCTCTGGACGCTCGATCCTCCTCCCCACAGCCGGCCCTCCAGCTGCCTGAGTCCGTTCCTGAACCTGGATCGCTGGTGCCACGAAAGTAACCCTGTCACAAGCGCTAGAGGTACAGTCTTGATGTTCCAGTTCTAAGAAATAATTTATGTAGCTTTGCATGCTGATAGTAAAGACCAAATAGTAAGGACCAACCAGTTATGACACAGTGTATTAGGTAAACCTATTCCCGGGATCTGTTCTTAGGCTGAAGAATCAAAGAAAAGGTGTGTACATTTTGCCACAGCTCTGAAATCTCCCCAACTTTTACCACTTAACCCAGAGCATCACATTTATGTGCAAATTTCTTTTTAAAGTTAAAATAACAAAATGACTCAGACTAACTGCACATGCCAAAGCTGGGCGACCTTATCTAGCCCATAATCACTCACAGCACCAGACTTTTTCATAAACATTGTGTTCCATTCAAGTAGAGCACACAGCCTGTTTCCATTATCCTAAACTGCTAAAAATAGCATGATTCACCAGGTGGCGATAAAGGGGACCAGATCACAAGCAATCCCAAATGGTCCCCTGTGTTGTGTTTCTGCTCTAAGGGGTTTATTTCATTCGCTTGTCTTAAAAGGCCACCGTCAGCCCTTAGTTTCTCATTTGAAAATCAAACACATTTTCTGATTGCTCACGTTCTGTAGAATTCACTGACACAGCTGTTTTTTATCTGGGGGAAAAAAAAAACTGCTACTGGAGTAGTCATATGAAAAATATGTTTTGATGGCCTGCAGTTCTTCTGTGCACTCATGTGTGGTTGACCTATGTTCTGAAGCGAACCCAGGCTCACTGGAATTGGGCCGTCGGGTTTGCTGGATGTGCTGCTGGAAACAACGCTTTCAGGCTAGGGGAGCGGGCTCAGCCTTGGCTGCCCATGCATTGACCCCTGTGGTGAGCCAAGGAAGTGACCCAGACAGTGGTTAAATTGGAAATGTTTAGGTGGGGGGAACTCTCAGATCTAGATTTTTAGGCAGGACGGTGGTCATCTCTAGGTGGTGGAATTCTCCTGCGGTATTCAGCGGAGAAAGATGACAGAGGTGGAGGAACTGTAATACGGTTTTGTAAAAGGTGGTGGAACTGAGTTCGTAAGAGTCCCTAACCCCTGGACCAAGACACTTGCATCATTGGCTCCTCCTCAGCAGTGCTGCAAATGCACGCCCGTGTGTGTGGCACTGGCAGAAGGAGAGCAGATAAAAACACCAGACGCATTTATCTTACAACATGCTGATGAATGGACAAAAAATTTTATTTATTTATTTTTATTTATTTATTAAGTCTAGGATTACAAATACCTTTGAGCCAAGGCTCTTTTACAAAAGTTCCACGTCAGAGAAATACAAATTATGGGGAACATCAAGACAGACATTACAACAATGTGGACATTGCAAACAGAGTACAGATGAATACAATTCAAGGGTAGCATTGTAAGCAGGCAGCCAGTGGCATTTGTCAGAGAAACAGACAACAGATAAGAAGTGCCAGAGTCATGGGGGAGAGGGAGGAATGTAGGTAGGGTGGGGAGAGGGTGAAAAGTGCAGCATTGGGTATACCAAGATGTGAGGGTAGAATCCAGTGAGGAGGGGAGGGGGACCACTAGAGCAGGCAGGGAAGTGAAGAAACAAGGTTAAGTTGGGCAGTCACAGGAGCTGTTGGTAGTGAGATAGTCCCGGAGCCTAGTTGGAAACATACCAATTGTTGGGGCAGAGGAGATAGTGGGGCTGAGGCCATTGAACCAGAGTGTTGCTCGATAAGCAAAAGAGCGTTGTCCCTGTGAAGTGTGACAGTGGGGGACTTTCAGTAGCTGTAGCGTGGATCTCCGAAGGCACCATTTGTTAATTTGTTGTTCTGTTCTGTTCTCCACTTTGGAGCCCACGTGTGATCAGCTGAGAGTTGAGGCAGTCTGTACCATATGTTGGAATGGTCGTGTGATCAGGGAGAAAGAATGGTACACACCCACAATGCCCAACTGAGTAGAGCTGAGACTGCTGATCATCACGATTGGTGACATTGATCCTGCCACTGCGGTCAACGAAACAGCACTGGCTGTGTATTATAATGATTTTCCCAGCAGCCTTTGCTCCACTCAGTTGCACACTGCATGTGGCGCTGTTCTTCTTCCGAGTTTAACACCACTGTATTTTAGTTGGTCTTTACGTGAATCAACATTTTAAAATTATGGCCAATGTTGAATCCACACCAGTAACACCCTTTTGAGTTATGTTTACCTCAGTCAGGCACCTGCTTAAAACAAGCCTTTGCTGGTCACCCTTACATGATACATTGGTAACATGACTATACAAGGCAATAATCTGTCGAGTGGCTAAAGCTGAGTACTTTGTCTCCATGAGACAATCAGAATTTTGCTGAGGATAGCGACGACTGAGACCTCATTCCCAGATTATTACTTTTCTTTCTATCCCACCTCCTTTGTATTATGTGTATTTCATTGCGCTGCCATACTCCTTTTTATGTTGCTTGCACGCATGTGCAAGAAACATAGTGCCATCATCCGAGTTTTCGGAGGTGTGGCAGTCTGCTTCCAATTCAGTCACTGAGTTTGCATGCGTGCCGCAGTTCCTCCAATGATTGCTGCAGCTGTCTATGACAGCAGTCGAAAATGCAGTGGCATACATATTTGAAAGGGAGAGCTCCACTTCAGTGAGCAGAGCTCTCCCCACACACACATATGCACGCAGCACGTGACATTGCGTGCTGATGCGCTCCCTCCCCACACACTGTATGGTCGACGGGGTGCCCAATCTCCCGCCGGCCCCCCCAACAAAGCTGCCCAGGTGCCATGCTGGGAGCCCACCCAGCGTGGCAAAAAATGTTATAGCTAATGGGTGCCCAATCCCCTTGGCCTCCATGGCTGCACGCCCCCAAAACCTTTCCAGGTGCCGTCGCTGGGAGCCCACCCAGCGTGGCCAATCTTGTTATGGCTGGGACGGGGTGCCCAATCCTCTGTCAGCTCCAGCCCCCAAACAGCTTTTTCCAGCTGCCACGCTGGGAGCCCACCCCAGTGTGGCAAATGTCCCACGCCGTCTTAATTAAAAAAACAAAACAAAACTTTAAATAAAACGGTCCCTCGCAGTCTCACTGCCCCCACCCGCACCCACCCATTGCGCACCCTGCCTCCCCACACCCCCACCCCATACTTACCTCTGGAGCTCAGCGCGACGATCATCGGTGGGTCGGGAACACGCCTGCACTCTTCAAAGCCGAACTGCTAACAGAGGAAATGCCGTAAGCTGTATAATGGAATAAATAGGGTTTTTCAACTTTGTTGCATATCTCAGGCATTTGTGGGAATTTGGGCCCACATTTTCAACATGGTGTTTTGGGACCCTCCTCATGAATTCTTGCACTGTCATAAGCGTTAATCGGGCCCAAAGGGTGATTTGCCGTCACTGCGCGAAACCACCTTTTGGGGCTGACTAAGGAAACGACACTGCCAGTGTTCATAAGGTGGGCTCTCAAAAAGCCTATGTTGAAAATTTGGTGAAAAAATTCCTAAAAATGACGGAGTCCGGCGCGATGATCTTCAGTGGACCGGGAACACGTCTGCACTCTTCAAAGCCGACCGCGAACTGAGGAAATGCTGGTAAGCTGTATAATGGGCTAGATAGGTTTTTTTCAACTTTGTTGCATATCTCAGGCATTTTTTGGAATTTTTGCACCACATTTTCAACATGGGTGTTTTGGGACTCCTTCTCATGAATACTGTCACTGTCATGGCATTATTCGGGCCCGAAGGGTGATTTCACAGTCACTGCGCGAAATCACCTTTAGGGACCGGATACCAACGACACTGCCAGTGTTCATAAGGTGGCTCTCACAGTTTATTTTAAAAATTTGGTGGAAAATTCCAAAAACGACTGTTTTATTTAGCGCATGCTGCTTAGTTCCTACGCACGCTTGTAAGTTCAAGAATTTTCAATATTTTCACTCAGATTTTCAACACTGCCATTTTACCACACCTTCTATGAGTAGTACAGCTGTCATTTTTCACATCTCACCAAATGTGTTTCCGCTTCATGTAGCGCATAATGGCGCAGTTGGTATACTGAACCAATGTACAGGACAAATTAAGAAAACCAAAGTGACACTGTTCATGAGCAGAGGTCTTAAAATGGCTATGTTGAAAATTTGGTGAAAAAATTCCAAAAAATGACTGTTTTACGAGCATGCGTTGTACAGTTCCTACGCACTCGTAAGTTCGCGAATTTTCAATATTTTCACTCCAGATTTTCAACATTGCCATTTTACCACACCTTCTTATGAGCAGTACAGCTGTCATTTTCACATCCTGCTCAAACGCAGCCTACCATGTAGCTTACAGTGGCGCAGTCGGTGTGCGAATCCATGTATGGGACACATTAAGAAAATCTACAGTGACACTTTTCATGAGCAGAGGTCTTAAAATGGCTATGTTGAAAATTTGGTGAAAAATTCCTAAAATGACTGTTTCTGGCGTGTGTTGCACAGTTCTATGGCTAAGTAGAGTTACCATAAATTTTCAATATTTGCACTCCAATGACTTCAAATACCTAAACAGCACATACAAGCAAGCAACATTCGGCATTGACAAATGCTTGTTGTGTTCCTGTCATAAACCCTTTCCATTCTCTTCCATTAAAGGAAAGCGGCATGCACTAATTATAAAACACAGTGGCGCAGTCGGTTAGCAATCAATGTATGGGATGCATTAGGAAAATAACAGTGACACTGTTCATGAGAAGAGAGTCTTAAAATGGCTATGTTGAAAATTTGGTGAAAAATTTCCTAAAATGACTGTTTTGACGTAGCCATAGCAAATTCCTACGCACGCCTGTAAGTTCGCGAATTTTCAATATTTGCACTCCAGTGACTTCCAAATACCTAAACAGCACATACAAGCAAGCAACATTCAGCATTGACAAATGCTTGTTGTGTTCCTGTCATAAACACTTTCCCATTCTCTTCCATTAAAGGAAAACGGCATGCACTAATTATAAAAATACAGGTTGTGCACTGGGTTTTGTTTCTCTGATTGTCCCTGACATTTTGTTTCATGTCTCTGGCAATTTTTTTTTTTTTTTACTTTTTCATGGCAGTTTTGTGACCCTTGGGGTCACCATGCAGGCTTCTTTTATAGCCTTTGAGCTGTTGGAATTTTCTCAGAATGCCTCTGGGAATGATGTCTATTAGACCTGAGACCTTTAAAGGTGTACTGGCTTTGTTTTCACCCAGTGATGGCACTTTACACAGAGAATTGCCACACATCCATAATAGCAGCACTTAGAGAAATCTACCTTTGGCTGAGAAAGGAGGGCAAATACTTTTTCAAAGCAGTTAACGTTCACAAGCATTTGTAATTGAACGTTGTCACTGGATCATAACTAGGATCGAGGGCTCTTAGGTCTAGTGCTAGGTCTGATTGAAATCATTCCCAGAGGCATTCTGTTAAAATTCCAACAGCTCAAATGAAATATAAGAAAACCTGCATGGATGCCCCCAGGGGCCATAAAACTGGCAGGGAAAAGTGAAAAAAAACAAAACAACTTTGCCACAGACACAGGGAACAGAATACCAGGGGCAATCAGAGATATGAAAACTCAATGCACAATGCGTGTTTTTATAATTTTTGCATGTAGTTTAACACTTCAATGACTCTAAAGCCTTGAATCAGAATCAAACTACCAGCTACATCAGCAGCCACTACAGAATGTGACCAGTCGTAACATGTGATTGTTAAACTGGAGACGCTTTGAGACGCAAGGGGGGGCTGATGGTGTCCCTTTAAGTATACGTTCAGCTTGTTTGGTTCAGAATGCTGCTGCACCTGATGAAGGGATCTGTGGATCCCCGAAAGGTTGTGTACTGATGTATACATCTTTGTGCAAAATAAATTTAGATATAATTAGAAAAAAGACATTGCCTTGTTTACTGCAGAAACTCTACTGCAGTATTGCGTAGCATGCATCCCAGCAAGCACCACTGTATGTTGGTCCAATAAGTACACAATAACCCACAACCGGGCATGCATTTCTAGGTAATTAATACATGCCCTGGATGAACTGGAAAGCACAAGGCCAATGGCCGAGTACCTTTCAGTGCTTCCAGGAAGTGCATTAATTCTCGAACATGCTGAATTGAGTTATTACACTTACAAAATGGGGAAAATAATGTTTTGATGGAAGGAAGATTTTATTTTTGTATAGTTAGGCTGTTGCTAGGTAGAGCAATCGATCAGTTAATCAACGATTTATTTATAAAAAACGCTGTTCACAAAAGTATCAAAGCGCCTGTACAATAACATATAAAACATAGAATAAAAATCAATAAATTCTAAAATACACATTTAAATCTCAAGAAACATCAATGCTCAGAAAAAGCAAGATTGAAAAGATGTCTTTAATGCAGATGATTTGAAGCTCTCCATGGTCAGACACTCTCTTATCTGACGAGGTCGAGAGTTCCACAGGGTAGGGGCCACGAATGCAAATGCCCGGGCACCCGAGGTCTTCAAACGAACCCGGGAACTCTCTAGCAATCCCTCATCGGGCGGAGCGGAGTGGGCAGAGGGGCAGTAGGGACAAAGAAGATCTGCAGATAACATGGTCCTTGTCCATGTAGGGCCTTATAAGTCAGCAAACCGACCTTGAAGGTGATTATGCTAGGTAGGTTACAGACCATGCATTTTCTGGAAATTAATGGTCAGATGACATGTTTTGATTAATAAAGTTGCTTGAATTTCAGAGAGTTCTGAAGTTATAAGGCTGTTACCAGGTATATTAGTGTAGGCTGGTAATGAAGCATGCTTAGGTAGGGATTTAATGTACGGTCAGTTGATGCTTTTAACCAATGAAGTTTCTAGAAGCTGTTCTGTGATTGAAAGCCATTTCATGAAAGGTGTTGCACTATCCAGTGACTCTTGTTTTCCAAGGACCAGCATGGCAATAATCTCTCTACTGATAAATGCAGTGGATGCTTTTGATTTCCACATTGGGGTTACGTATCATTTTAAACTCTATAATCTCATTTATCTCCCTTTCAGCCATTGAGTTTTATGGCAAAACGTAGATGCATTCTGCCAAAAATCTAAGACCAAGGATAAAAATTACATCACTGCAGTTCTAAAATGGTCTTTGGAACCAGAGTGCAAATCAGAAACACTCAGTGAATTTACTAGAAGGCCCATAAAAATGGAACAGTAACAAACTGTGAATCATTATTTAAATAAAATTTTCCACAGAAGATACATGCTGACAGGTTAAATGCAGTTCTCTCGTAAGTACATATAGGGCAGCTTACTTGACAGCTTTGGTGTGGCAGAAACTCGAGCATGCGGGTTGCTGTGGTGCAAACAGCGGCAGTATGGACACTTACATGACTGTGGTAAGATGTCCTCTGTTCCACTCCCCAAGCCTCTGCAACATTAAGGACGCGCTCTGTAGCAAGTAGTGTAAGCAGCCATGTGTGCAGGCTGCATCATTTGTGCTGGTACACGCTCCCCACTTCATAGAAATGTAGAATTTGATAGCAGATAAGGATCACTTGACCCATCCAGTCTGCCCATTTCTCCCTACCTGTACTATTACCACAGACCATGCCCAACCTACTGCTCTTTCTCCCTCACCCCACTTCTTTCCACTATGATTCCCTTGTGCTTGTGCCATGAATTCTTGAACCCAACCACTATTTTCGGCCCCCACACACCGCTGGAAGGCTGTTCCAGGAATACATCACACTTTGTGTAAAAAAAAAAAAAAATTTTACTTCGAGAGGGCTCTTGCAGTATGTAATAACTTGTAGGACTGCACCCCCCTGGCATCAGGACCACATAGAAACTTTTGCTAGCAGTGTCTGATGGGGGACTGCCCACCCAGCGTCACACAACTTATGTCAGCATGACACTATATAGTGGGTGATCCCCATGTCCGCCCTCCAGTTCTTTCCCGCCATCAACCTAAGCACATCAGACTGACTGAAGCTTGTTGCAGCAGTTTGAACGCCTATTTCAGATGAGTATTCGTTTTTTTCTCTTACCTGAATTTAATTGCAGTATTTTTGTAAGTCGTCCTCTTCTTCGACAGAATCGCATAAAAACAAGTGTGATTTTTGCGGCGTCCAGCTGCCGCTTAAGGACCAGCATACCCTCTGCCTCTTCTGCCTAGGACCAGATCACAACGTCGAGGAGTATGAGGCCTGCGCCCTATTCAACCAGGCCACACGAAAAAGGTGCCAACAGGCACTCGAGGCCCATCTCCTGAAACAAAAAATAGCTTCCATGGAGAAAGAGCTGAAGAAGCTGAAAAGCGCCTCCTCCTCCGTGACTGATCCCCATAAGAAGAAGAAGAGGGACGAGGGAAAGCATCGGGACCAAAAGTAGTCCCTCCCTCCTCTGAAGCCACCCTCGGGCCCTTTGGCAGAGGATTGGCCCCCTTCCTCTGGGAAGACGGGCGCCACAGTTGAGCCTGCGATCCCGCCTACCGAGCAGACTTTGACCTCCCCACTGCAACTGGTTACAATGACGGTGGGTACCTCAAGATTCATCCGAGGTCGCTACCATTCCTAGGCCCATCAGTGCATTGGGCTGTAAGTCGGCAGGCGTGGCCAATAAGCCACCTGTAGGACCCTCCGACGAGCGCTCGGCCAGGGTTGGTAAGTCAGGGCCTCTGACTCTTGCATGACCCAGGTCGATTAGTTGATCATCAGGCCCTCCGACGATCACACGACTCTTTCACGCCGGTCAGGCTCTGATGACGCACAGCCAGACACTCTCCCGGCTGGAGAGCAAGGTTGACCCCGGGTCTTCATACATGGAGAGCCCCCGTCTCCACCTCCATCAGAGATTCCTCCATTGTCACTGGACCCGCAGGTCACGACGGAAGGAGATCTTTCATCACTTTTACCTGACATCAGGGTTCCAAAAGGCCTCCTGGTGGCTCCGCCGTAGCTTATAGTTGTGCCAGACCCTGCTCCTCCTCTATGCCCGCAGGTCCTCTTGCCTCCATCAGGACTGCCAACAGGTCTTCCCCTGTCAGGGCTCCCTACAGGTATTTCACCTTCCGGGCCCCCCTCGGGTCTTCCACCTTAGGGCCCTTTGCTGGGGTTTCCCCTTCAGGTTATCTGCCTTCAGGGCTGTCAGGCTACCCTCTGTCAGGGCCGCTTGTCAGGGTTCCCTCCATCAGGGCCACCGTCTGGCTACCCTCCGGGGCTGCTGTCAGGTTACCATCCATCAGGAATGCCACCTGGCTATATGACAATGGGAGCACCGTCGGCCTATCCACTGTCAAGCTATCCTCCGTCAGTCCCGATGCCAGATCCCTTCTCAACGAACTTTTATTACTCTGGTTATTACCATCTACCAGGTTATCCTCACCATTATCCATCCTCTAACTTCTCAGGACATGGTCACCCACCTTCTCCCACTCAACCTCAGGTGGATTTCAGGAGATTCTGAAATCTTGGTTTTCTGAGACCAAATTACATTTGGTCTCAGATTCAGACAACAGGCATCTGCAACCCCTGGACACAGGGCGTCCAGAGCCTACCCTAGGGCACCCTCTCTGGTTGTCCCTCTTACCTTGACATCAGGCCAGACAACAGCCCGATCGCAACCCCTGACGTCAGAAGGAACTCTCAAGAAGCCAAAACCCCCAATTCCTGAAAAATTCTGGACAATTCTGATGATTCCGAAGTGGATTCCTATTCCTCGTCTGAGGGTTCAGGATTTGATACCTCCCCATGAGGAACCAGTCCCTTGGTAGTCTCCCAAATCCCCCTCTGAAGCTCCCACTTTTGCTATTACTGCAGCCCATTATTGGTCTGCGAAGCCTAAGCACCTTAGTACTTCCTCTCCCGACAACGAGTCCAGGCAAATGGACCAGTTTGGAAGAACAGTTTATTCTTCTTCTACTCTAGCTATACGTGCTTTGAACTATGTCTTGCACATGCTAGAGTACCAGAAGTCTTTGTTCTGCCAGCTCAAGCCCGTTGTCGTGGCCCTCCTGAACTCTGAAACAAAGTCCACTCTGGCAAACACCTTAAAAATGGCCAAGGTGGCAGGATGTTATTCTTTATGGGCCACCTACGATGCAGTGGATTCCTCCACTAGCGGCACAGCCACAGCTGTGAGCCTTCGCTACTTCTGGTTGTGAGTATCTGGACTAGCCCCTGATGTTCAGTCGGCTATTCAGGATGCCCCTTTCAGAGGCTCTGTCCTGTTTGGCGGTGATGCTCAACACAGTATCACAAGCCTGCAGGATAAAGGAACAGCTCTTCGGTCATTTCACACCATGTACCACCTGAAACAACAACGACAAAAGCATCCTTTTCGTCGGCAGAACAGACGTCAGCCGAAAAATCAGCAAACACCCAGACGCCAGTTCAAACGTAGAACTTCCAATACAGCCACCACCCCTCCAGCCAAAACCCAAAGGGCTTCAGAAGCGGTCCTCTTCCACCCACCCCTCCCATTCTTAACTTGCGGACCACAACCCCTCCTCCTCGTCTGTCGGAGGAATAGGTGGGCGGATTCACGAGACATCTGGGAGTCCATCACAACAGATGCCTGGGTGCTTCAGTTAGTAGAGTTTGGTCACATTCTCGAATTCTGAGAAAAACCTCTATAAACAATCCTCCGAGGTTTTCTCATTACCCAAAGGCACACATTCCCCATTTAAGGGAGGAGATCTCTGCTGTTCTTCGAAAAGAAGCAATAGAGCCAGTGTCGGGAAACCAGATCGGAAAGGGATTCTACCTCCACTTCTTTCTGGTACCCAAAAAGATGGGATCTACGCCCAATTCTGTATCTCGCAAAGCCTGCTGCCTCTCCTTTCCAAAGGACAATGGCTTTGTGCCCTGGACATGCAGGATGTGTATCTACACATCCCAATATTCCATCCACATTGCAATTTCCTCAGGTTTTCCTTCCAAGGGGAGCATTACCAATTCAAAGCTCTCCTCTTTGGCCTGCACTCTGCCCTGTGGGTTTTTACCAAATGCCTAGCGGTAGTGGCAGGTACCTTGAGGAGTCAAGGACACTATGTCTTTTCCTCACCTTGACGATTGGCTCCTCGCAGCTCCGTCAAGGGAGGGGTTGAAGGCTTCTTTGTCAGCTACCCTCCACCTGTTCAAGTGCCTGGGTATCATTGTCAGTTACCTCAAGTCCCAGCTTGCTCCTTCCCAGTGCCTTCAATTTATTGGGGTGGTACTGGAAATGGTACAGGGAATGGCCTTTCTCCTCTTGGACTGGGTGGACCCTATGGAGAAGCAGGCCCAGCTGGTATCTTCCAACCGACATATTTCAGCCAGAGCAGTTTTCCGTCTTCTTGGCCTCATGGCAGTGGCTATCCCTATGGTCCCATTAGCCAGACTTTTCATGCGAATCTCGCAGTGGACTCTGAGGTCCCAGTGGGATCAGAGGGAGGACAACTTGGACAGTCAAGTCCTCATCTCCAGCTCAGTGCAACAGGATCTTTTATCGTGGCAGGACTCCAGCAACCTGATTCAAGGAGTCCGTTTCCAGACTCCTCCTCACTCCCAAATACTGACCACAGATGCATCAGGAATGGGATGGGGTGCTCATCTAAGACGTCACAGGACCCAGTGCCTGTGGTCACCTGTAGAACTGCACCTGCAAATAAATGTGCTAGAAATGAGAGCAGTACTTTATACTCTTCAGGCTTTTCAGCACATTCTTCAGCAAAAGACCCTATTGATCCAGTCAGACAACATGTGTGTGGTGTGGTACTTCAACAAGCAGGGAGGCAGCCGCTTATACCCTCTTTGCAGGGAAGCGATGCAGGTCTGGAATTGGGCGGTTCTGCACAAGGTCCGTCTTTTGGTGGTCCACGTCCCAGGCGTGTAGAATGTTCTCGCAGACAGTCTCAGCTGCACCAGGATACAGTCACACAAGTGGGAGCTAAAACAAGAAGTACTAGAGCACACCTTGGACCTTTGGGGTCGTCCAGAAGTGGATCTCTTCGCAGCTCCATCAAACGCAAAACTTCACAAGTTTTGCTCACTCAGTCCCAGGCCTGTTGTTTTTTGGCAAGACACACAGTCGCTTTTTTGGATAGGGAGATTTCTGTACGCATTTCCTCCCATCCCAGCCTTGCACAGAGTGTTGATCAAGCTACAATCAGAAGGAGTACAAATGATATTTATAGCTCTGTTTCGGCCTCTACAGATTTGGTTCCCGCTGCTCCAACAAATGGCAGCAGAACTTCCAGTTCCTGTACCTCTTTCCTATGACCTCCTGACCCAGGAGGAGGGCAGGCTAGTACATCCGGGACTGAAATCCCTCCATCTTCACGCGTGGCTCCTCAGGACATAGTCACGGGGTTTCTCCTCGAGTTGCTCAGATTTTGGTGGAGGCAAGAAAGCCATCTACTAGAGCTACTTATGCCATGAAGTGGAAACGCTTTTCAATTTGGGCCACTTCGAAGTCTTGGGACCCTTTCTCGTGCTCCGCTCCTCATGTCATGGAGTGCCTTCTCCATTTGTCAGATCAGGAATTGAGCTACTTGTTTCTGAAGGTGCATCTAGTGGCCATTTCTGCCTACCATGATTTAATAGGAGTCAAGACTCTGGCCCAGTTAGAAGTCTCAAAAACCTTCTTAAAGGGTGTCTTGCATCTAATACCCCCAGTTCGCAACCCTGCTCCACTGTGGGACCTTAATTATATTTTTCCCTTTGAACTGGCAGGTACATGTGACATGTGCTATTTGACCTGGAAAGCACTCTTTTTAGTTGTGGTCACTTCTGCTCAAAGAATTTCCGAGCTTCAGGCCCTGATGTGTAAGGTGCCTTATTTGATTTTCACAGAGACCGGGTGGCTCTGTGCACAAATCCTAAGTTTCTTCCTAAGGTTGTTTTGTAGACTACCCTGAATCAGTCTCTGGAATTGCCGGTGTACTACCCTGAGCATTCTAATCGGGGGAGACCATCCTGCATACGTTAGATGTTCACAGGATTTTACGCTGTTACACTCACAAGATAAAATCTGACCGTAAATCAGATCAGCTTTTTGTTTCTTTCGCACTGAAAAGAGAAGGTGCACCAGTTTCCAAACAGTGCCTTTTCAAATGGTTGGCGAACTGCATTTCTTTCTGTTACCAGAAGTATGGTAAAGTCCTTCCGGGCAGGTCAAAGGGCATTCTGCCAGGGGAATGGCTGCCTCTACAGCCTGTTTCAGAAATGTATCTGCTGCAAACATCTGTGTGACTGCTACTTGAAGTTCAGTGCACACTTTCACGAAACACTACAGTTTGAACATTGCTTCTAGGCACAGGGGCGGTTTTGGACTAGCTATCCTCCAGGGACTTCTGTCCCAACTCTCTGGTTTTCCACCAGATCTCTGCTTCTCCACCAGATCTCTGCTTCAGCTTTCCATGTTTTCCTGTCCTTTGGACTCTGATTGCCTGGGACTCAGTCCTACAAGTTATTATTACCTACTGTAAGAGCCCTCTCAAAGTAAGATAGTACAGTTACGTAAGAACTTACCGTAACAGTAGGTCTTCGAGGAGAGAGCTTTGCAGTAAAGTATTCTTCCACCCTTCCCCTCTCCTCACAGCTCTTTTCCAAAAGCCCTTTCTTGGGTTTAGTAGCCTCTTTCCATTCTTCTGTCATGACTCTCGGAGGTCTCCGGTGGGAGAACTGGAGGGCGGACGTGTGGACTGCCCACTATATAGTGTCATACTGACGTCAGTCACATGATGTCGGGTGGGCGGTCCCCCATCAGACACTGCTAGCAAATGTTTCTGTGTGGTCCTGACGCCAAGGGGCACAGTCCTACAAGTTATTACCTACTGCAAGAGCCTCTCTCAAAGATCTACTGTTACGGTAAGTTCTTAGTAACTACTTAACTAGTTAACTAGAATCTGCAGCTTATTCAGTAGGTAGGGAAATGGGCAGACTAGGTGTGCCAAGCGGTCCTTATGTGCCGTCAAAGTCTATGTTTCTATGTTACTTTCCTCGTAGCTCTCTTGAATCTGTTCCCCCTCATTCATCCAGCTTCACATCATGTCCCCTTGTTCCTGAGCACCTTTTCTTCTGAAAAATACTCCCCTCCTGCACCTCATTTACCCTTGTGAAGTATTTAAAGGTTACTGTCATATCCCCCCTCTCTCTCCTCTGTTCCAGGGTGTACATATTGAGGTCCTTTAGTCTCTCCACGTAGGGCTTTTGATGCAGACCCTGCTTCCTCCTCAGTCCTCTCAACATGGCTCCTAGAGGCACAGCCCCCTTCGGCACAGCTTGCATTGATGGGGAGAGGGTCTGTGTAAGCAAGTACAGAATTGGTGCAGGATCTCACGGGGTGGAGCAGCAAAGGTGCAGTCACAAAACAGGGCTGCAGTGTAAACGTGTCATATAGCATCTGTCATACAGTCACAAAAAATGCATGTATTACACGAACATGAACACAAATTAAAGTTCAGTTCCTCCAAAAACATCATTATTGAGCAATACACACTGGGATGCATGCTTGTGTTTGCCACATAAGCCAGTTATATTGCTTAATTCCTCATCACTGGGATTCTGTAACCGCGGGCCATTTGTGGTGCCAGATATTTGTTTTGTGCAGTCGAAAAACAGAACGAGCCGTGTAAAAAAACGGAGGCATTCCAGCCACAGAGAAGACATTGTGCAGCCACTTGTAGTGTATTCTTGGACTTATTTCCCCATAGCATGCAGGATCTCAGCAAGCCACTGTCCTTATACCACATTATACACCCCTTTTACAAAGCAATGCGATGTCTGGTATATGCCCAATGGAGCTAACACAAAGGCTGAGCCTGAATACACATTTCCTGTTTATAGCACCCACCTAACACACTGCCAGTTGCTGTAACTGTAGCAGCAGAAAGTTCTAGCTTCTCTTTTAGAGGAGTACTGTGGGCGTACAGCACCAGAAAGGAAAGTATTATCAAGAGGCTAAGGGAATGTGGCAATCCCAAAATAAAGAGACTGGTGTGCCCCTGGAACTACAGGTCCTTATGGATGGATATTTATGGTTTAAATATATCTCAAGTCATCATTACATTTTCCAGGTCTAAACCTAACTTCCGCATTTATGCTACAATGAGTCTCACGGGGTTATGGCTCTCGTACAGTGTGATCTCGGCTCAGTCAGCGAGAGTTCTGAAACTATCTCCCTTGGCACAGTGCTCTAATATAGATCATCCCGCCTTCTTTTTAAAAACGTTGTTTTGGGATGGCCACTAACCAGCAGCTTCCTTTACTCTCTGCCACTCCATTATACCTTCCATCTGGTAACCCCAGTTATCATTCAAAGAGAAAGTTATGGTTTGGTTATATATTTAGTTAACATTTGCTTCAACCATACGACTGGGTGTCTCCAGGACATAAGAAATCTAGGTTTTGTGGGGGTCCCTACCTCTACCCTTATAGCCTTAAGATTTCTGCCCCCCCCACACACATACACACTGACAGGTCCCACAGCAGGAACGCTGTGCCAGTATAAATGATTATTCAACCATAGATACAAAAACAATTGATTCTTTAAAGGGACCATAAACCCTTCTCTTCACATTTTTTAGTATATGCTAATAAACACAGATATACTGTATGCTTACTTTGCATTGCATATTATTCTGTATTGTTGCTCTTGTTAATATCTCTGGGTCTCCCTTGAAAATGGGCATCTAATGCTCTTGGGTCCTACCCAGTTAACAAATTACAATAAATAAATAAGATAAAAATAATTGCCAGTTTGGATGTGTGTGAAGTCTGTTTACTTGCCCAGTATGTTGTTGTGTGAGTTGGTTTTGAAATAGTTTTATTTTTCTGTTTTAAAGGGAGGGAGAGGATTGAGTGTCCAGAGGGAGGTTTGGCATTCTCGCTGACTGACTGCCCCCCGGTGGAGAGGCCTGTGGGTGGTACAGGACCATATTAATATAGCCTTTTTGCCACCCAATATTTATTTTTGAATTGCTGAGCAATTCTGTAACCCAGAGATATTAGTTGAGCTGAAGATTACAGTGAAGTGGCTTATTGATCGAGGGAGCACTCCCAACCAATCGGAGCGCTCCTTTCCTCTGCATGTGAGACAGTCTTATTCTGTGGAAAGCGTCTAATGTGCAGCTGCCCTAGAAATGGGCATGCTTGGGTAAAGTTAAAAAAAAAATTATATTTTATTGAGCGAGCTCAATTAACAATATATTAATACCAATGCCAAGACCACTCTTACAATTATAAAAGTGTTCTCACTTACATTCTTTTTTTTTGTTTTTTCTATAGAGGTGTTTATCTCCTTTCTACCCTGGCTACCCCCATTGGATTGACTCCCCTAGCCACATCACCACGGCATCTCTGGGACTTACCTTGACCTGCGCCCTTGGCCGGAAGGCTATGGCTGTGCCCAGTAGCCGAGTGTGGATCCTGCGAGGAGTTGGTCATCACCTGCAGCCAGGGGTGTTTTTCTACCATTTCCTCCCTTCCCTTCCCTTTCCCCGTTGCTGGGGCACACACACCAGATGTGTGTGAGTGGAGGCACGCGCATGTCCACAGAAGCCCCGCAGCTCCTCCCTTCTTCGTCGCTTTCAGTCCCATACCATCACAGACCTCCACCTGGGCACAGTTAGTCAGCGAGAACACCAAGCCTCCCTCCCTGGGGAGGAGAAGAGAGCTTTCCTCTAGACGCTCAATCCTCTCCCTCCCTGGCCGACCCCCGGCGGCCCGCTTGGGGTCGCCGGTGTGACAGGAGGTAAGGCATGATGCCTCAGTCCCCCACGCCACTGGGTCAGCTCCCTCACTTACATTCTTACGGTATCACACCCACCCACCTTTGGTTCGTGGTTCTCATCCCTTAAGAATGCGTGTGAGGCCAGTCTTATAACTGTAAGAGTGGTCTCAGTGGCATTGTAAACATAGAATCCTGTGACATCAGCTCAGATCAATGTGGATATCTTTCCCGTTAGGATCCTTCGTTCTATAAATGACCTTCTTATATACTCAGGATCTCTCCCCATGTCATTTATGCCAAGGAAGTCAACAATAGTCTGCTCCTCCCACTAACTGCAATGCTTGACTATGGAAAACATGTCTTTGACCTGTACTGTAGTCAGGCAGATCCCCTTACCAGCACTAGCATTGTGGTCCTGCGGTGCCCCTCTAACTCTCCTGCTACCTTTACTATGGACTAGTTCCCGATGAATGCTACCTTATTACCACTCTATACTCAGCCCTTTCTTTCCTCCTCCTCCTCCACGGCAGGTCTAGTGTATGGCCTGGCAAAATTTATGGACATGGCTTCCAAAACAAGCATTTGTCAATGCCGAATGTTGCTTGCTTCTATGTGCTGTTTAGGTATTTGGAAGTCATTGGAGTGCAAATATTGAAAATTTGCGAACTTCTCGCGTGCTAGGAACTGCATAGCGGATGCTAAATGAAACAGTCATTAGAAAATTTTTTCACCAATTTTCAACATAGCCATTTAAGACCTTTGCTCACGAACAGTGTCACTGTGATTTTGTTAATGTGTCCCATACATTGAGTTTGCACACCGACTGCGCCATTATGCGCTACATGAGCGGAAACACGTTTTGGGCAGGATGTGAAAAATGACAGCTGTACTGTCAAGGAGATGTGGTAAAATGGCAATGTTGAAAATCTGGGTGAAATATTGAAAAATTTGCAAACCTACAGCGTCGTAGGAACTGCATAGCGCAGCTCAAGTAAAACATTTTTAGTAATTTTTCACCAATTTTCAACATAGCCATTTTAAGACCTCTGCTAATGAACAGTGTCATGGTGATTTTCTTAGTAGTGTCCCATACATTGATTTACATATGACTGCGCTTAAACTGTGTGCTTTCATTGAAGTGAAACGCATTTGGGCAGGATATGAAAACGGCAGCTGTACTGCTCATAAGGAGGTGTGGTAAAATAACAAGTTGAAAATCTGAGTGAAAATATTGAAAATTCTTGAGAACTTACAGAGGCATGAGGAACTGCGCAACACACGCCGTGAAACAGTCATTTTTAGAATTTTTCACCAAATTTTCAACATAGCCATTTTAAGACCTCTGCTCTTGAACAGTGTCACTGTGATTTTCTTAATCTGTCCCTACATTGATTTAGACTTCGACTGTGCCATTCTGCGCTATATGGCGGAAACACATTTTGGGTGAGATGTGAAAAATGACAGCTGTACTGCTCATAAGAAGGTGTGGTAAAATGGCAATTTTAATATGGAGTGAAAATATTGAAATTTCGCGAACTACGAGCCTGCGTGAGGAACTGCGTAACACATGCTCGTAAACAGTCATTTTGGAATTTTGGCACCAAATTTTCAACAGGTTTTGGGACCCTTCTCATGATTGATGCCACTGTCATGGCGTTATTGGCCCGAAGGGTGATTTACATGATCACTGTGCAGTCACTGCGCGAAATCACCCTTCGACCCGAATAACGCCATGACAGTGACATCATTCATGAGAAGGGTCCCAAAACCCTTGTTGAAAATTTGGTGAAATTCCAAAATCGTGGAGATTGCAACAAAGTTGAAACCCCATCTAGCCCATTTTATAGCTTGCCGGGCATTTCCTCAGTTCGCGGTCGGCTTAGAAGAGTGCAGAGGTGTTCCCGGTCCACCGAAGATCGTCGCGCGAGTCCGGAGGTAAGTATGGGGTGTGGGAGGCTGGGTGCACAGTGGGTGGAGTGCGGGTTGTGGGAGGGTTGGAGGCGCACACGCAGACCGTTTTGTCTTACAGGTACAAAAAAAAAAAGCGTTGTGGGACCGTTTGCCATGCTGAGGTGGGCTCCCAGCATGGCACAAGGGCGTTGTGGGGGCGTTCAGCCGGCAGGATTAGGCACCCGTCAGCCATAGATTCATTGCCACGGCTGGGGTGGGCTCCAGCGTGGCACAGGGCTAGCGGGGAGGGGTGTTCAGCCGATGGGGATTGGGCACCCCGTCAGCAAAAATTAGCAGCTGCCACGCTGGGGTGGGCTCCCAGCGTGGCACTACTGAGGGGGCGCGCAGCTCAGCCGGCGGGGATTAGGCACCCTGTCGGCTATACAGTCTGGTAGCGCACAGCGCTGTGTTGGGAGCGTTGTGGAGCAGTCGATATCTTATCAGTGCTCACTGGGCGTGAGCTCCCCTTTCAACTGTATGCCGCTGCATTTTGGGCTGTCATACACAGCTCCAAAATGCATTGGCTTACAGGGGCCGCGCCTGCCAGCACACTGACTGAATTGGAGAAGGAGGTGACACACTTCCGAAATCTCCCATGATGGCACTATGATTCTTGCACATGCGTGCAAGCAACATAAAAACTATCAGAAAATTCCACGACTGTCTCAAAAACTCATGAATTTTGACTTTAAGTACTTATCTTATTTTGCAGTATTTTACTGCTTATAATAAATGTGCCCAACTTATAAGCAAAAAATTAGGAAGTTGTCACACTTGGCTTTCCTTTTAGGTTCTGCAAGCCAGATTCTAAGAAATAATAACCAAGTTGGTCAAATGGCTATCTCACATAAAGGTCCTAAATACTAGAACAATTTACCCTTTACTTTTTGGAAAAGTATTGACAATTTACCAGCATTGTCATAGAAACATAGAAGTTGACGGTAGATAAGGACCACAAGGCCCATCCAGGCTGCCCATTTTTTTCTACCTTGTGAATGTGCCATTGGCCTTTGCTCTGTCAATGGCCCATCTATTCATACTCATCTGTATTGCTCCCTTATGCATATCCCATGCCTGTTTGAAGCCCTGCACTGTATTCATATCCACCACTTCCTGAGGTAGGCCATCCCATGCATCCACCAACCCTTTCTGTGAAAAGAACATCCTCACATTACCCCTTAATTGTCCTCCTCTAATCTCATGCTGTGTCCTTGTGTCCTGCTATTTTTCTTATATTGAAATGTTAGACTCTTTCACCTTGTTAATGCCCTTAAGATGTTTCAATGTTTGATTATATCACCTCTCTCCCTCCTTTGCTCTGGGTATACATATTGAGCTTCGTTAATCTGTCCTCATATGTTTTCTGATGCAGTCCCTGTACCATTGTGGTTGCCCTTCTCTGGACTGCCTCTGTTTTGTTAATGTCCTTGTGTAGGTGCAGCCTCCAGTACTGCAAGTAGTATTCCAGATGGGGCCTAACCAGTGTCTTGTGAAGAGGGATCATTACATCCTTCTTACGACTTGTGATACCCCTACTAATAGACCCCAACATCCCTCTAGCCTTACCTACTGCTTTAGTGGTCTGCTTTGATGATTTCAGGTCATCTGTGATGATGATGCCCAAGTCTCTTTCTTCCCTTGTGATTGCCAGTAACTCCCCTCCCAACCTATAGGTGGGTTCAGGGTTTCTCTTCCCTATGTGCATGATCTTGCACTTCTTTGCGTTAAACTCCAGTTGCCACTCTTCCGACCATTTTGCAAGTTTATCCAGATCTCTTCTCATTCTGCCCACCCCATCTAGATGATCCACTCTGTTGCAGATCTTGGTGTCATCTGCAAACAGACAAACCTTACCCTCCAGTCCATCTGCAATGTCACTGATGAAGATATTGAAGAGGACTGGCCCTAGGACTGATCCCTGAGGTACCCCACTTGTGACCTGCATCTCTTCTGACTGTATACCGTTTACCACCACTCTCTGTTTTCTGCCCGCCAACCAGTTTACAACCCAGTTGACCAACTTCTGACCCACCCCGAGCCTACCTAGGTTACTAATCAGTCTTCTATGTGGAACAGTATGAAAGCTTTGCTGAAGTCAAGGTAGGTGACATCTACTGCACCTCCTTGGTCCACCACTCTGATTACACAGTCAAAGAAATCTATGAGATTAGTTTGACAGGACCTTCTTGTTGGAAACCCATGCTGTCTTGGATCCTGCGCTCCTATAGATTCCAGGTGTTGCACTATCCTTTCCTTAAGGAGTGCCTCCAGAATCTTGCCCACTACTGAGGTAAGACTGACTGGTCTGTAGTTCCCTGCCACTACTCTTGTGGAGTGGGATCACATGAGCCCTTCTCCAGTCTTCTGGGACCTCTCCTGTGCTCAGAGACTCACTAAACAGTTCTGCTAATGGATCTGCTAGTTCTACCCCTAGCTCTTTTAGTACCCTGGGATGTATGCCATCAGGTCCTTTTGCCTTGTCCACCCTGAGCTTAGCGAGCTCTTGTAAGACCCTTTCTTTTGTGAAGGGACTAGTGCACACCTCCTTCCCCTGTGTCCATGGTGCTGAGCTGTGGGCCCCCCTGCCCTGCCTTCTCCTCAGTAAATACTGAGCAGAAGTATCTAGTTAGGATAGATGCTTTTCCTTGGTTCACCTCCACACACTCCCCCTTATCCCCTTTGATCTTAGCAATAGCCCCTCTGGACTTTCCCCTTTCACTAATGTAGCTATAGAAACTCTTGTCCCCTTCTTTTACTGTTCGTGCTAGTATTTCCTTGGTTTGGGCCTTTGCCTGCTTTACTGCCTTCCCTGCTTCCCTTAGGGAAGTTTGGTATGCCTCACTATCTTCATCCCGCTGCATTCCCTTATATTTCCTGAAGGCCAGCCTCTTGGCTCTGACCTTTTCTGCTACTGTTTTTGAGAACCAAAGTGATTTCCTCCTTCTTTTGCTCTTGCCTTTCTCTCTAACACAGTGGGATGTTGCTTCAAGTACTGCACATCCTTAATGCTTGCCCACTTTGCCTGTACCCCCTCACCTGTATTTCTTCTTGCTAGGGCTAGCTTAACTCTGTTGGCCATCTTATCAAAGTCATCTCCTCTGAAGTCTCATATTTTTGCCTTGGAATGGGATGATTTAGTTGTAGTGGCCAAATTGAACCATACCACGTGATGGTCCCCGGCCCCCAGGTGACCGTCTACCTGGAGATCTGTGATCCTTTCCCCGTTAGTACTAGATCTTGGATAGTCCTGTCTCTTATGGGTTGTTGTACCAGTTGTTTTAGGCCCTCCCCCTGCAGGGAATCCACCATGTGTCAAGTTCTGGCGGATGTTCCTGCTGGTATTGACCAATGTGTATCTGGTATGTTGAAGTCTCCCATTATTAGAACCTCCCCTTTAGCTCTCATGTTTTGGATATCTTATAACATTATTGTGTCTGTGTCCTCTCCCTGGTTTGGAGCCCTGTAGACACACTCAGTTCGTATGGCTGTCCCATTTCTTGTTTTTAGGGTGACCCACAGTTCTTCTGGCTCCTTATGTGTATTCTGAATTTCTGTAGCTTTGATATCTTCATTGACATAAAGGGCCACTCCACCCCCTCCTTTTTGCACCCCCGTCTCTTCTGAACAGCACATAGCCAGGTACTGAAGTCTCCCAAGTGTGGTTATTGGTGAACCATGTCTCACTAATGGCTACTAAGTCCAGTCTAACCTCTGTCATTGTTGCCTGCAGCTCTGGGATCTTGTTTCCGAGACTGCGGGCATTTGTGTACATGATTTTCCATTGGCCAGATTTCGGTGTGTTAGTTGTTGGGAGAAAAAGGTAGCATTCAGGAAGTATAAGGAAACACAGAAGGAGCAGTACAGAGAGCTGTACCAGTTAAGGCAGAAGGGAGCAGGAAGGGAAGTCAGAATAGCAAAGGCCCAAACTGAGGAAAGGATAGCCAACTCAGTTAAGAAGGGGATAAAACCTTTATAGGGTGCTGGCCGGTGGCGCTGAGGTTGAGGCACTGGAGCCACACCTCGCACCATGCCGGCGACCCAGGTTCGGGAGTGGACTCGCGGGTAGTCGGTGTGGGTCGGCTCGAGGGTAGATAGGCTGGCGTCCAACGACAGCTCGCCTTCTCCGGGGAGGGATTCGGCGATGCCCGACGCACGCTGACCCGGCGGGCTCGAGGAACTGCGGTTTCATTTGGGGATGGGTGGCCATTGAGCAGCATGGACGTCGGCGCCGTCATGACATTTGGGGAGGTTACTTGCTGCTCGGGAGGGAGAAACGCGAGCAAGCCTGCCTCAGCCGGGAAGATGGGAGGAGGACCATGGCCGTGCCCACGATTTTGCCTGTGCCATGGCAGACCACAGACCAACGAAATGTAAGTAATGGGGTCTGAGCCCCCCGCCTCGTCCCTGCCCGGGGGGTAATCCACGGCTCCATGGGGCCTAGTGGTCTGCTTGGGTAGAGTTCCGTGCAGTGGGATGTCCAGTTGTCCCCCCTGAAGGGTCGGAGGTGGCAGGCTGGGGAGGAGGAATAAATAGTAATTTAAAAAAAAAAACAAAAACCTTTTATAGGGACATCAGGGAGCGTAGAAAGACAAAGGGAGGGATAGTGAGGCTGAATAGAATGAACGGTGGGTGGGTAGAGGGGGACAGTGAAAAGCAGGGATACTGAGCGAATATTTGTGCTCAGTATTCACAAAGAGGAGGGGAGTGTCTAATCCAATTAACAGAAGCACTCTGGATAGGGGGTCGATCTCAGTCCTTTCACAGAAGAAAGGGTTCTGAAAGAACTCCTAAAACTGAAGGTGGACAAAGCAATGGGGCCTGATGGAATTCACCCAAAATTCTAAAAGAATTAAGGGAGAACTAGTTAAACCACTGACTACCCTTTTTAACAAATCATGGGAGGATGGTGTGGTACCCAAGGACTGGAGGAAGGTGGATGTGATCCCGCTTCACAGAAGTGGGACCAAGACAGAGGCAGGAAACTACAGACCTGTCAGTTTGACCTCTGTGGTGGGGAAAGTGATGGAATCACTTTTGAAAGAAAGAACTGTTGAGTACCTAGAGGCCAGTGGGGCACAGGACCCAAGGCAGTATGGATTCACAGCAGGAAGGTCATGTCAGACAAATCTAATTGATTTCTTTGACTGGGTGACCAAAGTAGTAGACCAGGGAGGGGCTGTGGACATGGCCTTCCTAGACTTTAGCAAGGCATTTGACACAGTCCCACACAAAAGATTAATAGTCAAATTAACCCACCTGGGAGTGGGTCCCCAGGGTGGTAGCCTGGGTAAAACATTGGCTGGACAACAGGACACAGAAGGTAATTGTAAATGGAGTCCACTCTGAAGAAAGAGAGATTACTAGTGGGGTACCGCAGGGTTCAGTACTGGGTCCAGTCCTTTTTAATGTCTTTATAAGTGACATTGCAGAGGGACTGGAAGGAAAAGTATGCCTCTTTGCAGATGACACAAAGATCTGCAACAGGGTTGATACACAAGGAGGCATGCAAAGGATGAGAAGGGACTTAGCAAGGTTGGAGGAATGGTCGGAAGAATGGCAGCTAGGATTCAATGCAAAGAAGTGCAAAATAATGCACCTGGGAAACAACAATCAAGGGGAAGATTACACAATGGGGGGGGAGGTAGTAACAAAAAGGAAAGGGACCTGGGGGTAATCATATCAGATGACCTTGAGGTTAGCGAGCAATGTGAGAAGGCAGTAGAGAGAGCTTGGTCTATACTGGGATGCATAGGGAGAGGCATCACCAGCAGAAAACAGGAAGTTGTTATCCCTCTGTATAGACAGTTGGTGAGACCCCATCTGGAGTACTGTGTCCAGTTCTGGAGACCCCATCTCCGCAAGGACATAGACAGGATAGAGGCAGTCCAGAGGAGGGTAACTAGAATGGTGCAGGGTCTGCAAGAGAAGCCATACGAGGAGAGACTAAAAGAACTTAATATGTATACCCTTGAGGAAAGGGGGCATGATAGAAACGTTTAAGTACCTCAGTGGAATCAACAAAGTCCAAGAGGGTAGCAGCTTTCAGAAAAAGAGACATGCAAGAACAAGGAGACACAATTTAAAGATGGGGGGCTCTGGGCAATGTGAGGAAGTATTTTTCACAGAGAGGGTAGTGGATGATGGAACAGCCTTCCTGAGGCGGTCATAGAGTCAAAAACTGTGGGAGAATTCAAGAATACATGGGACAGACATAAGGCAATTCTTGTGGGGGTAGGAAGAAATAGGCTGTTGGTTAACTAGGATCTGCGGCTTATCCTATAGGTAGGGAAATGGGCAGAATAGGTGGGCCAAGCGGTCCTTATCTGCCGTCAAAGTCTATGTTTCTATGGGCAAGGTCCGGCATTTCCCCTGTGCATTGTGTGGGGAGCCGGACCTTTTTCTTTACCTGGTGATGTGCAGATGAACTATAAACAAGCTGAACTCCTGTTTGATCACTAGCTGAGGGGGAAGGGGCGTTATTCCCATTCAATGTATCTGGTGCTGCACCCCTCTCCCCATTTGCTAGTTTAGATATTCTGCAAAGACGTCAAACTTCTGCCACAAAGCACTGACTCCCTCCTTAGTCAGATGCAGTCCATTGAATTTAAAGAACTTTCGCTCCCAAAACTGTTGCCAGTTACCTACAAATTTGTGTCCTTTTTCCTGGCACCAGCCCTTGAGCCACATGTTTAGCTCCCCTATCTTCCCTTCTCTGACCTTCCATCCATCTGCCCCCCTCTCCCAGACCGGCAGGATCTCAGAGAAGGAGATGCAGGATGAAATGGAAGACAGTGTATCTCCCAGCTTGATCAGGTGTTTCTTGGTCTCCACAACTGACCAGCTGGTGAGATCGTTAGTTCCTGTGTGTACCAGGACGTCAATGTTTTCTCCTGCTTCCTGCACAGTTTTAGCAATGCGGTCAGTGTCTCTCCATGCTGATGTACCTGGGAGACATCTGGCCATTACCCCCGGCTGGAGGTAGATATCAATTCCTCGAATCATGGAGTCTCCTATGATCAGAAGTGTTTTGGATTTCCTTTTTGCTTTTTTGTTTTGGTTCCTGTTTTGGGTGAGTTTTGTTGTGCTAGCTCCTGTGCTGCAGTGTCCTGCTCTGCAGTGTCCTCTGCCCCTTTGTTTGATTTCAGACATAGAGGCAGATACCTGTTTGTAGTTTTTATATGGTTTGTGGAGGTGATACGTTGGAGAGCACTGAGTGATGGGGCACCCGATTTGCCCCTCCTTACCACCTGACAGCCTCCTGGACCAACTACCCTCTGCGGTCGAGGTGCTTCATTTAGATGTTGGGGAAATGGCGGGAGGTTCTTATAATATATTTCCTCCTGAATATTCAGTTTGAGGCATGCAATCTCTGCCCATGCTGCCTGGAGCTGAGCCCTTAGATCTCTAATGGTCTAGCATGTAGGACAGCATCCTAAATCCTGTATAACTGCCCTTTTGAAAAGTGTCCCGCAGTACCTGCAGTTAACAATATCCATTCGAGATGAGTCGCTGGGTTTATAACCTGGTCCGAGTAATTAGAAGAAGGAAGATGAAAGCAAAGGTTTGATTTTTTTTTTAGTTTGTTTGTTTTTGAATAACTTGTTATAACAAGTTAAATTACTTCTCCTCCTGTAAGTGAGGTCACTGTGTGGATACCCCTCTGATCCTCCCCTTCCTGCTTTGCTACAGGAAATGTGACAACTGGCTACCCTATAAAAGGAATGTAGCATGGGGTGGTTGGGGATGGTGGGGGTGGATGGGCCCTTCCCCTGCCGAAAAAGAACCATGGATGAAAGAAAGAAGGAGGTTAAGAGCAGAATCAATCAACCAACAACAAATGCAGTAGCCCCGAAAGCTTAGCCTAATGATAGATAAAACTGTAAAACCTGTAAGGCACCACCTGTAATAATTTCACAATTTCACAGAAGATATACCCTGCAAAAAACACTTTGCTACAGAGAAAAATAAAGCAGTAACAGAAGCTATACCTTGCAAAAAACAATTTGAATCAGAGAAGATTACAGCAGTAATCTGTAAGCACAAAACAGTAACAAACCTGTAGGCACACCCTGTAATAATGCAGCAGAAAGTATACCCTGCAACAACAATTTGAATCGGAGAACAATAAAGCAGTAAAATGTAAGCAAAAGACAGTAACAAACCCTGTGAGTACAAAAGAACATATTATCACACAGTAAATCTGCCTAGCCAAAAGAAGCCTTAAACTTTTTCCTTGCTCTGATAATGTTCCTTGCTCTGTCCTTACAAGCAAACCTAGAAGAAAAGAGCTCAAGTGAAGCTAGGTGCCTTTGCCAGCAAACCTAGTCTTTTACTTTACAAAGATGGTTAAAGGAGAACTGGTATGTGCAGTGCGATTTTTGTACAAATATGTTAGTCTGGATTTGTGTGTGTTGCTGTGTACTTTTCCTAAGTGAAAAACTGTAACAAGTCATTTGTATTTGTCTAATCATAGGATTATGAAATTAACAGTGTTTATTTTACTATACTTGTGTATCAGGAAATTACTGAAAATGAAAGAAGGCTGAGTTGGCTAAATGTCGTCCACTCCAGTTTTAAAAATAAAATCTTGATTCTTGAAATCTGCCATAATTGGGGACATTGAATTATCTAGTTTTAAAGTTACAAGCACTAAAAATCCTGCTGTTTGCTGAATATTTAGTTCTGTATAATTTCTTGGCCCCCTTTAAAGTTAGATATCTGACATGCAGCATACGTACTTGTTTTGAGGACTTCATACTTGCCAAATATGGTAAAATGTAAATTAGTCGTTTAGAATGTAGATGGGAAAAAAAGTTATTTCATTTTGGCCAGTGTTCACAAAAGTTTCACAGTTTTGCTGAACAAAATCGTAATTTTGCCCAAATTCTATTGATGAAATTTAAATTCTGCACAACACCCCGTACTCATTTTGACATTATTAGGGGCCAGTTTGACAGATGGCAAATGACTCTTCTTTTGTCACTCTTGATGTCATGATCAGTGAGGTCACAATAAGAGTTGCTCGGATAGTCCATAGTCCAATCCGACAGCCGGATGCTGTCCTGTCCAGGACCTCCTTGTAAATGGTAATGCTTAAAGGAGTCTTTCCTGGCAAAATAAATACATATACAGTATTGACTATCCTGGTTCAAAATCTGATATTCAGCTGTAAAAAGAAAAAATACTCATATACCCCCCCCCACTGCCAACATGTACGCCCCCACTCTACACTTCCTAACGCCCCAGCCTAAACCACCCAGTAACCCACAACCTCCATCCTTTCCCCAAACCCACTTAGAGAATATAGTCAGTCCTTATACTACCCCCACAGCTAAATCATAAGCTGCCCCAACCTCCTGAGTCAAGTAAAGAACTCGCCACCCAACACACCCAGTAGCCCCTACCTCCCCGCTCCCTCCCAGCACCCAATTTATTCTAACATTGAGTCAGGTGACTTAGATCTGATTGCACGGTGGGGCACATTGCTGTCATCTTTGTTCTGGAGGTATGCATGTAAATCTGTGCCTGTCTGAAATCTGTTTAATACCTCCAGTGTTTATTGTTTAATATGTGTGTTTTGAAATAGTAGTCAGAACAACTGTAACATACGATAAGTAAGTAGGGACATAATACAACATAGCAAAATGAACAATACAGACAATAAGCAATAGTTTATACCATACAGTGAAATAAACAGCAGCAACAAATATTTGGGAATTAGTGATCCCTATAGGAATATACAGGCATAGCATCTCTACAAAAGGTGAATTAATGGAGCAGTTCCACTAGTTTAGCCACAGCAGTAAGAGAGACTGTTCTACTTCAGTTACAACTTTGTTCATTACACAGTGATCCTGATAAAACGGAGAAACATAGAATGTGACAGCAGATAAGAACCGCTGAGCCCACTTAGTCTGCCTTTTTGTTTTTTTGTTAGACCTTCATTTGTTATCTAATGCCTAATAGACGACTAATGCTTAGTGCAAAGGGTCTACATCCAGTGCTACCTGCTGAGCAGTCTCTAATGCCATAACGTTGTCCCTTATATAGCTTTCTTGGAATACGAGCCCCCCTGCTCTCTGATCCCAGTCTTAGAACTCTTAAATTGAATTAAAAGGACTACTCCCACTGCAAAGCTAGTAGGCGATCCCTAAACTCCTAGTTATTGGTTGTCTAATTACCCCATTTCATTGCAGTATTCTAACACATGTACCCTATTCAAAGGTAAGTTACAGTACTTTCCCTGAATTCCTTTAACTTACACACTGTCCGGCATTGGGTGAGGCATCCCACCATCGCCATCAAATGTATGAGGTTCATATACTGTTGTCACTCTCCCCACACACTGTAGCGTCATTTATTGTACAAGAGACTCTTCGGATTTGAACAAGCGCCCCTTTCTGTCAACTCAGGAACATTATCACTTCTGCTAAAGGGACGGTCTTGCTTGCTGGGTAGTGGGGGGGGGGGTTCCCATACACTTAGATTGGTTATTTGTCAACCACATTCTTACTACAGCATTTTATCATACAGAATGTTCTACATTCGGGTTCCGAAGGTCCAGAGTCAAGCTGAGGATATGGACAGCAAGAGCTCCAGTTAAGCCACAGGAACCCTTCTTCCAGTGATGCTATACAGTGCTCCCCTCCTACAGCCTCTCTGAGGAGCAGAACTAGGTAAACTCAGAGTGCTCTACCACAAGGTCGCTCGCTTAATAGCTGCTGCACACCCCCGAGATCATCACTGTAGCATACTCACCTCACTAAATTAGCCTGCCCTCGAAGTGAAACTAGACTACCCCACTGTCTGTCTTCCCTTTAAAATGATCAAAATGACTGCCCTCCCCCACCTAAAGGGGCTACTTCAGTACAAAACTCACAAGCAGGAATTTAGATAATCTACTGGCTCTGTCTTGGAGGTCCCAAGGTCTAGATCTTGTACTGGTGATACCTCCTTCGCTACCTCTTCCCCTGTCTTCTGCTGTCAGACATGTCAAACTCTACTACCTTAAATGCATTCAAAGTTGTCTTGAAATCCCACATGCTAGTGGTTAGTAAGTGTAGTTGCATCTGATGCCTCAGTCACATTTCACAGCACTTACATACTATTGTCTCAGCCTACTTTTAGTTATAGGTTATAATAGTCATGGGCGCATAACCCTGTTGGAATACAGCATATGAGTGCAATACTGTTTACTTCAGACCTGCTATTTATTACTACCTTTTAAGTTGGGGACCATCTCACTTTTACTTCTCTTTTGTCTCAACATGTAAACTGTGGTTATTAACGTGTCTCTGTATGAAAAATGTTATTTCTAGTCGTAATCTGTGATTATTAATTTGTCTCATAAAGTTATGTTTTATTTGAATGTAATTAATTCTGGGTTGCCCCTGAAAAAGGGACATTATGTAATTAACGATGTCCTTGTTAGTCACCCGGTGCCCATGGTTAATGACGAAACGACCGCTAAGATATCTAAAAATGTTTTAAAAGTTGTCCCCCATAGAGAATAATGGAGCGCACCCCTGCGCTCTCCCTGGGCACACGTCATTACGTGCCTGAGTGCGAGGGCGGGTCTTTATTCAGCTCCCAAAACCGGGAAGTGGAAGAGATTGGCTGTTCACAAATTTACGATCCTTTCCACTCTTTAATATGGAATTTTTTTTTTTATCGTATTTTCCTTTCTCCTCCTGCAGCCTAACCTGCAATCATCCAGCCACTGCTCCACTTTCCCCGAACAACCCCGGAGGCATGTCCACACACCGGCTGACATATACTGCTGTACCTTCGAAAGGGACCTCCCCTAATCCCCGCGCCAGGATGGGAACCAATACCAGCGTGCGACCTGGCACTATGAGCCCTGCCAGGCAAGGCAGTTGCGTCCATCAAGCTGCCACGGTCAATGCTGCCATTTTCCTCCTTGATCCCCCTGGAGTGCAGACATGCAATGATGTCTGAGGCACCACATGCCGATGTCCACTGCACTCCTCCCCTGATTGCACAGACTCTGACAGTGCCCCCAGTCTTCACCAGGGGCCGCTGCAGAGCAGTGAGAGCCTTCAACCCTCCCTGGGATAGGAGAGCAGTCCTCCGGACGCTCGATCCTATCCCTCCCCTGCCAATCAATCAAACTTTATTTAACCAGACAGTTACATCATTGAGCAAGCTCATTTTCAAGATGGTCCTGGACACTCAGGACACATTCAGTAACAATACTTTACAGTACAGGCATGACATACATTAGTACAGAATAATATACAATGAAAGTCAACAATCATTATAACTTAGCTTTGACGGCCGGTACGCACATAGGTGAATTATTATATGATGAGACTTAACATGACATAGTGAGAGGAGAGGGAGGGAGACACTGAGGGGGTTAGAGTGGTAAACAAGACCATGAAGGAGGAAGAGGGGGCAGCCTAATGAGGAGGAAGCCCCAGAAGTAGCGAGCAGGGGGCAGGAGGGTGGGAGCAATGATAGGGTATAGTTACCCTAAAGGGATGTAGGCCGACACGGGATAGATAAACCTGGTCGATTAAGGAACAAGGGATAGAATGGCCAGAAGGGAGGTGTTTTACCTAAACCAATCACACACCGTGTTCAGGTATCAGTTGAGCATCTGTCTGAACATGTAAGGACTAGGCAGGATGGAGAGTTTAAGTGCTTTTTGCATGTTGTTCCAAAGCGAAGGTAGAAAAGAGCTAATGGCAGTAGAGCCAAGACATGTCCTGGGCCGTGGTATTTTAAAGTTGATCAAGGAGGAGTTCCTTATGACCTAGGAAGCCTTAGACCGCTAGAACAGTTCGCCGATATAAGGTGGCAGCTTGTTTGACAGAGCCCGGAAGAACCACATAAGGGCTTTTTTTTTGTCTCCTCAGGGAGAGTGACGGCCAGTCTAATCCTTGGGACAACAAACAAGGATGAGTCTGTAGTGACAGGCCCAGAACAAATCTCAGAGCGCGATGGTAGAGAGTATCAAGTTTTTGGAGCTCTGGGGGCAGTGGCTATAAAGAAAGTCACCAAAGTCAAGCAGGGAAAGGAAGGTTGTTTGAACCAACCTCTTTCTGGCTTCTGGGGTGAGAAGGCATCTTAAATGGTAGAGTAGACCAAGGCGCTGCCTTAGCTTTTTAGATAACTCATTTAGGTGTACATTGAAGTTCAGTTTGTTATCCAACCAGACTCCCAGATATTTAAATTTGTCCCTATCTCTAAAGGTTCTCCAAGGAGGGTGATAATCTCGGATGTACTGGGGCGCCTTCGTGTTGATGATGGAGGCTGGGGAGATGACCATGGCTTTGTTTTTGGCATTTAGTAGTAACTTCAGATTCAGCAGGTTGTGTTGGAGTGTGATGAAACTCCTTCCTGTTGAAGCTCCTTGTAGGCAAGATCAAGGGAGGAGTTGGTTGAATAGATGACAGTGTCATCTGCAAATAGGTGGACGTTTCCTGCTAGAGGGCCAGAGTCAATACAGTTGATATAAAGGGCAAGAGGATAGGTCCCAGGATTGAGCCTCTGGGACACCTCAAGGCAGAATTTTTAACCCCAGCCAACCCGGGCTCGCGTCCGAACCCAGGTCGCCAGCGTGGTGTGAGGTGTGGTGTCCACGCCTCAACCCTCAGCACCACCGGGCTGGCTTGGAATTTTTTGTGCAAAATATAGCCAGATGGGGTGCTGCTCAGGTAAGGCACCACACCATGTGGTGCAAAGTGGTATTTGTACAGCTTGGTGGGTCTCTTTAAAGCAATGTCCTGTTCTAGTGTTGTAAGTATTATTGTAGGCACCAGCACTCCCATGGAAGCAATAAAATATGTATAATAGGTTCCAGCCACTGCTGTTACATTCACTGCAGTGGTGGTATCCAGGTCACTAAATGGGTAATACCCATGAGGCCTTGCGTGCACTCGACTGGGACTCACGCGGCACTTCTGGGTTTGGTGGTATAGTTCAGCAGTGATTTAAAATATAAATACGGCTTGGAAGGTTTTGGTCGGGGAGTGGGGGACAGTACTACACTACAGTGAAAGTCAGTCCTCCATTTTTTATACTTATTTTTATTCAAAATTATGTACTAGAAATAAGAGTGAAAGTACAGGAAACAGACACAAAGACAATTGTACACTTCATATATTATACATAGTATCCACTTGCAACCAATTTAAATTTAGACTAGCAAGTTCATTATTTTATATGACCTGGAGTCATGAGGCTTGTATAAAAATATACATCTGTATGTCCATACATTGGTATTCATCATAGTTCGGAATGCACCATCATTTTATTACCAGAATTGTTCTGAACAAGGCAAGACATGAATCCTCCATTCTAAAGTGATCAAGGCAAGCTTGTGTGTGCTGGGTTGGGAGGTTTTAGAAGAAATTGGATGCAGAATAGGAATCTCATTCTGTATCTGATTTCATCCGTTTTCGCGGAATTTGCATTTTCGGCCCTCAGAGACAAAATTCTGAATTCTGAAAATTTTCCCAGAATCCAATTCCATGGGACAGATTCTGAACAACCTTAATACATACTTGTAGGTACTGATATATGATTTAGCTAGTCTGCCACTTATGCAGAGCATCTACACACGATATTTGTATGCGGTGTCTGCACCACAGCAAAACCTGTAAGTGTCCTGCATTTCACTGCATATTTTTAGAAGTAGAACCTGGCCTATACGCCCCTAAACATTTCACGGGTGACAAATTATTGTGAATATTTTTTTTTTTTTAGTTTATTTGTTTCTTGTGTGGGGCCCCACCGGTCAGCATCTCTTTTTCAGCCACCCCGTCACATCAGGCAGCTAGCCCCTTCTTTCCGCACGGTTTTACCCTCCGTGGAAGGGCAGTGAGGAGCCCCCCCTTGCTTGACTCACCTCGACCAGAATTCAGATTCCAGGGAGCGTCATTCAGGGTCAGGGCCTGCGGTGGGTGGCTGCCTTCATCCTGCACAACTTGGGACCTCATTTTCTTGTTCTGTGTTTCCCCTTGGGTGGAGTGTGGCAATAGCCGTGCCGTGTGCGCTTCTGCCCATGGCACGCCGGCAGACTGCTCCACCTCCCTCGCTGGTGACAGGCTCATGGCGAGCTGGCACTCAGCCTCAATCAATGTTTTATTTATGTAGCACCCTCTGCTAGGTGTCAGGGAAGCGCTGAGCCTGTACCCCTCCTCCCTGGGAGAGGAGAGCTCTCCTGTGGACACTTGATCCTCTCCCATCCCGATCAACCCTGGCGACCCACTCACTGCGAACACGGGTCACCGCATGGCAGAAGGTAAGGCACAGATGTATCCGCCGTGCCACTGGGCCCAGCATGAAAATGTTTTTTATTTACCCACAGCGAACTCTGCAGTCATAACAAAAAAACACGAGCCGGCCTGTTGGGCGCAGCGGTGGGATTTACCAGACGCCAAGCACCCGGGTTTGGGAACGACCTGAGTCGTCGGAGGGCTGGCCAGGGAGAGAGGGGATGGAGCGCCCCATGGACTGCTGTCCTTCTCCGGGAGGTTGGGGGCAGCATCCGGAGCGCTGAGGACTCCTGGTGGAGGCTGGGAGCTCTCGCACTGCCCGCGCTGGTCTCTGGGGGAGGCAGGGCGGACACTGGCATCATTGCACGTCCCGCCTCAGGAGGAAAAACACAAGAAAGAAGGGAGGGAGATCCGCCCGTCTAGGTGAAGCCTCCCGGGCTTCAATTCACTTCTGCCGCCGCCTCCCAACTAGTTACTGGTCCGGGCACTGGAATTAGGAAACAGTGCCGCAGCCCCACGCCCGGGGCAAGCCGGGGTGACTGGGAGTGGCGGCAACAGGCAGGTGGTGGAGCTCGGGGCCGTGACTAGCAGATGAGCGACGCGATCTCCCAGGTAAAATAGGAAATTAAAAAAATAAAAAACACAAAAAAACTCATAAACGGCTCTAAATTAAACATTTCTGAGCAAAAAAACAGAGAGAAGGAGCAGCTGACCCTTTGAACAGGGATTCAGTTTTATGCCATGCTTCTTGAAGAAAAACAGATTTGAAGGTTTCTTCAGTTTCTGAACACTGGACTGGCACAGGACGGTGCCCATGGAGGGATACTGTGCTAGTCTTGAAAGTGGAGGGGTGGCTATGTAGGGATATATGGCGGCAGGTGTTTAATGAATACAATACCTGTATTAAAAGTTTGCTTTTCTATAGGAATGCTGATAAATTTTCCCTCGTATATGCTGTATTTGTGTGTATAAAAGGGAATATGTCATCTGCTGGTGGAGCCATCCACCTGCATTTACTCTACGAGTGTGGGATGTGTCACAGCTTTCCAGCGCCCCCGGGAAGGGTGTTAAAAGCTGACATCATTCAAGTTTAATGAAGCCAGGAAAGTTTTAAATGCTTTGGTAAACGATGATAATTTCGAAACCATTCTAATAAGGCTGTTACGTCTGACTCTTCAGCTGGACAAACTTCATAAATAGCCTGTATCAGGGAAGCAGGCTCATTAGCTGGGAAACTAGATCTGAGCTGGTGGATGCAAACTGTACAGCTGTGCAGGGATCCCAGTGTGGAAGGCCCCCAAGAAGGAACCAATATGCACAGTCACAAGGGACTCCTAAAACATGGGGGCCCTCACAGAGGGGGGCAGAGAATTTACAGTCACCCTTTGCCATCAAAACGAAAAAGTAACGAGGGGTAGTTAACACAGAAACATAAAAACATAGAATTTGACGGCAGATAAGGACCGCTTGGCCCACCTAGTTGTGTCGGTAATCTGTGTATGCCCTTGGTGGAGCCTTTGATGGTGGTGGGGCGCTAGATCAGTGAAAGACCAAAGGGAAACTAACAGCGTGCAGGGAAATTGAGCTAAAGATAAGGCCAGGGTGTCTCTGGATGTTAACCCCTTGTTTGCCACTTCCAAAGCCATGATCAGTGGGGGTCACAAAACTTCCTGGTACATCTACAAAGCAGTATGCAAGTTTGCCTGAAACGGGAAAGGGGTTGCAATGGAAATGGCCTGCAGGTCCATTCACAACGCATAGCATGACTCACAAAGGTGGGCGCAGAATTTACTGCCACCCCTTGTCCTTTGAACTGCTAAGGGCTGGCAGTAGGGGTGTCAGTAATCTGAGCATAACCTAGGTGGAGCCAGCTGTTAGATGTGGATTGATGAGGGGCCAGAGGAAACAAACAGTGCATTGGGAGGCATGGCCACAGAATGGGAATCAGCTGGATACCAAAGACAGTAGCAGGGCCCGGAGTGGGGCGCACTGGTCCACCAAGAAGATTGGAGGAAACAAAGCTAATGTGGATGAGGTGTTGATCATGTCAGGAAACCTTGAGTGAACAACAGTGCTGAGGAGCCGATATCGCACACAAATGGCGCTCCTGCAAGAAAACAGTGACGCAGTGAGTACTGGGCTTGGGAGGGGTTGGAAGCCCTTTCTAATGTCACTCTGTTCTGTTCTGCGTAAGGATAACACTTGACAGGGCATGTGGTTGTAAGGGAATAGTGCACGCCTTGGGTGGTTGTTACGTACGAGGCGTAGCCTAGTGGAGGAATCAAGCTCATGCCGTGCATACCTCTTTGTCCTAGTGATCTGGAGGCATAGGACCATTGATTGGTTCCTTTTTTAGAAATGTTTTTCTCCTAGAGGGATATGGCGCTGCCAGTCCTTCAACAGAGCAGGAGATCCACATTGAGGCTGGATTGGGTTTCTGATTAGCAGTCTAGTTCTGTACAAAACTTCACCCCACTGACCACCCCTGTCCCTTGCTTTTCTCGTCATGCTTTGTTTGGCTCGCTAAAGCAGGCTTATTCAGCAGCCAAAGTTATATACCCTTGCTTGTAACATCACAACCTGTTGCTGCAGACTGTGAGTTCGCAATCAGGGCATTATGACTCTGCTCCTGAATCTTCCCCATATTTGAGTGTGCTGCAGGGGACAAAGATCCGATCTTCGTGCAAATGTCCTTTGTTATGATAAAACAGATGGCGATGAAATTCAGATTTTTAGGAAATTAGTAGTGCTCAGATAGTGTACTTGAACATACGATTGTCCTCTTATGGATAGTACTATACTGTTATCTGTCTCTGGATCCGATATTTATCTGACCAAAATTCAATGTTGAGATCTGAGGTGGGATTTTGGATCCACGGTCAGATTCTTTCAGTCTGTGACCAGATTCTTTGGATCTGAGGTCAGATCCTTGCATCAGAGTTTGCATCCACAGGTTGGATTCATGTACCCGACCACCAGACCCACCCAATGGGTCTGAATATTATTTTTCTTTATAACACAACTTTATTAATCATACTGAATATTGACATAGATGACATACTCAGACTTCATTCCATTGTAACCCTCCTATAAATTGGGTTCCCAAAAGTCTTCCTTGGGTGTGCTTAAGTGCCCACTGCCAGGTGGGCGTTCTGTGTCTTTACAGGTGTAAAAATGCTTGCATGCGAGTGCCGTTAGCCTACATGCATGTCCCTTTAAGAGACATTATTTTTGTAGTGTATAATTAATCTGGATATGGGCTGAGTGTTTCCAGGCTAGAGTCCCGCCCGAGCTGCAGTAATATTGCTCTGTTCTGCCATCGCTAATGGTTCAGAGAGAGCTCTGTTAGAACTGGTAATTGTTTGCTGATTAGCTGCTCTAACAACAATGGTATTATAGTTTGTCTAACCTGCCTTTCTTTGCAGCATGGACATTTCTGTATTGCACCAATCAGTACCTTTTGGGGACCTTAAAATAGAGTCTGTCCCCAAGGGATCTTGTGAGAGTGAATTGCTGTAGGAATTGTAGTTTTTTTCATTTTGGCACCTAAATGGACCTGGAGGGGGAGCCCTTGCTTTGACAGACAGATGAATCAACCAACCAAACCCTTTTTGGATCAGAAGGAAGTCCCAGTGCTGCCTGCAGCAGAGAGTCAATCTGAGTTTGGAGTTGAGAGAGTGAACTGCTCAAGACATTCGAGCAGCTGCTGCTGCATAGTAGCGCAGTAAACTGGTGGGAAGGCTGTGTCTGGCCTGCCTGCTTCATCTTCCCTACTGAGGGATCTGCTAGGGAAATTAATTGGACTGAATCCGAACCAACTTGTGACTGAATTGTGACTGCCCTGTTACCCGAAGAAGAAGGAACATTTGTTTCACGCAATCGGCCTGTCAGGAAGTCTGAAACCACCACAGAGTGTACGGTTTGCGCAGAGACACTATGATTGCGACTGGACTGTCATCTGAACTGTGGTACTGCTTTTTATTTACTGTAAGTGTGCTGAATGTTCTCAGTGGGTCGCAATTTGGTTCCCCACTTTCCAGTTGTGTCACACTTGCTGGAAGCTGAATCCAGCGCTACCGGACTACCATCCGAGTTGTTCTCCTGGCTTGGGCTCTGCCACCTTGGCCCAGCCAGCTGCTCACGCTGCAGAGAAGACCATCGATGAAAAACCTGCCTGGGGATCAGCCCCCTGCTCAGCGTCACTAACAGGAACGACACCACGGTGAATCGTGTGGGCCCTGCTTCTCCTGGCAAACCAACAAGTCATTCTGCAGTCTCCATTTCGTCCATCCTGCATCCTGTAGTGGGTAGCATGAGTAATCACCAGGGTAACTCCCTGCAACATCAGCTAAATCAAAGTGTGTCATCTGATTTGATTGTTTTGTTTGATTATCACAAACTGAGCCATCTGGCTCCGGATTACAAATTGTGGGTTACTGTGCATGACTCTTTCTTCCCCATCATTAGGGTCCCGAACAGCTCTGACGTAGCTTACCCTGGGCAATGCTTCAGGCTAACCTGTTTAACAACTGGGTACCCAGAGGTGTGTGTGTGTGACTGTGCTGAGGGACTCTAAAGTGCATGCCTTGTAGTCTGATTGAATCAGTTGCTAGACCATCAACCTGATTACGCCCCTCCCTCGTTCAATCCCCCCTGAATAAATCAGATCTGAATCTTTTTGCACTTAAACTGTTTGTGGTGCATCTCTGTACTAATAGTACTGTATTGTTGCTGGCTGTGTCTAATCTTATTTTGCAGGGGGTCTCCAGGGTCAGACAGGCGGAACCAGCCCTGGTGGTAAGTGCAGTCAGAGTGGGGCTATATTTGTGGTTTGGGGACGATTGTACCTGTGTATTCTGTTCATTGTTTAGGCCACTAGAGGGAAAGAGGAGGTCACAGTGTCCCGGAGGGCTGTACCCAGGTCAGCTGTGCTACCACCAACCCTGTCCTCCAGGTGGAGGCACCTGTTTTCAGTACCCAGGCCCCTTAACCTGCAACTAGTCACGCAGGCAGGCATAGTCGCCCTTGGGATAGCGTCACCCAGGGGTTACACCATTACATAATCTGATCAGCTTTGTATCAACTTAACATATTTGGCTAAAATAGTTAATATTTACGCATGACTTAAAGATCACCTTTTCTTGATATTTTTTTTAATTCCCAAAACATCAAACAGGGAGCTCCCTTACCTCATCAGGAGCTCCTCCAGGCTGTTTTCATATTTTTTTATATAGCCCGCATGGAAGGGAAGGGATTGTAATTCGCCCCTGAGGGGCTGGCCGCATGATCCCTTTCCAGTTCCTGACTCTCTGATCCACCCCTGCGCTCTGATGTTTTGTGACATCTTTACTGGTCGAGCACTGGGGCATGCTCCGTTCACTTGAGTGGAGCATCTCTGAGATGTGATTTTCCGATCTTATATTGGGTTTTAGTACCTATTGATGCCAGGGTTCAACTAACACTTGTTAGTTAGTTGAACCCTGGCATCAATAGGTACCAAAACCTGATATACAGTTGAGAAATTACATTTGTAAAGACGCTCCATTCAAGTGCATTGAGCGCGCACTCGCGCTCGACCTACAAAGATGTCACAAAATGTCGGAGTGCGGGGAGGATCAGAAAGCAGGAAGTGGAAACTGGAAAGGGATCTGCAGCCAGCAACTCAGGGGCAAATTACAATCCCTTCCTTTCCTTGGGGGGGTGCCATGTAAAAAAAATGTGAAAACAGCCTGGAGGACCTCCCGACGAGGTAAGGCATCTCCTTGCTTGATATTTTTACAATAAGAAAGGTGCTCTTTAAAAGAGCGAAAACAGTTAAAATAGTTGCAACAGCTATGTCACTGAGAGCATCAGGGCCTGACTAATGTGTCATTTAGGAGAACTAGAATACAATAAAGGAGAACAATAGTGGAGCGTGTCCATTCATTTTGTAACATGTGCTTTTTCTCCTAGTGACCCCTGTGGGAGGACTGTCTCAGAGTCCAGGGCATGATGCTGCATCTAATTGTTTACCCTAGTTCTTGGTGGCCGTGGTACACAACCAGACACATTCTCTCTCACCTACTAAGCAAAGTCTTTCTTAAGTCCCATGGGTGTTAAAAATTGATGAACTTTTCCCTGTACAATTGTAGGTCTGATGTGAGCTTTTCCATGTCTTGAATGTCTCATTTTCTAGATCCAAGCTGATACCTGTGGGGTTACATCTGACAACCATAACAACACAGTACATTTCATTGCTGCCATTAACATTATGTGGAATAGTTTTCTTAGTTGTTTATTTTTGATAGGGGAGGGCAGAATGCCAAGTGTAAGGCTACAGAAGATGTTTGGGATGGTGATCTTCACCACCTGTTGCATAACATTATCTCTGACCAATAATGAGTTCTCCTAGGGGCAGCCCCTAAACATGGGAGAATGTGACCCCGTGGACCTGTGTGGACGAAGTGTTCATGCCTGTCTGTGTCTGTGTAGCATCTTAAGAAATACAACATTTATTTTCCCCTTACCCGTGTCTGATTTCCCACACACCTGCCCCGCGGGACTCCCAACATCCACACCAAGGAACCAAAACCTGTTATTTTCCTGTTTAGAGAGAGAGAGAGAGAGACCGTCCAATTCCTGCAGTACCATATTGTAAGCTTCCGTCCCCCCCCCCCCACAGTACCTGATTTGATATCCAATGGAGTTATGAGCTGCTGTCTGACGATAACCCCTGCCCTGCCCCCACGACACCGGTGTTCCTGAAGTAAGCGGCATGCATCAGAAAGAGTGCAGTCGAGATCCAGAAAGAGATACAGACACCACTGTCATATCCGTGTCTCTGTGTTGTGGTTGTTACTTAGCTCCATGAAAGCTGTGATCCCGACCTCATGTACAGCGTGACACAGCAGGATCAGCAGGTACTCCTAGAGACAGTGTGAAGTGATGTGGAGGTGCAGGTGTGTGTGTGTGGTGGAGGGGGGCTGGGGTTGGTCGCCTGTGAGCAATGCAACAAAACAGAGATGGAGTAAGCAGTAGGCAGTCCATGTACACGTGGCATGTAAAGAACATTTGCCATAGTGTGCCATGTCTGTCTCTGTGTTTAGTTTCTGCATTGTCCCGGATCCGCTGCTGTTGTTGTGTCCCTGAAGTTGGATGGCATGTACAGTGAGAGAGAGAGAGAGAGAGAGAGACACCAACATGGTTCACTGCCCACTGTTACTGCACAGAGACAGAGACAGAGACTGAAGTATTGATTAACTGTGTGCCACATACAGAGAGACAGAGAGCAGTGCAGCACGAACATACATACGAAACATGCTGCAGTCTCCACTGTCTCATTTCCTGCAAAGCATCTAAGTAGTCTGTTTTGGCACTGTGCATGACATAAGAGGGAGACAAAGTGGATGCTGCAGTTCCCTGTGTTTCCTCACTGTTTTGACACCCAGCAGTGCATGTATAGCCTTGTTCAGCAGTATCAGCAACTTGGCAGGTGTTGTGGTGGCAGAACACATGAAATAGTTCCATGTTTTCTGAGTTAATCATGCTTTTGTACTGTTTTTCCACGTCTTCTTTTTTTTTTTTTATTAATTTTATTTATTATGCTTTTCTAGCCACCCGCCGCCATTACGCTGCCTCGTCACGTCCCTCCTCTCCCACTCCCATATTAGCTGCGACTCCCGATACCCCTGGCTTACCCCCGGCGCCGGGCAGCACTGGCTCGCGCCGCAAAGACGGGATAGCTCAGGAGCCAGCCTGGGAGCTCATCGAGCAGAGGGGCAGGCTTCATCCAGGCGGCAGGCAGCTGTGTTTTTCTCCCCCTGTATGCGAGGGGCAGGGACATGCAATGATGACCAGTGTCCACCCCGCGACTCAACTACGTTATGATGCCAGCTGCTGCGGTGCCCCCAGCCTCCGCCAGGGGTCCGTCAAGCACCGGTCATACTCCCCTCGCTCCCCACGGAGAAGGAGAGCAGTCCTTGGGACGCTCCATCCTTGTCCCCCGGCCAGCCCTCCAACGTCCCGGGTCTGTTCCCGAACCCGGGTCACCGGCATCACAAGTGGAAATCCAACTGCTGCACCAATGGGCCGGCATTCCATGTCTCTTGACAGCCCATGTTATAAGTGCAATAACCCACTCCAGGGTGTGTGGTTATTGGGGATTCATCAACACCCCGGGTGCTATGAGGATACTCGGCCCCAGTAACCGCACACCCTGTTGTGGGTTACTGCTTACTTAATTCCCTGCTCTAAGAAGAAGAGGCTGCATCTTCCAGTGTTTCAGACACTTCTGAACCAGTGTCTGAGTATGCATGCAGCAGGGCTAAGTGGTCAAGCCTTGCCTTCACTCCCTTACCTCTATGGTCTTTTTGAACTGCCAGTACCCTGTGTGTCCTGATCATGGTGAGTTGAGCAAAATCATGCTCAAAATATCATTTGGAAAGCCCAGGCTTTGTCAAGAATGTCCATTTTGTGCAGTAATCTATGAATGTTAGTATGAAATATTGGTCCCTTGGCAAGGGCCTGTTGGAGCAGCTAGGACTCTGTGGGCGAGATTATGTTTAGTGGCTCGCCTTGGGAAGGCCTAACAGTTCTTTGATCAGCCCCTTGATAAAAGTAATAGTGTCGCCAGACTTTGCTTTATCCAAACTTCCATGGGTACCGGCTATTACTGCAGCAGTGCCTACTTTTTAAATCTTCCATTTTCCTTTCTAGCTCAAAACTAATGCCATGGAGATTTACAGTAGAATAGCCTCCTTTGTATGCCCATTGTCGAACTGTACTCCATGAAGCAGGTTTCCAAAGCTGCTGTTCTTTTCTCTGCTATACCAAGGTCTCTGTTGCCATCTCCTGTGGTAGATTCAAGTTTCAGCAGTGTAGAACTGATGGATTTTAGTTTGGAACACAGCCTCTTGGATGTGAATGTGTACAGTTCCTCCCTTTCTTCATGTTCTCTGTTGGGAGGTGAAAGCGTGGGCAACTGGGCACCCTGGAGGACTGGCTACTGCTTCTGTCTCTTGTCGTTTCAGGCTGGGGAATTGTTTTCATTGGGATACCTTTTTACCTTTGCCTAGTAGCTATCAGGAAGTCTTCTATACTCTATTTATTAGATAATTTGATAGCAGATAGAGCATGGATTGTTCTTGATTAAACAGACGATCTACGGGAGCCACAGAATCAAGCAGCCATAACCATGATGACATCACCGGATGTCCAGGTCCGAGTATTCTGATCAGATCCATCGGATCCATAGATAGGATCCAAGGTTATCAAATCCAATCTTGGATGTTATCGCTATTCGAAAACATCTGAAATACAACATTTTGCCCACTGTCTGAGCACCACTATAGGGAATGCTGTGTAACGTAGTTTAACTGATGCCAGATCTGTTTTTTTTTTTTTTTTTAACCAATGACTAGATCACCCTTTTAACCAAGGGTTATCATTTGATAATCATATTGTGGCAATTATTACCTTGTTATTCTTTGCTTAAAGATGCCTGGCATTAGTAGCCTGTTCGATGTGACATACCTAAAATTGGTGTCCCATGGATTTAAAAATGGCAGTGTGCATAACATTATAGGCTTGATGTACCAGGTCATTTCACATGTTCTCGCAAACCAGAAAGTTTGGGCCGTGGTTCCACAGTGCCTGATCGAGTGGCACCAAAGACTGGAGGCAGAGACATTAGTCCGGATTTGTGATGATGATTTCACTACTGCTGTGAATGAAACTGCAGTAGCGGTATTAAAATGCTATTTTAATTGTGCCAATGTGGGTATTAGTGTGTAAAATTACACTTACAGCAACATTTAGGTCAAATGTTAACACAATTGGTGGAGGGTTCAAGAGGGGTGGGACAGGCACAGGGAAGGGTTCTGGAAACAAAACCAGTGCAGCGAGAATATCCGGGACTGGGAAGGGAGCAGCCAGAGAGGGAGAGGGGGGCAGCAAGATCAGCTCCCAGGGTGGGGGCTGACCAAACGAGCAGACACGAAAGATCGTTAGGCCTATTCTGCTGGCATTTTAGTATATTAGTATGTAAAACAGGATTTTAAGGGCATCCATTTCAGGTAGGACTGTATGTTACATTGGGAGCTGGCTACATAAGACAATTGCTGGTTGCCTTTAATTACTTCTTTGGCAGGAGGCAAGGTTTCATAAAGCAGGTTCGTCCAAAGATACCCAAGACTCAGTCCATACAGGGAGTCTCTTACACATCTGAACAAATCAGCTTACATCCACCAATTGTAGGAATCCTATGCATCCTGGAGGCATATAAAAGGTATTCTTTTTATGTCCATATTATTTAACTATCCAGTATGACATGATAAAACATTGTGGCCACCATAATCAAAGCCAGCAAACAATATCAGCGCGTGTGAGATAGGATGCAGACAGACAGGGTGCCATATTCATACAGGCTGCGCACCTTGTCTGTTGCGAGCTGTCATTATGAACATGGGCCCATGTTAGCGGTGGACAAAGAAGTATGTGTGGTAGTAATACAGCCCCAGCAGGAACCAACTCCTGGGATCAAAGGAAGGAAGTGTCCTAAACGGGATAGCGCCTTTGCTTCTAGGAGCCATAGTATTGGTCGGCATGCTAATGGCCACAAATGGCTTGCAAGGCACTAAGGGGCCATTTGCTTGTCACTGTGTGGCTATTAGCAGTTCTGCATGATTTACTTATTTATTTTTGACAATTTCGGATAACACCTTTGAGCAAACAGTGCTCTTTTTTACAAAGGTTCCACGTCTTGGACAATGGACAAGAATAGACAAGAACAGGCAGGTAGATAACAGTTAATACAATTAAAGTACATGAGCTGCCAAAGGCTTTGTCAGGTGATCTAACAAGTGCATAAGAGGGCCAGAGGTAGTTGGGGAGAGGATAATGTAGGGGACAGGCAAGAACAGAGGGTCAGGGATTGAGGGATAATGTAGGTGGTGAAGGAGAGGAGTAGGTGGTGATGGAGGGAGGGAGAAGGGATGGGAGATGTGAGGTGGGAGTAACAGGATGGGTGGGGGAAGGAGAGAAGAGTTAGTATGGGCAAGGAGGAGAAAGGAGAGAGAGAGAGAGAATATAAAAGCTAGGAGGTGCAGGGGGTAATAGGTGAGGGGAGGGACAAGGATGTGAGAAGGAATGGAGTGAGGGAGGAGTGAAATCTGGGGGGCAAGGGAGAAGGCTGAGTTGGCTGACGTGAGATATTGCCAGGAGTTAATAAGGAGGGAGTGGGGTGTGGTGAGAGTGCATAAGTAATGGAGAGGCCAGGAGGCGAGCAGGAATTTAAGTGTAGCAGTCACAGTAGGCACTGGCTACCTAGTGCTGTCGTAATTTGTGCTTAAAGGAGCTGAGATTTGGTGCATTGGTGATATCCACTGGGAGTGTGTTGAACCAGTCAGAGGCCCTAACTTTGTAGGAGTGCTGTCCTGAGTGGTCTGGCAGTGGGAAACTGCAAAGATTAGTGTTCCAGAACTCCCAGTAAGGCAGGTGGCACAGTGAGGGAAAGTATAGACTGAACCCTGGTGAAGGAGGCCTAGCACTGTCTTCTTAGCAAGTAAGCAGGTCTGATACTTAATTCTGCCTTGAAGTTGTAGCCAGTTAGCCTGTTCATAGAGATCACATGTGTGTGAGTCTAGAGGCTGTGGTGAGGAGCCGGCAGGCCTTGTTTAAGGCTATGGCTATATGCCGAGGCAGTGTCAGTAGCTGATCCCATAAACTATGAGGCCATAGTCAATTAAAGAGGTGATTGAGCTCTGGATGGCAAGTTTTAATGCTTTGTCTGTCAGACAGTGCCTATGCCTATATAGCAGCCTATGCATGTATTCACAGCTTTAGCTAGGTTATTTATACACGTGTGAGTATGAAAGAGTGGAGTCAAGGGTCACCCCAGGTATTTGAACTGGTCTACCTGTTCCAGCACAGTGCCACCACTATTGTAGATTAGCAGTTGTTGGAGTTTGTGTTTGTTGTGAGTACCATGAAGCAGCATTGATTTGGTTTTTGAGTAGTTTAGGATGAGTTTACGTGACCTGAACCAGGTTTCAACTTCTGATAAACTATGCTGTAGCTGTTGCTGGAGGTGATGGGCGTCGGAGTGGCTAGAGAAAATGACTGCATCATTTGCATAGAGTAGAATTTGGTCATGGCAATTGGCAGGCAGGTCGTTCATGAAGATACCGAAGCGTAGGGAGCCAAGAATGGAACCTTGTGGTACACCCGAACAGAGTGGCAGGGGGGTCGAGATGGTGTCTTAAATTCTGACTTGCCAAGAGCGGTCACTAAGGTAGCTTTGGAACCAGCGAGTGGCATTCGGTGAAAGGCCAAGATGAGATAGTTTTCCAATTAGTAGGGAGTGGTTAACTGTATCAAATGCCTTAGTCAGATCAATAAAGGTGGCACCGGCCAATTGGTTGTGGTCTAGTGCCTGGTAGATGAAGGAGGTGCAGTCTAGTAGTGCAGTGGTGGTGCTATGACTTTTCAAAACCATGTTGCTGGGAACATTGGAGGTTATATTTTCCAGGTAGTCTACAAGTTGTTCAGCAACTATCCTTTCCAGAGCCTTGGAGAGTGGGGGAAGGATGGATATAGGCCTGTCGTTGCTTGAGAGTCTTGTCACCACATTTGTGGATAGGAGTCAACATACAACTTCCATTTGCTTGGGAATTGTGAGAGCATAAGAGAGTGGTTGAGAATTTTAGTAAGGGTGGCAGAATTTCATCAAAGATGAGGATGATGAGTTTCAAATTAAGGAGTCAGCACTATGCCTAGACTTCCAGTACTTGAGTAGATGTTTCCTGGCTAGCCCTTCAGTGATAGCCTTAAAATAAAATTGGGGGAGGGGGCATGGCTGGGCTGCCTGAGGGATGTGGGATGGGTTACTGTTGTTGTGGGATCAAAGAAGTTAGGTGGGAGCATATGACTGAGGTCACAAAATGTTGAATTGAAAGTGTTAGCAATGGTTATTTTATCCAGGGTAATAGTTCCATCAGTGTTGAGCATTGCAGGAGAAACTTTGTTTTTTTTTTCCCAGTTACCTCAGAGAGGTTGTTCCAGAATTTCCTCCCATCATTCCAGGTGTTTACAAGGGCATTCCTATAGTAGGAGGCTTTCGCCTGGCGGATAGCTCTTGTGCAAGCATTCCGTGCTGATTTGTAGGCCTGAGTATTCCCTAGGGTGTTGGATGCTGTAGCACGGTACTATAGTTGGTCACGGGATTTCATCAGTTCAAGGAGGTCATGAGTCACCCATGGGTTTATTTCTAATCTTTCGTTTCGTGCATGGAGGATGAATATCACACACTGCATTAAAGGTAGTGATGAAGTATTCTAGGGCCGAGTCACGTCCGAGCATCATCAATTGGAGACCAGTAGCGTGATCGCGGTGTATTTTAGTGGACCTAGTCAACCAGGTAGAAGTATTCTACTGACAGTGAATTTTGTGGGGTTTATTAAATTTGTTAGACCAGAGGGAAGTGACTGGAGAATGGTCACTTATGGTGTCCGGGAGTACTTCAGTCTTAGTGATGTGTTCAGGTTGATTAGTGAGGACCCAGTCCAGGAGAGAGGAGATCCCAGCCTGTAGTTTATCCTGGTGGTGACTGTACCATTTGTGCCAGGTTGGCAGCTGCCAAGGCATCCTTATAGGTGCTTGCACAGGGGGCCAGCCAGTTGACATTGAAGTCACCAAGCAGAATCACTTCTGAGTTTCCCCCACAGGAGCTGATGCAGTCAAGGAGAGAGGGAAGACCCTGATTAGTCAGCTTTGGTGGGATATATACTGATGCAGTGGTCAATGCCTTATTGTGTTCTCCTAGTAGTATCTTAATGGCTAGAATCTGAATGTCATTTCCAGTGCTAGGTAGGGCCAGAACATGACCCACAAGTGTGTCTTTAAGGTAGAGGACGCAGCCCCCACCTTTCTTAGTCAGCCTGTCATCCCTAAAGACAGTGTAACCAGGAATGGCAATAGTGGAGTCAGGGATCTTTGGGGATAGCCACGTCTCAACGACCAATAGTATGTCCGGGTTGTGATGGGAGATCCAGGCAGTGATGGTATCGAGTTTTGGAAGGAGGCTGCAGATATTTATACTTGCCAAGGATAGAGTAGCAGAGCTGTTGGACTTCCTTGATGCCAGATTGCAGAGATCCATGGTTGGGGTGAATATTTCCTGAGAGAAGTAGCAATAGTAGTATTAGGCACTTGACAAAGGCTTTTAGGTATTTCCTATGGTGTAAGTGTGTCCTCCCTTTCAGTGGTAAATTATAACAAGCATTTGTCAATGCCGAATGTTTGCTTGCTGGCATTGGCAGTGGTAGTGTAGAAGTTACAGAGCTGCGTAATAGGAATGGCAGTGAAGTATTGAACTGAAGCCAACCCCACCACCACCCTGCAGAGAGTGACAGGCATTGGGGTGTGCCTTTGGGTCGTCAGGCATAACGGCCACGCCATTTCACCACACCCCACCCTGCAGACACTGACAAGTGTCACAGTGTTCCTTGGGGTCTTTGGATCTTATGCGCACCCCATTCCATTAGGAAACATGGTGAGATGGGTGCGATATAGGAGAATGGGGTGAACTTTGGGTCCGAAGAGTCCAAGGCATACTCGATACCTCTCACTGGCTGCAGGGTGTGGAATGGTATGAGCATTACAGGCAAGAATCCCAAGTCACACCCCTGATGCCTGTCATTCTCTACAGGGTGGGGCGTTATGGTTGGAAACCCTAATACCTCAGGCATCCGTTGGTATTTTCACTCCAAATGTTCAACTTGTTTTTTTTGTGACCCCACCTCATGAACAGGGGGAATATCAGTTTGTTAGCCGAAAGCTGCTTATGCACAGCGACTACAGCATTTAGCACCACAGGTGCAAAAACATTCCGAACAGGATGTAAACAAGCATTTGTCAATGCCGAATGTTTGCTTGCTGGCATTGGCACTGGTAGTGTAGGAGTTACAGAGCTGCATAATAGGAATGGCAGTGAAGTATTGAACTGAAGCAATCCCACCACCACCCTGCAGATACTGACAGGCATTGGGGTGTGTCTTTGGGTCAACAGGCATAATGGCTATGGCATTTCACCACACCCTACCCTGCAGATACCGACAGGTGTCACGGTGTGTCTTGGGGTCTTTGGCCTTATGTTGACCCCATTCTTTAGGAAATATGGTGAGATGGGTGCATAGGAGAATGGGGTGAACTTTGAGGCCGAAAAGTCCAAGGCACAACTCGATGCCTCACTAGCTGCAGGGTGTGGGTGGGGTGGAATGGTATGAGCATTACAGGCGACAATCCCAGGTCACACCCCTGAGGCCTGTCAGTCTCTACAGGGAATGCTGCAGGCGTTCATTGGTATTTTCGCTCCAAATTTTCAACATTGTTTTTTTGTGACCCCCACCTTATGAACAGTGGCAATATCAGTTCATTAGCTGAAAGCTGATTTTACACAGTGACTACGCCATTTGGCGCCACAGTTGTGAAAACACATTTCGAACAGGATGTGAAAAATGACAGCTGTACTGTTCATGGGGAGGTGTAAAAAAATGGCAATATTGAAAATCTGGAGTTAAAATATCAGAAAAACTGGTGAAGTCATGAGTGAGCATAGAAACTGCACAACGCACACCCGTAATGTAATTAGTTTGGGGATTTTTTACAGCAGATTGTTAACACAGGCATTTTGGGCCTCCATTCATGAACAGTGTCATGGTGATTTTCTTAATCTGTCCCAAACAGTGATTTCCCACAGTGACCACGCATTTCTTCGCTGTAAGTGCAAAAACACATTTTGGCCATGGTGTGAAAAATGACAGCTGTACTGTTCATAAGGAATGTGGAAAATGCCAGTGGTGGAAATCTGGACTGAAAATATTACAAATTCATGAACTTATGAGGGTGCGTGGAAATTGCGTAATGCTCGTCAGAATACAGTCATTTTATGAACTTTTGTCACCAAATTTTAACATAGCCATTTTAAGACCTCTGCTCATGAACAGTGTCACTGTGATTTTCACTGTGAAGCAAATGGTTTGTTGCCTTTACTGAACCAACATACATGGATGTTACAGAAAGAACAAAGTGTCTAAGTGTTTGGCCCAACAAGGTCTTCTTCTGAGTTTACATGAGTAAACTTACAAGGGATGTTCTAGCCTGTGTGACAATGGTTTCAACTATGCCACTGAATTTGAAAAAACAGCAATTAAATAACTTAGGATAATGCAGGATATATAAATGAAATCAGCAGCACATGTGAAGGCATTGTTGTCATGCCAAAAGACAGCAACAGTACAGCAGCTACCTGAATTCACCTGCTTTTAATTGCTGTTTTAAAAGGGGATTTTTTTAAATATCCTGTAAATAGTTTCACAATAATTCCTCATACCTTTTACCAAGTGTCTGCTCTACATAATTCAATGGTTGGCAGCTCCTCCACAGACACAAATGAACAGAGACTATTTTATTTGTCATTTTTCATATCTCTTACAAATGTGTTTCTGTGCATGTAGCGCACAATGGCGCAGTCGGTGTGCGAACTCAATGTATGGCACACATTAAGAAAATCACAGTGACACTGTTCATTAGCAGAGGGCTTAAAATGGTTATGTTGAAAATTTGGTGAAAAAATTCCTAAAAAATGACTGTTTCTGGCGTGATTCTGCGCAGTTCCTCATGGCGTAGGTTTGCGATTTTTCAATATTTCATTCCAGATTTTCAACATTGCCATTTTACCACACCTCCTTATGAGCAGTACAGCTGTCATTTTCACATCCTGCCCAAAACATGTTTCCGCCCATGTAGCACAATGGTGTAGTCGTTGCAACTCAATGTATGGGACATTAAGAAAATCACAGTGACACTGTTCATGAGCAGAGGTCTTAAAATGGCTATGTTGAAAATTTGGTGAAAAAATTCCTAAAAATGACTGTTTTACAAGTGTGCATTGCGCAGTTCCTACGCACGCTCGTAAGTTCGCAATTTTCAATATTGCACTCCAATGACTTCCAAATACCTAAACAGCACATAGAAGCAAGCAACGTTCAGCATTGACAAATGCTTGTACTTCTTTGTCACTGATTTTTTTTAAGCCATGTCCAAGTGCCAAATACCACTGCAAATGACCTGCAAGCGAACGTTCGGCATTGACAAATGCTTGTTTTCATAGTGTAATAGACCAACACCATGCCTTTCCCTGATTTGAAAGGAAGTGTGAATTATTAAGTATCTGAATGTGCTAGTGTGAACTAGCCTTCGTGCTTTGCCCAAGAGAAGTGGAGGTGGAGGGTTGAAACAGAGAGTGGATGAGGCAGTGTGCAGTGTATCTGGCACAACTTCTGAAATCCATGTAACTCTTCTCAATTCAGTAAGCACCATTGGCTTTGTTTGAGAGTTGTGAGGGGGATGAGTGTGGGAATGCAGACACATGGCTGATATACAGCATCTTGTTTCTGCAGTCACATAAAACTGCCAGCTCATGGCAATTCAGAGAAAAAAAAATATTTTGAAGCTGCATTACCAGACTAAGTGTGCAGTTTACTGAATTACCACACAGGGGTGTGTATATGACAGCACTAAAAGGTGCATTAAAGTGCTTCAGTCATGAAAACCTCCCCCACTGGCTGCTGCTGAAATGCATAGCAGTATGTTCTCCTTTGTGCATTCTGGCTGTTCTTTGCTTCAGCTGCAGGTAGTACAGTACGCTCAAGTTCGTTTGCATAGGTTTTAGCAGCGGGAGTTCACATTGACAGAGTCTAGTAAGAGAAAACGCTTGGAATTACACATACAAAGAAGTCTGAGTTTTCACATCAAATGCTGAGGTATTTTTTTCTGAAGATTAGAACCCATGGAGTCCATGAAGGTGTGCTTTGGAGAGCTGGTGTGAGTAAGGACTGTTAGGCACCCACATTTTGGTGGTCCTGCTGTGGCAGGAAACAATTTATTAAAGTAATGATGTGTGTCTAGTCTCTAAGCTAGGCAAGACTACAGCAATCTATCAGGTAACCAACACAGTTGATCTGTGTGTGTGTGGGGGCTGCTCACTGAAGCGTAGCTCCCCTTTCAACTGTATGCCACTGCATTTTCAACTGCTGTCATAGACAGCTCCAGCAGTGATTGGAGAACTGTGACCACGCCTGCAAACACACTGACTGAATTGGAAGATGCTGACACACCTCTGAAAAACTCAGATGATGGCACTATGTTTCTTGCTCATGCGTGCAAGCAAACATAAAAATGACAGCTGTACTGTTCATGGGGAGGTGTAAAAATTGGCAATGTTGCAAATCTGCAGTAAAAATATTTAAAAAAATGGTGAAGTCACGAGCGTACATAGAAACTGTGCAGCGCACACCGTAATATAATTAGGTTGGGGATTTTACAGCAGATGGTCAACTCAGGCATTTTGGTGCCTCGATCATGAACAGTGTCACTGTGATTTTTCTTTGTCTGTCCCGAATAATGATTTCCCACAGCGACTAATGCATTCTGGCGCTGAAAGTGTGAAAACACACTTCGCCAAGTTGTAAAAAATGACAGCTGTACTGTAAATAAGGAAGTGTGGAAAAATGCCACTGGTGAAAATCTGGACTTAAAATATTACAAAGTCATGAACTTACGAGGGTGTGTGGAAACTGCACAATGCTCACTCGTAACACAGTCATTTTATGGACTTTTGTCACCAAATTTTCAACATAGCCATTTTAAGACCTCTGCTCATGAACAGTGTCACTTTGGTTTTCTTAATTTGTCCCGTACATTGGTTTCGCACACCGACTGCGCCATTGTGCGCTACATGGGCGGAAACACATTTTGGGTGAGATGTGAAAAATGACAGCTGCACTACTCATAAGAAGGTGTGGTAAAATGGCAGTGTTGAAAATCTGGAGTGAAAATATTGAAAATTCATGAACTTACTTAACGATAGAGGAACTGGCATAGCGACGTTCATAAAACAGTCGTATTTTGGAATTTTTCCACCAAATTTTAAAATAGGCTTCTTGAGAGCCCACCTTATGAACACTGGCAGTGTCGTTTCGTTAATCGGTCCCGAAATGTGATTTCGCGCAGTGACTGCGAAATCACCCTTTGGGCCCGAATAATGCCATGACAGTGACAGCATTCATGAGAAGGGGTCCCAAAACACCCATGTTGAAAATTTGGTGCAAAAATTCCAAAAAATGCCTGAGATATGCAACAAAGTTGAAAAAACCTATCTAGCCCATTATACAGCTTACCGGCATTTCCTCAGTTCGCGGTCGGCTTTGAAGAGTGCAGAGCGTGTTCCAGTCCACTGAAGATCGTCGCGCGGACTCGAGGGTAAGTATGGGTGGTGTGAGTTGGGAGGGGGCAGGAGAGCGCCGTGGGACTGTTTTAATTTACAGGTTTAAAAAAAAAAATGACAGCGTTGACATTTGCCACGCTAGGTGGGGCTACCAGCGGGCAGAAGGACGGCTAAGGGAGCCGACGGGGGATTGGGCACCCCGTCAGGCTATGAGGTCGGTTGCCACGCTGGGGTGGGCCCTACGTGGCACCCTGTATGGGGGAGACAGTGAAGCCGACAGGGATTGGGCACCCCATCGGCTATATTGATTGCTACGCTGGGGTGGGCACCCAGCTGGCATTTAGAAGGCTTTGGGGAGCGCAGCATAGCCGATGGGGATTGGGCACCCCGCCGGCTATAGAGTGTGTGGTGGGCTGGTATGCGCGCAAGTGTGGTAGAGCGCCGCATGAGCAGGCGATATCTTATCGCTGCTCACTGAAACGTAGCTCCCCCTTTCAACTGTATGCCACTGCATTTTGGAGCTTGTCATAGACAGCTCCAGCATGCATTGGCGGACAGGGGCCGTGCCTGCCAACACACTGACTGAATTGGAAGAGGGGGTGACACACCTCCAAAAACTTGGATGATGGCACTATGTTTCTTGCACATGCGTGCAAGCAAACAAAAAAATGAGGTTATAACAAGAGTTAGCAAGATATGGGAATCTGACGAGCTAGTGATAGCTGTGGCTCAGAGAAAGGTTTGAGGACTCTACGAGGTTGGAGGTTTAACTAACACAAAAGCCAATGGGTGGAAACCGTAGATGGGGCAGAGTTTTAGTGTATTTAATAATTAAAGGTCGGGGAGGTGAGTGTGCCAAACATCAAGTAAGCAGACAAGTCCAATTTAACAATGAGCAGCAGCTAAGCACAGAAGTCAGTACTGTCCAGTGAAGAGCTGCCCCAGTGCAGAAATGTCCAGTTAGCGTCTGAAAGCAGCCGGGGCTCACCAGTGGGAGTAATGGCTTGGAAGCCTTCCAGTCAGGCAGGAGCCTACCTTGTTCAGATCTTCAGGCAAACAGGCTGGAAATGGTGACTGTGGCTGGCTATGCATGGAGCCTAGGCCACAGTTGTAGCTGATGGGCTTGCTCAAAGCTCAGAAACTGGAAAGACAGAGAGAGAGAGATTACAGATACAGCTAGTTATAGTACGGATCAGGGATGAGACAGTGGGTGGGATGAAAGCAGGACAAAGATTTGGTGGGACTACACAGGGAGTAGGTGCTAAAGGGTAGAGAGCAAAGCAGGAGAAATGGAGTGGGGGTGTCTGACCTGAGGAACTAGAAAGAGCTATTCAGACAGAGTCAGAACAATGGAGGAAGGAGAGAGAGAGAGAGTGTGTATATATGTGTGTGTGTGTATATTGGGGTGAAGAAAGAGGATCACAGAACATGCAGAAGGGGAGCAATGAGAACTCAGCACAATAAATTACTGGCTAACTGTAGACTCAACTTGCTGGGTACAGTTAAACATCGTTAAAAAATAGTAAATTCCAAAATCTGTTATAAAAAAGGAAATAGCAAATCACAAAACAAACTACTCTGGGTGCAAAGTCCTAGACTTCAAAGCAAGCACTTGAAAAAATCAAGTAAGCGGACAAGTCCAATTTAGCAACGTGCAGCAGCTAAGCACAGAAGTCAGTACTGTCCAATTAAGAGCTGCTCCCGGTGCCAAAATGTCCAATTAGTGTCTGAAAGCAGCTGGGGTGTGCCAATGGGAGCAATGGCTTTGGAGCCTTCCAATCAGGCAAGAGCCTACCTTGTTCAGATCTGCAGGCAGACAGGCTGGAAATGGTGACTGTGTGATATCGCTGCACATGAATGTGTACAGGCCAGTGACTGTGTGATATCGCTGTACGTGAATGTGTACAGGCCAGTGACTGTGTGATATCGCTGCACGTGAATGTGTACAGGCCGGTGACTGTGTGATATCACTGCACATGAATGTGTACAAGCCGGTGACTGTGTGATATCGCTGCACATGAATGTGTACAGGCCAGTGACTGTGTGATATCGCTGCACATGAATGTGTACAGGCCGGTGACTGTGTGATATCGCTGCACATGAATGTGTACAGGCCAGTGACTGTGTGATATCGCTGCACATGAATGTGTACAGGCCGTGACTGTGTGATATCGCTGCACATGAATGTGTACAGGCGGTGACTGTGTGATATCGCTGCACATGAATGTGTGTACAGGCCGGTGACTGTGTGATATCGCTGCACATGAATGTGTACAGGCGGTGACTGTGTGATATCGCTGCACATGAATGTGTACAGGCCGGTGACTGTGGATATCGCTGCACATGAATGTGTACAGGCCGGTGACTGTGTGATATCGCTGCACATGAATGTTACAGGCCAGTGATGTGTGATATCGCTGCACATGAATGTGTACAGGCATTTTGCACATCCTTGGCCACCCTCATACCCTCAGTTTGTACCAGGCCAAAACAAAACCATGCAGGTGAAAACCGTGCAGCGTGGTCCCATAATCTAAGCATGATCCAAACTGTGCTCGATTATATATACCAACTCGGGACCACTCACACTTATGCCTGCATAGTTTTTGACAGCGCAAATGTGCTGTTGGCAAATTGTCCAGTTACCCCCTTAATCCCTGGGTAGCTGTCAGACAGTCCACTGAACGTCACACACCAGGGTGCACTACACATGGCCCCCACCCCATCCAAACATGCCCAACCTGGTTAGCACAGGCACAGCACTGTTCATGGTGGCTTCGCTCCAACCTTCTGCATATCGGGGCCCTAGTGTATCCTTTAAATAGTAATTGCCCAAATCTGGCTGTTCCTAAAGGGGCTGGAGTTGTATCTGGTAGATCTAGCAGGGTTTTAAAGGTCATAGTTATAATTTTTTTCTAACAAGTAGGATTGAAAAAAGGTCATTTAATTCGGCAGTAAGGCCTGAAGTATAGTATTGGGCCATATGTGTGTGAGATAATGCCTGTGGTTGTGGTGGTGATGTTGAGGGGAATCTGTTGCATAATGCTCATGCTCTTTAAATGCTGCAACCCCACTTTGTTAGCGTGCTTTGATTACTGTTTGGATGTACAGTGGATTCCACTTGTATGCACATTCCAGATGTATGCACAAAAACCTGAAGTCCTGATTCTTGCCCTGTTACTGCAGTGTTAATTATTCTGTTTGTATGCACACAGTTTTCTGGGTTTGTGTGATAACGGTGGAAGCCTAAAGGTGATCGCCGTTATCACGAAGTCAGAGTGCTGAAAATTTATTTTGGTACTCTGACATCCTGGCGCACAGCAAAACAGTGCCAGGGACTTACTTTTAATGTTTGTATGCAGGGGCTGTGCCCCACCCCTACTTATGATTCCCAATTCCAGGGGGTATGTCGGGGTGGACAAAACGAAGGGTTCGGCCAGGCGCAATAAAATGCACCAGTGCCCAGACCCGAACCCAGTACCCTGCCCATACACTGCCAACCCACCCATCACACCATGGGGTTGGGTCGGCAAACCCACCGTGGCACCACACCCTCACATCCCCTCCACCCCTTCCTGTGCATGTTTGCTCTCCTCCCCAAGACGGTACGTGATAGCGACATCCCGTCACTATATTCACTTACCCCCCATCCAGCTGCCCTACCCTACCGTAGCCCCGATGACATACGCTGGGGATTGGGTCGCTGTTATTGTAGACACCCAATCGCCAACGCCCATGTCATAGGCTACCCAGTTTTTTGGTTATATGCAGATTTTTTTTCATCCTGACATGCTTCCCAGAAGGTCTTTGTCACCTCTTTGACAGTTGCATTCACTTGTCATTCCCTTGCAGCCACTAGATTGTCCTCCATAGCTAATCCACTAATCACCTGACAAATGCCACAGCCCAGTTAAACCTGCCCCCACCACCTCCCCCGCACCATAGGGATAGTGATTGCTGTTAGTTTTCATTTCTGATTAACTCAGAGGGTGATGGACTGATGGCAAAGGATCTGACTTCAAAATTCATGCTACTCACTGAAAGCGGCATTCACTCTCACTTGCCACAGTGGAAGTGGGTCAGCATCAGTGAGTGTTCAGTTTAGGCAAAACGCAGCGTCTCGGTGTCCCTTTTCAAACAAGAATTATGCTAGGAATTAACCCTTGTTTTTACAAATGATATGGATTGTGGACATGAGAGGTAAGAGAAGTAAAAACTGCTCGTTTTCCACATGCCATCAAGATTGGCATCTCTTCCCCAGTGTCATTCTCTCTGTGTCGGGATGCAGTGTTTAGAGCAGACCGTGACTTTTGGTCGAGTGGGGGTGATGGTAACTTATAATTTTTCCAAGACAAATGCTGAATTAAATACAGGCACAGTATGCTGCTACTGACTCCGATCCATTACTCAGTACATCTTGTAAGGGCACTGTCTACTGGTGACAAAGTTTATGGTGTCCAGTATCAGCCAGCTCATACTCCACTGTCTGTTCTACAGGGAATCACATACACACTATACATTACTCTATACATTACTGTATTTTTATTGTTAACCTGGTGTCTTGTGAGAGGAACTTTTATTTTCACCAGGGTGTCTTGTGAGGGAAAGAGGGGGAAAATGATGAACATGTTAAACAAGGGTATAGCATCTGCTCCCTAGCCAAAACGTTGCTCATTCACTGAAACACTGCCAGCCCTGCTCCATATAGTTACGTCAGCAGCACAGCCGCGGGTGTACAGCAACACAAGGCTGTCTGCTACAGCACGCCAGTTTTCAGCAGCTCAGATTGCAAAAGCAAGCTGCAGACAACACTGAATAATTATATCAGAACAATCAATGCAGCAAGGGGGGAATTTATGCATCCATGTCATAAGGACTGGGGAAGGTGCTCTTTAAACAATCCTGCATTCACTCCTTTCTACAGTCTCCCACCCTTGCCTTCTAGTTCTTGATCACCAGTCTCTCTAACTCTCTTGTTCCCTCCCTATGTGTGTTTTCCTGTCCCCAGTCTCTGTTCCTGGCCCCCCCGGTCTGAAGTACACCGCCTCCCTCCCATTGTGAGCTCCCACCTGCCAACCCCATCCCACAGCAGTGCTGCTGACTGCCTGCAGGTGTTGCTACAGCAGGATGTCATCATTCAACCATACCTCTCGGACCAAAGATGAGCACAAGCTACTCAACTGTGGGACCAATCCAAGTCACCTGACTCAGATATTTGTAATTATTTGGGTGCTATAGAGGAGGGAGGGGAAGTGGGACTAGTGGGTTTGTTGGGTGGGGGTGCTTTATTGAACTAGAGTGGGGGCAGAAGGTAGGCTTCTGATTTAGTGCAGTGTCAGATTTATTTTATGATAAGGAGCGGACAGCATTATCATAAGAAAGAACTACACTATGTGCTTTCAAGAACTTGGGGGTAGGAGGAAGGGTGGGTTTAGAAGGTGGCTTTGATGGATGCTCACCAGTTATAGGGTGGGGGCATACTTTTTGAAGGAGGGTGTTTTGGGGTTTTTCATTTTTACATCTAGAAGGTATTTCAGACTAGGATAGTCTGAAATGTGATATCCAGCCTATCAGATCAGATTTCAAGCTATCCAAGCAGCTTATGTATGTGTGCATATGTAGCACTCTGTGTTTGCATCTATATATAGGGCTGCACGTGTATGCATCTATATATATATATATATATATATATATATTGCAAAACTTTGTTAATGCATCAGTTGGGTTGACTCCACAAAAGTAGGGAAATGAGACATTACAGTTGAGCTCCTAACCCCAAGTTGAGCTCCTAACCCCCCACATCACTCCCATTTCCCCATCCTCCATACACTGCATTGGTGCCATGTAGCCTTAGCTCAACTCTCACCCCATTCCATGTGTAAACAGGCTGACATGGTACAGCATAGAGAATGGAGTAAGAGTTAGGCCCTAATACTCCCATGGCACAATCGGATGCCTGTCGGTGTGTGGGAGGATGGGTGGTGGGTGGGGCTAGGAGCGCAGCACTAATGTCTCATTTCCTAATGTCGCGGATTCAACACTAACTGATGCATTAACAAAGTTTTGCAATGAATTGCCTTACTTTTTCAGAAAGTGTAATGTAATTGGTAACTAGTAGTGTGTTGGTGGGAGCATGGGTCCCGGGGCTCCGCTGGGCCCCTACCTGCTTACCCATTTGTGTGATAATGATAGGTCTGTGGGAGTGCAGACACCCAAGCCCTGCACTTCCCTTACACATAACAGAGGAGCCATACAGTAGCCCTATAGGGCTAAAAAGGAATCCTTGTAACACTAATTGGCAATATTTCAGTAACCGTACAAGCTATGAAAAAAATTCCACTGCAGTTGCAATCATGATTTTGAAACCTCCATGCATGCAAGCTGCGTGTAACGAAAAATACGTATCTCGCATTGTTTCCAAGATACAGGCACCAAAAGTCACTGTGGGCACTGCAGTGTTATCCTATGGACAAATCTCAACTGATGGCATATCTATGGAAGTTATTCACTTTTACACCTAAACAGCACAATTCATGTCTCTGGGACACCCACTTTATACCCTGCAAATTTCAAGCCAAAAGACCAAAGCGTTTATTTACAGTGTACTGGCAAAGTTTTTAAGTTCCTACTTCGTGAGGAGGCAAAATCCCAGTTCGCGAGGTCAGTCCCGTTTCGTGAGCTGTCGAAATCGCAGTTCACAAGAAATTCTTGATTGTCAAATCTTAACCATTTGGTGTGGAAGTCTTGAAAGAGGATTTTGTCAGCTCACGAAAGGGGATTGGCTCACGAAAGGGGATTTTGACAGCTCACGAATGGGGATTTTGTCAGCTTGTGAATGAGGAATTAAAAAAACAATCTCCTTTCACAAGCTGTCAAAATCCACTTTCATGAGTTGATCCCCTTTTCTGAGGTGTCAAAATCCCCTTTCGCGAGCTAGTCCTCGTTCATGAGAAGGGCCATCTGGTCGGGAAATGACGATCAAGGATTTTGTCAGCTTGCGAAAGGAATTTTGTAAGCTCACGAAATGGGATTTGTTAGCTCACAAAGGATATTAAATTAACTTTCATGAAGCTAGAAATTCCTCTTTGCAGAGACGATCCTCTTTCGTGAGCTGACAAAATTCCCTTTCGCGAGCCGATCTTTGTTTGTGAGACATAGTCATCTGCTCCCTAAATCGTGATCAAGGATTTTGTTACCTTGTGAAAGGGGATTGGTTCGCAAAAGTGGATTTTGTGAGCTCATGAAAGAGGATCAGAAGCGAGTAACGAACGAAGAATTTCAAAGTTTAAAATAAAATGGCAATTTTTTTTACCAAAACAAAGGAAACCAAAGGCATAGGTTTGTAGAGGGTGCCACCCTGAATAAAACCCATGCTTCATTTGCAAAAGAAGTCAGCTGTGGGCAAACTACAACATTTTGTTTGGAGGAAAATTAAAATAAGATGGCGCTCACAAAGAGGAATTTTCTCATGAACGGGATTTTATAAATCTCCTTTCGTGAGGTGACAAAATCCTAGATCGTGAGCCCAATCCCCTTTCGCAAAACATACATATAAATCTTAGACTGAACTGAGCATGCTCAAAACCTGAAAATTCAAAATGAAATAACTTTGGAATGGATTAATATGTTTTCACCAAACTAATGCTGAATTATTCTTTGACCAAACCTCTTTCAACCCTGAAACTTTCAGACCAAAATACCAAACAGTATGGCCACAGCGCGATGGGCAAAAATCAGCAAAAGAGTGCAAAAAAAAAAAGGGCGGAAAACACCTTTTGGGTGCTTTGCTGCACGGAAACTGCAAGTCTGATCGAAATGCAGCTTGGCAAATCAAGAGATCAACCACACGAGACTGTGCATTCCAAATTTTGTGCAAATCCGTTGAACGGTTGCAAAGTTATTAAGGTGCAAATTTGGGGTTTAACATTAAACTGCCTACTCAACCCTAACTATACTGGCACGACTGTGCCAATATAATACATATTTTTTTTTGTTATGTTTTTGTTGACCGGGAGAGGAGGACAAGACAATTCTGCCTATTATCAGCCTCACCAAAGGGAGAACTACAGATGGAAACCAACTGAAATTTTGAGTGAATTATATAGGGCTGTATGCCTGTGTTGATGTGTGTGCAGTTCTGTGTATGTGTGTGTGTGTGCACGCAGATGTATGTAGTCTGTGTGGGCATCTTATAGGGCTTGTGTGTAGTAGCTGTGTTTATTTTTTTTACAACTTTTGGTAAGGAAAGATGCACTAAGATGAGGTTTGTTTCTAGATATGGGAGCAGGGAAAGTGATTGCTCAGTATGCAAATGGTGGCTATGGGATTCAAACCCAGGTTTCCAGGTTTGCAGCTTACTGCTCTTAACCACTATGCTATACTGTCTCCCTTGGGGGTGTGAGTGCATGCTTGTGTATGCAGTGTTGAGTGTGCATGTTTTGTGTCTGTGTATCAACCATGTACTGTATAAATCTAGTTGTTCTGGAGACCCAGGTTCTAATCCTAAAAACAATAGCTTTACTGTATGACCCTGGGGCAGAAGCAAAATGCAGAGTGTGAACATTTCAAAACTATTGTGTACTGTATGACTAATGTTTCAGTTTGCTGTGCCTATGCACTGCAAACTTATTGGAACAGTAGCTGTGTGAAAACATCAAAAGAAAGTGCCGCCGAACAGCTGATCGCTGTTCAGTCACAAAACAAATATGTGTGGAATATAGCCAAATCTGCACATGCACAGTAGCGCCACTGCTTCTGTGCATATGTGGAATCGAATGACTTCATTCATGCATTCTACCTGCGCAGGGCTCTCCATTCAAAATTAGCACAGACTGCACAGTAAACTTGTTTTCACATTTCAGTGCAACTGACCCCCTTCACACAGACTGTTGGATGTCCGTTGCAGGAGGGTCACACCCTGCAGTAAAATGGTGACGGCGGGTACTGATCATCTCAAGTGTTTCAAAAGAGTTCTTTTGTGTCCCTATCATCTGCCTCACAAACTCATTCGAGTGTACATCCTGGCTGCAGCTATGTGCCGCCCCCACCCAAATGACAGAAGAACTGTGCATTTGCTATCTGTCTCTCTCACCATGGTGTCCCTGTTGTTTTGCCGATTGCATGCCAGTAGGAGTGTAGCCATCTTGACTTGTCTGTCGACTTTGTAACTGCCGTCAGATGTCTCCCCCATCCTTCTCATCATCTGCCTGCCACAGGCCCAAGGTCTCCCCTGCCACCGCTAACCCCCCGCCGTAACAGAAAACCACAGGGTAAGACACAGGGAGTGGCAGAAAACCGACTCCAAGAGTCCCAAGATCGGAGAGGTGATTGCACTGTGCCGGGGAGTCCTGCTAACCGGAGCAAAACAGCAGACAGGGGGGCAGAGTACTGCTGTGTCCCCATGGCACTGCATCCACCTCTGCCAGTGAGTTCACAGTGTCTCTCTCTCTCTGACCATTCTGGCAGTAACAGCGAGAGAGACAAAGCGACTGGGAGACAGCACACGGACCAGCATGCCCATGCAACCTCGGGGGGTGGGGAGTGGAGGACTCATGTGTCTCCACAGCAGCGCAATCGGCAGCATTTCTGTGTGTGTAGCTTTGGAGCGTGAATAGTGACAGTGTCTGGAGAGCAATGGAGCACACCATGGCAATAATCCAGGTTTATCCGTAACATGGCTAACAACAGTGTTTCTAGGGATGTGGATATGTTGTTCAATCCGCACTGTCTGGCAGGTTCCTTGCCACTTTAAATCTTGCTGGAGAGTCTTCAAGCTGGCTCCTCCCACCCACCTGGGTGGTAAAACCCTCAGCTCCGCCCCATGATGCCAGATCTTCCTTACCGCTTGGAAGCTCAGGTTCCCTCCTTAGCGCTCTGCGTTTGTAGGCCTGGATTGTAATCCTTCGATTTTCCCAAAAAAATTTAAAAGTTTACAAGACTTAAGTCTTCATCTTCCTCACGGCTGCGATGGATACTAAATCTACTCCCTGCTTCCGTTGGTGCCTTGCGGGCAGAAGATGTCTCGACTGACTCAGACTCCACGTGCATGCTTACTGCCTGGGACTTGCTCATGATCCGCAGGCCTGTGATCTATACAAGTCCTTCACACCTTCGGTTCTAGAGGACCGCGCTGCCTGACTTCAACTGGGGCGCCCCGAGAAACGGTTTCCGCTGGTGAAGTCGAAGGAGGCCTGTTGGGCGGTGTCCACAGCTGCAGGCTCTGTGGAGCACCTGGAGCAGTTGATATCCCTCGAGGTGGAAGTGGCCCAGGCCGCGTTTTCTTCTTCTTTCTCGGCGTTGGCATTTATCTCCTTGGGCTCCTCCTACACTGCTTCTTTTAGGGAGCTTTGTCAGTCCCTCTCCACCAAAGAAGGGCCCTCAGGGACTCACACAAGTAGGTCGAAGAAAAAGGAACCGAAAGGCAAGTCCAATCATCGACGTTCGTGGGAGCGGTAGAGATCTCATTCCCTGGAGTGTCTGCTTTCGACTTCGGTTGATGTTGCGGATAAGGCCGCTGACTTCACGGTGTCCCCGTCAGGTCAGCTGGCCGAGACACCCGTTGATGTGTTCGAGATTTTTCTTGACCCGTTGGATGGGTTGTCGACTGGAGAAGCCGACAGCCCTTCTTCACTGGTTCCAGTGGTGGTTACTGAGGACTTGCCCGTGCCTCCTGTGCCGAAGTCCCCAGTTAAGGACCCTGAAACAAGGGATGAGCGGGTTTCCCCCACCCCCTCTTCGACCCACCTTCGGCAGCCCCGAAGGTCTCGGTCTCGGTCCTCCTCCGTGTCGGGTAGGTCCCGCCAACATCAGCGGTCTCGGTTCTGGCATCACGGAAAGCGGCATCGCCGCTCGTCCTCATTGTCCTCTTTGGAGGATGGCACCGATGCAAGTTGTGTCGGCACTAAGGACATGATGTGGCAGTAACTCTTACTAGTTGGTAATAAACCGACTCTGTTGACTTCACTGGCCATTCGGTGGCTGTCGCCCCGAACGACTGAAGCAACCCCTTGCTGTCGTCGAGGAGCCAACTCTGGCACCGATTGCTCGGCCGAAACTGGCTGCTCCACCCATTGTGGTGGAACTACCACCTCCGCAACCTAAGACTGGGGCCCTGACCAAGGATTCTCAGTCGGGTCAGGGCTTGCCTCCACAGGTTGTCGGCCCCCACCCCCGATCAGCCTCGGCAACTGGAGGTGGCTCAGGCGCCGGCATCTGTTGGCAGACTCGGAGTCCGACAATGACTCCTTGTATTCCAGGCCCCTTGACCTGTAATCTTCTGGGGGTCAGTCGGTGGACGAGAGGCCATCCTCATTCCTGGGAATTCTTTGGCTCATCTCAGAGTCCACTGGGATGCAGCTTGAACCCGTACAAAAATGGGACAGATATCCCCTCACGGAGATTCTGGACCGAGGGGATTCCCCCACGGAAGCCTTCCCTGTAGCCGAAGCCATCGTTGGTCCAGCCCTGGAGTTGTGGCAGCAGCCTGCATCCTGTCCTGTGCCTTCGGCTATGATGGCTCGCAAGTACGCAGTCCCCACTGGTTCCCTCTTCGGGTTTTCAGAGCATCCCCGCTGAGGGTCTGGTAACTGATAGTGTCTTCCGCACTCCAGAAATGCTAGACGTGAAAAGCCCTCGACAAGGAGTCCAAGAAGCTGGACTACTGGGTACAAAGTTTACACTGCCTCCTCCCTAGGCCTTCGACAGGCTAGCTTGGCCATGCTGATGGCACATTTTTCACACGCCCTTATGGGTTCTTTGGATGAGGTGCTTCCTCATCTCCCAGCTGACCTTCAGATGACGGTCAAGCAGGTGTGGGATCAGGGAAGGGTGGTGGCCAAACAACAGCTCCAAACTGATTTGGACATTGGAGACTCTTGTGCCTGGTCAGTAGCGGCTGCAGTAGCTATGCGCCGCAGAGCTTGTCTGCGGATCACCACCTTCATGGTGGATACCCAGCACAAGCTGGCAGACATTCCCTTCCTGGGCACCGACTTGTTCGAGCCGGGAGTGAAAGGCCATCTCCAGAGGATTGAGAAGTCCAGTGCCACCTTGGACTCTGTCACATCTGCCCAGAAGGACAAAGGCCGCCAGCAGCAGCATAAGCCCTTTCGCCCTTCCACCCCTGCGGCACGTCCGGCCCAGCAGCACCAGCAACAGGGCCAGCAGGCTCATGCTTGGCACCCCAAGGCCAAGTCTGCTGCTTCCTCAGTAAGAAGCCTGGAGGGAAGGGTCCAGGAGGCCCCTGGCCGGCCCTTCCTCCAAGCCTGCCCATGACTGGTTGAGGGTGTCGCCCAACCTTGTCACCTCCCCTGGGTCCACCTGTGGGGACGGCTCTGCCACTCCTTTCTGCCTGGTCTGCTATCACCATGGACCGTTGGGTGCTGGAAGTGGTCGGCAGGGGTCTGCCTCTGGAATTCGAGCAGACCCCTCCCTATCACGCCATCGCCCCTCAGGAGGCTACAGGTTCCGCAGCCTGTCTTTCGGCTTGTTGAGCTGACATAGCTCTGTTCCTCCAAAAGGAGGTGATCAGCGAGGTGGCAGATCCTCCTCCAAACCCGGGGTTTGTGTCCAGGTACTTCCTGGTCCCAAAGCGGACAGAGGGCTGGTGCCCATTTGATCTGCGCGACCTGAACAAGTTCCTAAGGCCGCGAACCTTCAAGGTGGTCACTCTGGCTCAGATCATTCCATCCTTGAGCTAGGTGTGTGGTTTTACTCTGGATCTCCAGGACACGCCTCTTCACATCCCAATCCAGAGGGATCGCTACGAGTTCCAGGCCATGCCCTTCGGCCTTTCTCCAGCTCCCAGGGTCTTCACCAAATGCATGGCAGTGGTGACGGCATTCTATGCAGAACCAGGGGTCCAGGTGTACTACCTGGACGATTGGCTGATAGCAGCCCCTCCAGGTTGAGATGAGTGGTCCAGGGATCTGGCCTCCAGGTCTGTTCTCAAATTGGCCTCCTGATCAGCAAGGCCAAATTGGAACTCGTGCCATCGCAGGTGATTCAGCTCACCGGGGCAGAGCTTGACTCTCTTGAAGTCAGAACCCGCCTCCTGGCAGACAGGGCCGAGGTCCTTTTCTCCTTTGCCCAATCATTTCTCATTTGTGGTTGGGCACCGCGCCTGCCCAGACTTCTGTGCCTTCTGGGCCTCATGGTGGCCTGGACCAGCATGGTCCATTGGGCCCGCTGGCATATGCACCTCCTGCAATGGGGCTGGCCTCACAATGGTCACAGCACCGGTCTGTTGGACCAGCCAGTAACCATGACCCAGAACATATGGGATGGCCTGCAGTGGTGACTCATCCCAGCTCATCTGCAGGAGGGTATCCTGTTTGTCAGCCCCGAGCCGATGGTCATCCTTATGACCGATGCCTCCTTGATGGGTTGGAGTGCCCATCTGGGGGAGTTCAGGGCCCACAGCCTCTGGTCCCCTCAGGAGTCCCGATGCCACATCAACCTGCTGGAGCTTTGAGCGGTTCGACTAGCCCTCACTGCCTTTGCTCCATTTGTACGGGGTCAGGTGGTTGAGGTCCAGATGAACAACACCACGACCATGTACTATCTCAGCCGGCAGGACGGGACTCACTCCTTGCCTTTGTGCAAGGAAGCTCTCTGCATTTAGTCTCTCGTGATCAGCCTGGAGGCGGATCTCCTCGTCCATCCATGCGCAGGAGCTCTCAGTCTGGCTGATGCCCTCAGCCGGATAGATGCTGCATCTCACGAGTGGTCTCTCCTGCCGGAGGTAGTTCAGGACCTGTTCTCCCATTGGGGCATCCCTCAGGTGGACCTGTTTGCCTCCAGGGAGAATGCAAAGCTGAGGCTGTTTCATGCCCACCCTCAGCAGGGCTCGCTGCAGGGATGCCTTCGAGGCCGTGGACCCTGGGCCTCTCTATACCTGCTCCATTTCCCTTGATCCACAAGGTGCTTCTCAAGGCAAAGAGGGAAAGGCACAGGTGATTCTGGTAGCCCCAGACTGGCCTCTCCAGTTCTGGTACCCAGATCTCCTCAGCCTCAGCTCCAGGCTCCTGAGGTGGCTTCCAGCCCGCCTGGACCTGACCTCAGTAAACAAGGGGAAGGTCCTCCATCCGGACTTTCAGTCCCTGCACCTGAAGGCCTGGTTTCTGAGCGGCTAGAGTTCCAGGCCTTGGGTCTTTCTGACGAGGTCCTCAACGTCGTTGAGGCATCCCGTAAGGAGTTGACCAGAAAATGCTATGCCTTTAAATGGAAGAGATTCTCCATTTGGCGTCAGGACAAGGGGTTGGACCCCTCTTGTCCATTGGCTAGCATTTTGGACTACCTGTGGTCCCTTTCTCAGCTAGGGCTTCGGTCGATGACCCTTAAAGTGCACCTTGCAGCCATCTCTGCTTACCGGGCGTGGGCCGGCAAGCAGTCAGTGGTGCAGGAGAAGGTGGTCGGGTGATTTTTCAAAGGCCTTGATTACATATCCCCTACGGTGCGAGAACCTCCACCTCCATGGGATCTACTGCTGGGATTGGCTAAGCTCATGGGCAAGCCGTTCAAACCGATGCACAGGTGCGATATCTCCCACCTTTCGTGGAAGACTGCCTTCTTGGTGGCTATTATGTCAGCCAGAAGGATGGGAGAGCTCCAGGCGCTTTCCATCGAGTCTCCTTATCTGGTCTTCCACAGGGACAAGGTTGTCCTTCGCCCCCACCCGAAATTCCTTCCGAAGGTGGTGTCGGAGTTTCACCTGAATGAGATGTTGACTCTGCCGGTGTTCTACCCCAGTCACACCTCGGAGGCAGAATATAGGCTCCATACTTTGGACCCTAGAAGAGCGCTCACTTATTACAAGGAGCGGACAGCTGAAGTTCGGACAGAGGTTCACCAGCTGTTTGTCACCTGTGCTGAAGCTGCACCTGGCAGACCTGCAGCCAAGCGGACGATAAGCAGGTGGGTCACCTCCTGCATAAATCTCTGCTATAGGTTGGCAGGCATGGAGTCACCCAAAGGGATAAGAGCTCATTCTGTCAGCCATACTGCTGCTTCGGTGGCTGCTTCTAGGGACGTCCCTATCCAGGAAATCTGCAGGGCTGCTTCCTGGAAGTCAGCACACACCTTTATTTCCCATTACCACATTGACTTAGAGTCACTCCAGGATGCTGGTTTTGGGACCTCGGTTCTCCAGTCCTTATTTCCCAAGTATGGGGTGCGCGCCTTGCCTCCCTCCTCCCGGAGAACTGCTAGGAGTCTGCCAGACAGTGTGGATTGAAAACATATCCATGTCCATAGAAATACAGGTTCTAGGGACATGGATATGTTGTTCATCCACACTTATTGGCAGGTTCCTTGCCGCTTTAAATCTTGCCGGAAGGTCTTCGAGCTGGCTCCTCCCACCCACCCGGGTGGTAAAACTCTCGGCTCCGCCCCATGATGTCAGATCTTCCTTACCGCTTGGAAGCTCAGGTTCCCTCCTTAACGCTCTGTGATTAAGACTGGTTCCTAATTCTTCGAAAGTTAAAATCAAAAGTTTTTGCTAAAAAGACTTCGGTCTTCTTCTCCTCGCGGCTGCGATGGACAAATCGACTCCCGGTTTCCGGAGGTGCCCTTCGGGCAGAAGATGTCTAGGATGGATCCGCACTCCACGTGCGTCTACTGCCCGGGCCTTGAGCACAACCCGCAGGCTTGCGACTTGTGCTCTTCTTTTTCGGCCTACGTCCTTGAAGACCATGCTGCCCGATTACAACTGGGGCGCCCCGAGAAGAGAATTCCACCGGTGAAATCTAAAGAGGCCCGGTTGGCGGTGTCCGCGGCGGCGGGCTCGGCGGATCAGCTCGAGCAGATGATCGCCCTCGAAGAGGAGGCGGCGCAGGCCGCTTCTACCTCGGCTGCGGCATTTGTCCCGCTCTCTCTCGGTGCCTCGTTCTCTGCTTCTTTTAAGGAGCTTTGTCTGACCCCTCGACGTAAAGGTGAGGGTCCAACTCTTCGGACCTTTTCCAGGTCCAAATGAGCAAAGTAAGTCTCTCCGTCGACGCTCTTGGGAGCGGGAAGATCCCTCCCTTGTCGACATAGCCCACTTCGGTCGACCTATCAGCTTCGGCCACTGGCTTCACGGTGTCCCCGGCCAGGTCAGTTGATCGACTCCCGCAACGCCGGGTCGAGATTTTTCTAAACGTTAGGACGGGTTGTCGGCTGGAGAAGCTGAGAATCCCCTCTCCCCAGTTCACCCGGTGAGAGTTGAGGATCCCATCGGCTCGTCTGTGCCTCCGGTTCCGGAGCGTTCGGTGGGATCGTCCGAGCCGAGGGGAGTGCCGGTTTCCGACACTTCTCCTCGCCTTCCTCGGCCTAGTCGAGACTCTTGGTCTCGGACATCCTCATGATCCGACGATCCCGCCGCCATAGGCGGCCTCCTGTCTCGCACCGCTGGTAGCGGCGCCGCCTTCCTCTTCCTCGGACGAGGGAGGCTTCGCGCAGTTGCGCCGGAGGTACCGGAACTCATGTGGCAACAGCTCCTTCTGATCGGGAAATAAGCCGACTCAGTCGCCTTCCCCGCCATTAAGGCTGTCACCGGAGCGCCAAAACAACCCCTCACAGGTGCCAAGGAGTTTGTTCCCAGGCCGGTTGTTCGGCCAATTCCAGCTGCCCCACCGATTCTGGTGGAACCTCCACCCATAGCCATTAGTTGGGGCTCCAACCAAAAATTATCGGGTCGGCTTTGGGTTTGCCTCTAGGTTGTCTGTCACCCTCACTCCCGATAAACCTCGGCAGGTGGAGGGGTGGCCTCAGGCCCGAGGCAGTTTTGAGGACTCTTCCGAGTCCGATGATGGTTCCTCCTCTCTCCAAGCGCATGGATTTGGAGTCCTCGGAGGGCAGTAAGTGGACGATAGCCCTTCGTCTTCTTAGGGTTGCTTCGACTCATCTCGAGTCCACCGATGAAGCTCGAACCTGTTTCTAAACGGGCCAGGTATCCTCACGGAGATTCTGGACCGGGGATTCTCCCACGGAGGCCTTTCCGTGGCTGGAAGCCATAGTGGGTCCGCCTTGAACTTTGACAGCCCCTGCTTCCTGCCCTGCGCCTTCGGCCAGGATGGCCAGGAAGTATGCACCCTACCGTTCCCTGTCCGTTTTTCGAACACCCCTCGGCGAAGGGTTGGTTACCGACAGCGTTTTCCGGCGTGCCAGGAGCGCAGGGATGTAGACAAACCTCCCGACAAGGAATCCAAGAAATTGGATTATGCTGGGCTAAAAGTCTACGCTATGCTTCTCTCTGCCTTCGCCAGGCCAGTTCGGCCGTCCTCATGGCACATTTTTCTCACGCCTGTTGGGCTCCTGGATGAGGTTGTCCTCATCTTCCCGCGGATCTGCAGACTACGGTCAGGCAGGTGCGGGACCAGGGCAGGGCGGTGGCAAAACAGCAGCTCCAGACTGCGTTAGACATTGGGGACTCATGTGCCAGGTCTGTGGCGGCCGCAGTGGCCATGCGTCATCGGGCTTGGCTGAGGATATCCACCTTTACCTCGGATACCCAGCACAAGTTGGCGGATGTTCCCTTTTTGGGGACTGACCTCTTCGGCCCTGGGGTGGAAGGTCACCTGCAGAGGATCGAGAAGTCCAATGCTACCTTGGACTCGGTCTCTTCCGCTCAGAAGGACAAAGGCCGTAAGCCACAGCCTAAGCCCTTTCGTCCCTACTGCGCCCTCGGTGCGCCCGACCCACCAACGCCAGGCCAGCAGGCTTGATCTTGGCATCCCAAACCCAAGCCGTCGGCTTCCTCCAACAGGAAGCAGGGAGGAAAAGGCCCAGGTGGTCCTCGGCGGTCCTTTCTCCAAGCCTGCCCAGTGACGGGCTGAGGGGTGTGCCCCATCCCTATCACCTCACCCTGGTTCCCCGGGGGACGGCTCAGACACTTCCTTTCCGCCTGGTCCGCTGTTACCACGGACAGGTGGGTACTGGAGGTGGTGGAAAAGGCCTGCCTCTGGAATTCGGAGCAGGTCCCGCCTTCAGAGCCGCCGCACCGGGGCCTCGGTCCAGCCTCACTGGCGGCTCGCTGCCGATATCGCCTCCTCCTCCAAAAGGAGGTGATCACGGAGGTAGAGGACCCTTCAGACCCGGGGTTCGATCCAGGTATTTCCTGGTTCCAACAGACGGGGCTGGCGCCCATTCTCGACCTACACGACCTGAACAAGTTCCTATGGCTCTCAATCTTCAGGATGGTCACTTGGCACAGATAATACCATCTCTGGAACACGGTGTGGTTCTGCTCTCTGGACCTACAGGACGCTGCTCTTTCACGTCCCTATCCGTCCGTCACATTGGAGATTCCTCCGCCGAGCGGAGGGATCCTCTTCGAGTCCGAGCCATGCCCTTCGGCTTATCTCCAGCTCCCAGGGTCTTCACCAAATGCATGGCAGTGGTGACAGCATTCCTGCGGCGCCGAGGGGTCCGGTGTACCCTTACCTGGACGATTGGCTGATAGCAGCCCCCTCCAGACGGGAGGTGGAGCGGTCCAGAGATCTGGCCCTCCAGGTTTGCTCTCAAGTTGGCCTTCTCATCAACGAGGCCAAGTCGGAACTCGAGCCGAAGCAGGTGATCCTGTTCATCGGGGCAGAGCTCGACTCTCTTCGAGCCAGAGCACGACTCCCGGCGGACAGGGCTGAGGTTCTTACCTCCTTTGCCCAATCATTTCTGGTTGGGCAATTGCGCCCTGCCCGGGACTTCCTGCGCCTCCTGGGTCTCATGGCAGCCTGTACCAGCGTGGTCCGTTGGGCTTGCTGGCACATGCGCCTCTTCAGTGGGGACTGGCCAGCCAGTGGTCACAATGCTGCGATCCTTTGGACCAGCTAGTGATAGTGACCCAGGAGATGTGGAACGCTCTCCAGTGGTGGACCGCTCCATTCCATTTGCAGGAGGGCATCCCGTTTGTCCGCCTCGAGCCGACGGTCTCTCTATCGACCGATGCCTCTCTGATGGGTTGGGGTGCCCATCTGGGGGAACACCGAGTGCACGACCTCTGGTCCCCTCGGGAGTCCCGATGCCACATCAACCTGCTGGAGCTCCAAGCGGTCCGCCTAGCTCTCACTGCCTTTGCTCCGTTTCTCCGGGGTCAAGTGGTCTGAGTCCAGAAAGACAATACCACGACCATGTACTACCTAAACCGCCAGGGCGGGACGCGCTCCATGCTTCTATGCAAGGAAGCTCTCCGCATTTGGTCACTCGTGCGCAGCCTGGAGGCGGATCTCCTATCCATTCATGTGGCAGGAGCCTCCAACACCCTGGCCGATGCCCTGAGCCGGATAGGGGCTGCATCTCACGAGTGGTCTCTCCTGCCGGAGGTAGTACAAGATCTGTTCTCCCTCTGGGGCACACCTCAGGTGGACCTGTTTGCCTCCAGGGAGAGCGAGGCTGAGGCTGTTTCATGCCCGCCCCCTTCAGCAGGGCTTGCTGCAGGGGGATGCCTTCTCGAGGCTGTGGACCCCGGGCCTCTTCTACGCCTTTCCCCCATTTCCCTTGATTCACGAGGTGCTTCTCAAGGCGAGGAGGGACAAGGCGCAGGTGATTCTGATAGCCCCAGACTGACCCCGCCAATTCTGGTACCCAGATCTCCTCAGCCTCAGCTCCAGGCTCCCAAGGCAGCTTCCAGCTCGCCCGGACCTGCTCTCAGTCAATCAGGGGAAGGTGTTCCATCCGGACCTTCAATCCCTGCACCTGACGGCCTGGTTCCTGAGCGGCTAGAGTTCCAGGCCTTGGGTCTTTCCGATGAGGTCCTCAATGTTGTTGAGGCGTCCCGTAAGGAGTCGACCAGAAAATGCTACGCCTTTAAATGGAAGAGATTCTCCATTTGGTGTCAGGGCAAGGGCTTGGACCCTTCCTCCTGTTCTGTGGCAAGCATTTTGGACTATTTATGGTCCCTTTCTAGTCAAGGGCTTAGGTCGACGACCCTAAAGGTGCACCTGGCAGCCATCTCTGCTTACCGGGCGCGGGCCGGGGAGCAGTCGGTGGCGCAGGATAAGGTGGTCGGGCGCTTTTTCAAAGGCCTTGATCACATTTCCCCTCCGGTGCGAGAACCTCCACCTCCGTGGGATTTACTGCTGGTACTGGCAAAGCTCATGGGCAAGCCATTCGAACCAATGCACAGGTGTGATCTCTCGCCTGTTGTGGAAGACCGCTCTTGGTGGCTATCACGCCAGCCAGAAGGATGGGAGAGCCCAGGCGCTTGCATCGAGTCTCCTTACCTTGATCTTCCAGGGACAAGGTTGTCCATGCCTACTCCGAAATTCCTTCCGAAGGTGGTGTCGGAGTTTCACCTTAACCAGGTGCTGACTCTGCGGTGTTCTACCCCAATCACACCTCGGAGGTCGAATACAGGCTCCATACTTTGGACCCTAGAAGGGCTCGCTTATTATAAGGAGCGATGGCTGAAATTCGGGGAGGTTCGCCAGCTGTTTGTCACCCACGCCGGCCGCACCTGGCAGACCTGCAGCCAAGCGGATGATAGGCAGGTAGGTCACCTCCTGCATAGATCTCTGCTGTAAGTTGGCGGGCATGGAGCCTCCCAGAGGATAAGAGCTCATTCTCCCACATACTGCTGCATCGGTGGCTGCTTCCAGGCGTCCCTATCCAGGAAATCTGCAGGGCTACTACCTGAAGTCAGCACACCTTATTACCCATTACCACATCGACCTTGAGTCATGCCGGGATGCTGGTTTGGGGCCTCGGTTCTCCAGTCTTTATTTCCTAAGTAGGGGTGTGCGCTTTGCCTCCTCCCGGAGAACTGCTAGGAGTCTGCCAATAAGTGGATGAACAACATATCCATGTCCCTAGAAATACAGGTTACTCACCTGTAACAGGAGTTCTAGGAATGGTATAGTTCATCCACACACCCACCCGACCTCCCGGCTCGACGCACAACCTGAGCTTCCAGCGGGCCAGATCTGGCGCCATGGGGCGGAGCCGAGTTTACCACCGGGTGGGTGGAGGAGCCAGCTTGAAGACCTTCCGGCAAGATTTAAAGCGGCAAGGAACCTGCCAATAAGTGTGGATGAACAACATATACCATTCCTAGAACTCCGGTTACAGGTGAGTAACCTGTATTTACTCACCTGTGACAGGAGTTCTAGGAGTGGTATATGTTGTTCATCCACACAACCCACCCGGCTTCGACGCGCAACCTGGCTTCCAGCGGGCTAGATCTGGAGTCATGGGGTGGAGCCGAGGGTTTTACCACCTGGATGGGTGGGAGGAGCCAGCTTGTAGACTTTCTGGCAAGATTTAAAGCAGCAAGGAACCTGTCAGACAGTGTGGATGAACAACATACACCACTCCTAGAACTCCTGTTACAGGTGAGTAACCTGTATTGTCTGTCCACCTATAGAAGAGTGCCGAACCCTTGTTGTTAGCTGTAACGCTTGCCAGTTTGCAATTACAAAATCATCACTGGAAACTATAAAAATAAGCTGTTAAAAATTGCCCCATTAAACTCTATGAAGCGTGTCCCCGTGCTGTTCATTTAGTAATGTGGCAAACATTTGGCATTGACAAATGCTTGTTGCTTTCACCTTTCCTTCTAAACATTTTTGCAACTATTTTATACTTTTTAATTTCCCTTATGTTATCTGAATTTATCCGTTTCTTTTACTTTTATTGTATTGCTACTGGCAAAGCAAGCCCATTGGCTGCAGCCAACTCTTGTTCGAGTTGCACCCCCTTCCTCTATGAGGTAAGGAATTGTAAATGAAATGCTGTGATGGCTGCTGTACTGGGCATTAATCCCATAGAAATGCCCAGTACCACTCATAGTGGCGCTAACGTGCCGTCCTGTTACAGGTCAGTTTATGGATTTTTTCTTTATGTTTGAGTGTTCTTCACCTCAATAAAGTATGGATTGCTACACCTAATCGTGGAGGTACTGGCATTATTCAGTGGTGGTGAGCGCCCAACTTTCTCTACTTGACTGTATGATTATGGGTATAGTAGATATTGTGTCTTACTCTTCAGCAAGCGTCTTTCATGGTGGTTAGGGGAGAGGACTGTGAAGTAAAGCTCAATGGCTTTGTCTGCCAACCAGTACTTGGCACTTGTTAAACATAAGCAGCAACACTATACCCATAATCATATTCTGTGTCAGTGGATCACCCTAATATGATTATGAGTATAGTGTAGCATCTCTTATTTGTTTTTTTTTCAGTTATTGCCCCCACCCCCCCAAGTTCCCACAGCATTTTATTTATTTATTGAAAAGTTTCACCAGGAAAGGCACACTGAGCAAATGCAATTGCTTGTCTCCCAGTGTGTCCTGCGGGGAGGGGGTACAGGAGAAGGAGCAACATAACAGTGCGTAATAGAGCAGTACAAACAAGTACAGTATACCATTATATAACAATTAATGCAAGGAGTACAATAACAGTGCGTAATAGAACAATACAAACAAGTACAATATACCATTATATAACAATTAATGCAAGGAGTACAATAACAGAGCGTAATAGAACAACACAAACAAGTACAATATACCATTATATAACAATTAATGCAAGGAGTACAATAACAGTGCGTAATAAAACAATACAAACAAGTACAATATACAATTATATAACAATTAATGCAATGAGAACAATAACAGTGTATAATAGAGCAATACAAACAAGTACAATATACCATTATATAACAATTAATGCAAGGAGTACAATGACAGAGTTTGGCATTAAAATGCATGAGTGATATAAAAGTATAACGTGCTAGTGAAATTAAAGTGCTAGAACAGGGGCCAGCCCGGTGCCGCTGAGGGTTGAGGTGCTGGACGTCACACCTCGTACCACACCAGCGACCTGGGTTCGGGAACGAGCCCGGGTTGCTGAGGGTCGGCAGTGGAGGAAGAGGATTGAGCATCCAAGGACAGCTTCTCCCTCCTGGCGAGGGACAGGGGTCTTGTCTGTGCTCTGCTGATCTCCAGTGGAGGCTGGAGATACAGCAGGCACTGAGGAGTAGAGAGAAGGAGTGGGGAGTTGTGGACATCAGTTACGCCTTGACGCCAGGGCACCAGCCACTCCCCAGAGGAAAACAGAGAAAATGCCTCGGCTCTGGGCGGAGATGGCGACCAGAGCTTGCCCCTGATTTATGGCGCCCACCCGGCATCCTCCCAACCGATGTTATTGCAGTGTCAGGGTGTTGGGGCCCACCCCGTCCTTGCCTGGGGGGGTACAACTGAGGCTACATGGGTGACGGAGGATGGCCAGGTAGGATGTGTGCTGTAGGGGGATGACTCCATGTGCTCCTGAGGAAGACCAGAGCTGAGGGGGTGAGCAGGAGGCAGAAATCGTAAAATAACAAAGTGTTACAACTGTTTAGGAAGCATGGACAAAATTAGGTGAAGGATGGGGGAGGGGAGATACCAGTGCTAGAAGCAGGAACAGTTGGGAGAGAGGAAGTTGTGCAGGGAGGAAGAGAGAATGAGGGCTGGAGGAGTGTCTAATCTTTAGAGGCAGTTGGTCTCAGAGTTTTGAGAATTGGTACGAAAATGCAGATAGCATTGTTATATTGGTACGACCAACACTGTGAACACGCTGTGTGTGGGCTTCGATCTGGTGCGGTGCAGAGCCGTAGGAAAACCTATTCGAAGTTTAGTGGGTTTTTTTGTGGGTTTTGTTGTCAGCGGGTTACGTTTTTGCTTCCTTTTGATGAGTTCTACGTTCTGGTTTATGATTTTTTTTGGTGGTGATGGTGTGGAAGCCAAGTTGGAAGTGAGCACATCAGATGGCATGCACGAGAAGATGGCTGTCCGCAGGATAAGAAATACAGCTGTTCTCCTCACTGATTGGCTCTAGGTGATCCATTGCTATATAATGTGTGATAGCGTTTAGCTGCGAGCACCATGTCCCGCTGCTGTTCTAGTTGTAAATAGGTTGGGGGCATCACTAGTCAAAGGAAGGCAGTGATTTTTTTCTCTGTATGCTCGAGGTCATTGGTGAGACTGTGCCTAGAGTACTGCATTCCGTTCTTCTCCCCTCATCTAGAAAAAGACAGAGAAAGCTGGAATCAGTCCAGAGGATGGCATCAGAAATGATCAGTGAAGTTCTGGAAAGGGCATATGATAAGTTAGAGTTTATACATGTGTTCTCCAGAGACCAGAAGAGAAAGGCAGGACTTGATAGAAGCATACAGGTTCCCACAATGGGTTAATAGTGTGAATGCGGCTGAGCTGTTCACAGTGAAAGGGACTACAGAAACTGGTGGGGAAGGGGGGCAAAAATATAAGGTATTGGGAGAAGTTCGGAAAAGGCATGAGGAATCTTTTCTTCACAGAGGTAGTGGTGGAGGGCTGGGATGGCTTGCCTAAGAGGTGGTGAACACTGACAGTGTCTCAGAGTTTAGGGCAGGGTGGGATGGGTACAAAAGAATGTCTGGAGACTGAGAGAAAAAGGTTTGAGAATAGTCGGCTGGTGTTTTAGGGGTCCACTGGCCAGTAGGTAGGGTCAGAACAGACTGGTTGGGCCTTTGGACTTTTCATGTCCTTAGCATTCTATGTTTCTAGGTCACCTGGGTACCAGGGCCCTGCAAAGATTCAGTATATGTTTAGAGGCATAATGGCACTGGCTGGCATTAATGGGCCCATGGGTGATAACAAGGTCCCTAGACAAATGAAAAGTGGTGGCTGGCCCAGTGGTGTGGTGGGCTGATGCACCAGGTATCACACCAACCTACAACACTGATCACTTTGGTTCGGGACTGGACCAGGGTTGTCAGGAGCCTGACAGGGGAAGGAGGATTGAGTGTCCGCAGATGGATCTCCTCCTTTGGGGAGGGAGGACAGTGCATGCCACTGCTTGTTTGACATGCAGCAGAAGTTGGGTATTACAGCAACAGCAGCTGCCTCTCAAAGGGTGGAACGCAGGTGCTGAGTGTCTCTGACAGTTTCACGCCATCCTCCCGCACCATGGCACGCATTGCCGACCATAAAGGACAGGGGAGGGAGGGATGAAGGAAGGAAGGACCCTCGAGCAGAAGGATGATGGCTGGCGACCTAGCAGTCTCTGCTCCACCACCCGTGGCACTCGCTCACCCCTAATGGTAAGCAGGTAAATGGTGGTAAGGCCTGGATGATGGGTGGCGGGTCTGGGGTTGCCGCTAGAAGAAGGCTGCTGGATAATAAGGATAAACAAATGATTAAAAATAAAAGGAGTGTTAGGTGGCCAACAAAACAGGGCCACATGGCATGTTTGCTGTCCACTTGGTTGTGTTTTTTATTTTATGAGTTTCCCTTGGTTCCATGGATATCCCTATCTCCCTCTCTTGGGAGCACAAAAAGCAGCAGCAGTGCCACACTGAGAACCCTGCAGTCTGCTCCCAGTGCATGGGGAGACATTCAAAGGCAGCAGAAGTTAATAGCTCGACAGGACCCCAGGCGTTCGAATCAGAGCTCATTGAGCTGCAGCTCGAACTTGAAGCCAAAGTTGGCGCTGAGCAGCTGTTGGGTGTGGATGTTCCACGTGACAGGAAAGAGAAAGGAATGACTGCTCACCTCTTGTGCCTCGATTGGCTCTTTATGTGTCTCCTCTCCCTTTGACGGTCCTCGCAAGAATGTGACAGTGAGTTTGTTGTGGTCCACCTCTGAAGAAGCAAGCCACATCCAGACATTCCATCAGGTATGGAGGTCATTGGAAGCAAGTGGTCCAGCCAGTTGGCATACATTGGTGGTGACGCCAGGGATGCTAGGAGAAAAGTAGGCCCCAGTACCAGGAAGGGCTGCCTAGTGTGGGAGCAAAAACATGTTCACTGCACTTGAGAGACAGGGGAGCAAAGCAAACCCCATCATAGCGTACATCATGGTGCATGTGACACACAGCCAAAAAGAAAAATCATATGTGGGAGCAAAAGAAATAGGCCATCTCAAGTTTAAAATGGGGGGCCATGACCCGTCTGCCCCCTACCCCATTTCAGCCCCCTCTGCCCAAATATACTGGGTGATCAGTATATTTACAAGTAAATACCTTTTGGCACCTGGGGTTACCAGGGTGGGGGTGGGGTAAAGACAGAATTATTATGCAAAGTGGTCTGTGCGTAAGGGAGCGCTGGCAAAGAGCTTTCACAACAGTAAAGTGCAAGTGTTACTGTGAAGTGCTGTTGTCTGTTTCTCATTAGTGCACATCCCTATTGCACAGCCTGGTCTGTGCTCTCTGTGTTCCTTGCAGCAGAGGACATTACATGTTTCTGAACTGCCATCCTGCTGGGTATTCATTGTTTTATATGTGTGTGTGTGTGTGTGTGCTGCGGTGTGTGTGTCAAGCGTGCGTGCAGCCTCATCCCCTGTAGAGTGTTCCACTATTTTACTTTGTTGATTGTTGGTGTTAAGGGTGTCCTGCTTAGCTGTTGGGGGGGGGGAGGGGGTGCTGGTATGGTCTGCCTTAGCAACAGCTGTTAAGTGTGTCTCCTGCCCCACCTGCGGGTGATAGGACAGGGATGAACTGATATGGCGGTGGGTGTTTTGCATGCCCCCCCCTTGCCACTGCCGCGGGGGCTCAGGATGGTTTGCATTGGCAGCGGGTATTAAGTGTGTCCCCTGTTGCTCCTGTGGAATGGCCAAGGTTGACCTGCCATAGCGGTTGGTGTTAAGTGTGCTCCCTGCCAGTTCTGTAGGTGGACTGGGGTTGTCAGCAGAAGAATAAAATAAAGCAACACATGAATACAGGAAGTTCTGTTTTGTATATTCCAGCACTGTGATTTGCCAAGTGCTTTCTACTTTGGTAGTGCCAAAAGTAGGCAGAAATTGGGCGGAGATTGAAGAAAATATAAAGGTATATGCTGGTAGATAGGAAATGGAGAGATGAGTGTGTGTTGCATCCTCAGCCTAAAACATTTAACATTGAATAAGTTTTACTTCTCAAGATAAGAACTTCATAAAAGTCAGTGCAGAGGGAGCCTTTGAGGCTGATTCCCATCCATGCAATTATTTCCCCAACACCAGCAGGGTAAATCTGCTGGTAACAGATCAATGATAAACGTCGACAGGCAGGTATGGAACTGGAAGGCCATAAAGCTCCAGCACAGGATCTTCATATTTATTCTTTATTTATCATTTTTGACCAGGAAAGGCACACTAAGCTGTGACAGCTTGTTTCCAGGTGCATCCTTTGCGGGAGGGGGGTTGCAAAAGTGCCATCAGAACTTTTATTTCCACCTGGACAGTGACCAAAATGGGCAGAAGAGACATCGGTTTAACACATCCTCCAAAGAATGGCGCCTCAACAGTGAACCCCAACCCCCCACTCCATACTGCATTATAGTGTCAGTTATGGATCTTGAAGTACCTGGTATAGGGCAAGAACCCATGACCTTCTGATCTTCTGGCCCCAGACGCAAGTGTGCTGCCTACTGAGTCACTGACTGATTTATTTTTATGTTGTCTTGTGCATGCGCGAGCAACATTTTGTGGAAGTAGGAGAAATGCAGAGGTGTGTCAGTGTTGGCAAATGACAGGCATGCTTTAGAAGGTGCGTCCCTCATTCTCCAATGAGCCAGCATGCTAGCGCTGACACAGGTTTGCAAAGTGCCACCAACTGGAAAGAAATGTGCCACTGCAATCCAAGACAAGCTCGTCATGCAGCGGCACAGAAGACACGCCTCCCCTACATGCCTTGCCTGGTGAAACATTTCAAACAAACATGGCGGCGGCTCCTGCTGTCTGCCGCACATACCAAAACAAAGCCAACTTTGGGGGTGCCCAATCCCACTGTTGGCATGTTCGCCACCCCCCCTCCCACACACACACATTGTGTGGCACACTGGGAGCCCACCCCAGTGTGCCTCCATTTAACAGAAAGCTAACCGCATCGGCATGTTCCTGCGCCCACCTCCATTATGTGGCCCACTGGGAGCCCACCCTAATGTGGCCAACATCACCCCTCTGAAAGTCATGGGGCACACTGGGAGCCCATCCCAGTGTGCCCAACTTTTGTTTTATTTAAACCTGTAAAGAGGGAAACTGTCCTGGGCAGTGTCCTTTTATTGTTCCTAAAAAGAAAACGGTCCGTTATCGGACGCACTCCAACCCACACTCACCATTCTGTGCACCCACCCCACCCCCACTCTATACTTACCTACAGAAGTCAGCACTGTGATCTTCGGTGGAGCAGGAACATGTCTGCACTCTTTAAACCGACCGCGAACTGAAGAAATGCCGGTAAGCTGTATACTGGCATGAATTGGGGGGGGGGGGGTCAACTTAGGTGGATATCTTAGCCATTTTTTTTTAATTTTGGCTTCAAATTTTCAAGCATGGGGTTCTTGGGACCCCACCTCATGAACACATGCACTGTCATCTCGTTATTCGGTCCCGAAAAGTCACGTCACAGTCACTGCACGGAATCATCTTTCGTGACTGATTAACAAAACGACAGTGCCGCTGTTCATGAGGTGGGGTACCAAAAAGCCTATGTTGCAAATTTGGTGAAAAAATTTAAAAAAATGACTGTGTTAAGGCGTGCGTTGCACAGTTTCCACGCATGCTCGTAACTTCGACAGTTTTTATTATTTTCACTCCATATTTTTAACATTGCCATTTTTTCCACACCTTCTTATGAGCAGTACAACTGTCATGTTTTAGATCTTGCCCAAAATGTGTTTTTGCGCATGTGGCGCGGTTGCTGTGGGAAATCAATGTTCGGGACAGATTAACAAAATCACAGTGACAATGTTCATGAGCGGAGGTCCCAAAATACATATGTTGAAAATTTGGTTAAATTGATCCCCCAATATTATTGCGTTACGGGCATGCGTTGCACAGTTTCTACGTACACTCGGGACTTCACCAATTTTTCATATTTTCACTGCAGTTTTTCAACATTGCCATTTTTTATACCTCCTTATGAACAGTATAGCTGTCATTTTTCACATCCTGCCCGAAATGTGTTTTTGCACATATGGCACACAATAACGCTGTCGCTGTGGGAAATCAATGCTCGGAACAGAGTAACAAAATCACAGTAACACTGTTCATGAGCGGAGGTCCCAAAATGCCTGTGTTGAAAAAATTTGGTTAAAAAATTCCCAAAATAATTGCATTACGGGTTGTGCGTTGCGCAGTTTCTGTGCATATTCGTGACTACACCAATTTTTCATATTTTCACTCCAGATTTTCAACATTGGCATTTCTTTACACCTCTTCATGAAGAGTACAGCTGTCATTTTCACATCCTGCCCAAAATGTGTTTTCACACCTGTGGTGCCAAATGGTGCAGTCACTGTGCAAAATCACCTTTAGGCTAATGAACTGATAGTGTCGAGTGTTCATGAGGTGGGGTCACAGAAAGCCTATGTTGAAAATTTGAATTGAAATACCAACTCAGCACCGGTGCTAGGGTTTCCAACCGTGTGCCCTACTCTGTAGAGACTGATAGGCATCAGGGTGTGACTTGGGATTGTCTGCTGTAATGCTGATGCTATTCCATCCCCACCCTGCAGCCAGTGACAGGCATTGAGGCGTGCCTTGGAGTCTTTGGCCCCAAAGCTCACTCCATTCTTCTATACTGCACATATCTCAGCGTATTTCCTTATGAAATGGGGTGAACATAAGGCCCGAAGACACCAAGGCACACTGCGACACTTGTCGGTGTCTGCAGGGTAGGGTGAGGTGAAATGGCGTGAGTGTTATGGCCGGCGATCCAAAGGCACGCCCCAATGCCTATCAGTCTCCGCAGGGTGGTGGTGGGGTTGGCGTCAGTTCACTGCTTCACTGCCTTTCTTATTATGCATCTCTCTAACTCCTGCACTACCAATGTCAGTGCCAGTAAGACAACATTTGGCATTGAAAAATGCTTGTTTCATTATGCTTTTTATTGCCCCGTAACCAGTGGCAAATCCATTCTCTGGCACTTACCTCTAGCCTCCATTGCTACAGTGTGCCTCCTGCCCAACAGTGGTTTCTTTTGGGGGGGCAGTTGCATACCTTTGGCCCCCTTGTGCAGGTGATGGAGTGGTCATTCAGGTGGGCAAGGCCGAGAATACTGCCATCATCCAGCACGTTTCTGTGGTAATTTCCCTTGTTGCACCCTATGCCTTTCACACATCGGCAGCAAGAGCAATATGTGCTCCAGCTCACGCTGAAGCTTGGTCATGCAGGGCACCAGTTGCCGTCCTCCCGCCCTGCAAGCTCCACCCCCTACACTGCCACTTGTGGTCTCCCAGGTGGCAGTGACACAGCAGACCCTGTCACCCTCCCTCTCCAGAGTAGGAGCATTTCCTCTGGGATGCACAATCCCCCCCACAGGCTGCCTACATCAAATGTTGGTTTCTGAACCCAGATCACCATTGTCGCAGTTGGTAGCTCTGTCACTATGCCAACAGATTTGCCGAAACAAGATCTTTCTTTTGGAGCCAGGAACATGAACTTTGCAAGTATTTAAACATGTAATGGAAACCTAACACTTTCATACGTGCAAGGTTGGCTATCAACTCAGGAGAAAGCTCAGCATTCATAGTGCACAGCAGGGTCCAAGACTCCAAGCTGCAGCCAATTCTCTTGCTCTCTGTGTGTTGCCAATTTGGGCTGTTCAGATTTGAAAGAGGGAGACTGTAGTGGTCCCCCTGCACTTCTACTAAAAGCTCATGTCTAAGAGAGGCAGATGAATAAAATACGTAATTTGTACAATGTCAGCGGACATTTGGTACATGTTTGAGAATAAAATTAAGTTCTCTTTCTAACAGTCTTGATGCCTTTAATGGTTTCTAAAGTTTCACAGGGCAGGGCTGCCAGCTCTGAATAACTCTTTATTTCAGAGACTCTTAATTTAAAGGGCAGGTTGTTTGCTGTGCTAAAGCCGCAGTGAAGTCTGTAAACGGGAGTAATAAATAATGTAGCCATATGCAACTGGCGCCACTTTCTCTCTGCAGAGATGATCTCTGATTAAAACTGGAAATATTGTTGATTTGTTTCCATAAGAGATATACTAACATTTCTCTAGTTTCAGACTTTTAAACATTTGTTTAATGTTACATTTGAATTTGAATTTTTATTTTTTAATTTTTTTGTTCTGCTGCCTGCACCGGTACCTCGGTCCAGTCACCCGGACCTCGCCGCTCCACTCCCATGAACCACTCCTGATACCCCTGGCTTACACCCCAGGGTGGGATTGCGCACCTGGGCCTATATGCCACGTAACGCTGGGATAGGTCAGGAGTCCACCTTTGAGCAATCAGAGCAGCGAGGTGGACATCATCAAGGCGGAAGGCGCGCAGTTTTTCCCCGATGTGAGGGGGACTGGGACGGCAATGACAATCTGCATCTGCCCGCCCCTGACAACGTTTTGGTGCTGGTTGCTGTGGTACCCCTCCTCCCGGCCTCCACCAGGGGTCCGTCAAGCACTGGTCACACTTCTGTCCCTCCCACTGGAGAAGGAGAGCAGTCCTAGAGACGCTCTATCCTTCTCCCCCCGGCTGTCCCTAAGATTTCCTAGGTCCGTTCCCGAATCTGGGTCACCAGCATCGCAAGCGGAAATCCAGCTGCTGTGCCGGCGGGCTGGTGAATTTTTTTTTTAAGTATACTGCAGGAAGTTCTTAAGACATGGAACAGTGAGGTGCACTGACTTTCCTAGCAAGATTACCACTCACTGGAGCACAGAATGGTACAAACACTCTTTTCTAAGCCAAAGCTGAACGTGCGCTATAGAGGGAGTGTTCTGTACTCCATGGCAGCACTTTGTGATAATTAGCACACGCAGCAAACAATGGGCCCTATGGACTGTTCCTGTGTACCGCTACTAGGCAGCGTGTAGGCAACAATATGTGCATATGCTTCATACTGCATGTGCTGAGGGACCTATGTTGTATGTATTAATGCACACAGGCACACACACTCTGGCAGATCCGCAGGCAACCTATCCACACCAATCTGCATGCAGAGGGAGGCATGCGGCTAAGTTTTGCAGCAGTATACGTGTTGTGTTAGCCTCTGTGTGCGCCTGCACTGTTCCAACTTGTTTGGTCTTGGATCTGGTGATTTTGCTTAGTGGAGCTTTTCTGTGGTACTAACCCGAAGAATGTCCTTCCCTTTTGTTTGCGTGCAGTATCCACCTAATGCTTGACTCTACTTTCCACAGTGTTTTTTTTTGTATAATTTTTTTCTAGTTGTATTTTCTCCCTAGCCATGTTCCGTCAGGTATATACCATGGTTCCAGGGATGTGCTCTGATATGGCCCTGTGGACTCCTGGCTCACTCGGGTCTCTCCACCTGCTGTCGTTCCCCATGGTTATTCCCCCTGTGGCAGAGACCGTGGGGGGGGGGACCATGGCAGAGGGCCCTCCAAAAGCAGCTCACTTTGTGAGCCAGGATTCAGTGCCAGCAGGCAGTAGGATCTGGGGGAGCCAGGAACCCAGGCTGTCATACAGGCGGTGCTGTGGGTGTTCTCCCTGGCTTTTCTCCCAGCCTCCCTCCTTCCCCTGATGAGCACTTAGCTTCTTGGTCTTGGATGCATGTAGCAACATCCCTGTGGAGGGGAGCAACCTCATCTGCCTATCGCAGGGGTGTTGCAGCACCAGTGGTGCACCTCCAGTCCTCTCTCACTGCAGTGCACTGCTGAGCAGCAGCTGCAGTGGTCATGCCCGACATCTGATGCAGCATCCCAAGCTTGGTTTTGAACTTGGTTCACAGCATGGCAGAGCAGTGCATCTCCCACCTTCTCCAGACAGAACCCTATCCTCTGGCCTTCATGGAGTACTCCTGCTAGGAGAGCAAGTTCCCTGGACCACCAGTAGGAGCCTCTGTGGCACCAGAACAGGATGCCTCCCACCCCAAGGCTGGGACACACTGCCAGTGTTCTTCCCCCCAGTCTGGGCGCCCTAGCGCCAGCTCCCAGGTTCAAGCCCAAACCTGGGTTAGAAGTATGGAAGTACAGTGCACTTCTGTTGAGCCATTGGGCCACCCTTCGATATAGTTTTTTTATGATGTCCGGCTGCACATCATTGTCAGGCCCAGTTTGGGGCCTTGCTTCTACCATCCAGCCCCATGTAGCTGTGACCTTCCGCAGCTATGGGCCCCCCACAGTTGTTCCCTCTGTGGTAGGGGTCCAAGAGAGAGCCCCCCCTCAGCAGTCCAGATCTGGAGGTAGTCAGTCAGCTCCATGGCATGGGGCTAAAGTGGCTGGTCACCATGGAGATGTCAGCTGGTGGGGGAAGGGTTTCTCCCTATGTAGCTCCTCCCGTGATGTGGTACAGTCTTGTAGTGGCCTCGCCCACACACAGCACATCCTGTTGCAGCTCAGTCACAGGGGTCACTGCTGCGTTGGAGCCCACTGCCAGCCCTTCCCTGGCCGAGGCACACCATCACGTAGCAGCTACTCCATCTATCCTGCCTTCCAGTGTGGTGACCCGACTCCACTTCGACCCATGTCATGTGCACAACATCGTGTGGGCCATTGGGGGTGGGATGGGGGGTTGACTCAGTTTAATGTGAAACAGTTGGAATTCTGTGTGACATTTTGGCCCACAGGAAGCTAGATGCAATGTTGAAGTCATACTGCAGCAGAGCAAGCAGGTTGCTCCACAGCCCAACTGTGCCATGGTAAAAGAACTAGTAACAGCAACAGGACAATTCAGCACCAGTCACGGACACTTTTAACAAGATTTATTGTTCAGTTAGTGCATATGTGGCATAAAAAAGCAGTGAGAACACTAACAGTTCTGTTAGGGGATCTTGTGTGATGGCCTTCCCATTCACGCCTCCACAGAACTGTGAGTGTTCGGCTATATATGCAGTAATTGCACAATAAATCTTGCTAAAAGTGTTCGTGACTGCAGTGCTGGTTTGGCCTATTACTGAAGTCATAATGCACCTTTGCTGTAACTTTTTGTTGCTCTTCGGGACTGTCTTGGAAGGGAGACATTGTGTCTCAAAGAACCTTTCATGCCAATTCATTGAATGAATGAATCAATCAATCAATTTATACAACAGGCACGTGGGTTAAAATAACAAGATAAAAGTGGTGTTTTGGCTTATGCCAACAGTAACAGCAAAAACTCAAAAAAAGTGTTGCTTTTACTGCTGTCACAATGGATGTCTTGGAGGTTAGAGTCATCACAGTGGAGTACTGAACCAGTCAGAGAGCAGCTTTCATGATGCTGATGACATCACAACTGCCTATAGTGTAGCACTGAAGGCAGTAATGGAAATCAAAACAGTTTAAATCGTCAAGCCAACCATAGATTTAAAAGTTCAGCTAGTAAACTGATGCTGTGAAAATTGAATATCTAATGGTCTGACTCTTAATATGCATTTCATAATAACTAATGAGGGGGCGGTACTTTAAGAACTCAGCCATGGCTTCACCACTCGTGAGTTATGGTCCTGCCCTCTTACACTTGAAGATGGCCTGCATATTTTGAGCCAGGCCGTAGCATAGTCCATATATGGACATTTGTGTTAGTGAAGCTGAATTCTGGTTTAGAAATGAAAACCTTTGGATTTGGATTTTGAAATTTCTGGTTCTAATTTCAAACCACAACTTCTGCTACACTTTCTAAGAGTCCTTGTTCCCTCACATGTTTTGTCTCCCTTGTGCTGTGTCTTGCCTTCGTGTTTCACTTTGCTCATTCCAAAGTTTTCCGCTGTCAGTTTCTGTTTTTTCCAAGTCTTAGTCCATGCACATAGCAGGCCTGAAGTTATTTTTGTTTATTTTTCTGAATCAGATTTTGACAGGTAAGGAAACAGAGTCCGGATGGCTTAGTTTTCTCTTGCGACCTTGGGGGTTAACAGGGAGCACTGTGAGGAACAAATTATAATTGAACAATATGTGCAATAAGTACAGAGGAAAATATGTACCGAGACAAGTAAATGCAGGGTGAAATGCCTACAACAGATACGGGCATTAAATACAAGGGGTAGTTCATACTGGCTATTGGCAAGGTTCTGGAGAAGCAGAAAAGCAAAAACATTGCTCTGTATTTTGTAGGAATACAAAACACAATTACATATACACTAGGTAGAGTCAGGCGCACCTGAGCTGGGTAACCTCCTGCTCCCAAGGCCATGTTGATTATAGCTGGAGCATACCTCAGTACTTACTTTTATGCTGGTTATAACACAACTTTATATCTCGTCTGTCTCTTTTAGTGATTGTTTTGTAACTGCCCTTTCTTCTTCTCTGTCCAATTATTGGGTTACTAGGTAGGTTTCAGGACAGACTGTGTGGGCCATGGGTCTTTTTCTGTCCTCATCATTCTATATTTCTATTGGCTACATACTTGCTATTGGCTACATACTTCATGATGCCGGTCTAGTCAATCCATCCCTGATCAGCAGTCCTCCTCAAGGCCTTCCTTCACTGCATTCCTTCCAACTACTGCCTTTCTCATACAGAAAGCTGAAGATCTCCTCTGCAAGTTAGACACCAGGAGGTATGGTGGCAAGGATGGCTTAGAACCCTTCTTTCTTAAACTAGGCCATTACTACCTTACAGCCCCCATACTATACATTTTTAATCTCTCCATCGAAGCTGCCACAGTACCTTCCTGCTGGAAATCTGCACACATTCTTCCTTTATTCAAATCTGGTGACCCATGTGACCGTAACAATTATAGGCCTATTTCTATTTTGCCCACTCTTTCCAAAATCCTAGAAAAGCTAATCTACAAACAACTAAAACATCATATAGAAAGTTACTCCCTCCTTAACCCTGTACAATCTGGCTTCAGGCCAAACCATAATACCATCTTTGCCCTCTCTAAAGTCACCAATGATTGGATTGTAGTGCATGACTCCACACTGTTCACAGGTGCCATTTTTCTTGACCTTAGCAAGGCATTTGACACAGTTGACACAATCTAGTCATCCTTGGCCTACTCAACCTGGGAGCCTCTGCATGCACAGCACAATGGTTCACCAGCTACCTTTCAGGTAGATTCCAGAAAATCAAGGCTGATGGCCGTTTCTCAGCTTCCCTCCCCATCTCTAGGGGCGTCCCTCAAGGGTCCATCCTATGACCCATCCTTTTCTCCATATATATCAACAATCTCGACTTTAACATCAACAAATCCAAGCTGCATTTCTTCGCAGATGATACAGTACTGTATACATCCAAGCCGACACTGTCCAAAGTCTGCACTGACCTCCAAACAGACTTCTCCCAGCTCGAAATGAACCTCATTAACTCTAAGCTCCTCCTCAATAAAAAAAACAAGGCCATGTTTTTCAATTTCAACAACTTCATCACCTCCACCCCATCCCCACCCATCGCACCCATTACTACAACCCTGGGTGAACTTCTCAGGGTGGTCCCTAATTTCAAATACTTAGGCATTTGGCTTGACAGTAAACTCTCTTTTAACATTCACATTGACACTCTCGTCAACAAACTTAAAACCAGGTTAGGCTTCTTTTTTCGTAACCGGTCCCTTTTCCTGTCTGATATTAGACTAAGGCTCGTGCAGGCCACTTTTCTCTCCCTACATGATTATGGTGACCTAATCTATTATCCGTCTTTGGTTACCAATCTCCATAAACTGGATGTCCTTTATCATCGTGCCCTCACGATTTATCACCAGTGCTCCTCGTAGAACTCATCATTGTGATCTATACACAGCTGTTGGGTGGATGTCTCTCTCCGCTAGACACCTTGTACACTCAGGAATCTGGATGCTCAGAATTCTTCTGAACAAACTCCCGGACTATATCATCCCTCATTCAGATCTCCACTGCCCAATATGCCCTCAGAAAATCTGACATTATCTACTTAGATGTTCCAAGGACCCGTACCTCCTTTGGCAAATGTGCTATCTCTATACCCTTCCTGCAGCTTGGAACAGCCTCCAATCAATCCTTAAACAACTAGACTTGTATCTATCAGCATATTCAAAGCCTTACCTGCAAAAATGAAAGCCCTGCAGCTGTCCCAGGTCCTAGACCTGGATCCTGCTACCCATCCCTAGCCCCTAGCTTTGGCTCCAACATCCCTCTCAGTGACCTTCCTACTCTTCCCCTCCCACATTACCCCTCCCTTCTCTCACCTCCCCTCTGTCTAGATCCCCATCCATCACCCTTGCTTTCGTTGGTGCACAAGGTGCCATCGTTGGCCTACTCCACCTTCCATGTGCCTGCCATTTGCAGTTTCTCTGGTAAATTCCATCCCTATCATGTTCCGTATGAAGCTTTTAAGGCCTGTATCTCCTGGCATGTCTGTTACTCACTGGAGGTGCACAGTGTAAAATCTCTGCCTAATATGTATATAACTGTACATTCTGTATATTCTTTGTATATTTATGTATCCTATGCTTTCTATTTGTACCAGGACTACTGGAATACTTGTACTGTCTTCCTGTATAGGTTCCAGATACATGTTGGTATATCCTTGGGACCTCACTGACATTATTGTTACAAGTAGTAGCACTGGTGCAATATTGTATCAGGACCACCAGTGTCCTTGTTTGTCTCTTTGTGTATGTTCATGGTACATGTTCCTCAAGACCTCCTTGTGAATGAGCTTGCTCAATGGAGTTATTCCTGCAATAAACTTGAACCTGAACTTCCTGCAGCTTAAATGTTTACAAAACTGAGGTTCTGATTGGGAATTAAAACTCTCGTTAAGGTGTGCTGCAAAGTTAAATTACACAGCAAAGCCCCTGTGTAGTGTAACTTACTTTGCCTGCCGAAGGTTTTTTTTTTTGCCTTTAATAAGTTATTTTATTTTGCAGAGTTTCGGCAATGTGGAAGCAGAGGTGGCTCCCCGAGGAGCTTGATTGAGTGTCACATGATTCTGGGTAAAATCCCAGTTTTAGTGACATGGATCCCTCTGTACTAGTAGTATAAAGTACATATTACTTATGTGTTTTTATTGCATCTGCTGGTACTTTGGTGTTTAAACGTATATAGACAGTTTTGGTGTTTGTGACCCCCAGGGGGTGCTATCCTAAGGGCTACTACCCCTGCCTGCCCTAACTGTGGCAGGGTGAGGGGCCCAGATCCATTGGCGGGTGCCTCCACCCAGAGGTCGGGGTTAGAACAGTCGAGGTTGACTCAGTCACAGCCCTGTGGGTTGCTGCAACCCCCCCCTTTCTTCCCACTAGTGGCCCACGCAGTTCAATTTCAGTGTCCTTATCATATACACTTACCCCCTGGCTCAAACCAGTCAGCTCTCTTCGGGGACCCCCTGGAAAGTAAGGTACAATTACATCACATTCACTGTGCAGTATTTCACCATTAATACACAGACTAGCCAGTGTACTTTTGCAAAACAAGCAATCTGATTTATTTGAGGGGAGATAACAAGGACCGGGGGAATCAGGTTGATTGGCTTACCACTACAGTATATGAAAATCTACCTATGGCTCTGTGCACAGGCCTAACCTATTAATTACTGTCTATGGGTACCCAAGCCCTAATGGCTAGTTCCTCGATGCAGCTGGTTGGGGCCCTGACACAAGCGAAGATTTAATTCCTGAGCAGATCAGATGGAGACAGAAAGCTCAATTAGTGCAGACAGCAATACAACAAAACGATTTTGCCTTTGTTTGTAAGATTTAACAGGGAGCTACCCTGATTCAGTACTCACAACTCCAGCAGAGAACCACTCTTTCACCACTTGCAGGGCTGAGCCTGAGCCTGAGCTTCAAAGGCCTCCTCACCCATTTATATGGAAAACAAAAGAGGGGTACCATACCAGGCAGCTGCTTCTAGGACCCGCCTGAACTCACAGCTATGCGGGCGTCCCACTGCAGCTTCACTGTCCTGACAGACCGAGCGCGATTCAGCAGATTCTCCAGTCCTCTACAGGGTGAGCCTGGTAGGTAGCTGCGCTCCTGCACAGCCTCCTCTGACTGCTGCCTTGCGGATTTAGTCCGAATATAACAGTGACCGAGCCGCCCGAAATTGGCCTTCACCACACACACGCACTTCCTGCGCAAAGACTTAACGGCGCAGAAGCCCAGGGCTCCTTCCTCACTCATAGCCACAGCGTCTCTGCCCTTTGGCAGTTGGGGTAAGTCTCTCTATTTGGGCGCCACCTGATCCCATTGGAGGGCTGCAGATGCCAGTCACTTATTAGTGCCCTCATTGGTGCAAAACAGTGCCATGGCCCAGAATGCCACTTCCCAGAATTACAAGCTGTGTCCCCATTTGTCAGCCGGCTCCATCTAGAGTCCTGGTTTCTGGTTGGCTGCTTTTTTACTCCAGATTAGATACCCCCTCGCTCCTATTGGACCCCTCGAACTTTCCTGGTCCAAGATGGAGGGGCACAGCACACAGAGTCCCATCTGCAACAAAGGCAGGTTAAACAAAACTGCATTTTCACTATCACTCTAAATGATTTCAGGCAAATAGTTACACCTATCGAGGGGCTCCTAGGCTTTCAGCGACCACAAGAGAGCAATTACAGTACAGCTTGGCGGGACTCGAGCAGGGAAACACACAGTCCCCTCATAAACAAAGATTTTGTCTGCAAGCAGGCGGCTCTTAAAGAGAGATGCGTGGAGGCTCTACAAGCACTCACCGAGCCATTTCAACCGGCTTAAGCGCCAAACGCCAACCACCAGGGGGAACACTTAGCTCCTAGGAGGCTTTTAGGAACCCCCACTTATACGGGGGTTACATGTACAATTAATTGTTAGTAAAATAAAATACATGTTTAAATTTCGAAGTACACGCAACTGCAATAAACACACATAGTTAATACCTGCTCCCTACATTCTATATCGCTAGACTAGGGGGAACCACGTCAGTAAAACTGGGAGATTATCCAGAATCCTCATGGGCCTCTCAGTGGCTTCTGTGGAACCGCCTCTGTTTCAGCATTTTCCAAAACTCTGCAAAATAAGATAACTTATTGAAGACTTCACAGAAAATTGGGAAAAATTAATCTTAATTTGAGGGTATCTCTTGCAGTAGGCCATCACTGGTAGGACTTTGCTGTCAGGTGCCAGGACCACATGGAAACCTTTCTAGCTAGCAGTGTACCAGGGGGGCTGCCCACCTCCGACATCAGCGGCTGACGTTAGTCTATCATGTAAAAGTGAGCAACCCCATGCCCTCCTCAGTTCTTTCCTGCCGTCAACCAGCAAACCACAAGCTACAGCTGACTGCCATTTTCCCGTGATTACCGCACTTTCTTATTTTTTTGCTTTTTTAGTTAAACACAGAAATTATTCATTGTTGTTTCATTCAAGTTTATGTCTTCACAACCTTCCTCTTGGTCCGCCATATATGTTATTTGCACTTTTTTTTCTGGAAGCACTGTTCCACTTTGCTTACTGTTGGCTTCCCATGCCATGCATCTTTGCAGGATAAAATAAAGATTGATCTGTGTTTCCGAATTTACTTAACATTTTCTTTGTCACTGCTGCTTTGCTTTTATTCATCATCCTTGGAGTGTTGCTGATGCCGCCTCCGTGAGTTGCACCCGTCCCTTGCTCCATGATTACGACAGGTGTTTGTTTGTCTAAGAGCGGATTGCTGCATTCTTAGAAAAACTGTCAGTAATTTTGAGATGGCACTGTTTATTTTACTGATTGCATTCTATTTGAAAGGTGACCATGGGGTAGTATGATCCCTGTCTCCAAGATTCTGCAATTTGTATATTATAAGTTGACGATTAATAAGATCAGTCCATGTCCACAGATATCGCTCCTGCAATCTGAACCTTGTCAGTAGAGCAGAGTAGATCATTTGTGAACACAACCAAGGCAGATGAGGTGCTAAAATCCCCTCTAAATATAGAGGTATACGTATATCACATGGCATGGGGCCATAATGTCGCAAGACATAATGCCACATGGCAAAATTGCACTGCCAATACAGCGCAGTATTGCCATGCTGCGTAAATCATTTTCTGTGGGGGGCTCACCCCACACCCCTATTCACAGGGGCCCTGGATCCCCACTAAAGATTCTCAACTCCGGGGATGGGGGGTCCAACTCGAAGCGCACAATGTGTGGAAAAATAAAATGTCTGGGACGGGAATCAAACCCGGTCCCAGAAGCAATTGCCTGGGTTCCTGCTGCTGTGGCTCAGTCCAGTGAGCCATGGCAGCTGCTCGGCAGAACCCACTCCGAGCAGAGGTGTTATGCTCTGCCTGGGGTGTGTGAATGGTGCAATCGCAGCGTACAGTAGTATGCGTATTACACCATTCGCTGTCATGAGACAGTGCTGTTTCAGGTTAGCTATAACAGCGTACAACATTATGACCCAGTAGGATATCACATACAGTCCATGGCTCACTACTATGGCTTTGTAAAGAGCTTTGGGATGCAATGTGCAAGAAAGCAATGTTAAAAAGAACACATACATTCTTTTCCTATAATGCTTTGGAGTTATATATCTATTGCCCATGTGATACCACAGCTCGCAGATAGAAATATGTCTTCAAAATGGCTGACCATAAGAACTTTTTCACTTTTGTTTATGCTCCCTCTGCACTCCACCCCATTGGGAGCTGCCTATGGTATATTGTCCCTTATTTCACTCTTACTTGGGAGCCCACAGTGGTAATCCCCACGTAGCCTTGGTTTCCTTCAGGTGGGGATGAGGTGGGGCCTGTATACCCCGAGCTTCTGGATTTCGTCAGGACACCATTCCAGGACAGGTAGGGGTGTTGGGGATCAATGCCAAGTGCTCCATCTTCCCAGAGTGCAGGGAGCCATTTATCTGGTGTTCTGAGGCATGACGTGCGCCCAGTGTCAAGGTGCATCTGCCAACGTCCATCATTCCTCCTCCCTCTACATGGCTGGGTGCTTGCTGTACCTCAGGCCTCCGCCTGAGATCAGTCTAGCATCGAGCCTCGTCCCCACTCCCTCCTCGGAGAAGGCAAGCAGTCCCTTGGATGCTCAAGCCTTCTCCCCGTAGCTAACCCTCAATTCCCCGGACACACTCCCAAAGAACTTTTTTTTTTAATCATTTTTTTTCATACTCCTCCTTAGTGGTGCAGATCCCTGCGATCTCCGGCCGCCGGCACCCGCACCCCCCCCCCGGGCCCAGTCTGGCACCCTCACAGAGCCAGCCATTGTTGCTCACGCACTCTGTGGCAGGATCCTCTTGGGAACCGGGGAGTGCTGGGCGCAGCCATCAGCCGCTGAGATTGTCACTCCGCCATGTTTATTGATTTGTGATGATGATTTGTGTAGTGCACTTACCTGGTCAACAAAAACTAAATAAATCAAATAAATAAATAAATGTTTCCACCGATTTTCGCCCCTTGCAGAGTGGACATGCAATGGACGCCTTGAGGCACAACGTCCCAACGACTGCCCACTCTGCCCCCTTGCTGCCATCACTCTGACAGTGCCCCGGTCTTCACCAGGGTCCTCTACTGGGCGGTGGGTCCCTGGATCCCTCCCAGGATAGGAGAGCAGTCCATCGGACGCTCGATTCTATCCCTCTCCTGCCAACCCCTGCGGCCGGGCTCATGTTGAGCGGGTCACCAGTGTGACATGAGTGTGGCGTCCAGCGCCTCAACCTCAGCACCACTGAGCTGGCCCAAAGAACTTTTTAAATAAACTAAGATTATTAAATTTAGGAGTTGAGGACTGAAGCAGAGCTGAGCAGAATACGGAAATTCTGCTGGAGGAATTTGTGCAGAATGACAGATCCATTTCCAAAATGCTTTTGGAATTTTTTTCATTGTTGGAATTCTGAAAAGCATTTCTTTGTAAGCCATGGAACAATAATGTGAGGATTCCGCAGTTGCAGAACATTAATCTGCAGTTTATGTAAACAACAGATTACAAATTCATAGTTTATATTTTTTTGTGTTGGAATGTTTTGTTTTTTTAATGCTCGTAAAAGGTGCTGGATTTACAGCACCGGCACCTAAAGTCCTCTATTTATCCACATGACTGGTACAGCACGGGTGATCACAGTGCAAGCTTTCCCACACTGCCCCATCAATGTACCGCAACCCTGCCATGGAGGGACCACCACGTAGGTGAGAGGGTAGTTCAGACTCCATGCTCATTCAGTCCTTGGCCTTTCACGTGAGACTGGCAGGAAGGTTGCCAATTAGTGCCAGCTGTGTTGGTGGTTTTGTCATGTGGGCACCTGCCCAGTGGGAACTGGACTGAGACCACTACAACCGATGTCACAGTTAAAAAAAAAATTACGCTTTCTGAATTTTAGAATTCAATGGAATTAGGCAGAATTTTCAAAATTCCACGCTATTCTGGCAAAATGGAATTTGAAATTGTTGTCTCTTTTTGTGTGACAGTTTTCATTTAGTACATGTGAAAATTGTTGCTTCATTTGCTGTTCAGCTGATGAGAGGAGTTCTACAGTGTTCGACCCATCGTTATGTGACATCTTCACTAATGACATTGCTAGTTGCTACTCGTGCCCTATCAATAATAAATCATTATCAGGGCAACACTACGCTTTAATATAGCTTTAAATCCTTATCCAATATCAACAGTGTACTCCATTACGAGTCTGTAAGTTGCAGTACTGGTTGACCAAAATTATTAGTTACTGAAGCCAAAAAAGCCCTGCTTTCATGGTATTCAAAACTGGGAAGCAGATCCTTCTCTGTCACAGTTAAATTCTGGCCTCTGTATCCAAACATAGCAAGGAAGATTGTTATCCAGTGGAGCTGAGTTCAAGTACTCAGGCTTGTGGTTGGATGTGAGAGTATTTTTTCATACACATATGGAGTTCATTATTTCCAAAGTCAAGTCAAGAATTAGGGACCATTTATTATAACAAATCGACTTTCAGTTACCTCTGTAGGATAAAACAGCTGTGCAATTGCTTTTACTTCATTTTGAATGTGGTGAGTTAGCTGACATGTTGGCTTTCCCCCAGCGCTTTTTAGAAATTGAACATAATTGTGCAATAAGATTAGTGTGTAGTGAGGGTTTGTTCTGCACAGATTTCCATGCCAGCTGAAACCTTGTTGTACCACTATTCAAAGGTCATGGAACATGGTTGTACCTTCTGGTACAAGAAGGTTCCAACTGATTGGAAATCCTGGAGGCAGCTGGTATTTCTCACAGCCCTGCCATGCACACAGCAGTCAATTCAGGTTCTGAACTGAAACTGCCTGCCTGCGCCAGAGTGCTGTGAAAACACTTTTTTTTTTAAATAACTAAAATATATACAAGTTACAAAAAACTTCATTAATGTTGCAGTTGGGGTCAAAGCGATAAAAGCTGGAAATGAGGCGTTAGGGTTTCCCCAACACCCCACCGTCCCAAGCCAGGCAGGAGAGCGTGTGTGTGGTGTGCCTTGGGCTTCTCAAGCCTAGCGCTCACCCCATTCCATCTATAAATAAGATCAGATGTGCAGACTTTATAAGAATGGGGTGAGTGTTAGGCTTCAGAAGCCCAAGGCACCACACCTTCTGCTGCCTGGTTTGGAGGGTGGGGGTGTTAGGAAACCCACCTCATGCCCCAACATTTGTTGCTTGATCCCAACTGGAACATTAACAAAGTTTTTGTAACTTATTTCCTTACTTTTGACATAGTATAATAGTATCCTTATTTTACTGTGGGAATGCAGGGTCCTTTGGACCCTGTGCTCTATCCTCCATAGATGCATATATATGTAGCTGTGGCAGCACAGAGCCCTCTGGGCCCTGCGCTTCTATTTATAGGACAACAGTGGCCAAATTGTCAGCATAGCCATCTTATTACCGCACCTCTTGCACCGCTACAAAAAATTTCCGAATCCCCACCAAAACATAATTCTGCGCAACTACAATGCCATTCCGTGCCACAGGTATGAAAACACATTTTGGGCAGGATTTTAAAAATGACAGCTATGACATACATGAGGTGTGGTAATAAGAAGGCTATGTTGAAAATCTGAGGTCAAAATATTTAAAATTTAAAAGTTACAGTGGGTGTAGAAGGTACAAGCATGATCATAACTTTGCCATTTTTTACCCCAAATTTTCAACATAGTCTTCTTATGATCCCACCTCATAAACCCCTTAGGCAAAAATGCTTAGATCCATGCCAAAATGCCATTCTGCGCCAAAGGTGCAAAAACACATTTCGGACAGGATGTGAAAAATGACAGCAGTACTGTTCATGAGGTGGTGTAAAAAAAGGGCTATGTTGAAAATTTTGACTCAAAATATTGAAAATTCGGCCCGGTGGTGCTAAGGGGTTGAGGTGCTGGATGCCATACCTCATACCACACCGGCAACTCGGGTTCGGGAGCCAACTGAGGTTGTCGGGGGTCAGCCAGGGAGAAGGATGAGCGTCGAAGGACTCTCTCCTCTCCTGAGGAGGGATGGTTGTGTCCCCTGCATTTGTGACCCCAGTGGAGACTGGATGTTGCTGCAGCCGGGAATACACAGCAGTGGGGACTGGGGTAGTGGTAAGCGTCAGTGGGTGAACGTGCTCATTGCGCACTGGATGTCATTGCATCATCCGTGCCCCGGGGCTTAAGCCAAAAAACTCTAGCGAGTGCCATGATACCCATGACAGGCTACCACTCCACTCAGCTGAACAACACCCAACGTAAGTCGGGCGGGGCTCTAGGGTGATGTTGCTCTCCCTCCTGTTCCCCTCAGGAGGGCCTCTCCATAGGGGGCAAGCTGCGGTCCTCCCATTCTGCAGTTGAGGAAGAGGCTGGCTGAGGAGTGTTGAGAGCCTGTGCACAGGGGCTGACAGGGTGACAAGGCGCCATCCCACAGTTGGAGAGGAGACATAAAATAAAATTTAAAAATATATATATAAAAGGCCATATTGAGAATCTGGTGAAAAATTACAAGAAATGGCGAGTTCAGAGATATATATATATATATATATATATCATAATTTGGCCATTTAACTCTGCCATTTCTTGGAATTTTTTCACCAGATTTTCAACATGGCCTTTTTGGGACCCCACCTCATGAACGCTGGTGGTGAAAGTTCGCTACTCGGTCCTAAAAGGTGATTTCACACAGTGACCATGAAATCGCCTTCTGGGCCCGATTAATGAAATGACAGTACCAGTGTTCATGAGGTGAGGACCAAAAAAGACAATGTTGAAAATTTGGTGAAAAAATTCCAAGAAATGGCAAAGTTATGAACATAAGTTCAAAACTCCATTGAAACACATTATTATACAGCACTTAACATTGATTCCTCAGTTCAGCTTTGAAGAGTGCAGACATGTCTCGGTCCACAGAACATGACAGCCAATGACCTCTGATAAGTATAGGGTATAGGGTAAAGGGAAGTGGGGTGGTGGGTGCCCAGTGGAAGGGTCGGGATGGGGGAGGGGGATGGTGGGGATGACAAGAGAACATTTTGTTTTTTTCAAGTTCAAAACAAAAAAAGACATTGGGGGACCGTTTTCTTTTTTGCAGGATTAAAGTATAAAATGTTTTGGGACACTGGGGGTGGGCTGTAAATGCTGATGCAGGGATTAGGGCCCCCCAGTGTCAGTCAAATTATACAACATCGGGCTGTTGGGGGGGGGCATCCTGATGTCGTATGATATGAACAAAGGGACTAGGGAATGGTGATCGTAGGGTGGGGGGGTGCCACTAGACACCAGGGAATATAGGTGAACAGTGATCAGGGAGTGAGAGGTGCCACTGGACACCAGGGAAAATGGAGGCTTACAACTTGTCCTGCAGCTGGCAGCAGGAGTTCAGCTGCAGCTGCAGGAGTAAATAAAATCTGCTGTTCTCATATAGAGAACACTGTGGAAGGCTCATTTTGCTAAGCTGGGCACCTGGGATTTTTGGTGCCTAGAAAAAGTATTTCTGGCCCTAATTGAGAAAAACAAACACCAGAATCTAACTAAACAGAGCTGGTTTTAGCTTGGTTCTGGTGTTTGATTTATAAAATGAAAACATTTTTATGTATTTTACACGCTTTTCAGTTTGTGGGAAAAAACAAACAAACAAACAAGATGTCGGCTCTCGAAAAAGGATTTATTTCCTCACAAAAAAGGAACGGATCTCTCGAGAATGAATCCATTTTGTGAGATCAAATCCTTTGTCGGACTTTTTACCTCTATCCTGAAAATGAACTTCCCATAGGAAATAATACGAACTTAAAACTGAATAACTTTGCAACAGGTTAATATTTTGCACCAAACACTGGCATTTCTGTTACCCAAGTTCTTTGTACCTTAAAAATCACATCAAAATTCCACACCATCTGGGTATATGGTGATGAGGAAAAAACTGCAAAAAGTGGTGACTTTTCACTTTTTTACACTATCTGGATCTCAGAATCCATACATCCAACCAGAATGAAACTTGCCACAGCAGGAGATCTATCCCACAGGACAGCGCATATCGAATTGTGTGCAAATCCATTGAAAGGTTGCAAAGTCATTAAAGTTCACAATTTGAGGTTTAACATTAAACAGGTTACTCAACCCTAAATATAGGGGCATGACTGTGCCTCTATATATATATATATATATATATAATTTTTTTTCATTGCAAAAAAACTTCATTAATGCACTAGTTAAGCGTTGGCGTGACAAAAGTAGGAAATGTGACATTAGAGTTTTCAACTCTAACACCCCACCCCACCTGCAGGCAGCAACAGGTGTGGGTGTGCCTTAGGGTTGTCAACCCTAATGCTCACCCATTCCATGAGTAAATAAGCTGAGATGGGTACAGTATATGAGAATGGGGTGGCGCTGGGGTTGACAAGTCCAAGAAACACCCCATGCCTGTTGCTGCCTGCAGGGTGGGGTGGGGTATTAGGATTTCAAACCCTAACACTGCATTTCCCTACATTTGTCACCTCAGCTAACTAGTGCATTAACAAGACTATTTGTGATGAATTTTACTACTGAGACAGTGTCATCGCATCCTGATTTGCCTGCGAAGCATAGGGTCCTCTGGGCTCTGTGCTGCCATGCATGCACACTGTTTGAGGTAGTGTAATGATATCCTTATTTGCCAGTGAAGGTCTCTGTGCTCCCATCCCTCCATAGATGAATATATGTATGTTGCTGTGGAAGCGCACAACCCTCTGGGCCCTGCGCTTCCAATTTTAGCAAAACTGCAACCAAATTATCACAGTAGGCTTCTTATGACCCCACCTCATGAATCTGGTGCTGAAAATTCACAAATCCCCATCAGAAATGTAATTCTGTGCCACCTCAATGTCGTATCACACTACAGGTGCGAAAAGACAGTTTGGAGTCGGCCTCCCCAATTTCGGTCGAGGTCCAGAACCCCAAAGAAGAGTCATAAGCACTCTAAGAAGAGGCGACGCCACGGGTCCTCATCCTCCTCGGACGAGGAGAGGCTTCAGCGGAAAAGATCTTAGCCTGCTGGAATCAAGGTTGTGCGCCCGAAGCTGGGGAGGTCGGGTGGGTGCGTGTGGAATGAGAACATATACCACTCCTAGAACTACTGTTACAGGTGAGTAACCTGTCCTTATTGCATTTGCCAGGATTCCCGACGTGATCACATGTTGCAGGCGATTTGTAAGTAACCAGTCAATAAGGGTGCCTGGTTTAGGTGCAGTTGGCGTTCTCGTATGCTCGGTTATCAGCTGGTATAGGTTATAGCTGTGCACTAGTGACATCAAAGAGCTTTGAGTAGGTCCTAGCCAGTTTAGGTTTAGATCCCCCCAGGATTATAGCCTCGTTTAGATTGACAGACTGTGATGCTTGGTCAAGAAGGGCCTGGAGTTCTGCCAAACCCCCAGAGGGAGGGTTATATGCGCAGATAATATGTAATTTCTAGGGACATGGATATGTTGTTTATCCACACTTATTGGCAGGTTTCTTGCCGCTTTAAATCTTGCCGGAAGGTCTTCAAGCTGGCTCCTCCCACCCACCCGGGTGGTAAAACTCTCGGCTCCGCCCCATGACGCCAGATCTTCCTTACCGCTTGGAAGCTCAGGTTCCCTCCTTAACGCTCTGTGTATAAGACTGGTTCCTAACTCTTCGGTTTTTCTGAAATTAATCTCTAAGGTTTTCTAGACTTCGGTCAACTTTTCCCTCGCGGCTGCGATGGACAAATCGACTCCCGGTTTCCGGAGATGCCCATGCGGGCAGAAGATGTCTTGGACGGATCCGCACTCCACGTGCGTCTACTGCTTTGGGCCTTGAGCACGACCCGCAGGCTTGCGACCTGTGCTCTTCTTTCTTGGCCTACATCCTGGAAGACCGTGCTGCCCCTCTGCAACTTGGGCGACCTGAAAAGCGTTACCCTCAGGTAAAGTCGAAAGAGGCCCAGTTGGCGGTTTCCGCGGCCCGGCGGACTCGGCGGATCACTGAGGCAGATGATCGCCCTCGAAGAGAAGCGGCCGTGGGCGCATCTTTCTCGGCAGCGGCATTTATCCGCTCTCTCTGGGATCCTCATATTCTGCTTCCTTTAAGGAGCTTTGTCTGTCTCTCTCCACTAAGGAGGGGACCAACATCTGCTGGACCTTCCTCTCAGTCCAAAAGAAGAAGGACAAGGTAAGTCCCTCCATCGGCGCTCTTGGGAGGCGGGAGAGGTCCCCTCCCGAGTGGTGACCATCGACTTGGTCGATCGCCCGGCTTCAGCCACTGGCTTCACAGTGTCCCCGTCAGGTCAGTTGACCAAGACTACCGTTAGCGCGGTCGAGATCTTCTCGACCCGTTGATGAGTTGTCGACGTGAGCCGAAAATCCTCTATCCCCGGTTCCCCCGGTGGTGGTTGAGGATCCCGTGGGCTTGCCAGTGCCTCCGGTTCTGGAGCCCTTGGGTGTTTCTTCCGAGCCGAGGGAAGGGCGGGTTTCCCCCGCTCCTTCCCTGCACCCTCCTTGGAAAAGCTGAGGTTCGCGGTCTCGGACTTCTTCGCGGTCCAGCCAATCCTGCCACCATAGGCGGTCTCGGTCTCGGCACCGCGGCGAGCGGCGCCGCCCCTCGTCCTGTTCCTCGGATGAGGGGAGGCTTCGACACAAGTTGCGTCAACGATACGAGGACCTCATGTGGCAACAGCTTCTGCTGGCTGGGAACAAGCCGACGACGTCACCTTCCCCGGCCATTAAGTGGCTGTCACCGGAGCGGCCGAAGCAACCCCTCGCTTTAGCCAAGGCGCCTGTTTCCAGGCCTGTTGCTCAGCTGAAACCTGCTGCTCCACCGATTATGGTGGAACCTCCGCCTCCACAGCCGTTGTTTGGGGCTCCGACCAAGAACTCTCGGTTGGCTCAGGGTTTACCCCATAGGCTGTCTGTCACCCTCACTCCCGATCGCCCTCGGCAGGTGGAGGGTGGCTCAGGCCCGAGGCAGCTCTTTGCAGACTCTTCTGAGTCCGACGATTCCTCTCTTTTCTCCAGGTGAGTGGACTTGGAGTCCTCTGGAGGTCAGTCGCTGGACGATAGCCCTTCGTCCTTTCTGGGTTTGCTTAGGCTCATCTCGGAGTCCACCGGGATGCAGCTCGAGCCCGTATCCAAGCGGGCCAGGTATCCCCTCACGGAGATAAAGGACCGAGGGGATTCCCCTACTGAGGCCTTTCCTGTGGCCGAGGCCATTGTGGGCCCGGCCTTGGAGCTCTGGCAGCGCCCTGCTTCCTGCCCTGTGCCTTCGGCCAGGATGGCCAGGAAGTATGCGGTCCCTATCGGTTCCCTGTCCGGTTTCTCAGAACATCCCTCAGCCGAGGGGTTAGTTACCGACAGTGTTTTCCGGTGTGCTGGAAACGCTAGGGACGTGGACAAACCTCCCGACAAGGAGTCCAGGAAATTGGACTATGCCGGGCGAAAAGTCTATGCTGCGTCCTCCCTTGGCCTTCGTCAGGCCAGCTCGGCCGTGCTTATGGCACATTTCTCCCATGCCCTGTTGGGCTCCCTGGACGAGGTAGTCCCTCATCTCCCAGCTGACCTGCAGACCACGGTTAGGCAGGTGCGGGACCAGGGCAGGGCAGTGGCCAAGCAGCAACTTCAGACTGCTCTGGACATTGGAGACTCATGAGCTAGGTCAGTCGCAGCCGCAGTGGCTATGCGCCATCGGGCATGGTTGAGGATATCCACCTTCACAGCGGATACCCAGCACAAATTGGCGGATGTCCCCTTCCTGTGGACCGACCTCTTCGGCCCTGGAGTGGAAGGCCACCTCCAGAGGATCGAAAAGTCCAATGCCACTTTGGACTCGGTCTCATCCGCTCAGAGGGACAAGGGCCACAGACCGCAACCGAAGCCCTTTCGTCTGTCTGCGCCCACGGCATGTCCGGCCCAGCAGCATCAGGGCCAGCAGGCTCGCGCTTGGCGTCCCAAACCCAAGCCCGCGGCTTCCTCCTCCAGGAAGCAGGGAGGTAAAGGCCCAGGAGGTCCCTCGGCCGGTCCCTCCTCCAAGCCTGCACAGTGACGGGTTGAGGGGTGTCGCCCCCAACCTCGTCACCTCACCCAGGTTCCCCCGTGGGGGGACGGCTCTGGTACTTCCTTTCCGCCTGGTCTGCTATTACCACAGACCGGTGGGTGTTGGAAGTGGTAGAAAAGGGCCTGCCTCTGGAGTTCGAGCAGGCCCTGCCCTTCAGAGCCGTCGCCCCCAGGGGGGCCTCGGGGTCCGCAGCCTCGCTGTCGGCTCACCGAGCCGACATCGCTCTGCTTCTCGAGAAAGAGGTGATCAGAGAGGTGGCGAACCCTCCCTCAGACCTCAGGTATTTCCTGGTCCCAAAACGGACGGGGGGCTGGCGCCCCATTCTCGACCTACACGACCTAAACAAGTTCCTAAGGTCTCGAACCTTCAGGATGGTCACTCTGGCTCAGATAATACCATCCTTGGAACGCGGCTTGTGGTTCTGCTCTCTGGACCTGCAGGACACATTTTTTTCACGTCCCTATCCGTCTGTCTCACCAAAGATTCCTTCACTGGCGGAAGGATCCTTTTCGAGTTCTGAGCCATGTCCTTGCCTGTCTCCTGCACCCAGGGTCTTCACCAAAGCATGGCAGTGGTGACAGCATTCCTGCAGCTGAGGGGTCCGGGTGTACCCTTACCTGGACGATTGGCTGATAGCAGCCCCCTCCAGACAGGAGGTGGAGGCGGTCCAGAGATCTAGCCCTCCAGGTTTGCTCTCAGGTGGCCTCTTCATCAGCGAGGCCAAGTGAACTCGACGAAGTAGGTGATTCTCTTCCTCGGGACAGAGCTCGACTCTCTTGAGCAAACACGGCTCTCGGTGGACAGGGCCGAGGTTCTTTCCTCCTTTGCCAGATCATTTCTGGTTGGGCAGTGCGCCCTGCCGGGACTTCCTCGCCTCCTGGGTCTCATGGCGGCCTGCACCAGCGTGGTCCGTTGGGCCCGCTGGAACATGCGCCCCTTCAATGGGGGCTGGCCAGCCAGTGGTCTCAATGCTGCGATCCATTGGACCAGCTAGTGACGGTGACCCAGGGGATGTGGAACGCTCTCCAGTGGTGGATCGTTCCAGCTCATCTGCAGGAGGGCATCCCGTTTGTCCGCCCCGAGCCGACGGTCTCTCTATCGACCGACGCCTCTCTGATGGGTTGGGGTGCCCATCTGGGGGAGCACAGAGCGCACGGCCTCTGGTCCCCCGGGGAGTCCCGATGCCATATCAACCTGCTGGAGCTCCGAGCGGTCCGCCTAGCTCTCACCACCTTCGCTCCGTTTCTACGGGGTCAAGTGGTTCGGGTCCAGACGGACAATACCACGACCATGTACTGCCTAAACCGCCAGGGCGGGACACGCTCCATGCCCTTGTGCAAGGAAGCTCTCCGCATTTGGTTACTCGTGCACAGCCTGGAGGCAGATCTCCTAGCCATTCATGTGGCAGGAGCAGGGCATGAAATTCGTAAAAAAAAGTACATGCCCGCTGGGGCATGTAAGCAGCACAAGTACATGCCCAGGAAACTTTTTACATGCCACCCATTTTGCCACCTATGTTGTATATTCAGTGCTTTGTACTGTGAGTAACTACCTGACTTTATTAATAAAGTAACACTTGCTGCTTAATAACAGGCAGTCAGGCAGGCTAGTAAAAAGTCGAATGGTTTGTCAACTTTTAAATAATAAACTGAATATATAAAAAAAATTAAACTGTCTCTGTGTGATTTATTTCAGTGCCACCACCCGTGCATGACACAACACACAAGCACTGATTGTAACTTTGACAACTAGCTTGTTAAGAGGACAAATCAATATGCAGTGGTGTAGACTAGTAATTACGGCAGTCCCAAAGAAAGGGTTTTTATTTTTCCCTTCTATCTAGCCCCACTCCTGGCTAGTGCCCTCAGATGGACCTCAATAGGTCTTAAGAAGAGGACAGATACCATCCACTTGTCCGCAACACACAAAGGTGATAAGACAAAGTTTAATTTATTTTAAGAGGAGATAATCCTTCAGTCCAGTCACCCCACAAATTCACCACACAAAGTGGCAGGCTGCAGGGCTTTGTAATTTTTTTTCCCCTGCTGTCTTGCCTAGCCACCACCTGTGTGGTGCCCTCCTTCAGTCCTCAAGAGAACAAATCTGTTGGCCCCTCTCACTAGTCCTTAAGAGGCAGGAGGACAATCAGACCTACAAGTTCCACAACACATAAAGGTGACATCATTTTTAATTTATATTTTAGGTAGTTCAAATTAAAAACTAAAGATCTTGTCTCTGAGAGTTTAATTAGATAGGATTTAAGGTAGTACTGAAAACACAGGCACAGACAATACCTCTTTATGGCTTCAATGAGCTTTTTTATGTTTCTAGGTTAGGTAGTGCAAGAATTCCACAACAGGGTTGCTTTTTCAAAAGCAACAGGGTCTACACACTGACAGGATTAGATTCTAGGTAGGCTAGGCTACAGTGATTTGCTTTATATAAAGCTTTTAATGTTTTTAGGTATCTAAACCCCATCCCCATTCTTAGTAAAGTACCACAGTCAAGCAGACTCCCTCAGCTCCACCAAAGGTCTTAATTTAAATGTTTGACTGAGGCAGGGCTTAGTTTAGTTACTCACAGTAGTAAAACAGCTTTTTTATTATTATACACACACTGAATGTAAGGACTGGAAGGAGGATTTATGTTTTTACTTTTGGTTTTCTTTACCTTCTCTGCAATTGCAATTAGAAAGTAGGTACTACAGAAGGACTGCTGCAGCACGCGCACACACACAGCAGCCTGTAGCATAGGCTGACTATGTCCCTCTTGCAGTCTGCTGTTCTACTTCACTTGAAGGTTTTTTTAAATATTTAATATATACACAAGCAACTGCAGCAGTTTCTGTCACAGGCTGCTAATCTGCTCACTTACTGAACTTCTCTTCTATCCTGGTCTTACTCTCCCTTCCCCCTATCACTAGCAGCAGGGCAGGCACTTATTTAATTTGAGCCCTGCTTGACTGCTTAAATTTAATAATAAGCTTAGCTGAGCTCAGTAGCTGATGTTACCTACAGTTCTTAAAAGAGCTTTTATTTTCATTTCCTCCTGCTCCTGACAGAGTCCGTTCCTTCGTGCTCCCCTCGAACTCATCAGTCTCTCTCAGTCTGATTAAGTTTGCTGTATCGCTTGACTGAGTAGACTGACTTTTAAATAGCTCTTAAAAGAGCTTTTTCCGAATAGTAGCAATAGGGGTTGATGCAGAACGCAATTGCAAACATAGCGTGCCACTCATGACTTTTCTCCAACTGACAATGTTTGAGTGGCGCTTCCTGAATCCCATAAGACACACTGTGTGAGGGAGGCAAACTCTGCAAAGACTGTCCCCGATTGGTGTGTTGGTCTCCTGCAGCCCGCCTCCACCAACGATCATCCTGAGAAGCTGGCTGTGTGCCACTCAAGGACAGGAGGACCATCACATTCCATTCTTCCCCTCGAGTCAGCTGGTCTGTGGAAAGGCTTAACTCGTGACCAGCTGGCTCAATGCTCTTCCACCCGCCCAAGGAAAAAAAATTACGCTTGCGCGTTGCGCTCCTCCAGTAATCCCCTCAATGACGCTTGCTGACTGCTGGTGAGTGAAAAAAACAAGCAGCCACACGCCGGCACAAAATGGCTGCGCTACCCCCGCATCCACATAAAAACTAAAGGACTTTGTCCAATGCCTTAGGTGCCCCACAGGACATGCACTGAACTCCAGTAGGTGTCCTGTGGCAAAAGTGCCTGCCCTGGGGCACCTAAGGTATAGGAATTTCGCACCCTGGGCAGGGCCTCCAACACCCTGGCCGATGCCTAAGCCAGATAGGGGCTGTGTCCCACAGTGGTCTCTCCTGCCGGAGGTAGTACAAGATCTGTTCTCCCATTGGGGCACACCTCAGGTGGATCTGTTTGCCTCCAGGGAGAATGCGAAGCTGAGGCTGTTCCATGCCGGCCCCCCCTCAGCAGGGCTCGCTAAGGTGGTTCTTGTGGTGGAGAGCCACACCCCTGCCACGCTTCGCTCCCGGTCTGTCTCCGCGGATCAAGGAGTAATTAGCTATTGAGCAGCGAGAGTCAGAGATTCAAGGTTTCAGCCAAGTTTCAGTAAGACAGAGTATGTCTGGGTTATAGACTTTGATCCACGCTTCCAGTTCATCCATGTGGCACGTTACTCTCCTAACATTCATATGTGCAGTGAAAAGTCCTTTATTAGTTATCCCAGATAGGTCAATAGCAGAGAAGTGTGTGGGAGGACCTGGATTAGGTTCCACATCACTTGATGGAAGAAGCACTAGGATTAGTAGGAACAAGAGCCTTGCAGAGTAGTATGTAAGGGGCAAGGGTGCTTCCCCTCCACTTTCAAAGGGCAGAATGCATAGTATGTAATGAAGCAGAGTAGTGTAAGGGTTGAGAAGACATTTAGGTTCAAAAATAGAGTAAATAAAGTTAGTTTAGGAACACCGCTAGAAAAAAGATATTCAAAAAATATGAAACTGAGGCTTTCAGTTAGGGAACACCACTAGACAAAAGCTGTCCAAAAATATGAGACTCAAGCAGCTCAGACAAGTGTAAAGGACCGTCTTGTCAAAGTCTAACAGTGAGTATAGATTAGAACACACCCCCTAGTGGCTACACAGAACAAGGAGCCAATGGAAAATCGAGCACTTAGTCATCTGACTAAGAAAGTCCTATATAAGAACAGGTCCACCCAGGATGGGTGAGGTGAGGGAGGGAGCCAGCGCAAAGCGCCGGCAGAAGAATGGCTTGGAGGAGCAACGTAAAAGTTTCAGCACCTGCCGCATGTCTCCGCTACCAGATCAGCGGGACCATGGCAAAAGACACAGGGCACTGTTCCAGCACAGCGATCCAAAGCCCTGGTGGGCTTAAAGAGACCTGAGGGTAGAGGAAGGGAGAGTGGTTTAAGTAAGAGCAAGTGGGGGGGTGGGGGTTGACTGGAACCTTTGTAAACGAGCAGTTCTTGCTCAAAGGTACTTGTAATCCTAGAAACCAATAACAATAATAACAGCTGCCACATTCGTGAGGTATTGTAAAAACATGGCTATGTACAATTTGGCTTTAAAATATTGAAAATTTCAGAGTTACGAGCAAGTATAGCAACATTTCAATGCATGCACATTACTTTCCCATTTTTACATATTTCGACTCCAAATTGTCAACGTAACCTTCTCATAACCCCACCTGATGAACAATGATAGTGGAAATTTTCAAATCCTGTTCAAAATGTGATTTCACCAAGTGACAGCAAATTGCCTTTTGGGTTATGAAAGCACATTTTGGACAGGATTTGAAAAGTGACAACTGTCACATTTATGAGGTGATGTGAATAAATGCGTATGTTGAAAATTTGTTCTCAAAATACTGAAAGTTACCAAGATTACGAGCTTGCGTTCGCAGATTTCAATGTAACCTCATGACTTTGTTGTTTTTAAATATTTTTACCCCAGATTTTCAACATAGCCTTCTTATGACCCCACCTCATAAAGAAGAACTGAGAAGATTTTCTACTCCTGCCCGAAAGGTGATTTTAAGCAGCGATTGTGAAATCACCTTTCGGGACAGAGTAGTCTAGTGTCACTGCCATTGTTCATGAAGTTGGGTCCCAAAAAAGGTCTGTTGAAAATATGGGGGCAAAATATTCAGAAATGGCCAAGTTATGCCACGAAGTTAAAGACCCCAATTGAAATGCACTGAACCGCATACCTGATTTCTTCAGGTTGCAGTCCAGCTTTGAAGAGTGAAGCTGTGTCTGAGATCCAGAGAAGAATACAGTGTCGGACCCCGTGAGTAAGTAAGGGCTTGGGGTGTGGGTGCTGAGTGGGAGGTTATGGAGGAGGGACTAATGGCACTGCAACAGACATTGATGGAGTGTTTTCTTTTTACAGGGCTTCTTTAAAGAAAAGATAAGAGGGACTGTTTATTTTTTCATATCGGACGGCGATGGGAAGGTGGGGTTGCCACTAGGACATGAGGTAAAATATAAGGAGCAATGGGGATGGCAATCAGAGGGTAGGGGTGCCACCACACACCAGGAACATATGAGAAACAACGGGATGGCAATCGAGGGTGGGGGTACAACTAGACACCAGGGAAAATATAACAACAATGGGGGTGGCGGTCTGAGGGTGGAGGGGTGCCACTAGACACCAGGGAAGATATAACAAACAATGGGATGGCGATTGAGGGGGGTGCCACTAGACACCAGGAAAAATATATGGAACAACAGGGATGGTGATCAGAGAGTGAGGGTGTCACTAGACACCAGGGAAAGGATTTTCCCATCATGAAAAAGGATCCTTTTTTATGACTCGTGATATGAAAAATAATCTTTTTTCGTATTACGAGTTATGAAAAAAGATTTAGAACGTGAAAAAAAAATTCAAGGGTATTTCTGCAACTGTTAAGTGCAGATTCCAGCTGAGGGGGTCTTGATAAGCAAGTTACACGTGTTGGTTTCTGCTGAACACATAATTTATTTGAGTTATTTGATTTTTTTTCATTCGCTAACTGTAAAACAAAATCGCGGCCACACAAAAAGATATCCCATTTGCGACACAGGATCACCCGTTTGTGAAAAAAGATTACTCATTTGCGACAAAGGATTCTTCTTCAAGTGGGACATCTAACTGCTCCCATGAAAATAATGGGTCATTTTAAAATTTAATAACTTTGGAACAGATTAATATGTTTTCACCAAACCAGCAAAAGGCACATCTACGGTGCAAGTCCTATCTACCCTGAAAATTTCAGACCAAAATTTCAAACCATTTGTGTGCTGCAGTGTGACAAAGAAACAACACGAACAACAAAAAAATGGTAAAGTACACAAGTTTGACATTTCATATCTCTACTCCACACATCCAACCAGAATGAAACATGGCACATCAAGAGATCCTAAGTCCCTGATGGCACATACAAATTTCATGGAAATAGGTTGAATGATTGCAAAGTTATTAAAGTACAACATTTTGAGTTTGACCCTAACTATAATATATCTGTATGTATGTACATATATATAGATATATATACACACTATTGAAAATACTGGTTGTGCAACAGCATGCCCAACCAGTCTGAGCTACACTTGGGTTCTGATTACATTGGACCTCTTGAGCTTTGCTCTCGAGGTCTGATGTAATCAGAATGGCTCTGTGGTAGCACAGGCTAGTTGGGCATGGTTACCCAATCAGTATTCTCTATATTAGGCTCATATTGCAGTGCAGTTATTCTCTGCATTCTAGCAGTTTTTATATCCTTATAAACTGGCCCTCCCTACAGGCCAGGAATAAAGAGGTTGCAAAGTTTTACTTCGCCAGTGAAGTTTTGGCAAAGTTGCAAAATTTGTGTTCGTGAATAACTTCACTGATTCCCATTTGGCCGCTTTGCAATGAGTTTTCCTGTGGAAACGACACTGTTTTCAGGTGGAGCCATGGCAAATTTGCAACTTTGCCAGCGAATTTGTATGACTTTGCTTAAAAAGTGCCATTTCATCTGCCAAAACTTCACGGAGTCTGCATTGCAATTTGGCCTACTTTGGAAATTAATTTATAAAGCAAAGTTTGAGAACTCCGCACAACTCTTGTCAGGAATAGTATACTTTGGGTTTCTTTTATTTAAATTTTATAAGGTCCAGTGTCTTCATGTATACTGCACATTATTATAAACTGATGGCTAGAAAAGGACAATTCTGATTGGCTGTAGTCATTCTAACAGGGTTACATTAATGGCTGGAGCCCTCGGTACAACAGAGCAGTTAGAATTTTAACTGTAAAACTGTAATTAAAAAAAAAACAATGAAAACATTTTAGTTTAAAAGGACCATAAACTCTGTTGTTTAACATGTTAATATAACTATTTCAAATAGGTGTGAAGACTGTTTATTAACCTCAGTGTATTGTTTTGTGGGGTGGTCTTGGATTAGTTCTATTTTTCCTTATTTCAAGCGTCTTATTAATGTTGCCATTTTCCCACCTCAGTATTAATTTTTTTTTTTGGTATTATTTTCTCTCCTCCAGAGCTCGGCTATGCCCGCCCTCCGTTGTTCCCCAGCGCCATCCCCGGACATCAGACCCCCTCCCTTGTGCACCCAGCGACTTGCCCTTCGCAGCAGGGTGGTGGGGAGTGACTCAACCCACCCCAATGGATCCATGCAGGGAGGTGCCTTCCAGGAATGGCGCGCTGCGAGGAACAACTTCATGCTGCCGGGCTCGCTTTCAGCTGTTTTCCTCCTGGCGGGTCATGGCGTGCAATGGCCTTCCAGCGACTGGAGTGCACACGCTCCCGTCGTGCCCCAATCAGCGTCTGCCACGTCCCGCCCCCATAGCTTGCAGCTACGTGCTGTCGACCCCAGCCTCCGCGGGAGGTCAGGCAGCCTGGCCACCCAAATCCCCCTTCCCCGGAGATGGAGAGCAATCCCTTGGATGCTCAGTCCATCTCCTCCCTGCTGACCCATGGCAACCCATGCCCATTCGTGAACACGGGTCGCCGGTGTGGCGCGAGGTGTGGCGACCAGCGCCTCAACCCTCAGCGCCACCGGGCCGGTTATATTAATTTTTTTAATTAGCAGATCCAGAATGCAGTTGCTGAAGTATGCAGTGACTCTCTCTATGCAGGACTTCCACATTCATATCCCACTACAGCATCAATGTGCTCAATTGTTGCAATACTGCATTTGGTTCCACAGTTCTCCCATCTCTTTTCACTCAATTTGGGGTGAACTCCTTGTCCCCTTCTCCTGAGGACTGCTAGAGTCTGCCTAAGTGTCAGTAGTGAACTGAATCTCGGTAGTTAGAAATAGCAGTTAGTCATCTGTAACTGTAGTTCTGCTAGTAGTATTCAGTTCGCATCCACAGAACCCACCTAACCTCCTGTGGCAGGGCTGACTACACAGAGGGTGGAGCTGGAGGGCCACATAGTTGGGTGATAAGTGAGTCAAGTTTGAATACTGTTCCAGTGACTGAGCATGCTCAGTGGAAGATTACCAAGTGTGGATGCGAACTGAATACTAGTAGTTGAACTGTGGTTACAGGTAACCCTTTATTTGTTGTTTCTACAGTAGCTGCCTTAGTGACCCTTGTTTTATTGTTTCACAAATGTCATTATTATTGCTCTAGATCTAGTACTTTCTATAGTCCCAGTTCTTTTGAAAATTCTATGGACTCTGTTAATTTCAGGTGGACGCTCTTCTGTTCCAAGTAGTTGGGACAGCATTGTATTAACCAGGGAAATATTGGTGTAGTGTTTTTCCCATTCTTCTGGTACTCCAAACACTGCTGTGTTTCTCCTTCTTCCCTGTTCTCTTGTTCATCTTGTTTTAGTTTCAATTCTGCATCCTCTCTTTGCAGTGTTCTCAGTTCTGCAGTTTACAGATTAACTTTATCTTTTAAATCCGAGTGCCTTTGTTCCAGTTCAGCGGCCATGCTGATTCAGCTCAGTCTCAGCAGACTTGTCATGTTGTCACCTGCTGGAGATGGTGCGGAGAAGGGTGACCAAGATGATCCAGGGACAACAAGGCAGACCCACGAGGAGAGACTTGGAGACCCAAGCGTGTACACCCTGGAGGATTGAAAGGAGAGGATGACATGATTGAAACCTTTAAATATCTTAGGGGTTTCAACAAAGTGAACTTTCTGTGTCTCTTCAGCCTTAGTGAGAACAGGACCACTGGGGCACTGCTTTTAGCTGGTGGGGGACTACTCTTGAAGAGAGAAATGAGAGCGGCTTTTCACTCAGAGTGGTGGCAAAGTAGAATGAGTTGCCAGAGAAAGTTGACTCCCAGAAAGCTGTAGACACCTTCAAGAGAGGATGGGACAGGGTAAAATTGCAAGGAGAGGGGAAGGTGGGTGGGAGGGGGATGTTGTAGGGAAGGGGAAGTGGATAGTGGGGAGGGGCAGATGCCTTAGTATTTACTGGGGGTCTGCAAACTCGAGCAGACTAGGTGGACTGCAAGGCCTTTTTCTGCTCGATTCTAATGTTTGTGTGTCATTTCTGGATCCAGTTTGTCTACTTCTCTTGAATCAGTTGAAAATTGTTATTACCAGCGTGGCCAGTTAGGTAGCATCTAGAGCTGTGCAGAAAGTGGAATTCTTCTGGCATAATTCATGCAAAATGATAATTCTGTTTCTGAAATACTTTTCAGAATTTCTTTTTAATTCTGATGAATTCCATAAAGCGTTTCTCTGTAAATCACGAATAATATTCCACAAATTATGTATTTCACGATTTTGTGGAAAATTAATCTGTGGTTTGCATAAACTGTGGAATACAATTCCACGGTTAGCATTCTGCTTTCAGAATTTTGGAATTCGCTTCTGATGGAATTCAGCAGAATTAGGCAGAATTTATGAAATTTCACGGAACTCTGGCAAAAGCAGAATCTGAAAATTCTGCAGTGCTCTAGTGGCAAATCTTCCTCATCTTCTTCTATTTTGTTTTCTGTTTTAATAACCCTTTTCCCCACAGATCTAAGTAAACTTAATAGTGCAGTGAATTAGGTCTTGTGATTTCTGCGCTAGTGTTTTTTTCCCCCATGCTTTGTTTATCCACCTATACCTGGGCAGCCCCCCCTCTGGCATCTTGCCCTCAACCTTGTCAGCCACCCACCCCAGGTCATACCTTCCACCTCGTGTACCTCCATGGGAGGGTGGGTGCCTAGCTGGATGCTGTGGAGTCTGCGAAGCACACGCCATCATACTGCCCTGCAAGGCTGCTTTCCCCTGAGAATGTTTTCTCCATGAATCAGCATGTGTGCTATGGTGCACACCTACTGCATGAAAGGATACAATGCCTGAGAAGACCTGCACCCAGCTAACTAGGCAGGCAGCCGCCCACTAGGTGGTAATCAGGCAGTGGGTTGCACGGTCAGCCCCTCCTTGAAGGAGGAGAGCCATCATGGGACACTCAGTCCTCCTTCCCCGACCGGCCTCTGGTGACCCAGTTCATTCTCAAAACCTGGTCACTGACACAGCTAGCTGAGAGGCCCCCCTGTCTCAGCTCACCACACCACTTGGCCGGCTTATGCTCCAGTGTTTTATGCCCTTTACCTGGGATTAATCAAGATCTTAAGGCAGCAGAGAGCCCAAAAAAAAAAATTTGTGACTACCTACCAACTTCTCACTGGTACAAAATTGGTAGTGCCCCATCTTTAATCAGTATACTGATATCTTTTTTTAAACATGTCAGTATTTTGGCTATTATATTTTTTGGGGAGGTTATTCTGTATTCCAGTGATTCACTGAGAAGAAAGAATTTGTGGTTTAAATTTCTTTCTAATAATTTATTGTATGATCTTACAGGAATATGCTAATTTTAGTTTCAACCCCATTTGCTTTTGTAAATTAGCATCTCTCATTATTTTATTAATGAATATGAGTCTCCGTCTTCTTATAAAAGTGAGTTCTGTGAACCTAATTTTTTTTCAGTTTCTGTGTGTAGCCTTATTTTCTACACCAAGAATAATTCTGGTTGTATTTTTATATTATGTATTTATTTATTTCGTCCAAGAAATGGCTCCATTGAGCAGACAGGCTTGTTTACAAGGAGGTCCTGGGTAGGACAGCATGTCAAAATGTAAGATATACAGCAGAATACAGGTTAGAGTGAAGAGGCAAAGCAAATTTGCATATAGAGTTGCAATCATGGAGTAATATGGCACATAGATATAAAAATGTACAAGAGAATAACTGTGTGGTGTACTCTATGAACAACACTACATATACAACAGTAAATTATAAAGGACAAGAACAAGATAAACATAATTTAACCACGTGAGCAGACCTCATACATAGTTCTTCGGTGAGTACTTTTGGTTGCCCCGTTCTGGATTAATTCCAGCCTATTCTTATTTCTTCTATAGCAGGGAAACCAGAATTGTGATGCATACTCTAGGTGTGAGTATATGTAGTCCGTGTTTAGGGAAGGTATTGCATTGCAGTTCCAGGACATGAAATTTCTTTTTATGCAGCCTAAAAGGTTGCTTACCCTCTTAACCGCATCATCACAATGGGTGTGTGTTCTCACAATTAATGGGAAAGGAGGAAGCCCATATCTATTTCTGAGTCTGTAATCTTAAAGGGAAACATTCATGTACAGTGGCTGATATAGTCTGACAGCCCATGAAAGCTCTTTCAAGTGAATTATTGGGCTCATCTGCACCTGGAAACATTCCATAGATATTCATAGCTGAGTCTGTTCGGTATTAATACTACACTGCAGTCATTTGTAGAATATTGTGATGTCATCAAGAACACACTATCCTTGATTCAGTATAGTTAGGCATAGCTTGTTCCTCTGTGACATCACAATATTGTACAAATGGCTGCAGTTTAGTAATAATATGAACAGACTCGAATCAAATATCTCTGGAGTGCTTCTGGCTGCAGATGAGCCTAATACTCATTAAAAGAGCTTTCATTGGCTTTCAAACTGTGATGGCTGCTGGGCATTGATGTGCCTTTAAGAATGGCATTGTTAATTTTACACTGATGGAACATGTTCCTTTTGCCGAAGTGCATAATCATGCAGGTGACAGGCCATCTAGCCAGTCTATCTAGATCGTTCTGGAATTCTGTACTGTCCTCATTGGAGTATACTTCCAAACCTGAATTGGTGTCATCTTCAGCTTTGATGAGCCGTGACTTTATGTCAGGCCTTACCTGGAGTACTGCATGTAGTACTGGAGACCACACATGTGTAAGGACATAAACATGGTTTTAGGTTGTCCAGAGAAGGGCGACAAAGATGGTGCATGGTTTGCACCAGAAAACATATGAGGAGAGACTAAGAGACCTCAATATGTACTCACTGGAGGAGAGGAGAGAAAGGGGCGACATGATAGAAAGTTTTAAGTACCTCAAGGGCATAAACAAGGTGCAGGTGGGGGATCTTTTCCAGTGTAGAAAAAATACCAGAATGAGAAGGCACAATATGAAGTTGGAAGGGGTAGATTAAGAGGTAACATGATGAAGTTTTTCTACACAGAGAGTGTGGTGAACGGTTGGCATAGTCTGCCACAAGTGGTGGTAGGGGCAAGTACAGTGGAGGTTTAAACATGCCTGGGACAAGCACAAGGAACTTTGGGCAGGGAGGAGTGATGTAAAGCCATTGACCACTTAGTGTGAGTGGACGCATACATGTATAGGACCTAAGGGCAGACTGGATGGGCCTAGCGGTCCTTATCTGTTGACAATTTCTGTGTTTCTATGTCTGTGTCTAGGTCAAATATCAGTATCTGAAACAAAACCAATCCCAATATGGATCCCTGTGGGACTGCACTAGTAACTGGTTTACAAGCAGTGAAGGAACCCTCGATTCTGACTACTTGTTCTCTTTAACTTAATTTCTTTCGTCTCTTGTACAACTATCCCGTTTGTTTCTTAGTTGTCTTTTTCTTGAGCTGATTTAGTTGTTTATTCTATTGTCTTTACAATTTCCTCCTGCAGTCATATATTTTGCTGTCATTGGCCAGATTAGATTTCCACTTTTTAAATTAAAAAATCTACATAGTACTTTTCTGTAGTTTTCCTCCACTTAGTTTTCCTCCTACATTAGTATGTTCTGATTTTCTAAAAAAAAAAAAAAAAAGGAATCCAGCAGCCTAACATTTATTGAATACTTTTAGATATAAGTCATTAAAGCTAATCGGTTGTAAAATTGGGGTCAAATTTACTTAACCCTGTTAAATCTGGAAACTCTTTGAGGCTAATTAATGGGTATTCAGTTTCTAGCCCAGTTACAAGTTTAAAAATCTCTCATATGCACTCATTACTTACTCTGCATTTTACAAAGCCCAGCAGTTACCGTTTATCTGAAGCTGTTATTTGCATTGTCAGTTTTTGTCAGTCATCATATGTAGGAGCTTTAATTTGGTGTCTTTTGTTTTATAGTACTGCCTGTGTACCACAACAGAACTACAGCATCAAGGAAAAAGCGCACCAAACTTTAGGCAGTGTAGACAATCTACTGATTAAGAAGAAGCCCTGTTCACCGCTGGCCTCTTAAGCGTGGCTCAGTTGGTAGTATATCCACCTCTGGGCCAGAAGGCTGTGGGTTCTTCTCACACTCCGGGATTGGGCTCATACCATAAACACTGGCACCTGAGTGCGGGGGGGGGGCTGTCCTTTGGGTAAGACATTAAACTTGAGGTCCTGTCTGCCAGTCTCTGGTGCTGTCCTGGTGGGTGTCCAGGTGCAAGTAAAAGAACCCAAGGCACTTTTCGCAAGAGTAGGGGAGTTTATTAGACAAATAAATCATACAAAATAAATTATACAAAATGCATTTGAGTAAAAGGAAACACAATTTACAAGCTTATTTCAGCTTTATAACAACAGTTAAGATAACAACTTTATAAAACAAATGCATTCATGTTATAGGAACATCAAGTAGTTATCAAGGTAGATTTCTCACTGTGCTTCCAGTACATGTCTCGGATAATTTTTAAATTCTTCTTGAAATATTAACCGAGTTCTCTGGTGATATTCATTATTATTACATTAATTGGTGTGTCTTTCTGCTGCATCATAAACCCACATCTTGCAGTCCAAATATACCATTTGATCACTAAGCAAATTATATTCAATGTACTTTCATGAAATTTCTGCCATCCTCTATGGAAAATGCCATGCATGAGTTCATCATATGTCACTGCGGAAAAATTAGGGACAGACCAATGTTCTGCTAAATCAGCCCCAAATGCCTGGATATGAGTCCAAGTAAAAAAGAAATGCTCTATAGTTTCTTCCTCTTGCATACATTCCTTTCATATGCAATATCTTTCTGTAAGTTGCTTATAATTCTGATTACTTTTTACATTAATCTTTCCATGGCAACTAAGCCAATGACAGTCCCACATTTTTGTTGGGACCCTATTATTTGTTAATAAGGCCAGTTGTGCATTCTGCAAACTTATTGGCCGTAAAGGAAAAGTCACAGGTTCTGTAAAGCTGGCACCAATAATATGTCTGTACAATTGTTTTCTACCATTACCAATTATCACCTGACTTGTGATATTCCAAGTTCTTAATTTAAGAAAATCTTCTCTATAAAAGTTTGGGAGAGTGGGATCTTGTCTAAACTTTATTGCTTTGGACCCCTCCCAGTTTTGAAACCATGATTGGGCAGCATTATACATGTACGGAACCCATACTTTATCCTGATTTACTAATAAAGGCCTAATGTTTAAATAAAAAATACAATAATAGAACACAATGAGGTTAACCATATTTAAACCCCTCATTTATCACGGCAAATATGTTATATTCCTTTTAATGGGATTTAGTCTGCTTCCCCAGACTGCACGAAAAAAGGCTTAGCAGACTTACTTCCAACTTCTAGGAGGCGGGTAAACTTTACTCACATATAAAATTGTGGTAGTAACTTTGTTTTAGTTAACACTACCGTTTATTTTTACTAAGTTTCCAGCTGTTCCACTTAGACACCATAGTATTTCCTACTTCAAGCTTTGGTGCCCAGTTTAATACATCTTAATTCTCCTCTTCCGTAGTACAAACCACAAATCTTGATCAGCTGTTGAAATAGGAATTCCAGACATCATTCACCTCCTGCCTTTGTGCCCCTAGCTGTACACCATGACACTTTGTTTAAATGTGCCTGACACTGAAGAGTAAAGTTCACAAGTTTCTATAGCTGTTACAATTGAAGTCTGTTCTGGCAACAGAAGACACAGATCGTCGGTGTAGGCAAGACATTTATTTGGGCTCTGAAGTGTATCTAGTTGCAAAGACCTGATACCTGTATGGGCACTGATTCTCATAATAAAGGGTCGATACAGAATACATATAGGAGTGGGCTGAGGGGACAGCCTTGTGCCCCTTTTTATAGGTATTATTGGCCCTAAATGCCCATTAATTAGTGGCATTACTGTCGCTGTCCTATATAGAACTTGTACCCATTCTATAAATTTCTTTGGATTGTATAAGAACTCAGCACTTCCCACAAGTCACGTGTGGCTGATCAATCAAATGCTTTGCTTTGGTCCAGTGAACACAAAAACCCTGATGCTTCATTTTCATTGCTTCTAGTGATGATTTCTCTAAGCAATAACAAATGCTCCAGAATATTAGAATTTTTGACAGAACATGCTTGTGCTTGGCTGATCACATGTTCTGCTATACGAAGTAATCTAGCATTTAAAATTTTAGCTGTTAGTCTGAAGTCCGTATTTAACAGACAGATAGGCCTCCAATAGTTTAATAATTGCCTATTACCTGATTTATGTAGGTAGACTAATAATCCTTGTGACATACTGAGTGGTAATGTATTCTGAAGGGATCCGTACTCTTTCCCGACTGACTCTCTCCGACAAACATGGCACGACACGCTCTCCCGATCGATCACTGTTCCGCCAAATATTATCCTGAATGTTAACTACCCAGCATTACGCAGTCCCGACACACAGTATCCCAAAAGATCAGACATCTCCATTTGCAAATAATATCGAGACACTGTTTACATTAAAGAAGAACAACAAGCAGACAGGCGTGGAGCAAAGGCTCACAAATATCAACACGCAACCTGCATATATAAAAGCCACAGCACTCCAAATGTGACCTAATTCACAAAGGCATTGAACTGTGTTGAGCTGGTGCCACCGGTGATTTATTTGCTGGTCCCCAGACTGACTCTACAGTCTGCAGTACTGGGAATGAACAGGTGCTGTACTTACAGTGCAACGTTGCGATGTTGCATCACAACTGCTGATGAACACTGAAGGTAAGGATAAATTCATAGGTTTTCAATTCTGTCTGCCTTTCTTTGGGTAATTTTAATGTTTGCGCCTTAGCCTGATACCTAAATTGTCTCTGGCATCAATAGTCAAACTGCCTTGAGTACTGATTATTTTCAGTTCACTTGGTTAGTAAGTGTAAATGTACATTTGTGCCTAAACTTGATGAGATTACAACTTTCGGTATTCAGTACCAATCGGGAATTACATAAATGGGAAAACGGTATCAATACAGTGGCTAACGGGACAACGTCAGTCGGGAGATCATACCTAACCCTTCTGAAGTACAAAAGAGAAGACTTGAGCAAGCTCTGCCGATAATGGATCCACTATGTATTTATAAATTTCAGTAGTCAAGCCATCTATGCCTGGAGATTTATTTACTGGTAATGTCCTAACTGCTTCTAAAACTTCTCCTGAATCAAATCTTTGCAGTATTTCTTGTGTTGTAAGAGTTACAGGATAATCAGGAATGTCAGTATCTTGCATAAAATGTCGCACTTTCTCAGTATTGATTACTTTCACTGAAAAAAACAAACTGTGGTATGTAGTTACAGTTTCATTCATTTTGTTAGGGTCATGATGAACTTGCCCTGTATGATCTTGCAAACTTTCCATTTATGCGTTTTTGTTGTGCCCTTTGTTTACAGGTATCATATGGGCATATTGTTGAAATTGTGCCACGTAGACCAAAATTTTGTTGAAATTTCAGAACATCGGCTCTTTTTTTTGATGATATTTAAACATTGCTTCTTTAATATGCAGAACTTGTTCTTGGCAATTAAGTGTCAAGTTGTGTGATAAATTACATTTTGAAGTTGTTTTCTATCATGTAAATATTGTAGATACTGCTCATCTCTTTCTTTTTTACTTAGGTTTTTTAACAAGACTGTGAGTTCTTGCTTCACATCTTCCCACTACCGAATAAGAGAATCATACAGAAAAATATAGTTTTTTTTTTGCAGAAAGAAATATTGGACCTGTGTCTGCATTTCTCATTAGTTAGTAAGGAGGTTAAATTTCCACGTAACCCATCCTGTTTTAATTCCTGCCCTATCTCTATGAAAGTAATGAAGGGTCTGGTAATTCCACAGGTTTCATGGCAGCACTTGAAATTTGTAGGTTTTAGATATATGAAAAAATCAATTCTTGTAGACAGAGGGCCTTTGTGAAATGTGAGAACTACTGTTCCTAACTGCGAAAGTAAAATATCAAGTAAATCTGCTTTCTTTATAATTCCATTTAGGTAATTCATGTCACAAAAAGCCTTCATCATTTTAGTTTGTGATCCCCTATCCCATTTATCCAAACCACAGCTGAAGTCCCCCCCTCAAAGTACTGCTTGTGCTGTATGCAAATATGGCTGTATAAGTTTAAAGGTGATTTGCAAAGAAACCGTGTAGCCCGCTCTCGTTCCCACATACCCTGTAATGCTGCTGTGGGAGTCCAGGGCTGCCACGATCTTAATTTTTAACAGCATGGGTATATTTTAATAAAAGCCAAAGTTACTGCCAAACGCGGAAGCACCGTGTGGGTCCAGAATGAGCGGGTGCAAGTGCTCATGGGTATTATACCCTTCTAGTCATGTCGCTAACACCATTAGTCTTATTGCTGCGGCAGTGGTGGTATAATATTATACTTATTTTAATGCTTCCACGGGGGTCTCAATATTTGAAATATTACTTACAGCAACAGCCTGTCCAGGTGTTGCTCTAAGTAGTTCAATACTAGAACCCCATGAAAGCACCGATAAAACAAAGTATAATACTGCTACCACAACTGCTGAACAATAATGTATTTTGTATCCTGAGGTATAATACCATGAGCACTGTTCCAGCGATGAACCGTCGCGATCGCTTCCGGCGTAACCTCGGCTTTGTTAAAATATGCCCTCTTCAGTAAGTGGATAAATATTGAACTCCACAGCAACTACAAGGTATCATGGAAGCAGGCCAGCTTCTCTTCACTTCAACACAAAAGGATCTCTTTCTGCCTTGGACTGCATAGCATATGATAATTAAGCGAAACAATTTTCCTGGTAACAGATATCCAGTAATAATGCCCGTCCAGGTATCAGATCTAATAGTTTGATACAGTTGAATTCCAAACTATGACACAAAATCCCTACTCCTGAACATTGGTCTATACCTATTGACGAATATGATGGCCCTACATACCAGGCGGCTTTTGCCTTTTGGATGTCAGATATCGTATGCAACCTAGTATCCTGTATAAAATAGATGCCTGGTTGTTGCATAAGTAAAGCTGAAAAATGACATCCCTCTTCTTTAGGCTCTTAATGCTGTTTACATTAATCGAGTGCCAGAAAAGGGACATAAGAAGGAAGAAAGGTACAAGACACATTTTGAAAACAATACTCATTTTCTCCTAACCCCACTTCTAGTGCCAAGTCTTGTTTTATATTTAACATTTGGTTTTTGCTTCTTCCCCTGATTTTCAATCTGCTGCTTTGTGGGGGGGTTCTTCTTCAATACGAGAAGCTACTTCTCCCATTGATACCATAAAAGAGGAATGTGAAACCTCCTCAGACTCGCTATCATCTTTAGGGAGGTTTTGATACCTGTTCTGCAGTGGGATGGTATGGGTTTGTGCTAACTTGGATGCTGGTATGGCTTTATCAGGCCTTTTGGGCTAATGTGCCTTTAGTAGTAACTTTAATCATGGGGGCATGACTTACAGCTACAGCTAAAGGAGTTGTCACTACCTCCACATTGCTTGTTTCTGTCAGAGGCTGGTCCGGGGCGGGGGTACTTCAACCATAGGGTCAGTATGGTGTTCAGCTGTTTGTACTGGTGGAGCTATTGGAGGGCAGTATGCACGTTTGCTGTCTCTGTGCTGCAGCAATTAGTAGTCTTTGCTCCTCACTGTCCACCCTGGGTTAGTATTATGTGCTGCCCAAGAGCCACTTTGATAAGAATGCCCTTTCTTCCACACAGGCTACCGACTAACTCATTCAAACATTGTGCACTGAGATGGCCTAGTTCATTGCATAAATGAACATCTCACTTTATCGCAAATGCTACTTATGTGACCCTCAGACCCACATTTGTAGCAGGCCTTTGGTTAGCCTGCATAAAATAATATCCCTTTATCACGCCACAGAAAGAAGAGTTTGGCAAGTGTTGCAGGCCTTCTCCGATTGATTTAAGCATTATTTTGTATTTCCAGACCCCTGTCCAATACTGTTCACTGTCAAAATCGCTGTTGGTCCTTCCAAATTGTACACCTCTGCTTTATCCAGTACATTAAATCCCTGACGCTCACTCCCTCATCCAAAAAAGTACTGTTATATGTTTAATTGCCACCTTAGTAAGGGTATGGCTTCAGAAGGGCCCATAGTGGCGTGCTTTTCAGTTCATTATATTTCCTCCAAATCTTTCAAGCTGCTAGATGTTTTAAAGCTGATGTCTTAGGTATGCTATAAATCTCCGCTGCAAAAATCTTAAATAGTCTTTAATTAATGTTTTCCCAGTATACACCTTGTCGGGTACATTTTCCAGTCCCCTTTGTATAACAGCCGTATTGCATTATGCGTTTAGCTGGAGCAACAGGCATATGAAATAAAGATACAAAAGATTTACCTCGGCCTCCGGTTTTGATTTAGAGGAGCATCAGGAGTTTTTGTAGTTACATTTAGTTCAGATTGCTCTGCAAACCTAACTCCTGTGTCAGGTGCAATGGGGATGAGTTCCCTGCCAAGTCTATAGTTTTTGCTGAGCTGCTAAAGGCGTCATGATAAGGGACGTACCTGAGACCCATTGTTTTCCATCTGTCATTTTCTCCCATCCAGCGGCATATAGCACTGCGTCCACTGACCATTTTTCAGCACTGTCTTTGGGTGTGGATGGGTCGGAGGCCTGCAGTGTATTCCCCAAGTCGACAGCTGGGTGTGTAGCATTGCAGGCCGCTGCGGCAGCTGGAGCCTTTGATGCTGCCATGTCAGCAGAGCGAAGCAGCTGAATGTCAGTGCCTGTCATCAATAGATTCTGCTCATCAGTTCCCAGGCAGTAGAATCGCTAGGTGTTATGCGGGAAAATGCTTGTTCCCAAGCTCCCGGTTTTGTTTGGCTTAACAATTGCTCACCCTCGGAAGTTGCCTCCTCCATCCAAGTTAATCTGTGGTACCTGTCTTTCGACTGTTGTGAAAGTTCTGGTACATAGCGTTTTGCCAGCAAAGCCTCTTGATGCACTGTTACCTCAAGTAATTGCCTTCTCTGGCATTCCAACTGCAAAAATTCATCGTCTTCTTCATCCTGTAAAGACTTCTGCAAAAAATATTTCCAACCGTGCCTTCCAAATGCAGGTCTCCGCCTGCTGCGTTCCAGGCCTTAGGAAGCAGGAGGTGGAGCGGACCTCCTGCCTCCTCCACATCTGTCTCCTTTTCCAGGCTCTCACTGACTGCCGCCATGACCGGCAGCAACAGCGCCCCCTACCACAAGAGTAGGGGAATTTCCATGGTGTCCTGGCCAGCATTTCCCTCCCCATAAAAGTGGTTCATGCAACTGTCCAGGGCTGTGTGTGGGTGTTGATGTGCAAAATGGGTACCACTACACATTCAGTCACTTCACTGTGAGTCTCTGATTGCTTGTAAAGCACTTTGGGGTACAGTGTGTATGAAAAGTGCTGTATAAATGCTCATTCTTCTTTTTCATCTTCTCCAACAGCACATTTCACACCTCCTCCTCTAGAGTTTCTGAATTCCACAGCCCTTACTGCAAGGCTTTTACTGCAGATTCAGAAGTCGTTTGCTCAGCTGTTTTGTTCCATTTATTCTCTGAATTCTGAACGTCAGGTCCCAGCCCCAATACAGCTTGCAATGTGGCTGACTCAGTATGTTTCAGCATGAATGTTCCTCCAGAAACCATTCAAAGTCGCTGGTTACACAGTTTCTTATGTTGCTAACAGGTCATGTGATTTTTTAGCTCTTACTGACAGACAGCATGATTTAAATACAGTTATAAAATGGACACAAAATTTCATTAGCGCTGATTGACAAAGCCTTTTCAGCTGTGTCCTTATAGAGCTATAACTTTGCAACTGGCACTAATTCTGCCAGGCAGAACCACATCACAGAAACATCATTGTGCCACCTTACAGTCATGGCAACCTGGCATTAGTAACCGAGTGAAGCTTCCTGTTGTCTTTCCACGGGCTGCCGCCACACCCCACTCTCCCGCCCTACGCTGCCATATCACCCCTCATATGCCTTTATAAGATAGAACTGCTATTCAAAATCTGAGATACAATTAAAAATCAAAAAATGTTCTTCTCATGTTACTTCAGTGAAATAAAACTGGCCACCATCACTGCTGAAGCAGGAGCGCTCAGTGCAGGTGCCTTTCACTCCGTGCTTGCTATCTCACCTTCATGGCTACCCCACCTCACCAACCGTCACCTTAAGTAAAAGCATCCTCAGAAAACCACATGGTCACTCCAAAATTTTTCTTCTTTCCATTTCAAATATGCAGTCCGTTGGCATGGCGCGTGTAATGGAAACACATTCTCAGTATGGTGCCTGAAGAGCACACACGCTCCCTGTAATACCATCCTTGTCAGTTTGAAAAACACCAGATTTAAAGCTGTGCACAAAAGCAAAGTATGTACACTCTGTATGTGGTTGCGGAGAGGGGTACTTGACCTAAGCAGTATGTGTGTGTGGGGGGGCCTGTGCTGATGACACAGGTAAATACAGTACTGTACAGTACAGTATATATAAGGCAATTCTAGGGGGTGGGGGTAGGAAGAATTAGGCTGCTGGTTAACTAGGATCTGTAACTTATCCGTCAGGTAGGGAAATGGGCAGACTGGGTGGGCCAAGCGGTCCTTATCTGCCGTCAAATTCTATGTTTCTATGTACAGGACCGTTTTTAGTTTTCTAACGTGAAAACCTGTTTTTTGCTAATTTTTTTTTCATTTTTGAGAGTTTTTCCTTTTTTAATTTGTAATTTCTACTGGGGGGCCCATTTTGTAAGCCCAATGAGATACTCCAAGGTGTGGGTTATGGCCTGATGAGAGCACTTCCAGGTGCTAAAGGCACTTCGGTGCAAGTGCCTCTTGCCTCATAACGCACCTGGAGCATGCTGTTATCAGGCCATAACCCACACCTCATTGTGTCTTACTGCTTGCATATCTAACTGTGCTGTTTGTAGACAGCTTCCAATGTAGGATACCAACCTTGCTCCACACAGCTGACGACTCTGGACAGCATCACCTCAGTCATGACTGTTAACTCTAGTTAACACAACACTGCAACAAATTATAAAAAAATTTCTGTAACAGATACTCAGGTGCTAGATCTGGGAGGTGGAGAAGATGGTGCTAAACTGCGTGCATGAGCAACAGCTGTAGATCGGCTAATACCACCTTGTTTTCCTGCTGTGATTGCTATCTGTTTCATTTTAACACAACTTTCACACTTACATGCCAAGGTTATTTGCAATCAAACTGCTTTAGTCTGTGGTTCAAACTAGGATGTGCTTTCTGATTATATTCTTTTCCATGTACAGTATCTACGTTTACATGGTACCTGAAGAAGAGACGTTCAGTACACGGTTTCGAAAGCATATGCTTTCCCATCGGAGTTTACTCTGAAGGACAGCGCCTTCATGTAGGGGCTAGAGCAACACAAAGTGTTAGACGAGGACCATTATGGATAGAAGCCCAGTAGATCTAAACACAGCGGTAGTCTTCCTAGAAACCCAGAACTGTTGCAAGCAGGGACCTGACAGATATAGAATGTAGCTGGCTGCAGTCCGAGAAGGAAGAGCGTGCCCTACAGTGGGCATGTGGCTGGTTTCTCATGTGCCTGCCTGTATGGTGCTAATTGTGAGCTGATCGCAGATGACAAACCACTAGAAGTTATATATCTTTGAGGTTCAACGCATGTAGAAGGATGGAATGCTTTGCATGATGTCTATAGCCTCATAAATTTGAGTGAGATTAAAGCCAGGGCAATGGAATGCAGTTAATGCACTTGATTAGCCCACGTAGTGAAACAAAGCAAAATGCAGCAAAACAATAGAAAGCGTCTGATTTATTGCTGATAGTGCAGTGCCCTGTGCAGTAGTATTGTGAGAAGTTAGAAGAAAATCTGCAAGTCATGGAAATGTGTTGAAGTGGGAAATTGGCACCAGAGTAGAGAGCTGATCTGCCTATGCACAGCAAAGGAACTTAATCTTCTAGCAACATAAAGGAGCACTAGAACAGCAGTTCTGCAAAAGTCGTAAACACAAGTTGTTTAGGCACGCACAAAGACATTAAAGGGAAAACTCTATCTACAGCCCCCACACATACTGCATGGGGCTGTCTCTGCTGAGAAATATTTTTATTCACTTTATTTTTTTAATTATATTTTTACTGTTATTTTCATCCATTTTCAAATAACAGCTTACTGTTTCATGCATATAATACAGGAAAATACATGCAATGTATAAAAATATAATAAAATGAAAAATAAATATAATTAAATGAAAAATAAATGTAATGAAATGAAAAAGCAATTCAGTTAATCTCGACAGACTTCTCCTAAAGAAGTTGGGAGTACAGTTACCTGAATATATTAGTGTCACATTAAGTAAGTTAATTACGGAGAAATTTGTCATGTGGCGCCACAATCAGAGTTCAGTACTGGTGTAGTTAAATAAAGCCTGATTGGACCTTGTTAGCCCTGGCTTTAAATTCAGTTACAAACTAAGGAAAATCTTTCTGATTTTCTACAAGAAGTATTCAAGTAGCTAATGTATAACAATCATTTAGTCATATTTACTAGGGAACAGGTGTAAATAAACTAAACAAGCTAAATGCTTCCAACATTTAGCATTTTCTATATTACTTTCTTAGTAAACAAACACACACACATACATACTAACATACTAAAATGCCAGCAGAGTAGGCCTCATGATCTGTCGGGTCTGCTCGGGAGTCAGTACCCTGAATGGGTACCGATACCATCCTCCTGGCCCCTCCCATGATCCCCTTTTCCCCGGCCAGAGTTTACCCCCCCAGACAAGCATTCCTCAGTGTCACCCCCCACCTGTATCTGTCCCAGCCTGTCTTGAACCCTCCACTGTACATACCTCCACCAGCTCTTCAGACAATGCATTCCATGGTTCCACCACCCTTTCAGTGAAGTACCGCCTCTTCCTCCTTCCCCGAATCTCAGCCTCCAGCTGTGCCCCTAGTGGCCCCTCCTATCTTCCTCTGAAGACCCGTGAACATTTACCTCATTTGCTCCTTTTAGATACTTGAAGACCTCAATCATGCCCCCCGCACCTCCTCTCCTCCGGTGTGAACAGGTTGAGCTCGTCAGACCTCTCATCATATGTCCTATCCCCCAGACCCCTGATCATCTTGGTTGTCGTCCTCTGAACCCGTTCCAGGAGTTGAATATCTTTCATTAGGTGTGGATGCCAAAACTGCATGCAGTTCGCCGGCCCGGTGGCGCTGAGGGTTGAGGCGCTGGACGCCACACCTTGCACCACGCCGGCGACCCGGTCGGGGAGTCAACGACAGCTTCGCCTTCTCCGGGGAGGGTTCGTGATGCCCGACACTTGCATGACCCGGCGGAGGCTCGGGAACTGCAATCTCCACTTGGGGATGGGCGGCTATTGAGCAGCATGGATGTTGGCGCGTGTGTCATGCGCGTGGGGAAGTTACTTGCTGCTTGGGGTGGGAGAAAGCAGGAAACAAGCCTGCCTCAGCCGGGAAGATGGGAGGACCATGGCCGTGCCCACGTGTACCTGTGCCCGCCCAGCAGACCTCAGGCCGGCGAAATGTAATACTTGGGGTCTAGGCCCCGCCTCATCCTGCCGGAGGTAATCCAGCAGCTCCATGGGGCCCTGAGGGGTCTGCTTGGGTAGGGTTCCGGGCAGTGGGATGTCCAGTTGTCCCCTTGAAGGGTCGGAGGTGGCAGGCTGGGAAGAGGAATAATAGTAATTTAAAAAAACAAAACTGCAGCGGTACTTGAGGTGTGGTCTGACCAGGCAATTGTACAGTGGCAGAATCACCTCCCTGCATCTTGAGGTAATCCCTGTGGCGATGCAATCGAGCATCCTATTTGCCTTGACCACAGCCCTCCTACATTGCTCAGAGTTATTTATTTTGGCATCCACCAGCACTCCCAGGTCCTTTTCCTCACTAGAAGCCTGCAGTATGTCCCCCCCAGAGTGTACACCTGGCCTGGGTTTCTGCGCCCCAGGTGAAGCAGTTTTCATTTGCTGGTGTTGAATTTCAGTTTCCAGGTGCATGACCATCTATCCAAAGTATCCAGGTCCCCCTGCAGTGCTACCTTACCCTCTTCCCCATCTACCACCGCCCCCAGCTTAGAGTCATCCGCAAAGAGGCGCATTTCACTCCTGATACCCTCCGGATATCAGAGATGTAAATGTTGAACAGGAAGCGGCCTGAGAACTGATCCCTGAGGGGACCCCACTTATGACCCCCTGGGGACAAGACTACTCCCCATACCACCACCGCTGTGAGCGCCCAGATAGCCAGTTCCCAATCCACCTGACCATCCGAGCCCCCACCCCCATCCTTCCCAGCTTATCTAGCAGACCAGTGTGGGCGACTGAATCAAATGCCTTGCTGAAGTCCAGAAAGAGGACATCAACCGGCCTACCCTGGTCGAGCGCCATCATCACCCATTCATGGAACTCCACAAGATTAGTCTGACATGATCTGTCCAGGACAAAGCCATGCTGGTGATCAACCAGGTATCCCTGCTCCTCCAAGAACTCCCACAGCCTCTCCTTTAGTATGGCCTCCATCAATTTGCCAACCACTGATGTCAAGCTGGTAGGCCTGTAGTTCCCTGGCTCCTCCCTCAAACCCCTTTGTGGATGGGTACAATGTGTGCCTCTCTCAATCCTAGGGCACCACTCCTGTCTGTAGAGAAGCGTTAAAAGGTCCGCCAAGGGATGCAGCCAGGACATCAGCCAATTCTTAAAGTACCCTGGGATGGATTCCATTGGGACCCGGGCTTTATCCTTTTTAGGGACGCAGTGCTTCCCCCACCCTGCTGACAGGGATTTCAACATCTGTGCCGACAGGGATTTCAACATCCATGCCTCCTGCCCCCAAGCCAAACCGTGCCCACTCCCGTATGGAGCAGCCCTCTGAGTAACAGGTACCTCAACATTTAATGCCCCTCACTTGCTCCCTGCATCCTTCTTCCCTGTGACCTCTCCCAGCATCCTCCCTAGTGAAGACCGATGCAAAGTACTCATTTAGAACCTCTGCTTATTCACCTGCCTCCTCCTCCTCCTCCTCCCACCCCTTCCCGTCCTCAATCTACTGAACTGTCCCCTTACTCTCTTCTTTCCCTATATACCTAAAGACCCTCCCCGATCCCTGGCTAGCCTCTGCTCCATCCTAACCTTGGCCCCTCTCACCACTGTGGTAACTCTCCTGGCCATTTGATACACTCATCCCTATCCAAGGCCCTGCACAAATGCTTGAACCTGCTATATGCAACCCTCTTTTCCCTTACTGCCTCCTGGACCTCCTGGTCCACCAGCATGGCTTCCTAGACCCACCACACTTATGTCTCAACTCAGCAGGACCCAGGCCTCCTGTAACCCTCTCTTGATGATTTTCCACCTGCTCTCCGTGATCCATGCCCGGCATAATCCCCAAGTGGGCCTTAAGTTTGCCCCATGCTCTTAAAGTCTGCTTCCCTAAAATCAACTATCATCATCTTGTGTGCCCCTCCCCAGGTCCAGTACAAACCAGACGTGGCATGATCACTTCAAGCTGGGGTCCCCACCTCAAGTTCCTTAACTAGGTCACAGTCAGCCAGGACTACATCAAAGGGTATGACCTCTCTTGTTGGGTCAACAACCTGTTGAATTAGGAAGGTGTCCTGGAAACATCCAGCAGCCACTGCTCCTTGGACAATGGGGCGACATGGTTCCCCAATCAGTTGTTGGCATGTTAAGGTCCCCCAATATCACCCCCACCCCCTTCCTGACCACAGTGGTCCTTTATATTAGCCAGCAGGCTATCCTCCAGATCATCAGCCAGCATGGGGGCCTGTAGACCACCCCCATCTTAACCGGCTCTTGCCCTGGGTTTGCATGGTAACCCATAGGGCCTCCACGCTGCTCCCCCCGCCTCCTCCACTCTGCTTATCCTGATGCTGTCCCTAATAAACAGTGCTACTCCACCCCACTGCCCTATCCTTTCTGAGCATAGTATACCCACTCAGATTTAAGTCCCAATCATGTCCGGGGTGGCCCAAGTTTCGATCACAGTAGCCATGCCCACCTTCCCATCTGCCAATATTGCCTGGGCGCAGGCATCTTGTTACCAAGCTACTGGCATTGATCAGGAGCCCCCAATCCTACCCCTACTCTGCATCCTGTTTTCACCCTGAGAGGTTGCACGAGCCACCCACTTGCCTCCTCTGTGTGTGCGCCTTCCACCTGTATGGGTCATGCTAGGCTTCCAAACATCCCCTTCCACCTTCACAAGTTTAAACCCCATCTTGCCTGAATAAATTTGGTCAGTTTCTGCTTTAGTACCTCCTTCCCCATAGGTTGAGATGAAGCCTATCCCTAGCGTACAGCTCCTTGTCCTCCCAGGTGACCCCCCCAATCACCCACCACCCCGTAACCTCGAGCTTCACCCCACTTGTCACTTGTTAACTTCCCTAACTTTCAGCTTGTTTCCCACACTGGCCCTCGGCACCGGCAGGATTTCCGAGAAGCCGTTGTTGTGACAAACCCTGGCAAACTCATGAAACCTAGCCTGAAATTCCAGCACACTATTTACAGCAATATCATTTGTGCCCAGGTGCACTAAGATGTCAGGTGACTCTCCATAACCCTGTGCCAGTGAATAAACCAGGTGCTTAGCCTTTTACACAGTCAACCCGGAAATACAGTTGACCCCAGCAGGACTGGGTTTTCCCTCTCCCTGCCCCTCCCACTGAATACCCCTAATCATGGGAGTCCCCCAATAGGAGCACCCTAACTCCACCCGTATCCTTAGGCACATCCCCTTTACAGGCCACTGCCCCAACCCCGACCTCCTCCCCTACTCCAGCCCTGCCCTTCAACTGGGTATCTGGTGGCTCCCCTACATGAGAATCACTTGCCGCCCTGTACCTCTTATCCCAATGCACTGCCCCCCCGCCTCGCCCGACCCTAGTGTTGCTTCGACACCGCGCCTGATCCTGGCCGACCCCATCAGCCCCAGGCACCCCCACCCTTGACCCTCCAGTACCAGGCACCCTCCCCTTCTGTGTCACCGTGGCTTTTCCCTGGGGCTCTTTCTGCAGCCTCACCACCGTTCTTTCTCTGCCTGCTCTTGTCGATGTGCTATTTCCAAATTTTTCGAGCCTTGTGACCCCTAGTGGGAATTTTCCTCCTGAGCACTTGCTCTGTTTGCATTGGTCCCTCTATGTGCACCCCACCCAGTGCATTTCCTGTTTCATTTTTTACCCATTCCCTCTGCCAGTTGCACTCTTTCCCAGTACCAGACCTCGAGGGCCCCATCTCAAGCACTTTAATTTCCTTTGCCTCTCCTTCCACGATCACCTCACTGCCTCCTACCCTGGGTCCAGGCTTCTCTAGTACCTCACCCTGGTGCATCTCCAAGGGATCAGTCCCTGTTCCGCCCATGATCCTGCTCTCAAGAGATCATTTCCTGTGTCTCCCAGCCCCCACCCTACTTCCCCTCTGCTGGCTCCATGTCGCTCCCTCCTGTACTAGTAGATTGAAGGGTGCAAATCTGTTTTCATGCTCTATTCCCATGCTTCCCTTTCTGTTGCTAGTAGAGGCCTTATTTGATGTCTGCCCTTGAATTTCAGGCTTCTGCCTACCTTTACTTGGTCCAATGACCTCCCACACTTCCTTGTTCCTAGTTGCCACCTTGCCACCTGACTCAAGATTTCTCATCTCACCCCTGGATTTACTGTTATCCTCCTCCAGCACTCTGTTACATCCACTTGATCCCCCATCCTCCCTCCTCCGAGCCCCTGTATTCACAGGCCATATTCCTGAACCCTGGTGCTTTCCCTGCCCCTCCTACACCATCTCCGGCTGATACTGCCCCGCCCCTTCCCCCTGCACAATGCCCTCCACAGTCACCCTATTTCCTCCTTCAGCTAAGTGAGTTAATTACACACCATGCAACCCCCATCCTCCAAGCCCAATTTAGAACCATGCCCCCACATCCACTACACCCAACCATCCTCCCAAAGAGGCCCCCCAGCTGCACCACCTATCCATAGCTAGGCTACCTATGTCACTAGGTTATGGAATAGTGAAGTTACCTCACCTGAAACAGGCCAGTGTTTGGAGGCAGCTCCGGACCCCAACAGATTAACCAAGACCCCAAGCTAGGCAGAAAAATAGTGTTACAACAATGTGACCTCTCCTTCCATTTACCTCACCCTCATGGGTTTTCTCACCACCTGCAGCAGTACCTAGCCCTTTTACAGCTGTTCCCAGAGTTCAAAAACACTAGTCCATAATCACCATGGGAGGCATTCAGTAACAGTAGTCCATAATTACCACGAGTCACAATTTGTCCAGTTCTTTGTGTATCTTCCCCTGCAGAGACCCAGTCAATACACATAATTACAGCTCCTTTGTAAAATTATCCTTTGACCAGCTCTGAGATCCAATAAATCCCACAGAGTGATCAAGCAGTCCCCAATATCCTCCAGCGTGCAGATCCCCGTTCCTCCAGCTGACCTCTAAGTCCATTGGCCCTCCCTCTCCTGCCAACTCTTCCTTCAGTCTTCTTGCTCCTCCTCACTCTGGCATTTAATAGAGGCCGAGGTCAGCGTCGGTGTTAGGGAGGTGGATGGGAAGAAAAGCAGCCCCAGTATACAGCTCCCATGCTTCTGAACCTGCCAGCGTTTCCACCTCCTCAGTGCCACCCGACCCTCACCCGCCGACTGTGGTCAAAGATCAGACTCTTTCTCCGCTGCCCGACCATCGATGCAGCCAGTCCTGCAGCTCGCCACCAACTGTGGCCAAAACAGTCTCATCTTCCTCCGATCGACTGACAATGCGGCCAGCCACTAGCTAATGCTCACAGTCGGGCTCAGCTTTTAAGCCAGGCTGCATGGCGCCTTGCTTCCCGATAGGCCAAAGCATCTGCCATAGTCCCAATAGGTCCACAGCCCAAGGTCCTGATAGGCCGAAAAAGCAGCCCCAGTGATACAGCTCCCACACTTCTTCTCTGCCAGCATTTCCACCTCCTCTGCGCCGCCGGACCCTCAGCCACCTACTGCGGCCAAAATCTGACTCTTCCTCCCACTACCCAACCACCGATGCGGCCAATCCTGCAGCTCGCTGCTGACTACGGCCCAAAACAGTCTCTTTCTCCCTCCGATCGACCGCCGATGTAGCCACCAGCTCCATACATATATTAAGGGGATACATGATGGGCATGACTGTGATATGGAAAATATTTTCACTCCTATAGAGTGACCTCTGGCGTGAGTATCCAGAGGTCACTGTGCAGGAGTGAAAATATTTTCCATATTACATGATTGCACATCATGCATCCGTTTTATACAATAGGGGCGTGATAACTGGAGAAAGCTCTGGTTATCACATTCTGGTGATGTCAGCAGAGTGTGATATCTCATGGTGGTGGTTTTGTGCTGAAATAAAGAATGGCATATCATCTCACCCCTATTGTATAACTATATCACAGCATATAATGTAATTCTAGTGATAGAACTTGTGTGTATATGACAGCATATAATTTAATTCTAGTGTTAGAATTTATTTCCATTCCCTATATCTCCCCAATATACTTATTTCCACTTACTTCCTTATACTTTAATAGTCTTATGTTTCCCATATTTCCCATAGCATATAAAGAGGGGAGTGGTAAACTAGGTACACACCTAATTCAAAATAAATCATTTTTTCAGCCATTATAAATCATGAATCGTGCTTCATGTGTCCTTTAAGCTGGTTTTAATCTATTCCATGTGTGCGTGTGTGTGTGTGTGTGTGTGCGCGGGGGGGGGTATTTGAATCAGATGATGGTCCTTTTTTTTGGGTTGGGTTTTCTTGGTTTGTTTTTCTCAATTTCCACTGATCCTTCAAAAACCCTGCTACTTGTTCTGATTCAAAGAACAAATAGTTGTGCCTTTATATCAGTCAATCAATCAAATCTTTATTTATCAAGCGATCACCATTAAGCAAGCTCATTTGCAAGATGGACATAGTATACAAAGTATAAGAAACACAAACGAGACAATGTACAATATATACAGTTACAGTCAGAGCAGAACAGTTATACTGTACAAATTTATATATTAGTAGGCATATACATGCGTGAAGAATAGCTTGGGATAGAGAACCAATTCATTGTTACGATAATTATGGCCTTTTCCTAAGTTGAGAGGTGAAATATAAAAGTTGGAGTATTTTTGAGTGTCAAGCTTATCCATTGAGAGCCGGGCGGACAGTGGGAACAGGGGAGGAATAGGACAGGAAAAGGGCATCAAGGGGGGGGATAGGAGTTGAGATGAGAACGGAATAGGCAGCGTGGAAAGGGATAGTCTCAGGACAGGAGGCCTTAGAAAGGGCTCATAACAGGTGGCATATAACACGATTGGTAGTTAGAGAAAAAAGGGGGCACATAATCCAGGATGTAACACGGGCCCGTGGTAACGAGTCAGCCATAGTGCAGGGGTTTTAGAGATGGGGAAGCAGTTACAAATTTCTTTGACTGTGTGGTCATATAATGTCTTAAAGAGGAAATGCTGATCAATGAGCTCAGCTTCAGTGTTTTTGTATTGTATTCCACAAGGATGGCAGCAAAACTTATAGCCATTCTCCCAAAGCGAGATTTTAGCTTGGGTACCTTTAAATAAATAAAGGAAGTAGCTTCTCAATGCATAGGTTCCAGGTTCACATAGGGGAGACAATCGGAGATATACGGGGGTCGTTTCTTGATGATGGCTCTGAATGTCCAGAGTAAAGCATTTCTGTTTCTCCTGAAGTGGAGGGAGGGCCACCCTACGGCTGTGTAAAGGGTACAGTGGTGCGTGGCATATGGTAGACCAGTGATGAATCTCAGGGCTCTATGATACAACGTATCCAGTTTAGCAAGCTGCGAGGTGGGGCAGTAACTATAAAGAAAGTCAGCATAGTCAACCAAGGAGAGAAATGCGGTTTGTACAAGCCGCCGTTTGGCGTTGCTGGTAAGGTAGTTATTAATCCTGAAAAAAAGGCCAAGCATCTGTCCTAATTTCTTTAGAAGGTCTTCGATGTGATCCGTGAAAGAACGTTTATAATCAAGCCACACTCCCAGATACTTGAATTTGCTAACAAATTCTAGATTTTCACCCAGAATTGTGGTAATCTGAGGGACGGAGCCAACAATGGCTGGGTTTGCATCATGGAGAAAGGGAGAAAATAGCATAACCTTGTTTTTTTGCATTTAATAACAGTTTTTATTTAGGAGTTGGCCCTGAAGAAGATTGAATTCCGATTGTAGGTCTTTGCAGGCTGTTTCAGGTGAGGAACGACTTAGATAGAGGACTGTATCGTCTGCAAATAGATAAATATTGGCCTTAGTTATATTATTATCAATGTTGTTTACATAGATTGCAAACAGTAGTGGACCCAGAATCGATCCCTGAGCCTGAACCCTTCACAGGGCATGGAAAAGTACACGTTTCATTGCCCCCAGCTCTAAGATTTCTTCCTTGAACTGTAGCAGTTTTTTTCAATGCTCCTGGGTCAGTGGGGATGAGTATATTGGGAAAAATATGCTCCTTAGTCTTTAAATTTAGTAGAGCTCCTTTACTTCATGCAGCTCTTATAACCATATCTCTGTAGGTCTCAAATGAAAAGTTACCATTATAGTACTTTTTATCTCCTCTTGTGCTATGGAAGTTACAGGATTCGAAAGATGTATTGCATAATCTTTGTTGTTAAGAACTACTGACTACTTTTAGGGGGAAGTCTGTATGCTCTGGCAACAAAGAGGACATTTTACTCTGGTAAGTTCTGCTGTAGCCTAAAATTATGCTATTCTGATGACGTGAATTGTATTGAATGTAACATTTTCATTAACCCTGTATGTCTCTCTGTTTTATGTCTGTAAATTTGAGTTTTATTGAACTAAAAGTTTATGTTTCTGAGCACCTATATCATGTATGTATGTATGTATACTTTTCTATTGCAGTACTGTATGTGAATTAACTCCGGGTTACCCGTGAAAAAGGGGCACTAGTCTCAGTGGGCCTATCTGGTCAACACATTTAAAAAAATAATTAAATAAGTTCAGTGCATCATTGAAAACATTTACAACCAGCTCTGTTAATTTTTTTCATATGATTTGTCCAACTTTAAAGGTAAAGCCCAGTACTCTCAGGTTTGTAAATCTGCTGGAATTCTCCAGTGCCACAGTTCTCTGGTTAAGGGCGGTTGCAGTACAGGTATTAGACTGTGCTAGAGCTTCAGCTGTAAAGGATTTACGTTTCAGTTCCTCTACTCCATTTTGAGTTAACACTTTTTGCCCTTTATTCTGTTCATAGTTCGATGTACTTTCTTTAGCAGTCTGTTTTAGTTCCTGCTGCAGCAATTCGGTTCTTATAATGCAAGAGTTCATCTGTTTCCATGGTTGCAAACATTTTGAAAAGTCCGCCCATTACCCCATTCAGCTCATTAATGTTTTAATATCCATTTCACCTACAGTATGAGCATAGGGTATCGTTATGGAAGACTATTGCTTTGAGTGAGAATTGGATGGTTTTGTCAAAGAGGTTGTTAAGGTTGTTGCTAAAGGCATTGTTGTGACTTTTGGTATTGCACCCTTCAAGGGGTCAAATATTGCTGCAGTGCCTGCAGCTTGTTTCAGATTGGTTTTACTCCTTCTTGGCTCTTTATCTTTACCGGTGGTATTTTGGGTCTAAATAAAGGGTAACTTCATGGCCTTCAGGATGGCCACTGGATGTACTTCCAGGCTTACGGGCTGTACGCTGGACTGCTCACTGACTCAGGATTTCTGACCATTCTGGTGCTTCCCAGACCTGTCTTGGCAGCAGCTAAATACTTATCTAGCAGACCCCTTTTTTAAGTTTGCTTGCGTGCATGCGCAAGAAACATGATGTGACAGTTTAGGAGAGAAGTGGGTTGTGGAGGCGCGGCACTATTACAGCCAAGGGAGGCACTGCATTAGGGGGCTTGGCAATGGTGGACCAATGGAGGCACAGTGTGCCGATGACACTGGTCTCCAAAAGTGCACCAAGTTGTAACGTTTTCGCCGCAGCAATCAGGGGCCGCCTCGTCATTGCAGCATCAGTCATTGTGCTGCAATGAGGGAGCAACCCGTCATTGCAAGGCAGAACATTGCCTAGCCTAATACTGTTTGTGAAAATGGCAGGCGGCTTGCCGCCATGTTCACAAACAATATTATGCTGCCCCCATGCCGAGGGGGTGCCCAATCCCCCACGGCAGCAAGTGCCCCCCCAGACGGTCTTTGTTTGCTGACGGGGGCCCCAATCCCCACCGGCTTCAGTGTGCCAGTCTCCACCCAATTTTGTTGTCTGCTAATGAGGGAGCCCACTCCCCGTCGGCATGATGAACCCTCCCCATTTTCTGTGTGCGCCAGGGGTGCCCAGTCCCCCGCCAGCTAAGCCCCCACAAAGAGCTCATGGCACGCTGGGAGCCCACCCCAGCATGCCAAATGCCCTGTTAAATGGAAAACTGTCCCAAGTTGTCTGCTTTTTTTTCCCCTGTAAATCAAAACGGTCCTCAAGGGTCTCCCAGCCTCCTCCCGCAACTCAAGGCCAACCACTACGCACCCTGCCTGCCCACACCCCCACCCCATACTTACCTCCGGAGTCTGGCGCGACGATCTTCGGTGGACCGGGAACACGTCTGCACTCTTCAAAGCCGACCGCGAACTGAGGAAATGCCGGTAAGCTGTATAATGGGATAGATAGGGTTTTTCAACTTTGTTGCATATCTCAGGCATTTTGGAATTGACACCAAATTTTCAACATGGGGTTTTTGGGACCCCTCCTCATAAATTCTGTCACTGTCATGGCGTTAATCAGGCTCGAGCGGTGATTTTGCGGTCACTGCGCGAAATCACCTTTGGGGACTGATTTACGAAATGACAGTGCCAGTGTTCATAAGGTGGGCTCTCAAAAAGGCTATGTTGCAAATTTGGGGAAAAAATTCTTAAAAATGACTGTTTTACGAGCGTGCATTGCGCAGTTCCAATATACTCTTGTAAGTTTGCGAATTTTTAACATTTGCACTCCAGATTTTCAACAATGCCATTTTACCACACCTCCTATTGAGCAGTACAGCTTTACTTTTGCACATCACACACAAAATGTATTTCCGGGCATGTAGCACACAATGGCACAGTAGGTGTGCGAAATCAATGTTTGGAACAAATTACGAAAATCACAGCATGTAACGCACAATGGCACAGTCGGTGTGTGAAATCAGTGTTTGGGACAGATTAAGAAAATCACAGTGACACTGTTCATGAGCAGAGGTCTTAAAATGGCTATGTTGAAAATTTGGTGAAAAAATTCCTAAAAATGACTGTTTTATGAGGCGCATGGCTAGCAGTTCTATGCACCGTAAGCGCAAATGTTTAATACTTGCACTCCAGATTTTCAACAATGCCATTTTACCACACCTCCTTATGAGCAGTACAGCTTTAATTTTGGTACATCTCGCCAAAATGTGTTTCCGGCATGTAGCGCACAATGGCGCAGTAGGTTTGCGAAATCAATGTTTTGGACAGATTACAAATATCACAGTGACATTGCTCATTAGCAGAGGTCCTAAAATGTCTATGTTGAAAATTTGGTGAGAAAAGTCCTTAAAATGACTGTGTTACGAGCGTGCATTGTGCAGTTTCTACCCATGCTCGTACCTTCGCACATTTGCAATATTTTCACTCCAGATTGCCAACACTGCCATTTGTCCTCACCTCTTTATGAACGGTACAGCTGTCATTTTTCACATCCCGGCCCAAATGTGGTTTTGCACTTGTGGCGCAGACTAGCGCGTTCGTTGTGGGAAATCCATGTTTGGGACACATTAGGAAAATCACACTGACACTGTTCATTAGCAGAGGTCCTAAAATGGCTATGCTGAGAAATTTGGTGACAAAGTCCATAAAATGCTGTGTTACGAGCATGCATTCACGCAAGTTTCATGCATGCCATAACTTGCACATTTGTAATATTTTACTCCAGATTTTCAACACTGCCATTTTCCAAGACCTCCTTATGAACAGTACAGCTGTCATTGTTCACATCCTGTCCGAAATGCATTTTCGTGATTCGCAGAGAATAGCACGGTCGCTGTGGGAAATCACTGTTTGGGACACATTACAAAAATCACAGTGACGCTGTTCATGAGCACAGGTCGTTAAATGTCTATGTTGAAAATCTGGTGATGAAACTCCATAAAATGACTGTGTTGCGCGCATGCATTGCGCGGTTTCCATGTATGCTCGGAACTGCAAGCATTTTTAATATTCCCACTACATATTTTCAACATTGCCATCTCTTCGTGCCTCCCTATGGATGATACAGCTGTCATTCTTCACATCCTGCCGATCTGTGTTTTCGTACATGTGGTGCAGGATGGCACTGTCACTGTTGGAAGTCAGTTTTCGGGACACATTAACAAAATCACACTGCCACTGTTAATGAGAAGAGGTCCCAAATGCTTTCATGAGGTGGGGTCACAAAAAGGCCATGTTCAAAATTTGTACTGTGAGTACCAACAAACGCCCAAGGCATTACGGTTTCTAACCATTAAGTCCTACCCTGTACAGACAGACAGGCATCGGGATGTGCCTTTGAATTGCTGACTGTACTGCTCATGCCATCCCACCCCCACCCCCCAGCCTCTGACAGGCATTGAGGTGTACCTTGGACTCTTCGTCCAAGACTTCACCCCATTCTCCTATGCTGCACCCATTTCAACATATGTCCTTTTGGAATGGGGTGAGTAGAAGCCAAACACCCTAAGGCACAGCTCAACACGTGTCGGTGTCTGCAGAATAGGGTGAGGTGACATGGCTTGACCGTCATGGGTGACGACCGAAAAACTTACCCCACATCCTGTCCGTCTCTACAGGATGGAGGTGCGGTTCATGTGAAGTTCAGTACTTCGCTGCCATTCCTAGTCTGCGTCTGTCTAACTCCTGCATTTCTAATGCTAATACCAGCAAGTAAACATTCGGCATTGACAAATGCTTGTCTTTGTAGAGTCCCTGCTTCAGATGAGGAAGAAGTTGAGGATTTATCCTCATGCTTCTGTTTTGCAGGCTTTGATGCTTTCCTATTTCAGCTCAGCAAGTAAGATTTTTTGAGGGGCATGTATGGCTCCTTCACTTTGTTATTCAAATATTCAGACTGTCGTGACATTTCGATCCCTCGAGTCAGCAACAGCCACTAGGTGGCATCCCACAGTACCCTCAGGCTGACTTCACTATTGGGTAGCAGCCACTCAGTAGGCTCCATATAGAATTACGATTTTCAGTAGCTCCAGTTTGCTCCTTGCTAGTCCTGCCCTCTCTCTGGGCTTTGTGTATGGGTTAGGTGGCCTGCACGTACCTCAGAAGAGGAGAGGGGCAGGCAGTGAGCACATTCAAGCTTTTTAAATGTCAAACTCCATTTCCCAAAGCTGTTCCCTGGTCTTGAAGTCCACTGCAGGGGATTTGGGCATAATGCCTTATGGATTTTGTTTACATTGGGGATCGGGGGATATCTTGATCAATTTCAGTCACAAGGGAGCAGTGTGCACATATCTAGAACCCAAACAGACGAGAGAAAGAAATAAGTGCCTCAGACTAGGTTCAAGTCTCAGCTAAGGCACTCAGTTTTTTTCTCTCTTCTGTTTGTTTGATGTCTTGATCAACCAGATTATTTTAGTAACAAAACAGAGCTGTGTTTTTCAACAGTTTTCCCAATTTGCAACAGCAGGCAGCTTGTATCAGAAAAAAATGACACACAGTCATTTTGTTTGGTCCCAAAGTCTATTTGTCTGGGTGCGACAGTGTCTGAAGTTTGAATGTAGTTGTGTACACACAGGACATAGGGCTTTAAAAATACTGCCAAATGTCACTGTGCATTTAGAGTACTACAGTACGTATTTCCAAGTTGTTTGCTTCATGTATCTCATCATCAGTGAAGATTATTTAGTGCTTAGATCAGACTTTCAGAACAGAGGGGATTACTGTAGTCCACTGCCTTTGTCAGCAGATCCCAGGTTACGTCAGTTGAGTTCAGGGAGAACGGTGCTGAACCAGCAGGTCATATTTCCCAGTTGAAGTTATTTGTTAAATACTGTTTCAAATGATGTTATTGTTCTATCTGTACTGGCCTTTTAGTAACTGCAGTGGGTGTTTCTGAGTTACACACTGGTGATATGTACAATTTTAGAACTGTATGATCAGGTACCTATTACACATTATTTGATGCTGTCCTTAAATTTAAACTGGTGGCAAATATCTGCACAAAAAGTAGGAAAAAGTTTGGGCAGACCTATCCCATTAAGTCATAGAGGTTTAATTTTTAACAACATATCCTCTTGAACCGGGATAAAAATGGGAAAATTTACATCACTGTGACCATGAAGCTTTTAATTTTAAGTAAATGAAATGTAGAAAACCTGGAGCAATTTAATGTACAGAAATGGAATACCATGTTTTAAAACTTTAAAGAGACCCACAATGATAAGCCCCTGCACCGTGGCCTTGCCACGGAGGATGCAAATAAAGTTATGATGTACTTGAAGATTTAAGTAATTAAAAACTCCATCCTCGTAAATTGTAAAACTAGGTCCCAAGGACTTCCCGTGTTTTTGCCGCTGCCCACGCTCTGCCCCAGGCCACTAGCGTGATGATGAGATGCCATTGAGGGCACGGGAGCGCGCTCCATTATATGCAATGGGCAGCAGCTTTTCTGTCTGTTTTAAATTATATAATGGCTATTTTGCAATGAAACGTGGCACTAGTTGACTAACAAGGCCCCTTGTTAGTTGACCGGTGCCCACGTTTCACTAAGATGAGAAGTCCATCACCTGGGCTATAGTACTACAGAAAGACATTGCATATACAAGCGTACGTTGAGAGTGAAAAGGAGTATAGTGAACATCAGTGAGAGATGTAGAGAAGAAGGTTGAAACCATTGAACTTGGCAAAACAAGACAAAAAACATTCTAGTAAGAACAGTATGATCCAAAACAGTGCCAAAGCGCAGGGCGACATTGTTATGATGTAACATAAGCGGATCTGAATGTAATCCCAGAGAGTGTAGGTGGATGAATGATTGGCTTCCTTCTCTTAAATTGCCTGTTCCTAGCTCTGTCTTTGAAGAGACCTGAGTCTGCAAGGCATTGTGCTAATGTAAGCATATGTGTCTGTCTGTCTATCCACCCACATATCTATCGACCAATCACTCTATCTATACAGTTTCTGTATATCTCTTATCTCCAAGACAGTATCTATCTATCCACCTATCTACAGTATATATCAGTAGTATCTATCTTTCTTTGTACAGACAGTATTCATCTATCTGTATGTCTTTCTATTTATCAACATACAGTGACTATCTGTCTGTCTACACACAATACCTATCTGTCCTGTCTGTCTATTTTTCTCTCATCTGAGTATCTATCTCTCTCTCTATGTATCTATGTATCTGTCTGTCTATCTTCTACCTACAGTACCTACAGACAGTATCTATCTACTGTATCTACTCACACTATCTACATATCTGTCTATCTATCTAGCTCTCAGTCTATCAACATTATCTGTTTATCTAGCTACACATCTGCCAGTCAATCAATCTATCTATTTCTAAAGACAGGAGGCCTGATTCCAAGATGGGCTACGCTGGAGTAAGGTGGGATATGCTAATCCCCATGGCAAATCCTGTGACTTACGCCATGTGTTATGCCCAGTGCAATTCCAGGAGGCCACCTATGCCATAGCATCTGCGGGCTGTGACATTTGCAAGATATGACCACAGTTACGCCACAGCCTGCAACGCCTGGTACAACTGCAGGTTGCGACAGCAACTTAGCCCAATTCCAGGAGGGCCGCTGTCACAACCCGTAGTTACTATTCTGGGACACACACTGGTGTAGGTATCCTTCGACAGCTCGGAGCTGTCTTGAGTGGCATCCCACGGCTGGCACCGTTGGATGCAGCCATGCAGTGCCACAGCAATGGCACCATGCTGTCCCCCTGGCCCCCACATGCACACTCCGGCCCCCAATCATGAGGGACCCCTGGGGGTCCGTTTTAGAGGCGCCCCCCCATGCCTGTGCCATCTGTCCTGGCCCCCTCATGCCCCCTGAAGTGTGCCGCAGTGGTCTGGGATAGGGGAGGCTCCCGAGTGGGCCTCCTGTTGCTCGTCATGAGTTGCAACATGCTGCTGTGATACGCCATGTGTGGGCTACCGCCACACGCATGGCGTATCTCGCATGTCGCAAGTGCCAGGACCCTGTTGCTTCTGGAATGCGATGTAGGGTCCCTGGCGTTGTGGCAACCGGCGTAACTCACAACTGCGTGCGAGTTATGCCGGCTGTCCTGGAATCGGCCCCAGCATCTATCAACATTATCTATCTATCTAGCTGTCTCTCTCTCTATCTACAGTCTGTATCTATCTATATGTCTTATTGTCTATCAACATACAGTGTGTGTGTCTCTCTGTCTGTTTATTAATCATCTATCTAGTTATCTGTCAAGCTACAGTATATATCAGTTTATCATCTGTCTATCCATCTGTTCATCTATCTGTCTATTCTCTATCAACAGTATCTTCGTATGTACGTATATATATTTGTATGCATGAATCTATCTTTCCTCCCTTGGTCACACCTAGAAATGAGCCTTGGCTTAGTGCACCTTTTCTAGTTACCAATTTATAAATCAATTAGTCAGTAATCTTTCTACAGACAGTGGCCTACATATTCAAAAGAGATACGCCTCGCATCCCTAGATGCGCCTATGCGTCTCCAGACTTACGAGGGCTGTTGGGGGCCAGGCAATAGTGGATTGAGCAGTTGCAAGGCAGCTCTCCTCTCCTCTCCTGGGTAGGGGTCTCGCCACTCCCGCTGTACAACTGCCCCAGGTGGAAGCCAGATGGTAGCACAGGTCGGAAGTGACACAAGAACGGGTGGGTACTGCGGGACCGTGGCGTGAACATGTCTCCACATGTGCACATGTTGCTCCAGCTGGGCCGGGGAGAAATAAAAATGGAGCTGGCAGGCTCTATGACCATCCCAGTGGACGGCCAGGACCAGATGTGACCCCCACAAGGAAGAAGGGTGGAGCCACCTGCCAGTTCCCCAGGAAAAAACATGGAAAAATATACAGTGGCACATTTCCACAGTTCTCATAGCTTTACTGCATGAAGCGTGAACTTTGCAATTTGTGGATCCTCCAAGTGCGGATTGGTGAAAGCGTATTACAGTGCAAATTTCCACATTTCAAGGTGAAATTCAGTAAATTACAATTGTTTTTCATTTTGCCCACACCTATCAGTAGACAGATTGGTACCAAGGGACCTCTCTTTCCATAGTGCAGGGCCCCCCAACCCAATGTCTGTCTAAATGAATAACTGCCTGATCCTCTTTTTCCATAATGCAGGGTACCCTCTCTCCATCCCCAATGTCTGTCTAAATGAATACCTGCCTGATATGGGTGGCCCCTTTGCCCAACACAGAAACATGGAAAAGACCACAGAAGCAACAGTCGCTGTAATGGTCCGCTTCCGTGTTTCACTTTCCCCAGCGTTTCCGGACCAACTCCGACCTGGAGTTGAGAATCGTGAAGTCCATGAGTGCATGGGGTGTGTGGGGGCACAGCCTCCCACAGAAAACATTGGGGATTGGGTGGCACAATACTTAGCGTCAGTATTGTGCTGTCATAGCAGGAGGTCGGCAGTTTTACTGTCGTACCTAACTTGGTGCTTCCGCCTGATACGGGGGGGGGGGGTCCCTACACTGTGGAAAAAAGGGATTCGGTGGTGTTTCTGTTGGACAGACATTGGGGATGGGGAGGAGGGACCCTACACTACGGAAAAAGAGGGATCGAGTAGTTATTCATTTAGACAGACATTGGGAAGGGGGACCCTGCACTATGGAGAAAGAGTTTTAGAGCAGGTATTCATTTAGACAGACATCGGGGATGAGGAGGGGGGGACCCTGCACTACTGAAAAAGAGGGATCGGGCAGTTATTCATTTAAACAGACATTGGGGAGGGGAGGGGTACCCTGCATTATGGAAAAAAAGGATCAGGCCAACTTTGTTTTATATAGCTATCAGGGCTGGGGAGGGGGGGCCACTACACTATGGCAAATGGGATCAGGCAGACTTTTTCTTTACTGTCATCACGGCTGGGGGGGGCTGGCGCGGCACACTTAGCCAGATGCAGCCATGCTAATGAGCCCATAATGGGCACGAATGAGGCCCCTTTGGGCCATGTATGCCCAATGTGCTCATTGGGATATTTTGGCTGAATATTGCCCTTGGGGGGAAGTGGCTCATCCAGGTACTGTATGTGCCACACATTCCCCTATGGGTGGTCTTCAGCCCCGCACCCTGGATGCGCTGTGCCAGACATGGCAGCTGCCTGCTTTGCGCCGTGCATCCAGGGTCTGATATTTAATCAGAATGTGCAATCTGTTCTGATTGCACATTCTGTTTGAATATCACGTCAGAGCTGGCCGGCCAAATTATTTTGTGCATCACATCGATTTGCACGTGCATCTTTTCAGCTCTGAATATGGGGCCCACTATCTATCTATGCGTATGTCTTTCTGTTTCAAAATACAGTGTCTGTCTGTCTATCCATCCATCCATCTATAGACAGTATCTGTCTATCTATCTATCTGTCTGTCCACCCATCATGTCATCTGTCTATCTGTCTATCCATTGACAATATCTATCTGTCTGTCTGTCTATCTATCTACAGATAGTTTGGGTGTTGCTTTTGTAGCTGTGTTATTTATTTAAAGAACTACTGATGCCTCAGAGAAAACTTGGAAAAACATAATAATTAGATACAATTCAGCTTGCATTCCATATTATCTTTCCCATTATTTATTACTCAGTAAATTTTTATGACTACATGATGATTATCCCTTAGAGGTTCCCTTAGAGTTTATCTGCCTCTTTCGCTTACTCCCTACTTCAAGTCATAATCCTGTGTTGTGACCTCACAGTCTGTTGACATGGGAGTAACTGTGATGTCACAAGCAGTGCAGTATGACCTCAGGTAGGGAGAAGACAACAGGAATAGAAAAACTCTTTAGGAGCAAAGATCCTGTTTTCATGCAGATCACCTCATTAATAAATAATGGAGAGGAGGAATACAAAACTAATTTGAAATACAAGCTGAACTGTGTCTAAAGATTGTGTTTTGTTAAAGTTCTCCTGAAGGTGTCAGCTGCTCTTTAAGTACTTACTTTTTTGTTCTGTCATTGCACGTCTTGTATAGTGCTTTGTGCACCTGGAAAGGCACTATATTAAATACAATGAAATAACCTCATCCAAAAATAACCTACCCTAACCTTGGATACCTGACTCTGCTTCTCCTCTACTGTCGTCACCCCCAGAGGTTCTGCAACATTGCTTGGTGCACTTCGTAAGTTTTGTACTTCTTGCACTCACCTGTTTTGGATTTGTTTTTATTTTCTGCCTACGCTTATGTTTTGTTGTAACTTACTGTGCTGTTTGGGTTGCTGTCCCACTACTATCAGTAGGAAGCTTCAGTTATTACCTTTGATGGACTGTAGTATCATGTTTCTCCCATGTCAACGACAGTATTTATTTCTCCCTGTTCCCCTTTCCCCGGTTCACGACTGGAAACTATCCTTGGCTCAGTGCGCATTTTCTGATTACCAGTTTTCAAATAAATAAAAAAATAACCCAACACTGCTGCTGCAATTGATGGTCCAACCTGATATAATCTACCTTTCACTAATTACTGCTGGCTGTTTCTGTGGATCCTGTTCATTACGTGATGCCAGTTCCAACATTCAGCACCCATAAGTGAACAGCGCTGATCAGTAGAACTAGCCTCATAGAATATCAAGAAAACCCAGAAACGAACAGTGATAAATAGTGACGAGGGAGATTAGTACAGAACAGGGTTGATGACTGCAGAAAATATTAAACCACATTTATTTATAAAAAATTTTACAACATATAGGCAATAACGTGGAAACCATTAAAATGAAATAACAAAAGGCATGTAAAATCAATGGGGTTAGATTTTTGAAAACTCATGACACAAACAGTTCCTGTTGATTTTGAATGCAGCCTGCATCATGTCAAATATGCCAAAGCATTTGTGGATAATTTTAAATATTTTGATTCATTTGCCACAATTTCTGCACTTTATGGTGAAAAGAAATACTGTATGGTGAGTCATTTTTTGTGTGCAACTTGCAGCAAAATGTTAATAGTTTTTAGTGGCCTAACAATGATGCCACAAAAAGTTCTGCAAATGTCTGAAAAGCCATGTTTAAAAAGTGTTTCCTATTACCTTTAGTATCCTGAGGTGAGTATGCTCAAAAGAAAAGGCAATGATGAAAAATATAAATGATAAAACAGTCTTTGAAATGTTTAAGAAAACATTCTACATTGTTAAAAACAAGGCAACCCTGAAACTAAGGAAGAAGAAAAGAAAAGGCACCATAAAATTCTGTTGCATACGATAATTAGCCATACCTTTAAAACATAAGGCTATTATTCCATTAAGAAGAAACCTTTTTCCTCAAGTCTAGGTAACAGCTTGTATCACAGTAAACAGTAACATAAAAAAAATGTCAGCACTTGAAGTTTAAAATTTGAATATTTAGGTTATCTCTTCTCTCTCTCTCTCTCTTTCATTCTCTAAGTTTTCTAATCTTTCATTAAGTTCTCTTTTCTTCTAGCTTTTCTGTTATGTGTTCTTGGAATTAATTTTGAATTTAAACATGATAATTATTTTATCTAGAGATGCATTTTGAAATTTGCTTGATTTTATAATTACTATTTCATTATATATGTATGTTTAGGTATTGTATTTATGGTTGTAACGGGTGAGTTTATGGATTGACATTGCTAAATATGTAGAATTGCTTGCACTCACCATTTTAATAATAAAAACTTTTACTGACAAACAAGAAAACACGGGGGATTCAGTTTATTTATTTATTTTTTCTATTTGGTTTTGCTCCCAGGAGCCTGGGAGGCGGCTCTGGTCCCTCCCTCAGAGGGACTCAGTCTCCGGCTCTCCATTTCCTGCCCGACTTCCCCTACAATCCCCCATGGGTTTCCCCCCATGACAGGGCCAAGGCGAAGGGGCACCAGCTTTCCCACACCCCGGAGCGAAATTCAGAAGCTCGGTGAGCCAGGATAGGTGCGGGAGAGCCATCATGGAGCCTGCCAGTTCCATTTTACACCACTTTTTCTCTCCACCCCCTCCCCACCGCCGGCATACGTCGGCAACATGCCTCCCGACTTGCATCTCCTCTGGCCACCGCCAGAGGGGAGATCAACGAGCAGGATGTCAATCCCTCCCTCCCCAAGAGAGAAGAGCAGTCCACCGGATGCTCAGTCCTCTCTCTCCCCTTCCGACCCCTGGTGGCCCAGGCTCATTCCTCAAACCCGGGTTGCTGGCATGGCATGGGTGTGGTGTTCAGCACTCAACCCTCAGTGCCACTGGGCCGCACAGTTTAGTTTTTATTTTTATGTCACATAAAACTTTTAGGCATGTGCCTATTTTCAGAAAGTTTAGAGTGAGGTACAACAATAAGAAATGTAAAAATATACAGTAGTGGACACAAGTAACAGTTGTACACATTGCAGTGAGTTTGATTTAGCATTACATGACATTCTATGTAAAGAGCAGTATACAAAGGGTTTAGATTACAACAGATGTTCAACAGTAGCATTTAGTACTGGTATTCTGCTGTAATAGAAGGGGTTGAGAACTAGTACTGCTGTATGATAGGGTGTGTGTGTGTGTGTGTGTGTGTGTATACAGTATATATATATATATCCTAGACAACTGAAGGTATAACAGAAATGGTTGCTAGCTGTTTAGAAGCACAATCCAGTGGTGGGGTTCGGTTTCTGTCCTGAACATGATGTGCGGGATTTTCCATGATGTGGCCATGGATGTTACTGTAGGCATTGCCGGTGTGCCAAGTCCATCTGATGCACCTGCATCTGATTTTCTAACAGCAGCTGATTTTGTGGAACTTGAATGTACTTTGTGCCAGTTTGCATCTCAATTTTGATGCAAGATTCCCAAAGGTGCATGGCAACGGCCCAATTGGTGATCCACACATGACAACAAAGAAGTGGTCTAGTGGGTGTCCTTTGCACACAGGGATGGAAAATCCTGGTTTTCGTTGCAGTACCTTGTAGCTCCAGTGCTAGACAAAATGGGGGTTGGATATACAGCATATGGAAATTCGCTATTCTGCATATTCCAAACTCTGGATTGCTTTTTGTCTAGCTGATCTGATCCTTATTTTCAAAGACATAGGCCAGATATTCAAAGGGTTGTATGCGCCCAACAGGGTTCTTGCTGTCGCAAGTCCTACATTAGCCATTCTGCGATATTCAGCAGGAGGCAGTTGCGTCACACTGAAAACAGGTTGAGCAACAGCGCAATGCAAATGAATGCATGCTCAACCAGGAGGGGAGGAATCATGCATATAAACTGCGCAACCCGATATTCAGTCGGGTTGTGCAGAGTTGTGCAGGCGCAACCCCAACCTGCGCCTGCACAACTTTGAGCCAGAAAAAGGATCAGTTGAGGGCCACCCACAGGTGAGCTGCTGTATTGCAGAGCGCAACAGGCAGCTGCCACCCGTGGCTGGCCCCCAACTCAGTCCCTGTGTCCTCGACCAGCCCATCGCGGGCAGAACGTGAAACAACCCCCAGTGCCCGATCGCGGGCAGAATGTAAAAGACCCCCCAACCCGAATATTTCCCTGGTGGTCCAGTGGACCGTAATGCCCGATCGCGGGCAGAATGTCAGTGACAACCCCAAACATCTCCCTGGTGTCTAGTGTCCCCCACCCTCACCACGAAGCCCACCACCCGCTCCCCGGCGCGGCGGGCGGCAGTATCCTACTGCTTCAGCCCGCCACCGCCGACCGATCAGTCTGGTAGGGCTGCACGCCCATTGGTGCAGAGCTAGAGCCAATGGGCTGCAGCCCATACCATACATGACAGTCCAGATTTGTGAAGTCGGCGATGGCGGGGCGGCAGGCAGGTGGGATGCTGCCGGCTGCTGGGGGGCGGGGTGGGGGTCGTCGGGGGTGGGGGGACACTAGACACCAGGGAGATGTTTGGGGTTGTCATTGACATTCTGCCCGCGATCGGGCATTACGTCCACTGGACCACCAGGGAGATATTCAGGTTGGGGGTCTTTTACATTCTGCCCGCGATCGGGCACTGGGGGTTGTTTCACGCTCTGCCCCTGATCTGGCATTGGGAGATGTCTGGGGGGGTGTTGTCATGATACGCTCTGCCCACGATCGGGCATTGGGAGATGTGTGGGCGGGGTTGTTTTCACGCTGTGCCCGCGATGGGCTGCAGGTGCGCCGTCCTCGACGGCTGCTGCCTGGCAGGGCGGCCAGGGCGCAAGTCCTCGGGATCGGGCGCACCCACATGCTAATGGCATGCAAATGGGGCTACAATCAGATGCAAATGGCCCCCGCGCCTTGCATGAATTATGGCCCCATTTGCATGTCACCTTTTGAATATCGGAAATTTGAGTGGTACAATGGTATATGCCACCGCAAGTTTAATGCTCAACTCTGACAACTTATGTGGCGCAAGTTCCATTGTGCTATGCATTAGTGGTTGTGGTTGGGGTGATATTCAAAGGAGTTGCTCAACAGCTAACCCTTTGAATATCGCCTCGCCACACCCCTGTGCAACTATTTTGAGCAGCTCAAGGGCTTGCGCCTCAGAATGGCGCAGTTTGAATATCCGGGCCCCACAGTATAAGGGAGTGCTCAGAAAGATGGGTAGAAAAATATATCAAGTGAATGACACAAATATAGAAAAGAAATAAACTGGAATATATTGCAAACAGGTGTTTAGTTAGATAATTAATGCAAAGTATGGTGTCTTTTTTTAGAAAAAGCTAAACCATTGTCTCTCCATCTCACTGTTTTGTCTATGCTGAACATTCCATTTGGTTTTGCCTAATTGAAAACATTTGTGTCCCTAGAAATACTGCCTCATGTACAGCAGTCGACCCTGCTAAATGCCACGGCATCATACACAGTCACAGTTGATCGTTGCACAAAATTGGGGTACAAAAAAAAGGCTCCCCTTGTACCAGCACCAAAAACTGATACATACTAGAGAAAAATTTAGTTACAGGATGGGCAAGAGGAGATGACCAGTGGCTAAGTCGCAGTGCAAATGATGGTCCCCAGATGTTTGGAGTCAAAAATGGGATTTCCATTCGAAAGCGTCCCCACTGCATCCTTCACAGAGAACTGTATGAGGCATAGCACCAGTCACATGGTACTACTCATAGGTGTGCTTCTCCTGGAAATTGGCCACTGTGTGGTGCCTACCAACTCGGAAATGGTTGGAGGACTGAGGATAGAGGAGCCACTAGGATCCAGCGGTCATAACTCCGTATGATTTGACCTGAACCTTGAGACAAGTAAGCCCTCATAAAAGGCTGAAGTTCTAGATTTCAGAAGAGCAGACTTCAGCCAGATAAGGAAGCTGGTCTGGGACATGTTAGTTGGAGTGGACAGCCTCAGGGATGTGGAGAAAAGATAGGGGCAATCGGGCGAGGCATTCTCAAGGCAACAGAGTCTTGCATGAGGACAGTAATTAACAGAAACAGGTACAAGAGACCAGTATGGTTCTCTGGAAATGTCAGGGAAGCAGTGAGAGCTAAAAAGAAAGATTTCACCAGGTACAAGGAAAAACAAGTGAAGGAAGAATCGGGAGAGTACCAGATGAGAAGAAGGGAAACCAGTAGGAGGTGTATGAATATACTAATTAGGTATTTGCCAAATATTCGACAAATACTACAGGGAGTATTTGGATATTTGGCAGTATTCAGGTATTCAGGAATTTGGGCTTCATTAGCCTGCAATAGACCCCCAAATAAATGCTGAAATAGGGGAGCAGTTGAGCCCCCTAAGCCCACACTCTCGCACCATTACAATTCTTGCTTGAGATCATGATTTGGGGACCGCACTGTCCACCTCCCTACATCTTCTTTTTTGGGTTGCCCATCTGTGCTTTGGGATCAGACATCCCACAAAGTATGGGAGAAGGTGCAGCGATCAACATCCCACACAAATGCAGAGTCAGAAATGAAGTTGCTGTATTTTAGGCTGTACATCAGGCAAAACAATTCCCCAAAAGGGCCCTAGAGCATTTGCCAAATAAGTCAGTTGAATACCTCCAAATGGAGCAAGTATTTGGAATTTAGCTGAATACACACTGAATTCAGTGTATTCGACTGTCAGTTCAGATTCAGCGCTCACCTCTAGAAACCATGAGGGCAGTCAGAGAAGCAAATGTAGATACAATGCTGTGTACAGTGGCGGAGGTCAAAGGACGGAAAAAAGAGTTCTTTAGAGATATTAAAGAAACAAAAAAATGACGGGAGGAGAAATTGTTAGGCTAACAGAGGGAGGAAGGGTAATTGAAGAGGACAGGCAGAAAACGGCCATTCATAACAACTGTTAGTGCTCTTTATTCACAAGGGAAGACGGAGGGCCTCTGCCAGAGAGTGACATTGTGGCAGCTGTAAGGGGAGCCCTGACAAGAGGCAGCAGTATTTACCAGTGGAAGGGTTTGGAAAGGGCTAGCAGCCCCAACGTATAGATTAGACAGATAGGATGCATCTGTGGGTACTCAAGAATTAGGAAGGAACTGACTGAACCCTTGGTAGGGCTGTTCAATAGCTCAAGTCAGACTGGGGTAGTTCCAAAGGCTAGAAGGTAACAGACGAGTCCCATTCCATAGTGGTGGTAGAGGGACAAGGAGCAACTGGCTTATTACAGGCCTGTCAGTCTTACTTCTGTTGGGAGTAAACTGACGGAGACACCAGTCAAAGAGGACCTTAGGGACTATCTGGAGATCAGGGACTCCAGGATAGTAAACAACATAGGTTTGTGGCAGGTAAGTCTTGTCATACCAACCCGATAGTATTATTTGATTGATAATATGAGTAGTGGATAAGGCCCATGCTATAGCCTTACATAGCACCTCAATTTCAGCAAGGCTTTAGACTTGGTGTCTCACAGAAGGTTACTGAAGAAGCTAGATCTGGGTGCAGGGAAGGACACCGTTAGATGGGTGAGAAATTGGTTTGAAGGGAGACAGCAGAGGGTTTTGGTTAACAGAGTCAGTTCAGAGGAGAGAGAGGTCACCAGCAGAGCGCCACGAGGATCGGTCTTGGATCAAGTCCTTTACAATATATTTATTAGCAACACTGGAGAAGGAATCCAGGGCAAGATGTATCTCTTTGCAGATGACACTAAGCTCTGTGACAGGGTAGACAGCGGAGAGGAGGTTAGGGAGGTGCAAAGAGACTTTCAAGGCAAGAGCGGTGGTTAAAAGTTTTGGTAGTTGAAATTCAATGGCAAAAAGTGCAAGATGATGCACATAGTGAACAAGAACCTCAGGACAGAGTAATGAATGTGAGGGGAGGGGGTAAAGATGGGCATAATGTCTGAGGAAAGAGATTTAATGGTCATCGTCAGTGACTCCATAAAACAATCAGGCCAATGTCTCAAGGCCTACAGTAAGGCAAACAGGACGCCGGGATGTATAGGAAGGGGTATTGACAGCAGAAGGAAGGAGGTATTATTACCTTTCTGTAGATCACTGGTGAACCCCATCTGGAGTACTGTGTCCAGTTCAGGAGTTCTCACCTCAGGAAAGATAAGTACAAGCTGGAGACAGTGCAATGAAGGGTGACCAAGTTGTTTCAGGGTCAGCATCTTCCAATGATCATCTCAAGGCACTGAACATGTACTCGCTAGAGGCCAGACAAGAGAGTGAAGATATGATAGAGACCTTCAAGCTCCTGAAAGGAATGAACAAGGTGAACTGTTTTAAGGATATAAGTGACCATAGTACCATTGCTTGCATACGGACTACACCTAAACTCACCTCAAACTCCAAATATCTGTACAAAAGGCATCGTAGGAACTTTAACAGTAGTAGCTTCCTTTCAGATCTTTATAGCATAAGATGGCAAGATTTTTACTTTGCAAAAACTGTATCTGAGGCCTTCACCTTATTCCAAGACCTTCTGTCTCGGGTAATAAATAAACATGTGCCTCTAGCCAAAGTCAGGACTAAGAAAAGGTCTCATCCATGGTTCAGTGATACCATTAAATCAGCCCTGCATCATAGGGACCACCTCTGGAAACGTGCCCGCAAATCTAGGACACCTTCTGACTGGACAGCCTTTAGAATGGCAAGGAATCGTGCACCAAATTAATTAGGGCTGAGAACTAAGTTCTCAAAACCAAGCCGGACTCTTCCTCCAAAAATCCTGCTGTGTTCTGGAAAGCACATTACGAGACATTGAAGGCCATCGACGGTCTTCCTCCTTCCCCTCTAAGATTACTACTAGCGACATAATCTTCTCAGATGAACTTAGCATATTGGATGCATTCAACAATCACTTTGTGACAGCTGGTCTTGCATTTGACACTTTGCCTGCTAGTAGACTGCTCCAGAACAGCAGTGCCTTGGACTTGACAGATCAAGTGACCAAATCTACTCCCCTCAAGGACAAGCTCAGTTTCCGTCCAGCATCTTTCAAAGAAGTCGAGGACTTGTTACTAGCTCTAGATCCTAAGAAAAGTGCTGAAGCAGCTCAAATTGACCCTTTTTACTTGAAATTAGGCTACCAAGTACTCACTGCTCCTATCACCCACTTATTTAACCTGTCCCTCATGCAAGGCATCCTCCCTGACTTACGGAAAATAGTGCATGTCGTTCCACTCCTCAAATCAGGTGACCTATATGATCTCAGTAATTATAGACCTATATCCCTCTTACTTATACTATCTAAACTCCTCAAAAAATTGTCAACATGCAACTCATGATTACCTTGAATCCTCCATAAACTCAACCCTATACTGTTAGGCTTTTGACCCAGTCATAGCACTGAAACAGCCCTTGCAAATGTGACCAGTGATTGGCATCTCGCTTTGACTCCAAAAACTAACATGGGCGCTGTATTCCTTGACTTGAGCAAGGCCTTTGATACAGTAGACCATGATTTGCTATTAACTGAGCTAATGTATTGGCCTGAGGAACTAGCCTTGAGTTGGTTCCGTGCTATTTAACTGGCGTCAGCAACAAATAAGAGCAGCAGGTGACCTCTCCCCTCAAGCCTCTTCTGAGGAGAGACCCTCAAGGGTCTATACTGGGCCACTCCTTTTCGCGATTTACATAAATAACCTTAATGCTGGTATACCTAGTGCAAGTGTTCATCTTTTGCAGATGACAGTGATCTATGTCACCAGGTCTGCCCTTGAACAAACCAGTACTGCATTGCAGCATGAATTCAGCATTTTGCAGCGTAATCTCTTGCAACTAAAATTGCTGCTTAATGCTAAAAAACAAGTCTGTGTTCCTATCCCCAAGGTCTCACCTTATCTCACACCACTCCGCAACGTCTAAACCTCAGATCTCTGTGTCACTAGGAGAAACTTTGGAATTAGTGGAATATTTAAAATATCTGGGTTTCTGGATTGATTGCAAACTTACCTTCTCTGTGCATATTGATGAGCTTGCGAAAAAGCTAAAGCAAAGATTGGGTCTCTTTTTTCCGAATTAAACACCTCCTCACTTATGATGCCAAAGTCAGGTTGGTACAGTCAGCCTTTCTACTGCTCCTGGACTATGCAGATCTCATATACTGTCATGGCCCTAGTTCTGCCTTGGCCAGATTAGACCCCTTGTACCACAGGACCATTAGAGTCATAACCAATGCCCCTTATAGCACCCACCATTGCTCTCTCTACTCTCTGTTGGGCTGGCACTCATTAAAGACTAGAAGACTGAAAAATGCATCCATCTGGACATTCAGAGCCTTGACCAACAAACTCCCTGAATACATCTGCAAATTGGGCTGGTGGTATAGCCTAGAGGTTAGAGTAATGAGCTGTGAACGAGCTTGGTACATCCAGTGGACCAGACCTTGGTTTGATTCTCACAACCTCCACTTGCATACTGTGTGACTCTGAGCAAGTCAGTTAACCGCCCAGTGCTCCCAGGTCGTCCCTGAAAACAGGCACTTGTGCCTAGTGGGCCTTAGCCAGTTACCAAAGACTAAAAAAAGAAAAAAAAAGCTTAGTCACTGCTAAAGGGACCTATTCATTTAGGGGATACACATACATCTCACTAAAAGTTCCCCGAGCCAGTGCACGCCTTGGATTGCATTCATTAAGCCATACCCTTCCCACTCTATGGAATCATCTTCAAAAGTTCGTTAAACTCTGTAATCTCACCAGTTTAACTACCTTCAAAACACACCCTAGGCAAGTCATCCAGGACCCCTGCAACTGTTAAAGCTAAGTACTAGATCCCACCTCTCTGGCTTCTGCCTTCTCTACTTCCTCTCCCACCTTTACCATGCCTGCATCTCCGCTTAGTGCAACACATTAGGCTCTACCCTCCTTGGCCCGGTAGATAACTCTACTTCGGTCATCCCACTTGCAGCCCTTCCTACCTTCTGTGTTTTGAGGTTGTACCTAGTCTTTATTCTCTGCACCATGCTTTCGCATAGCCTGTCATGCTTTGAAGTTGCACCTAGTCATTGTTTCTTGCACCTTGCCTTCACACAGTACCTAGCATTGTCAGACAAATCTAACCTGGGGTACTAGCTCCACAAGCACCCTGCGCATCCCTAATGCCTTATATTTTTTGTTGACTTCATTATCACTGTTGTTGCAAAATGTGTATGCCTCTAAAAATGTTGTATGTTCCTTTCTCTCTTGTATCTATATGCATCTTTATACCTTGTATGCTTTCGTAGTACTCTGTTCATGTATGATATTGTACTTCTGCCGAGGTCTATTATTGCATCTACCTTTATGCGTCATTTATCTTGTAAGTTCTCATATGAGTGTTTATGTATGTTATTGTATTACTGCCCAGATCCATCTTACAAATGAGCATTGCTCAGTGATGTTTCCTCCTGGTAAAATAAAGATTGCTTGATTGAACTGTGAGGACCTATTTAACATAAGTAACAGATCAAGAACAGGGGGGCATAAGTGGAAACTGAGGAGGGGGATTCAAGAGGAAAATGAGGAAGTTTTATCGTACAGAAAGGGTGGTGGAGCCATGGAACAATCTGCCAGCTGGTGTGGTGGGCGCCAAAACTATCAATGATTCAAATACATCTGGGGCAGCATGAAGGGCTTAGTCGTTGCTCACGGTGGTAGCGGTAGGGTGGGGAGCGTTGGGGTGGATGGTGTGGGCTAGAACTCTGCATGGAGAACAGGTCCTGGCTGGTGGCCGCTCATCCATCAGCGCCAGTCCCGAGCACTTGCCTTGCTCTCCGATTGCCATGCCGCTGCAGGTACCCCCTGGCTTACCCCCCAGGGTGGGGCTGTGGCACCAAGCGGACCCATTTATGATGGGAGAAGGCGTCTGTGAACCAACATTCCCTCCCTGGCTTGCCCCCCAGGGCGGGATTCTGGGACTGGTGGTGCCGCAGGGCCATATTTGGTCGGCAGGGAGGTGAAGAGTGATGAAGGCCAAGTGCTGGCGGGCTTCATCCATGGCAGCTGGCAAATGTTTTCTAGGCTGCCCCAGGGGTGGGACGTGCAGTGACGCTGCGGCCCACCCTGTTCCTCTTGTGTGCTGGCACCAGTCACCTGTGGTTCCTCCAGCCTCCAGCAGGGGTCCATCAGACACCAAATACTCTACCCCTCCTCCCCAGAGAAGGAGAGCAGTCCATGGGATGCTCAATCCTTCTCCTCTAGCCAGCCCTCCGACTCCCTGGGTCCGTTCCTGAACATGGGTTTCCAGCGCTGCAAGGGAAATCTAATCTGCTTGTAAGGGTCAGGGTTTGTTAGGGTTTTATGTACAGACTGCATGGACCAGTGATCTTTTTCTGCCATCATTGTCTATGTTTCTGTGTTTTTATGATCATGGCTTAGCACATGATTAGAATGCTGGCCACACCTCTTTCCAACCCCATTGTGCACATCACAGTGGAGTCAAAGTAGACTTATGGTGCAGAATTGTCATTGCAGACACTTTGCACCACAAAGTTATGATTGTGCTCTAGGAGCCCCGATATTCAAATGTTTGAATGGGTACTAATAGCCCAAGGCTGGAGCTGCTGCCAGGGCTGTGCCCACCTGGGGCCATGGCACTGTTTTTCTCTGGACCCCCCCCCGTGGTACCATTCCATTGGCTTTATAGCTATATAAATGGCACCCCTGCTGGGTGCCACATCACTCCCTTGCATGCCCGCTGTCTTCCCAACTCCAACTATGAAACTCCTGTGCCCCTTCTGCCCCTGGACCCCACTTTTAGAGCCCCCCCCATTTGCCATATTGTGGCACTGGCACAGAGGTGCTTAGACCACCTCATGTCTGGTCTAAGTTGAACCTCTTACTGTGCCCCCAGTGGGGCTTACAAACTACGAAAAAAGGGGATGGTGCAGCCCTGCCATGGTGCAAGCCACCTTGTAACCTGGCGCACCCTGCTGTATGTCATAAGGGTGGTGAAATGCCACTTTGATGCAGCGACTTCCCTTTGCGATGCAGACTGCGTTAGAAAATTGGGAATGCCACATCTTTTGACGCAAGGCGAAACGTTGTCATTTATGTTTGACAATGGCACCTTGCATCGTTCCTCAGACTTTGAAAATTGAGACCTCAGACTTCAAACAATAACACGTCTAATATGGAGTCAAATTATGCCAGTGACCATCACAAAAATCTAGTCAGTGTTAGTTTACATTATGCCCCGTGCAAAAAGGTGATTAAAATTAAAATTATAAATTAAAATGTTAGATGAGGTACCACTTTATCTATAAATCTTTCTGTTATAAATAGGTAGAGTACAAAACAGCAGTTCATAAGGGTGTCAGCGGTCAGACAGTTATGCCTTTCATAAAGCTGGTGCACTGTTGTCAGGGGATGGGGCCACCGTATGAGTGTTCGTCAACAGTGCATTGCATTGTGGTGATTCAGAAGTGTGAATCCACTAACATGCTGGAGTGCAGCAGCCACAAGGCTCTGTGCATGGAATAGCATCAGTCGCCTGGTGCTGTGCCATGCGCTGAGCGCCAGGTCGATGGCACTACCACCATCGTAATCGCCCACACCCTCACATCTGTGACTACTTCTGGGAAGATGACAGTGAACACCGCTTGCTCCTCCTCATTCTCCCTAGGCCTGGTGGTTCAGTGCCCCCTAAGCACTCCCAGTTCCAAAAGCAGTCCCTGAAAAGTGGTTCAAAAGGTACAAGGAAAACCAGCGCACACACAGCTGACCGTGCAGAAGTAAGTTACTTTATTACAAAATTGTTGTGAAATATACCAACGAGCACTAAGTGCCAGTGCTTCAAAGGCACACTGCCTCTTCGTGAGGTGTGTGTGATAATTGGTTCCCCTCCCTAACCGTGTCCCTTAATTGTAAAGTTCGACAGGGCTGTGTGCTGCCTAGCTCCTTCCTTTGCCAGCTGTTTTGTTCTGGTTTGTAAGTCTGCACCCTTGCCCTGTAAACTTGCTTTAAGTAGTTCTACTGGGTGTGCCGCCCCGATCACCCAGTGGCAATGCATTGTGCTGCCATGCTGGTGACCCAGTTCAGGAGCAGACGTCAGCAGCTGTGTCAGCAAGTAGGCCAGGCAGCATGCAACTACTGGAGGGCAGCACACCTCTGCCAGTGAGGGCTGCTGGTGGGTTCTGGCATGCAGTGACTCAGCTGCAGGTGTGCCAGGGAGCTTGCTCCTTCAGTAGGGACATGCTGCATGACCAAGGACACAGCTCACGTTAGTGGGAGGAGCAAGACAACAATTGCAGAAACTCTGGAGGAGGGAAGGGGAATCCCTGCCATCTGAATAATGGTGAATCTGCCTGACTAGGGTATATTCCTAATTAACAGGTTATATCCCTGGTTGACAACAGGACTGGGGTATAAAAAACAGTATTCGGAAAAGACGTATTTTTACCATGCATGCGGGGTGCTGCGGCTTGTGGCCAGGGTTACAGGGACTAGTGAGAGGCTGTGTGTGTCTCAGTGGCTCATATGCATGCCACACCATGCATTCCCGTGGCTGCCCCATCCCACTGCACTGAGCATTTACACAGGGAAGGGCTTGCAGCCCTTTTGTGCATAGTACATTACAACCCCTTTCTGCCAATTTATTATGATTATGTATGGGACCTCTAGTACTTTGCATATCTATTCATATTAATTGTATGCTAATGATTAATGCACATTTTTTACAATTAGAACTGTTTTTCAAACTGCAGTTATTTTAAACCAGTCAGGCTAGAACTACAAACACTTTGGATGGAAGGAAACTTAAGCAAGTAGATCAGGAAAAGGCTTGGGGTAATAATTTCAAGTTTCTTAAAACATAGCCAAAAATGTGATAAAAAGTAATAGAATCCTATCTTGTATTAAAAGGAATTTTGTCACAGAAAGTAGTGTTGCTGTTACATAGTTCATTGGTAAGACCATATTTGGAATATTGTGGGCAGTTCTGGCCTCCACAAAACTGGTCCGATGTAATAAGACTCGAGTTGGTGCAATGGAGGGCCACTAAATTGATCAATAACATAAAAGGGAAGGACTACGACACCAGAGTAAAGGAATTCAATCCATTTTCATTGGAAAGGAGAAGTGAGGGAGGGGTTATGATTTTAGTTTACCGAGTTTCTAGAGACTTAGAGTTGTAAAAGTATTTGCATCTTATTCACGGGAAAAATGATCAGTATCTCAGGGGTCATAACTATCGAGTAAGAGGAAAAAAAATCTCCATAAATCAGAAAGAAGGGAACACTGGTTCACACAAAGGGTGGTAACAGACTGGAACAATATATCTAAAGATGTTGTACAGAGTGATGCACTACCTGCATTTAAAAGAAATTTAGACAGATATATGGAGGCCAAGGTCACAAACATTTGTCTGTGCTGCCTATGAACCTATTTGTTGGGCTAAACTGGGCACACAAATTCTGAATAAAAATCTGTCCTGTCAGCCCAGTATCTTGTCTGTCCATGGTGCAGTCTGTTCGTCTATGCAAGACTCATATCTGAATCTTCCTGTTATGAATGTGAAAAAACACACATCTCATAAGCACCTGCAAAAGGAGACCATGCACAGTGATGCCACATGGGAATATTCCAGGAAGTATTCAGGGGGTGAGGGAGGGAAAAATTCTCTCTCATTGCAAGTAAATTACCATTCTCGTCTACCTTGTCACAGTTTAACAGGGAGAGGCTATTTGAAAGCTGATCCCAGTAGAGAAATCTTTCTTCCTGTCAGTGTGAATATCGGAATGGTTTGCCTTATGTCCATCAGACTAAACTCTGTGTGTATGCCAGGTTCACCAGAACAGACAGACCAGTCTCCACCATTTGCTCGCTTCACCACCCATATGCCAACACGTAGTTTGAACTGCTGTTTAAAGGAGACAGGAAATGTTATAAGTCTCTTTAACACACCATCTTGTATCCATTCAGTTGTATCCACTGTTTGGACATGTTTTGATTGTTTCTGATTTAGAAAATGATTTGACATTGCCTTTTTAATAGCCTTCTGAGTATGCCTTATATTCACACTCATTACTTTATTTTTGGTTTTCTGTTCTAGTGATTTAATTCCATTTCTGACGATTTTGTTGTTCCACTGTTATACCTATTACTTAAAGAGTAGGCATATACTTCAGTGTATGTGCTTTCAGGTACTACATATGCTTACTGTGTCATTCCATGATGTCACTGGGCTAGTCATTTACCGGGATTCACTAATACCAGGACTGGAACCGCAACAGGATTGGGCTCATACCGTAAACAATGGCAACAGAGTGCAGTGCTGGGGGAGGATACTGTACTCTTGGGGTGTGCTGTCCTTTGGATTAGATGTTAAACCGAGGTCCCTTCTGCCCATCTCTGGCGCCGTCTTGGTGGGTGTCCAGATGGAAGAAAAAGAACCCAAGGCACTTCATACAAGAGATGGGGAATTTTTTATTTATTAGAAAATATAGTACACATTTCTCATAAATTTACATCAACAATTCACAATATAATCGTCAAAAACCACCACCATACGAGAACAGAGTTAAGGGACACAAAGATCATCACATGAATCCACTGAGTAGATTCCAGTAGCCCTTCCGGACAGATTTCAATTCAGACTGAGAACATCAAAGTTTATCTTCCTCATAACAAGCTCTCACATGATCCTGAATAGTCCAAATCAAAGATTCATGTGTCAGATATTGTTGTTGTGGCACAAGCCTGCACCTAAATTGCAAATCAGAAATTTCACCACTGCCAGAAAGTACGGTTACATAAGAACTTACAGTAACAGTAGATCTTCGAGAGAGGTTCCTGCAGTAGGTCATCACAGATAGGACTGCGCCCCTGGCGCGGACCGCATGGCAACTTTTCTAGCAATGCCTGGTGCGGAACCACCCACCAGACATCACGTGATGGAGTCAGCATGACCTATATAGTGGGTGGTCCCCACTGCCACCCTCCAGTTCTCCCACTGGAGATCCAAGTAAGATAAGACTCTCACTGCAGGAACCTTCTCTAAGATCTACTGTTAAGGTAAATTCTTAATGTAACTGTACTATCTTATTTCGAGAGGTTCCTGCGTAGGTCATCACAGATAGGACTGAATCCCAAACAGTCACTCATAGAGAGACTGAGAGAGTCACGGGAGGAGGAACAACTGAAAGGACAGAACAGGACTGGCCTTAGGACAGTAGTCCCTGCAGAACGGGGAAGCCAAACCTGGCCTTGTACCTAGAGGCAGTGTCCAGACTGTAATGTTTTATGAAGGTATGGACTGAACTCCAGGTAGCTGCTGCACAAATCTTCACTGCAGAAACGTTTCTCAAGAAGGCTGTGGATGCAGCCATTCCTCTAGTGGAATGGCCACTGACCTCCCCCGGCAGAGGCTTGTCATACTTCTGATAACAGTAGTGAATGCAGTTAGACAGCCATGTGGATAAACACTGCTTAGACACAGCTGAACTTAAGGACTTAGGAGCAAAGGAGACAAAAGCTGATCAGACTTTCTGGAGCCTTTAGTCCAGTGGACGAATATCTCAGGATTCTATGTATGTCCAGCGATGAAGAAGAGCCTCACCGCTGTTAGAATGGGTAGGGTAGTACACTGGAAGTTCTACCGCCTGATTGAGGATGAACTCAGAAACCACCTTGGGAAGGAACTGGATTTGTTAGTAAGACCACCTGGTCCTTAAGAAAAATCAGATAAGGCTCCTTACACATCAGGGCCTGAAGCTCGGAAATTCTACCAGCAGAAATAATGGCAACCAAAAATAGCGCTTTCCAAGAGAGGAAACGCATGTCACAGCTCATCGCTGGCTCAAAGGGAGGAAGCATAAGCTTCTCTAACACAAAATTTAAATCCCCAGGTGATGTTACTGTTGGGGGTTTCAGTTGGAGAATCCCTTTCAGAAAGGTTTTCAAGATCTCCAGCTGTGCCACGGGTTTCCCCAGTACCAAATCATGATAGGCTGAGATGGCCGACAGGTGAACCTTGAGGGAGGAGTAAGACAGACCTGAATCAGACAGGTGCAAGAGATACTCCATAATCTATGGAGCCGAGCATGTAAACGGTCCCAGCCTTCAGACGCCACCCAAATGGAAAACTCTTCCATTTCATAGCATAGGTTGATCTGATAGAGGGTTTCTGGCCTCTACCAGGACCTGAGCGACCTTGTGGGACACCCCAGCGAGACTTAATTATGTCTGCAGGAGCCATGCATAAGATGCAGGGTCCTGATCCTGGGATGCACTAACCTGCCTTCATCCTGGGTCAACAGGTCATGTTTGAGAGGAAGAGGAACGGGGGTTCCACTGAGAGCAGCTGCAGGAGGGAAACCAGATTTGCCTCAGCCAGAGGGGAGCAATTAGGATCATCCGGACTCCTGTGCCTGGAGCTTTAGAAAACTCTGCAGAATGGGAAAGGAGGGAAGGTGTACAAGAACCTACTGGTCCAACAGAGTGATAACACATCATGCCAGAAATCACCAGGCTCTGGAACGAGCGAGCAAAAGCTGGGAAGCTGTGCGTTATATAGGGAGGCAAACAGATCTAGGTCTTGGTAACCCTATGTTTGAAAGCGAGAATCTGCTACTTCCTGACTGAGTTCCCATTTGTGAGCGAGGGATGAGGTCCGACTGAGGTTGCTAGGGCATTTTGAACCCCTTGGAATGTACACAGCAGTGAGGAACAGACCGTGCTGAATTGCCCAGTTCCACACCTGCGTCGCCTCTCTGCATAGGGGGTACGACCGAGTGCCTCCCTGTTTGTTGATGTACCAGACTACAGACATATTATCCGTCTGGATCAGCAGTGTTCTGATTGACAGAATGGACTGAAAGGACTGGAGGGCATAAAGAACTGCCCTCATCTCCAGAATATTGATGTGGAGCGCCATCTCCAACTGTGACCACGAACCCTGGGTCTGGGTGGTCTCCCAGCTGGGCACCCAACCCAGACAAGAAACATCTGTGGTGAGAATCCCAAGCAGTGGGGAACTTCTGAATGGAAGGCCCTGCAAAAGATTCAAAGGATCTAACCACCAAAGAAGATCCTTCTTGATCACACTGGAGACTAGAACCGGATGGTCCAGGTCATCCAAGCGCTGATCCCATTGGACACACAAGGTCCACTGAGTGATCCTCATATGCAACCTGGCAAATGGGACCGTGGATATGGAGGCCATCAGGCCCAAGAGACGAGGCCATGCTCTGGCTGGAAGTTGTGTGGAAGAGAGCAGCAAATTGACCTGCTCTCGAATGGTCTACGCCCTGTCTGGGAGGAGGAGGAAGACCTTGCACTGGACCATGTCCAAGATGGCCCCAAGAAACTGAAGGTTCTGGGAAGGGGTAAGAGTCGACTTGGGAAGGTTTTTTTTTTAATGTCTTTTTCTCTCCAGTCATGGTCTGGGGGGGCCTCTCTCAGGCATCCTGACTGCTGCTGCCCTGCCTGAAGTCCTCCTACCTGTGCCTCCTCTCCTTTCTCCTCTGTCCAGCATCAGCACCCCGGCTTAACCTCCAGGGTGGGCCGCCTCCTCTGGGCTTACTCAGAGACAGACTCTGACATGGGAGAGACCCAGGTGGAGGAACCTGGAAGGCCAGGCAGGATGGACCTGACCTTGGGCATGGGGGCAGGTGCCATCGCCTACCCCGCAGACTGGGATTTTCCTTGTTCTGGTAATCTCTTCCCCCCCCCATGCGTGTGCACGTCCCTGACGCTAGGAACATGGCAACCCCTGCCTGCTTCAGGGCTTGCTGATTACATGCAGCTGAGCGTGTTGCAGCACCCCCGGTCTCCACCAGGAGCCACTGGCATGCCGGGCGATCCCGACCCCCCCCCAGGGAGGAGAGCAGCCCGTCAGGCACTCAATCCTCACCCACCCTGCCATCCCCGCAGCCCAAGCTCGCCCCTAACCCAGGTCACCGGGCAGACGGCGGTGTGGCGCTCCAGCACCAACCTCAGTGCCACCGGGCTGGCTCAGCTTGGGAAAGTTGACTGTGATACCCAGATGAGAAAAAGGTTCAACATGCATGAGAGGGTTCCAGAAAACTGTCTCTGGACAGGGCTGTCAAAAGCCAGTCATTCAGGTAAGGAAAACTGCTATTCTCCAATGGCTTAAGACGCTGCCACCATAACAAGGCACTTGTTAAAAACCCAAGGTGCTTGAGGAAAGGCCAAGGGGAGGGCTGTAAACTGTTAGTGCTCCTCTAGAAACAGAAATGCAGGAAGTGGCAGTGGCTTGGGAACACCAGAATATGCAGGTAAGCATACTGCATGTCCAGTGCACAAAGCCAATGATCCTTCTGTAGAAGAGGCAGGAGGCCCTGCAGTGTCGGCATGTGAAACCTTTGTACTCCACATAAAGGTTTAGACTGCTGAGATCTAAGATGGGTCTGAGGTCGCCCATCTTTTCGAGACCAGGAAAAGTGGGCGAAATCCTTCCCCTTGGTGCAGAGGAACTGGCTCTATGCGCTTCTGCCTTAAGGACCTGATTTCCTCCTTGACTAGAGGGACCTGGTGTGGCGAGTAAGACAAGTGACTTGGAGGGAATCTGGGGAACTCCAGAAACTCCAAGGTGCCCTTTGAAACAAGCTGCAGTACCCATGCCTGAGGTCACGCCCTCCACTCCCGCGCATGGAGAGTAAACCTTTCTCCCACTGGCTCCGTGCCCAGAAGCAGAGGAGGGGGAGGGGGTAGCCAGTCAGGAAGCGGAGGGTCGAGGGGGAGGTGGTCCCCCAGACCCTTGCTGAGATTTGGTGGCAGGGGGGATGAAAAGGTGGGGCCCATGGACTTTCTTTTTCCCTGTCGCCTAGCGAAGGGCTGTTTACCCTGCCTTTTAGTCTGTTTCTGAAAGGGCTGTTTTCTCTGAAATCCTGATAGGTACATGGACCTCAGGGCTTGGCTGCTGTCCTGAAGGCCTATGATAATATCTTTGGTGTCCCCTCCAAAAAGGACCAGTCCCTAAAAAGGGCATCCTGGATCGCAGCCTGGATATCGTTAGAGAGGCCAGAAATGCAAAGCCCAGCATGTCGTGTAAGGGACACTGCCGTGGTGGAAGAGTGGGCTACTGCATCCACAGAGTCATATGTAGCCCTATGGGCATGTTGACACAAAATTTTAGACAGGCGCAGGTCTTTGACCAACTCCTCTTTGAGTCTAAGATTCCATGGCCTGGATTCAGGACTCAAGTTTGGCTGTTGTTGCTCTTTGAATGAGACCATGTGCTACGTGAGTTAAGGGAGCTAAGAGTGCACGTAGCAGAAGAATAAACTTTTTGCCATATTGGTCCAGCTGCCGAGATTCTTTGTCTGAGGAGAGGAGCTCATGTGTTTTGAGTGGCTGAGTGATCATGAGCCGCAGCAATAATGATCGAATCGGCTTTGGGGGTAGGAGTCCAAGAAGGAACCCCCAGAGCATGGTAGATCCGGTCTGCCTTCTTAGGATGGCTGGAATGGAATATGGCAGCTGCCAGATGGTATTGATAAGGTCTTTGTGAGGGGTCATCCACGGGGGGGACAGGGATAGGAGAAGCCGTCTCAAGATCTAAATGCTCAGTGAGGTGCTTCCTGTTAGGATCCTGCTCCTCTGCATTCCAACCATTAGACTGCTGGATAATACGCAACAATTCAGTGAATGAAGGATCCTCAGGAGGGGACTTAGGAGAATCCTTCTCTTTAGCCGCGAAGGAATGCTCGTCCGAAGAATCCTCCGAGGAATCTCCCCTAGAAAGAGATGATTCGTCACCAGGAGGCTCGAAATCAGGAAGAGTGACCTCCTTAGGAGTGGACCCCAATACATGCACCATTGAACGTTCTGAGCTGACGGGTGATAAAGAATGTGGGGGAGGGGTAACCACTGGAGTGGGCAGGCATTTTTATAAGTCAAACACCAGCTCAGACCTAGCTTCCTTTCACCAGGATTGGATAACATTTTGAAAATCCTGCTGGGGTTGCAGGAGGAGGAACATGGGTAGGTGGATAGTGGTAGCTAGGAGCACCTGGACCATGAAAATGAGGATGATGGAGATAACCCTGATAAGAGGGATACCCCAGATACTGGTACCCCAAATAGAGGTAGTCTGACTTAAGGGCCCACAGAGGAAAAGCTGACGCCAGCCCATGGAGGAAGAAGCCTGGAACGTGAGGCCAGGATGGTCCAGGCGTGATCCTCTGTGAAAGGATACCTGATATCAGAGGAGCTGATGTCAGGGCATTCATGTCAGACCAGCCATTGTGAAGGTAGACAGGCCAGAACCGATGAAACTATGATTGGCGCCAGAATCAGACGCGAGGGCCCCAATGGAGGAGCCAACCAAATGCACGCTGGAGCTCTGACGATGGGTGAGGTGAGCTGATGTGAGAAGTCCTAACGAGGTCCGACGGCCAAGAGAGCAGAACAGAGACACTGGGGTCAACGCCAGAGCCTCTGGCCTGGGGTCTCTAGAGTGTTTGGGGATTGACGAGGGTGGGGAAAGAGAGAGCCACCTCCAGGGATCCCTGCCCTCCTCTGAACCTGTAGTGACCACTGGGGCCGGAGGAACTACCTGGGAGGTGGGAGGGAAGGTTCCTGCCCAAGAAGTGTGGGGAAGGATGGCTGTCAGCCAAAGTGGTGCTTGACCAGACGTCTGGTGAGATGGCGGAGCCCCGATGGTGAGCAAGGTCCGGCAGATGTCAGGAGACGGCCGCTGATCGGATGAGAGAGTTACAGGCAGTGGAGAGAAGAACCTTGACCAACTTACCGGTAGAGGCTGGGCAAGTCCCAACTGGAATCCTTGGGACTTGACTTAATGGCCACTGGTGGGTCCTGGAGGAGCCAGGGCTGACTTATCGGCAACAACCAGGCATTCAGAGGAACCGCAGGTGACTTACCGTGGAGATCGGAAGAAAGGCAGCAGAAGTATCTGGAGACACACCAGGCGCTGCCTGAAGAACCATAAAGGCAGGCGGCAGGGGAACGTTTTCACTGGTCGAGGGTCTGCTGGAGTTTCCTTGGTCCCAATCCTCTGAGCGCTCCTTCTCCCATTGCTTTTCTTTTTCTTCTTTTTTGATTCTGAAGAAGGGGGAAGATGCAGTGCCCTGCAGCTTCTGCATCTCTTTCTAGGTAAAGCCATTCTTGACTTCAAAAGATGGGCTTCCAGGGCCTCCTCTTACGAGTGGCCTGGTTGTAGGGCTGGCAGTCTGAGCAGGCCATGGTGTTGTGGTCTGGGTCCAAGCAAAGAGGCATCAAAGGTGGCCATCCTTATGAGGAAATCTACCGCACTTCTCACACTTCTTCTTCGACTTAGAGGGCTGTGGAGAAGACATAAAAGAAATCACAACTGGTAGATTAAAGCAAAAACAGGTGAAAATGGTGATCGGCTGAGCAAGTGTAATCGTGAGGAGCTAGCACAGGATGATGGTGGGAAAGAACTGAGGGCAGGCGTGGGGACTGCCCACTATGTAGGGTCACGCTGATGTCCGTCACATGACATTTGTGAGCCGGTCCCACCAGGCATTGCTAGAAATGTTTGCTGTGTGGTTCTGACGCCAGGGCGAGTCCTATCTGTGATGACCTACTGCAGGAACTCTCTTGAAGTAAGATCCACTCTTACCATACTAATATGGAAAGTGGCCCATTCAGAGCACTATATCACCAAAACCAAACATTCATAAGACATATGTTTTACCCATCTGTATGTAACCTCCTTGGTTGTGCCTGAAGACAGGCAGCTCTGTTGTTCAGTGCACCCACCGGGTCAACAAAACGAAAATAAATAAATAAACCTAAATCTTTAATGTCTGTGATCAATTCAGATTTGTCCCAAAAGGAAGCAATAAAGGGGAACAAATGCAGATGAGATGGATACTCCAAAATTCCAGTACATGTATCTCTTGGAGAATAGTGTTCATTTATGTGAAGACCATACCCCCACCATCCCATGACTACTGAGCAGGAGAATATCCCAAACATGTATTGGAATTTTGGGGTCACGTAATTGTGTAACCCCCCCCTCCGTACTTTGCACAGTAAGCTACCCCTTGGTACCATCGACTGGGCACCCAAGCTACTTTGAACAAAAGGTACCATGCCTAGCTTTGGGAATGTATACCAGGCTCGTTATTTCTAGAGGTCAGAAAGGGGTGGGGGTGTACAAAAGCAAATTACATAGAAATTACCAATTTAAATCCAGGTCCTGAGGAGAGAACATATTGCTAGGGCTATGCTAGGTCTGTACTTCTGGAGGGGTACCCAGTAATTCCACATAGGAAGCAATAACAAGAATGTCCAAACCAGATTGGGGTTCTAGAGTGTGGCTTCATTCCAAAAGATGGTACACTAAAGCAAAGGTGGACCCCCAAGGTTCACACATTGTGGCACAAGGCAATGCAGAACAACAGAAATCTGTATCTGTCAGAAACTCTGCATATCTCATATTGCATAAGACCTTGAACTCTCTTCAGCGGCAATGGCCTCAGCTGCAACACACATTTTCTTCTAGTGGCACTGGCCACAACTTAGCACACAATTCCCATATGGCATAGGACTTAACATTTTGGCAGCTGGCCACGACGGTGCTCAAAATTAGCACAACCCACACCTGGGGGTAAACGTTCTCTTCAGGCATTGGCCACCATATCCTGAATAAGCAGGTGCCCTCATGGAACCTGTAGTGCTGAACTGGTCACTCTAGATGGAGGGCTGTCCACCTTTTGCTTCCACATACATACCCTCCCATTCTTTCAGAATTACACTTCAAATTTCTAGTAAAACAGTTAGCAGTATGCATCCTGGAATGTCTTTCACATCCTGCATAAGAAACACACTACTTCTGAGTGTAAAACTAAAATCCTGAACAATGTGCCAAGCCTCTCTGGGGACTCCATGATTGTCAGTCAACTTTAAAAGCACGAGAACAGTCTCAACTTAGCACAGAACTGGTGTATGTTTCCCTTTATCAGTGTACACCCCAAACAAGCAGGTACTTTCCTCCTGGGAAGCACAAAGTCAGATTACTCACTGTTGGTACACAAACAGGCAGTTTCAAAGTCCTGGATCAAATTAGGGGAGTGCCCCTCGGATCCATCCTGGCAGTCCTTTTCTATCTCTCCGGGGATGAAAAATCAGGAACTCCTGACTCTAGACAACAGTTTCCACCACTTTTCTTGGCAGGCAGATGTTTTTCAGCACTAGGGTGAGAAAATAAGGCTCTCCTCACAGAGCCCACACTGCAGCTCCCTCCTCACATTCTGCTATCACAGACCTCCACTCACAGACTAACCCAAGATTCTAAAACTCCCCTCTCACAGCTGCTGCGAGAGTTCTAAATGACATCACCTCTCTCATCTCATCTGATACCAAGTAAACAGAGAGGGAGCAGATGAAAAAACATTTAATCAGTTATTCACCAGCTGCCTTCCCTACCTAGCACTGACACTGATGGGATTCTAGTAACACCAGGGGACTGGGTGGTTACAATTAATTAAGTATATTTGGTAGCTGGCCCAGTGGCACAGAGGGCTGAGGTGCTGGCACCTTACTTCAAACCATGCCGGTGACCTGGGTCCGGGAACGGACTCAGGACGCCAGGGGCTGGCAGGGGAAGAAAAGGACTGAGCGTCCATAGGACTGCTCTCCTCTCCTGGGGTGGGTAGTGGGGTGGCATCACTCTGCAGCAGCCTCTGGTGGAGACCTGGAGCACTGCAGAAACAACGCAAGGAGGGAACAACTTCAGAAAAGCAGAAATGCTCCATGTTCAGCCGGATGATGGCTGCCCGGCTCTCCGATGCCATCAGTGCCCCTACTGAGCCATATCTACTTCAGCAGCACCCCAGGGCCAAGTGTTGCGCTGATCTGCCCTCCCTTGGCTGGCGCTTTCCCCCTCAGAGGAGAGGGACCCATCCAGTGAAGGGTTACGCCGGGCTACCCTGGGGGTGGCTGCCATATGAGAATGGAGGCTCAGGGGACAGATGGGTCGGAGGGAGCCTTGGCAAGCCTGAAGGAGCTGCTGACGTGATAGCACATAGGAGGGATTAAAAATTAAAAATAAAAAAATATCTTTGGTAGAGTGTATCATAGACCCTGAAAACACCAACTGCTCCTTGAAACAGTTATCTATTATGGTGGCATATACCTGTTTCCGAGAAGTAGACCTGAAATGATCTGGAGACAATTTCCTTGCCCTTATTTTTCTTATTACTGCCAAAATACGTGATGGTATATGGGAAGCTCTAAGTGCTGATGGGACTACCCATCTTCTCCTTTCACACTTAACATAAAATGGCATTGCCCACACTAGAAGAAAAGAAATCACCTGTAAGCCTATATTTAAAAACAACTGTGATATATTCTGTTGGAAAAACAATGAAAAGAAAAAAAGCAGTGGGGATAACCATATTCAAATCACCTTCTTTTAGTGGTAAATAAATACAGTTTTTCTTAACCAGTTTCATCTTACTACCCCACACCACCTGAAAAAAAATGACAATATCCTGGTTTCCAACTCAAGGGGAGAGGGAATATGCCACTGAGAAACAAGAATACAGGCAATAACATAGACGTAACCAGAAATATCCTTTTCCTTTTTTGATAAACTTTTACACATGGTGACTTTCCGCTTCCTGGAATTTCTGTTCCCAGTTTCTGGTGGCCATATAAATTCAACCCCCAAAATAAATCAATAGTCCAGGGAACTAGCATAAGACGGATACTGTTCAAGCATAAGGACTTGAAATCACTCACGCTCTAAGCCTTGCTCTTGGTCATATTGATTCTCACACCCGAAGCATGTTGGTAGTCTTTCAGAATTTCAAAGACTACTGTACATTAGATGCGTTTAAATCTTCCAAAAATAAGCAGAGATGATCTACACATGCCTTTATCTTCATAGGGGTTATTAAATGAGAAGCCTCCATCCCCATTACGGATTCAGTAAACAAAAATTTCTGCAAATGGATTATCTAGTCCCAAAACGCACAGCAGGGGGCTCATTGGGCAACCCTTCCTTACCCTTCTCATTACAGAAGTGGGATTTCCCAAGAAACCGTTTACCATTGACCGAAAAGAAGCTGAATTGTATAAAAGTTGAATCCACTGAATAAATGTTTCCAATATACTGTGGTACCATAAAACTTGGAACAGAAACTGATGACAGACATGATCAGATGTCTTCTCCTGATCAAGGCTTAGGAGAAAACCATGAAGGGAGCCCAATTTCTTTCTAGCTACAACTTCCTGAATGATAATCACATTCTCATACATAGCTCTTCCTGGAATAGCACAAGTTTGTTCAGGCAAGATTAGCTGCTTGGCATATTTACTTAATCTAATACATAGGATCGTATTTAAGATCTTTTGATCTATATTCAGTAGGCAGATAGGGTGCAAATTCCCTAAATTTGACCTGTCTTATTTTTTAAACAAAAACACCATCAATGAATGAGCAATGTCTTTAGATAGTTTTAAGTTATCTAAAACATATGTAAATACCTCCACCAAAATAGAGTCCAATTCTAGCTTGAATGTCTTATATAATTCTGCACTCAACCCATCAGGTCCAGGTGAAGCATTCATGTATAATGACTGAATATTTCTGAAACCTCTTTCAGCTTAATGGGAGCGGTAAGTTCTGTACATTCGGTTGTGGTTAAAATCTTTAGTTTGGGAATCTGAAGAAACTTTTCCAAATCTGCATGCACAGAAAGGTTAGTACCAAATGAATCAGCCAAAGCTTCAATAACTATACTTTCCATAGTTCCTTAGTCAAAATACTCGTTTCCCCCAGAATCCTTTAAAGATGTTATCACTTTTAATTTATTCCTTTCTTGACACCCTCAAATAATATTCATGGACTGTTTTATCCCTTGCATAACAAATCTTAGCTCTGCTTTTAGTGATGCCGCCCTGTTATATTGTACTTTCCTAAGTTCCGATTTAATGTTTGCAATTTGGGATGAGCAAGAAGGCTTAAGGGAATTCTGTAGACTGATCAAATGTTGCAATTGTTTTCTGCAATTTAGATAATGAAAATATATGTTTGTTTACTTCTCCTTAACACTTTGGGACTGAAAACATTTTCTTAGCTCTGGTAGCCTCATACCAAGCAACCATGGAACTAGAACAACAGGCTACTGATACCCTCGCTCGTAACACGTCCCTACGTGTAGTCACTACACCTTTATCCTCCAGGAGAACAGTATTCATCTGCCAATAACCCGGGTCCATTTTCTTAGAAGAGCTGCCTCCCACTTGAATCTTAAGTGCTGCACGATCAGATATTTCAGAGATCTCCACATTTGTTGTATGAATATCTAAGAAGGCAGATAAAAATAAATGATCTATTCTGGAGGACAAAGTTCCCCAGAAATACATATGGTCACTCTCCTGGTGAATTGTCCTGTAAGCTTCTTTCATATTTGCTGCTTGTAGCCTATTTTTTAAAAAATTAGAATCACAGAAGAGCTTTTCTGTTTTCCCTGTTTTGTCTGCTAAGAACCAGAGGCAGTTAAAATCCTCCCTCCCTCCTGTTACTGATTTTGAAGTATATAAATAAAGTGAAATTTTTTGAAACAACTCCACCCTTGCTGCCTTTGATTGTGTAGCATATATCACCCCAGCCAAAATAAATTATTATGCCATTCTAGCTCTAGAAATAAAGCCCCCGGATCTGCATCAATCAATTTGGAAACCTTAAAATCTTGCATTTTAAACAAAATCCCCACCCAGAGCACAGGTCTTCCCAGTCGACCAAAAGGATGATCCCTCTATCCATACTGATTTTGCCTGATGTATATCTGATACCATCCTGAGCCAGTTGTCTTGTAAAAAGAATATATGAGAGTTAGAATCAGCCAAGGTAGAAAATACAGTCAGTCTCCTCTTCTTGTTTTTGACGATAGTCACATTCAAAAAAGTAATATAAAGGTTATCTGTTAGCTTCTGTGTTATCAAAAACAATAATGGGAGAAAAGTCGGTGATGCCATTATGGAAAAGCCATAGGTTTTTCTTTATTTTAGAACTTTTTCTTGATCAACAAGCATTTGAAGGTGATCTATCCGTATTAGAGAAGTCTTTCAAAGATGATATATTGGAGGAAGTATCAGAATCCCCCTCTTCCTCTTTTGAATCTTCTTCTGTAGTATGACATGCCAAAAACTGATTATGTAAAATGACAATCTCATTTAGCCATCTTCGATTTATGATGGAGTCTAGTACTCTGACATCATCCTACAACTACTGTAAAAGTCTCATCTGAGTAAGGAGGTGGGGACATGACAGTACTAACTTCTATATCGTCGTGATCCTGATTCAGTTCCAATGATGAAACCTCCTTTGTTTGCTTCCTGGTGGGGCTCTACAGGGAATCACTTGCTCCAGGTTGCTCTTGAGTTGCCGGGGGGGGGGGGAGTACAGGAGGAGTGTCCTGCCTGGACGAGGGAGAAACACCCGGGCTTAAACTCTCTGCCATCTCTTCCCTCTGATCGGTAGATGTTGATGCCTGAGTTGGCATCTCCCTTTGTTTATTATGCTGCTGATCCTGTTGTGTCTGCTGTACCATTTCTTCCTGGTCGTAATAGGTGCTTTTATAGTGGTCAGTCCATGGGCACTGGGTGTGAGAATGTCCAAAATCTTCAGAAAGGTTGCATTTTATTGGGCCAGGGCAAGCTAAGCTAGAGTATCCATGTTCCATACACAGGTTGCAAAGCAGGGTGTCACAAGCATTACTGAGGTGTCTAGAAGAATCGCAGTGCTGCCACATCTTCGGTTGACCAGGACAGAAACAAAAGTCTCTATCTCTCCCAGTGTAAAAGCTGCTTGGTAAATGCTGTGTACCTTGCTTGGAACCCTCAGTCGGATTTTAATCTGCCACACACCTGTCCATATGTGCTCTGTATCTAATATAGGAGATGGTTGGTCCAAAACATCTGCTTTCTGTTTTACCCAAGACAGAACATCTGAAATGTTTACTGTCTCATTCCTAAAGGGAATAGTTGTAACTTTAACTGTGGGTTTAGTAAGAGGGATAGGCAAAATGATGTCCAGAGACGAGACAGTTTGATATGTTGGTAACGATACTGAAATCTCTTGAGCAAATGAGGGGTTTTAAAACTAATAACAAACAATGTATCACCTGATATATGAATGAAGGCATAAATAGAAGTCGCCAGAAATTGTAGAGCTTCTTTAAGAATTTTCTTGCCACGTATGCACTGTCTGGCTGTGCTTCCCATCCGTCCCTGTACTTAAGGCGGACCACATTTTTTTCTCTTGGCTGGTTCCGCTAGGTATGCAGAAAGATCTGCCATCCTGAAAGAAGCCCCACAGCCTTTTGTTCCTGGACTCCAGACCCCCCTGGTCTTTGTCTTCCTAAACTGGAATTTCTAATAGACCCCTTAGCACCTTCTACGGAATGTTGTTCTCCTATCCCCCAGGACTGTTCCCCTGTAGCAGCTTGTGGGACTTGCCCTTCTTGGATATGCTATTAGTGTCTTGCTCACTGGATGAAGCGTTACTGTTAGCTATTTCATTTTGCATCCGGAGCTCCTCCTGAGACACCTCCTTTTTCCAGGTCCCTTCAGAAACGCATGTAGCTGTGGAAGGGACAGCACTGGTATCAGCCAGCTTGAGGTGTTGTAACCTGCTTAGTATCATGTGGGGCAGATTTATCCATAATGTCAGCCCAGGAAACTCCTGAGTCTGCAGAAATGTCTGGTGAATAAGAAATGTGAGAATTCAGAGTGGGCTGTAATATCGAGAGCTGTCCAGAATCCTATGTCAATAGAGAGTCTTGAACGGGGAAGGGGAACTACTATATTTTGCAGTTATGCTGAAAGAATAGGTGAGGCATTATCATTTATTCGTCCTTCTAATGCAGACATTGAGGCTATTGAAGGGTCAGACAGTCCCACTTTGATGACAGACTCCACAAGTGCTTGTTCAGAAGGAGAGCCTTGTACCCGAGGCAGAGAAACAGTCTTTTTTGGTTCTGGACTGACAGTCATATGTGCCTGTACTACGTGATGCACGTGCTACGCGGTGGTGCTATCATTCAGTCAATCAAGTGTTGAGCCCAGATCAGGACAGAGTAACTCCAAAGACACATGCATTCAGCTGTATTTTATTCATTTCTCCACTATATGGCATTTCAAAAGCACGGGTGCAAGTAATAATAAAGTGTAAGAGGTGCACTAAGCCTCATTTGGGGTATGTTGTGCTCATACTACAGATGTGCTGAGACACTGAGGAAGCACATCTGCAGTATACATGAAACGTAACCCAGTTGAGATTCAGTACACCTGTTACACTTTATCGTTGTTATTTGCACCCATGCTTTTTACAAGCCATGTGGTGGAGAAAGAAATGAAATACAACTGAAGACGTGTGCATGAAAGTTACTCTGTACTGACTTGGGCTCAGCACTCGAGGCGGGTACAGTCAAGAATTTTTATGGGAAGATGCCAGTGACATAGCGTTTGGCATGTAGAAAAATAGACTGAAAGACTTTCTCATGTATAAACAGGAAGAGATTGGTTAACTGATTTGTAAGTCATTCAAAGTTGCAAATAGGAAACTGTAAAACCTTGTCAACATTTATGGCTAATTTTTCTTCTCACTAAACATAATGTTCTTATAATGGGAATGAAATATTATCTCATGAAAGCTGAGTCAGTAATCCAGGACCCAGCCAGTAAAAGAATTGGAATGTTAGATCCCTCATTTTCCGTTTCATCAAGACTTTATGCTGACTCTCGTGCATTTGAAAAGTATCTATGGCCAAATGGAAGCCTTTCAAAAATTAAATATTTAGACCCAGTGCAGTTTAGACTTTATTTCTTTGTCGTTGTCTCACCTTCCATCGTTTTCTCTGTCCCCACCTGACAAACTTGGGTGGCAGATCTGCTTTTTCTTAAATTTTTCCTCTGTTGATTTTATGTTTTTACGTCTTCACTTTTTGATTTAGTAATTTTCTCACTTACAGTATATTATTTCTATGTGGCACTTTGAAAACCTGGAACAGAGTTTGGCTGTCACTAATTTGGCCAGCCCAATCTTAACATTGTATTTATTCCTTTACTAATAATGTGCATTTATTAGTATTTTATTTTAACTAAAAAGTTTTGTAAGATGCAGGATATGTTTTCTTTGAGAAACAAGTCTCATTTACAGAACATCCCAAGTCATTATGGAAATAATGACAACATTAACTAAAATACACAAAATAAGCTAATAACAAGTGCAAACGGATTGTTCCTGCAACAGTAATCTTCTTAAACCGTGTTTGAAAATACCAAGGGTAGGCGAAATTCTAAGTTGAGGAGAAAAGTTGTTCCAAGAAAATGGAGCTGCATGTGTGAAACATTCTTTCCCAGAATGTGTTTGGAACTTGGACAAGAAAAAAACAGGCTGAGGCACATCTGTAAGGCTGTATTTGTGGATGGGAACTAGGGGCCCCATTTTCAGAGCCAGCCAGCTGCATGCGCAAACAGGTGCACCACGTGCAAAAATAGGGCTGGCCAGCTCTGGTGCCATATTACATAGGAACATGGAATGTGATGGCAGAAAAGGACCGCCAGGCATACCTAGTCTACACAGTTTGACTAGATATTCACTAGGCCTTTACTGTAGTTCCTCCCCCGTCCCAACATCCCCCTGTGTTTATCCCATGCCCTCTTGAACCCTCCCATTGTCCTCTCCCCCACCATCTCCCTTGGCAGCCGATTCCAGTTGTTCACCACCCTCTCAGTGAAGAAGTACTTCCTAAAGTTACCTCTAAGTCCCTCCCCGCCCCTTGATTTGAAATTCACGTCCCCTCGCCCTAGGTCACTCCTTTAGTTGAAAATGACTCTCCACAGGCACCTTATTGATACCCTTTATGTATTTAAATGTCTCGATCATGTCACCCCTCTCCCTCCTCTACTCCAGTGAGTACATGCCTAGGTATTCAGTCTCCCCTCATATGGTAAGTGTTCTAGCCCCCTCACCATCTTTGTCACCCTCCTCAGAACTCGTTCTACCCTCTCCACATCCTTCCTGAGGTACAGCCTCCAGAACTGGACCCCATACTCCAGGTGTGGCCTGACCAGCTGGGTGTACAAGGGAACTATGACCTCTCTCCTCCTGCTGGAGAGCCCCCTCCCTATGCAACCTAATATCCTGCCGGCTCTTGCCACTGCCCCCCCACACTGCTTTGCCACCTTCAAGTCCTGTGAGATGATGATGCCTAGGTCCCTTTCCTCTTCTGTTACCTGCAGGGATCTACCTCCCATCCTGTAATCCACTTTCCTGTTTTTTTCTGCCTAAGTACATTGTCTTACACTTTGCCGTATTAAACGACAGTTGCCATTCTTTGGACCATTCCTCCAACCTCTCCAGATCTTTGCGCATCATCCCCTTCCCCTGCATGTCAACTCTATTGCAGACCTTTGCATCACCTGCAGATAGACTCATCCTCCCTTCCAGACCCCCCGCTATGTCCCCTATAAAGACATTAAAACAGTAGAGATCCTAACACCGACCCTTGGGGAACCCTACTGATGACTGCGGACTCCTCCCAGGGTACCCCATTGACCAATACCCTCTGTGTTCTGCCCTCTAACCAGTTCTGCATCCACCTTATTACCACCTCCCCCAACCCCAGGCAACCCATGTTGTGCAATAGCCTTCTGAGCGGCACCAAGTCAAATGCTTTTCTGAAATCAAGGTAGGCCGCGTCCACCGAGCTGCCCTGATCCATCACCTCGGTGACCCAGTCAAAGAACTTTATCAGGTTCGTTTGACAGGATCTGCCCTCGGTGAACCCTTGTTGTCTTGGATCCCGAAGGCCGTTTGCTTCCAGGTAGTTGTTGATTCGGTTCTTGAACAGTTTTTCCATGAGCTTGCCAACCACAGATGTCAAGCTTACTGGCCTGTAGTTGCCCACCTCCCCCCCCTTCTTGTGCAGAGGTACTACATCCGCACATTTCCAATCATTAGGTACCACCCCGAGCTTAAGGGTTGTTGAATAGAGTGGTTAAGGGAGCAGACAGTACCTCCCTCAGTTCCCTCAAAACTGTTGGATGCACCCCATCTGGCCCCATGGCTTTGTCCACCTTCAAGTCCTTAAGCTCCCTCAGGATCTCTTCTTCCCAAAAGGGACTCGCGTCCACCCCTTCCCCTGCAACCTCTGCTATCCTAGGGTTACTCCCCTTCCATTCCTCTTCCCTTGTGAATGCTGAACAGAAGTAGCTATTCGGCAGCTCGGCCTTCTCCTGGTCCTCCACCACCCTCTCCCCTGCTCCGTTTTTCAGACTGGGTATCCCCTTCTCTGTTTTCCTCCCTTCACCTATATAACTAAAAAAAGGTTTTGTCCCCCTTCTCGACCGCCTTGGCAATGTTCTCCTCCATCCTTGCTTTTGCTCGCCTGACCTCCCTTCCCGCCTCCCTCTGCCTTACTTGATATTCTTCCCAAGCCTCCTCCTCCTGCGTTGTTTTAAACTCCTGAAGGTCTCCTCTTAACTGTGATGCTTTTTGCCACTTCCCTGCTGAACCACAGTGGCTTCCTTTGCCTCCTATTTTTGCTCACCCTCCTGGTGCAGAGGTCTGTGGCTCCCATGATTGCCCCCATTATTGAGTCCCACATATTCTCCACCCCCCTTCCCCACTCCTTCTAGTGCCTGTTTCACATTTTTCCCCATCCTACTAAAATCTGCTTGTCTGAAGTTGGGCACCTTCACCTTGGTCCGATTAATAGTGTCCGACGTGCGTACTGTGAACCACACAGTACCATGGTCACTTGTACCAAGGTTGTCCTCCCACAGATGCTTTTTCTACCCTGTCCCCATTTGTTAGCACCAAATCTAACACTTCCCTATCCCTTGTTGATTCCCTGACCATCTGTGTGAGTAAGGCAACTTGAAAGGAGTCCAGAATCGCCCTGCTTCTTGGTGATGCTGCCGACAGCGTGTTCCATTCCACATCTGGCAAGTTGAGGTCCCCCATCAGCAGCACCTCTCCCCTCATTGCCATCCTTAGAATCTCTTCCATCATCTGGCTGTCCACCCTTTCTTGCCGCCCTGGTGGCCTGTAGATTACTTGGGTGCGCACCACTTCTCCCTTCCCCGTGTTCAATGAGACTCATAAAGCCTCTGTGTCCCCCCCACCTGCTCTGTATTTCTGTTGCCTGAATCCCCTCCCTCATGTAAAGTGCCACCCCCCCGACCCTGTCTGTTCTAAACAGCGTATATACCCTGGTATGTTCATGTGTCCCAATTCTGCCCTCCGTGGCACCAAGACTCCGTGATTTCCACCAGGTTTAAGTCTGCTTCGGCCATGACTGCTGCCAGGTCTGGGACTTTGTTGCCTGTGTGCCTGGCATTTGTGCACATGGCCTTCCACACTCCAGCCACTCTGGTGCCCTCCCCTTTCACACAGATAGTGCGATCTGAACTGACCATGCTATCTGTTTGAATATCGGACTCTGGTAGCGCAGCCCACAGCAAGCAGTCACCATATTTGGTACAGCACTACCAGAAGGCGGGACTGAAGACCACCCAAAGGGGTAAAGCGTGGTGCACACTGGTAAGCGCCATGACCCCCATGGGTGATATTCAGTCCAGACATGCAAATTAACCCCTTGGGCATGCATAGTGCTAAGGGGCCATATGCATGTCCATTACGGGCTCATTTGCGTGCTAATACCCGGCCAAGTGCGCTGAGCCAGGCCCCCCCAAGCCCTGATCCCCATTCAGATAAATATCCCCAACATCCCTGGTGGTCTAGTGTCCCACCGCAGCCCTGATACTGTCCCTGATATTTCTTTCACACACCCTGGTGGTCCCTCCCTATCCCCAATCCCTTCCCCGGTATTTCTGTCACACACTCTGGTGGTCCAGTGGTCCCTCCTTATCCCTGATCCCTTCCCTAGTATTTCTTTCACACACCCTGGTGGTCTAGTGGGTCCTCCCTATCCCCAATCCCTTCCCTGGTATTTCTGTCACATACCCTGGTGGTCTAGTGGTCCCAATCTATTCTTGATCCCTTCCCCAGTATTTCATTCACACACCCTGGTGGTCTAGTGGTACCTCCCTATTCCTTCCCTGGTATTTGTGTCACACACCCTGGTGGTCTAGTGGTCCCTCCCTATCCCTGATCCCTTCCCCAGTATTTCTGTCACACACCCTGGTGGCCTAGAGGCCCCTCCCTATCCCTGATCCCTTCATTGGTATTTCTTTCATACACCCTGGTGGTCTAGTGGTCTCTCCATATCCTCAATCCCCTGCACAGTAGCTCATTTATAATCCCTGGTGGTCCAGTGGCCCCTCCCCCCTTTTCCGATCACCATCCCAACCCAAAGTAATAAATCCCCTGGTAGTCTTGTGGGCCCCCCACCAGCAAGTGGTGACCCACCACCCTCCTTCCCCCAACCTGACCCGTGCCAGCGACTGGCACAACGTGCCTCACACCGCCACGGCCAGCCACCGACTGAGCTGTCAGTGAGCATGTACAGTACATAGTACGTGCTCATTGGTTGACCGGTCAATCAGTGAGTGTACCATGTACAGTGGGGAGCCACTAGACTACTAGGGGATTTATTACTTTGGGTTGAGAAAGCAATCGGAGAGTTGGGGGGGACACTGGACCCCCAGGGATTATCAATGAGGCCACTTCTTGATTGGCACGCTATGGGGCTCAACTGACAGGTATCCTGCACTTTCCTCCCTCCATAGGCGCCAAGCATTTCATCTCCCCAGTGCCATTCTGGGCTCAGGGACATTTCACTTCTACCAGTGGAATTCAGTAAGCATCAGGTACCCTTATGTCAATTAATATCTTAAGTGAAGAGACCTTAAGAATAAATAAATGCCATCATCCCATTTCACTTGCCTGCCTTCTTGCAGTTTGCCAGCAAATCACTAATGCTCACAGACTAAACGGCTTGTGGAAGCACACAGATGTACAACATTGTTTCTGTACATTGCCCCCACCCCTGCTGACTCTTTAAAGGGAAACTGCAGGTATCTGAAACTCCCAACCCCCCAAAGCCTTAGCCCCAGATTCGGCTTTTCACAATCGAAGACATTTTTTTCTGCAGTACTACTTATTTTATTTTAACTTTACAAGTAGTGCAATCAGGGTAACATGTTGGGTGCTGTGTGGTGCTATCTGAGGCTATAGTGCGATTCCATAGAACTCGCTTGTGCTGAAAAGTATGCAAGTGACTGGTGCAGAGGCAGTGTAATCTGAAATGGTGCTGAGCAACACGTGCCGTGTTCCCTGATTGTGCTGCTTTCAAAGTTAGAATCATGTATTACTCCAGAAAAAAATGTCTTTAATTGCAAAAAAGCCTAATCAGGGGTGGGGAGTTTCAGAAAACTGCTTTCCTTTAACAACCCTGCGGATAACAGTGTATACTTTTTGCATTTAACGAAAGTGACACCAAGCATCACAATTAGTTGCAACTAAGGTTTGTGACAGAAATATCTTTAGTCATGACGGAACATGATGCTGGGACCACTGTAGCAGGAGTGCTGGCAGGGCATTGCAGGACTGTCATGGTAGTATAGGCAAGGTGATCTTGACTGCCTGAAGTACAAGTAATATGAATGTGATCCATAGCCAAGCCAGCATGGACTGCAGTTCTGGCAAAAGAGAGGAGATATGGGCACGTCACTGGAAAGGGAAGCCAGTGGGGTTTACTGTTAACTAAATGATAGAGGAGGCAGCTAGTGCAAAGGTCACCAGAGATGGGAGTCAGATAGAAACATAGAATTTGATGGCAGATAAGGACCTCTTGGCCCACCTAGTCTGCCAATTTTCCCTACCTACAGTCCCATCGTAGACCCTACTTGATCTCCGGCTTTACCCCCCCCTTACCTCTAAGGTTCCCTTATTACCTATCCCATGCCTTCTTAAGCCCCATTACAGATTTCGCTCACACCACCTCATCAGGGAGGTTGTTCCAGGCATCCACCACCCTTTCTGTGAAGAAGTGCTTCCTTATATTTCCCCTAAGTCTAGCTCCCCAGCTTAATTGCATGACCCCTTGTTCTTGAGCATCCTTTTCTCTGAAAAAGGCTTCCCTCTTGAACATTATTTATACCCTTGAGGTATTTGAAAGTCTCTATCATATCCATCCTCTCCTCCAGAGTGTACATATTGAGGTCCTTCAGTCTCTCCTCATAGGGCTTTTGATGCAGAAGTTGTCCTCCTCTGGACTGCCTCTATTCTGCCTATGTCCTTCTGGAGATGAGGATACAGAACTGGACACAGTGCTCTAGGTGGGGTCTCACCAGAGATTTATACAGAGGTATCACCACCTCCCTCTTTCTGCTGGTGATACCCTTCCCTGTGCACTCTAGCATCCCACTGGCTCTCACCACTGCCTAGTCACATTGTTTGGCCAATTTTAAGACATCAGATATGATAACACCCAGGTCGCTTTCCTGTTTGGTGGTCACCAGTACCACTCCCCCCATTTTGTACTCCGACCCTGGGTTTCTATGCCCCAGGTGCATGATTTTGTACTTTTTGCATTGAAACTTAGTTGCCACATTCCTGACCACTCCTTAAGCTCACCTAGATCTCTATTCATTCTTTCCACCCCCACTGGAGTGTCCACTCTATTGCAGATTTTAGTGTCATCTGCAAAAAGACATACCTTCCCTTCTAGTCCCTCTGCAATGTCCTTTATAAAGATATTAAAGAGGACTGGTCCCAGTACTGATCCTTGCGGTATCCCGGCCCTCTAGTCACCCCTCCTTCCTCGGAGTGAAATCCGTTTACCACCACCCACTGTCACCTATCTCTCCAGCTAATTACTTACCTAGTTTACCACTTTTGGTCCTACTCCTAGGCTGCCCGGCTTGTTTACAATTCGAACACCTTGCTGAAATCTATGTAGGCCACATCCACCATTCCACCCTGATCTACTGCCCTGGTCACCCAGTCAAAGAAATCTATAAGATTAGTTTGACATAACCTCATGCATGGGTTTATGAAGGGGAGAACAGCAGGGCTGAGAAAATAAAGAATAATAGATCCCCATTTGGAGCAAAGAAGCCTACAGGGACAATTCGTACTTAAAAGCAGGTCATATGAGAATCACACCCAGTAAAACTGACTGGTCTGAGAGCCAAATGCATTTGGAAATTCAGGACAAAAGCCTGTTTACACAGGCGCTTTTGCTTCCGCAGCAGTTTGTGTCAGTACTGTCCTTACCTCTTGAGGCAATGTGTGTTTGAGTTTACATGACCGCTCTTAGTGCCGAAGCAAGATCTGCTAGGGAGGGGCTGTGAGTTTGGGGGGGTGTGGCTGCTTCGGGATGACGTGTACTGGATGTTACTCCTTCTCTCTGCTAAAGTGGCCTGGGAGCCTAATGTGACACATTTTAAATAGCAGCTGTTCTCTTCCCCTTGCTGCCTGATTATGCATGACTGAGCAGTTGCACGTACTGCAAAGCAGGTCACCACTGGCTCTCTAATCTGAACTTACCAGGAGGTTTGACACTTTGCAGGGGAGGGGTGGTATATGAGGGATAATGGACGAATGAATATCTGTTGCACATCAGTAGGCTTACTGCAGAACATTTCTCCTTTTCGTTCTATGTTTTCTCCATGGCACCGTTCCTTCCCGTTTACTTGGGGCATTGTGGGTAAGGAACAGATTGCATCAATGCGAGCTGTGCTCACAGTCTACATGGCAGCTTTCAGCATTCACATCGCTGCATGTTCCCAACTTCGTTGCAGTCATGGGTGCTGAGTAAGGAGCAACTTAACCGTGATCTTTTAAGTGCCCACGCTGTCACACTTACACCACAGCAACCTGAGTGCTCGAGTTACTGCGGTGCAAATGTGGCAGTGTAAACAGGGCTTTAGAGGGGGTCACAGAGACCTGATTGGGGAAGAAAATGACTGGGGCACCAAGAAGGAGAAATTCTGGCTATTCCACAGGTCTCGCAGGAAAAGAGGTGGCTCACTTTTTAAGGTAAGTGTGTTTGTGAAAAATGGAGGAAATTGTTGTGAAAAGCAGTTCCACTGAGTCTAGTCAAGTTCAGGGGAAAAAAATGTAGGGTTAGAGGGAGATGGGGAGACAAAATAATCACCCGGAAAGAAACTATAGGACTACAAACAGCTTAGCATAGCTAAATGAATTCAGTGGTAAAAAGTGCTTTGCGTCGGTTAAATTCCAAAAGTAGAATTCTAGTGGTGTTACCTATTACACTTCCATACTTCCCAAGCATATTTAGCCAATTAGTAATTCGCAGTCTTTCTGCCGTCAATTTTAAATTACTTAACCAACTTTCTCCAGCTTTGTTAGATTCCAGGACTCATTGATATTGGGTATGCATGCTGAATTTTAGTTGTATATCTGCAATAACAGCAGCACTACAATCATCCAAACTTCTGAAATATTTTCACAAATAATTAAATTCAGAAATTATGAGCCCCTGTAACTTACAATTTACTTTACAAAATATCTTCAGATTTAGCAGTTTCTTTTTTTTTCCATCTTCTATTTTTCCTCCTTGGCCTGCAGGCAACCCTCCATCCTCCTCCAGTCTCCTGGCTGCCACTTCCCAGGCACCCCCGAGCCCTGGGTCACCCACAGATTACTCCCCGTGGTGGGGCAGAAGGGGAGGAGGCCATCTTCCCCTCTCCCGTAGAAATATCCGGAGCAGGCAATACGGGCAGTACCTGAGGCAGCACCGCTGGTATGCTGAAGGGGCTTCATATAGCCTGCAGCCGTATTTTCATTTTTCCTGTTCCCTCTCCTTGTGGCCATGATTGTGCGTGGGTGAAGGCGTGCACATCACAGTGCCATGCTTCTTGTCTCCCTAGACACTGGTGCTGCCCCCTGTCCTCCTCCAGGAGGCAGCCAAGGAGCGCTGTCGTCGGATGCTCAATCCTCTCCCCTGCTGGACCCCTCGGTGGCCTGAGCTCGCTCCCATACTCGGGTCGCTGGCATGGCATGAGGTGTGGCGCCCCAGTGCCTCAACCCTCGGCGCCACCGGACCAGTTTAGATTTAGCAATTTCTAAGCCGCTCCGAAGGAGGTTATGCATGCAAATGTTCAGATATATAGTTCCAAAGGTGGCAGAGTTGTAAGAAGAGAAATATTTTCAAGAAAGTTTAAAAAATGTTTTTTGCAGAACTTGAGTGCACATGCATTAAAAACTACACATCTAAATATCATAAAACTTATCTCCTCAGGGCTCCTTACAACAAGTACACATACAAGTCATCAGGTCTCAAGCCATAAAAGCAACTATAAATATAAACAAATTTCACAAAATTCTGCGAAATTTTGTGAAATTCATGGAATTTTATAAAACTTCCATTAAAGCAGAATTTTTTCACCTAGCCCTAATGTGGTCTGCTCCCAACTGGACTCCATGTGGGATTCTAGGGTGTGCAAGCCTTTCTATGCAAGATGAAGGCAATTTAATTGAAAATGCAATCTTTGGGCATAACCCATCAGTTTAGTAGCATTGCTAGTCATGATGCCGGGGATCTGGGTTCAGGAACGAGCCTGGGGTCTCAGAGCACTGGCAGGGGGAGAAGGATTAACCCTCTAAGAGGGTGCTCAACTTCTCTGGGATTGACTGACACCATTTTCCACCAAGGCAGTGCCACCTAGGCGCCCAGTGATGGAAGTGCAAGCTGCAGAGGCGGGGAAAGGAATTTTACTGGCGTGCTCCACACACTGGCGCATAACTGCGTGCACGCTTGAGGAATGGAGCCCTTGTTTCAGCCAACATCCTGGTGAGGGAGACACAAATGGAGGAACCACTACATGGCCTGCAGCATGATACCCAGTATTCTGGGGTGTCGCACAGCCTCCTGTTCCCCTCTACTCACGGTGCTTGGGGGGGGGTGAGGCTTGCCTAGTTTTGGCCCTGCCTTGGGGGGGAGGGGGCAACCTAGTCAGTTGAAAGGAGGGGACAGTTAAGGGTGACAGGGCTGTATGTTTGCCTGAGCAGATGGCACAAATTAAAAACAAGAAAAGGAGAAGCAAGCTTTGTCACTTAGACTTCATTTGCTGCGGAGGCCTTTTTCCATCTGAATTTCTGATGCTCTCCTTGTAACATCACAATGTACTGCTGCTTGCAAATGTTTGTGACATAACAAGATGAGGATTTTTTGCTGTAGACAAGTCATAGCAACACATGAAGAGCAAGGACAAAAACTGTGACTCATGATGGTATCCTCAGTAATAAAAGAAAGAGGAAGGGGGGTGGGGATTACAGAAAATAGATGATATACTGCCTAAGCTAAATTGTGTCTAAATGTTACATTGTTCAAAACTTTCCCAAAGACATCAGAGGTTATTTAAATGTCGACACATTGCAACATAGTACAGTAGTAATGGTTTGTTTTTATAATGCGCTGTTCTGGCAATCCTCCCAGAGTGCTGTGCAATAAAACACAGATACTAACCATCAACAATCATGCAAACTGTGTAATACCAAATGCTTTTAACAAGAAATATGTTTTTAACAATCCCGTTTAAAACTTACGATGTTGGCAGAAATATGCGAATAGCAGGGGAGCAGGTTCCATAGATGTTCATGCACGGAAAAGCTGTAGCCCCCGTTGTATACACAGTTGAGATGGGCAGACAGTGAGCAGAGCCTCAAGTTTTGACTGAACAGGTCGTGGTGGGGAATAGAGAAGACCCTTTAGATAGGGGGTCTCCTGATGATTCAGAGTCTTACAGATGAAAACAAGCATGACCACGAAACTGAGCTGCTGCTGGCCTGGCAACCAACACAGTTCCTGCAAAACACAGGTAACACTGGTGTGAGATCTAACTGATACAAGGACACTGAGAGTCATTCAAGTACCAAGAATCTGCAGGCTCATTGGAGCTAAAGCTTTTGCAACAGCTGCACCAAACCATATGAAACACTCTCCTTACTAGCATCAAAAAAGCACCAACCATCAGTGCCTTCAGGAGTGCTGCATTTAACCATCTCAGCAGCAGAGCACCCTTTCAGCCCCCCCCCACCTGCACCTCCTACCTAGCCATTCATTCTCTTTCTTCACTAGTCAAGTTCTAAGTCACCTAAACTCTGTAAATATGTTTATATTGCATTATATATTATTACCAGTATTGCAGTTTCAGTCACTTATAGAGTTACAACTTGCATAACTTTGCCATTTGCATTGCAGTACATGTTAGAGTTGTTATAAGCTCTGTTTTTTTGTTTCCTGGTTCTGATGTCCTTCCGGGGCTAAATGCAGTCACAGATGGACTGGACGACTGGCACAGTGGTAGGGCTACTGCTCGTGGTGCCGACAACTGGAGGTTGGGAGTGACCTCCAGAGTCGTAGGGTCAGCCAGGGGGAGGAGGATCGAGCATCACAAGGACTGCTGTCCTCCTCCTCCAGGGAGGGAGGGGAGCAGTGTTTGATGTTAGCCTGGCCCCTAGCAGAGGCTGGCGGCTGGCACACGGACATTGCATGCCACTTCCTCCGCACCGAGGGAGAAAAGGGGAAAATGGCTGCGGCCAGTAGGATGAAACCAGTCCTCTGCAGGCTCCACACCTAGCCAGCTGGGCACCTCTGATGAACTGGATCCTTTCTTGGTGGGGCTATAAGAGGGTCCCGCCGACCCTGCCGGGAGGGGGGAAGCCCCAGGGGAAGATCCGGGGAAGGTAAGTCCCAGTGGACACTGGAATGATAGGGCTGGGGGGGGACCGGTGGATAGGGGCCAGTCAGCAAGGAGCATAAAGGCATTTTTTTTTAAAAAGTGCAATTACAGGGCACTGTGCATAGTCCCAGGAATACAGCGGGACCAGCAGAGATCTGAGCTTATTTTTTTTTTTTTTTAACTCTTATTTTATCCTCCTGCAGCCACTGACCTGCCAATCTCCAGCCACCGCTCCACCTTCACCGCCGACCCAGGAGAGGGTCGCGCCCAGCTGGCATATGGAGATGTACCCTTGAAAGGGACCTCCCCCATGTCCCCATGCCAGGCCAGGATCCAATACCGGCACGCGGCCGATCCAGGCATTGCGGGCCAGTGAAATAGTGGCCATTAAGCTGCCGCAGACTGCTGACATTTTTCCTCCTTTCTTTAGCCCCTCGGAGTGCGAGCATGCAGTGATGTCAGGCACTATATGCTGACATCTGCTGCACTCCGCCCCTTGCTGGCACCATTCTAGCAGTGCCCCCGGTCATCACCAGGGGCCGCTGTAGAGCAGTGGCACCCTGGAACCCTCCCCGGGATAGGAGAACAGTCCTTGGGATGCTCAGTCCTATCCTTCCCCTGCCGACCCCTGACAGCCCGGGCTCGCATCCGTACCTGGGTCTCCAGTGTAGTGCAAGGTGTGGTGTCTATCACCTCAACCCACAGCGCCACCGGGCCGCTGAGCTTATTTTTTTTGTATTGTTTGTTTATCCTTCCTGCCAGCCTAACCAACCACCTTCAGGTGGCCAAGCCCACCACCATGCTTCTCCTGTCTGCAGCCCCTCATCATGCTGCCCCCCCCGGGTGACCTGATGTATCCCTTCACCAGGGAGGGGGCTTCCCTCCCACGGTCACAACAAGGAGGAGAGACTGGTGGTGCCCGAAGGCACTTCTTCCATCCTCGCTGGGGGGAGCAGTGAAGGTGCAGCATGGGCATCCTGACTGTCGTCGCGACGGGAGGGAGGACTGCCATCATCCAGATGGCTAGGTGGACATTTTCTTTTTTTTTTCTTCCCCCTGCCCACTTGATTGCATGCCGCAGCATCCTGTCCAATTGCATATGCAATGTGTGGTCACCCATGCCGCAAAGTGCAAATGCCGAAACTGGCTACCAGAAGCCACCAAATGGTGGTGCAAACTCTCCCCCGGGAAGAGAGCCATCCCTGCCAGCCTCCACGCCTGTCATTTTGGGCTCCAGCGCGAACCTGGGTTGCCAGCATGCCAGGCAATCCCCTATTGCCTGGCACCATGGGGCCAGTATCTAAGCTTATTAAAAATCTTACATGCACCGTAGGCTGGTGAATGTTCCACTGCTGCAGTCCAGCTCTGAAATCAGCTGCAGGGGATTCAAGGATTTCCTGCTACAGCAAAGTCAACCTGGAAGTCAACAGAATCAGTCTGATACAGTCTACTGTACTGCAGTAAACAGTAAGTAACATAAAAGGTTTTTGCACACAAACTGCAAATTGAGACCAGCCCCACACTTCGGTGTGGGGATCTTAGTGTTGACTGTTCCCTTTTAGCAACCGCTACCCGATCATTATGACTAGGTAGTGGTGATCGTCATCATTCTTTGCCTGACATCATAATTCACTCAGGTTTTGCTCTTGAGAATTATGGATGTCCTGCAAAGAACTCTGAAGCTGCCAGGCCAGTGGCATAGAGGTGTGGGTGCTGAGCACCTTACCTCCTGCCATGCCGGTGACCCGTGTTCAGGAATGAGCATGGGTTGCCTTGGAGTCGGCTGGGGGTGGAGTGGATCGAGCTGCCACTTGGCAGCTCTTCTGTCCCAGACTGGAATGGTTGGCCATTTTGGCTCTTGGCTGCCACCAGGTAGAGGCCTGGTGGTAGCCCACGGGAGCTGCATGAGGCCGATGGAGGTTAGGGGTGGGGGAGAGAGCCATGGTCCCGGGACGCATGTGCATCTCCATGCACATGCACCACCCTAGCATGCCGTGGCTATGGGTAGGGACGGGGAGAAAACAGGAGGAAAAAGGAAGGCATGGCGGGGATGCATGATGCCCAGACACCATGCCTCCACCCACCACATCACCAGGGAGCTCTATCGATGAATACTGGATTAAGGCATTGGGACGAGGAATGCCCCTCCCTCTTCTGGCCCCAGCATGGGGGGGGGACAGGGGAATCCGTGGGGGGTACTAACTCAACAGGTAAGCCCTGGGAGATATAGGATAGTAGGGGGTCGGTGTAGCTAAGCAGATGGGAACCCAACCCTATCATGGCCACGGAGGATAAACAGTATATATACTGAAAAAAAAAAGAGCTTTGAAGATTACTACCTTGTTCATAATTGGGTAGCAGTTATCATCTGTGTAGGAGATGGAAGTTAGCAATGTGGTATTGAGCTCTTGGGGTAATCTTAGGGGGCACATCTTCTCCCATAGGGCAGTAAACATATGGAACAGCCTACCAGCAGAGACAGTGGGCATGAAGATAGTACAGGCCTTTAAGGTAAGCCTGGCCAAATTTCTGCTTACCAAGGGAATCACCACATACCCTGGGTAGTAAAGTGTCTGGGGAAAATCCCTATAAATTATGCTTCTTTTTTTAAATTTGTACTTTTTCCTGGTCCCACTGCAGGTGACCACTCACCCCATCACCCCCAACTGCGTCCCTCTTTTTCCCACACCCTCTGGCTTACCCTCCGTGGTGGGGGCAGATCAGGGTTTGGGACCCCACCCACGCAGGAACACCCAGTGGTAGTGTGGGTTACAGTGGGCTGTGCAGGGCCAGAGTGTACCTGATGTTATCTCCAGGCCAGGGGATTTTATCTCCTTCTGTGCCTTCCCTGTGTAGGCTTGCACACTAGGTATCCAGTGCATGCATGCACACACAGTTACTTGTCACCATGCGCTTCAATCTGGTGTCCACCTTCCCCTTCAGCAGTGCCTGCACTTCCACCTGTGGTCCCCAGGTGGCATTGCTGTAGCAGATAGTGGCTTCCACCCTCCCCAGAGAGGTAGAGCAGATGGGACACTCAAACCTTCTCCCCTTCCAGCCCTATGATGGTCCAGGCTCAAGACAGGAACCTGGGTTGCCAGCGTCGTGAGTGGCAGCCACACAACTGTGCCAATAAGCTGCCTCAATTAGTATCTGTTTACAAAGCATATTTATTTATCTATCCCTGCATTTGCAGTAGGGATGGAGGGACACACTGGATCTAGAGTCACTTCTGGCCTTAAATTACTGTGTTACTGTGTTTTTCAGGGTAGGTCTTTGACAGTAGACTTCAGAGAAAAGGTCCTTGTGGATTATTATGAATGGCTTTGTACAAATCGCTTATGGCCATTATCTAATAGTAAATTTGTTGCAGAGATTACCCAATACTTTTTAGTTTAATGTACTGAACTGAACCGCTTGATGACAGAAATGTTATATTTTTAGTTTTCTATGTATTGTATTACCTGTATCGGCTAAAGAAAAATTTCTGTCAGAATTGTAGTACATGTAGGATATATGGCAGAATGTTACAAGAGGTACTTTTTTTTTGCATATGTTTTTCATGAGTTTATGGATTGCTGTTTGTCCTGCTAGATTAATTTCAATAAGTAAGTATTAAAAAAAAAATACATTGGAGAAGGGACCATATCCTATACATAAATGAGATCTACAAGATGTCTTTTAGCTTATGAAGATTGTCATCCCATAACCTCTTAGGGTTTGAGAGCCACACAGCAAAGCTGAGCTTGAGGCTGTGCCACTCCATGGCACAGACCCAGTGTGGACTTTATATTTTGTGGCAGTGCCACTTCTGTGTCCCCCGAGCCCACTGGGGACTGATATACTTGTGGCAGTGTTGTTCCTGTGTCCTCTGGGCCCTGGGAGAACTTTGCAAATGGCAGTCATACCATCCCCAGGCTCAGCTGAGACTTTTAGCTCATGGCCATCTTGTTCCTGAGCCAGTGATCCAGTGCCTGAACCTTCCCAAACTTTCTCCCTCTCCCTAGTAGTCCAGTGGTACCCCTTCTCTAGCCTCAGCCCTGCACTGGGGATGCACTGCTTCCCCATCTGACCTTGGGCAAGTCACTTAACCTCTCAGTGCTCAAGTCCACCCAGCTGCAGAAATAAGTAGAAGCAGGACCGCACTGGAAACGAGATGTTGTAACCCAGCTGGGCAATCTGGGAAAACAAATTGTAATAAAGGTATCTGGACAAGTCAGACAGCATCGTTAATAATGGCATGAAAGGAAAGGAAAAAGTGTGTGTGTGTGTGTACACTCAGGACATTTGTATATATAGTAGCACCATGTATGCATCTGTGTTATGTGCTGTACGTGTGTGTGTGTGTGTGTTTATAGTGTGTATGTATTCAGTTCTGTATGTGTGTCTGTGTTTGTAGTTCTGGGTTTCTGCATCTTATGTAAGAAAGTTTGCATGTGCATGCACACACATGTAGCATGCATCTGCGTTATGTTCTGCTGTGTGTGTGCATCAGTGTATGTAGTAGTATGAGTGAGTGAGGTGGTATGCACTGCAGTGTGTGTGGCTGCGTATGTTCTGCGGTGTGTGTGCATCAGTGTAAGTAGTAGTAAGTGAGGTGGTATGCACTGCAGTGTGTGCGTCTGTGCATGTAGGGCTGTGTGTGTGCATCTGTGAACTTTTATTGTGTGACCCTAGGAGAAGTGCAAAGTACAAGGAGCCTGAGTATTTGTGAACTGGTGTGTATGTTTCACTTTTACCTTTCCTTGTAATCATCTCAACTATTCTATGCCCCTTATTCTCTCCCTTCTGTTATCTTGAAACAATCTGTCTTCTGCTTTTCTTGTATTACCATTGGCAGAGCAGCGGATTTTGCAAAACTCTAATGAGGGCAGCAAAGAACACTTGCAGAATTGTATGAGTGATTCCATATGCAGCATTTGTTTCCTGGTTGCTGGACCATGTTACATGGAATATTTTGTTCTTTTTTTTTTTTGTTTGGGAGCTGATTATTTCTGAGGGAGCATGAACATTTTGCAGCATTTTCTACTCAGACAAAAATGTATCTTCAAAAGGGACCTGGATAGCACAGGTGGGAGTTTGCATGACCTAAGAGAATGGCGAATTTTCCCAAACCATTGTGGTTTGGCAGAGGTACAGAGCCTCTAGCCATAAAATGAAAGCTTGCTCACTGTCCATCAGGTTTTCATCATAGCTTGGGAAAGCCTTCAGTGCTTCATTTTTACAAATGTCAGTGATTCTTTTCAATAATCGATGTGAATATATAAACATTATTATTGGTTCTCTGGTAGTCCTCTTCTGGGTCAAAAGGTTTTGAGTTGTAAACCCCGCACAGGATGATTTCACACAGAGGTTTGTAAAGTACAAGTCCACAATTCAACCAAGGAATTTAGGTGACAGGATAAACCACCAGAGTGTAGCAAGAGTGGCTTGTGTCACCCAAACCCCAAGACTGAATTGTGGACTGATGATTGTGTAGCTGACAATGAAAGAATATGTTATTGCTCACATTACAGCTTGGAAGTTTTTGAAAAGATTGTCACCATTTCTGACTTTTATTAGGTCTGATAATTAATAACTCTTTGATTTGAGATTTCTCCTTTATTTAATAATTAAGATGAATGTAAGAAATACATAAATGACTGATTGTATTTATTTAAATAGATTATAATAGCTAAAGCTATAGATTTGTACATCTTATCACTGCCAGATCATCTTTATCCATCTTCGTTTTGTTACTTATTTGAGAAGTTTTGTATACATCAGTGTCTTTGTTTTTATAGCAGCAGTGCAATGAAAAATGTTTCTCCAAAAAAGCTAGTTTCAGCTATAATTAAGAAAAAATATTAGCATACCTGTCAAATGTACGTGTCTTGGTACCTCCTACTCTGTGCACCATGAGTTTTCTTTTGTATCCTAACCCTTGCCAGGTCTGCCATTCTTTCTCTACATAGAATGTGGTGGTCATGTTTTTTCTTAAGAAACAATTAAAATATTTATAAAATATTCAAATTTTGGTGGAAGTAGAAAATTGTACTACCAAATAAAACTGGGGGATGCCTGGAATATTTTATAGTGAAAAGAAAATGATAGTGTCAGTTTTGTTGCACTGCTGCTTTAATGTTTATTGAAAATCAGTAATACCTTTACTGGAATTCTGGACTTGTGTGTCACAGCTGCCCGTACATTATTCCATATCATTTATGGGCAGTCCAACATTTTTTGAAACAAATAGGAGATATTCTTAGGTTTAGCTGCTCTAGAGAGCTGTTGTAAAGTTGTTTGGTCGGACAAAATTAGCAGATTCTGCTTCCATAGAATTTTCATGAATTTCATGCAGTTTCATGAATTTTTTCAAAATTCTTTAGCTGGTCATAACTAACATTCTTACAGCTAGAGATCTGAAATTTTCCATGCTCATTTATGGTAGGAGCCCTAAAGGTATGGCAGGTTTCATTGCATTTGGATGAGGGGTGTTGAATTTACAGGGGCTCAAAGTCTGGCAATTTATTATTTTTGTGAAAATATCTGAAAATATTTCTTTGCTTACAACTTGCCCACTTTAGGAGCTAGAGAATTGAAAATTTATATGCATAAGTTTCTTGAAAGAGCCTTAGAAACTGCTAAATAGGGAGATAACTGGTTAAGTACATTGTAACTTACAGGAGTTCATAATTTCACAATTTAATTATTTGTTAAATTGTGCAAAATTTGTGCTGGGATGATTGGGGGGGTGCTGAGGTACTGGATGCCTTGACTTCTGCCACCCTGTTGACCAAGGTTTGGAAACAAAGAAGGGTCTTTTGGGGGTCAGCTTGGGGAAGGAGGATTGAGCATGCAGTGATGGTTCTCCTCCTTCAGGGAGTGAGAACAGCATATACTGCTGCTTGGTTGCCACCTGATGGAAGCTTGGTGGCTCAACAGAGGTCGCCAAACTATTTGACTGGGAGCAGATGCAGTGGAGGGGTACATCTTAACACAGTATGTACACACCATAGCATGCTTTCCAGCCCGAGTTGGTGAGAAAAATACAGAAAAAAACCACTGGCGCCAACAGGATGATGCCAGCAACTCTTCAAGCCCTACATCACCTCTTGAGGTGCCCACTCATCCATGGTGGTAGAAAGCAGCAGGGGGTATGTTATGGGTTTGGTGGGTGATGGCACTGGGGTTGCCAGACAAGGGGGTTGGTGGGGGAGAGGGAAATAAAACAAATGTGTGAAAATATTCACAATATTTGGATGTTTGTCACGCTGCTGCTATTGCAGATATACACCCCAAATTTGGCTTGCATACCCAATGTAAATAGGTCCTGGAACCTAATAAAGCTGGATAAATGTTGTTTAATAGGTTACAATTTACTGTGGAAATTTCAGAAATTACTAATTGGCAACATTTGCTCAAAAATTCATGTCTGTATAATTGGTAACACCATTAGAATTCCACTTATGGAGTTTAACTTTCACAAAACACTTATCACCACTGAATCCATTTAGCTGTGCTGGGCTGTTGGCATTCCTGTAATATTTGGTGCTCAGACCTGTCAATTTTGATGGGTGTGATTCTCATATCATATGTCCAGCTTTGAAGTGAGAATTGTCTCTGTATGCTTTCTTGCACCAGCTGGCAGTCTAGTAGTCTTTTGCTGTTTAGGCCAGCTGGCATTCTCTTGGTGAACCCATGCATCCAACTCCTACCACTGCTGACCCCTGCCCTAGCTCCCTCCCCTGTCCAATTGTTCAAATCCCCTTGCCTTCTTTTGCCGTTTACATGACCATACCCCCTCCCTCTCTGCACATTAGTCCATCTTGGGTTGACTATTGATCACACTGATTTGACTTGTACTGCAAGCAGGCAAATCACCTTACCTGCACTAGTATCATGGCCCTGCAATGCTGCCCCAGCACTCCTGGGACAGTGATGCCCAGTATTATGCTCCATCATGACTAAAGATATCCAGATACTTCTGTTACAGTGGCTTCAGTCACAACTAATTGTAATGTTTGGCATCACTTAATGCCACTGTTTTCAAATGTTACAAATATACATTGTTATCTACGGGGAGCCAGCAGGTGGCATCGTACAGAAATAATGTTATGCATGCGTGTGCTGCACAGGTCACTTAGTGAGTTCTAGTAGTTAGCTGACGTACTGCAGGAAGACAGGGTAGTGCACAGTGATGTCCATGACTACTTTTTGTGGTTCTTCATTCAAGATACTGACCTGACGCTTGGCACCACTATGCTTTTACTATGGAGCCTTCTATTAATGTTACCTTATTGCCACTTTACCCAGCCATAGAAACACAGAAACAGAGAATTTGTTGGCAATTTAAGGATCGCATGGCCCACCTAGGCTGCCTGTTTTTCCCTGCCTGTAGTGTCTTCGCAGATCCTACTTGATCTCTGGCCCATTCAACTCCTCCTTCCCCTTCCCTAAGATTCCTTTATGCCTTTCCCATGCATTCTTGAAGCCCACTACAATTTTGGCCCCCATCACCTCCACTGGAAGACTGTTCCAGGAATCCACTACTCTTTCTGTGAAGAAGTACTTCCTTACATCTCTCCTGAATCTCCCCCCTCCAGCTTCTTATCGTGCCCCTTTGTCCTTGAGCACCGTTTTTTCTGAAAATGACTTCCTTCTTGTACTTTGTTTACCCCGTGAGTATTTAAAGGTGTCTGTCATATTCTCCCTTCTCTCTTTCAGGGTGTACAGATTTAGGTTCTTTAATCACTCTTTGAAGGGTTTCTGATGCAGACCCTGCACCATTTTAGTTGCCCTCCTCTGGATTGCTTCCACTATGTCTATGTCCATTCTGAGATGTGGTCTGAAAAACAGGACATAATAGTGTAGGTGGGGTCTTACCAGCGATCTATACAGAGGCAACACCACCTCCCTCTTTCAGCTGGTGATACCCCACCCTATGCACCCTATTATCCCACACGCCCTCCCAACTACCTTGACACATTGCTTGGCCACCTTTAGGTCATCTGATATGATCACACCTAGGTCTCTTTCCTGCTTGGTGGTCATCAGTACCAGTCTCTGACATTTTCTACTCTGTGCCTGGGTTTCTGTGGCCCAAGTGCATTATTTTGCACTTTTTCACATGGAACTCTGGCTGCCATACCCTTGACCACTCCTCAAGTTTTCTCAGGGCACTGCTCATCCCCCCCCCCACCCCCACTAGAATGTTCACCCCTATTGCAGAGCTTGGTGTCATCCACAAAGAGACAGACCTTCCTTCTAGCTCCTCCGGAGTGTCACTTATAAAGACATTCAAGAGGACTGGTCCCAGCACTAATCCCTGGGACACACCGCTAATCATCCTCCCTTCCTCTGAGTGAACTCTGTTTAGCACCACCCTCTGCTGCCTATCCCTTAACCAATTTCTTACCCAGTTTACCACTTTTGGACCCACTCCTAAGCTATCCAGCTTGTTTACTAGTCTCCTATATGGAACAGTGTTGAATGCCTTACTGAAATCTAGGCAGGCTACATCCACCACTCCACCCTGCTCTCGTTCCTTGGTCACCCAGTCAGAGAACTCTGTGAGATTCATTTGACATGACCCCCCCGCCCCCGGTGAATCCATGCTGCCTCTGGCCTTATAACCCATTGGATAGAAGATATTCCACAATCCTTTTCTTCAGCAGTAATTCCATTAAAATTCCCACCACCAAAGTCAGGCTGACTGGCCTATAATTGTCAGTCTCTTCCCTGCAACCACTTTTGTAAAGTGGGACTACATCTGCTCTCTTCCAGTTCTCTGGGACTACTCCTGTTTCCAATGAGCTGTTAAACAGGACCATCAGAGGTGCAGCCAGTACCTCCCTGAACTTCCTCAATTCCCTTGGGTGGACCCTGTGTGGTCCCATCGCTTTGACCACTTTCAGATTTACGAGTCCTTTCAGGACTCTCTCCTCTGAAAATGGGCTAGTTTCCACTTTCCTCCCTCCAATGCTCCTGTTACATTTTTGTGGCCCCCTCCTTGTCTCTTTCTTCAGTGAACACTAAACAGAAGTATTTGTCCAGGATGTCTGCCTTTTCCTGTTCCCCCTCTGGACAGGTCTCCTCTTCCCTTCTTAACCTTACAATACCACCCCACGTCTTCCTTTTCTCACTTACATTTCTAAAAAAATGTCTAGTGTCCTTTTGTTACTGCCTCGGCTATTCTCTCTTTGGTTTGTGCCTTTGCACTCCTTGCTGCTCTCCCTGCTTTCATCTGTTTTCCCTGATATACCGCCATTTCCTCCTACTGTGCGTCTCCTTATGCTTTCTTTTTTTTTTTTACTTATGTTTATCCTCCTACACCCTCCCCAGACCCTCCTATCTCTCAGATCCCTCAAGTCTTCCACTTTCCAGTCTGCTGAGGTGTCTGCTCCTAGAGTGCACGCCTGCCTCAAGTTACTTTTTAACCCCCGGTTAACCCTCCGGGCAGGGCAAGGAAGGCTCCCCTTACATTTTCTTGGACCTCAGGGAAGAGAGCATACATAGCGGAGTCTGCGCCTCTGCATCTTGGAAGCAGAGTGGAGGATCGTCGCCAGGACTGTCTGGGGGGATTTTCCCCCCATTAATTCCCTGAATGTCAGCCTGCAATGAGGACCAACGAGCCCGACGCACGTTAAGACGTGCGTCCGCTCCTATCCTCTGCCAGCATCAACCCCTGTGTTGTCCCCGACTGCGCCAGCACCACCCAAGTTCCCCATGTGCTGGCAGTAAGCAGCAAGGCTAACTCCCCATCCCTTCCCAGAGAAGGAGAGCAGGCGCTACGCCCAATCTTTCTCCCCTGGCTAACCTCTGCAGCCAGAGTCTGCTCCCCGGTCTCCAGGTTGCCGGGCGTGAGCGAGGTGTGGCGCCCAGCGCCTCAACCTCAGCGCCACCAGGCCGGCTTCCTTGTACTTTCTGAATGCTACCCTCTTAGCTTTTACCTTTTCTGTCACCTCTTTTGTGAACCACGGTGGTCTCTTTTTCCTCTTTCTTTTGCTCCTTTGCTTGATGCAGAGGTTTGTTGCCTTCACTATGCCCTTTATAGTTTTCCCCCTGTTCCTCCACCCCACCCAGCTCATCTCCCCTGCTAGGTCATCCCGGAGGCATTTACCTGTCTTTTTAAAAATTTTCTAAAAGCCTTTTCCTTCCTTCCTTCACAATGGCAGCTAAAGTGTATGGCTGGGCAAAATATATGGATATGGCTTCAACAAAAGCATCACAAAATTTCACAATTTTCACAAAAGCAGATGAAATTCAACTTGAATTACGATGTTATTTTGCAGTTTTTGGCTGCTTGTAAATTGGCCAGACTTTGAGTAAGAGATTAGAGAACTGACACACACATAGCCTAATTTTAGGGTCTGTGAAGCTAAAAACATCAGAGATTTTCTGTTTTCTAGTTGTAAAGTTGTAGTGGCTTCAAATTCTGCCGTTTACATACTTGTGACATGTAATTTTAAAATTTCCAAATGTTCAGAGGCTTGTAACTGAGTCGCCTTTAAAGACAGAGATTGGAAAGTTTGCACACTTCTTCTTGTGGATTGGTGAATTCATCATACCAAATCTGATGCAGTTAGGACAGCTGCTTTGCAAATTAGATGGAAATAACTGAAATTACAGTTTTGGTGAAATTCTGTGCAATTTGATATGAGATTCCAAGATGGCCGCTCGAGGATAAGGGTGTGTTGAGGTGAGCTCCGCACCTCCATACCACTTGACTCTAAAATCAGATTATACCTATAAGCATAAGAGCAGCGCTAAAACCCTTTAATATGCTTTCAGACAGAAACTAGCAAAAAGAGATGCTGACATGTATAAATCTGTGAGAAGATGTAAAGTACAATCCAAGGCTCAAAAAAAAAAAAAAATGAAAATTACATCCAGAAGAAACACCAACCAACTTAACAGAGCGCTGTTTGATCTAATTCTTGATACCCCGGAGGTTGCTTCTAATTCATCTGGCTCATCTACATTGCCTGCAGTGCGAACGCGGCTACAGCAAAAAAAAAACTGCAGTTTTTACCAATAATGGAGCAGTTTTTTTTTTTTTTAATTCCAAACTTGCTTTCTCCCATCAACGTAACTCCAGTGCAGAAAAACAACATGCGAGAACTTTAAACCCGGAGACTCACAAAAAGACATTACAGTCTTTTTTGATGCTGAAGAGAGGATGACATCTGCGACACAAGATGCCGGCGTATCAAAGGCCAAAAGAAACAAATCCACAGTGCAACCAAAAAATGAGGTAAGCCAAGCACAGATCCAAACTGTAATTTTGGGGATAAAAAGCTGCAAGATGTTATCGATACAGATACTGAGCTTGACATTGATGACATGGCTAGAAATGTCATCTTAACAGCACAGGCTGACAAGCCGAAAGACATAGGAGAGAAAAATGTAAATGTGCAGCAAAACAGGGCAATGCTCAGCTTTAATAACACAGTAACACAGTATCCAATGTTACAAATGAAGACATTAATACAGTGCCAGCCATACAAAAACCCCATGATACGGATGTGCTTAATAGTATGAAAGAAGAAATAAAAAATGACATTAAGCTGGGGTTTGATCAGGTTACGAAAGCACTGTCTAGCCTTACTATTTCTATTAATGATCTGAGCACAAAAATGGATTCTTTAACTAAACGAACCTCCAAAGCAGAAAACAAGATTAGCTCCTTAGATGATAGTTATCCCACTGCAACAACTTGCTGAATGTAAAACTTAGTTGCAAACCTTGCAACAGAAAACTGTTAATCAGGAAGATAAGTCCAGACAGAATAACCTAAGATTAATCAGCATTACTGAGGGGGTTGAAGGTAAAGGCGACCCCACGCAATACTTTGAAAAACTCATTACAAACACAATGAGGCTAAAGTTTCCTGAGGATAAAATCACTTTAGATCGGGACTCAACGCCTCTAACTCACACAACGTAATGTCTCCACGCCCACTATCAAGGCCAGTTTACATCAGAGTTCTTCATTATCAGGATCGAGAGTATTTCAAAAAGCTAGAAGGGAAAAGGGTTTGCTGGCAGAAAGTATGAAGTTCTCTGTTTACCCAGATTTTAGTACTGAAACTGTTCAGTCGAGAAGAAGTTTCAACAAGGCTATTGTAACGCTCAAAGAAATGGGGATTCATTTCTCCATGTTACTGCCGGCAAAACTTAGATTCTTCTGGCATGGTAAAATACAATATTTCACAGATTATAACAAAGCTGAACATTTTTTGAAGATGCAATTTGATATTAACCCATTAATGCAGTCCCAGCCCTTAATCAGTCAAAGGAATGATGGGCAAACTGTGAACCCTGATGCAATATGATAGATCTTGAACTATCCTCAAAACAAGAGGAACTTAGGCTTGTGAAGTTACCAAAAGTGGTTAAAGATTTAGTAACACTGGCCTGTCTAGAATGTGAAAAATGAATAATGTATGGTGAAAATTTTTTTTTCTTCTCTCAAAATGTTTTTCTTTTGTGAAGGGGCTGGTTTAAATATATGGTGATGCTCAGCATTATGAAATAAATAAGAGGGGAAGGGGAGGGGAGCAACTCGGAGCCCCCAACACACCAGAACGCTATACCTCATCCATGGCTATCAAGATAGGCAAAAGAAGGGACATACCTAGATCACTTTTGGGGAAAAAAATAATGAAAAGCAGACAGATTTTATTTATGACCAATGGTAATAGATAGGTTAGTTAGAGGGGAGGGGTCAGACACACTTCAGTTGGTGAAAGGAAAAAAAAGTTGCAAAATTGCAGAATGACAGGTAGAATGTGGTACAAAATGTAACTGAACAAGAAGCAACATTATTTAAACAAAGATATGGCATCTTATGTAAATGTAAAGCACTATTGGGGGTGTTGAAATTTATGAAGATTTCTCAAAGTTATAAGAGAAGGAATGTTAATGTTCTTTTTTACAGATCTGTATGGCTAATCACTTAAAAATAATAACGTGGCATGTCAAGGGCATGAGGGAAAGGGAGAAAAATATTTAATTACATTAATAACCAAGCAGCTAATGTTTTAATGGTACAAGAGTCACACTTATTAGAAGCCGATTATCAATTTTATGCTAATAAATGGGGAAAAGGGATAAATGCATCATTTCGCTCGAATGCGAGAGGGGTGGCTATTTTTTTAAGAGAAATTCAGGCATCACAGTAATTAAAGAAAGCACAGACCCTAATGGCTAATTTATATTTTGTGAGATTTTGGTAAAAGGTATGACATTAACATTATTAAATTTATATGGCCCCAAACGAGAACTCACCAGAATTTTATACACAAATTCTTCTAACCGCTGCAACCTATAAATCACCAATTATTGTAGGGGGTGATTTCAACCTGGTTTTAAACCTAGTGATAAATCTAATATTATGGTTTCACAAACTCAAACTGCAGCAAAAAGAATTTTACAGTTTATGAATGACCTAGGTTTAATAGATTCATGGTGCTATACCTTTCCTACCTAAAAACAATATTCTTTTTTTTCCACCAGTGCATCAAACATATTGAAGAATATATTTTTTTTAAATCTTAGAAACATTATTATACCTGGTTACGAAAAGTGAATATAGAGCAATACATATTTCAGACCATGCTCCAGTCATCTTGACAGTACAAATTAAAAAAACAAATCAATACAACTATTTCAGACTTAATAATCTTTTACTTAAAGATACAGGGTTTATTATTAAAATCACGCAAGAGATTGAGGCATTTTTTTCCATAAATAAATATGAGGAGGTAGCAACCATAATGATATGGGACGCATTTAAGGCCTATATCAGAGGCATAACCATTGCATACAGTGCTAAAAAAATTTAAGACAAAAACCAAAAAAAGTTAACACTAGAAAATACAATATTTCAGAAAGAAAGCTTAATCAATATTAGTAAAGATATCAAAACCTTAGAAGAAGTATTACAGCTTAGAAACCAATGTAATAAAATTACCACTACAGAAGCAGAACAACAACTAATAAACACTAGATCTAAATACTATGCACTGGGAGACAAACCAGATAAAATTTTAAGTTGGCAACTAAAAAAAAAAGAAAAGGAAAACAATGTAATTACTAAAATAAGGGATGAAATGGGAATATTAAAATTTGACCCAATGGATATAAATAAAATATTTGAACTCTACTATAAAGAACTGTATACCTCGGAATTATCTATGAAGACTTAACACAGAAGAATATTTGCAAAAGATAGAGGTTCCCTCAATTAATCCAGTACATAGTAACCTATTAGATCAAGAGATTACGTTATTAGAAATTCAGACTGCAGTTAAATCTTCAGCCCCAGGAAAACCATCAGGTCCTGATGGGGTTACAATTGATTTTTATAAATCATTTAATAATTTAATAAACCATCATCTAAAAATTCTATAATTATATGATGCAAAATCAAATAATGAATCCATCAGCACTAGAAGCAACAACACTTTTATTTAAAAAGAAGATAAAGATCCCACTCTTACTGCCTCTTATTGCCCTATTTCACTCATAAATACAGATTGTAAAATTCTAACTAAGATTTTAGCAAACATACTTAATAAAATTCTGTTGGATGTAATACATACGGCTCAAAATGGATTTATTAAAAATAGACAACTAAAAACAACCATTAGAAGAACGCTTAATTTAACTGACAAATTCAAAGAAAAAGATTTCAGTATTATCGCTTGACGCTGAAAAAGCATTTGATAGGGTGGAATGGGGATATATTAAAACTCTCATTAAAATAATGAATTTTGGACCAAGATTTCAATCATGGATAGCTTTACTTTATAACAATATCACAGCCAGAGTTAAAACAAATAACAAACCCTATGGAATTATTACCCTTCAGTGAGATGTAAGATAGGGCTGCCCCCTATCTCCCCTTATATTTGCACTGGTCAAAGAACCCTTAGCAATTACAATCAGAAAAAAATCCCGAAATTAAGGGTTTAAAAGTGGGTCAAGAAGACCATAAAATTAGTCTTTACGCAGATGACGCTGTAATCTATATGGACAATTTAAACAAAATCTGTGAAGAACTTAAAGGAAAACTCCATGTTAAATTCAAAAAAAGATATGTAGTAGTCTTTTTTTTCTGTGTTCTAACCAGTTCCCAGTGTTTTCTTTTCCTCTGGCTGTGAGACATGTTTTTTGTAACTTTCCCTAACTGTTTTATTGCCCTTGGAGGTTGCCATTCTGGTTTCTTTTATGGCCTGTAGTCTTCCCAGAGTGCCCTTTGGTGTGATGTCTAATTGCCACTGCAGGAATCCAGTGTCTTGTTACAGGGTCTGTCACAGCTCAGCCACAGAGAAAAAAATACTTCTTCCAGAGAAGACACACTAGTAGATTTTGGGTGAGTGTAATCATTATTATTTTTTGATATCAGTACCTTGTCCTGCTATGTTCTGGTGTGTGATGTGTGTGTGTGTGTGTGTGTGTGTTTGAGTCATGTCACTGTTTACTCTATTCCTCTCAGTCACTTTCAGTTTTTGCACCAGTACTAAGTAGCAAAAATTGAACATCACCTTATAGGTTGTAACATAGCAGGACAAGGTACTAATGTCAAAAAATATAATGATTACACTCACCCAAAATCTAGCAGTGTGACTTCTCTGAAAGAAGTATTATCTTTGTGGCTGAGCTGTGACAGACCCTACTAAATCTAAGGGCATAGCTACATCATTGTCACATGAGCCAGGGTGCATCGTAGGAGAAAGAAAGCCAATAAACCTATTTGTGATGGAGATCCCCAGGGGTCGTAAAACTACCATACAGATAGCAGGCTAAATTTAGGAAAAACTCCTAAGAGCAGACAGAGGGAAGGACACACTAAGACTTAACATATATATCAAAACACTCTATATAACATATGTTTTTGCACATTCTGGCTGGACTTCTCCTTTAATACCACACTAGACTTATTTGGGAATCACTCAGGGTATAAAATTAATTGGGAGAAAACTGAATTACTTGAGGCAAAATATCATTCGGATCCATTTAATATTACTATTAGCTCAAGAATTAAGAAAGTTTTGAAACTGAAATATTTAGGTGTACTATTAGATAATAATAATGAACAAATGTGTCTAAATAATTTTGCACCTCTAATGAACAAAACTCAAGAATAGCTGGATAAATGGGAGTCATTACTCTTAATACTAATAGGAAGAGTAAATGTAATAAAAATTAATACATTACCAACATTTTTATTTTTATTTCAGACATTGCCGACATTCAATAATAATATTTTTTTCAAACCAATGGAGAAAGTAATTTAAAAAAATTATGGAAAGTTAAAAGGCCAAGGCTAAAGATAGAAAAATTATATCTTCACAAAACTGAAGGGGCACTATCATTACCTAATCTCTATCTATATTACCTCGCAACTAATCTCTCAACTATACATGAATGGTGCCAACAAGAAAATTACCAGGCAAACTGCCAAATTGAGATAACTCAGACTCCATTTAGGTTTATAAAGCATATTTTATATTCCGGTACCTCCCGAATGAAGATCAGTTTGATTTTATCAACTACTCAAACAACATGTATAAAATATGGGATATTACTATGAGTAAATATTTTCAGCGAATTTGATATCACCAAATACTCCCACAATTCTAAATGAGGGCTTTTAACCCTCAGTGGATGACAAAGGTTTTAAAGTATGGTACCTAAATGGATTGATAGAGATTAATCTTATGTATGACGATGATGGCTTGCTACCCTTTAATGAAATCAATCAGCAATACAATATTCCGAATCATCATTTTTTCAAATATTTGCAAATAAAAAACTATTTGGAAAAAAATGGATTATTGTATATCACACCACTGTTAAATGAAGTAGAAACCCAGTTAATGATAAAAAATAACACCAAATTAATATCAAAAATATATGCGATATTACAAAATAAATCAGGCAACTCCTTAAATATATTAAAACAAAAGTGGGAAGATAAACACCAATCCCAAATTCTTGACACAAACTGGGCACAAGTCATTAATTTTAAGGCTACAGGATTTCTGACCACAAGATTGATTCAGATTTACTACAATATAATAATACACCCCATAAATTAAATTTAATGAACCCAAACTATCTTAATAATTGCCATAGATGTAAAAATGATAATGCTACGTTAGAACACATGCTTATCTTTTGTGATAAAATAAATGGTTTCTGGCTGAAAATTATTGACACAGTTTATAAAATGACATGTTTGAAGCTTAGAAAAGATATCAAATGTTTATTTTTGACTATGGGGCACATATCTGATATTACTAATAATAGCCAAAAAAGCTTAATAATGTTGTCAATTATTAACACCCATAAGTGCCTACTAATGAAATGGAAAGACCCATATCAACCACAGTATGAAATGTGGCTAAACCTTATGATTGATGTGTATAAGATAGAAAAGATACATTATTGTCTACAGGGTAACGATATGAAATTTGATAATATACAGAAACTATTTGAAAATGTTCTATCTTCAAGAAATATCTTATATAAGTTAATTGCTAGATGAATCATTTTTTTTCTTTTATTTTTTTTATTTTTTTGTCTTATTTATATTCTTCTCAGTAAGAAAGATCATTTCAAAAACATGGCCTGAATGTTAATTATTTTATATTTGCTAAAGTAAGAACAACCCAATGTATCAAACTATGTACTGCATATGTCTGTACTCTGTATACGTATTTTTATTTGTTTTTCACTTCAATAATAAAAAAAAAAATTCTGTACAGTTTCCATGGATGTTTCACAAAATTTCATGGAAGGGAAATCGTAATATCACCAGAATTCCACCAGCTGAAGATAAATTTCACCCAGCCCTACAAAGCTGCAATTTTTCAGTTGTGCAGTATTTCTCTTTTGTTATTGTAGAAATGTTTCTTTCATCTGTGTGTAGCTGAAACTGCAATGACAGTTTTTGGCGGTGTTTGAAAATTGGACTGTGTAGTCATCTTGCAGTAGCTTCAAAATAAAGTGAGCGTGAGCATGAGTGAAGACAGGTAGGGTAAATATGTGGTAAGTGTGGAAAAAATTATTGCTTGTTTAAAGGTTTGAAACTGCGGATTATTAGGGGGTGGATAATTAGGGTATGTATGGGTTACTAGGCACAAAAGGAAAAATTGTCGCACACTAGACATTCAGGCTGTAGGTTTAAAAATAAATAAATTCAGATACAAGGTAGGATTCCCCCCCTCCCTTCTCACCTGGCTGGTCCTCTTCTGTGTATGGCCCCATGAACACCATCATCTGCCATCTCTGGGTCTTATCTGTGGGCATACCTGTTCCTCTGCAGCTTGTTCTTGTGGTGGGACCAATTGGGGATACCCCAAGTTCATTCTAGATGCCATGCTAAAGTTTGGTAGGCCCCGTGCCCAGTCTGCGGTGTGAAGTCTGAGGGGGGCAGTTGATGTCATCCTACAGCAGCCAGTGGTCTTTTCCTTCCTTGTCTCCCCTGTTCCCCTGGACGCATTGTGGAGCTAACAGCTTGACGTATGCTCACAAGATGTGCTGAGTTCTTCTGTAGGGGAGCGTCTCCTGCCCCTTAGCTGCTCCTGCCTGCATGGCTACCCATGGTAACCTAGGTGGCGATAATGTGGTGAAACTCGCTGCCCTTCTCCCCAGAAGAAGAGAGCATCCTCTGGGATGCTCATTCCCCTTCCCCCAGCCAGCCCTTGATGACCTAGGTTCATTCCCAAACCTGGGCCACTGGCATCACGAGTGGTAGCATTATATCTGTGCCAACAGGCCAGAACAAGATAGGCTTTTAAATAACTGTGCAGTTTACTGGAAGCAGTACCTTACAGATCATTGCTCCTCCCCAGAGCTCTGCCTTAAACAAAGGCCTTGTCAGAGTATGAAGGATTATCTTGCTTGGAAACCACACCCTGATTTATTACTGACTATACTACAATATACTACCAGTGCACTGCCCTTTAGGAGGAACTTTCTTTCAGATTACACAGATGAGATGCTAAATGGGAACAGTCAGCACAAAGGGTCCCACACCCAAGTGAGTGACTGGTCCCAGTTTGCACTTTCTGTGTAAACATTTTTTTTAACTTACTGTATATTGTAGTATAGTAGATGGTATCAAGCTAGTTTTGCTTACTTTCAGGCTCACATGTTCTGTAACTACAAATCCCAGAATCCCCTACCACTGACATCAGAGTAGGACTGCAGCAGTGGGAGATTCAGTAGCTTGCAGTGCATGTTAGAGTGTTTATACGTTCTGATCAGATGTCTGCTGGTTCTGCTGTTCTTCTGGGTCTACATACAGGCCTCTGTGACTTTATTTAGCCCCAAGAGCACAGTGGGACCGGCAAACAAGGGATCCGAGGTTATATAAACTCTTAACATGCATTGCAGGCTATTGACTCTCCCATTGCTGCAGCTCTGCTCTGTCAGCTGCAGGGGATTCTGGGATTTGTTGTTACAGAAAATGTCAGCCTGGAACTAAGCAAAATTAACTTGTAACTTGATACAGTCCCAGTAAGTAAAAAAATAAAATGTGCATACAAATTTCAAATTGGGACCAGCTCCACACTTGGGCGTGGAGCTCCTAGTGCTGACTGTTCCCATTTAAAGAGTCCTTTGAATGCCGCCCTCATGGCCCAGTGGCAGCATGGTGCACTGTGGCACAAATGACCCAGGTTTGGGAATGGAACTACGCACCTAACAGCTAAGCCAGAGAGCTTGCCTCTGGCCATTGGGATGCTGTGATGTTGAGACTGATGGAAGTGTGGACCACATCACTGGAGAGGAGGGTGGTTTAAGGACAAAGAAAATTGGGGAAGAAAAACTCCTGACAGGCCATATGATGGATTATTGAGCCTGAGCAGGGTATTTCCCTCATTACAGCGTAAATCCCTGAAGGAGATCATCTGGGAGGGGAAAAACAAAGGACTGAAAAAAGGGTCCTTTAACTCGTCTCTATTGTTCCTCCAGCAGGGAGTTAAAGCATTTTTCTGGTTACGAAAATACATACAAATTTAGGAAGGAAGGCAGACCATTGGCCCATCTGGCTCTTTTTCCCTACCAACTCAGTAGGAAAACCCTGTCACGTCTTTTCCTTCAAAGTTCTCACTGTATATACTTGTGCATAAGTCGAGTTTATAGTACCAAAAGTATGCACTTCAGAAAGGGGACTTGATTAACAAGCAGGTTCAACTTATCTGCGCAGTGGACTTATAAGCACAGCTTCCACAGCTGCATTTTCTTTTGCTTCAGTGTTTTCAGTGAGCAGCTCCACTGAACGATTACACTGTCCCCACCGCATACACCCCCCCCGCACACACACACACACACACACACATACACCCACCGTACACACCCCACACACATAGACCCTCCACACACACATGTACACCCAACACATGCAACCCCACACACACACATATACCCACCGCATACATCCCCTACACACACACACCGCATACACCCCACACACACGCATACACCCCCCCACACACACACCCCACACCCCCACACACTCACACACCTGACCCACAACCACAGCAGCAGACCTGCAGCAAACATGAGTGTGCCTGCAAGCTACTCACAACAAAGTACCTACAACATCACACACGTTGCCCCAGACCTGTAGCTTGTTTATGTAAATAGCCCTGCAAAGCCATCTCTATTTTTCTCATTTTCAGATTGTCACAAAGGCAGAAGTTTTATGTCATGAAAATGGGTCTGCAAGTCACAAAAACGGGCCCTGGTTTTATGATTGTAACAACCTAAATTCATTAATATTTAAAAAATGTGTATATTTGTACATACCGTATATCGTCATGCCCATTATGAGTAGTATTGTAATTCAAGGCATTTCCGAAAAGAATAAAATGTAAGTTAATGAAAAAAAAAAATAACACAATCAATCTTACACCCACTCTGTGGAGCACAGAAGTTTCAGACTGCAGTTAAAAGCATTAGTTTCTCATGTGCAAAGTTTACCCTTATTTTACCCACTTTTGTGACAGTTAAAACTCGCAACAATGGGTCTGCCAGTCACAAAACTAGATTTATGAGTCATGAAAACAGGCCCTGTTTTCGTGACACTGAACACTCTAATAATTTAAAAACAATAGGGCCAGCCCAGTGGCATGGAGGGCTGAGGCTCTAGCGCCTAACCCCCTGTCACACCAGCAACCCATTTTCGGTGATGAGCATGGTTGCTGGGGGTCGGCGGGGCCGGGGAGAGCTGGGTGAGGATTGAGAAGCCACTTGGCAGCTCTTCTCTCTTGGATAGGGGAGGTTGGCTGTCCTGAACTTTGACCGCCACCATGTGGAGATGTGGTGGTGTGCAGGCATAGAGGGGAGCCAGGCACTAGGCCTGGGGTGGGAGAAGTGGAGTCACTCGGACCAAGGTGTATGTGCGCACCTCCATGCACACACCTGACCTTGTCTGGGGTAAATGGGGAGAAAATAGGTGGAAAAACTGGGGGTTGGGGCTTGATGAAGCCCCCCCAGCTAGTACCGATGATCCACCTCAGATTGGAGATGGTGTGACTCAGAACGGTTGTGGAGGCAGAATGCGATGGACTGATATAGCCACCCAGCCTGCCTGGGGAGAATAAAGGAAAACATGGAAAAAAAAAATTGAAAAACAATAAACAAACAAACAAAAAAAAAACACATGAAATATCAACCTTACTACTTATTCTGTTGACTGCCCAGGTTTCAGAGTACAGCTGCAAGCATTTTTATGTTTGCTTGCACGCATGTGCAAGAAACATAGTGCCATCATCTGAGTTTTTCAGAGGTGTGTCAGCATCTTCCAATTCAGTCAGTGTGTTTGCAGGCGTGGTCACAGTTCTCCAATCACTGCTGGAGCTGTCTATGACAGCAGTTGAAAATGCAGTGGCATACAGTTGAAAGAGGGAGCTACGCTTCAGTGAGCAGCCCCCCCACACACACACACACAGATCAACTGTGTTGGTTACCTGATAGATTGCTGTAGTCTTGTCTAGCTTAGAGAGACAAGCCACACATCATTACTTTAATAAACTGTTCCCTGCCACAGCAGGACCACCAAAATGTGTGGGGTGTCTAACAGTCCTTACTCACACCAGCTCTCCAAAGCACACCTTCATGGACTCCATGGGTTCTAATCTCCAGAAAAAAATACCTCAGCATTTGATGAAAACTCAGACTTCGCTGTATGTGTAATTCCAAGCGTTTCTCTACTAGACTCTGTCAATGTGAACTCCCCACTGCTAAAACCTATGCAAATGAACTTGAGCGATTGTACTACCTGCAGCTGAAGCAAAGAACAGCCAGAATACACAAAGGAGAACATACTGCTGTGCATTTCAGCAGCAGCCAGTGGGGGAGATTTTCATGACTGAAGCACTTTAATGCACCTTTTAGTGCTGTCATATACACGCCCCTGTGTGGTAATTCACTAAACTGCACACACAGTCTGGTAATGCAGCTTCAAAATTTATTTTTTTTCTCTGAATTGCCATGAGCTGGCATTTTTATGTGACTGCAGAAACAAGATGCTGTATGTCAGACATGTGTCTGCATTCCCACACTCATCCCCCTCACAACTCTCAAACAAAGCCAATGGTGCTTACTGAATTGAGAAGAGTTACATGGATTTCAGAAGTTGTGCCAGATACACTGCACATTGCCTCATCTACTCTCTTTGTTTCAACCCTCCAACTCTCTTGGGCAAAGCATGAAGTCTAGTTCACACTAGCACATTCAGATACTTAATAATTCACACTTCCTTTCAAATCAGGGAAAGGCATGTTGTTGGTCTATCACACTATAAAAACAAGCATTTGTTAATGCCGAACGTTCGCTTGCAGGTCATTTGCAGTGGTATTTGGCACTTGGACATGGCTTAAAAAAATCAGTGACAAAGAAGTACAAGCATTTGTCAATGCTGAATGTTGCTTGCTTCTATGTGCTGTTTAGGTATTTGGAAGTCATTGGAGTGCAAATATTGAAAATTCGCGAACTTACATGCGTACGTAGGAACTGCGCAGTGCACACTTGTAAAACAGTCATTTTTAGGAATTTTTTCACCAAATTTTCAACATAGCCATTTTAAGACCTCTGCTAATGAACAGTGTCACTGTGATTTTCCTAATGTGTTCCATACATTGATTTCGCACACCGACTGCACCATTGTGCGCTACATGGGCAGAAACACGTTTTGGGCAGGATGTGAAATATGACAGCTGTACTGCTCATAAGGAGGTGTGGTAAAATGGCAATGTTGAAAATCTGGAGTGAAAATATTGAAAATTCGCAAACTTACAAGCTAGCGTAGGAACTGCACAGCACGCTCGTAAAACAGTCATTTTTAGGAATTTTTTCACCAAATTTTCAACATAGCCATTTTAAGACCTCTGCTAATGAACAGTGTCACTGTGATTTGCTTAATGTGCTCCATACATTGAGTTCGAGACACCGACTGTGCCATTGTGCGCTACATGGGCGGAAACACGCTTTGGGCAGGATGTGAAAAATGACAGCTGTACTGCTCATGAGGAGGTGTGGTAAAATGGCAATGTTGGAAAATCTGGAGGAAAATATTGAAAATTCACAAACTTACGAACGTGAGTAGAACTGCCCAATGCACGCTCGTAAAACAGTCATTTTAAGGAATTTTTTCACCAAATTTTCAACATAGCCATTTTAAGACCTCTGCTCATGAACAGTGTCACTGTGATTTTCTTAATGTGTCCCATACATTGAGTTCGCACACCGACTGCGCCATTGTGCACTACATGGGCGGAAACACATTTTGGGCAGGATATAAAAAATGACAGCTGTACTGCTCATCAGGAGGTGTGGTAAAATGGCAATGTTGAAAATCTGGAGTGAAAATATTGAAAATTCGTGAACTTACGAGCCTGTGAGACTACACAACGCTCATAAAGCGATCATTTTGGAATTTTCACCAAATTTTCAAAATAGGCTTTTTGAGAGCCCACCTTATGAACGCTGGCACTGTTGTTTTATTGAAGACCGGGTTCAAAAGGGTGATTTCGCAGTGACTGCGAAATCACCCTTCGGGCCCGAATAATGCCATGACAGAGACAGAATTCATGAGAAGGAGTCCCAAAAACCCCATGTTGAAAATTTGGTGCAAAAATTCCAAAAAATGCCTAAGATATGCAACAAAGTTGAAAAAAACATCTAGCCCATTATACAGCTTACCGGCATTTCCTCAGTTCGCGGTCGGCTTTGAAGAGTGCAGACGTGTTCCCGGTCCAGCGATGATCGTCATGCCGAGCTCTGGAGGTAAGTATGGGGTGAGGGGGGGTGTGGGGAGGCAGGGTGCAGGTGGGTGCGGGTTGTGGGAGGAGGGCGGAGACTGCGGGACTGTTTTTAATTTACAGGTTTTCTTTTTCTATAATTGACAACGCAGGACGCTTGCCATGCTGGGGTGGGCTCCCAGCGCAGAAGGATGGCTGGGGGCTGTGGAGCCGATGGGGATTGGGCACCCCTGGCGACAGGCGACACGGGGCGCTTGCCATGCTGGGGTGGGCTCCCAAGCGTGGCAGCAGAGAAAGCTGTTTGGGAGGGTGAGCCGGCGAGGATTGGGCACCCGTCGGCAGACGATCTGGACGCTTGCCACGCGTGGGCCCCAGCATGGCAGCAAAGATTGGGGCGGACGCTGCAAGCACACAGTGGTGGTTTTCTTGAAGAGAAGACCACTGCTGTCATACACAGCACCGCAGCGTTGGTGCAGGATCGCCACACCTGCTCAACAGAGCAGGGATTGCACAGGCAGGTACACCTCCAAAGTGTCCCATTCGTTAAGACGCCCTGCGCATGCCATAAGTGACGAAAACAAAAACAAATTATGGACTTTAGAGGACACAGTAGTAGTGCTATCACATTGATTTTGCATTTTCCTGTAACCTAGTGCAAATTTCGCCTCGTACATTTCATTATTTCACATGAAGCAGAATTGCTCTGTTGCCCTGAAGCAAATGATTATTTACCTTTAATGGACCAACATAGATGTAACAACAAGAACAAGTGCTCTAGCTTTCGGACCAACCAGTCCTTCAGAAGCTCATGGCAGATGTTTAGAAAATACAATGCTTATAACAGCTAGATAATGCAGAGAAAACAGAAAAAATCACCATTGGTTTAAAATACTCATTTAAAAAAAAAAAAAAAAAAAAAAAACAGAAGGTGATGTCAGAGAAGTTTAACAGTAGTATACTGCCTTCAGCCAGAAGCAACCTTGGGTTAAACGTGCTTGGTGGAACATACATACAAAGGATCCTACTGCATATAAATTTAATTGACATAAGATAGCACTGCTGAAGCAGATAACTCCTAAATCAAGCTATGAGTGTCACAGTTAGTATAAGGATGTGATTACTGAAAGGCAACCCCCACCCAGATTAAAGACAAACTAAGATTGTTATAGGGCTCATGAAGTTTCAATGTCTGCATTATAGACAAGAATTTACCAGTAAAGTTGTCTTAAAGACATAAGTGCACACTGTGTGATGTGATAAACCTAGCTGGACCTGTCACCCAGTTGTACTTCCAGCTAGATATAAGGCCCAAGAAATTTCAAAATCTCAGGACTATATAAATGATAATTTCAATATAAATTGCTAATATTAGTGTCAAACAAAAACTCTAGTCGAGGAACCTCAAGGAATTAAGACCACATAGCCTGATATGTACTGATGTCAATATACACTGAGAATGTAACAACTTGATGTACCACAAGCGTCTAAGGAATCTGAAAAAGAGATAAAAATGTAATTTCTCTCCTCCTCTTCATACAAACAATATACCCTAACCCACCCCACATCACCATAATGTGGGTGGGGGAGATACATAGCTTTAAGGAGATGTCTCTCTCTCTCTCTCACCCCCTTTTTCCTTCTCTTTCTCTCTCTCTCTCTCTCTCTCTCTCTCTCTGTCTCTCCCACACACACACACACACACACACACACACGCGCACACACTCACTCTCTCCTAGTGAACCTACATTCACTTCAGTCACTGCAATTGTTCCCCAAAAGAATTCAACTTGTCATGAAATCCTGAATAAAAGGGCTTATGTCTGATGCCCTGTAACTAATGCAAGTCAATGGGAACAATTTCCTGTAAATGACTCCCTATAGATCTGGGAGCCCTGCTGTATGTAGTCTGCAGGGTCTTACAATATAATTCTTATTTTAATGCAGTGCATTCAAAAAATTATACTGAAGCAAATGGTTTGTTGCCTTTTACTGAACCAACATACATGGATGTTACAAAAAGAACAAAGTGTCCAAGTGTTTGGCCCAACAAGGTCCTCTTCTGAAGCTTACATGAGTAAACTTACAAGGGATGTTCTAGCCTGTGTGACAGTGGTTTCAACTATGCCACTGAATTTGAAAAAAACAGCAATTAAATAACTTAGGATAATGCAGGATATATAAATGAAATCAGCACGCACATGTGAAGGCATTGTTGTCATGTCGAAAGACAGCAACAGTACAGCAGCTACCTGAATTCACCTGCTTTTAATTGCTGTTTTAAAAGGGAGATTTTTTTAAAATAATCTGTAAATAGTTTCACAATAATTCCCTCATACCTTTTTACCAAGTGTCTGCTCTACATAATTCAATGGTTGGCAGCTCCTCCACAGCACACAAATGAACAGAGACTATTTTAAGAAAATACAAAATCACACATGCCCACACAATGCAAAGCATCATGGGCTGCATATGCAAATCACCACAGAATGTTATGCTGGTCCAACTTTAAGCAGAATTGCACGGTGCTGAAAGGCCTCTCACACAGTTTGCAAAGGGTGCTAACAGAAGACATAGACACGTGTTTCGTCCTACCAGGACTCATCAGTATGCCTCGTCTGTTTGACACCCCAGTGGAATGGACCAGCTACCCTAAGACAGTGTGTCTTGGATGTGTTGTGGTGAACCCATTAAAAGAAAAAACTATTTAAAAGACAAAGAACCTCTGAGAGAGACTATTTTAGTTGTCATTTTTCATATCTCGCCCAAAATGTGTTTCCACGCATGTAGCGCACAATGGCGCAGTTGGTGTGCGAAATCAATGTTTGGGACAGATTAAGAAAATCACAGTGACACTGTTCATGAGCAGAGGTCTTAAAATGGCTATGTTAAAAATTTGGTGACAAAAGTTCATAAAATGACTGTATTACGAGCGAGCATTGCGCAGTTTCCACGCACCCTCATAAGTTCATGAATTTGTAATATTTTCAGTCCAGATTTCCACCACTGGCATTTTTCCACATTCCCTTATGAACAGTACAGCTGTCATTTTTCACACCATGGCCAAAATGTGTTTTTGCACTTCCAGCGAAGAAATGCGTGGTCACTGTGGGAAATCACTGTTTGGGACAGATTAAGAAAATCACCATGACACTGTTCATGAGTGGAGGCCCAAAATACCTGTGTTAACAATCTACAAAATCCCCAAACTAATTACATTACGGGTGTGCTTGTGCAGTTTCTATGCTCACTCATGACTTCCTAGTTTTTCTGATATTTTAACTCCAGATTCAATATTGCCATTTTTTACACCTCCCCATGAACAGTACAGCTGTCATTTTCACATCCTGTTCGAAATGTGTTTTCACAACTGTGGCGCCAAATGGCTGAGTCACTGTGCAAAATCAGCTTTCAGCTAACGAACTGATATTGCCACTGTTCATAAGGTGGGGTCACAAAAAACAATGTTGAAAATTTGGAGCGAAATACCAATGAACGTCTGTAGGCGTTCCTCTGTAGAGACTGACAGGCCTCAGGGTGTGACTTGGGATTGTCGCCTGTAATGCTCATACCATTCCACCCCCACCCACACCCTGCAGCTAGTGAGAGGCATTGAGTTGTGCCTTGGACTCTTCGGCCTCAAAGTTCACCCCATTCTCCTATACTGCACCCATCTCACCATATTTCCTAATAGAATGGGGTCAACATAAGGGCCAAAGACCCCAAGGCACACCGTGACACCTGTCGGTGTCTGCAGGGTAGGGTGTGGTGAAATGCCATAGCCGTTATGCCTGACGACCCAAAGGCACACCCCAATGCCTGTCAGTATCTGCAGGGTGGTGGTGGGGTTGGCTTCAGTTCAGTACTTCACTGCCATTCCTATTATGCAGCTCTGTAACTCCTACACTACCAGTGCCAATGCCAGCAAGCAAACATTCGGCATTGACAAATGCTTGTTATGTTTGCTTCCGCATGCGTGCACAGCAAACATTTTGTTACAGAGAACCACATTTCAGATGTATGTCACCGTTGAGTCCAGTGCAGTTCAAGCTGCAGGGTTCAGCAGTGACAGACCAATGACCAATCAGGCTGGTCAAGACACTGTTCTCTGCTTGCCAGGCTGAAACTTCATGTAGTTCAAAGGAGGAAGCCACTTTTATCGCTGCCCAGCAAGCAGAGATCACCTGTAGACAAAGCCGGCTCAGCTGCTCTGTGGTGTATATGCATCCATCCTGTATGAATGCATGTGCAGAAAAAATGTGTGATTCTCTTTAAATGGCTGCCTCTGGCTGGCCAGCAAAATATACAAGCAGCAACCTGTATCGTTGGTACTTGGAGTCTGAAGCAGAACAGGGCAGTGATGACGGGGTAGGGCGGCGATGATTCTCTTCTCTTCACTCTCCAGCATGCCTAATTATCACACAGATGATAGCAGGGAGGTACTCCACCACTCCCTGCACTGCAGCACAACTGGATGGGATGAGGAGGATCTCTGGTCAGCCCATTGGTATAAGATGGAGCCGAGTCGCCAGTCCATCATCCAGTCAGCTCCAGTGAAGTCTCAACTTTAGCATTCAAGGTGAGTCAAACAAAAGCCTGCCTGCTTAACTATAACAGTTTTACTGTCTCTTACATAATCCCTACCCTTGCACTGCAGGGCCTGGTGCTAGTCACTTACGTGGTTTTTGGGATGGCATACTAGGCATCGACCAGGACTTCTGAGTCTCTGAGAGATAATTACATTTATCAGAAGAGGAGGATACAGTGGGAAGGGAGTGGGAAGGAGAAATAGAGAGCCAAACTGTGTTTAAATAATGTGCCAAGTTGTCAGTGGCAACTTGTGTGCAGTCACTATGCAGTGCAGTAGCAGGCAGATCATGCTCTGGCTGACTGCAATATTATTCCAGGTGCGTGCATGTATGGACACAACTGGCAACACTAACCTCAAATTTCTGCTGGTTTGACTTTAAAGTGCTTCTTCTTCAGGCTGAAGCATTTTTGTGTATAACCCCTAGGTGGCGCTACTCCAAGGGCCACTACCCCTGCCTGTCTTCCGAACAACAAGTTGAGGGGCCTAGGTTACAAATTAGTCAGTACCGGGCTACCCCTACCCTCAGTAAACACAGTGGATTGGTGCTTTCACCCAGAGTACGGTTTGCGTGTGTAACCCCTAGGTGGCACTATCCCAAGGGATACTACCCCTGCCTGCATATCCAAGTGCAGGTTGAGGGGCCTGGGTACTGAAAACGGTGCCTCTACCTGGAGGACAGGGTTAGTGGTAGCATAGCTGACCTGGGTACAGCCCTGCAGGACACTGTTGCCCCCCCCTTTTCCCTCTAGTGACCCAACTGGTTCACAGAATGCACAGTTGCAGTTAGCACTTGACAGCAGTTTTAACCCCACACTTGTTGCACTTACCACCAGGGCTGGTTCAGCTGGCTTGACCCTGGAGACCCCCTGTAAAATAAGATTTAGCAAAACAACCAACAGTATTTCAATGCTGTTTGTACAGAGATACACCGCAACCAGTTTAAATGCAAAAAGATTTAGATCTGATTTATTCAGAGGGCAGTAACAAGGAAGGGGCAAAATCTAGTGGTTGATTCAAGATCTGAATAAGTCAGGTTATAAGGCATGCACTCAAAGGTCCCTGTAACACAGTCACACACACACTCTGGGTACCCAGTTTGAACTACGGCTAGCCTGAAGCATTGCCGGGTAGGCCAGCTTGCAGCTGGTTGGGGCCCTGTGATGGAAAGAAAACATGCATGCACTTTAACCCACAATTTGTAATCCGGAGCTGGATGGCTCAGTCCCAAATGATTAGCAACAACAATTAAATCAGTTGACACACTTGATTTGAGCTTTGTTGCAGGGAGCTACCTGGTGTTTACTCACGCTACCCAGTACAGGATGCAGGATGGATGAAATGGAGACCTCAGGATGAAGAGCTGGATGGCCAGGAGAAGCAGGGCCACACACGGCACCGCAGTGCCGATCCTGTTCGTTGGTGTTGAGCAGGGAGCGAATCCTCAGGCAGGTCTCTTGTTGGTTGTTTCTCTGCAGCGTGAGCGGCTGTCTGGGCTGAGGTGGTAAGGCCCAGACCGGGTGAACAGTTCGGAAACAGTCCGGTAAGTGCAGGATACAGCTTCCAGCAAGCGTGACACATTCACACAGCGGGGAACCAAATCCCGACCCACTATCAGCATTAAGTGCATTTATAGTAAAAGTAAGGTAAATACCGCAGTTCAGACGACAGTCCGGTTGCAGTTCACAGTGTCTCTGCACAAACCGTACACTCTCTGGCAATCTCAAGTCCTAACAGGCTGATTGCACCGAGGCAAATCTTTGGTCCACTTCAGGGAAATTCAGTTTGTCACAAATCAGGTTCCGATCGCAAAAGCTGCAATTTCGGAAGAAGTCCAATCTCAGGCTCAAGGTCTCTTCACTTATGAAGATGGTAGCAGGCAGGCCTAACAAAGCCTTACCGCCAATTTCCTCTGTGCACCATGCAGGAGCAGCTGCTCGAATCTCTCGAGCTGTTCACTCTTTCAACTCTAACTCCAGACTTGAACACTCTGCTGCAGGCAGCACCGGGACTTCCTTCTGATCCAAAAGGGTTTGGTTGGTTGATCCATCTGTCTGTCAAAGCAAGGGATCCCCCTCCAGGTTCATTTAGGTGCCAAAAAGCAAAAACTACAATTCCTACAGAAATTCACTCCCACAAGACCCCTGGGGACAGACTCCATTTTAGGGTCCCCAAAGGTACTGACTGGTCCAAACTACCAGTCCAGAACCAAGATGGTGGTGATCAACAGAAATGTCCATTGTGCAAAGGAAGGCAGGTTAGACAAACTACAGTATTATTATTACTGAAGCAGATGATCAGCAAACAGTTACAGATCCTTGTGGGGCTCCCTCTGTGCAATTAGTAATGGCAGAATGGAGCAATAATATAGCAGCCCGGGTGGGACTCAAGCCTGAAACCACTTGGCCCCTGCCCAGATTAATTACACACTATGATATAGGCATCCCTTAAAGAGACAGGCATGGAGGCTGACAGGGCACTCACATGTAACCACTTTTAAATTGCTGAGGACACAGAGTGCCAGCCTGGCAGTGGGCATTTAGGCAAGCCCACGGAAGATTTTTGGAAACCCCCATTAGTAGGGGGGTCACACCTTGATGTCTAGACTGATACAGCTCTCTGGGAAGCTATAATCACCTACAATCCCACCTAGTGACCCTCCGTTGGAAAATCCCCAATTGCAGCCTTCAACCTTTACAATATGTCTCTGCACACACATTAATGATATGCTTATGGATGTTCCACTTACCAGCATGGTCTCTGCTCCTGGTGTACGCCCTGCACCCCTCAGTAAAGACAGTTTTGCAATACAACATGCACTTTCAGCACATTCAGTAAAGAGCATATTACTTTGAGCCAAGTAATAATATGCTCACGAGCTAAGTTCAGAGTAACACAGTAAATCGGTTTATTAAGGGGACGTGAACAAGGAGAGGGCATAAATTTGAGTAAATGATTACTGTTCTGGATTGTGCTAGGTTACTTGACACACAATTAATTTAGTCCCTTTGTTAAACAGTCTTGCAACTACTGGGTATCCACAATGTAATGCTGGCTGGCCAGAATCGGTGCCCAAGGTTGCCGGCATTGCAGCTGTTGTTGGGGCCCTTAATGGAAAGAAACAATCAACATTGACAGTACAAAGCAGATTAAATTATTTGTATCCATGGCCAGTTGGCCTAGTCTAGTGAAACACTTAAACACTTTGGCTGAATATAATCGGGTGGTACCATTTATAATCAAACACATTTGTTGCAGGAGCTACCCTGGATTTACTCACTGTTCCCAATGAATTGATGAAGGCCTGATGAAATAAAGACCGATGGCTTGGAGTTGCCTTGCTTGGGAAACTGGGCTGACACGACTCACCTCCGCTTCACGGCCTTTCCCAGTAGGTGGCCGCAACCTGGCGCTGATCTGCTGCGCAGGGGCTGAATCCCAGGATGGGTCTCACCGAAGAAATTGTTTCTGGAACAGGAACACGCAGAATGGGTTGAATTGGCAATAGCCCACATGTAGCAAAGTGTCTCTGGAAAGGTTTAATTCTCTGGTGAAACCTCCGCTGGTAGGCAAATTGGTTGCTGTGTGAGTCTGGCTCCTTTTTTGGAAAACAGGAGTCCCAGGATAACAGTATCCTCACTCACAGCAGGCCTCAGCAGATTCACCTGAAGGAACACTAGACTCTCTATTTTCTTTTCTTGCAGTTCTCTGCCCGGTTGCAATCTCAGCTGCCTTGCGGAGCAACCCTCTTAGTCTGCAGAAAGACGGTATTTTGAATTTGGGGATCGAAGAAAGGACCTGAGGAGACGATTGCAGGCCTATCTACTCAGGTACCCACAGAGCGTAGATGCTCCTCTCTCTTCGAATGCTTCAGCTGTACTGGACCTCTGTTTTAAAACAGTTCTCGGACTAGTCCATTTTTCCTGCAGTCTGGTTGGCTAATGGAGTTGTCAGTCACATTCTTATGTTTCCATTGGTTCCTTTGGGTGCCAAACACTAGAGATCACAGTTTCTCCCACAAGTCCCTGAGCTTAGGACCCCTCAAGGTCCCCTGTGTCCCAATTGGCCCAAAATCAGTAAGTCCCGGACCAAACATGGCGACTCTCATCGGGAAATGCATGCTGTAAAGAAGACAGGTTAAATAACCGTCTCGATCCCAGAAACTGCAACAAATTAGCCACAAATATTCACAGTACCATGTAAGGCTCCCTCCGGTCTATTAGCAACAGCAGAGTGGGGCAGATCAGGTAAATGCCTGGCTGGTCACGAGCTCCAGAACACTTGGACCCATCCCAGGCCATTTACAGTATACACACTGGCTGTGGCACTTAAAGGGACAGTGCAGAGACACATCATGGCACTCTTGTGCAAATCAATAGAAGAATACCTACTACCATGGATTTATCATCTCTGCAGGACATCTGCCTGGTAGGGGGGCATGAAAGGAGCCCAGGGAGACACTCAAGGTAAGTCCCCAATTTTGGCGGCGGGGTTTACATGTGCTGTATAGCTTATATCCAATAGTCTGTAGCTCTGTCTGTCTAGTCTGAATGTCCAGTGGTAAAATGAGTCGGCCTTGACCAGGCATTGTAGAGGGCCATTTAACAGAGAACAACAGTTTTAAATCTGGTGCTAAAGATGTGCCCTGTTGTTTGCACTTTTTTTATTTTTGCTGTTTAACCAGGTATAGCACACTAAGCTGAAAGCTTTTTTACAGGAGTGACCTTGGAGCACAAGGAGGTTAAGTGACTTGCTCAGGGTCACACAGTATGCAAGTAGAAGCTGTGGGATTCAAACCCAGGTCTGGTCTGCTGGATGTTACCAGATTTGCAGCTCAGAGCCTTAGACCACTGCGCTATACTGCCTGCCTTGGCAGCTTTCTGTGCATTCAGTCAGACAGTATACTCCCAGTTAGGTTGCGATGCAGAAGGTATCGAGTGGTGTAGCAAGGTAGTAAATCCTCTAACAGTTGACCCACAAAATGCATCATAATGCAGCAAAAAAAAAACAAAATGGTAGGGGGGCCTAGGTAGCCCCCAGGCCCCCAGCTTGTAATGTACATTTGTGTGTACCCTTTTTTAAAGGCTAGTTACTCTAGCAGCTTGCTTGCCCACGCGCCATCAGAGTAAACCGAGTCCAGCACTGTTATGGACAGATAAAATCAAGGGTGTAGGAACCGATACGCCTTGTACACTGTGTCATACAGTTCATTGCAGCCATGGCAACAGCTGCGCAGCTTACAGGTTCCTACTTTAGCCTGATTTCTGGTCACTCAGTGTAGCCCATTGGTCTAAGGGAAGGTCACGTCCTCTGGGCATGCAGGGATATGTAAATACTTGCCACAGCCATTGATTAAAGATGTGTATGTTTTTCTTTTGTTTATTTTAATACTAGATTTCTGTTAAATCCACTCGAATGACAGTGATAAAAAGTGTGTGAGATAAAAAATGTTATTTGGAACTGATGTCCCAGAAGTTCTGCATAGTCAAGGTTTTTAAAGTCAGAGTATATAGCATTTGCAGTTCCTTCTATATGAAGGTGCATCAAATTGAAAATGTTCAGCCTTGCACTTCGCGCTTATCCCATATTTCAAAATGTTTTAAATGAGAATGTTTTTTAAAGATGCTTGATTGTCTATCAGGTTAAATAGTTTGACAATCTAACTTTGAAGTTCAGAAGCAGTCCATTCTTGGTAAACACGAATAACCTGGAATAGACAGATGACCTGATTACACGGTGGCAGGTTTTGAACTTATTAAAATGGTACCATAATAAAATAAATACTACATTAAAAATGTCATGTGACTGTAGCAGCATGACTGAATGAATTATTATCTGGAAAGGATAAGTTAGAAGATCTTTGGGACCTGTGAGAGTGTCAGTCCGCGTGGTAGCATTGTGTTAAAAAGTGCCATGTTTATTCTATGAGCAGCTACAGCAAGCAAGTGCATGCCACTGTAGTCCAGTCAGTATTTAGACCCACGCCACCTGCTGCTTTCATTTTGTGGTTTGGTATGGCTGCATTGGAGTGGCCCTTTCCTATACATGTGTACATCACTGACATCATCTGACAGGTGGGACTGGTTGGGGCCGGGTCACAGGAACCTCGGTGAAGTTGTCAGGTGGTCCTGTTTGGTCATGTCATGTCGATGCTTTGATGCCAAGTGATAGTTGGGGCGAGTTGGGGTTCGGACATGGGAACAGTTTCGAGTTGTCATCTGGTTCTGTTTGGTCAGCTCATGCTGGTGCTGGAGGACATTGAGACCCCTTGAGTCAAGCAAGCTGCAAAAAGAAAGCAAGAGGCAGGTATCAGTGGCTGAGTATCAACAGATTTTGGAGGGAGAGGAGTCTGCTCCATCAGGAGGACCAGGAACTAGGTCTCCACACAAGACTGACTCTCGACTGCACACCAGAGGACCGTAAGTCATAGCAGAGTATTACATGAAGCTACAACTGCTGGAAAAAACCTGTGAAACCAAAATGACCGTAGTTGAGACCAGAGTAAGTTGTGACATGCTTCTCTGCTGTGTTAGGTGGATTGGGTCATCAGGTCCTTTCCTGCTAGTCTCGAGTGTGTTGTAAAGAGACTGAAAATGAGAAGACAATCTCAGTGTTTGCAGTTTTCAGTCTGCACTGTACAGTAGTTGTAGCACATGATGTGTTGTATTTATTGTGTATTTTTCAACGTGTACAAGTAACTAAGTGATGACTGCTGTTGAGGACAGAGGAGCTGAGAATAGGTCGCCCAGGTCCATCACTACAGTTGGGTGACAGGATGCGGAAGTGCAGAGGCGCGGGGGGCTCTCTGTTGTTTTGTGCCTGGCCTTGCACTCATGAGTCTTACCAAACTTGTGAAAATGTTACAAGAATGGCTGTTGTACAGTGGGATAGGGGGCAGACCATTGTGCGGGAATGACAGAAGGGGTGGGGCACATGGAGGTGCATCTGCGAAAGGGTAGAATCAGGGAGACAAGGGTTGGGGGTGTTAAAAACTAGGCAGCACATGACTTGATCAGAACTCCAAATGGCAGCAGCTGACAGAGCAGGGCCACAGGCGATTCAGAGAATGAGATGGTTGCAGGACTCGCAGGAGGGAGAGCTGTGCCTGCCTGGGCCCAAGACTGCGTTGCACACACTCACCACTTCAAGGTCAGGAGAGCAGTCAAGGAGGTTGGGTTGAAGAGGAGATGAGAGATGAGGTCAGTGTTTGATGGGCTTGGGACAGGACTGGTCCAGGATCTCCAGCCCAGTGGAGTCGGACACAAGATTGGGTCAGGAGGTACTGATAGATGTGCCAGGTGGCCACCTGCTTAATTAGTCTGTGTGTGGTGGCAGTGCAGGTGACAGGTGGAGCAAGATGGTGGCAGGCAGACAGCAAGTAGTAGGTCACGAAGTCTGAGGAAAAGAAGACGAGCAGCATGTTGAAAAGGAAACTTCAAAGCAAAGGTGTGTATCGTGTTTGATTAGCTCTTGTTTAAAACCTCAGTATGCAGAAATATGCAGCCTGCAGCTAGAAATAAAACTTCCTGTCTCTTATCTGCCTGTTACAGTTAGTTAATTAATGCCTAATTTTTTTTTTGACTTTTTAAGTTATCAGGTGGTCAAACTCCACCCCGCTCCCCACAGACACAAGCTATTCTTGTTCCTCAGTAGCATCCCTTTCTAACCAAATACAAAACTGTCTCTATGTTGAAAGATATTTTTTTATTTTATGTTAAATGGCAAGCAGATTTAATCATGCTGCCAAATATAAATAACTGCAGAAAATGAAAGTCCTGAGCATTTTCTTGGTTTATTGTGTCCGGCAGCATTGATTACAAGTATCCCATCCTAGCCTGTTTGACCACCATCCTGGGTGCTTGAGGGAAGAAGCAGCAGGGTGAGGATACAGCAGATAGGATGGGCAGTGGAGATTGATCAGTTAAGGCTGACGTCTTCTCTGGCAGCATCAGTTTTGGCTGAGCCAGCTGGGTGGCAGTTGCAGCTGCGGGTGGCAGTAGTACCTGCTGAACGGAAGGGCAGAGCTGGCTGGACAGGCACCACCAAGGCCAGTTCCTTCCTCTTCATCTGTGTGCTGCTGGCCAGCGGCTTCATCCTGGGAGTGGTGAGAAGCATCCTGTTCAGCACTGTCGTGGGGGTCACCATGTCTGGGACCAGGGCGAGCCTTCTGCTCCGCTAGTGCCAGAAAGTCTGACTCCTGACTCAAACACATTCCGGCCGGAGCTTCTCACCTGCTTCTTATCTCCAGCATGGTGGAAGTGGGTGAGCAGCACCGATGACGTCAAGGACTTGCCGACTTATTATCCCACCCCCACCAGCCTCATCTTCTGTGCGTATTGTTCCACAGTGTAGGGAGTCTGGCTCATAATTTGCAAAGATTCCTGAAATGTCAGTCTCCACTGCTGAACTTTGAAAAGACTCCCTGGTGTTGCATGTGTTACTTGCACAAATAAACACAGTGTATGGTGACTGAGGATGGTAGCAGACAGAAAACTAAACATTTCATTGCTCTGTTTGGCCGTAATCAGGCATGCATGAAGGTGTGATTTGCACAGACTGTATGCTTAAACTTTTGATTAAGAAAAGCTGTTCAGCAGCAAGCAGTGTACGGAGTGAGGGCTTCTGCTTTTTATTTCTTTTGTTTGTTTTTGTGCCCCAGCTTGCTTAGGACCTGAAGCTGAGACTGAGGTTTTTATACATTGATTTTTCTGTGCAAACAGTGCTGGGGGATTTACTGACTATAGGGAGAGCATTACAGCCGAAAATGTTAGATAACAATAGATTAGTGCTGAGATCCTGCATTTTGGGGAACTCCTTCACAGCCTGTTGTAGGCTCGTAGAATGCAGCATTGCCTTAGCGTTGTGCGGTCATTTGGCAGGTTATAGAACTGTTTCACTGCCTGCTAAAAGCCAGCAGATTACACCATTTAGTATTTTTTGTTTTGTTTGTCAGCAGAAGGTGTTGCTCTGACTACTATGAGTAATTATACAATACAATCATTGTTGTACATGTGCTGCATTCTGCTGTCTTTAGTAAGCTGCCAAGCTGCTTCCCGGCTTGCTGAAAACAAACAAGAATGCACCATTCAAAATTTTCTTTCTGAGCAAAGGTGCATGACACAGCATTAGTATTTAACTGTACAATACAATCACAGCTGTATGTGTGCCTCAACATTCTGATACCTTCTAACAGGCTGTCCATCTGCTGACCTTGCCAAAGTCACCAGAATACACCATTAAGCTACAATTTTCAAACTTTTCCGAGGAAGCATGCCTTCGGCCCACCCAGGATAGGTTTGGATTTTGTGTCCCTCTAAAAACTGAATTTGCATTACACCCTTGAAAAAGCCCTATCCCTTTGCTCAGGTTTCCTGCTGTTTTTTTTAGCACTGTCCTCTCCTGCAGTTTCCTCGCAGCTTGTTACTTCGAGCTCTGCAGGTTTGATTTTCAATGAGTATGTTACTCAGTATGTTGGCGGGTTAATTTGCTCCTAGGTACATGCATGCGTGCTTGAAATACATTTTAATTTATTTACCTTATGAAACTGCTGATTTAGATTTACACCCAATAAATACATAAATAAGGCTATAATTCTAATGATGTGAAAATATGGGAACTGTCAGACTGTATACTGTGCAGTTTTTTTGGATTCCAGTCCCAACAGCAGTTGAATAATAATGTGAACTTTAGTTCCATTTATAGGATATTATGCTCATTTGTACAAGAGATCCCAGTTAGAAGGAGCCAGGAGGTCACAGGTTCAAACCTCACCATAGCCACTGACTTCCTCTGTGACTGTAAGTAAGTCACATACTCTTCCAGGGCTTCAGTTCTTCTCTGCTGTTCCCATCAGCCTGTGTAGAGATATCCCGTGCTATGACCCATAGTCACGAGTAGGTTGCTTCCTCCTTTAGCCCAGGCCATACAGCCATGTTTGCTGTTTAACGTACCTCCCTCACCTCACCCCTGCCTGCTTCCCTCCCTCAGCTAAGGCTGTGCAGTCATGTATGGCATTTATCAGCCCCTCCATCCCTTACATAACCAGAGGAGCGAGATACAACTGAATTTGCTTGATTGTTGGGGTTGAGACTTAGGATTTAGAGGATATTTTTGCAACATTTAAAAGTGTCCTGCTGGCTGAGTAGTTAAGTTTATATCCCTGGTTTCACTGAAAGATTTTGTGTATTGGAATCAGACAGCAGCCTGCCTACAGTGAAAGGCCTGCTTACATCACAGGTGTCACTAGTCAATCAGGTGGCTCTGGGTAGGGTTCATCACTGCTGTTTTAGGCATCCTTCACAGTTAGAAGCCAATCAGTCTGACTTTTGATTTGTCTGAAGCTGAGAGCCTTGCAACACTGCAAAGAACAAACTGTAACTTCATTTAGGAGCTGGAAACTTGGTAAGGCATAATATTGTAAAACAGGGCGCGCTTTCTATAAAGTTTCATTTTTGTCCTTATTGGCATTAACGAGAATTGCAGGATTCCATTAAAAGTGTAGTAATTTTATAACCAGAGGGTGAGATACAACTGAATCTGCTTGATTGTTGGGGTTGAGACTTAGGATTTAGAGGATATTTTGCAACATTTTAAAGTGTCCTGCTGGCTGAGTAGATAAGTTTATATCCTGGTTTCACTGAAAGATTTTGTGTATTGGAATCAGACAGCAGCCTGCCTACAGTGAAGACCTGCTTACATCACAGGTGTCACTAGTCAATCAGTTGGCTTAATTCTTAAGATTTTCAGTGCAGGAAGAGTGTAAAGCACAGCTGACTTATTTTGGGGCTGACCGCTTTCAGGCACAAACCACCAGGCTGTTTTGGGGCTGGGGAGGGTAACCTGTGTCTGAGTTGGATGTCTGGATTTTTCTCTGTTTGATTAGCAGGTTATTTTCTCTGTCAAATTGTTGTGTAAGGCATCTTGCTGACAGGAAGGCACTCATCGCAGTGCTGGGTCAGAGCTTTTAGCTGATTGTTTTGCGAGGGCACAGTGTAGGCCCAACCCTTCCCACCCTCACCCACCACCCCTGGAAATAGTTCCTTTATACCTGGGGTTCTGACATCATTTCCTCAAGAGTGCAGGTGCATATCACTGTCATATCCTCTCTAGCACACTGCACTGACAATATAAGCATACACATTGTATACTATATATATTCTATATAACAAACCAATCACACACACACAAGAAAAAGTAGATAAACATGTGGGAGTAGTACAATGTAATGGCTATGGGCAGCAGTCTTCGGGAGTCTTTCTGGAGGCTGAGATGCTGCCCTGTTGCAGACAACTCTCTGCCCTGAGGAGGAGTTGCTCATCTTCAGGCCATGCTGGACAGTAGTAAGGAACCTTCCCCAGGCCACACTGGATGGCAGGAAGGAACCTCCCCATCCAGGGAGCACCAGAGCCACCACCACTACCTCAGAGGTTGAAGAAAACATAGCAGTTGGACCACAGTGGGCTCAGGAAGGGTGAGGATGGTGGAACAGAGGTACACCCAGTCAGTTGTTCACTCCACAATCCATACACCATTCTGGGGAGCATAGCTCCCATGGATACACCACAGAGGAGACTAAGGAGGCTCAGGACAGCTGTCACAAGGGAGGCCCACAGGAAGGAGACAGAGGACACCACAAGGAAGAGCAGCTCCTGGTGGGGGACTCAATTATTGAGGGAAAGAACTGGGGGAGCAGGAAAACTGAAGTGAGATGCCTGCCTGGTGCCATGGCTTGGAGGGACAGGAAGCGCATCCTCAGGATCACGGGAACAGCTGCACGGAGTCTGAGCTGGGCGTCATTGTCCACCTAGGGACAAATGACTTGGCTCATCATGAGATTAGAGCAGTGCAGAAGGACTTTGTAGAATTGGGGAGGCCTAAGACAAGTAGCACACACAGTATCCTTCTCAGAGGTGCTGCCTGTCAATGGCATGAGTGGGAGGTACTTTGCACCATGCAGTTTAATGAATGGTTGAAAAATGGTGTGGAGCACAGGGGTTTGGCTTCATTGGGGACTGGGGTTCCACCTGGAGGACACCAACCTATACTGGCAGGATGGTCTGCATCTGTCCGGAAGGGAACAAGTCTTTTGAGCAATCGGTTAAATGCTTCATTGGCAGGGTTTAAACTAGTCAAGGGGAGGCACTGATAAGCAGCAGGAAAATCCGGCCTCCCCTACAAAACAGGGTACTAAATGAGAAAAAGACCAAGGTAGAAAGGTCAGTGGGGATGCTGCAACAGAAGATAAAGCCATCAAAAATGGAACAATGAGTACCAATGCCCATAGTCTGAGCAACAAGCTTCCTGAATTAGTGGCCTTGATGGAGGAGGAACATATGGATATTGTGGCAGTCACAGAAACATGGTACACACAAAACCATGACTGGGATGTAAACATACCAGGATACACTATCTACAGGAGGGACAGGGAGGGTAAAAGAGGAGGAGGAGTAGCTCTTTACATAAGGGAAGGAATCAAAGCAACAGAACAAAAGGGTAAACAGGGAGGAGAAGAAGCACGGTGGGTAAATTTGGAGACCGGCAATGGCACCATAATACGCACAAGGGTTGTATACAGATCCTTCTCGGGGAGAAATGGACAAGAAATGATAGAAAGTATACTCAGAATAGCAGAAAAGGGAGATATTGCTGATGGGTGATCTGAATATGCCAGATGTTAACTGGAGTGCAGTTGCAGCAGCACTTCTAAGTGGGGTTATTCTAGATGCCCTACAAGAGGCTGCCTTAGACAACTAGTATTGGAGCCCACTCGAGAGGAGCAATGTTGACCTGGTTCTCTCAAATGGAGATGAAGAGAGGATCACAGATGTAGAAGTGGGTAGCCATCTGGGAATTAGCGACCATCGAACAGTATGGCTCACACAAACAGTAATAGAGCCGCTTTACAAAGGCAAAGGTACTGGATTTTAGGAGGGCTGACTTTGTCAAAATGGTGAGTGCCTAAGGAATGCATTAGCAAAATGGGCAGGAAGGAGGTGGAAGAACAATGGGAATAATAAAACTGCCATCACAGAGGTATCAAGCCTTTGTGTAAAGCAAATAAACAAAAGCGAAGCAGGTGAAACCACTATGGTTCTCAAAGGAAGTGGCAGTGAAGGTTCAAGAGAAAAGAAAGCATTCAGGAAGTACAAGGAATCACAGAAGGAACAGGACAGAGAACTATATCAGTTAAAGCAAAAGGAAGCTGGGAAGGCAGTCAGATCAGCAAAGGCCCAAACTGAGGAAAAGACAGCCAACTCAGTTAAGAAGGGGGATAAAACCTTTTATGGGTACATCAGGGAGCGAAGGAAGACCAAGGGAGGGATAGTAAGGCTTAATAAAGGGAAGGGAAGGTGGGCAGAGGGTGACTGTGAAAAGGCAGAGATACTAAACAAATATTTTTGCTCAGTATTTACAAAGGAAGAGGGGGAGGTACCTAAAACAAACAGTAGAAACACTCTGGATACAGAAGTTGATACCAGCCCATTTACAGAAGAAAGGGTTCTGAAAGAACTCTTAAAACTGAAGGTGGACAAAGCAATGGGACCTGATAGGATTCATCCCAGAATTCTAAAAGAACTAAGCGTAGAACTAGTGACACCACAACTACCCTCTCTAACAAATCATGGGAGGATGGGGTGGTACCCGAGGACTGGAGGAGGGCAGATGTGATTCCCCTTCACAAAAGTGGGAGCAAGGCAGAAGCAGGAAACTACAGACCTGTTTGTTTAACCTCAGTGGTAGGGAAAATGATGGAATCACTTCTAAAGGAAAGAATTGTTAAATATCTAGAAGCCAGAGGGCACAGGACCCAAGGCAGCATGGATTCTAGCCCGGGAAGGTCATGCCAGACAAATCTGATAGATTTCTTTGACTGGGTGACCAAGTAGTTGATCAGGGAGGGCTGTGGACATGGCCTACCTAGACTTTAGAAGGCATTGACACAGTCCCACACAAAGATTAATATACAAGTTAGCCAGCCTGGGAGTGGGTCCCAAGATGACAGCCTGGGTAAGAAATTGGCTGGAGAATAGGACACAGAGTAATAGTAAATGGAGTCCACTCTGAAAAAGGGGGTTAGTAGTGGGGTATCGCAGGTTCAGTATTAGGACCAGTCCTCTTCAATGTCTTTATAAGTGACATTGCAGAGGACTGGAAGAAAAATATGTCTCTTTGCAGATGACACAAAGATCTGCAACAGAGCTGATGCACAGGGTGGGGTGGAAAGGATGAGAAGGGACTTGGCAAGGTTAGAGGAATGGTCAAATGTATGGCAGCTTAGATTCAATGCTAAGAAGTGCAAGGTAATGCACCTGGAAACAAAAACCAGGGAAGAGTACACAATGGGGGTGAGATACTAACAACAACAAAATGGAAAGGGACCTGGGGTAGTCATATCAGATGACCTAAAGGTGGGCAAGCAATGTGAGAGGGCAGCAAGGAGGGCTGGGGGATACTGGGATGCATAGGGAGGCATCATCAGTAGAAAACAGGAAGTTATTATCCTCTGTACAGACAGCTAGTGAGACCCCATCTGGAGTACTGCGTGCAGTTCTGGAGACCAATCCCATAAAGACATAGACAGGATGGAAGCTGTCCAGAGGAGGGCAACTAAAATGGTGCAGGGTCTGCACCGGAAGACATATGAAGAGAGACTTAAGGAGCTTAATATGTATAGCCTCGAGGAAAGGAGGGAGAGGGGGGACATGATAGAAACTTACAAGTACCTCAAGGGAATCAACAAAGTCCAAGAGGGTAGCATCTTTCAAAAAAAGAGGTGTGCAAGAACAAGGGGGCACAATTTGAAGATAGAAGGGGGCAGCTCAGAGGTAATTTAAGAGAAGTATTTTTTCACAGAGAGGGTGGTGGATGTATGGAGCGGCCTTCCGAGGAGGTTGTGGAGTCACAAACAGTGGTGGAATTCAAGCATGCATGGGATAGTCATAAAAGGCAATTCTAGGGGTGGGGGTAGGAAGATGTAGGCTGCTGGTTAACTAGGATCTGCAGCTTATTCATCAGGTAGGAAATGGGCAGACTGGGTGGGCCAAGCGGTCCTTATCTGCCGTCAAATTCTATGTTTCTATGTAACCTGCTGCAAGAGCTGTTTCTCGAGGTAAGATCTCCCTAGTCCTCCTTCCCCGTCAACACAAAAAGTGAAATAAATGGAATATAAAAATTTATGTTTTTTTTCTGTTACTTGTACAGGAAAAGACACATAAACAAAGCCCCACCAAGAGAAATGCAGCAGTACCTGATCCTGATGAAGCATAAACATGTTTGCCGAAACTGTCCAAGGAAACTGTTTCCAAGGACAAGATAGTTTTGGTACTATAACTTTCAGTAATATAACCATACTGTGTCAGAGTAATTGAAGTATTTGAAGGAGGCAGTATAGCGCAGTCATTTAAGGCTCTGAGCTGCAAATCTGGAGACCTGGGTTTGAATCCCACAGCCCCCACTTGCATACTGTGTGACCTTGAGCAAGTCACTAAGCTTCCCAGTGCTCCCAGGTCACACCTGTAAACAAGCTTTCAGCTTAGTGTGTTACTCCTGGTAAAACAATTGGGAGAAAAAAAAAATTGCGAAACATGATGTTTCTTACTAGCAGCGCTCATATAGCATATATCATACTGAAACAGAGAAAGAATAACCTATAACAGGGCATGGGTTTATTTGGGAATAAATGCATGGTCACCTGATGTGTTTAGCAAATGATATTTTAAATTTCTTCCTACCCATTTTATAAATATGACACCATGTAAGGATAAGGTACTAAGTAATGTTAAGAATTTGGTGTTAATGTTTCTCATGATAAATGCATGATAAAAGTGTAATTTTAAGGAAACCTTAACATCATTTAATGCATCATCCACAGGAGCACTCAACTCCTGACATTGAAATTGAGAAACAAAAACTTCGTGCATCTGAGGAGGCAAGACTAAAGAAAGAGAAAGAGCTAAGAAATGCAAAGGACAGAGAGGAGGTTGTGGGGTCTAAAACTGTGGGAGAATTCAAGAATGCATGGGACAGACATAAGGAAATTCTTGTGGGGGGTAGGAAGAAATAGGCTGTTGGTTAACTAGGATCTACGGCCTATCCTGTAGGTAGGGAAATGGGCAGACTAGATGGGCCAAGCGGTCCTTATCTGCCGTCAAAGTCTATGTTTCTATGTAAACATCTCTGAGAAACCTGTGCTACTATCAGTAGAGAATTAGCTACAAAGGATTTAATAGCAATGTTGCTTATTGAAAAACTTCAGGTTTATGGAGGTATATAAATGTGTTTATGGGGAAGTGATACTAATTGCTGTATGTGCGTGGGTGTTACTGTAATAAATTTAGACTACTTTTAGACAGTTTTATCTGTTTCATGTATTACTGTCTTGAGCATCCTGTAACTAATATTCTGTGATTGTCATATTATTACAACATGCACTTAGATTGCAGATATTCCACTGGAACTGTTCAAAAACCTTCTCATCAGTACTCCATGCAGCAACAATCTTTTGCACTAACACTACCTTTGTATGGTCCAAAAGCATACCAGTACTTACGAAATAAAGCTTCCTCTTCCAAGCCCACAAACCTTAAGAAAGTAAGTTGCTGTGCTTTGAAAAGTACAATTATGAAAGAACTTACCGTAACGGCAGGGGGGAATATTCAAAAGTTTGTGACACATACAAACAGATTAACGTCGGGTTAGCGCAGGTCTGCAATATTCAAAATAGGACACTGCGCCAGTGCAAAAACTTAATGTACTGTATGCAAGGGGCAAAGTGAGGGGCAGGAACATGCATACAGGCATAAAGGGATATTCAAAGGTATAGCGCCGCGCAAAGCCACACTGCGCAACACATAGCGTGGCGCTAGCTACCACCTATAAAAGGCAGGTCTTATCCTAGGGCAATCCACATAGGGAGGAGTGGCCAGAGCAGGAAGCCACAATGGCATTTTTCAGTAATGCAGTGTTGATGCACATAATGGAGGAAGTAGTGGAGGAGGAAGTGAGGGACCAGGCCCAACTCTGCCCACAATGCAGGCCAAGGAGGAGATATGCTGCACACCAGGTGGTACCAGCCAAGAGTCTCCTTTGAGACCCTGCCGGATGAGCACATCACTGGCCGGTACAGGATGAACAGGAGAATGTTGAGGCAGATATGAGAACTCCTGCATGAGCAGCTGCAGCCCAACACTAGATGCAGCCATGCCATGTCAGTGGAGGAGAAGGTGACGGTAGCAATGTGCTTTCTAGCCACTGGGACGTTCCAAACCCCAGTGGGGGACAGCATTGGGGTATTGCAGTCCGCCACCTCGCACCTCCTGACCCAGTTCCTAGATGTTTTCCTGCCACATGCTGCCAAATTCATTGAATTCCCCAGCACAGCAGCTGAGCGCAGAGAAACCATGCAGTAATTCTATCGAGTTCTGCACCTACCAGCAGTACTTGGTGCCACTGACTGCACTCATGTTGCCATCTGTGCATCACCTGGCGATGGCAGCGACATAGTTGTCAACAGAAATGAGCATCACTCTATCAACCGGCAGGTAGTGATGCGACAGGGCGCATCAGCAATGTCTTTGCTCAGTACCCCGGCAATGCCCACGATGCCTTCATATAGCACCAATCGAGGCTGTGCCAGGCCTTTGAGGAGGGCAGGATACCCAGTGGGCATCTTGTCGGTGAGTATCTGCAGCCATGACATGCAAACACCAGAGTAGGAATGGGGCCAAGTAGGGGCAGGCAGGGCGGAGTCTGGGGCAGGGGGAAATGGGACAGCAAGACAAGTGACACACATGTGCAATAGGCAGACAGCAGGACAGTGCAGCTAAAATGTACACATCTTTTCACAGGGGACAGTGCCTATCCAGAGACCTTGGCTGCTCACACTAGTACCCCGGCTGGCCACAGTGGCTGAAGAGAGGTACAATGAGACACACACTACAACCAGGAACATCATAGAGAGGGTCTTTGGCATGCTAAAGATGTGGTTCCGCTGCCTAGACCGTTCAGGCGGTGCCTTACAGTACAGGCCTCAGAAGGTATGCCATATATTCCTCGCGTGCTGCATGCTACACAACATGGCGCTAAACCGTGGTATATGTGCACCTGAACCTGAGGAACAGTCAGACAGTGACCCAGAGCCAGAGATCCAGAGGATAGTAGTGCAACTCGAGAGAAGAGATCCTCGTATGGCATGCAGGGCCCTGGAGCACAGGAGTGGCATCATGGAAACACTGGCCCGGATGGGAAGGTGAGTGAACACAACACAGACAAATAAGTCATGTACAGTGCCTTTAGTGTGTGTGCATACCTTGCACAGAACAGTGTAGACTGTGAACCCCCCTGGTGCAACACATACTGGAACCATGCACGTGATGTGGTATGAGATCAGTGCGCAGTGCGTGTCATGCATGTGTGGATGGTGGACAGCTACGTTGAGTGCAGGGAGTGTTTGGGGGGTGGGTAGAGGCCGTTAACGTCCTGTGGGGTGTGTGTGTAGATGACTGTGTGTGTGAGACACAAGAGCTCTCTGTGCATGCTAGTGAAGCCTATCACCAATGCCTACCACCATGCACGGCACAGTCCTTGTGTGTGGGACACAGAGGTTGGAGTGCTCTGTGTTGACGAAATGGGTGGTGAAAAAATTACAGTTACGTAAGAACTTACCGTAACAGTAGATCTTCGAGAACAGCTTTTGCAGCAGGTTACACCATTAGAACTGAAGCCGGCGGGCGTCAGGACCCCAGGAAAAATTCACAATAGCTATCTTCAGAGGACGCCCGGCGTAAGTGCCGCCTCCGGCGTCAGGCGTGATGGTACAAAGAGGCGGTCCCGCCACATTCCTCAGTTCTCCCGCCGGAGACTTCTGGCCGCAGGCTGACATCGAAATGGGAGACCGAGGATTCGCCGTCAGAAGACAGAAAGATATAAATCCCTCCTCAGAAAGACTGAGCCATGCCTCCTCCAAAGGGGAAGGTGGGCGGGAAGGTACTTGCTGCAAGAGCTGTTCTCGAAGATCTACTGTTACAGTAAGTTCTTACGTAACTGTACTATCTTACTTCGAGACACAGCTCTTGCAACAAGTACCGATGAGACTGATTCCCAAGCATGTAGCGCAGAAATTCCTGGAGGAGGAAAACAGAAAGTACATTTCAGGTCCTGAACCTAGGACAGGAGACCCTGTAACACCTGAGCGAAACCAGCCCTTCGCCCGAGGCGTGTCCAAGCTATAATGCCTGATAAAGGTATGCACAGAGCTCCAAGTGGCTGCAGCACAAATAGCAGAGGTGGAGATGTTTCTTAGTGCTGCAAAGGATGTGGCCACACCCCTAGTAGAATGACCCCGGACAGAGCCCGGGAGGGGCTTTTGTTTGATATCATAACAGTATGAAATACACTGGACAAGCCAGCGAGACAGAGACTGTTTGGATACTGATTGGCCCATCATTCTCTCAGAGAAGGAAACAAAAAGCTGTTCAGAACTACGAGAGGGTTTAGTTCTGTTGAGGTAATACCTCAGGCTGCGGTGAACATCCAGGGTGTGGAGCAAAGCCTCCTCCTATTTGAATAACTCGGAAGTAGACGGAAGGTCAATGTCCTGGTTTAGAGAGAGTGAAGAGACCACTTTAGGTAAAAACTTAGGATTAGGTCCTCAGGGATACTCTGTCCGGTGGAAAACTAAATAAGAGCTTTTGCACATAAGGCGTGAAGCTCAGAAATTCTTCTCGCTGAGTAACAGCAACTAAAAATAACGTTTTCCACGACATAAAAGCGTGGCCTCGCAATCCATGACAGGTTCAAAAGGAGGGCGTGAGCTGTTCAGGACAAGAGCAGATCCATGGGGCACAGGGTCCCTAATGGGAGGCCCTAAGGTGTAACACTCCCCTAAGAAATTCGAGGCGTTCAATTGAGCTACTGTGCGATGACCCACCGGGAGGTGATAGGCAGAAATGGCACAGAGGTGCACCTTAATAGAGGAGTAGGCTAGGCCTGAATGAAAAGGAAGAGGAGGTAATTCCAAAACTACTCCCACAGGACACCTAAAGGGAAGATCACGAGCTTGTGACCTATAAACAAAAGCAGGCGTCACTTCATTGGCGTACGTCGCATCGTTGCCGGCTTTCTGGCTGCAGAAAGAACCTCTGCAACCTCTTGCGAGACCCGTGGCATAAAATGGCTATGTCTCTAGGAGCCAAGCATGCAGGTTCAGAGCGTGAGGTCCAGATGGACTAATGAACCATTCTCCTGAGACAGGAGGTGGGAGCTGGCGGCAGCAGGGAGGCGGGGGTTCCGAGATAGTTGCACCAACAAGGGAATCATATCTGTCTGGGCCACAACGGGGCCACCAGGATCATGAGTGCATGCTCCCTGCGCAGTTTGAGAAGAACTCTCTGGATCAACAGGAAGGGAAGGAAGAGGAATCTGTTCGCCCAGGAGAGGGATAACGCGTCTCGCCAGAAAACACCAGGCCCTGGATCTAGCGAGCAAAAATTGGGCAGTTTTGCGTTGGATGGGGATGTGAACAAGTCTAGTTCTGGAATTCCCCAATGAAGAAACAGATCCTCTGCTACTTCTTGAAAAAGTTCCCACTCGTGGACTCTGGCTAGGGATCGACTTAGGCCGTCTGCAATTGTGTTGTCCACCCCGGGAACATGCACAGTGATCAGATTTGCGCCGTGTCCGATTACCCAATCCCACACCCTCATGGCCTCCCTGCAAAGGGGGTAAGAGTGCGCCTCCTTGTTTGGAGGTAATACATCGCCCGTGTTGTCTGTCTGCAGCAGGAGAGTACACGGTGGGATTACTGACTGAAAGGCCTGCAGGGCATAGAGAACCGCCCTCATCTCTGGGACACTGATATGGAGATGAGCTTCCAGCGAGGTCCACGTACCCTGGGACTTTACCATGTCCAGGTGTGCCCCACCCAAGACCTGGGGGCGTCCATGGTGAGGGTTACCTCAGGCGGCGCTAAAGCGGGACGCCCTTGGAGAGCGACCCGGGACTAGCCACCACTGCCAGTCTCGGATGACTGAGTTCGTGATCCTGACCGGATGCTGCAAGTGGTCTTGCCTTTGGTCCCATGTACCTTGAGCATCCACTGGGTTACCCGCATGTGAAGCCTGCGAAAGGGACAGTAGAAATGGCGCAGCCATGTGTCCGAGCAAGCGAAGGACCGACCTGGCAGGTACGATCTTGTTCGACGACAAATCCCTTATGAGGGATCTGATGCGCTCCGCTCTGTCGTCCGGAAGAAAAGCTCTTCCCTGAACAGTGTCCAGGACTGCGCCTATAAATACAGGTTACTCACCTGTAACAGGAGTTCTAGGAATGGTATATGTTGTTCATCCACACTTATTGGCAGGTTCCTTGCCACTTTAAATCTTGCCGGAAGGTCTTCAAGCTGGCTCCTCCCACCCACCCGGGTGGTAAAACTCTCGGCTCCGCCCCATGACGCCAGATCTGGCCCGCTGGAAGCTCAGGTTGTGCGTCGAAGCCGGGGAGGTCGGGTGGGTCGTGTGGATGAACAACATATACCATTCCTAGAACTCCTGTTACAGGCGTATATCTCATTTCTAGGGACATGGATATTGTTCATCCACACTTATTGTGGCAGACTCCTAGCAGTTCTCCGGGAGGAGGGGCAAAAGCACCCCCAATACTTACTTGGGAAATAAAGACAGAAGAACGAGGCCCCAAAACCAGCATCCGGGCGTGACTCAAGGTCGATGTGTATCTGCGTAATAAAGGTGCGTGCTGACTTCGGTAGCAGCCCTGCAGATTTCCTGGATAGGGCGTCCCTGGAAGCAGCCACCGATGCAGCAGTATGACAGGTAGAATGAGCTCTTATCCTCTGGGAGCTCCATGCCCAAACTTATAGCAGCGATCTATGCAGGAGGTGACCCACCTGCCTATCGTCCGCTTGGCTGCAGGTCTGACAGACTGACTTCAGGCGTAGGTGACAAACAGCTGGCGAACCTCTCCCGAATTTCAGGCGTCGCTCCTTGTAATAAGCGGCGCCCTTCTAGGGTCAGAGCATGGAGCCTATATTGAAGCCTCCGGTGTGACTGGGGTGGAACACACCGGCAGAGTCAGCACCTGGTTAAGGTGAAACTCCGACACCACCTTAGGAAGGAATTCCGGGTGGGGGCGCAGGACAACCTTGTCCCTGTGGAAGACCAGGTAAGAAGACTCGATGCAAAGCGCCTGGAGCTCTCCCATCCTTCTGGCTGACGTGATAGCCACCAAGAAGGCGGTCTTCCACGACAGGTGAGAGAGATCACACCTGTGCATTGGTTCAGATAAACTCCCATGAGCTTTGCCAGATACCAGCAGTAGATCCCACGGAGTAGAGGTTCTCAGCACTGGAGGAAATGTGATCAGGCCTTTGAAAAAGCGCCCGACCACCTTTTCCTGCGCCACCGACTGCTTCCGGCCGCGCCCGGTAAGCAGAGATGGCTGCCAGGTGCACCTTTAGAGTCGTCGACCTAAGCCCTTGACTAGAAAGGGACCATAAATAGTCCAAAATGCTTGCCACAGAACAGGAGGAAGGGTCCAGGCCCTTGCCCTGACACTAAATGGAGAATCTCTTCCATTTGAAGGCGTAGCATTTTCTGGTCGACTCCTTACGGGACGCCTCAACAACATTGAGGACCTCGTCGGAAAGACCCAAGGCCTGGAACTCTAGCCGCTCAGGAACCAGGCCGTCAGGTGCAGGGATTGAAGGTCCAGATGGAACACCTTCCTCGATTGACTGAAAGCAGGTCCGGGCGAGCTGGAAGCTGCCTCGGGAGCCTGGAGCTGAGGCCGAAGTCTGGGTACGGAACTGGCGGGGCCAGTCTGGGGCTATCAGGATCACCTCGCCTTGTCCCTCCTTGCTTTGAGAAGCACCTTGTGAATCAAGGAAATGGGGGAAAAGGCGTAGAAGGCCCGGGGTCCACAGCCTCGAGAAGGCATCCGGCGAGCCCTGCACTGAGGCGGGCATGAAACAGCCTCAGCCGCGTTTTCCCTGAAGCCAAACAGGTCCACCTGAGGTGTGCCCCAGTGGGAGAACAGATCTTGTACTACCTCCGGCAGGAAGACCACTCGTGAGATGCAGCCCCTATCCGGCTCAGGGCATCGGCCAGGGTATTGGAGGCTCCTACCACATGAATGGCTAGAGATCCGCCTCCAGGCTGTGCCTCAGTGACCAAATACGAGAGCTTCCTTGCATAGAAGCATGGGCCAGCGTCGCCCTGGCGGTTCAGGTATACATGAGTAGGTATTGTCCGTCTGGACTCGGACCACTTGACCCCGGAGAAAGCGGAGCAAAGGTGGTGAGAGCTAGGCGGACCGCTCGGGAGCTCCAGCAGGTTGATGTGAGCATCGGGACTCCCGGGGACCAGAGGCCGTGCACTCGGTGTTCCCCAGATGGGCACCCCAACCCATCAGAAAGGCGTCGGTCGATGGGGCCGTCGGCTCGGGGGCGGACAAGCAGGATGCCCTCCTGCAGATGAAATGGAGCAGTCCACCACTGGAGGCGTTCCATCTCCTGAGTCACTATCATAGCTGGTCAAAGGATAGCAGCGTTGTGACCACTGTGCTTGCCAGTCCCCACTGAAGGGGAGCATGTGCCAGCGGGCCCAATGGACCCGCTGGTACAGGCCGCCATGAGACAGAAGGCACGGAAGTCCCGGGCAGGCGCGTTGTAACCCAGAAATGATTGGGCAAGGAGGTAGAACCTGCAGCCCTGTCCGCGGGAGCCGTGCTCTGGCTCGAAGAGTCGAGCTCTGCCCGATGAACAGGATCACCTGCTTGGTTCGAGTTCCGACTTGGCCTCGTTGATGAGAAGGCCAGCTCGAGAGCAAACCTGGAGGCCAGATCTGGACCTCCACCTCCCGTCTGGAGGAGGCTGCTATCAATGTCGTCCAGGTAAAGGTACACGGACCCTCGGCGCCGCGGAGATACTGTCACCACTGCCATGCATTTGGTGAAGACCCTGGGAGCTGGAGATAAGCCGAAGGGCATGGCTTGGAACTCGAAGAGGATCCCTCCGCTCGGCGGAGGAATCTCCCGATGGACAGACGGATAGGGACGTGAAGAATAGCTCATGGGTCCAGAGAGCAGAACCACACTCCGTGTTCCAGAGATGGTATTATCTGCGCCAGGTGACCATCCTGAAGGTTCGAGACCTTAGAACTTGTTCAGAGTCGTGTGGAGTCGAGAATGGGCGCCAGCCCCGTCCGTTCGGAACCAGGAAATACCTGGACACGAACCCCGGGTCTGAAGGGGTCCTCCACCTCTGTGATCACCTCCTTTTGGAGGAGGAGGCGAGTATGAGCTCGGCGAGGCACCAGTAAAAGCTGCGGACCCGAAGGCCCCGAGTGCGGCCGGCTCTGAAGGCGAGGGCCTGCCCGAATTCAGAGGTAGGCCTTTTCCCACCACCTCCAGTACCCACCGTCCGTGGTAACAGCGGACCAGGCGGAAAAAGTGTCTGAGCCGTCCCCCACAGGAGAACCAGGAGTGAGGGTGACAGGGATGGGGCGACACCCCTCAGCCCGTCACTGGGCAGGCTTGGAGGAGGGACGGCCGAGGACCTCCTGGTCCTTCTACCTCCTGCTTCCTGTTGGAAGCCGGCAACTGGGCTTGGGATACCAAGGTCAAGCCTGCACCTAACGTTGCTGGGCCGGGCGTGCCGTGGGCGCAGAAGGACGAAAGGAGCTTAGGCTGTGGCTTGGCCTTTGTCCTTCTGGCCGGAAGAGACCGAGGTCAAGGTAGCATTGGACTTCTTGATCCTCTGCAGGTGACCTTCCACCCAGGGCGAAGGTCAGTCCCAAAAGGGAACATCCGCCAACTTGTGCTGGGTATCCAGGTAAGGTGGATATCCTCAGCCAAGCCGACGACGCGCCTGTAGCCACTGCAGCCGACACAGACCTGGCACATGAGTCCCGATGTCTAACACAGTCTGGAGCTGCTATTTAGCCACTGCCCTGCCTGGTCCCATACCTGCCTGACCGTAGTCTGCAGATCTGCGGAAGATGAGGACAACCTCATCAGGGAGCCCAACAGGGCATGAGAAAAAATGTGCCATGAGGGCGGCCGAACTGGCCTGGCCGAGGCAGGGGAAGGGCAGCATGAGACTTTTAACCCGGCATAGTCAATTTCTTGGATTCCTTGTCGGGAGGTTTGTCCCACATCCCTGGCGTTCGGCCGCGAGGAAAGCGCTGTCGGTAACAACCCCGGCAGGTGTCCGAAACGGACAGGGAACCAGTAGGGACCGCATACTTCCTGCCAACTGGCTGGGCGCAGGGCAGGAAGCAGGGCACTGCCAAAGTTCCAAGGCGGACCCACTGTAACCCTGACCAGGAAAGGCTCCTGGGAGAATCCCTCAGTCCAGGATCTCCGTGAGGGATACCTGGCCGTTTAAGCAGGTTCGAGCTTCATCGGTGGACTCGAGATGAGTCGAAACAACCTAAGAAGGACCAAGAGACTATCGTCCATTGACTGCCCTCCGAGGACTCCAAGTCCATGCGCTTGGAGAAGAGAGGAACCATCATCGGACTCAGAAGAGTCCTCAAAGGCTGCCTCGGCCCAACCCACCCTCCACCTGCCGGGGTTTATCGGGAGTGGGGGTGACAGACAGCCTGGGGCAAACCCAAAACCGAGCCGAAATTTTAGTGGAGCCCCAACTAATGGCTGTGGGCGGAGGTTCCACCAGAATCGGTGGGGCAGCTGGAATTGGCGAACAACGGCCTGAAACAAGGCTCCTCGACTCAGCGAGGGTTGTTTCGGCTGCTCGTGACAGCCACTTAATGGCGGGGAAGGCGACTGGGTCGGCTTATTCCGGTCAAAAGGCTGTGCCACATAAGTTCTCATTATCCAGCGCAACTTGCGTTGAACCTCCCTCGTCTGAGGAAGAGGAAGGCGGCCGCCCGCTTGCCAGAATGCGAGACCCAGACCGCCTATGGCGGCGGGATCGGTGGACAGCAGAGGATGTCTGGGACCAAGAGTCTCGATTAGGGCCGAGAAAGTGTCGGGAAGAGCACTCCCTCGCTTTCGGGACGATCCACGAAGGCTCGAGACCCGGAGGCACAGGCAGTGCACGGGATCCTCAACTCCCACGGGGAACCCGGGAGAGGGATTCTCCTTCTCCAACCCGACAACCGTCTGGTGAAAATCTCGACCCGCGTGGGCAGGTCTCAGGTCAACTGGCTAGCAGGGGACGTGAAGCCAGTGGTCAAGCTGAGGGTCAGCCAGTGGGCTGTCGACAAGGGAGGGATATTTCAGCTCACAAAAGGTGTCGACGGGAAGACTGCTTTGCTCTTTTCGGACCTGGAAAAAGGTCCGAAAAGATTGGACCCTCACCTTTGGGTCGGGAGGTCAGACAAGCTCATAAGAAAGACGAGGCAAGAGGGCGGGACAAAAGCATAGCCCGAGGTAGGCGGCCGCGCCACCTCCTCTTGAGGCGATCATCAGCTCTTGCTGATCCATGAGCCACGCCGCCCGTGGACACGTAATCGAGCCTCTTTAGATTTCACTGGTGGAATTCTTTCTGGGCGCCCCAGTTGTATCCGGCACGCCTGGTCTTCAAGGATGTAGGCGAAAAGGAAAGAGCACAAATTCGCAGGCCTGCTGCGGGTCATGCTCAAGGCCCAGGCAGTAGGCCTTGCGTGGAGTGCGGATCCGTCTAGACATCTTCTGCCCGCAAGGGCACCTCAAAGTAAACCGAGTCGATTTGTCCATCGCAGCAGCGAGAAGAAGACCGAAGTCTTTTGGCAAAAACTTTTAATTTAGACTTTTCAGAAGAGGTGGGAACCAGTCTTGTCGCCTTGGCGTTAAGGAGGACCTGAGCTTCCAGCGGTAGGAAGATCTAGGCGTCATGAAAGGCAGCCGAGAGATTTACCACCGGGTGGGTGGGAGGAGCCAACAGAGACCTTCCGGCAAGATTTAAAGCGTGACAGGAACCTGCCAATAGTGTGGATGAACAACATATCCATGTCCTAGAAACTGCAGTTTCTGCGGCAATTTCAGGAGAACTTCTCGTAATTTATGAGAATGCCCAAAGATCGGAACAAGTCCTGGGTGCTCTGAACCCACGAGTAACAACGCCTCTCTGGAGGCTGCCATGAGAAGCCAAAGTCGTCGAGCGCAGGGAACACATAGTGGCCCTGTCTCCTCAGAGATGTCTTGCCACGACTGCCATGCACTTGGTGGTAAAGACCCTTGGTGCGGATGACAGTCGAGCGGAAGAGCTTCGGAACTGAAAATGGTGGCGAAAACTTTCGAAGTGCAGGAACCTCTGGTGCACGTGAGCTATGGGGATATGCAGGTATGCGTGCTGCATGTCTAGAGGCACTAAAAGGCGTCTTGTTTCAACATGAGAATAAGGCCGGGAAGAGTCACCATCTTAGGAATCTTGTGGTGACCCGACACATTGAATTAATAGGGTCAAAATCGGACGGAGGTCCCCTGATTTCTTGGGAACCAGGAAGAGTGGGAATAACATCCTCATCCTCTCTGGTTCTCCGGGGCGTACTCCATGCAGCTCCCTTTCTTAGGGCAGCAGTACCTCTTGAATCAAATTTTGTGCTGACCAGGATGCCGGGAGGAGCAAGGCCTCGGGGTGGCACTGTTCGAATTCTATAAAGTGGCTAGACCCAACCAACTGCAGAACCCACCTGTGGGGTGGTAATGGCCCTGCCATCCACGGCAGGAAGTTGCCATGTCGACCCCTGACCATGTTCCCGTTGATCCTGAGAGTGAGGGCGGAAAAGGAATCAGGCTGTGGCTGACAGATGGGCCCACTGGCTGGGTGGCCCTAGAGGCAGTGACCTCGGCTGTAGGGCTGTTTCCCTGGGTTCTCTCTGAGCTGGAGCCCCTCTGATGTGTAGCCGGAGGAGGGCTGCTGCCTCTGTGTCCGCCCACGAAAATAGCTTTGGTTCCTCCGAAAGGAGACCAAGCTTGGAGTCGGAGTCCATGGCTTGAGCCGACCTTACACCCCTTCCGGCCTCTTGAAGTTTGGTAATGATCTTCTGGGAAGGATTGCAAATAAAACTTCTCCCTCGAGCGGGCGTCCATAATGTTTTCTGGACATCCGGGGTAAAGCAGAACCGCGTAACCAGGAGTGTCTCCGGAGGCATCGCATAGAAGCTGCTACCGGGCCCGATGAGTCCCGCCAGTGCGTGCGTGGCTCGAAGCACGCCAGGTACCCCACGTCTGAACCACGATGGGAGCTGGAGCATCTCCTCCTTCTCACTCTACCAGGGCAGCTTTTAGCCGCCCTCCAAGACCCTGTTCCCACAAAGTGTTCTACTGGAATTGAACCATGTAGATCCAGGTAGTTCAAGAGATCTGATGGCGCGGAGTGGCGAGACGTCAGTCGATGCGCCTGCCAGTGCATCAACTGTTTGGACTCTGGGTCGGTGGCAGGAGTGCTCAAATATTTGCGGCCTCTGTGACCGGTCATGTGAGGGCTGTGATGACCAGAGAGTCGGCCTGAGGCTGCTGTGTCAGGTACTGGTAGTCCTTAGGAGCCTTGTACAGAGCGATCAGCTTTCTTGGCAACCCGAGGAAGCGAATGTGGGCAGCTTCCGCATGCCTTGGTGGCGTCCACGAAAGTGTCCACCAAGGGTGAGTACCACCACAGGCTTAGGGTCCTTCTGCGAAGATATCTGGCAAAGGCGTAACCTTCGAGTCTAGTTCTTCTGCATCCCATCCCATGTTCTCCTGGATATAATAGCATAATATCCATGAGCAGTCATCCGGAGGAGATCTCTGTGTCTCACGTGGGTCGGAGAAGGGATGGAGAGAGAGATGGGGATCTATAGAGGAAGAGTAGGCTGATCCAGTGTCCTCCGTCGGCAGGACGTCGGTGTCTCCTGGATCTCTTGGGGCTGGGTGATCCAGAAGAGGATTTCGAGCGGAGGTCTCCATTTTCTGATCTTCCCCTGGGAGAGGATCCAGGCTCCGGGGAGTAGAGGCCTGCACCAACCCGAAGGCCCGAGGGGGGACTGATGCAGGAGGAGGAGGGGAAGAGGGAGGAGGAGGAGGAGCAGTGGGGGCCATGTCCCGCTTACAATGGTGTCCCACCAGTAAGTGAAAGATCCTTCACTTCGCTATAGAAAGTCCCGGCAGCCCAGGCCCCGGTGGTACGGTCGTCGAGTCCTGGCGTCGGCTCCATGAGGCCTCGAGTAAGGAGCAAGGGGCCCTGGGAGTTTCCGAGCGGCCGGGGCGCCCATCTGGTCCTCGGGCTGCATTAAGTCCTCCTCAGTCAACGTCTCCTGACTGGCGTCGGTCGGAGGCGTGGGAGCCCTCTTCTCAGGCAGAGCGGGGCGCGGTCCCCAGGCGGTGTCCACTGGGATGGTTTGGCTGGCGGCGGCCGTCCGGCGGCGATGGCTCAAGGAGGAGGAATGGCTGTCGGCCGGCGACAGTGTCCGGGCCCGGTCGGAATCCCTGAGTCTCTTCAGCAGGTGTGAGCTCCAAAGTTTTAGGAGGCACTGAAGGCGACGGATGTCCGGAGACCAAAAGAGGCGGGAACCCGACTGATGATGGTGTGGCCTCCCGGACTTCACAAGGCCTTGGAAGAGGAGGGCTGACGACGGCCTGGCGGACTTGGCCTGAGAAGAAGAAGAAGGCTTTCTTACGCAGCAGGGAGGCTGAGAGCTGGCCCTGGAAGGAGAGTGAGTCGGACCGAGGAGCAGACTGCGGGACTCGAAGCCCTGGAAGGGCATCTCTCCTTATTTTCTCCAGCGTGCTTGTGGGATTTGGACGAAGATTCCCCTTGGAGGACATGGTCTTCAGTTTTCCTCCAACAAAAAGCCTGGAGGGCCTTCTGACGTCGGATCCTTGTTAGGCTGTTAAAGCCCTGGCAAAGCAACAGGCCGAGGTATCGTGGTCTGGGCCCAGGCACCTAACACAGGCAGGTGGGGGGGTCATGAGAGGGATCTGTTTCCCATAAAGCACACTTGGAGGGATGACCGGAGGTGGGGAGGACATCAGCAACAATCTTGCTTGAAAAAAATTTCCCGAGGAAAGCTCTGAACCCGCAGCGTCTGCGCAGCTAGACTGGAACCCGAGAGGGTCGAGACATGCAAGTCGTGGCGGGGAAAAACTAGGGGAATCTGGCGGGACCGCCCCTTTTGTACCACGCCTGACAATGACGGACCGACAGGCGGTCCCGCTGAAGATAGCTAGCTAGAATTTTCCGTGGGGTCCTGACGCCTGCTGGCTTCAAGTTCTAATGGTGTAACCTGCTGCAAGAGCTGTGTCTCGGAGTAAGATGCACAGTTACGTAGAACTACGTAACCGGTAGATCTTAGAGAGAGGGTCTTACAGTAGATAATACATATAGGACTGGCGTCAGCGAAGCCTGGCTCTATGCTGATCCGTGCCCGCCTTCCAGTTCTTTCCGACACAGGCCGGACGAGAGAGAAGCAGATATTTCCTCAATGGAAAGGAGCTGAAAAACCTAGGGGATGGTAGGCGGAAGGTATTACCTACTGCAAGAGAGCCTCTCTCGAAGATCTGATTCACGGTAAGTTCTTACGTAACTGTACTATCTTACGAGAGGGGCTCTTGCAATGAATGATCACATATAGGACAGAATCCCAAGCAGTCTGGAACAAATGAAAGGCACCGGGAGGAGAACTACTCAAGAAGTAGAAACAACCTTGCAAACCTCAAGATAGGAGGCCTTGCAAGACAGCTAACTACGAAGCCTGCTCTGAAGCGAGGCAATGTCCAAACTGTAATGTTTCGTAAAGGTATGGCCGGAAGTCCAGGTGGCGACAGCACAGACGTCTGCTGCAGACACATTCTTGAAACAAGCCACAGAGGCTGCTACTCCACTAGTGGAGTAACCTCTGACTTGACCCGGTAGGGTCTTGTTGTACTTGTCATAACAGAAAGTGATGCAATGAGCCAACCACTTTGATAGGCATTGCTTGGAGACAGCATTGCCTTCCCTTTTGTGAGCAAAACAGACGAGCGACTGATCAGTCTTTCTGAGATCCTTACCGTCCCTATCGATTGTGAAGTATCTCAGAATCACCATGGTCATCCATGGTATGGAGCAAGTATTCTCCTGGTTGGAGTACTGAGTGAAAAAAGGCAGGTAACTCAATGAACTGATTTAAGGTAGAGTCCGCTACCACTTTTGGAAGAAACTTAGGGTTTGTCAGAGCTACTCTTTCTTTGTGAAAAATCAGATGGGGACTTTACACATAGGGCCTGGGCTCAGAAATTCTTTGAGCAAAAGTAATATGCCAGAAGGCATCTTCCACGTTAAAACTTCAAGTCTCGGAAGCACTTGCAGGCTCAAAAGGAGGAAGGGTAAGTTTCTAGAACAAAGTTCAAATCCCAAGGGGGGCAGGAGTCGAATAGGGGCCCAGATGAAGGACCCCTCTGAGAAGGTCTTGGATACCTCTAATTGGGCAAAGGTTTTATCAGCGAAAGGAACATGGTAGGCTGAAATAGCAGCCATGTGAACCTTCAAAGAGGAGCGACTGAGACCCAGGTCGAAAAGATGACACAAATAAGTGAGCAGAACGGCCACAGGACAGGAGAAAGGCTCCACGTTCCTGGAGGCAGCCCAAATGGAAAATCGCTTCCATTTCATAATGTAGGTGGACATAGTGGAGGATTTTCTAGCCTCCACTAGAATCTCGGCCACCTTAGGAGAGCGCCAAAATGAGATTGGGCTAGGTCTGCAGGGCCATGCATGAAGTCGGAGACTTGGGTCCAGAGTCACCAGAGGTCCCTGATCCTGGGTCAGCATTCCTCGAGATAAAGGAAGAGGAGGAACCTCTGGTATTGTTGTAGAAGAGAACCAGATTTGCCTGGGCCAGAAAGAGCGATCAGAATTATTCGCTCCTTCCAAATGCAAGTTTCTGCAGCACATGAGGGACCAGAGGAGTGGGGAAAAGCATGAGCAAATCTGTCCTTCCAGCTTTGAGACAGAGCGTCGCTCAGAAAGAGCCTCACTCTGGAGTGAGCGAGCAAAAGGTGGGAAGTTTTGCGTTTTGGGAAGAGGCGAACAGGTCTACCTGTGGAGTCCCCCAAAGCTGGAAGATGCCATCTAGAACCTTTTGGTCCAGTTCCCACTTGTGTGGCACAGCCGAGGAACGACTTAGTTTGTCTGCCAGGATATTGTTGACTCCTGGAACATGGATCGCCGTGAGGTGAAGGTTGTGAAGTGTTGCCCATTCCCAAACCCTCACTGCTTCCCTGCACAGCGGGTAGGATAGAGTCCCTCCCTGCTTGCTGATGTACCACACCACACACGTTGTCCGTTTGGACAGCTAGGTGACCGGGAAGGATGTATTGGTGAAGGGCTTGGAGAGCATACAGAACTGTTCATAGCTCGAGTACATTGATGTGGAGAGCTAATTCCAATCTGGACCATAAACCCTGGGTTCGGTGAGGACCCAGATGGGCTCCCCAACCTTCGCCTGATGCGTCCGTGGTCAGAGTCTGAGAGGGAGGAGGATGAAGAAGGGACCCCAGAACCGTTCTCTCAGACCATCCACCATTGCAAGTCTCTTGTCATTGGCGAGAGATCAGCACCAGAAGATCTGGTGGTCTACAAGTTGATCCCACTGAGGCGGAGGTCCACTGAGAAATCCTCATGTGGTGCAGCATGCCAGAGCTTACGTCGGGATGGCGGCCGCCATAAGCCCCAAAGACAGAGCACCGACCTTGCTGGAACCTTCCTGCATTCAAAAGTAGGAAATCTGTGACTGGAGGAGGCCCCGTCCGAAGCAGGAAGGCCTTGCACACTGTCGTGTCGAGATTGCCCCAATGAACTGGAGTCTCTGGGAAGGGTCCAGATGAGACTTTGAATGGTTGATGGTGATGCAGACAAGTGAAAACCTGCTGGGTGAGGAGAAAATACAGGAGTTCCTCCTGGGCAGGGCCGCCAGGAGCCAATCGTCGGTTGAGAAGCGCCTGAACTCCCAAAATGCCTCGGGTGGGCCGCTACCACCGCCAGGCATTTTGGTAAAGCTTCGGGGGCGAGGAAAGACCAAAGGAGTGCGGAATAGTAATGGTCCCCCTGGAAAGCAAACCGGAGGTACTTTCGGTGCGAGGGACAAATGGGGATGTTCAGGTATGCATCCTGCATACCCAGTGCACAAAGCCATTGGCCCGGCAGAAGGGTTTGAAGGGAGAGCATCCTGAACTTCTTGTATTCTACATAGAAGTTCAGGGAACTGAGATCGAGAATGGGTCCGAGATCTCCCGTCTTCTTTAATACAAGGATGAAATGGGAATAGTAACCCATCCCGTGGAGGTGAGGAGGGACGGGTTCTATGGCCTGCTTCGCGAGGAGAGCAGATATTTCTTCCCTGACCAAAGGAAGATGGTCCCTTGAGTAAGAGAACTTCAGAGGGGGGTGGCATGGAGGTTTCTGTAGAAACTCTATGGTGTGCCCCTCTGCGATAATCTGAAGCACCCATGAATCCGATGTTATCCTCTCCCAACCCTGAAGGTGGAGGGAGAACCTCCCTCCTACCGGTTCCTCCGGGGAGTCCAGAGGCGGTGGGAGAGGGAAGGAGTCAGGTGGTGTGGGACAGCGCCGCAGCTGGGGCACCCGCTGCTTTTTTGGGCGGCGGAGACCTGGCAGCTGTGGGGGCCCGGCATTTGGTGGCCCGCCTTCCTTGGGGTTTCGCTTGAGGCCGGCTGCATCTGCGAAAAGGACGGCGCTGTGGGGGATGGGGATGGTACATGGAATCCACAGATTTCAGGGCCGTCCCTTCTCCTGCAAGTCAGTGATGATGTCCTTGACATCACCACCGAAAAGCACCAAACCCCTGAAAGGTGCTTCCTGAATTCCTGACTACACCTCCGGGACCAAACCGGACGCTTGGAGCCAGGTGTCACGCCGAAGACTTACGGCAAACGCAGAGCTCCGCCCTGCGGTGTCCACTGCATCGTAGGTCGTCCTCAGAATGTGACGACTGGCCGAACGAGCAGAACGGACAAGGTCAGCTAACTCCTGCTTGACTTGGGAGTCAGACAAGGAGTCAATCTTAGATTCCGCCTGGGTAAGGACAGCCTTCTGGTAATCCCCCATATGTGCTACATAATTTAGGGCCCTGATCCCCAGTGTGGAAGAAGCATAGATCTTCCTTCCATACTGATCCAGAAGGCGATTCCTTACCGGAGGAAGACTCAGATGTTTAGGGTGTGCCGACCGGCCGTGGCGCGTAATCACAACCCGAGTCTGCAGGGGATGAGAATCTAAAAGTCTACACCCTCCGGGCCTGGTATAGCTTGTTGGACTTCCGAGAAGTGGGGCTAAAGCACGACGGTTGTTTCCAAATAGTGGAAACAAAGGTGGGCATGAGGCTCGATCAGGGTGGCAATAGAGTAGGGGCGTAAGGGGCAAGTCCAGATGTTCGGCGAGTTTAACCCACTGAGGATCTGGCTCTAAGGAACGCCACTGATGTACTTCCTGAGCAACTCCATAAAGGAAGGATCCTCCGAAGGAGACTTCGGAGGAGTCCTCAGCCAGGGCTTGGATGGGAGAGCGAGGCTCGTCGTCTTTCTCGGAGCATCCGTCGGAGGAATCCGAGGAGTCCGAGAGAGAAGAAGAACTGGAAGCAGAGTAAGACTTCCTGACTCGTCTAGGGGGAGGAACGGGTTCCTTAGGGGCAATTCCTGGACGCGTGTCCTGCCCCTCTCGGGATCCAGAGGGAAGAGCTCGGGAATCCGGAGGCGGAGAGGGAGTGTGCCATCTGGGGCGTACAGGGGCTGGGGGTGGCACCGTCGCCGTAAGGCGGCTCTCGACTTTCTTGGTGAGCTGAGCCTTGGCCTCAGCCCACCAGGAGGCCAGAGTCTCCTGAAGATCCACCGGCGGCCTAGGGGGCGGTGGAGGAGGATAGTTATACGGATTATATCCGTAAAGGGAGTATCTGTAACCCAGCTGTGGGAATACCGGAGCTGGGTATTGCGGCGTCGGGTACTGCGATGCAGGATACTGCGGACCCGGGTAAGCCAGCGTCGGATACGACGGCAGATACCCAGGTACAGGAGGAGCTGCCAGAAGATGGCCCAGTAAGGCCCCACGGGCAGATCAACAGTGATAGGCCCGTGGGGGGAGGGCCCGATGGAAGAGGAATATCCCCCGCCGGCGTTGGAGGGGCCGGTGTCGGAGCCGGCGTCAGATCCAGTTCAGTGGGAGGAGGGTCTGATGGCGGAAAAGCATCCCAAGCATCGCCCGGGGATGGAGGAAAAAAGTCCCAGGGGTCAGACGGGGGATTCGGGCTCCCCGGATGGCAGCGAAGGCTGCGGGGAACCTGGGGCGACAGGCGATGGAGGGTCTGTTGTGGCTCCGATGCCCAGCGTCGTCAGAGGAGCCGGCGTGCAACAGGGGCTGAATCCGGTGGGCGCCAGAGAGCGGCGTCCTACTGAGGATCCCTACGTCGGAGGCGGGCGAGAGGCAGCCCGGTCCGAGGGACACTGGCGTCGCCGCCCGAAGGGTCGGGTGTCTTAGCGACCTTCTCCCAGCAGGCGTCGGGGAGCCCGTCCGGCTTATGGGGCGCCTGCGCCAGTGGAGCGCAAGCCTGCAGCAGTACTGGGGGCAGAAGCCTCCTTTTGCCCGGAGGCGTCTGAAGGCCGAATCAAGGAAACCCGGCAGGCGGGCCAATACCTCCTCCAAAGCCTTGGAGGCTGCCGTGGCGATCCCCGGAGGGGACGTTACCTGAGCCGCAGCTCCAGCCAGAGTCACGGAGGAGGAGGCCTTCTCCCAGTGCCTTTCTTTGTCCCGCTTCTTGTGTTCTTCTGGGGAGGTCGACGCCTGCCTAAGCTTCTTCAATTCCTTCTCCATTGCAGACATCTTCTTTTAAGGAGATGGGCTTCCAGACTGCTGGCATCGTCTGGGTGGCCAGCGTTGAAATGCAGGCAATGCGGGCGCACCCCGACCAGCGTGAGTCGGGGCCTAAGCAAAAAGGCAGAGGAGTGACCGTCCTTGTAGAGGCAGTTAGGCGTCCGAGTGCCTTATTTTTGAAGGGGCGATATAAACCAACTTTCACCTGACGAAAAAGTACCAAAATACTGATAACTTCGGTAAAAAGCGGCGAGTAACAGGGCTGAAACCACGAACTTCACCGGCGCTGCCGCGAGCTGGCGAGAAGAACTGGAAGGCGGGTGTCCGGGACCGCCTTTATACCGATGTCGTCTGGCGGCGGTCACCTGGCGGTAGAGGCGGTCCCTGCGCCAGGGACTACTAGCCGAAATTTTTCCCGTGGGGTCCTGCGCCATCAGTCCTATATATGATTACCTACTGCAAGAGCCCTCCCGAAGTAAGATCAGCGGTGATGACTAGCCAGTAGCATACCTGCGACCATAGCGTGACGCAGACCCAGCCATGGTGAGCAGCTGGCCATGACGCCGTGACTGGCCAGTGGAGGACCGGGATGTGGTGGTGGAGGAGCCAGTGCCCATAACGCGTGTGCTGGAAGCATACTGGGATACATATGTGGAGCACCTGCACTGTGTGGTGGGTGTGCCCTGCCAACCAGCCATGATTGCTGCATGCATCACTTCCGCATGCGTCCTCACAGTGGCGGTGATGTCCCCAAGACCCTGCTCAACGGTGCCTAGGATCCGTGCCATGTGCTCCTCGGCCCGCAACATCGCCGAGCCCACTGTCTACCGTAACTGGGACAGTTCATGCTGCACCTCCCTGCAGAGGTCATGCAGATCCCGCTGTGCAGTGTGCTGGGACACAGGGCAGCCTGGAGTATAGGCTGGGCACCCTGGCCATCTTGGCTGGGGGTGACACACCACCCTGCCTGGGGTGGTGGTGGCTGCCGTTGGGTACGCTGGGTGGGTTGTTGTGGTGACTGGTGCTGCTGTTGTTGCTGCAGCTGCAGTAGCCTGGCAGGGAGCAGTGCCTGTTACAGGGCCTGCGCTGTACCCTGTGGCCAGCAGCGAATGTCCAACGGTGCACACTGGACATCTGCATGGCCAACAGCCTGGTGCTATGCTCTGCCGCCACATGCCTGTGCATCCCCTTCCGCAATGCAGCCATGTGTGTGTCCCCTGCAGGTCTAACCCCACCGCTCCTGCCCACAGTGCCACCCGCAGACAGGTCATCCTCAGTCTTTGAGCCCCCAAATCATGGACACTGTGAGGATGACCACCTGCCCGCAACTAAGGTCCTCGACCTATGCATCCTCCAGGCCATATGCTGCATCCACGTCATCCTCCTCCTCGTCACTGGCCACAATTGCGCCCACTAGCAGATGTGTACCATGGCCACATGCCACCCGCTCGTGCTCCGTCACAGATGATCCACGGCTGGCCCCCATCCTAGATGTTGATGGCAACACTCGTGTAGCGTCCTCCTCAGCCTCCAGTGCCGCTGGGCAATGCACCTCCTGTCCCATGGCTGGATGTCCACCCTGCATTGTTGAGAGAACAGAACAGTGTCAGAGACCTGTACAGCATACTGAACGACGAGCCCACCACCATGACATGCGACACACAACAGTGTTGGCTCCAAGCCTTCCCTTGCACCCCCGACAGTGCTGTCTCTGTGAATGATGACGCAGTCCCCACGCCACCACCACGGCACACACAGAATGATACACCTGTACACGGTGACGCTGTTTTCTGCTTGCTGTGCTGCACTTGCACCATAAACACAATGCGACTGGCCCATGTGTGTGTCTGGCATGTGCCACGACAGTGGATGGTATCCCACCCCGTGGGTGTGATGCAGTCACTGATGATGACATGCTGTACATACCTGCCCTAGGTGGTGTCAGGTATCTCACCTTCACCACCGACCCCCTCCACTGGTCGTCTTAAGTTGAGCAGCCAATGCCATGATCGGGTCCCAGTCGCGCTGCTCCAGGGTCTGTGGCCCTCCACCTGTCTGCAGCCGTTCCAATACTCTCTGGGCCTTCTCCTCCTTTGCCCATCACAGCAGGTTGTTCCAGCGCTTTCGCACAGCATCTGTGCTGCATCCACGGCCACCCACAGCATTGACCTCCGCCGCAATCTCCTCCCAAATACGGCAGACAATGTCATCAGTGGACTTGTTGCACTTCATCACCTGGTCCCTCTCCTTGAAGGTGTGTACCATTGCCCTCAGCTCGTCCCCTGTGAACTTGTGCACACACAGACGCTCCAGCCTTGCAGCATCACCTGTGTGGGACAGAGGAAATAGTACTGGTTAGACACGGAGGGTACAACATGTGCACGACAGTAGCAGTACCCACTAGCCATGGCACCATACACACCTGGCATGCAATGGCCAGCCCTGCATAGTTTTGGCACACACCGTAACACACGGTACAGACATACCAACAGTGTGCCTCACTGCATCGCTAGCAAACAACATGCGCTTGTGCGGAGGTGAGCGCATGTGCCGCCATGCAGCCATACCGCTGTGTCTGTGTTTGTGACACGACACAAAGTGACCATGTCTGTGCACAGTGCAGTTGCCCCACGTTGGCCGTGTGTCAGCCACCATTGTTGTGTGCACCCTGCTGGGGACATGGTACCATGTGCATGGTCATGTGGCCAGTCACCATGGCATGACATACGGCCTGTAGCACACACCACTGCAGCACCCCCCAGCACTGGCATAAGTGTGCCTTCCATACAACATGCACACCGTGTTGGACCCACACTTGTGACGGGGCATGACATCCAACAATGCAGTTGTACATGCCACCCTCAGGCAGCTGCAGTACTCCCACCATGGTAGTTGTCAGTTCGATGTGCCATACGGTGCAGTGCTGTTGCATGCCGATCAGCAACAGTGGGGCCCAATGGCCACTGGTCCCACCACTGCCCCAGCCTGCACACACACCACTGCAGCAGTGCTGTTGCCATGATGCCTGCAGCCATGGCACATTGTGCGGTGTCAGGGTAGTCCTCACAACGCCACATGGCAGTGCCAGCGTGTACTGTGCAGTGACGGTGTTTCCTGTGCTGCTGTCCTGCGTCAAGGCGGCCTACAGTGCTGTGTGCATGTACTGACATGGACAGCACAGCTATAGTCCGGTTATCACCCCTGCATGGGTACCCCCACCAGCCTGTCCCATGTGCTGGCTGTCTGAACCAGGGGTGTAGCCAGACATGTGTGTGTTGTACACACATTCTCCAACAGCTACCCCCCCTCCCCATAACAAATGTACACATCCTCTCCAAATGCTACCCCCTTCCAAACAAATCAGACTGTCGTCAGATGGCTCCTCTAATGTCTAGAAAGATTTATACATATATCTGTCCCCTAGGCAATAGACGTTTGAACAGTGACACTTAGTGGCCTACAGTAACTCAGACACTGCAGATTAGAATGATATTGTCAACAGAAAGGCATATGGTTTTTGAAAGGCACATGACAACTGTACACAAATGTGTACAGTGAGTCTGCCTGCCTACACCCTTGGTCAGAACGGCAGCCCGCCCCGAGTGCTTTACAGACCTGCATTTTCAGGTGGTATCTCCTGGGACATCCTGCACAGTGTTTACATCCACCTTCTGCCACAGCACTGCAGTCCCTATGAGCAACACAGGTGAAGCACTGTTTGCCCTTAAAACAGCACGGCCAGGCAAACCAGTCTGTTGAGCATGCAAATGAGGCATGAATGATATAGGAATTACTGTGTTTGCCCTGCGCATACACAAGTAGCCTCATTTACATGCAGCCTTTGAATATCACAACATTTAGCACCAGGCAAATGGTTAGCACCGGGCTAACATGCTGTTATACAGTGCTGCGCTGTCACATTAGTGCTGAGCTACGGGGCATTGCGTGGCCATGGTGCATGCGCAGTTCAACTCCGTGAGCACTGCGCTACAGGGCACCTGTGCAGATCCATTGAGCATGCGCTGTACGTCATTGCTGGGGTCATGGCGGGGTCGCGCATGCGCGTTTCGTGCACTTCCGGGTTGTGTGGTGCTATACCACACAACAGCGCGGCACTAAGCATTGTGATAGGCGCTATTACAGGGGGTGCACTGTAGTGTTAGGGAGGTGTCAAGTAAGGCTGTACCAGGCATGTCTGCATGGAGGAGACAGGGCAGCTATGCACAGGAACAGGAGGTGGGGTGAGGCAGAGACTGCCAACCTGGTGGAACTTGTGCAGCAGAGGTACAGAAGGCTGGTTAGGGAGTGGGACCTTCCACAGCAACAGGTGTAGGTGTCAATCACTCGGCACCTGACAGCCAGAACAGGCATTGCACAGGATGGGGAGAAGTGCTGCCACAGATACATGGACCTGTAGTGGAGCCTGCTGGAGCATTACAGGCAAATGGTGCGTGATGGGACGGTGCCCGTGCCAGGTAGGTGTCGGTCTGCACCACGCCCAGGTGTGCCGTGTGTGGCTGTGCTCCCACAAGTGTGTCTGTGTGTTGGGAGGTGTGCCTGTGCATGTGCATGTCTCCCCTTACATCAGACCTTCACCGCTCTGTGTGTGTCTTGCCAATGTTCGCCTGCATGTGGCCACAGTCAATGGCACTATTGCCATGCCAATGAGCCCTGTGTGCAGAGTGCCCATGCAATGGGGCACTGTGGTTTCACATGTCCAGGGCTTAGCATGGCACAGTGACCCTGCACGGGGGGGTACATGCACTGTGCCATGCCACGGGGGGATGGTGTGGGATACCCTGTGTACCACAGACAGTACTGTAACATACCATGGGGGCTCACATTGTAGGAATGGTGATGTACCCTGTTCCCCCTGCAGAACACATCGACAGGACCAGTGCCGGTAGCGAAGACCAGGAGGGTACCCAGGAGCCACCAGGACAGGCGGAGGGTGCCAGCCATGCCACAGCAGGTGGAGGAGAGCAGTGATGGTGACCACAGCGTAGTGCGCGAGTACTCATGTTTGTCTACACACTGCACAACATGTGTAATGGGTGGGTCTGTCCATGGGCTGACAGTGCTGGTCCTGTCGTGCGCATGGATGTGTGCCTGGTACCATGGCGTGTGCAACATGGTACTGTGTGGCTACCGGAGTGGCAGGGTGCAGCATTGGTCTGGATGGGCGGCAGCCATACACTGTGCCTGCTGGCATGTGCTGCCCTGCCCATCATGTGTTGCCACTGCCATATATTGCCCTGCTTGACTGTTCTATTCACATGGCATGTGAGTTTATCATTACCTGGTATGGGGTTTCTGTAGTACTGTAAGGCGTGTTGTAGGTGCATGCTGGTTTACTGCAATGGTGGGGGGCCATGTTCCTCTACTGGCTGGTGTTCCCCTGTCCCTACAGTGCCTGGTGTTTGTTCACCAGTCACGCATGGGAGGTGCAGGGGCTGGTCGAGTGTGGTGGCATGGTGTGCAGTGTTTCCGCTCATGCGAATGTAGTGCCACCGGTGGGGGCCCTGCCATATCATGCCCGCATGTGTGACACTGTACTGGGTGTGTGTTCGGCCTACTGCTGTTCTGCAGCTGGTGGCCCATGGCCTGTGTCCCTATGTTACATAGGAGTGCCCATGCGTGTCTGCCTTGTGTGTGCTGCATGCCATTGTACTTTGTTGTGGCTCTGCCCATTTCTCTGGTGGGTGTGCTCTGTGTTGTGTATCATAGATCTGTTCCTATGGGCAGCATGTCCCAACATGTATCATCCCATGTGTATGCTATGCAATGGCCCATTGCCGGTTATATCTCAGGGAATGGCTGTCCGATTGCACTGTTTCACTGCACGCTGCTGAGCTGTGTGGAGTCCACTGTGCTGTGGTGTTGTCAGCATACATCCACGCATGTCCGTGTACATTGGGATGGTGCTTGTTGCCTGTGTTGTCCTGCAGACATGTGTCAGGTGTGCACTGTTCTGTATTGCCACGTGGGCACGGCTGTTGGGACATGCTGTCCACCTGTGTGTTGCCACCTGGGGTTGCACTGTGCCTCTTTGTCGGTATGCCATCCTTACATGGTCCTCCTTTCTCCTGTAGGTCCACACCGGTCATCACTGTGGGCCAGAGTCTGAGGGGAGGGATGCGCTCCTGCGCCTACTGGTGCGTCAGCAGAGGAGGCTGATTGAACAACAGGATGTTCTCATCTCAGAGACCAGGCGGGTGGTGGCTATACTGGAGGAAAGGCTCCCAGTACCCTCCTGCAACCAGTCATAACTGTAGCCTGTTATTTTTCTCTTCCTGCCCTAATCCCCTTTGCCTGCCCTCAGTTTTTCCCATTCTGTTTCCCTCCTTTTCTGTCTGTGTCCACTTCCCTTTCCCATACATTTCTGCTGCCTCTGTAAATATGTTCTGGTTTAGCTTGTATATCTTGCGTTTGCCATTGTGATATGGACCTTTCAGTTTCTTGCCAGTTTAGATGTTTGTTAATTTGCTCTGTTGTCCTCCTTGACTTTTTTTTCCTGTAGTTCTCTTGCTGTATTTGGCCATTTTGTGTTATCTGTTACTGTTGTTATCATGCCATTCTTGTTGCCTTTTTGGATTAGAGTTACTTTTTCATGACATCCCTGTGTCCTGTATCTTTTTTGGGCGCTTGGGTATTTTGGGGGTTTTGTACTGTTCTGTGGCTGTCACATGTGGGTCCTGGTTCTTCCTTGGCATTCACAGGTACTGCACTGCTGTCTGCTCCTGCGTTCAAATTCACAACCGTTATTCTTTGCATTCATTCCTGGGCAGGCAATCTCACCTCTGCACTGTGTTTCTGTGAGTGTCTGCACTGCCTATCTGGGAGCTATATTCAGTGTTGTCTTATTCCTGGGCTATTTATGCCCTGCACTCCAGGACCAGTTTGCCCAGCTTCCTTTGCATGCTACATTCAGTGGGTTGAAGAAGTCTTCACAGCCTAGACATTGAGGGAGTGAAGACTAACAAGAGAGAGATGAGCTCGGGGGATGGTGGGTGGGCGCGTGAATGAGTGCTGCAGACTTCGTCCAAGAAGATCAAGAATTACGGTACGTACGTAATTTCCATATCTTCCTGGACATAAAGTCTCCACCACTCATTCACACTGATGGGAGAGTACCGAGCTAATAATCCCCCGAGGGCGCGGCAGGTGAAACCAAGACCTCATATATATTCAGGACAGAAGTCCGTTAAGGATAGTCCTGCCAAACGAAAGATGTCGCTCGGCATGGACATCCAAGGCATAGTGCTTGACGAATGTATGCACTGAGCTCCAGGTAGCCGCATTGCAAATGTCTGCAATGGGCACATTGCGGATTTCTGCCAGAGATGCCGTGACTGCTCTAGCAGAGTGAGCATACACCCTGCATTCCAGCTTAATCTGTGCCATAGAATAGCAGTGGCAAAGGCATGTCACTAGCCATGATGAAATGCATCTGATAGCGACAGGTTGACCCAGCCAGGTCTTGCTGAAGGAAACAAACAGTTGTTGAGCCTTGCAAATCCCTTTTGTTCCATCTAAATAGAAACACAGTGCTCATTTAACATCTAAAGAATGAAGGGCATGCTCTCCTTCATTTTGGAAGTTCGCTAAGTAGGCAGGACCAAAGGTTGGTTTAGATGGAATTCTGAGAAAACCTTAGGGAGGAACTTAGGATGGGTCCTAAGAACTACTTTGTCCTTATGAAATGCAGTGTAAGGTGGGTCTGTGACCAAAGCAAGCATTTCAGAGACCCTCCGGCCAAGGTAATGGCCACCAGGAAGGCCGTTTTCCAAGTGAGAAATCTGAGCTCACAGATAGAGGCTCGAAGGACTTTCAAGTGAGCATGTCTAGAATCCCCACCATCTGAGATTTTCTTGGCCTGAGCTCTGGTCACCACTGCTGCTGAAACTGCAGGGTTCAGTTCCTCTGAGATTAACTCAGTAAATCCTGGACAGTCATTTCCAATAATCATGGGTACAGGTAACTTAGGTACTACTCCAGTTTAATTTGGTGCGACACACCATTAATGGTCAGAGTCACTTGGGTGGTGGGAGAGTATCGAGTGTCCCCGTGGATGCAGTACCTAATCTTATTGCACAGTGTTTTCCCAGCACTTCAACATGGACTAGGGTCTGTCTGCTTCCCGAATCAGTGAGTCCCCTTTACAGTTGTATCCCCCACCTTCACATCTATTAAGTACTTGCCCCAATTTGCCAAGGACAAATCTGCTCCAGTGTCACTCTTCTTTCGGCAATTTCTTGCAATATGACCTGGCTTATTATAGCTGCAAGACTGTCGGGGTGATCAAGTCCTAGGTGTCACGGGAAAATATGGTTGCGCAAACAGACAGACAAGAGACAGGAAAGGACAGGGCAGAATGGATCCCTGCATTCAAACTCTCCATAACAACTGGGACAGGGTCCTATTCTACCCTGTCACACAGTAATCTTGCGCAATTATCTGAGATATGCAAGTTTCCTTCAGGACAGGTGTGAGAAGGGACTTAAAGATGGATGTTCCTGGGATGGTAATTTTAAGGGCTTTCCATAGGGATGGAAGAGCAAAGCTAATAACTGCAGCACCGTGTTTGGATCTTAGGGATACTGAACGTAACAAATGAGTATCGTCTCAGACAGTAGAACCCTGTGTTTCATGTGAATAAGCCGAAGATGCAAGAAGGAAGTTTATTTGTTACTGCCCTGTGAAACCAAAGAGATGCGTTCCTCTTCCTCTTCCTCCTAACAGTGAGGACCAGCCTAGCATCTCATAGAGCAAACAGTGGTGGGCGTTTAGAGGAGCATTAGAAATTAAGATCAAGGCACAGTGGTATAAAGTGTCTAGTACATAAGGCTGATTTAGGGCAGTGGCTACAGAGGATGTCAGTGTAATCTAACAGAGATAGAAAGGTCGTTTGGACCAGTGTCCTCTTTGCCTCATAAGTGAGAAGACGTCTAATATGGTAAAAGATGCCCAGGCGTTGTCTCAGCTTTTCAGCTGGTTCGTTCGGGTGGACCATAAAATTAAGAGTACTGTTCAACCAAAAAAAACAGATACTTAAAGTTGTCAACAATTTCAAGTGGTTCACCAAGTAAGGTGTGTATCCTATGATGTTGCGTGGTCGCTGCTAATGAGTTTGGGGAGATAAAAATAGCTTTTTTTTTTTTTAGAATTAAGAAGCAGCTTTAACTGCAGTAGGTTTTGTTGCAGGATGCTGAATTTGTGTTGTAGCTCCTCAAACGCAAGCTAGTGGGTAGAACATACGGTGTATATCACCATGTCATCTCCAAACAGATGCACATTTGCTTTGTGTATTTAAGAGTCTATATTATTGATATATATTACAAAGAGTGTGGGACTCAGAACAGAGCCTCGCGGCACTCCTTGAGGTAGTATTTTAAGTAGTGAGAGATCCCCTTGGGCTTTAATTTGTTGCATTCTGTTAATAAGGTAAAGTACAGTTACGTAAGAACTTACCGCAACAGTAGATCTTCAAGAGAAGCTCTTGTAGCAGGTGACACATACAGGACTGTAGCCGGCCGGCGACAGGACCCCACAGCAAACTTCTATCCAGCAGTAGCTAGTGGGGACTGCCCCAATGTCGGCCCGCCTCCAACGCTCCACGTGGTATAAGAGGTGGTGGTCCTCAGTGTGCCGCAGTTCTTGCACGCCAGAGACACCGGCAGTCAGACCAACTGAGATCCATCACAGTAATGAAGGGCACTGTCTCATCCAGCAGGAAGAACGTATGGTAATAGTCGCATGCAGCGGGATACCTCCAGGGGGAAGGAGGGTGGGAAGTATACCTGCTGCAAGAGCTTCTCTTGAAGATCTACTGTTATGGTAAGTTCTTACGTAACTGTGCTATCTTACTCCGAGAGTCAGCTCTTGCAGCAGGTAACACATACAGGACTGATTCCTAAGCAGTATAAACTGAAGACAACTCCTTGGGCGGTAGGAGAAAGGGAAAAGGAAGGAAGAGATTCCTTCAGAGATAAGACCCTGCAGGACAGCCAGACCAAAGCCTGCTCTGCGCCTTGAGGCAATGCCCAGGCTGTAATGTTTAACGAAGGTGTGGACTGTGTGACACATGCTGCCACACAAATATACGAAGAGGAAACATTTTTGAGCGCTGCGAAAGAGGCTGCAACACCTCTAGTCGAGTGACCCCGTACCAGGCCCAGTAGGGGTTTTTCATGCCTCTGATAACAGAAGGTGATGCAATGCACCAGCCATATGGCGAGGGTCTGCTTAGCTACAGGGCCACCCAAAGTGCTAGGAGCAAAGGACACAAACAACTGATAATTTTTCCTGCTCCCCCTGGTTCTGGATAAGTAATATTGCAAAGTGTGATGAATTTCCAAAGTATGGAGAAGAGCCTCACCCTTATTGGAGTAGTTAGGATAGTAAACGGGTAGATGAACGTCCTGATTCAATGTAATTTCTGAAACTACTTTGGGGAGAAACTTAGGATTTCTACGCAAAGCTACTCTGACTTTGTGGAACACTAAATAAGGCTCTTTACACATCAAGGCCTGGAGCTTGGAAATCCTTTGAGAAGAAGTAATGGCAACTAAAACCAACGTTTTCCAAGAAAGGAAATGTAGCTCGCAATCCACAGCAGGTTTAAAGGGGGGTAGGGTCAAGTTCTCCAAAACAAACAGAAGGCCCCAAGGGGAACAGGATCTTTAATGGGAGGTTATATATGGAATATACCCTAAAAAAGTGCGTGTAACCTCCAGTTGAGCCACCGTTCTGTCTTGGACAGGGGGGTGATAGGCAGAAAGGGCGGCCACGTGTACTTTAATGGAGGAGTAGCCCAATCCTGACTCCAAAAGGAATAACAGATATGCCAACAGGATGTTAAAAAGACAGGCTAGGGGATCCAGATGGCGCAACGTGGCCCAAAGACAGAATCTCTTCCACTTCATGGAGTATGTAGCTCTCGTGGAGAGTTTCCTAGCCTCCACCAGGACTTCGACGACCTTGTCCAAAACTCCAAAGCAAAGTTTAATTAGGGCCTCAAGAGCCAAGCATGAAGATGCAGGGATCTAAGTTCAGATGAACCAAGGTCCTGCCGTCCTGAGACAGCAAGTGAGAGCTCAGTGGAAGCGAAAGTGGAGGTTCCACTGCCAATAGTTCCAATAGTGGAAACCAGATTTGACGGGGCCACAGAGGAGCTATCAGGATCATTGCTGTTCCCTCCGTCTGCACCTTGAGGAGGCCCGTCTGAAGCAGCAGAAATGGTAGGAAGGCATAAAGGAACCTCCCCTTCTAGGAGAGGGACAACGTGTCTTGCCAGAAAGCACCACGCTCGAGATCTAGTGAGCAAAAACTGGGCAGTTTTGTGTTGGTGGCTGAAGCAAACGGGTCCAATTCCGGGGTCCCCCAGGTGGCGTATAGGTCATCGACCATGAACTGGAGAAGTGACTATTCAAGCGCTCTCTAACTTGTTCTGCTGAGGGCATCTACCAACGTGTTTTGAACATCTGGGACGTGGACCACCGAGACGATGATCTGGTGGGCTATGGCCCAAGCCCACACTCTCATGGCTTCCCTGCAGAGGGGATATGAGTGTGTGCCTCCCTGCTTGTTGATATGAAATACCACTGACATGTTGTCCATCTCAATGAGGAGGTGTCCTGGTCAGAGGACTGTGTTCAAGGCCTGGAGAGCATAGAGAACGGCTCTCATCTCTAGGACCTTGATGTGCAGGGACTCCTCGGTCGAGGACCAGGATCCCAGAGTCTTGTGAACGCCTAGGTGCACACCCCATTCAGTGTTTGATGCATCCGATGTAAGGACCTGGTCGGGAGCCTCCTTCTAAAACGTAATCCCTTCCTGCAAGGCGGGAGACCTCATCCACCAGAATAGCTCTAGACGAACTGGTCTTGTGATGGAGACTGGCAGGTTCAGGTAGTTCCATCTCTCGTACCACTGGACCCAAAGGGTCCACTGGATTGTCCTCATCCGAAGTCTCGCGAAGGGGACTGTGATGATGGATGCCACCATGCGGTCCAGCAACCGGAGCAGAAGCCTGGCCAGCACTGAGGAGACTGAACAGATTTGACCGTCTAGATCCTGAATGCAATTTGCCTTGTCCAGCGGCAAGAAGGCCCTTCCTTTGACTATGTCGAGAAGGGCCCCTATGGATGGCAGTAGCTGCGAGGGGATCAGGGATGACTTTACTGTACTGATGGTGATCCCCAGGCTCCGAAACACAGTGCAAGTGTCCTGATTGGCACTCTGAAGGCGTTCCTTGGACTGTGCAGAGAGAAGCTAATCACCCAAGTATGGGAACACGAAATGTCCTATCCTCCGAAGCGCTCCGGCCACCACTGTGAGGCACTTCGTGAACACCCTTGGAGCTGAGAGGCAAAGGGCAATGCCCTGAACCGGAAATGCCTGCCCTGGAAAGCGAACCAGAGGTATTTCCTGTAATGCTTGGTTATCCAGATGTGAAGGTAAGCATCCTGCATATCCAGTGACGATAGCCAGTCGCCCTGGCGGACCATGGGGAGCAGGCTCTGAAGAGTGACCATTTGGAACCTTTTGCATTCGACTGACCAAGGTCACTGAGATCAAGAACTGGCCTCAAGTCTCCTGACTTCTTCGGGACCAGGAAGAAGTAAGAATAGAACCCTGTTACCCTCTGGCTTGTTGGGGGGGGGGGGTTCTATGGCCTTCTTGGACAGCAGAGCCCGAGTTTCCTGCTGAATCAGACCTGCATGCTCCATGGAGTGATGGGATGGGGTGGGGGCCTGTCCGGTGGATTGCTGACGAACTCTATAGAGTGTCCATTCTCTTTAAGTCTGAGGACCCACAGGTCGGAGGTCACCTCTCTCCAAGCCTCTGTGTAAAGAGAAAAACAGCCTCCTACCATGACAAGACATCGGGGAGAGGTGGGTCGCCTCGGAAGTCAGGAGGTGGGAGGGGGTGGAAAGGTGGTCTGGGCGGGTTTAGTCTGACGAGAGGCAGGTCTCGCAGATCCCTTGTGGGCGCCTCACTGACTGTAGCCTCCCCGCTGAGGTTGTTGTTGCTGAAAACGGGGCAGCTGTTGTTGCTGACCCCCTCGGCCACGAAAATGAGACCTCTGAAACTGTCTCTGTTTCAGGTGGTACATGGACTGTACGGTGGAGACAGCCTTACTGGTGTCCTGTAACCTGTTAATGATTTTCTCTGTGTCCTCCCCGAAGAGGAGGGAGCCCCTGAAGGGTGCATCCAGGATGTTGGGAGTGGACATCCTGAGTAAACCCAGATACATGAAACCAGGAATGGCGATGTAAACAAACACCCATGCCAGCTGCTCTTGCCGCTGTGTCTGCAGAGTCACAGGCAGATCGTAGCATGTGCATGCCCACGTCTGACCCGGTTTGTAACAGTTCAGCGAGTTCTGCCTTTTGGGGCTAGTTGGGCACACCCTGCAAGATGTCCATTCCTTGTTCCCAAAGGCCGTTCTGGAATTGGACCATGTGGGTCAGGAAGAAAAAATTACTTACCTTAGTAATGTTGTTTCTTCTAATGGAGTCTTGCTATATTCTGACATATGCAGTGAGTCCCAACCTTCGAACTGCCCCGGAGATGAAAGAGTTAAACTTTCCATGCCAGGCATGGAACGCTGAGCTCGAGCTCGGTTGAGACTCTGTCTGTTGTTCTTCAAACTCAAACCGTCAGATCTTTACAAGCTAAACTCACTAAGGTCCTGTGTGGAAGCTGTAAACCTACACTAGCCAACTGGCTATCAAACATAAAACACATTTTTTGGTCCCAAAACAAAGACTCAAGTCAGGAGACCCAAAAATGAAAAACACAACACCAACTCACCCCAAGAAAAGAAGGGATGAAAACAACAAGGTGGGCACCTACTAAGTGCCAACACTGCACTGCCCACCCACATCCCAAAAACAAAGGTTCTGAGAGGGGCAGGCGGGGGGAGGTCAGAATATAGCAAGACTTCATTAGAAGAAACATTACTAAGGGAAGTAATTTTTTCTTCAAACAACATGAAGTCTTGCTATATTCTGATATATGCACACTACAAAGCAGTACCTCCATGGAGGAGGGACAGAATCTACTTAGGAAATAGGCTCTGAAGCACAGCTGTGCCAAACCGAGCATCACTGCTAGCCTGGATGTCCAGGGAGTAATGCTTGGTAAAAGTGTGAACTGTTTTCCAGGTAGCTGCTTGACATAGCTCTAGAATAGGGATGTCCCTGGCAGCAGCCAGGGAAGCAGCTGTACTTCTGGTAGAGTGAGCCCTCAGGCCTGAGGGAGGAACCTTACCCAGTTTTACATAGCAAAATTGGATACAAGAGACTATCCACCTGGCAATGGATCTTTTAGTGGCAGGTTTCCCTTTACCAACCTCACCATAAGTGAGGAACAGTTGGAGGGAGTCAAACCTGTGACCCTTGGTACGTTCTATGTAGTAACTAAGGGCTCTTTTCACATCTAAACTGTGTAGCCTCCTCTCGCCACAGGAGGAATGGTCAGTGAAGTACACTAGAAGAGACAGAGATGGATTAAGGTGGAAATCTGAAACCACCTTAGGCAAGAACTTCCCGTTAGCCCTGAGGACCACCTTATCTCTATGAAAGGAGATAAAATCAGGCTCCACTGACAAGGCTTGTAATTCATTTATGCGTCTGGCAGAAGTGATGGCTACCAGAAACACAGTCTTCCAAGTCAAGTACTTCAGGTCTGCTGAAGACAAAGGCTCAAAAGGGGGTTGCACAAGCTGAGCAATGCAAACATTAAGGTCCCAGGCAGGGGCAGGGTCCCTGAATGGAGGGTTGGTGTGAAGCAATCCCTTGAAAAACTTGGAGAATATAGGGTGAGCTGAAAGAGAAGAGGGCTTACTTGCTGAAATAAAAGCAGACACAGCTGCCAGATGCACTTTCAGTGTAGCTGGTCTCAGCCCCAAGCTATTTAAATGGACCTTATAATCAAGGACTGTGGGCAGATCAGCAGATTCTGGGGAAATATGCTTACCAGAGCACCATATGGAAAATCTTTTCCATTTGGGATTACAAGTAGCCCTGGTGGAAGGTTTTCTAGAAGCCTTCAGGATATCCATTACACCTTGGGAAAGGTGTAAATCAGCGAACTCTAACTCTTCAAGAACCAGGCCTTCAGATTGAGAGATTTGAGGTTCGGGTACCAAACCCTCCCCTGAGCACAGGTTAACAGGTTGTAATTCCTGGGAAGACATAGGGGAAGATGGACTGCTAAGGACAGTAGGAGAGGATACCAGGGCTGTCTGGCCCAGTCTGGAGCAATCAGGATCATCTTGCAGGGTTGAGATCTGATTTTGACTAGCACTTTGAACAGGAGAGGGAAGGGGGGAAAAGCATAGAGAAACTTCCCTTCCCAATTGAGAACTAAGGCATCCAGGGGGACTGAGCCCAACACTGGGGGCCTGCAGCAAAAAAGGGGAAGTTGGTGATTGTCTGGGGCTGCAAAAAGATCTATCTATGGGGTGCCCCATCTGGAAAATATCACCTCCGAGACCAGGGGGTCCAGTGACCATTCGTGATGGCCCTGGGAAATCCTGCTGAGAGCAGCTGCCAGGATATTGTCCTTGTCTGGGAGGTGAACTGCCGTGAGGGAGGTGTTCAGGGAGTAAGCCAGAGACCACAACTTCATTGCTTCAGTGCACAAGGCCGTAGACCGAGTGCCTCCTTGCTTGCTGACGTACCACATTGTGGTGGTGTTGTCTGTTCTGACCTGAGCAACTTTCTTCTGAATAGATTTGGAAAAAGCTTGAAGTGCTAGAAATACTGTTCTGAGCTCCAACAGACTGATGTGGAGCAGAGATTCCTGAGGGGACCACAACCCCTGGGTGGTGAGGTCGCCCATGTGAGCCCCACCCCAAGAGGGAGGCATCTGTAGTAAGGATTAAAGAGTGAGACTGAGTGACAAAGGGAACCCCTTGTCTCAGATTGTTCTGATCCTGCCACCACTGTAGGGCCTGGATCAGGGTTCAAGTTACTGGGATCAATTTGGTCAGAGGGTCCTTCCTTTGAGACCAAAAGGCTCTCAAATGGAACTGAATGTCCCTCATCTGAAATCCTGTTCCCTGCACTACTGCTGTAGAAGCAGCCATGTGCCCCAGGAGCTGTAGAAAATGCTGGTCGAGACACCTGCAGGGTGAATGAGGAGGCCAGAGAGACCAGGGTCCTTGCCCTGTCCAGGGGAAGGAAGGCTCTGGCCTTCTCTGTGTCTAGCTCTGTGCCTATGAAGGTGAGGAGCTGGACAGGCTCTAGAACTGACTTTGGAAGATTTAGAAGGAAACCCAAAGAAGTGAGCAGTTGATGAGTTATCTGTAAGTGTAACTTGACTTGGTCTGGGGACTGGCCTACTATGAGCCAGTCGACCGGGTAAGGGAAGATGGCAATTTTCTGCCTTCTTAGAGAAGCAACTACTACTGCCAGGCATTTTGTGAATACCCTTGGAGCAGAGGTGAGGCCAAAGGGCATTGCTCTAAACTGGTAATGGCCTGAGGGCAGCTCAAACCTGAGATACTTTCAATGGAAGCTTCTGACAAGAATATGGAAGTAGGCATCCTTGAGGTCCAGGGACACTAGCCAGTCCCCTGGCCTTAGAGAGGGTAGAATAATTCCCAGAGTCACCATTTTGAATTTTGGTTTTAAAAGGTGCTTGTTTAAGTATCTGAGATCCAGGATGGGCCGCCATTCTCCTGTCTTTTTTGGGGTAAGGAAGTACCTGGAATACAACCCTTTGCCCTGGTGTTGGGGTGGAACCCTTTCCACAGCTCTGAGAGCTAGGAGGGAAGAGACCTCTGCCTCTAAGGCAAGTGCCTCTGATGGATTTGCAGGTGGAAAGGATCTGGTTCTCATCTTTGGAAAGTTTTTGAAGCTGAGAACCAGTCCCTGGCTTACTACTTCCAGGAACCATTTGTCTGATGTCAGAGACTCCCAGTCCTGGACAAAGTAAGCCAGCCTGCCCCCTACAGGTAGCTGAGAATCGGCCCTGGCAACCCCATCAGGGTGCCTGCTTGGCAGGGGCTTTGGGCTGAGGGGTGGAAGCAGGCCTGCTTGTACCTCGTCTGCCTCTCCCTCTGAAGAACCCCCTCCGGGCATAAGCAGAAGAGGAGGCCTGGGCTTGGTAAAAAGGCCTATGAAAAGGCCTGCCCCTGGGAAGCTGCCTTTGGGGAGTGGCCTGCCTTTCCTTGGCCTGTGCACTCCTATAGGTGGTCCTATACTCTTCCATTTTCTTCATGTAATTCTCTGTCTGCTCCCCAAACAGAGAATTACCCACAACAGGAAAATCCATGGCCTTAGTCTGGGTATCCTGTGACAGGCTAGTACATCTGAGCTAAGCCATTCTTCGAAGTGCCACAGATGTAGCCATGACTCTTGATGACACATCATTTGAGTCCACTGCAGCATGGAATTGCACCTAGATGCCTCAATACCATCAGCAGCCACCTGCTCCAGCTCCTTGGCAAGCTGGCCAGGGACCTGTTTTGCTAAAGCCATGACAGTGTCCCATCTGGATTTCTGATATCTAGCCACATAAGCCATATAATTCGCCTGTCTGAGTCCCAAGGATGCTGCCATGTACTGTTTCTTTGCCATGGCATCAATCCTCCTGGAGTCCTTGTCTGGGGTGTGTGAAGCCAAAGGAATATTTGCCTTGTCACAAGCTGCAGCCTGCACTATCCCAACATGGCTGCATTGTTGTGTATGGAACTCCTTATCAGAGCTTGACAATGTGTACCTCTTGTCCATTCTCTTATCCACAGGAGGTATAGTGTTAGGAGTTTTTAGAATTTTAAATGTCTGTTTCCCAAAAGATTTATGCAAGGGAATAGACAGCCTCCTAGACTCTGGGATATCCATCATCTCCACAAAGTCAGGCTCCTCTTGATCATCCACAGCTTCCTCCATAGGGAGCTGGAGGGTTTCAGCCACTTTTTTATAAAACATAAAATGAGAAGGGGACTCAGAAAGCCTAGGAGGAGACACTCATGAAGGTCTGTCTGGGAGATGCCGGGTCAATGGGCACATCCAGACTTTCAAATCCACATTCACTCTCCTCATACCTCTCCCCCAGTTCATAATACTCCTCTAAATCATACTCTTGAACCGGTGGAACCGGCCGAACCGAGCGCCTACCTGATGGTGCCGGTTCGGTCGGAACCGGGGAAAGCGACTGGACAATTTTGATTGCTTTGTCTATTTCTTCAGCGGTTGGAGAGGAAAGTTTTGGCTCCACACCAGCTGATTTTCTAGTCCTTTTTGCTGGAACCGACTCCTCAGAGTCGGATCTCCTTTTGCCCGAAGAAGTCTCGCCCTGGTCAGAGGGCACTCCTCCTGGTTCGGTCTGAACCGAACCGGGCTGGCCATCCGGTTCAGCGGACTTTTTGGCCTCCCTTTACCTGAGCCTACCAACTCTCTTTTCCAGGGTAGCTGCAGGAAAATTTTTACAAATCTGGCAGTCTGCATTGAGGTGGTCAAACCCCAGACAATAAACACAGGTGGTGTGGGGATCAGCCTTGGCAAAGATTTCCCCACACACACTACAGTGTTGAAACCCAGTGGGTCCGGTTTTTCTTTTGGGTTTCTCAGACATAGTGCCAGTCCTATCCAAACTTACCCTTTTATGGCAATCCGCCAGGCAAGACCCTCTTATGGGTTCCTAACCGTGTCACGGGTCGTGGAAAAAACTGTAATAAAATCCATTTTTTTTAGAACCAATAAGAACTGGTAACCACAATCTAAAAGTACAATTTAAGATTTTTTAACAACTTGATCGGTTCAAACCGAACCGATGAACCGTTTACAAGTTCCACACAGAACAGAATAAAATATAACCTATCTAGTACTCACAAATACCACAGACAGAGACTGAACCGACAGGTTACGGTTTAAACTCGGTCGAAAACCGGAAAAACAGTACTTTAACCAACAAAATGAACAGAGCAGAAGGAGAAATCTCCGGGAGCGACTGTTCAGTGAGGTGGAGTAAAGAATCTGACGGTTTGAGTTTGAAGAACAACAGACAGAGTCTCAACCGAGCTCGAGCTCAGCGTTCCATGCCTGGCATGGAAAGTTTAACTCTTTCATCTCCGGGGCAGTTCGAAGGTTGGGACTCACTGCTTATGTCAGAATATAGCAAGACTTCATGTTGTTTGAAGTTGAGACTCCTGATGCTGCAGGTGGCAGACAACTACACCTTTCTGCCAATGGAATTCAACTGTTTAGACTCTCTGTCTGGAGGTTGGGTGCTCAGTCGTTTGGGCCTCTGCAAACGGTCATGAGCAGCTGAGATGACCAGAGAGTCAGTGTCGGGATGCTGAGCCAAAAAGGGCTGCTCCTTGGGTGCTCTGTATAACGGGTCAGCTTTCTTGGATGGCCGCAGATGAGTGAGGTGTCTCAGTGGACCATGTGACATCCTCAAAGGTGTCAACCATGGTGGGGAATAACTGCCAGTTTTGGATCCTTTTGCTTGAGGTATTTTGCAACCACATACGCTCAGGCTCCAGATCTTCTGTGTCCTAGCCCATGTTGGTCTGAATGTGTCACATGACCTCCATGAAGAACTGGTCATCTGGAGGTGACTTTGGGTATCCTTGGGTTCCTAGGAGGCGAGTCCTCAAGGACGAGCTGAAGAGTCCGGCTGAGTGGCAGTATTCGGATGAGGAGACTGATGGGATTTACGCCTCCTACATGTGTGTTGGTGCCCACCTGATGAACTGGATGAGCTGGGGCTCCTCAACCCTAGATTTATGGTCCCTCCTTTTGTCATTCTCTTCCCAGGCCTCTTGGGGGCGCTGTTTTCCATGATCCTCCTCCGAGTGGGGATGGGGACTAAGTTTGGGTCTGGAGATGGGGCTGAGCACCGCTAATCGGGTTCAGAGCCAGAAATGGTTCCACTGCAGTAACCGGCTGAGATTTCAATCAATAGGAGGATATCAGGCTTGATGGTCTCCACCAGTGGGAGAACAGGTCTTTACTTAGGACAAATTCAATTTCAGGGACCCTGTAGCCGGCTTAGGGTCTGGGGCGAGCCGGCAGTGGTACTGACGTTGGACCTAGCCGGCTGGTGGATGGACTGGAGGTGATGACGGGTATCATGCCCGTCATCGGGGCCTGAAGTTAACTTGTGGGCCGGCGCCAGATCCTCCTGTGCCGGGTTATCATCCGCCCTGACATCCGAAGGAGGGGGAGGCATCGGCGGCAACGGAGATCTGGCAGGAGGGACTGGCGTTCGAGAGTCCTTGGGGGGCGCGTCCATAGATCGACATTGGTGGTGGTCCAATGCGGGCTTAGCGTGTTTGTCGGAGTAGCGCCTGTCTGAGGTCGGAATAGGGTGTTTTTCCACCGACTTCTGGACCTGTTTTGGAGGTAAGAAGAATACCTCCCTGCCGTCTGGCCTGAGGACTTAGCCTTGTCCTGGGAGTCAGCACCGCATACAGAGGCTGACCGGGAGGCATAAGGGGCCTTACCTCGGTCAGACGATCGGCCTGAGGTCTGCGCTGAAAGTCAAATCTTAATTGGCTGAAGCATCGGACCAGAGAGCCCCGGTGTTTTCTCTTTCATGCCCGATCCTCCTGAGGTGACCAGGGATTTGACCACCGTCAGCCGGGAGTCATGGCCTGATGATTCGGATCGAGAAACAGAATGTGATCCGGAGGATCTAGATCTGGAGTGGTATCTCTCTCTTTTTCCTTCTCCGTGCATTTCTCCTTAGACTTAGAAGAGCGATGTTTGTCAGAGCTCTTGCGAGGACGGTGGGAAGATTTCCGCTCTGCGGAAGAACCCCTCTACATGGCGGCCAACTGCTGCTGGGCGAGAAAGGCCTGAAGGGACTTTTGTCGATGGATGCTAGTCCAACTGTTGAAGGCCCGGGCAGAAATGATAGGACTGGGTGTCGTGGTCTGGGCACAGGGACAACAAGCAGGCCGTGTGGCCGTCCTTGGCGGATATCTGTTTTCCACAGGCACACTTATTCATTTGCCTCAACAGGGGAGAAGACATGCAGGAACAGTGGAGTTGAAAGAAAAATGGAACGATATCGAAAAACGAGTAACTTAGGAAAGCGGTTGAACTGGTGCAAGTCAACCCGTGGAGCCGATGAAGGCATGTCGACGGTGGGAAAAGAACAGGGGCACGCTGGTGACTGCCGCCTCTTATACCACGTGGGATGTCGGAGGCGGGCCAACATTGGGGGTGGTCCCCCGCTAGGTACTGCTAGATAGAAGTTTGCCATAAAGTCCTGTCGCCAGCTGGCTACAATCCTGTATGTGTTACCTGCTGCAAAAGCTGACTCTCAAAGTAAGATCAGCAGAACCATTTTAGGATGGTATCATCAACTCCAAGGCAGCTCAAGGTGGACAATAGCACGCTATGATAGATCTAGAAACAGAGCATAAATATATTGCCTTTTTTTTTTCTTTTTTTGCATCCAGTGCGTTTAGCCAATCACTAGATACTTTGGCTAGGGCAGATACCGTGCTGTGTTTTGGTCTGAAGCCCGACTGTACGAGGTTTAACAGATCCTTAGTTTTCAGGAATTCTCTTAGTTGACTGTTAAGTAGCTTCTCCAGCAGTTTTGAAAGGGTGGGAAGTAGGAAATTGGCCGATAATTGTTTAGGTTACATGTATTCCCAGACTTAAACGGGGATAATGTGTGCAATTTTCCAGATTACTGGAAAGTCACCTAATGATAAGGATAGACTAAAAGATGTGTAACGGGGCAGTCAGGTGATAATGACCTATTCTTAGAAACAGGGTCTCTAAGAGGTCTGCACCACGCTTTTCTTAATGTCTAGTGCCAGCAACAGATCCCTCGCTTAATGGTTATTGGGCTGAAACAAGAGGAGGACTTCTGGCTCCTCGTGCTGGCCGGGACATGGGGCATCCTCGGTATGGGACACGTGTAACAAGCCTACTAGTTGGTGAAACCTAGAACACTAGCCCTGCTGTGGCAAAGTGGTTATTAAGATGTTCCAAGATGTTAACCGTGTCAGTATATGTACGTCTCCAACAACTATCTTGGATGACAGGACGAAGGATGGTGAGAGGCCTGACCTCCTTTAGGATATTCCAAAATTTGACAGAATTGTTTCTGTTTTCTTTGAGGAAGTTTGGAAACAACAAGCTTTCTCAGCTCTAATAAATTTAGTGCAAGAATTTCTAGCAACGTGGAAGGCAAGCCAGTTTGAATCAGATTTTGTTTTCCTGGCCTTTTCCCATGTCTCGACCCTTAAGACTGTTTTAGGGCAGGCGTAAACCAGAGGATGACCTTTTTCTGGTTTTGATTTTGATAGAGGGGCATGTTTATAATTCACACCATGACAAGTCTTTGAAAGTTGTTGTAAGCCTTGAGATTGATGTGGCAAGTAAAAGTCCTGCCATCTAATTTTGCTTAGGTCTGATAAGAAGGCAGGCTGGCTTAAGTTTTTAGGCATCTTTTACCTTAAAGGTAGAGGTCAAGATAAGTTTGGGTGTACAACTTATACAGGTTACAGCACTATGATTGTAAGTCGTTTGGAATAACCCGAATGGGATATATTGTGAGGCTAATTGACTAATTAAATCCCGAAGTGAACTATGGTTTGGGTTTTTGCTACTGGGGCAGGTGATGTCAGGGGTCATTTGCGACAGGCCATGCTTATCACAAAACTCATTAAGAGTTTTGCAGCAGTCATCTCTCCAATTAAGATCCCCCATAATAATGCATTCAGAGTTAGCCTTCTCCAGTTGTTTGTGGAGGTGACACAGAATTCCGAGGCAACCAGACAGCGGTCTATAGCAGGCAGTTATTGATATGGCTTCCTCAGAGGAGACGGTCCTAAATAAACTTATCCTAAATAAAGAAACAAAACAAAAAACTGGTCAGATTTTCTGACAAGCTTGGTGCAGTTTGCATAGTACAGCAAAATCCTATGTACATTCAAAGTATGGAGCAAAAGCCTCCCCTGATTAGCGTACTCAGAAAAGTAAATTGGAAGAGCGGACGGATTGGTTCAAAGTAAACTGTGTCACCACCTTGGGCAGAAACTTGGATTAGTACACAAGGCACCTTGTCTTTGTGAAAAGCCAAATAAGGCTCCTTAAACATTAACAGCCTGAAGCTCAGAAATCCTTCCAGCAGAAGTAACAGCAACAAAAGGCGCTTTCTCGACAGAAAGCGCAGCTCGCAACTGGTTCAAAGAGCAGTAAAGTGAGTCTCTCAACATCTAACTGACGTCCCATGAAGGACTGGATCCTGAATGGGAGGTTTCAAATGCAAAATGCCCCGGAGGAAGGTGCAGGACACTTCAAGCTGGGCAACAGCTTTGCTCTCGATAGGTGCATGGTACGCAGATATGGCAGAAAGATGCACCTTGAGTGAGGAGTACCCCAAGGCGGAGTCTGAAAGAGAAAGTAAGTACTCCAACACCTGATTCACCGGGCAGATGAAAAGATTGAAATGGTGAGCAGCAGCCCAAACAGTAAAACGCTTCCATTACGTTGTGTAAGTGGCACTGGTGGAGGGTTTCCTAGCAGTCACCAGGATGTCTGCGACCCTAGAGGACACCTCGAAGCAGGCAAAACTTCAGTCCACAGAAGCCACACATGGAGATGCAGGGACTTGAGGTCCGGCTGGAATAGGGTACCTTGGTGCTGAGACAGCAAGTCGGTGCACAGGGGCAAGAGCTCTGGAGATTCCACAGTCAGCTGTTGCAACAAGGGGAAGCAAATCTGACGTAGCCAGAAGGGAGCTATAAGAATCAACTCCACCACTTCCAACTTGGAGCTTGACCAGAACCCTCTGTAGGAGAGGGAAAGGAGGAAAGGCGTACAGAAACCTCCCCTACCAGGAGAGGGACAATGCATCTTGCCACAAACCACCAGGCCCTCGATCGAGCAAGCAGAAAAGAAACAATTTCTCACCAAAGTAATATTACTTCTGTCAGAGTACTCTTTAGCATTATTGAAAGATGCAGTATGCCAGCTGGGTTCAGCTGCCCGGACAAAGCAGTCAATGCAAATGAGGAAGGCACTGTCCAATCGGAAGGCAATGTCCAATCAGGATACAAAGTAGAGTAGAGTGCTGCCTGCAGTCAGCCTGAGGGACCTCAGAACGCATTTCAGAGCTGAAAAAGAGCAAAAACTGTGCCCGCTAGGGGCAAAAAAACTGTTAGCAATAACCCACCATATATTCTAACCCACCATTACGAAAAATATTTTTTTTATTTTTATTTTTTTAAATCACACGAATGAACGACAGTCAAATTTGGCTAAATCCCCTAGCGGAGCCTTTAGACAAGGTTTCTAGGGAAGGAAGAGTGAGAGTATCAATAATGCTAAAGAATATCCTGGAAAAAGTAATATTACTTCGGTGAGTAATTGTTTCTTCTCACCCCAGGAATTCTTTAGCATCTACTGACAGATGCAGACTTCCAAGCAGTGTAGTTGGGAGGAGGGTACAGAAAATACAGGTTACTCACCTGTAACAGGAGTTCTAGGAATGGTATATGTTGTTCATCCACACTGTCTGGCAGGTTCCTTGCCGCTTTAAATCTTGCCGGAAGGTCTTCAAGCTGGCTCCTCCCACCCACCCGGGAGGTAAAACTCTAGCTCCGCCCCATGGCATGTGAATCTAGCCACGGAGCTCAGGTTGTCGTCGAGCAGGGAGGTCGGGTGGAGTGTGTGGATGAACAACATATACCATTCCTAGAACTCCTGTTACAGGTGAGTAACCTGTATTTCTAGGGACATGGATATGTTGTTCATCCACACTGTCTGGCAGACTCCTAGCAGTTCTCCGGGAGGAGGGAGGCAAGGCGCACAACCCCTACTTAGGGAATAGAGACTGGAGAACCGAGGCCCCAAAACCAGCATCCCGGCGTGACTCAAGGTCGATGTGGTAATGGGTGATGAAGGTGTGTGCTGACTTCCAGGTAGCAGCCCTGCAGATATCCTGGATAGGGACGTCCCTGGAAGCAGCCACCGATGCAGCAGTATGACGGGTAGAATGAGCTCTTATCCCTCTGGGAGGCTCCATGCCCGCCAACTTGTAGCAGAGATCTATGCAGGAGGTGACCCACCTGCTTATCGTCCGCTTGGCTGCAGGTCTGCCAGGTGCGGCTTCAGCGTAGGTGACAAACAGCTGGCGAACCTCTCCCGAATTTCAACCGTCGCTCCTTATAATAGGCGGCGCCTTCTAGGGTCAAAGTATGGAGCCTGTATTCGCCTCGAGGTGTGATTGGGGTAGAACACGGCAGAGTCAACACCTGGTTAAGGTGAAACTCCGACACCACCTTCGGAAGGAATTTCGGGTGGGGGCGCAGGACAACCTTGTCCCTGTGGAAGACCAGGTAAGGAGACTCAATGCAGAGCGCCTGGAGTTCTCCCATCCTTCTGGCTGACGTGACAGCCACCAAGAAGGCGGTCTTCCACGACAGGTGAGAGAGTTCACACCTGTGCATTGGTTCGAATGGCTTGCCCATGAGCTTAGCCAGTACCAGCAGTAAATCCCACGGAGGTGGAGGTTCTCGCACCGGAGGGGAAATGTGATCAAGGCCTTTGAAAAAGCACCAGACCACCTTCTCCTGCGCCACCGACTGCTCCCCGGCCCGCGCCCGGTAAGCAGAGATGGCTGCCAGGTGCACCCTTAGGGTCGTCGACCTAAGCCCTTGACTAGAAAGGGACCATAAATAGTCCAAGATGCTTGCCAAAGAACAGGAGGAAGGGTCCAACCCACCAAATCTCTTCCATTTGAAGGCATAGCATTTTCTGGTCGACTCCTTACGGGATGTCTCAACAACGTTGAGGACCTCGTCGGAAAGACCCAAGGCCTGGAACTCAAGCTGCTCAGGAACCAGGCCGTCAAGTGCAGGGATTGAAGGTCCGGGTGGAGTACCTTCCCCTTTCTGACTGAGATCAGGTCCGGGCAGGCTGGAAGTCACCTCGGGAGCCTGGAGCTGAAGCTGAGGAGATCTAGATACCAGAACTGGCGGGGCCAGTCTGGGGCTACCAGAATCACCTGCGCCTTGTCCCTCTTCGCCTTGAGAAGCACCCTGTGGATCAAGGGAAATGAAGGGAAGGCATAGAAGAGGCCGGGGTCCACGACCTCAAGGAGGCATCCCCCTGCAGCGAGCCCTGCTGAGGGGGGCGGGCATGGAACAGATCTTGTACTACCTCCGGCAGGAGACACCACTCGTGAGATGCAGCGCCTATCCGGCTTAGGGCATCGACCAGACTGCTGGAGGCTCCTGCCACATAGATAGGAAATCCGCCTCCAGGCTGATCACGAGAGACCAAGTGCGGAGAGCCTCCTTGCATAGAGGCAAAGAGTGCGTCCTGCCCTGCCGGTTGAGGTAGTACATAGTTGTGGTGTTGTCCGTCTGGACCTGGACCACTTGATCCCGTACAAACGGAGCGAAGGCAGTGAGGGCTAGTCGGACCGCTCAAAGCTCCAGCAGGTTGATGTGGCATCGAGACTCCTGAGGGGACCAGAGGGCGTGGGCTCTGAGCTCCCCCAGATGGGCAGCCAAACCCATCAGAGAGGCGTCGGTCATGAGAGTGACCGTCGGCTCAGGGCAGACAAACGGGATACCCTCCTGCAGATGAGCTGGAACCAGCCACCACTGGAGATCGTTCCACTTCTCCTGTGTTACGCTCACTGGCTGGTCCAGAGGACCGGAGTGCTGTGACCATTGGGCCAGCCCCCACTGCAGGGGACGCATGCGCCAGCGGGCCCAACGGACCACGCTGGTGCAGGCTGCCATGAGGCCCAGGAGATGCATGGCGTCCCGAGCAGGTGCAGTTTCCCAATCAGAAATGATTGGGCAAAGGAGGAAAGGACCTTGGCCCTGTCCGCTGGGAGCTGGGCTCTGGCTCGAACAGAGTCGAGCTCTGCCCCGATGAACTGAATCACCTGCGATGGCACGAGTTCCGATTTGGCTTCACTGATGAGGAGGCCAATCTGAGAGCAGACCTGGAGGGCCAGATCCCTGGACCGCTCCACCTCCAACCTGGAGAGGGCTGCAATCAGCCAGTCGTCCAGGTAAGGGTACACCCGGACCCCTTGGCACCGCAGGGATGCTGTCACCACTGCCATGCATTTGGTGAAGACCCTGGGAGCTGGAGAGAGGCCGAAGGGCATGGCCCGGAACTGGTAAAGGGATCCCTCTGCCCTGAAGCAGAGGAATCACTGGTGAGATGGACAGATTGGGACGTGAAAGAATGCATCCTGAAGGTCCAGAGAACAGAACCACATGCCTCGTTCCAAAGATGGAATGATCTGAGCCAGAGTGACCATCCTGAAGGTGCGAGACCTTAGGAACTTGCTCAGGTCATGTAGGTCGAGAATGGGGCACCAGCCCCCCATCCGTTTTGGGACAAGAAGTACCTGGACACAAACCCTGGGTCTGGAGGAGGGTCCGCCACTTCCCTGATCACTTCCTTCTGGAGGAGCAGGGCAATGTTGGCTCGACGAGCCGTCACTGAGGCTGCGGAACCCGTAGCCTCCCGTGGGCGACGGCATGAATAGGGTGGGGACTGCTCGAACCCTACCACTTCCAACACCCAGCGGTCCGTGGTGGTATCGGACCAGGCGGAAAGGAAGTGGTGGAGCCGTCCCCCCATGGGGGGAACCCGGGGAGGAGTGACGAGGTTGGGGGCGACACCCCTTAATCCGTCACTGGGCAGGCTTGCAGGAAGGGCCGGTCGAGTAGCTGCCTGGGGCTTTTCTTCCAGGCTTCCTGCTGGAGGAAGGAGCAGGCTTGGCTTTGGGGTGCCAAGTGTGAGCCTGCTGGCCCTGATGCTGATGTTGCTGGGCCGGACGTGCCGCAGGGGCTGAAGGACGAAAGGGCTTACGCTGCTGCTGATGACCTTTGTCCTTCTGGGCAGACGTGACTGAGTCCAAGGTGGTGCTGGACTTCTCGATCCATTGGAGATGACCCTCCACCCTGGGACCGAACAAGTCGGTACCCAGGAAGGGAACGTCTGCCAGCTTGTGCTGGGTATCCGCCGTAAAGGCGGAGATCTGCAGCCAAGCTCTGCGGCGCATGGCCACTGCGACCGCTACTGACCGGGCACACAAGTCAGCGATGTCCAAAGAAGTTTGGAGCTGTTTGGCCACTGCCCTTCCCTGGTCTTGCACGTCCTTGACCGTCGTTTGAAGGTCAGCCGGGAAATGAGGAATCGCCTCATCCAGGGAGCCAAAAAGGTCGTGTGAGAAGTGTGCCATCAGGACAGCCGAGCTAGCCTGACGAAGGCCTAGGGAGGAAGCACCATATACTTTCCACCCTCAATTGTTTGGACTCCTTATCGGGTGGCTTGTCCACATCCTGAGCGTTCCCAGAACGCCGGAAAACGCTGTCGGTCACTAACCCTTCTGCAGAGGGGTGCTCCGAGAAACCGGAGAGTGAACCTGTAGGGACAGCATACTTCGGAGCCATCCTGGCCGAAGGTGCTGGACAAGAAGCTGGCCACTGCCACAGCTCCAGGGCTGGGCCAACAATGGCTTTGGCCACTGGGAAGGCCTCCGTGAGAATCCCCGTCAGTCAGTATCTCCGTGAGGGAAATTAGCAGCCCGTTACTGAAGCGGTTTCAGCTTCATCAGTGGATTCTGAGATGAGTCGAAGCATACCTAGGGCGAGGATGGGCTCCTGTCCACCCGACTGACCCCCAGTGGACTCAGGTGGCGGCCCTGAGAACAGAGTCGTCGTCAGACTCAAAGTCTCTGCGACAGCTGTCGGCGCCTGAACCACCCTCCACATGCCGAGGTCGATCGGGAGTGAGGGTGACCGACTACCTATGGGGCAAACACTGACCCGACCGAGGATCCTTGGTCGGGGCCCCAATCTTCAGTTGTGGAGGTTCCACCACAATGGGTGGCACAGCCAGTTTCGGCCTTACAACCGTGCGGCTTTGGCTCTCGACTTCTAGAGGTTGCTTCGTCAGCCCGGGTGACAGCCACTTAATGGCCTGAGAAGGCGACTGAGTCGGCTTATTCCCGGACAATAAGAGCTGCTGCCACATTAAATCTCTGTAGCACCGACGCAACTTGTGTTGGAGCCTATCCTCCAAAGAGGACGACAAGGATGAGCCGGCGCGCGCCTGGACCTGGAAGAGGTCAGAGACCGAGACCTTTGGGGATTCCGAGGGTGGGTCAGAGAGGGGGCAAGGGAAACCTGCTCCTCCCTCAGTTCAGGGACCTTAACTGGGGACTCCGGCATAGGAAGCACAGGCAAGTCCTCAGTTTCCACCAGGGGAACCGGTGAAGAAGGGCTGTCGGCTTCTCCAGTCGACAAACCGTCCGACGGGTCAAGAAAAATCTCGACTGTGTCGACGGTTGTCTCAGCCAGCTGACCTGACAGGGACACCGTTAAGCCAGCGGCCTTAGCCGCAACCTTGACCGAAGTCGACTGTCGACTATCCGGGGAAGGGGACCTCTCCCGCTCCCACGAACGTCGACGGTGGGACTTACCTTTGGAGTCCTTCTTTTTGGACAAAGAGGAATGTCCCGATGGCCTTTCTCCCTTGGTGGAGAGGGATTGGCAAAGCTCCTTAAAAGAAGCTGTATAAGAAGAGCCCAAGGAGAGCGGGATAAATGCCATGACCGAGGAGGAAGAAGAAGAAGATGAAGAAGAAGATGCGGCCTGGGCACGCCTCCTCCTCAAGGCGATCATCTGCTCCAGCTGAAATGCCGAGTCCGCGCGGACACCGCCCAACAGGCCTCGACCAACCAGAGGGATAGCGTTTCTCAGGGCACCCCAAAAGCGGTCAGACACATGGTCCTCCAAGACCCGGCCGAAAAGGATTGCATAACTTCGCAAGCTCGCGACTCATATCTGAGTCCAGGTGCAGTAAACGCACATGGAGTGCGGTCGGTCCAGGACATCTTCAGCCCACAGGGGAACCATGAATCCGGGGAGTCGATTTGTCCATTGCAGCGCAAGGAAAAAGAAAACCGAAGTCTTTTGAACTTTAGAATAAGTTTCAGTTTAACCGAAGAGTGTGGATCCAGGCCTAAACGCAGAGCGTTAAGGAGGGAACCTGAGCTTCCAAGCGGTAAGGAAGATCTGGCGTCATGGGGTGAAGCCGAGAGTTTTACGACCTGGGTGGGTGGGAGGAGCCAGCTTGAAGACCTTCTGGCAAGATTTAAAGTGGCAAGAAATCTGCCAGTAAGTGTGATTGAACAACATATCCACATCCCTAGAAATTCAGTTGCACGGGCATAATTTATCAACCTCTGATGACTCCCTAAGTCCTTCAGGAGGGAAGGTCAGAGGAGATTAATCTCTATCT